>OY979627.1:12500-1305517 GCA_963855885.1 Coenonympha glycerion
TAACCTAACCTAACCTAACCTAACCTAACCTAACCTAACCTAACCTAACCTAACCTAACCTAACCTAACCTAACCTAACCTAACCTAACCTAACCTAACCTAACCTAACCTAACCTAACCTAACCTAACCTAACCAGTCGCACGCCGAACGGCGCAGTGTAAGCAGCGTTTCTGCGACGCTCCGCGCTCAAAAAATCGAATCAGTGGGTTTTATAAACCAAACATACCTATGTGATACATCAAAAGATGCGCGTTAGCGAGCGCTACACTACTGTGCTAAAAGTTCGGAAATCGGACAAATTTTCAGTGAAATAGACCCAATTCAGTGATTTTTCTCCCAGTTTTTGACAGTTTTTCGCGTGCGGCGCTCGATTTGTCGCGAAGCGACCTCGTTTTGAAAGTGCAGTTCTGTGCGTTATTACGTTGTGCAATATCTGTGAACATTTCGGATTTTTCGCGGAGTGCGCCAAGGAGTTACGCTCCAAAAACAGTGATTTTAAAGCTAAAAACACACTTTTTCGTAAATAACTCTGCAAAGCGATCGACGACCTAGTGTTTTTATTATTTCACTAGATGGACGTTTGAGCACTCTATCTGCTCATCAAGTTTCAGATTTTTCCACTTTGTAGTTTAAAAGTTATAAGTGTTTTACTAATTGTGACCGTTAGGTGAAAACTCGGTTCCGGATACTTTAGAACTAATCTTAACAGTTTGTGAAGTGCGCGGCATCAAAACTAAGGAAAGGACACATCGGGCGGATTTTTACCATCAAATTTCAGGGGGTGAGGCCATTTTTCCCTTCATTTATCCCTAACTTTTCAAAACCTTAACTTTAATATGATATATATCCAAGCGCCTTTCATATAAAATTATATATGTTATTTGTTTGTGTATAAGTGCTATCTTAGTATATTGCCTGAAAATTTCAGGCCGCTAGCCCTTATAGTTTAGGAGTAAATTGACTTTTTGTGACTGGGGGATTTAGTCGAATCTTTTGTAAATTTCATTTGCTCATTTGGGGGGGTTACCTTAGTCGGATCCCCTCCAAATTTTGCGGCAAGCACTTTTTTAGCCATATCGACCTATATCAGCTTTTAAATTTTTGAAATCGGCCCAGACAAAAAAGTCGATTTTCAAACTACGTAATATTTAACAAAAGTCAATAAAATCAATATATAAGTAGTTTATGCACCGATTTTGATGCGGTTTCCTTACATATTCATATTTTTCGCATATCTTTCATAATTAGTTTACAGAAAATTAAATTTATTGGTATTTATATTTTCCCAACTTTTCCCTATTTTAAAAAGTGCTTAAAATCGATTTCTTGGCTTCTAGCTGGCCGATTTTGGTGCGGTTCTCTTATATACCCATATTTTGTGCATATCTTCTATAATCCGCTCACAGAGAACTGCATATGTAAGTATTTCTATTTTCCAATATTTTTCTTATTTTTTTTAAACTTAGAAAAACCGCTTAAAATCGATTACTCGGCTTCCAGCCGGCCGATTTTTGAGCGGTTCTCACATAAATGTGTAATATATCGTTATCTATTTAAATATATATCCAACTACCCCCACCTCCCCTCCTCCCCCCATACACCTACCCACCACCACGGCCACGCCCCCAACTACTCGCTGCGTGGACAGTTTTATGTGACAACTACAACGTAACATGGCCCCGCCTTCGAGTGGTCCCAGGGCTCCCCCCCCGCCCCTCCCTGCGACAGCAGAGACGGTGAAGGACGCTGACACGTTTATGGCGGCAGTCTCCGCTCTCACAACAGCGATCATCAAGGCGGTGCACGATGGGAAAAGTGTGACCGCTGTAAACAAGAAGATAATCTGCGCAGCGGCGGAGGAGATCAGGCGGTCGGCACATGCATTCACTGCCGTCTCCTCTGGTGCACTTCGGGCACCCGAGCCCCCAGGTGACCTGCACACCGATGGCGCTGCCGGCGGCTCCGCCGCCCCTGCCTCCGAGTCGGTGGGCGCGGCGGTAGCTGCTACGGCGCCCACCACCACCGTGAACATCGAGGGACTTCGCAGGGAGCTCCACACCTGCACTGAGGAAGTGAGGAGACTGCGCGACGAACTTGCGTCTGCTGCCCCCCCATCACCCAAAAGCAGATCACCAAGCGTATCCAGGAGGAGGTAGGGAAACTCAACGTATCAGCGGTTACGGCTGGCACGGACCAACAGACCGACCCACCGACCTATGCACACATGGCACTCCGACGACTGCCGCAGCGCGGAACAGCACAGCAGCAGCAGCAGCTGCAGCACGTGGACGCCTCTCTAGGATCGGCGCAAGGGGTAGCGTCGAGACCCGCGATAGTGGTTGAGACCAAACCGCCCTCCAACAGTTACAGGCCTGCAATCGTTGTTTCTACTAAATCCCCCGTACAGAGTAGGCAAGAGGCGGTCTCCGCATTCAGGGAGGCCATCAGTTTCAAGCAATCCACATACGCGCCGGCTAGGGTGCGACCACTCTCTAAGAGCAAATTAAGGGTCGAGTTTGAGACCTCTGAGCAGCGGGACGAGACGTTGGGCAGGCTCAAGGACTCGGATAAGGTGACGGCCGAGCCCGCGAAGAGAACACGCCCCATGTTTATCCTCAAAGGTATAAGTAAGGAAGTCACGGTCGAGGAGTTGATTCAAGTACTCAAACGTCAAAACCCTGGAGTTGGTGATCCGGACCGCGACGGTGACGTTGAACTTCGATTTCTGCGGAACAATAGGAACCCCAATCTGTACAACGCAGTGCTGTCCGCGGAGCCCGCCGGGTGGCGGAAAGCAATTGAGTTAGAACGAGTAAACATCGACCACCAGAAGGTTAGGGTGCACGAATTCACCCCTTTCATACAGTGCCACGTGTGCTTGAAATTCGGTCACACCAGCAAAAACTGCGGCGAGGGGGCACCCGCGAATTGCGCCTACTGCGCTGGAGCGGGCCACAATGAGAAGGAATGCCCCGATAAGGAGAAGAGGGCACCCCCCAAATGTCTTAACTGTGTGCAACGCAACCAAAAATTCAAAACCAGGGGTGGGGAGGCGCATATGGCCAGCTCCTCTTCTTGTCCAGTCCTGCGTGCTGTGAGAAAGCGAGTTGAATCTAACATTGATTATGGGGTCTAACTCGAACATCGACATTACACAGTGCAACCTGGACAGATTGAAGAGCTGCCTCCAGGAATTCACTCGCTTTCTCATGGCAAGCAAATTTGAAGGCCTACAATTGTTATTCTACTCACTTACTTATAAAATTTTTAATTAAATAATAATATAATGCCATTTTCATTGCTATTTCATGGTGCTTTATAAGGATTGTCTAATTTCAACACAGCAACCGATTAGAAAATATTAGTTTTAGAAAAAAGCCATTTTGTAGATTTATTCTTACTTACTTATTATATAATTTTAATTACATAATAATATAATGTCATTCTCCATGGTAATTTCATGTAGCTTTATATAGATTGTTAAACTCCTACACAGCAACCGATTAGAAAATATTAGTTTTAACAATAAGCTATTTTGTACATTGATTCTTTTGTATAAAACTTTGTTTAAAGCGCCTTGCGCGGGACTACTGGAGTCGCCGGCCTATGTATCAAATAGCAGAAGCTGGCGGCTACCAGAAGTCCTACAAAAGTTGGTATGATCGGACGTTTGTACAAATTTTTCTTTACTGTGCATATAAAACACTTTATTGTATACATATAATCCATCCATGGTATCCATGGTAATTTCATGTAGCTTTATATAGATTGTTAAATTCCTACACTGCAACCGATTAGAAAATATTAGTTTTAACAATAAGCTATTTTGTACATTGATTCTTTTGTATAGAACTTTGTTTAAAGCGCCTTGCGCGGGACTACTGGAGTCGCCGGCCTATGTATCAAATAGCAGAAGCTGGCGGCTACCAGAAGTCCTACAAAAGTTGGTATGATCGGACTCTTGTACAAATTCTTCTTTACTGTGCATATAAAACACTTCATTGTATAGATATAATCCATCCATGGTATCCATGGTAATTGCATGTAGCTTTATATAGATTGTTAAATTCCTACACAGCAACCGATTAGAAAATATTAGTTTTAACAATAAGCTATTTTGTACATTGATTCTTTTGTATAAAACTTTGTTTAAAGCGCCTTGCGCGGGACTGCTGGAGTCGCCGGCCTATGTATCAAATAGCAGAAGCTGGCGGCTACCAGAGGTCCTACAAAAGTTGGTATGATCGGAGTTTTGTACAAATTTTTCTTTACTGTGCATATAAAACACTTTATTGTATACATATAATACTCCAAGCTGTGCTAATAAAAATCTATGTTGTGAATCAATTAAACGGAGAAAAAAAAAAAAAAAAAAAAAAAAAAAAAAACCTAACCTAACCTAACAACCTAACCTAACCTAACCTAACCTAACCTAACCTAACCTAACTAACCTAACCTAACCTAACCTAACCTAACCTAACCTAACCTAACCTAACCTAACCTAACCTAACCTAACCTAACCTAACCTAACCCTAACCCCCTAACCTAACCTAACCTAACCTAACCTAACCTAACACCTAACCTAACCTAACCTAACCTAACCTAACCTAACCTAACCTAACCTAACCTAACCTAACCTAACCTAACCTAACCTAACCTAACCTAACCTAACCTAACCTAACCTAACCTAACCTAACCTAACCTAACCTAACCTAACCTAACCTAACCTAACCTAACCTAACCTAACCTAACCTAACCTAACCTAACCTAACCTAACCTAACCTAACCTAACCTAACCTAACCTAACCTAACCTAACCTAACCTAACCTAACCTAACCTAACCTAACCTAACCTAACCTAACCTAACCTAACCTAACCTAACCTAACCTAACCTAACCTAACCTAACCTAACCTAACCTAACCTAACCTAACCTAACCTAACCTAACCTAACCTAACCTAACCTAACCTAACCTAACCTAACCTAACCTAACCTAACCTAACCTAACCTAACCTAACCTAACCACGAATTTCTTAACTCGATAAAAATAAGAAAACAGTTCCTTGAATTTTCTCTTAAAATAGTAAATAAGGCCAATATTGACAACAAAAGTAAAATAGTTTTGTAATATATTACTCCGTTAGTAAAAATCAGCGTTTTGTCCTTGGGTCATTGTCAAGTCAAATATATATGTACTAATTTTAGTGCGATTTACAAGTCTACTATGGTAAGGATTTAACGGCGCTGCACAAGCGATTTCTATATAAAACTAAAAGTCACCGGAATCAACGACCGGTACCAGCCCATACTTGGACCTATATCTCTTAGTCAAGGTATAAATTAGGAAGCTCAGTTAAATAAAGGTTAGTTCACCCCAGATCGTGCCCACAAACGTATCGCAGCTACCACTCCAGCAGTAATAGCTCGTCTAGTAAAATATAAAAATAGCAAAATTAAAGTAGAATCAGTGAGTAGAAGTAACCAAATCCGGTGACATAACACAATATAGCTCGCACAACGCTCACAGGAGGTAGCTTGATAAATAACAGTCACACAAGTAGACAGAGAAATGGAAGACACCGCCAGAAACCTGAAAGACCGTGTGAAGAAGCTTGAAAGGAAATACGAAGCCCTCAATAGAAAATATCAGCAGTTAAATAGACTGTTCAGGGGGCAAGAAGGACGGAGGGCGAGAAGACCGACTGCGGTGATTGCTCCTTACAACTTTAGAGAAGACGTAACACCTGTCCAGCCTGTAGCTGACCCGCGCGTAAGCCCGGACGGTGGCGCGGGTCAGGGCCCAAACCCGGTACCAGAGCCACCTGGGGCACCTGTGGCCGGCAACAATGTGGATATTGCGCCCCAGCTTAATGTAGCAGAACAGGAGCGGGGGGGGCTGGTTTTGCGATTCCCACAGAGAATCGCACCATCCGCAGGGTCCGGTCCCCCCAGGGGAGGAGCAGCACAGCCAGCGGTGGCTGGACCGTCTGGACGAAGAGCTGCACCACCTGACCGCAGACTGGTCTCCAGACACGGAGTGGTGGACGGACAGAGGCCGGGGCCATCACGACCGGTCGCTGGAAATGGAGCAGCTGGCGGTCAGAGGGCGGGGCCATCACGACTAGGGGGGACAACCCAGGGCGCCAATGTCTATTATGCGGCGCATACTATACGAGCCGCAATATATTAAGGCATTTTAGGCTTAGACATAGAACGTACAAAGGGGGTCGCACTCGGGGCCACCCTGACTATCCACAGAAGTTCTTCTTCTGGACCCCGTCTCCACGCCGGTTCTGCCCGCCAGAACTAAGACCGGCACCAGAAGAACTAGTGGGGGTGGACGGAGTCAAACACGACTTCTTACTAAATAGGAGGAGTATCACTCCCTCGGTTAGTGATACTAGTGAATGAAAAATTTCATTTTTGTTATTTCTATTAATGATTAGAATATAATTTTTGTTACGTTTGGTGTGCTCTTTATTTTTTGGTTATTCTTTGGTTGTTAGTAGAATATATTATCTTTGTTTGGCTGTGTAGTATGTTATATTGTGTTGTTCTTGTTTCTTATTTTTGTTGAGGACACGATAGGGAAAAAAAAAAAAAAAAAAAAAAAAAAAAGAGAATATATTTTCTGTTCATTGTTTGGCTGTGGTATAGTCTTGTTGATAAGAATAATCATATTAGAAATTATAAAATATATGATAAGTATGGATAGAAATTGTCAGTATAGTTTTTGTTTTTGTTTGGTGTGTTAGAATTGTGTTGTTAGGATGTAGTATAGTCTACAATCATGTTGTAAATTACATAATATTAGAGGATGGATAGAATATATTTCCCTTGTTGGTTTGTTAGCATAGTTTGTTAGTTAATAGGAATCATCATTCGATTGAATATCTTTTCTTGTGTTAGTATAGTTTTGCTGAGTAATAGAACAGGCTAGTAGTCATTAGTTATGCATCACATTATAGAATCACTACAAAGGTGAAGGAAAATAGTCGGGTCAAAATCTAATAAAGCATATAAAGAGAGTAAAGGTGCAAGATGCAGATAGTAAGTTAAAATTAGCAAGTACTAAAGGATGTGGGAGTTTCAATACCCACAGTTTTGTTGTAGGACCGCTGGTGGTTTTTAGTGGGTAGTCCGGGTATCGTCACAGCCCGGGAGTCCCACATACCCGGGTTGGAGATGTGCATCAAGTAGGATAGGGCAGTTTGGTGTGCAGCTCCAACACGGGATGCGTAAATGCATTTCCCACCAGCGGGATATAAAATAAAAAAAAAAAAAAAAAAAAAAAAAAAAACCTAACCTAACCTAACCTAACCTAACCTAACCTAACCAGTCGCACGCCGAACGACGCAGTGTAAGCAGCGTTTCTGTGACGCTCCGCGCTCAAAAAATCGAATCAGTGGGTTTTATAAACCAAATATACCTATGTGATACATCAAAAGATGCGCGTTAGCGAGCGCTACACTACTGTGCTAAAAGTTCGGAAATCGGACAAATTTTCAGTGAAATAGACCCAATTCAGTGATTTTTCTCCCAGTTTTTGACAGTTTTTCGCGTGCGGCGCTCGATTTGTCGCGAAGCGACCGCGTTTTGAAAGTGCAGTTCTGTGCGTTATTACGTTGTGCAATATCTGTGAACATTTCGGATTTTTCGCGGAGTGCGCCAAGGAGTTACGCTCCAAAAACAGTGATTTTAAAGCTAAAAACACACTTTTTCGTAAATAACTCTGCAAAGCGATCGACGACCTAGTGTTTTTATTATTTCACTAGACTGAAGTTTGAGCACTCTATCTGCTCATCAAGTTTCAGATTTTTCCACTTAGTAGTTTAAAAGTTATAAGTGTTTTACTAATTGTGACCGTTAGGTGAAAAATCGGTTCCGGATAACTTAGAACTAATCTTAACAGTTTGTGAAGTGCGCGGCATCAAAACTAAGGAAAGGACACATCGGGCGGATTTTTACCATCAAATTTCAGGGGGTGAGGCCATTTTTCCCTTCATTTATCCCTAACTTTTCAAAACCTTAACTTCAATACGATATATATCCAAGCGCCTTTCATATAAAATTATATATGTTATTTGTTTGTGTATAAGTACTATCTCAGTATATTGCCTGAAAATTTCAGGCCGCTAACCCTTATAGTTTAGGAGTAAATTGACTTTTTGTGACTGGGGGATTTAGTTGAATCTCTTGTAAATTTCATTTGCTCATTTGGGGGGGTTACCTTAGTCGGATCCCCTCCAAATTTTGCGGCACGCACTTTTTTAGCTATATCGACCTATATCCGCTTTTAAATTTTTGAAATCGGCCCAGACAAAAAAGTCGATTTTCAAGTTACGTAATTTTTAACAAAAGTTAATTAAATCAATATCTAAGTAGTTTATGTACCGATTTTGATGCGGTTTCCTTACATATTAATATTTTTCGCATATCTTTCATAATTAGTTCACAGAAAATTAAATTTATAGGTATTTATATTTTCTCGACTTTTCCCTATTTTTAAAAGTGCTTAAAATCGATTTCTTGGCTTCTAGCTGGCCGATTTTGGTGCGGTTCTCTTATATATCCATATTTTGTGCATATCTACTATAATCCGCTCACATAAAACTGCATATGTAAGTATTCTATTTTCCGGTTTTTTCCTTATTTGGTTGAATTTTTGTAAATTTCATTTGCTCAATTGGGGGGGTTACCTTAGTCGGATCCCCTCCAAATTTCGCGTCAGGCACTTATTTAGCTATATCTACCTATATCCGCTTTTAAATTTTTGAAATCGGCCCAGATTAAAAAGTCGGTTTTCAAGTTACGTAATTTTTAACAAAAGTTAATTAAATCAATATCTAAGTAGTTTATGTACCGATTTTGATGCGGTTTCCTTACATATTCATATTTTTCGCATATCTTTCATAATTTGTTCACAGAAAATTAAAATTACAGATATTTCGATTTTCTCGATTTTTCCCTATTTTTAAAAGTGAGGAAACCGCTTTAAATCGATTTCTTGGCTTCTAGCTGGCCGATTTTGGTGCGGTTCTCTTACATATCCACATTTTACGCATATCTACTATAATCCGCTCACAGAGAACTGCATATTATGTAAGTATTTCTATTTTCCGGTTTTTTCCTTATTCGGTTGAATTTTTGTAAATTTCATTTGCTCATTTGGGGGGGTTACCTTAGTCGGATCCCCTCCAAATTTCGCGTCAGGTACTTTTTTAGCTGTATCTACCTATATCCGCTTTTAAATTTTTGAAATCGGCCCAGATTAAAAAGTAGGTTTTCAAGTTACGTAATTTTTAACAAAAGTTAAATAAATCAATATCTAAGTAGTTTATGTATCGATTTTGATGCGGTTTTCTTACATATTCATATTTTTCTCATATCTTCCATAATTCGTTCACAGAAAATTAAATTTACAGGTATTTCTATTTTCTCGACTTTTCCCTATTTTAAAAGTGAGGAAACCGTTTAAAATCGATTTCTTGGCTTCCAGCCGGCTGATTTTGGTGCGGTTCTCTTATATATCCATATTTTTCTCATATATACCATAATCCGTTCACAGAGAACTGCATACGCAACTATTTTTATTTTCCAGTCTTTTCCTTATTTTTTAAACTTAGTAAAACCGTTTAAAATCGATTACTCGGCTTCCAGCCGGCCAATTTTTGAGCGGTTCTCACATAAATGTGTAGTATATCGTTATCTATCTAAATATATATCCAACTACCCCCACCTTCCCTCCTCCCCCCATACACCTACCCACCACCACGGCCACGCCCCCCAACTACTCGCTGCGTGGACAGTTTTATGTGACAACTACAACGTAACATGGCCCCGCCATCGAGTGGTCCCAGGGCTCTCCCCCCGCCCCTCCCTGTGACAGCAGAGACGGTGAGGGACGCTGACACGTTTATGGCGGCAGTCTCCGCTCTCACAACAGCGATCATCAAGGCAGTGCACGATGGGAAAAGTGTGACCGCTGTAAACAAGAAGATAATCTGCGCAGCGGCGGAGGAGATCAGGCGGTCGGCACATGCATTCACTGCCGTCTCCTCTGGTGCACCTCGGGCACCCGAGCCCTCAGGTGACCTGCACACCGATGGCGCTGCCGGCGGCTCCGCCGCCCCTGCCTCCGAGTCGGTGGGCGCGGCGGTAGCTGCAACGGCGCCCACCACCACCGTGAACATCGAGGCACTTCGCAGGGAACTCCACACCTGCACTGAGGAAGTGAGGAGACTGCGCGACGAACTTGTGTCTGCTGCCCCCCCCATCACCCAAAAGCAGATCACCAAGCGTATCCAGGAGGAGGTAGGGAAACTCAACGTGTCAGCGGCTACGGCTGGCACGGACGAACAGACCGACCCACCGACCTATGCACACATGGCACTCCGACGACTGCCACAGCGCGGAGCAGCACAGCAGCAACAGCAACAGCAGCAGCAGCAGCACGTGGACGCCTTTCTAGGATCGGCGCAAGGGGTAGCGTCGAGACCCGCGATAGTGGTTGCTACCAAACCGCCCGCCAACAGTTACAGGCCTGCAATCGTTGTTTCTACTAAATCCCCCGTACAGAGTAGACAAGAGGCGGTCTCCGCATTCAGGGAGGCCATCAGTTTCAAGCAATCCACATACGCGCCGGCTAGGGTGCGACCACTCTCCAAGAGCAAATTAAGGGTCGAGTTTGAGACCTCTGAGCAGCGGGACGAGACTTTGGGCAGGCTCAAGGACTCGGATAAGGTGACGGCCGAGCCCGCGAAGAGAACACGCCCCATGTTTATCCTCAAAGGTATTAGTAAGGAAGTCACGGTCGAGGAGTTGGTTCAAGTACTCAAACGTCAAAATCCTGGAGTTGGTGTTCCGGACCGCGAGAGTGACGTTGAACTTCGATTTCTGCGGAACAACAGGAACCCGAATTTGTACAATGCAGTGCTGTCCGCGGAGCCCGCCGCGTGGCGGAAAGCAATTGAGTTAGAACGAGTAAACATCGACCACCAGAAGGTCAGGGTGCACGAATTCACCCCCTTCATACAGTGCCGCGTGTGCTTGAAATTCGGTCACACCAGCAAAAACTGCGGCGAGGGGGCACCCGCGACTTGCGCCTACTGCGCCGGAGCGGGCCACTATGAGACGGAATGCCCCGATAAGGAGAAGAGGGCACCCCCCAAATGTATTAACTGTGTGCAACGCAACCAAAAATTCAAAACCAGGGGTGGGGAGGCGCATATGGCCAGCTCCTCTTCTTGCCCAGTTCTGCGTGCTGTGAGAAAGCGAGTTGAATCTAACATTGATTATGGGGTCTAACTCGAACATCGACATTACACAGTGCAACCTGGACAGATTGAAGAGCTGCCTCCAGGAATTCACTCGCTTTCTCATGGCAAGCAAATTTGAAGGCCTACAATTGTTATTCTACTCACTTACTTATTATAAAAATTTTAATTACATAATAATATAATGTCATTTTCATTGTTATTTCATGTAGCTTTATAAGGATTGTCAAATTCCAACACAGTAACCGATTAGTAAATATTAGTTTTAGAAGAAAGCCATTTTGTAGATTTATTCTTAATTACTTATTATATAAGTTTAATCACATAACAATATAATGTCATTCTCCATGGTAATTTCATGTAACTTTACATAGATTATTAAATTTCTACACAGCAACCGATTCGAAAATATTAGTTTTACAATAAGCTATTTTGTACATTGATTCTTTTGTATAAAACTTTGTTTAAAGCGCCTTGCGCGGGACTACTGGAGTCGCCGGCCTATGTATCAAATAGCAGAAGCTGGCGGCTACCAGAAGTCCTACAAAAAATGGTATGATCGGACTTTTGTACGAATTTTTCTTTACTGTGCCTATAAAACCCTTTATTGTATAATATAATACTCCTAGTTGTGCTAATAAAAATCTACGTTGTGAATCAATTAAAAAAAAAAAAAAAAAAAAAAAACCTAACCTAACCTAACCTAACCTAACCTAACCTAACCTAACCAGCCGCTTGCTCGCTGTACCGTGGTGAGAACCGCGAAATTTAACTTGCGTTTTTCTGACACTGAAAAGGTGCTGACGGCTTGAGGACGACTTGTACGAGGCCCTATACACTTCCCAAGTCGCTTCTCAAGTCCAAACATTGACCTTCAGTGTTTACACCCACAAAAACTGGTAAATAAATGAAAATTGTTAATTCTGGTTTTTTGTAAATATTTTTTAGGGACAAGGGTGGGAATACTCTGTCAGCTTGAATTGACTGTTGGAAGGCTCTTTACACCTTCCAACAAAATATATTATTTAGTATACGTTATTTTATTTGTTGACTTTGGGAGGATTTTACACCTCCCAATTTGAATTGTTTTAGACTTAGGAAATTTTAATTATTGACAGTTGGAGGCTTTTTACACCTCCAACCAAATTGTTTTTTGTGTTGTCCTTAGCTTAAATATTCATTTATTTTAAACTATTGACTGTCGGAGGCTTTATACACCTTCGACTAAATTGTTTGTTGTGTCGTCTTAGGCTTAGTAATTTATTTATATTTTAATTGTTGACTGTTAGGAGGCTTTCTACACCTCCCAACTAAATATAAACTTGTATTTAATTCTGCTATTGTTAGTGACACCTCTCTCTTCGCCTAAGTATGGCATCAAGGGCCTCAATATCCAGCTCGGGCAGACCGAATGTGAGGAACGTTAGCGTGGAGCATGCGGATGCAGAGCCACGGAAAAGACCCCCTGTCAAACCGCCGTCACCGGAACTCCCGTCCTGGGCGAAGTCTGCCGCGGAGGGCCCCCTGGGAGAGCTTGGGTCGATAGCGAACAGGCTCTTCCAGGAGGCAAAGATGCAGCTGGAGCAGTCGGGAAACATTAAGTCCAGCATAAAGGAGACGGTGATAGAGTGTCTGTCAGGTCTATACACTGCGGTGTTGAGACTCAGCAGCGGTGCACCGTCTCCCACGACTGTCCCGGCTGTTACAGCGGCCGACTTCGCCAAGGAAGTGATGGCGGAATTGCAGCAGCAGAAGGAACTGGTTGTCGCAGCCAGATCCGACATGGGTGCCGTCAGGGACCAAGTTCAAAAACTTACGGATATCCACGAAAAGTACAAGGTAACTGATGGCATCACGTACGCGGCGATGGCTGCGACGGCCAGACCGGTTGGCGTCTCCCCGCCTCCGCAGCCTGTCCACTCAATGGTCGTGTCGTCTGTTGACGCTCACGACACGAGCGAAGATGTTATAAACAAGATTCGCACGGCCGTGAGCGCCAAAACAACGGGCATAAGGGTGGACAGACTGAGGAAGGCCCGGGAACAGAAGGTGGTGCTGGGCTGCCGGTCTCGGGAGGAGCTGGCCAAGGTTGCCGAGAGGCTCAAGGCCGGCAACCCGACACTACTCATGGAAGAGAAAACCAATCGGGATCCCCTCGTCATCTTACATAACGTCTTAAAAATAAATAGTGACGAGGATGTCCTGGGTGCCTTAAGGAGGCAGAACTCTGCCATACTGGGGGCGATACCGGAGAGCGAGTATCGGGCGAGTGTGCGGTTCCGCAGGAAGGCTAGGAACCCACTCGAGAGTCATGTCGTTCTCCAGGTGTCGCCGGCAGTGTGGCAGAACCTCACTCTGGCAGGCAAAGTCCACGTGGACCTGCAGCGAGTAACGGTCAAAGACCAATCCCCACTGGTGCAGTGCTCCAGGTGTCTCGGATACGGACACGGTCGGAAGACTTGCACCGAGTCCGTAGACACCTGCAGCCACTGCGCGGGTCCACACCTGCGTAGTGACTGCCCAGTGTGGAAGGCCGGAGACGCAGCCACCTGTCGCAATTGTCGGGATGCCAAACAGGACCGTGCTGACCATAACTGCTTCGAAGAAAGCTGTCCGGTCAGACGTAAATGGGAGGCACTCGCAAGGGCGAGGGTGGCGTACTGCTAAAGGCGCACCGGGCGAAACTCAGGACACTGCTGCTGCTGCTACTGAGCGGGTTTACCGTGCCGTCCAGGCCAACCTGCAACGAGCGAAGCTGGCCACAAAAGAACTGTTATTAGAATGTCAAAAGAGGAAAGTCAGCTTCGCGTTGGTGCAGGAGCCGTATGTGGGGGCGGACGGTGAGCTCGCTCAGGCAAGGGGCTATCGGGTCGTCCAGAGGGCGCGCGACAGGGTCAAACCAGTCAAATCGGCGGTCGTGGTGTTGGATGACGATCTCGTTGTGATCGAACATCCAACACTCACGACCGAGAACGTTGCGGTGGCCACCCTGAAAGCGCGCTCTTGGGAGGTATGTGTCATTTCCGTCTACTTCGAGGACAGCCTGCCCATCGAACCCTACCTCACTCATGTTAAAATGGTCAAAGACCAGCTCCAGGCAAAACATGTAATCATTGGAGGCGACGCCAATGCCTGGAGCACATGGTGGGGTAGCAATTCGGAAGACCATAGGGGTGAGGCGCTTGTGGGCGCTGTTGAGGAGATGGAAATGCACATACTGAACGAAGGGACGGTCCCGACTTTTTTCACTATCAGGAACGGGGTCGTCTGCAAGAGCATGGTTGACGTTACGTTGTGTAGCAACGGTCTGCTCGGGTTGATCAGCGATTGGAGGGTTGATCAAGGATTGACGAGTTCTGATCACAATGCAATTACCTTCGCGATACGCCTTAGCAAATCAACTGGTGTGCGACTCGCAAAAACAACGCGAAAATTTAATACTCGGAAAGCGGCGTGGACTAAGTTTATTAAGATCTTAAAACAAGAACTCGCCACAAATGAGTTGTCCACGCCCAAAATTAACGACATTAGCACACCAGTGGAACTAGAGAAAGCAGTCAAAAAATATACAGATAGTGTAGAAAAGGCGTGTCGCGAGTCAATCCCTCCAGTCGCTGGGAAACCAAAGTTCGACTTACCATGGTGGACTGACGAACTCGAGGCCCTAAAGAGAGAGGTGATGACGAAGAAGCGGAGAATATCCTGCGCAGCACCACGTAGAAGGCAATTCGTCGTCGATGAGTACCTGCGGACAAAAGAAAAATATGAATTTGCAGCATTAAAGGCGCAAACCGAGAGCTGGAAAGAGTTCTGTGGGAGACAGGACCGCGAAAGCTTGTGGGATGGGATATACAGAGTCATAAGAAGAACCTCTAAAATATATGAAGACCATCCCCTCATTGACAGCGGCGCGGTCCTGGGTCCCAGAGACTCGGTCCAGCTTTTGGCCAAGACATTTTTTCCGCGGGACTCAGAGACTGACGATGACCCTTCACACACGGAGACGCGGCGGATGGCTGAACGATGTACGGACGACAGCCCGGAGGGCGTCCAAGATCCGCCTTTCACTTTAGACGAGCTGCTGAGGGCGGCCAAAAGTTTCAATCCTAAAAAAGCGCCTGGAGCCGATGGCTTCACGGCAGACATTTGTTTGGCCGCCATCAGCGGGGACGAACACGTATTCTTCAGTTTGGTAAGCAGGTGCTTCGCCATGTCATACTTTCCAGTATCGTGGAAGGAGGCGACGATAGTAGTCCTACGGAAGCCGGGCAAGGATGATTACACTAAGCCCAAATCCTACAGGCCCATAGGACTGCTATCGGTCTTCGGGAAGATACTGGAAAAGATGATAGTCAAAAGGCTTCGGTGGCACCTGCTTCCCAAGCTGAACACCAGACAGTATGGGTTCGTCCCCCAACGCTCGACGGAGGACGCCCTCTATGACCTCGTTCAGCACATCCGCGGCAACCTAGAGGAAAAGAAGATAAGCGTGGTGGTCTCGTTGGACATTGAAGGGGCATTTGACAGCGCATGGTGGCCGGCCATTAAGTGTCGGCTAGTGGAGAAGAAATGCCCCCTCAATCTGCGCAGGATATTCTCAAGCTATCTTGAGAACAGGACGGTGTGTGTGAGGTACGGAGATGAGGAGTTTCGTACCTCCACCACCAAAGGATGTGTCCAGGGGTCCATAAGCGGGCCCATACTTTGGAACCTGCTTCTGGACCCACTGCTTGATTTGATAGGCGAACGCGGCACTCATTGCCAAGCGTTCGCCGACGATATAGTTCTGGTTTTCTCGGGGTTCCAAATCGCAAATATAGAACGGGAAGCTGCCCAGGTACTGACCTGTGTGTATGAGTGGGGTCTCGCAAATAAGCTGAGGTTTGCCCCTCACAAAACAAGCGCGATGGTGGTGACCAAGAAGCTGAAGTTCGACACCCCGCGCATACACATGGGCGGTACCCAGATTGAAATGGTAAATGAAATAAAGATTTTGGGCCTCTTTGTAGACTCCAAGTTGACATTTAACAACCATGTCAGGGCAGTCTGCCAGAAGGCCACAAACATCTACAAGCCCCTAGCTAGGGCAGCAAAAATTAACTGGGGGCTGAACCCCGAGACAATCAGAACTATTTATAGCGCTGTGATTGAGCCTACAATTATGTATGGGTCCAGCGTATGGGCACCGGCCACACAGAAGATTAAGATCCAGAAGCAGCTAGACACGGTGCAGCGCGGATTCGCGCAAAAAATTTGTAAATCTTACCGCACCGTGTCGCTCAACGCTGCACTTCTGTTGGCCGGTCTCATACCGCTGGACCTGAGAGTGCAAGAAGCGGCTCAACTGTACGAAGCCAAGAGGGGACGTCCACAAGCTATCCTGTGCGGCAGAGAGGTCGAGAAGAATATCAGCTTTCTCGAAGCTCCGCACCCCTCAGAGGAGGCTTTGGTGGAGTTTCGGTGTCTTGAGGACATGGAGCCGGAAACCGTGGCGTCTCACGCGATGACCGGTCTGAGGATATTCACAGATGGTAGCAAGATGGAACGTGGAGTGGGTGCGGCTCTTACCTGCTGGATGGATGGAGAGGAGACTTTCTATCGGAAGTTTCTTCTCCAATCCTATTGCACAGTCTACCAGGCGGAGCTGTACGCACTCTACCAAGCAACAGAGGTTGCCCTTAAGACCAGGGAAACATCTGTGAATGTCCTCAGCGATTCAAGGTCTTCGCTGGAGACGCTCGGCAGCGCCGAAACCTTCCACCCGCTGGCCTTTGCCACTAAAAGAAATTTGTCTCTTTTAAGGGCTAAGGGTACGGCAATCAGCCTCTTCTGGGTGCGTGCGCATATTGGATTAGAGGGCAACGAGAGGGCTGACTTCTTGGCCAAAGAGGCGGTTATGAAGCTCAAGACCAGACCACATTACGACAGTTGTCCAATCTCGTTTATAAAGAGATCTATAAGACAGGAAACTGTCGTGAAATGGTCTGGTCGCTACGCGAGCGGAGAAACTGCCTCCGTAACCAAGACCTTCCTGCCGACAGTTGAGAAAGCTCGGGCATTTTTAAAGAAACAGACGCTGACTCCCCTCTTGGTGCAAGTACTTACGGGACATGGCGGGTTTGCGGAGTACTTGCACAGATTCAAATGCAAGGATAGTCCCGGCTGTGTCTGCGACGACGGCGTCGCAGAGACAATTTTACACATGATAATTGAATGTCCGCAGCACGGCCGGGCCCGTGAGGATCTGCAGCAGCAGATCCAAATGAATCTGTGCAGGGACTCCATCCCCGCCATTTTAAAATATCCTAGTTCCCGGGAGTCGCTTCTTGCATTCTGCTGCATGGTAGCAAGGACGGCTATAAAGAGGAACAAAACACGGTAGCAGAGATGCATAGTGTTTCTTCTATTATGAGAATAGGCAGAATTCACTTGCATATAAGCTTCTCGCGTTTTGTTCCTCTTTATAAAAACTTATTTTAACTTCATTTTAAATAAAAATAGTTTCAAACATCACATAGTTTGAAAAAGTCTCCGACTCGTGTCGGGGGTCGCCGCCTTGCTACCATGTAGCAATTTATAAAAAAAAAAAAAAAAAACCTAACCTAACCTAACCTAACCTAACCTAACCTAACCTAACCTAACCTAACCTAACCTAACCTAACCTAACCTAACCTTATACCGGACACTGGGAGGCACTATACACCTACCAGTTACTGTACATATTATATTTGTTTGCGTTGATTTTGGTTTTATTTAATTACGTCTATTTAAGGTTAGGTTAGGAATTTAGTTACTTTATTGTTTTGACTATAGAGAGGCCTTTTACACTTTTGTAATATGTTTGGATATAGAACTCCGAAAAAAGGTTTAAGTCAATCACAGTCTCCCGATATGTCGCCGCCCGATGCGTCACTGACAAAGGAAAGCCCAACAAATATATCAAAAACTCCAAATGATGCAAATAATACAACCTTTGTGCTTCCTGGGGCAGCTCCTGAGAACCCATCCAAAATAATACCCATGACAGTGCCTTCGCAAAAGACTACCGCTCCACTCAAAGAGAAGGTACAGTCCGCGCAGGACAGCTCAGTAGCCGTACGTAGGGCCTCTTTTGAGCTTGCTAGATCCCCTCCACCGAAACCTAAATATGGCAGCAGACCAGCCGAAGCAAAGGCCTGCCTAATAAAGGCAAAAACTCTACTAGGTGAGTCGCGAAATCTGAAAGCAGACATCAAAGCTGGGGTCACACAAGCAGTAGAGAGGCTCTACAGACTAGTGCTCGAATCGTCAGGGTCAAAGGAGCGACCTGTGAGCAGTCCGCTGAGGGACACGCAGACAAAGGCTGAACGGATCATTGGCAGCCTCGCGAGTGAATCACCACAGATAGAGCTGATGAAAAATCTCATCAAAAACCTCAAAGAGCACAGTGACGCTTTGGCAGAGTGCAAAAAACACACGATCGCTCTATCTGCGGATATTAAACAGATCCCTAGGCCCCTCGATTGCGAGCAGGGTCTATCGTACGCAGACGTCGCGAGGCTGTCAAAATCCATAACCGACCTTAGGAGCGACCTCAGCAGTCAAGCTATGCAACAGGCTCCCTACGCGGAGGCAGTAAAAATCACGGCTGCGACATCAACACAGGCAACCTCCCCTGTCTTCCATTCTCGACCTGTCCACTCTATGCTCGTGTCTTCTGTCGACGCTCACGATACCAGCGAAGATGTCATAGCAAAGATCCGCGAGGCTGTGAGCGCAAAAACATCTGGCATTAGGGTGGACAGATTGAGGAAGGCTCGTGACGGTAAGGTGGTGCTGGGGTGCCAGTCGCGGGAAGACTTGGCCAGAGTGGCCGAGAAGCTCAAGGCTGGCGGCGCAAAATTACAAATGGAGGAGAAAGAGAACCGAGATCCCCTCGTAATTCTTCACAATGTGCTTAATATCAATAACGATGAGGACATCTTGGGTGCTTTGAAGAGACAGAACTCTGCCATACTTGGGGCGATACCCGAGAGCGAATACCGAGCGAGCGTGCGGTTCCGCAGGAGAGCGAGAAACCCGCTCGAGGGGCACGTAGTACTCCAGGTGTCGCCGCTTGTATGGCAGAGTCTTACTAGAGCCGGAAGGTTGCATATTGACCTTCAGCGGGTGGTGGTCAAAGACCAGTCCCCTCTGGTGCAGTGCTCCAGATGCTTGGGCTACGGTCATGGCCGTAAAGTCTGCAAAGAAACAACAGACACCTGCAGCCACTGCGCGGGCTCTCACCTGCGCAGTGAATGTCCAGCTTTTAGGGCCGGAGACCAGCCCACCTGCTGTAATTGCCGGAGTGCCAAACTTGCCATAACTGACCATAATGGCTTTGACGACAGCTGCCCGATAAGGAAAAAGTGGGACGCTTTGGCGAGGGAGCGGGTGGCCTACTGCTGAAGGTGCACCGGGCGAATCACAGGGCACTCGAGATGCTGTTGTATCCGAGCGAGCCCTCAAAGCCGTCCAGGCAAACCTGCAACGATCGAAGCTGGCCACAAAGGAATTAATATTTGAATCACAGAAAAGGCAAATAAGTTTCGCATTGGTGCAGGAGCCCTATATAGGAGCGGAGGGCGAGCTCGCTCAAGTGAGAGGGTATCGGGTCGTCCAAAAAGTACGTGAAAGAACGAAGCCAGTCAAATCCGCCATAATAGTGCTAGATGATGACCTGTCAGCTATTGAGTATCCGACACTAACAACGGAGAACGTCGTGGTGGCTACACTTAAAACGCGAGCCTGGGAGTTGTGTGTCATCTCCATCTACCTCGAAGACAGTCTGCCAATAGAACCCTACCTCACTCATGTGCAGATGATCAAAAGTAAGCTTCAACCCAAAAATTTGATCATCGGTGGTGATGCAAATGCCTGGAGCACATGGTGGGGTAGCGTCTCCGAAGATCATAGAGGGGAGGCGCTGATGGGTGTAGTCGAGGAGATGGGGATGCACATACTCAATGAAGGGACAGTCCCGACATTCTTCGCGATCAGAAACGGCAGCATCTTCCAAAGTAGGGTGGACGTCACGGCGTGCAGTCAAGATCTGCTGGGTGCGGTAAGCGACTGGAAAGTTGACGAGGGTTTCACCAGCTCTGACCACAACGCAATAACTTTCGCTGTTAAACTAGGAAAAACAGATACAGTTAGAAAAATGAAAACAACACGAATATATAACACGAAAAAAGCTAAATGGGAACCATTTAGGAAAAAACTCAAGGACTTACTAGTTAAAAATAATATCAGCAAAGAGGATATAGATAACTTTACAACAAAGACTGAAATAGAAGAAACGATTGGGAAGTATACAAATATCATAACAGAAGCTTGTAATTTTGCAATACCTAAAATAAAAAGGAATACTAAAAGGAACTTACCATGGTGGACGCCAGAGCTGGAAAACCTGAAAAAGGAAATGAAGACGAAAAAGCGTCGGATAAGATGCGCCGCACCTCGCAGAAGGCAGCACGTCGTTGACGAGTACCTGAAAGTAAAAGAAAAATATATACTAGAAGCAGAAAAAGCACAGGTAAAAAGTTGGAAGGAATTCTGTGGTGCCCAGGAGCGCGAAAGTGTGTGGGACGGGATCTATAGAGTGATTAGGAAAACAGCCAACCAATTAGATGATCAGCCTCTCGTAAAGGAAGGGAAATTCTTAAATCCAGCAGAGTCAACAAAATTACTAGCTGACACATTCTTTCCTCAGGATCTGGAAGCAGACGATAGCTCTGAGCATAAATATATGCGCAAAAAGGCTAGGAAAATGGGAGAAGCCACTCAAATTGACATAGAAGACCCTCCCTTTACAATACAGGAACTCCAGTACGTAGTAGGTTCATTCAACCCCAAAAAATCTCCGGGAATTGATGGATTCACAGCCGATATATGCGCCGAAGCCATACATGTCGATACAAACATCTTTCTTGCGATTGTCAACAAGTGCCTAGAAACATCATGCTTCCCAGCAATCTGGAAACGGGCTACGGTAATAGTCCTAAGGAAACCCGGGAAGCCTGACTATAGCCAGGCGAAGGCGTATAGGCCCATAGGACTGTTACCGATTCTTGGAAAGATTCTGGAGAAGATGATCATAAGGAGGGTTCGATGGCACTTGTTGCCAAAAGCAAACCCAAGACAGTATGGCTTTGTGCCTCAGCGCGGCACTGAAGACTCCCTCTACGATTTAGTCCAGCATATACAAAAGAACCTAGACAGGAAGCTGATCAACGTAATCGTTTCACTGGACATAGAGGGGGCCTTTGATGCCGCCTGGTGGCCAGCGGTTAAGTGTCGGCTGATGGACAAGAAATGCCCAGTCAACCTAAGGAGTATAATTGATGACTACCTTAAGGACCGAGACGTATGTGTCCGATATGCGGATAGTGAGAGTTTAGTTTCCACTTCTAAAGGGTGTATCCAGGGCTCAATAGCCGGCCCTACGTTCTGGAACATCCTGCTCGATCCTCTCCTGGAAGAAATGGATGAGAAAAGTGTACACTGCCAAGCTTTTGCCGACGACATTGTCCTGATATTCTCCGGAGAATCAACGTCTGTAATAGAACAGAAGGCTGATCGGGTGCTCAACCGTGTGTATGAGTGGGGTGTGTCGAACAAATTAAAGTTTGCGCCTCACAAAACGAGTGCTATGGTAATAACCAAAAAACTGAAATACAACACTCCATGCATACACATGGGAGGCATCCCGATCCAGCTGGTTGAGGAGTTGAAGGTCTTGGGGCTCATTCTTGACAACAAATTAACGTTTAACAGTCACGTAAGATATGCGTGCACCAAGGCCTTGAACATCTATAAACCGCTCGCTCGAGCAGCTAAAATAAATTGGGGGCTTTCCAAGGAGATTATCAGGACAATGTACGTCGCAGTGATTGAGCCGATAATTTTATACGCGGCAAACGTCTGGGCTCCAGCCGCGAAGAAATTATCGGTTCAAAAACAGTTGAGTACAGTCCAGAGGGGCTTTGCACAAAAAATGTGCAAAGCCTATCGCACGGTATCCCTAAATGCGGCAACTGTCTTAAGCGGCTCCATGCCTCTTGACCTGAGAGCTCAAGAGTGCATGGAACTGTACGAGGCAAAGAAGGGAAGGTCGCAAAACATCTTAAGAGGTAGGGAAATAGAAACCAAGGTGTGCTTTCTAAAATCAGACCATCCTGCAAAAGAGGCAATAGAAAGCTTCACCTGTCTCGAAGATTTGAGTGCGGAGACTGTCGGGGAGAATGGAATAATTGGGCTGAGTATATTCACGGACGGCAGCAAGATCGATGGCAAAGTCGGAGCAGCGTTATCGTGCTGGGACGGCGATAAAGAAATACGGTGTGGTAAATTCCTGTTAGAGAACTACTGCACCGTATTTCAAGCTGAAATGTATGCGCTCTGGAAAGCCACCGAGCTCGCTGTAAAATGCAATAAGCCGATCGTGAATATACTTAGCGATTCAAGGTCGTCGTTAGAACTTATAAAAAATCCAGGAACGTTCCACCCACTCGCATTTGCGGTAAGGAGTACATTATCGATGTTACGCGATAAAGGAATTGACATAAGGTTGTTCTGGATAAGGGCCCATGTCGGAGTTGAGGGCAATGAAAGAGCAGATTTTCTTGCTAAAGAAGCAGCGAGAACAAAGAAAACTGCCCCCAACTACGACAGGTGTCCCTTGTCGTATATCAAAAAAGAAATAAGGAGAAAGACCATAGAAACCTGGAACAATAGATACATAACAAGTGAAACGGCGGCCTTGACAAAAGTCTTCCTCCCAGACGTTGGCAGCGCATTCAAAATAGTAAAAAAGGAAGTGCTAACACCGATTCACGTCCAGGTCCTGACGGGTCACGGCGGGTTTGGGCATTACCTGCATCGCTTCAAATGTAAAGACAGCCCAGCCTGCGACTGTGACCCTCTTAACGATGAGTCGGTGTTGCACCTACTGACAGAATGCGCTATCTATGAGAAAGAACGTCTCGAGACAGAAAACTTGATGGACTGTAAAATATCAAAAGAATCGCTGTCTTTTCTTCTATCCCAATCAAAAACAAGGTCTACTTTTTTGGAATTCTGCACAAAAGTCGCTAAAAAAGTAATAAATAAAAACAGAACAAGATAAAAGTGTTGTTGCTATATTGTATAAGGATAATAAAGATCCACAGTATCATAAACATTAAGAAGAATATTGGTGTTTACTTGGATATAAATTAATCAGTATATAACATAGGAACAATAATAAAAATACAATATTTCAAAATTAAATTAAAAAATTAAGAAGTAGGAAACAGATCAATAGCATAACAATAGACTCCGATACATGTTGGGGGAAGCTTGGCGTCTCCAAAAAACTGTACTTGGAGACAATTTATAAAAAAAAAAAAACCTAACCTTATACCTATATATATTATTAACCTATTATACCTATACCTATTAACCGAAAATCTTAATGCGGTTCACAGAATAGAAAAAAAAGGCAACCAGAAGTAGAAAAGAAACTGTCCTATTTATTCTGCCTCGGGCTTTAAAAATACAATTATTAGAACTTGAATTAACATTAAGAAATCAGTA
Source organism: Coenonympha glycerion (assembly GCA_963855885.1). Taxonomy (NCBI): domain Eukaryota; kingdom Metazoa; phylum Arthropoda; class Insecta; order Lepidoptera; family Nymphalidae; genus Coenonympha; species Coenonympha glycerion. The sequence goes on from OY979627.1 coordinate 36,371, forward strand.
TCAATATACTTTTTTATAAAAATCTCAATATATATGTTGTACTTATTTATGAGTGTTTTTCATTGAAACAGGGTAGACAATAAGATTTTTTGCACTGAGTGCACTGAGTCAAAATCTTTTTGGATTTTTTTGGATCAGCTTCACGAGATGGTAAAAATGTGCGTAGTTTTTGGTAACAACCAACACATCTTCTCCTTTTTTCACCCTTTTCGAGGCAATGGCGTGCGCTTTCAGGTGCTGAAAAATAACAAAAATGTAAAGATAAGGTAATAAAACTGACATTGTTACTTAGGTTAGATCGTAGATGAGAATAACAATGATAATGTAGGTATAACTGCATCAAATGAATGTGTTTGTTTTATACTTAAAATGTTGAAAGAGTAGGTAGGTAAGGTAGCTTAAATTCAGAATAATTAAAAGGAAACAAAAATAAATTAATAATGACCAAATGTCAAGCTTAGTTTATGAAAGCTTCAACACGTTGACTGTCAAGAAATATATCTAAGCATTACATTACCTGGGGTCTCATCGATTTCCTTTTTTATTAAAGATTCTATAAGTTTCTCCACAAAGAGTCTTTTTGGTAATATCTTTAGGTATAATATACTTAAGTAATAATATCTTACACTTACTTTAGGTACATAGCTACCAAGATAAGAAAAAACTAGGTACTTACTGCAGATTTTTTCATTAAAAACTTACCTGTTCTGGCTCTGTTTCTGGGTTTTTTAAAATTAACTTCTTCCGACATTGTTTAGACATGTTCGGCGCTGTAAAAGGACGTGCTCTCCAATCGACGTGATGCACAACACTGGTCGCGGGAAGCTCGCGTTGAGTGCGGTACGAGGTCAGGGGGGATATGGGACGTTTTAGCCTCGTTCCGCACTGCATTAAAATTATATTAATTCAGTGCGGCACGAGGCCTAAGACATCCGGTACCAAGGTAGGTACACCACCGAGTCCAGAACCATTAGTGATCTCAAATATATATTTATCTCTTTCCTACACTGGACCAAACCAAAGCTATGCCATTCGCACGACAGAGAAATTCACTTTTTTGCTTGCCGCACCACAGGGAAGTTGCATCAGGGGTGATTTAGGCCTCGCTTCGCACTTAACGTGTTAAGCGCGAGCTGGCGTCCTGCGTTCGAGACGAATTCAATAAAATCAAAACAGCTCTATCGAGAGATGCGCGCAGGGCCGCCGCACGCGACCTTCACCTCGAGGCACCACCGTCGCCGCCAACATCACAGAAAGCGCCCAGCTACGCGCAGATGGTGCACCAGCAGCAACGAGCAGCGACAATTCGGCCACGGACAGCGACACTGCCCAAACCCGGATAAAAAGTGCGAATATTGTGCCGAAAATGCGCACGGCGATACGGAGTGCCCGCTCAGGGCGAAGAGCCGCGTTGAATCAATTGCGTCCAACGAAATAGAAAATTCAACAGGAGAGAGAGCACGGACCATCCAGCCACGTCGAATAAATGCCCGGTAGTACAACTTATTAGAAACAGGGTGAACCAACAAGTCGATTTCGGTAATTAACATGGATTACAAAATAAAGATCGTACAGTGCAACATCGATAGATCGAAAAACAGCATACAGGAATTCACCCGGTACTTACTTCATGGGGAGTGACCACTTATTCGCTTTAGTATCGGAACCCTATACCGGGACACAAGACTGCGTTAAGACCGCACTTGGTATGGAAATTATTCAGTTCTCGAGAACTGGTCGTGTGAAGGCGTGCATATGGGCTAAGAGCGGCACGAGCTCCCCGTCCATCATTGGTGTATCGCAATATTCGACCACAAACCTGTGTGTATCCAAATTGACGATCGGAGCGCGGCCAATCTATCTAGCTTCCGTGTATGTCGAGCCCGATGATACTGGAGAAGAGACATTGAGGCATATCGAATTGTTTTTGAATAGAATAAATGGCGCAAAATGTATTATAGGAGGGGATTTCAACGGATGGCATCCGATCTGGGGCAGCGCTAAGACTAACAAGCAGGGAAACTCCGTTGTAGAGATAATGTATAGCAACTACATGTTCTGTTGTAACACTGGTTGTACTCCCACATTTGAAACGGTTACACACGGACGTGACAGATCTTACATTATAGACTTGACATGGACATCGCAGGACCTTATTGACGACATAGAGTGGCGTGTGAACCTTGAAGCCTACACATCGTCACAGCATAACGCTGTTGAGTACACGCCCAACACAGACCGCACTTATCAACCGAGACAAGGCAACACGTCGACATTTAGATACAAAACCGACAAGGCACACTGGGCAAACTTCAAAAGCGCTCTACACGCTCACATGTTCAACTCTGATATAATGGCTAAAGACTATGGAGGAAGGACAGATAGACTCAATCATCGACATAATCCATGAAGCCTGCTCGGATACCATTCCCATTCGACTGGCGGCACAGGCACGGAAGATGCGGGGTGCGGGAGGCGGTCACTGGCATCAAAAACTACATCAAAAACTAGCTTCCGCTCTATTCTAATCCAGCGCTGATTACTGGATTCTGGACTGGATTGCAAAGTGTTTACATTAGTCAAATATCGATCCAGTCCACTGAATTGCTGGCCTGGATCGAAATACTGGACCTGTGAAAATAAGCCTTAATACGATTTAGGTATCATCATGCACTGTTAAACTGTGCAAACATAAGGCGAACTCAACAGGTCTGCCCGCGAAATTCAAATCGTGTTTTTTTTTTGTAATTTATACGCTAAGTAATCTACTATATAAAAATAAGTCGGATTTCCTTCCTGACGCTATAACTCCAGAACGCACGAACCGATTTCCAACGAATGAAAGGTCTCGGGCTCCGTGAGGTTTATAGTAAAGAAAATTCAGGAAAAATTAAAAAAATAAATAAAAATGTTACGTAAAACCTATCCCAGCAAAAACATTTTCATGTAAAATGTTGCCAAGACGAGAACATATGGCTCACACTATCAAAAAGTTATCAGATCTCATGTAGAGCAAGACTTCTAACTCTACACGCCCTAACTCTATACATCCTAACTTTATAAACTCTACACTTTAGTCAAAATATATGTATTATGTCTTGGCTGTTTCGGTACCGTCACATGGGCGTAAAGTGAAGAATTTATTCACTGTTCAGTACTTTTCTAATAGAGTTTTGCAAGTGGCATAATGGACCATGCAAAATTCAAGAAATTTCACATTAAAATTAAATGGTATCACCATTGTTATGGGAAAAAACTTCCATTTATTAAAAATATCCTCTAAAGCAAAGGAACACACTTTTGCAAAGTGTGATGAAGTATTTGAAACCAATGCAGTTAGTAAAACCTAAGTGCAGTTTCTGAGGAGACTCAATACCTATCTAATAAATAATCGTTACTACAGAAACTAGGTATTGTATATCAGAAAAGTACAAAGTCAGTGAATAATATTTTTACTTTACACCCATGTGACAGTAACGAAACAGCCAAGACATAATATATTTTGACTAAAGTGTAGAGTTTATAAAGTTAGGATGTATAGAGTTAGGGCGTGTAGAGTTAGAAGTCTTGCTCTACATGAGATCTGATAACTTTTTGATAGTGTGAGCCATATGTTCTCGTCTTGGCAACATTTTACATGAAAATGTTTTTGCTGGGATTTCACTTCTTTTTGTAAGTTGTTTACGACTATATTTTTTATTTGGTTAATTTCCTTTTCTTTGGTGTATTTCTTGAATATCATTGCAAGGTGGATATTTGTCCGAATCAAGTATCCCCCCTCTATCATTTAAATGAGGGAACCCTCCTTGGTTCACCTAGTTTATTTTTTTCCTTATTTGTAGTTTATTACAAAGAGTCCCTATATCAAATTTGAGACCTCTAGCATCAATATTTGCGGTAATTTCATACAAACTTCCATCCCCTATTTTAAGGGGTTGGGGGGTTAAATTTCCAACTTTTGGAATTTTTTTGTTGGTTGTTTGCTAATACTAGCTTATATACCAAATTTCAGAAATTAAGTTTTTATTATACCTATATACTTATGGGAAACCCCATACGAACTTCCAACCCCTAATTTAATGGATGTGGGGTGATTAACTAAAAATCCTGAAACACGTATTTAATTGTTTATTACAAAGAGTCAATCAATTTTGAGACCTCTAGCATCAATATTTGCGGTAATTTCATACAAACTTCCATCCCCTATTTTAAGGGGTTGGGGGGTTAAATTTCCAACTTTTGGAATTTTTTTGTTGGTTGTGTGCTAATACTAGCTTATATACCAAATTTCAGAAATTAAGTTTTTATTATACCTATATACTTATGGGAAACCCCATACGAACTTCCAACCCCCTAATTTAATGGATGTGGGGTGATTAACTAAAAATCCTCAAACACGTATTTAATTGTTTATCACAAAGAGTCCCTATATCAATTTTGAGACCTCTAGCATCAATATTTGCGGTAATTTCATACAAACTTCCATCCCCTATTTTAAGGGGTTGGGGGGTTAAATTTCCAACTTTTGGAATTTTTTTGTTGGTTGTGTGCTAATACTAGCTTATATACCAAATTTCAGCTTTCTAGGTCTTCAGGAAGTACCTAGGAATTTTGATGATCATCAGTGAGTCAGTCAGTCAGTCAGTCAGTGACGAAATTTGGGTTTTTTAGACGTCAATAAAATCTAAAGTATAAGACCTATAAAATTGAAACTTTATAGGTTTAATAAGTTCACTGGCGACATCATTTTCCGAGAATTTTGATTATCTGAAATAATTCAGGCCTAAGTTATAAGGGTTTAAAAATACGGCGAAACACTTCGAGAAAAGATAGGTAGTGCCCTCGCGCTTCGCTTGGCTCGTCTTGGCGGGGACACTACCGTGTCCCCAGATATCAAAGTAGGGTTGTTGCGGATGCAAAAATTTAGACATCCGCGGATGCAGATGCGGATGCGGATTATTAGAAGTTCACATCCGCGGATGCGGATTTGATGCGGATGCGGATTTTGGGATTAAAAATACAATTATTTAAATTTTAAGTGCATAAATAAATGGAAATCAATTTAAAATTACTTAACTTTTTATTTATGTTATCATATCATATTTTTAGAATAAAATCACACAAGTTTTACTTATGACACAATAATAAAAATCTTTGTTTAATAATTAAACTTAAAAATTAGTGAATTATTATATTTAATAAATAGCAATATTGCAGCCTTCTCAGCTTCCAACCTGTTTCTTAGTGGATTATGTATTTACCCGGCTCCACTAAATAGCTGTTCGCTGGGAACAGTGGCTGGTGGAGGTGATAAATATCTGCGTGCTAATTTTGAGAGGATTTTAAATTCACAGCGGTTTACTTTCCACCAATTAAGTGGATTTTCATCTTAATCTAGTCTTTTTTTATCTTACACTCCGACTTCTCCGGATCATTTTTGTCTCTTGTAAAATAAGTCCGGACACTGCTTATTAATGGTGGCGACATTTCACTTACTGTTAATATCAAAATATTATGTAATATTCATTAAATACGCAATAAAATAAACTATGAAGTACACACTGTGTGTACTACACAGTACACAGTAAACACTTACTCACTGTAACTATAATTTATTGACAATGAGAAAAAAACACAACAAACAAAACCTGTGTTACGCGCTGTCATGTGCGTCCCGAAAGAAGTTAGCAATTACCAATACAAACGCGAAGAACGTGCCACTATGACTCTTTCTTTAGGTACGTGTTGTCCCTTGTTGATGTGAATCTGCATCCGCAAAAACTCCGCATTGATTGATGCGGATGCGAATGCGGATGCAGATGTCTGAATTAATGCGAATATTCCGCATTTGCGGATGCGGATGCGAATATTCGTAACATCCCTAGATCAAAGTATAAAACGAAGCCATCTGGTGGCGAAACGGAGTTCGCCGGGTTTGCTAGTTACACATAATAGGCTAATGGCAGTCATTTTGCGAGAATGGCAGTTATTTTCTTTACATAAAATATATAAATTTATATCAAAATTTTTGCACAAAAATGTCTATCCCAGGAAATTAGTCAGAGTAAAGAGTTTTAAGTGAGTAACTCGCAAATCTCGGATTAATTTCTTTAACTCAACACTTTCAAGCAGATATTTAGATATAAATACGCGAAGATGATATTGGGATTATCGCAATTTGACTTCCATAAGCCTATTAGATATGTCTTATCAGCTTAAAAATCGCGAAAAACTACAAAAAATTTGAATTTCGCGGGCACACCTGTGGTGTGCTTCATAACCATCGGTTATAACCTAGCGTGTGTGGCTACCTTAATTATCTGTGACTCAAATCTGTTTTTATTATTTTTAGTTTATCTGTGTTAATTTTACTCTTTGCTCTATGCTCTAGACATTGGTTTATTTCTCTTGTTCTCTAGTTTTGTGTGGTTTTGTGGTCTGTGTTGGTAACACTTCTAAAGTTCTAAAAATTTCAAAATTCGTATCTCAATACCACCTACCTACATAACACTTTATTTCATAGAATACATTTACTCCCAGCGGAGCTTTATTTTGTGTATCTAGTAAGCAAACCACTTTATACTTATTAGTTTTTAATGTTCATATTTTAATAAAAATTATTAGTGGTGGACTTCGCAAAACTTAGGTAAGTGTACTTGGCAGAAGACCTCATGAGTCCAAAACTAAATAAACAAATAAACTTACAGGACATAATATACCTACAACATCATACTAATAAAACTATCATCAGCATCAATCTATCTATCTTGTTATTTAATAGTAATTATTAAATTATTACTTATTATTAACATAAACTGGGTACAACCTGAGCCTGTGCCCCGACCCCCGAGTCCAGAACTTGCATGAAATAGTAGTAAATAATAAAATAAAGTATAGTAAACTATCATTATTGTAAATAATTATGAACTTAGGTAAAATAGGCAAAACAAGAACCACGTCCTTTTTTGAAGTCAGTTAAAAATAAAATCAAAATTGATCAAAGTTTTTTTTAATTTATTTATTCATCTCCATTTATGAAAAGTATTACGATTCTAAAAGAAACTTAAAATGTCTTTATTTCACATAGGCCTAACATACGGGCTTTTGTAAAGCGTGTATAAATAAAATAAAAGTTTACAAGGGATCACAAACATGCCCTGCCTCTGAGAAGAAGCCCACAACAATCTCAGGTGGGTATTTTTTTATGTTACAACAGAACAATTTATTATTTATCAGTCTCTTTGAAAGGTTTGTGTTCTAATATAGTCCTTAACATTGTAGTATGCCTTTTGAACTACTTTTGAATCAGTTTAGGCTCGACAAACCCTTTGACACTTAATGCAGTACCTGTCAAACTGTACAACAGTTTGATGACGGAGACATCACTCTCATCCACTATTCTGATCATATAAGGAACATTATGAGTTTATGGGTGAACTGTAGGTATTTTCCTTCATCATAAACTTAGTTTTAAGTCATTAATAGTTATTATTATTTAATAAGTATATAAGATTGTGACTATTCATAAGTGCTTGCAAAATGAGCCTAAATGAAATAAATCATTTGACATTTGACTAAGTAAGGAAGAGCGAGACCTCTAAATACAGGTTTTGGCACCTAAATGGAGGTCTCTGCATTGCGTTTTTTAATTGTAACCCAGTTAATAATAAATAAATTTTCTTTTCATTTTTAACCGACTTCAAAAAAAGGAGGAGGTTCTCAATTCGTCGGAATCTTTTTTTATTTTTATTTTTTTTTATGTATGTTCACCGATTACTCGAAGACGCGTAAACCGATTTGGAAATTTTTTTTTTTGTTTGAAAGGGCAATTCCACCAATTCGAAGTCGGGCAATTCTTACAATCATAGTCCTTCGTATTAATCGCCTGACTTCGAATTGGTGTACCTTCATTGAAAAATTATTTCACTCTTTGTAGTGGCATTTGAAGTCGGTTTTTTGAAAAGAATTTTCCATTTTATTCATTTTCATTTCATTTCAAAATTCATTCAGAGGAAAAATAAGGAGACAGCTTGAGATTGAGGATTTCAGAGACGGGTGAATAGCACGGGGTGGGTATTGAAAATAGGTGGGTGGGGGGGTGCTTGACCAAATGTCATTCGAAACGTCATGCAATTGGCAGTGGTGGATTCAAAATAGCCACCATACGAATTTCGTTGATATCTCAGAAAGTATAAAAGATGGAAGAACGGTTTCTTGACAAGAGTTGATCAGGACCTGAAGATCTATTTGACGGATAGAAAAGTAATTCAAAATGGCGGATTTTTTTTTTCAGAGAAAATGTATGGCGACTTTTGTAGAGACTAGGAGTTAGTAGGCAAATAGGGGGGAAGACAGTACGCGGGCCACATGTGGCCCGCGCCTCCATGTGCCCTACTAGTTAATACTATAGAGAACGGGAATATGATGGTACGGAAGTTGATGGACGGATGCGGTGCTGCAGGTGCGAGGTGCTGCCGCGATGGTCAGCGAGGGCGAGGCCGACGCGCAGCTGAGTGCGGCGCAGCGCGCGCGCGCCGAGCGCAGCCGCCAGCGAGCGCGCGCGCTGCGCGACGCGCGGCTCGTGCGACGCGCGCAGTGAGTGCCGCCCGCCCAGCGCCCGCTCGGCTCACCTCACTGACACCACATAACGAAGCTTCTCTATAATCAATGTTCCCCCTGTAACCTGTTACATTTTTACTTCAGTCCCCAAATCTATCATTAAATCAAATGTACAGGAATTTTTAAAGACAACTCATATAACTAACCTGACCTGACCGATCATTCCACAGTTTCTTATTGCATTTTCATCATCATCATCTCAAACCCTTTTTATGTCCTACTGCTGGGCATGGGTCTCCTCTCAGACTGTAAGGAGTTTGGCCATAGCACACTAAGCTAGCCAAGTGCGGGTTGGAGGGCTTCACACACCTTCGAGTACATTTTTACTCTTAGGCATGCAGGTTTGTTCACCACTAAGCAAGTGATATTTAGTTTTCTATAAATGCACTTAACTTGGAAAAGTCAGTCAAATACCGTCGTCGTCGTCCCCCATATCTCCGAAGTTTACCAATTGAAAAGTCTGAAATAACTATGATCAATAAAAGTAAACGTATATTTTACAGGAAAAATAAAATCAACTCTAACTATTATACTTTTTTTGATAATAACAATAAACCGGCAAAAACAAAGTTATGTTTGCGGTTTGCCAACAAAAGTACCTACATGTAAATTGTACTCGTAAATTCATGAACCAAAGTTATTCTTTAATGTTTAACTTCTCTAATGGTATGGAACCCTCGGTGCGCGAGTCCGACTCGCACTTGGCCGGTTTTTATTTTTACTCGTTTTACAACAGGGCAGTCGAATTTTTAAACGATTTACTCGATCCTCATTTGAAAATGAACCATAAAACGTCTGTTCAATGTTGGATGATGTCTGAGATGTTGTAGCGGGGGTCGTGTCGTCGCAGGCAGCAGCCGCCGCGCGCCGCGCCCGACTGCGGCGGCGGCTTCCTGCCCGAGGCGGAGGCTGCGGCGGCGGCGCCGAGCCGCGCGCCCGCGCCGCTCGTGCACCGCTCCGTGCAGCCCGCCTGCCTGCAGTGCGGCACGCGCTTCCCGCACTCCTTCCTGCTCGACAACTTCGACTACGAAGTGTGCGACGCGTGCAGGTGCGCCGCCAGTTGTAATGCCGTGCTTCGTCGGCGCCGTGTGTTAGCTAGATTAGGCCAATGCTGAGGTTCTCTATCGTTTGCCAACCGTCTCAATAAACACATAATTTGCCAACCCTCATTTAACAGAGTTTCATAATATGGCTATCAAACATATGTCTAACATAGATGGTTATCGCTTCACATATATGTATAGTACGGTGCAATTAGACTTAAACCCGAACACTTAACTGTAGGTATTGCAATGCCAGATTGTTCGATACAGTGCACAAATTCCTCGAGGAGTAGAGCTAGATTGTATCCCGGATTAATACATTGGCTACTTTTAAACCCAGGAAAATCCATGATTTCTATGATAATAGTGAAAAATAGATATCTACGCGGTAAAATATTCCTTGGCTACTTTTAATCCAAGGAAAATCCATGGTCTCTATGATAATAGTGAAAAATAGATATCCACGCGTAAAAAATAGGTATTCGTTTACGCCGTGATTACTGAATTGATTTGCCTGAAATTTGGAATGATAGAGATAGTTTACATCCTGGATTGATAGATGTGCCACTTTATACCTCGGGGAAATCCATGATTTCTTCGGTAATAGCGAAAAACAGATATTTTTCGGGGAGATATACTCCTTCACGCCTCAACTGCTGAAAATTGGAATGGAGATACTCCTTCACGCCTCAACTGCTGAAAATTGGAATGGAGACATTTCTCTTAATTAACACAAAGGCTACTTTTTATTCCGGAAAAATCGATGGTTCTCGTTGAAATAGGGAAAACTAAAATTTTCTCCTAGTCATTCCAACTTTTAACCAAAAATTATCAGTAGTTGTGGCGTGAAGGAATATATTTTCTCACCCCTGAAAATCCGTTTTTCACTATTCCCAAAACCATTGATTTTCCCGAGATTAAAAGAAACCGATGTATTATTCCAGGATAAAATCTATTTCAAATTTCAGACAAAACAAATTGTCAAGTTCCTCAACTGTGAGCAATGCGAGTCAGTCGCTCACCGTTCATCCATGGAGACACAACAAGACACAGTTATGATAGACAACTGTTTATTAGGTCACAAAGAACAATTGATCCAAGTGTGGGTGTGGCAGGGACGAGGCGGGCGCGCACGAGCTGCTGCCGCGCACGCAGGCCAAGAGCGAGTTCCTGCTGCAGGACTGCGACCTGGACGCGCGCCCGCCGCCGCTGCGCGCGCTGCGGCGCCCCAACCCGCACCGCGCGCACGCGCCGCCCATGCGCCTGTACGTGCGCGCGCAGCTCGAGCGGCGCGCCGTGGAGGTGTGGGGCTCGCTCGAGGCGCTGGAGAGCGAGCGCGCCGCCCGCGCCGAGCGCCGCGCGCGCGCCGAGCACAAGGCGGCGAGCCGGCGCCTGCGCGCGCTGCGCATGGACGTGCGCTCCAGCCTGTTCGCGAGCGCGCGCGCCGTGCACGAGCACGCGTTCGGGCCCGAGGAGTACGACGCGCGAGCCGACGAGTACCGACGCGAGTGCGCGTGCGGCCACGTCGAGACGTACGAAAAGATGTAGCCGCCCGGAGCGTGGTGTTGAACTGGCTTTTAAAATAAAAATATTAAACCTAATGGATGTCGCCTTATCTGTCTCCACGACACCGCCGTCGCTGTCTGCAGAGAGCGGTGTCGTGGCCACGGATATGACACATCATTTAAATAGACTTCAAATCTTCAGGCAGGTCATTCTTGGGATGTTTATTCTCAAAATGTTGTTTGTAGGTCTTGGGATCCGGCATCTGAGCCTGCAACAAATGCATGAGTATCAGAACATGCAAGTTGTTAACGTCTATTCATGCTTGCTATTTTTAAAAATAACGAAACAATATATTATTGTAGATAGATTTCATTAGAATTAGTCAGTTTTATCTTTTTTATATAAATAACAATTGAATAACTGATTTTTTTTAGAATTTTGTAATCTAGGGGCTGATTGCGGAAGCCAAATATATTATAAATATCAATAATCAATTTTTGCCTGTTTATTTGACAAATCTTTTGTTATTGTTTATGCAACAAATCAGAGCAATATTAGTTACCAGTTTTGCTTACATAATCTGAATGTTAATCAAAATTAGATTCGGATTTTACTTTGTTAAAATAATAAATAAATGTATTATTAATTGGAAAACAAGAAAAAAAATCTATTCCCAACTCCAATTTCCTAATAGTGACACCACAAGCCAAAAAATTGAATTAATAACTAAATTAACATTAATTGAACAGCTTTCAAAAAAGCCTATTGACAGGACATCTGATATGAAAATTGTTGGCAGTTGTAAAAGAGACCTTTCGCAGAACCTTAAATGAAAACACTGTTTAGAATCCCTTGAGATAACTGCAAGTTAGACTGTATGGGGTTGTTTGCACCCTGCACCTGACTGCAGCAGTGAGCAGTGAGCGCATGCACATCAGAGACAAGCATACCTTGCAGACGACGCACACATGCACCAGTGCTTTCTGTGCGGCCTTCTTTTGGTCGGTGGCACTGTGGCCCTGCTGTTTCTTCAGTTTGGACAGCTTCTCCGCCGCTTTGGCTTGTGACTGCAGTTTCTGTTGTCCACGGGCCATTCTGTTTCAGTGTTCTGAAATTCATAAAATTCTTCAAACTTTGTTAACTGTCACAGCCTTCAGTGATAGTCTTTCTCTTAACTTTGTTAATTATAAAATTTCTAAACTATATCCAAAAATAACTGTTCTGCTGAGGGAAAGGGCCTCTGAAACCAAAAGTAGTTTTAACACACCTGCCAATAGATCTTATCTGTGTATTTTCAATAATTATTGAGATGAGATGAACTGTGAAGGAAATACTAAAGCTAGTAGCCCTCAAGCTATTTGGGGAGATCTGTTGTATCCTATTTAGGTACCAGATGATACTAAATTGTATTTGTATAATTTGTACTACCTGTACACAGAAGCTTTGCCGTCGACTTTATGAAGTCATCGGCAAAGCTTCTGCGAACAAGTTATAAGCTGATATTGATTTTAAAATTAGTATATTTGCATTTATCAAAACTTTAATTAATGTAACATCATGACCATATTATAAATTAAATGAAATTAATTTTACTGTGTTCTTAGTACCTAGTTATTTAATACCTTCATGTTTTAAGCTTGTTTCATAATCTCGATAAGTAATTTATTAATTACTCATAAAAGATTAATCGCCCGATAAGTAGATAGGTACATAAAACCACTCTACAGTCGACAACATCATTAATTATTTTGCACAATATTATTGTACAAAGTACTAAGATACTTGCCTTCTGTTTTTTGTCAAGCTAAGGATAGAAAGTATTTCAAGTTAGGTACCAGATGTGGTTGGATCTTCTTGCACGGCTAATGACTTTGGTCTACTTTCTGCACTGCACTAACGACTTGAAAAACTATGCTTTTCCAGCACTTGGATTGAAACTACAACTTTGGTCGATCTATTCAAATAAATCCAAATACAAAATATTTAAATTTTTATGAGTTCAATTTTAGATTTTCAACTACAGAGATAGGTACCTATTCAATCAACAATGTCACAGTCACAGAATCACAGACCTACTACAGAATACACAAATTACTCTATGGTCACAGAACAGGAACACTTATTGGGTAGGTAAGTAGGTACCATAGACATAAAACACTATGTAGGTACTCTGCTGGACTGGGTCTACGATCACAGACCACAAAAGTCCGTACAACATTTATTTAGTGGGTTTTAAATAAATCTAAGCAATACATTATAAAACGAAACTAAGAAATGTAATTAAATAACTAACTGAGAATTAATATAGGTACCTACATTTAAAAATTAGCGTCGGTAGGGCTAGTCGTGAAGCAAGGATTCAACAAAATTTTTACACAGAGATTTTGTAGTCTGTGAAGTGTGCATCTGTGATACACTCAAGATGTACAGTGCGCCAAGGTTATCTCGGAGGGTGGCCCAAATCAGAACTAATGCCGCTATCTTCTGATACTGTTTGATAGTTCGCTCCGTTATATATTACTATTGTAAGTTGTGTTGTTTTTGCTTAGTATTAACTAAAATAAAACTAAAATTGAGGAGATTTTATTTTCTGGCTGCCTTTGTTCTAGAACAGCGCATTCCTGTCAACGTCATTCAAACGCCAAGAGAGCCTTGTCGGACTGTATTACTAGTGATAATAAGTATATATTCGGTGGTACTCCATGGTGGTACTTACTCGGTGGTACTACTGTCTTCTAAAGAAAACAAATACCTACAACGAATCATGCATCGAATAGTGATCTGCAGCAGCTGTCATTCTCATAACTTCATATTTTACATAATAGTTCATACTCTGACAATGGCTCAATCGCTCTACGCGCGGAGCCAATACCTCAAAAGAAGAAGAAGTACCTACCTAGTTCATACTCATTGGCAATCAAGTCATTACATGGTCATTACTCATTGGTCAAATCATAGACTGCTAACACCATAGGAATCTGGAATGGAATAGGTCTTTGGTCAAAACTCAAATGACAAAACGTCGTAAATCAATGTGGTAAATGGGCAAATGGGTGATTCGTAGTGATTATATTATTATAATATCTACTCTTACCTCTTTGGGACTTGGGAGTATTCATTATATACCAGGCTCAGAAAGGCTGGAACCCAGAGCCGTAAAGCCAGTTAATAAAAAAAAAATCATTATATACCATAGAGTAAATAGGTACCACAGGTAGGTACTAGGTAGGTACTCTTTGATTTTGTGATTGTGAAAACAAAATTGTTTTGGTGGTTTTGCTTTTTTGTGAATTCGACTGAGGAAATAACGTAAATTCACTAAAATCTAAATACAACATACGAGTAGGTCTGGTACACAACTAAACAGTAATGTCAGAAAACTATTTGCCTCTTATATTGGTCAGTGCAGTTGATTTCGAAAATGCTTCTAAATTGATATCAGGTAAGTTTCAAAAACAAACTCAAGACTATACTCTGCTTAGTATTTCACAGTGCACTGAAGTCTTTCTATTGTAAATTGTAAGTCGACAAAACATTATATCTATGTAAACATTATCACAATTATATCTATGTAAACATTATCACAATTAATAAAAATTTTAATTAATACTAGTACGTTGTAATTAGTCAAGAGACGCGAGATACCACTTTTAAAGTTGTGTTTAGATTTGATTACACTACTCCCATTAATATTTAGAGGTTTTATTTTATATATAATTAACAATACCTTACTATGTTTAAAGGGTGCCTTATTAATATTCTCTAGTCTTGTACTTGAGGCTAACTCATCTTACTTGTCACTAAAGTGAAGTTTTTTTTTTACACTGTACAAGCCTATTGGTTGCCTGTATTGGTTGCCTGGAAGAGATCGCTAGGTAGTGATAAGGCCGCCAAATTGTGTACCTATTCTTTGTAATTTTTGTGTTGTCCTTTGTTTGACTTTGTGGTGTGCAATAAAAGTATATTCATTCATTCATTCATTCATACAAGTTAGGACTTGACTGCAATCTCACCTGATGGTAAGTGATGATGCAGTAGAAGATGTTAGCGTACTAACTTGGAAGGGGTAAGTTATGTCACCCCAACGGTTTCTGCACAGCATCGTACCAGAATGATAAATCACTTGGCGGTACGTCTTTGCTGGTAGGGTGGTAACTAGCCACGGCCAAAGCCTCCCACCAGACCAGACCTGAGCCAATTTAGAAATTATAAAATTCCAAAGTGGCCCGTGGCCGGAATCGAACTCGCGAACTCCCACTCGAATCCGAGCGTGCGTCCCCTGCGCCATGGAGGTCGTCAATTTAATGCCTGTAGTTTGACCGCTATAAACTTGGCCCTCCCATGGTCTGCAGGACGCGGGGCGGGTGTGCGATTGGCTATACACGATACAATGTAATGATTCGCATCTTGAGAATTCGCCTATGGTATTTTCTTGAGTATGTATCATTATCCACGTCGCAAGATTAATATTGTCGTGTGTTGCGTAATTCACGTCACTCGTCAGTTACTGACAGCTGATTAGTTGAGTGCACTGATCCCTATTCTATGGATCCACAGTGCACCTAGCCTGAATTGTATAGAATGTTTAATCCATAGAGATCAGTGGTTGAGTAGCTCCCGCCCCGCGTCCCGCTGACCATGGGAGGGCCAAGTTTATAGCGGTCTAGCTATAGCTTGCACTATGCTAGTCTAATAGCTTAACTGAACATCAAAAATTTTGTTGAGTAGGTTAGTAAGAGTAGGACGATAAGATGTCCTTGTACATGTCCTTTCTGTGTTTGTTTGTAATTGCAATTTTCTGTACTAAATATTAAATAAATAAATAAGTCATATAGTCAACCTTCAATTTTTTTAGTAAAGTAGCACCTCAGTCATCAGTTTATTGCATTTACTTATTTATTTTAAGATCTTTATTGTAAATGTGTATTTTAAGCAAATAAAGAATTTATTTATTTATTTTACTTTATTGCATTGTAGGCTGTTCATTTTGCCAAACACTACTCATTTGTAAACTGGACTCGACTTCTGTGCAAACTATTTTTGGGCAGTAGTATTTTAGTTACTAAATTACTCACTACTAGACTTACTAGTAACGAAGTGCAAACTAGGCCTTTGTATATTTTTAGATATTTATATAACATAGCTTTGACTATGAGTTTCATTATTATAATATCCTGATTTCCAAAAAAAAAAGGAATTACCTACTTGTTATGCACAATTGAGTTGGCTGGTTTTTGTGTCGTATAATGAGCTGCTGAATCCTATGGTAATCGTAAGAGTGGAAGGCTGTTCACTCGACCGTAGAGCCAAACGTGAGTCATGAGGACTCACACATAGAAGATAAACTGACTGCTAACTTATTTCAGAAATCATCGACAATGAGGTAATGGACACTGATAAAAACCTACGGGGCGGCCGAGTGTGGCGCATAATTAACAAATACTACCGCGCGGACGTGGAGCTGTGCGCCTCGCCCGACGGCGCCGCGCCGCCGCCCGCCGCGCAGCGCCTCGAGGCGCACGTGCTGCACGTCGCGGAGCAAGTGCGTACCGATCGACCATCACCCACGCGCTAGCGTCGCGGAGCCGAGTCGTGCTAAGGGTCAGCCGTTCAATGGTCATGTGGCAGGAGTGCGCGGCGGAGGCTGCCGAGGCGCGCTGGGCGGGCGCGGGCGCGGCGGCGCGCGGCGCGGAGGTGCGCCTGCTGGCCGTGCAGGGCGCGCGCACGCCGCCCGCGCTGGCGGGCTGGGCGCGGCGCCGCGGCTACGAGGCGGTGCCGCTGGCCGAGCGCGCGCCGCCCGACGGAGACGCGGCCGGCGCGGCGCGGCTGCGCGAGGCTCTGCACGCGCACCCTTGGCGCGGCCTCGCCCGCCTCGACCGCGCGCACGCAGGTCAGTACCATGCGGTCGATGGTGTTCGAAGTACGCCAATGCACACTTGGCCAGTTTAGTGAGCACGGTTGAACCGCTCTCATTGCGAGAGGAGACCCGTGCCTAGTGATGGGGTGGAATGGAGATAGATTATATCCTGGATTGACTTTTTACGCTATGATATAAATAAGTATTTGTTTCATTAGTGGACGGTGGCGCCGGCGCGGCGTGCGGCGGCGAGGCCGAGGCGGCGCAGTCGGACCCGGAGGCGGAGGAGGCGGCGGCGGTGGAGCGCGCGGAGGCGTTCGTGGAGGCGCTGGGCGCGCTGGCGGACGCGGGCGGCGGCGCGGCGGACGCGGGCGGCGGCGCGGCCGACGACACCGAGCGGCGCGCGCGCGCCGAGCGCCTCGTGGCCGCCTTCTGCCGCGCGCTGGGAGCGGAGCTGCAGCTGTGAGCGGCAGGGGTCATTCAAACGCGCCACAGTAAATGCTTATAGATTTTATTACAACAATAAAAATGTGCGATATGTGCGCAGCGCTGCGCGTGTAAATACTCTATCGACGGAATCACAGATTCATATAATATGTTTGTTATTATCTGTTCGGACGCAACTCCTGGGTCGGGAGCGTGCAATAAACGCTGCCTCGACCGCCGGTGTTTGTTTTCCTCCTCTTCCCATACATATTTTTCTTATAAATAAATAACGATTTCATTCTCATAAACGCTGCCGAGACGGATCGCGGGACGGCGGTGGCCGCGCCGGCTGCCGCTGCTCACGATGCTCGGTGACGACCGACGTATCCTCGATGTTGCCGCTTGACAGTTCGTCAGTCGTTAAACAATTATTGTTAGTAGATGTCAGCGGTTAGTTAACCCTCGTGTATATAATATCTCGCGACGTAAGTTCGTCCCTCGTGTATATAATTGACTTAACATTAGTAAAGCGTTAATAATACGATTCATTTTGAAATATTTAAATAAATTCTTCGTGCAAAACGAGACAGCGGAAGTAGGCACTGGGCGGTAGGCACTATGCGGTGACGGTTAGGTCTGACGGCGCGGCGAGCGGGTCGTCGCGCGGCGCGGCGAGCGGCTCGGCCAGCAGCGCCGCGAAGTACTGGTGCGCGAGGCGCGCGATGTAGGTGCGCTGCGGCGGCGTGGCGGGCGGCGCGGGCCACCAGCCCTCCAGGAAGCCGATGTGGCCGCCGCGCGCCGTCACGGCCAGCGCCACGCGCGCGCTGGCGGCCGCCTCGCGCGCCGGCAGCACGGCGGCCGGCTGGAACGGGTCGTCGGCCGCCTGCAGGCACAGCAGCGGCACGCGCACGGCGCCCAGGCGGCCGCGCAGCGTGGCCGCCGCGTAGTAGGCGTCCACGGACGCGAAGCCGAAGTGGCGCGCCGTGAAGGCGGCGTCGAACTGGCGCACCGTGCGGCAGCGCTCCAGGCCGGCGCACAGCGCGGCGGCGAGCGGCGGCGCGTGCGCGCGCACGGTGCGGCGCAGGTTGCGCGCCATGTGCCACGACAGCAGCGCGTTGAGCGGCGGCGCCTCGATGCAGGCCGCGCCCGCCTCCACGTCGAGCGGCGACGACACGACGAGCGCGGCGCGCAGCACGCCGGCCGCGCGCGCGCCCTGCTCCGCCAGGTAGTGGCCCAGGATGAGCCCGCCCAGTGACACGCCCACGGCCAGCAGCGCGCCGTGGCCGCGCGCGCTCACCGCGTCCACCACCTCGCTCAGGTCGCCGTGCGACACGGCGCAGTACAGCCGCGGGGTCTGCAACACGCGCACCGCGCTCACACTCGCATACTATTTTTTTTCTTTAATAAGTACTAGCTGTTGCCGGCGGCTCCGCCCGCGTGCAGTTCGTTTTTTTACAAAATTGTTTCCCGTGAAATTTCTTCATGAAAAAAAAAGGATATTATACCCAGTACCTAGTTGTACGATCAAAAGGACGATTTAAACTGTCGATATTTCGACCCAGTGGCACAGGTCGTGGTCACTACTTAGATCGAAATATCGACAGTTTAAATCGTCCTTTTGATTGTGCTATGTAGATAAGTAGCCATAAGTTTTTAACCATCCCAAGGGAACTCTTTAAATTTTTCAGGATGAAAGGTATCTTAAATGTTGGCCAGGCATATAAAGTACGACCATATAATTTCACTTAAATCCGTTGAAAGACACCTGCTAAAGACTGTTTTTGTAATGTTTTACTTTCCCGCAGGAACAGGACGAATACAACCTCTACACTCTGCTGTAAATGCTCAACCCAAACTAAATCACTCTAGAGTCTAAACTCTAAAACAAATATAGTGTTATTATTATTTTATATAATTTAAGCTTTACTTCACACCAAGCTGCACTTGAGCATGGTGGGAGATAATTAAACCCAAGCAGGCCCATTCTCAACAGAGGGACAAGAAAAAAGTTGAGGAAATGGTGTGGTGGTGATGTAGTATTGAGTAATGAGTTAGTAATAAACGGACCCTAGAACAGTACGGACGTGTTATTACTAACTCATTACTCAATACTACATCACCACCACAATGGGATCATTTTAACAACACGGTGCTTGAAACCTAATTCTAGCATAGAATCACCTAGAATTTACTTTGTAATCTCAAATGTCCAGTGTTATCTAACACTAGTTGTCAAAACACTTCACCTGTCAATCATAAAGATGGATGAGTTGTGATACCACACAGAGATAACATCACAAGCTGTGCAAATAATAATGTAATTTTTCAATGAAAAAGGGATGAAATAAAAATGATGAAAGAGATGAGTACTGACGGTGAGCGGCAGGCCACCCAGGCCGCGGTTGTGGAACACGACGCAGTGCGCGCCCAGCTCGCGCGCCGCCGCCACGAGGCAGCGCACGTAGTCCGCCTGCGCGCCGCCCGTCAGCCCGGGCAGCACCAGCAGCACAGGCCGCTGCCGGCTGTTGTCCAGCTCCGCCCAGTCCAGTGCCACCTGCCCGCCGTCCGACAGGCGCAGCACCTCACTGTACCCATCATTACATTACAATTAGCCGGGTTCACTGATATCTATCTCTGGATTGCAGACTGTCAACGTAAAAATGAAGACACTCAATTTTTGCCATTTTGATGCTGATTGTTGCATAACCTAGCATGAGCATCTATGGAACTAAAATAAAATGACATTCAAAATGATGGTCCACTACTACCAAATGTCAATTTAGTACTGTGGATGTTCCGGGTGGCACTTCAGATCGGCACAAAAAAGGAACTGTCAGATGTATAGAATGATTAATCCAGTGATAGAGATCAGTGGCCGGTTTGAACTGGTACCTCTAACTCGAGGTGGAACCGTGTCTCAAAATGTGCGTGGCTTGTACCGGCGATAGTGTACCGGGGGCAGCAGGCGCGAGCGCAGCACGGAGCCCAGCACGGTCTGCAGCCGCGACTCCACGCACCACGGCGTGGGCCAGTACGCCTCGCGCAGCAGCGGCACGCGCGTCTCCAGCAGCGCGCGGAAGTCGCCCGCGCGGCAGTGCAGCACCGGCTTCTGGAACACGCACCGGCTCCGGTCACTCCTGCGCCCGACTACCTACACCTACACGCATCGCCGATTGATATTACCTTGACCACTTCCACCAGGTAGTAGGTTAAATACAGTAGTGACAGCGAGAAACATACTAGAAACTCTTTTTTAGTTTCAAATATGTACAAAAATACACCTAACATCGCTGCTGACTGACGAATAAAACCAAAAAAATAACTTAAATAACTTTAAAACTTTGTTATGGTTATTATAGTTCTAGTAAGTATACTTATGTATTCATTTCAAAAAATTAAAATTAAACTTTTTGCAATTTGAAGTGCTAGTATGAGAACTGAGAAGTGAGACTAAGACACAGATGACAGGTGACATTTAGTCATACCAAAGATCACTAAGAATTTGAACAACAGACCACAAAACTAAATCTGAAGTACAGTCCGACAAGACTCTCTTGGCACTTGAAGGAGGGCGCTGTTGCAAAACAAAGGCAGCCATAAAATACCTCAATTTTACTTCAATTATAGTTTAAAATAGTTAATGGTTAGCAAAAACAACATAACATACAATAGTGTACAATAGTGATATACTGACAGAGCGAACTGTCAAACAGTAGCACAAGATGACGGCGAGTTCAGACTGGCCACGCGCCAAAATAGCCTTGTCGCACTGTAAAAGCAGAATGAAAACCATGGACCTAACATCTTGAAAACATAGATTTTAAAAATATCAGTGGCGTTATTACTACTGATACACTAATACAGTGCAAAGAGAAAAAAAAAAAAAAAACTAATACAGTGGTCAGTGATCTGTGCATTATCTCTCGCACAGACCACAAATCTCTCGTTAGAGACTAGCTAGAGAGTATTGTACCTATATTCCTTGTAAGTTGTACCTACTTATTTTGTTGTGAAACCCTTTGGTGAATCCTTGGGAAACTTTCAAACTTTACTTTTGACTTTGCGATGTGAGTTTGCTCACCTCAAATTGGTGGAAGTAGGCCAGCGCCCAGCAATTAGAGTCTTTAGTGTCTACGTCAGCTCGTTCATTTCAATTAATATTCCCAAATACTGAACTACACTCTTGTGCTTTTATTAGATATTTTATTTAGCTGACGTTCAGTTTCCTTCCTTGTTCGTACAGAAACCTTCTCAATCAGATGCGAGTGGAATAGTGGTGAATCGGTGATCCGCATCGTGCAGTGTCGGTGGTCGCGAGGATGAAGGGCTCGCAGCTGGTTCCGCTTGCGGGGCGCTGCCTGGGCCGCGGGGCGCGCAGGTGAGCGCGCCGGGGGCAAAGTGCAAGGCGCTCGCTCGACGGAGCGTCGCCTTGGACTTTGCGCCGTTCGCAACATCCAAACCGAATGTAGAGCATCTCAGTACCAACCTCACTAACATTTAAAAATAGATTATCCACGAATTTTATTATGGTTTTACAGTATTGCGCTATTTGCAAATAAACTATTTTACGAGTTTTTTTCAAATAGTTGCAATATTCATATCATTATAACTAAACTAGCTGTTGCCCACAACTTTGTCTGCAGTCATTTTGGTTGTAAGGGCTGCATTGAACTCGAGTGTGACCTGTCTTTCAGAGGGCTGGTTCTCATGAACCCTTACTGTCCTGTTGGCAGCGATAATTTTGATACACTTATAACTTAGAACCACTTCAAGAAATCATTGGTTAATTATTTATTAGATATCGTGGTTTATTAACTATTTCTTAAATTCCCACTAAAACAGTTAGAGCTACGAAAAAACTGTTAAAGGCTGAAATGTTCCTTATTAAATTCTCAACAAAACACTGCCGTGAAGTTTCTTGATATGATGCATACTTTTACACTTGGCTTTGCCCACATGTACCCAATGCAGTTTTATACAAAATTTTTATTAGCTTATGTTTTAAATCACAATATAATCTATCTCCATTTAAAATTTCAGCCAGATTGGTTCAGTAGTTGGGGTGTGAAGAAGTATTTTCCATACAAACTTTGGACCCCCATTTCACCCCTTTCATTTTCATTTATTTTTTCATTTATTTTCATTTATTTTCATTTATTCATTTATTTGTATTGAACACAATTACAATGCATCCAGCCATCTCTGGCGTACAAATTTAACATTACAACTAGCAAGTTATTACCTACAATTTCTTTAATTTTGCAACTAAATAAAACAAAGTGGTCATACATAATAACAAAAAAGTACATTAACATTATCTTTTGTGATTAAGGAAATCTTTGATGGAGTAAAAGACATGACTGAGGAGCCATTTTTTCAATGCAGGCTTAAACCGCTTAATTGGCATACATTGGATATCGGCAGGCAAATTATTAAATATTTTTATACACATGGGATGACAACTCTTCAAATAGGTAGAAGTTCTAGGAAATTTGTCCAGAATCAACCTATTAGGGTTTCTCACTGTTCTCGGATACTTATCAGACGCTTTTCTAAATAGCTGCCAATTTTTTTTCACAAAAACCGCTACTTGAAATATATACATGCATGGCAGAGTCAGAACTTCTAGAGTTTTAAATAATGGCCTGCAAGAGTCAGTTGAGGGGACGCCAATCATTGCTCGAATGCATTTTTTTTGGGCAATAAAGGCTCTTTCTATGTCACACGAATTTCCCCATAGTATTAGGCCATACCTTAATATCGAATCTACATGGCCATAATAAACCATTAATATAACCGATAGGGATGTTGTTTTCCTTAATTTGTTTAGTACAAAAACATATTTATTTATTTTATTACAAACGCTATCTACATGCGCTTTCCAATTTAAATTTTTATCTATTTTTACCCCTAGAAATGTGACATCTGCGACTTGTTCGATTTGCTGATTGTCATGATTCAGATTAAGTTTTGTCTCTTTTTTATTATTATAGTTGCTAAATTGAATGAATTTTGTTTTAGTCAAATTTACAAATAAATTATTATTGCTTAGCCAATCTACCATATTCTTGATTGTATTATTTATGTCAATTTCACTATTAATAATGTCATCGGTGCATGTCTTTATAATTGAGATGTCATCGGCAAATAATATAAATTTATCTAAGGACATGTCAGGGAGGTCATTTATATATAAAATGAATAAAAGAGGTCCAAGAATGCTGCCTTGTGGCACACCATATGTATTCAACATATTTGAAGATCTATTAATAATATGTGTAGAATTTGAATCCAAGCTAGATATTTCTACACACTGTGTTCTATTTTCTAAGTAACTTTTCAACCAGGATAATGCCGGTCCACGTATTCCATAATTTTCAATCTTACTGAGTAATAACGAGTGTGCCACAAAATCGAACGCTTTGGACATGTCAAAAAATATGACTATGGGAGAGCTTAGTGAATCCAGGTGTGTTGCAACCGTTCTTACGAGATCATAGCACGCATCTATAGTAGATTTGTTTTTTTGAAACCCATATTGTTGATCTTTCAGTAGTTTAAATTTTGTGATAAAGTCTACTAGTCTTTTGTACATTGCTTTTTCAAATATTTTAGAAAATATTGATATCAACGTAACTGGGCGGTAGTTCTCAATAAGCGTCTTCTTCCCTTTCTTATATAGAGGCTTTACTATTGAGTATCTAAGCACCTTTGGGAAAGAACCAGTTTCAAAAGATTTATTAATTAAGTAGGTCAAAATGGGTGATATTTCATCTAGTGTAGATTTTAATATTTTCGTTGATACCCCATCGAAGCCTTCTGCGTTGGTATTGTTTAACGATCTAATAATACTCTTGACTTCGTTTACACCATATGGTTTAAGGTATATGCTATTTGGTACTATTTTTGTATTTGTGTTTTTAAAGTGAGGTTTATTATGCTTATTTGTAGTTTTTATCCAATAGTTATTAAATGATTCCGCGATCTCACACGGTTTAGTGATAATTTTGGTATCTGTCTCTATTTTTTCAATTAATTTGTGTCCATTATTATTCGTACTCGATTGTTTTATAACTGTCCAACTAGCTTTACTTTTATTTTTAGCCCTACATATAAAATTATTATTACTATTGCATTGTGCAGCTTTGATACATCGCCGCAGTAGTTTCGAGTAACTGGTATAATTAAACTTATTCTCTTGATTTTTCTTTTTATAGTAATTATTTTGTAGCTTCCTTTTTGTTTTACTGCTTTTCTTTAACCCTTTCGTAATCCACTTAATATTTCTTTTGTTATTTATTTTTAATTTAATCGTAGGAAAACATAACTTGTAGAATAATAAAAACAATTCGTGAAAGTTATTAAATGCTGTATTAAAATCGTGTTCAATATAAGAATCGTTGAAAGATAAACTTGATAAACACTTTTTAAATTTTTGAATATTTTCTGTGCTATAATCCTTTTTGTATATATAGTAAACCTTTTTTACATTTTCTGTTTTGATTTTTGGTATAATTAGCACTTGCGCGGTGTTATGATCTGATAGTCCTAGATTATATAGCAGCCCAATTGCATTGGGAATGTTACTTAAAATATGATCGATGCACGATTGTTGTCTTGTTGGTCTATCTATATGTAGAGTCAAATTAAAGTTAAAACATAACGCACGTAATTTTTTTGTATCTTTATTATCTAACAATGTATTTATATTTAGGTCCCCAGCAACAATAATATTTTTTCTAGATTTATTGGTCACTCTAATGAGGAGGTCTTCAAGCTTCTTAAAAAATATATCTGTGTTTGTCTTTGGTACTCGGTAAAGGCAGATAACTATAATATTTTGTACAGACAACTCTATTCCGCAGCATTCAAAGACATAGTCCATTGTATAGTCTTTCAAATAATTTATTGGATTATAGCTTAAACCCTCTTTTAGAAGTATAGCAACACCGCCTCGCTTTTGCTTTTTCCCCCTACAGTAAGAGGCAACTAAGTTATAACCATTCACTTTAACATTTATTTCACTATTTAGTTCCAAAAATGTTTCTGAAAGACAAATAACATCCGGATGTTTTTTATTGTCATATAACTCTGATAACGCTATCTCAAGATAATTAGTTTTATTTAGTAGGCAATATTTTGATGTAGGATAGAAAAATTGTTTACATTATTGACGAAAAAATTTTTTATTATTTTGTGCTGATTTTATTGTCTTATCATGCAATTCGTTTTGTTTTTCTGTTGATAGCAGTTTTTTTGGCACTTTATTAAAGTAATAAGGAATTGTCCCTTTTGGATATACCTTAACTGAACTGGTGTCACAATTCGTAGAAATTTCAGCCTCTGTCCTGCTACTATGTTTACGCAAATTGTATTCCTTATTAAAGTAATAAGGGATTGTCCCCTTTGGATATACTTTAACTGAACTGGTGTGACAATCCGTAGAAATTCTAGCTTCTGCCCTGCCAATATGCTTACGCAAAATATTATTATATGTCAAGTACGTATTATTATAATCTATTTGATCTAAGCAGCGATTGATTCTGTTACAAAATTCCCAGTAGCTCGTATTGTACGTGTTATTATTTTCATGGCAAACAAAATAACAATGTTCAAAATTTTTAGCTATCAGCTTTAACTTAGCATTAAGCTTATGTATATTTAGGTAACGGTTTTTCCTAACGCTCAAAATAACAATGGGGCACTTGGTGATCGACTTAAGAGTCGCAGAGAGTTCAATAATTACGCTCATAGGATTATTGTCGTGCTCGCCTACACACAGTATTATTCGATCATCAGATGATATGTCGAACGAGTTTAAACATTTTACAATTTCATCAGTAGGTGCATTAGGTTTCAAGAATGATCTTATCTGGTAGTCTCCGTATGCGCTATTTAGTCTAAGTTTTGCTAATATTTTTGGTAAATTCATGCATTGAGATCCGCCTATTATTATAATTTTCTTGACATTCCTTGATTTCTCGATGATTGACAATTCGTTGTAACTGTTTCCTTTGTTTGATTCCCTGTATTGCTGTCCTTTAAATTTTGTATTTTTCCATTTTTATTATTATTTAATTCTAGTGTGTAACTAGTCGTCGATTTCGGTGATGTCATGGTCGAAGAGTCCTTGACAGCTAATGGCGACGAAATGTGTTCCTTCTGTACAGTACTGGTCAATACAAAACATTCTTTTCTTCTTATTTCAATAGGCGTATTTGGTAATGATTCTTGACGGATTTCCAAACAAGGTGATTGAGAATTTTCTTGGCTGCCAATAGGACCTTTCGTTAGTGGTGTATGCATAGCACTAGTTAACTTACTCTTCTTTTTATTTGACCTTTTTGAGTTAGGTGTAGAATTTCCAGAGATTCCTCCGTCGTTCAAAAGTGTTCTAAAGATTTTTATTTGTTTTTCATTTTCTTCTAATTTCTTTTTTAATTTTGTATTTTCGACGTTCAGCTTGTCTATTTCCGCGTGAGCACTTTCCAGTTGACAAGATAACATTGATAATTCTTGTTTTAGCTCCTCAACATGTGATTTATTCACTATAGATAAATCTGCCGGCAGGCTGCATGAGCTTACATCTTTAAGTGTAGAGTAGTGTGAATCTTCCACTGAACTACAAGTAATATTGTCCAGAGATTGGTCACATTTTGATTGGTCTTGTGTTGGTGTCCAGTGCTATAGACCGAGGATCTTTTTTTTGCTCAATGTTGTCTTTTAAACACGGCGGGGTTGCTTGCGCATGCGCAGGCCCTGGTTGTTTGTGTTTGATAATCTTGCACTTCTGGCATTTCCATTTTAATTTGTTGTTAACAGACATTGTGTTGAATCTCCTCAATGTTGTACTAGCACATTTTAAGTCTAGTAAATTGCCGCATGATGTACATTGCAAGTACAAGTCGGGGCACGAAAGTGTAGCGGTGAGCGAAATTTGGAGGGGATAGCTGCGCATGTGTACTGTCGCGCACGCAATCCAATCAGCGCTAGATCACGCAATCCAATATGGAGAGCCAATCGGCGCTACGCACGCCCGCCCTTTATCCCTCTCAGCCCCCTCAGCCCCCTCAGATACCTTATTTTTGACTTCTGCGCATTAACGGTCAACGCTACACTTTCGTGCCCCGGCGTATATTCGCTATTTTTTATTGCGTGCGCACATGCTGAGCAGGTGAAACTGCGTTTTGCTTTGCAAGACATTTTTTATATTTTACTCTCTAATAAAAACATAGAAAAAACCAATGCCGGGTATGGGGCTCGAACCCACTGAAACTTATATATCTCCCGCAGTCGTAACCATTACACCAGCGCTGCATTAAAGATGACGGTGAAAATTCTGTTCCTTTTTGAAGTAAATGCAGATAGGTTCCAATAATACAGTCTTGTGATTTAACTGTTCAATAGATGGCGTGGGCGTTAATATGTCTCTTGACAGTATTCATCAGTGCCTATATCGATGTGTTATTAGGTGATGTATTGATTTTAATTCATCGCTCAGTACATAGATGGCAGTGTTATCAAATATTATGACTGAGATTGTCTTCTTGTCGTTTTCAAAATATCAACGATCACATTTGAAAACAATTTGTTTATTCATTCACTGATTGGCACTATTTAACCATATATGTACTTATTCTTTGGCACTTTTACATATTATACACGTATATAAATTAGTTTATGCTAGATTTGTTCACAATCCAAACTTTTATACACAAATTGTTGAGTCACTATTCCAGATATTGTAGTCTTTTTCAGGGCTAATTTTGTGTAATTTTAACTTCACTTCACTGGTAACTGCTCTTATTGTCCAAATAATTAAAACTTAATAACATTTAATGATTAAATGCAATTTATATTACTTTATATATATATTATATAATTTAGGGGATGAGTTTTGAAAAATCCTTTCTTAGTGCACCCCTAGGCCTAATAAGGAACCTATGTGTCTAACTGTGGTTTGGGCTGGGCATTTTAATAAATTTCAGCCTTTGAGAGTTTTTTTGAAGCTCTTAACAATTTTCGTGGAAAGGAGACTGGCAGGCTCCCATACATTTCCTGGCCCAGACTAAAATCCACTCCAATCCACATTCAGTTATGAAACTTCTGATACTTGTAGTACTCAATCTGTCTTACAAAACTGTCATACAAAGTCAATCAAATAAAGTAGGGAGAAAGATATTCATATTATTGTTAAAAGTGGTGAGGTTAGGTTTAGATTTATATTATTTCATTGTTGCCAAGTGAATAATTTTATTGCAGATTATCTTAAAAAGCCAGAAAAACCCATTCTCATTCTGAAGGACCCACGTCTAGTAGTGGGTCAGTGAAAGGTTGACATTTTGCCATATTATTTAAAAAAATATAGCCATTTGACCGGTTTTTTAATTGTATTTTATTTTTGACTCCCTACTTCTAAAAATATGCTATTTACACAAAAAAAATATGAAAAATAGCAATCCAAAATAAATCATTCCAGAATCTGCATGGTCTCTGGGTTATTTTTGTTAGAGCTGGGCCAATTTTTGCAATTCTCCTTTTAAAAGTTTTTAAAAAACCATGATTTCGGTTAAAAAATGGGGAAGGGAGATGCGAAGGATTGGGGAATGCAGGCAGACAGACAGACTGAATCTTTATCGGAGCACCATTGGTCTTGCAGCAGCACGCGCTCGCTGGCCACGGCGGCGGCGGCGGAGGCGCCGCGCGGCGCGCGCCACAGCGCGTCCTTCACGCTCAACCTGTTCCGCGGCCAGTTCGAGCCGGCGCAGGTGTTCCCCTTCCCCGAGCCGCTGAGCGCCGAGCAGCGCCAGACGCTGGCCGAGCTGGTGCCGCCCGTGGAGAAGTTCTTCCAGGAGGTCAACGACCCCGCCAAGAACGACGCCGCCGCGCAGATCGAGGAGCGCACGCTGGCCGGCCTGTGGGAGCTGGGCGCCTTCGGGCTGCAGGTGCCGTGCGAGCTGGGCGGCCTGGGCCTCAGCAACACGCAGTACGCGCGCCTGGTGGAGGTGGTGGGCGCGCACGACCTGGGCGTGGGCATCACGCTGGGCGCGCACCAGTCCATCGGCTTCAAGGGCATCCTGCTGTTCGGCGACGAGCGCCAGCGCGCGCGCTACCTGCCGCGCGTCACGGGCGGCGAGTACGCGGCCTTCTGCCTCACCGAGCCGTCCTCGGGCTCCGACGCGGGCTCCATCAAGACGCGCGCCGTGCTGGCGCCCGACGGAAAGCACTTCGTGCTCAACGGCTCCAAGATCTGGATCAGCAACGGCGGCATCGCCGAGATCATGACCGTGTTCGCGCAGACGCCCGTCGAGAAGGACGGCAAGACGGTGGACAAGGTGACGGCGTTCATCGTGGAGCGCGCGTTCGGCGGCGTGTCGTCGGGCCCGCCCGAGAACAAGATGGGCATCCGCTGCTCCAACACCACCGAGGTGTACTACGAGGACGTCAAGGTGCCCGCGGAGAACGTGCTGGGCGGCGTGGGCAACGGCTTCAAGGTGGCCATGAACATCCTCAACAACGGCCGCTTCGGCATGGCGGCGGCGCTGGCCGGCACGCAGCGGGCCGCGCTGCGCCAGGCCGCCGAGCACGCCGCCACGCGCGTGCAGTTCGGCAAGCGCCTCGCAGAGTTCGGCTCCGTGCAGGTGAGTCTCTGTTGCTGTGCATGCGTATGATCGCAGCTTTGTCGGTGTGCAAGCGAGAAGTATGCACGGGAGTCATTTTTCTCATTAAATCCTAGATTAGCGAACCTCCATACTACTACTGTTACTAATTCCCACTAGTACAACCGACTAGTTTAACCACTGAACTGGGGTCTTTCACGAATAGTTCAACGGGATTAGGATGCAGTTGTCCTATGGACCCCAGTAGTGGAACAGTTCAGAATGAGTTGAGCTAGTGGGAAGCTGGCGGGTGTGGTGACAGGCGCTTGCGTTGCAGGAGAAGCTGGCGCGCATGGCCATGCTGCAGTACGTGACGGAGTCGCTGGCCTACATGGTGAGCGGCAACATGGACGCGGGCGCCAGCGACTACCACCTGGAGGCCGCCATCAGCAAGGTGTTCGCGTCCGACTCGGCGTGGGCCGTGGTGGACGAGGCCATCCAGATCCTGGGCGGCATGGGCTACATGAAGGCCACGGGGCTGGAGCGCGTGCTGCGCGACCTGCGCATCTTCCGAATCTTCGAGGGCACCAACGACATCCTGCGCCTGTTCGTGGCGCTCACGGGCATCCAGTTCGCGGGCTCGCAGCTGCAGGAGCTGCAGCGCGCCTTCAAGCGGCCCACGGCGAACCTGGGGCTCATCTTCAGCGAGGCGGGGCGGCGCGCGTCGCTGGCCGTGGGGCTGGCGCGCGGCGCCGACGTGGACGCGCTGGTGTGCGCCGAGCTGCGCGGCGCCGCGCGCGAGCTGGCGCGCCAGGTGCTGCAGTTCGGCGCGTGCGTGGAGGCGGCGCTGCGCAAGCACGGGCGCGGCGTGGTGGACGAGCAGCTGCTGCTCAACCGGCTGGCGGGCGGCGCCATCGACGCGTACACCACGGCCGCCGTGCTGTCGCGCGCCAGCCGCGCGCGCCGCCTCGGCCTGCCCGCCGCCGAGCACGAGCTGGCCATGGCGGAGGCGTGGGCGGAGGAGGCCACGGAGCGCCTGGGCGCGCTGGCGGCGGCGCTGGGCCCGCGCGCCGCGCGCCACGGCGAGCGCCTGGCCGCGCTGGGCCGCAGCGTGGCGGCCGCGGGCGGGCAGGCCGCTCGCTCGCCGCTCAACCTGTGACCCGCGCCCGCACCCGCCCTGTAGATAAACGAATCTTATTGTATAGCTTTAACTTATTATTTCACTGATAATAAATAAAATTGTTATTAAATCGATGTATTTT
Organism: Coenonympha glycerion; assembly: GCA_963855885.1. NCBI lineage: Eukaryota > Metazoa > Arthropoda > Insecta > Lepidoptera > Nymphalidae > Coenonympha > Coenonympha glycerion. The sequence goes on from OY979627.1 coordinate 67,683, forward strand.
TATAGTCATCTCTTTGTTTTATTTCATTCCACAGCAGACTCGCACATGTATGCTTACTGAAGCTAGGGCGGCTTGGCGTGGATCACGGATGAACCGTGTAGCTACTAATGAATAAAATGTAGATATTTAATTATTTGTGTCCCCCAACACCAGCAGCAAAACAAACATTTCATAAAACTAAGTAATACAAAGTTTCAATGAACTTAAAACACTCACGGTTTTTGTAGACTTAAAACCGAATGCCTATTGTGTAAGAAAAAGAGGTTCTGAAAACACTCGATGTGAACAAAGCAAGTGGCCCGGACGGGATCCCAGCAGTTCTGCGCACCGGAACTGGCACCAGTGCTGACTCGCCTACTTCGCCTCTCACTCAAGGTAGCTCGAGTGCCGCAAGCGTGGAAGATTGCTAACGTACCTACCTACAGCCTGTGCTCGAGAAGAGTAGTCGTGCTGCTCCGGCAAATTTTAGACCCATAACCATAACCTCTGTCCTGTGCAAGAGTAAGCGCGTATTAAACACCAAGCTCCTTTCATATCTTGAGAGCAATGATATGCTGCCGTCGGATGTCGGCAAAAGCGGTCTGCAGGCGATCTGCTTAACTAAGTACGAGTATGCCGACTAGGTACATTTTGGGGCGCTTTGCTGTATCTCTCGATATTTCAAAAGCCTTCGACCGGGTCTGGCACGACAGTCTTCTTAAGTAAGCTTCCCGCTTACCGACTTTACTTCCACCGATTTTGTGTGACTGGATATCTGACTTTCTGGGTGGCGATCATTTCGAGTTGTCGTTGACGGCTGCTCGACGTCAGATCTGATGGCCATTAATGCCGGTGTCCCCCAGGGGTCTGTTCTCTACGCTACTTTGTTTTTGCTGCATATAAATGACCTTTTAAAGCCCGGAATCCTTGAGTATGACAGCACAGTAACGTTGTATGTTTGGTTGTATGTCCAGTCAGCGCGCCGGAGCCAATGACATCAACGAGCACAGAAAGGCGATGATTACGTGATTAAACTCCACTGTCAAAGAAGTCTTTGACTAGGGCGATGCCACTTTGGTTCAAGTCAATGCCACTGAGACAGCTTGCCTATTAACCGCTAAAAGGAGTCCCTTTACTTTAACTCCCACTTTCCGAAATATATCCGTAGACCGTAACTACCTTTAATTAACCGACCACATTGATCTCCTAGGCCATCCTAGGCCTCGAATTGAAATTTATTCGTTTATTTATTTAGTAACATTTCCATTAAAATAACGGAACCTTGTAAGGGCGCTGTGACCAGGGAGGTGGACTTATTGTGTCAACAAATAACAATTACAAATGCTTCCATTTTTAACCGACTTCAAAAAAAGGAGGAGGTTCTCAATTCGTCGGAATCTTTTTTTTTATCTAAAAATTCATTAACATGATAATACGCTTTTTTTGCAGGAAGTCTTTTAACTTGTTTGTGGATATATTTTTATACTCTTCTGCTTTCAGTTCTTTCGGGAGCTGATTGTAAAGTTTAGTACATATTGGGTTGGGACCGGTGCTGTTGATATTTACATTCGATTTGGGATAACTATGCTGGGATGATTTAGGATCACTATGCTGGGATGATTTGGGATGACTAAATTATGCTTTCGCGCATGCTGTAATTTATCTGGTCTTCCTTATTTTCTGTGTTTGTTGTGTGTTTCTTTACATAGAATGCTACTTTACTTTGCCCAAATTACTCGATTACAGAGTGTTATAAATTAAACTCAGAATTTAGTTATAATATTTTACTGTTTAAAAATCATCAGTTTTACAAAACACGTTTTCTTTTTTAATGCTTAGCTGTCAGTTCATTATCCACAGAGTAAAAAGAGTATAGACTAACAAAGTCAAGAACCACAGATAATATACAACACTCTCCCCCGCCAAAAGTTTTAAATTTTTTGAATTTGATTGCCATGCCTGTTCCACTGGTTTCCTTCTACCTCGACTTCATACGTAGTTCCTGAAACTACTTCTCTAATAATTTTCCCTTTTGACCATTTTTTTCCTTTTCTATAATCCCTGACCAAGACCTCATCTCCCTCCTCCAGGTCTAGGACTCTACCCCCCTTTGCATACTTTAATTGCCTATCCTGCGATTGTACTAAATCATGGTAGATGGGTCCAGGTCTTAATAACGCCAAACGATTTCTAAGTTCTCTACCCATCATCAAACGAGCAGGAGAAACACCACTACTCTTATGAGGAGTGGTTCTATAATCAAACAAAAATATGCTTAAAGCATAATTAGGTGATTTACCACTCTCAATAATCTTAGTTAAGTGAGTTTTGAATGTCTCTACGAACCGTTCAGCAGCCCCATTGGTTGCCGGGTAGTGAGGTGAAGTAAAACTATGCTTTACCCCGGTTACTTTACAGAAATCCTGAAATTCCTGACTTCTAAATGAAGTTCCATTATCGCTCACCAAATGAACTGGAAATCCAAATCGAATATAGGTTTCTTTAAATTTGGTTATAGTTAAACTAGAGCCTATATTTGCCATTGGGAAAGCCTCAGGCCATTTTGAATAACTATCAATGATGACTAAATACATTTTCCCAAATAATGGGCCAAGGAAGTCAGCATGAATTCGATACCATGGTCCAGGTGGAACAGGCCAACATCTTGGAATTACTCTACTGGGATTATGCCTATTTTTCAGACATAAATCACATGATTTAGATAATTTTTCAATATCTTCATTTAACTTTGGCCACCAGAAATAAGCCTTAGCCATTTCAATCATTCTAGAAGTTCCAAAATGTGTTATGTGCAGTTCTTTTAAAACGGAATCTCTCAAACTTAGAGGTATTATTATTCTATGACCCCACATTATACAATCTCTATCCATACTTATTTCATGTCTCCGCATAAAAAATGGTTTTAAAGTATCCTCCACTGAAACAGGCCAACCATCCCGACAATATATGAGTATTTTTGACAAGAGTATATCTTTCTTGGTCTCATTTTGAATGGTTTTCCAGTTCAGGGAAGGCAAGTCTGAATCATTGAGATAATTTACATTTATATTACAATCTGGGTTACATAAAGTAGGATATTTAGTGTTGTCCTTCTTATCAGGCCTTCTGGATATATAATCAGCAGGATTTTTATCTGTTCTGATGTGTTTTATGGTGTAATTAAAAGCTGAGAGGAATATAGCATAATGTTGTAGCCGTTTTGCAGCCATTTTTGGAATTGCCTTACACGGATCTAATATACGTACCAGAGCAGCATTGTCTGTTTCTAATTCGAAAACTCTGCCATATGTATAATTATAAAATTTTGTTATGCCAAAAATGATAGCAAGAGCTTCTTTATCTAGGGCTGTATATTTTTTTTCTGTCTCTGTGAACTTCTTACTCGCAAAGGCTATAGGTCTTACAACATTATCTAATCCTCTGTTTGAGATTATTGCCCCGACACCAAATTCCGAGGCATCACAAGTTAAAATTAACGGCAAAGCTGGATTATAATGTGACAAGTTTTTAGCCGAAGCCAACTCTTTTTTTACCAAGTTAAAAGCTTTTTGACACTCATCAGTCCAGACAAAACTTCCTTTCTTGGTACACTCATACAATGGGTACAACTTTGTGGCTAGATGTTTTAAAAATCTACCATAGTAATTAATTTTTCCAAGAAATGATCTTAGCATAGTGAGATTTTCTGGAGGTGCTAAATTTAATATTGGTTCAATATTTTCTTTTATGATATTAATACCATCTTTGTTAATTCGAAATCCAAATACATCAATACTTTTTCTAAAAAATTTACATTTGTCTACTTTAAGTTTAAATTCACATTCCTTCAGTTTTGATAGAACACTTTCTAAAGTTTGTAGCATTTCTTCATATGTTTTACCACACATGTAAATATTATCTATAAAAACTATCACATTTGGGATATTTGATAGTTTCTGTGACATTAGTCTCTGAAAGGAGCCTGGTCCCGTACTTACACCATATGGTAAAAATTTGTATTTGTATGTCTCACTTTCAGTAACAATGACAGTTAGTTCTTGGGAAGCTTCATCAAGAGGTGCTTGCAAATAGGCTTCCTTCAGATCTAATTCACAATAAAATTCAGCACCTCTTAACATATTAAAAATATCCTCAACATGAGGAAGAGGAAATCTGTCAACTTTTAATTGAGGATTTAAGGTGACCTTATAATCACCACACAAACGAACAGATCCATCAGGTTTTAATATAGGTACAACGGGCGTACCCCATTCACTGTATTTTACAGGCTCAATTCGCCCATTTTCTAATAATCTTTTAATTTCAAGATTAATTTTATCTTTAAGGGCAAATGGAACCTGCCTAACAGGAAGACGTTTAGGTTGTGCATTATCTTTTAATTTCAAATTGATGCACTCACCTTTCACGTTTCCCCACCCAGGACTAAATACCTCAGAGAACCTTTCCTTTATAAGTTTGACAGGATCAATTGTTTCACTGCAGTTTAATCGTAACGGCCACATGCCAAACATATCTAGAACATCTCGACCCAATAATCTAGGCTTATTATTTTCAACCACAAATAAGTTTACATCTTTTTTATCGTTATTTAAAACCATTTCCATATTATTTATTATTCCTATAGGTTTTGTTACAGTTTGATCATAATTTTTAAAGTGAATATTAGTTGGCTGTATTTTCTCAGTTAAATTTAACATTTCAACATCTTTAAACAAAATAGTTGTAGCTTCCGACCCAGTGTCTAATTCAAATTGCAATATTAAACCGTTTACACTACCCTTTACAAGACAAGGAGGTATTTTATTGGTAGTTGAATTGCTGTAAACATTGTAGTAATCATCATCTTCAGGAAATAAATTCTTTATAGATTGTTCAATATTTGCATTTTCATCAGTCTCTTCCTGTGGATTACACTCTAGCAAATTAACCCTACGATTTTTTACACACATTCGAAAAATATGTCCTTGGGCTCCACACTCAGAACAGAATTTATTCTTCAGTGTACATTCACTCTTAAGGTGGTTACTTTTTCCGCAACAAAAACACTTGGTTGACTTACCCCCTGATGTAGTTCTTGTAGATTCATTTTTAGATTTTGAAAAAAATTTATCCCGACCTTGAGTAGTTTTCTTCATTTGGAACATGCTAGCTTGTTCTTCAGCCGGCTCCTTGACTTTCGAATGTAATAATGCAGACTCCACGGTCCTTGCTAAAACAATTAACTCCTCCAGATTTTGATTACCATTTTTCAGAAGTTCAAACTTTATTAAGGGTGAGCATACCCCGTCGATCAATTTTTCTTTCACTTGATCATCATAATCTTTAAAAGAGCATTTTTTTGCTAATTTTTTTAATCTGATAATGTATTCCTCTATAGTCTCATCTGACTTTTGAGTGCACTTCCTGAACTCTGCTCGGTCTAATGCTACCGAAGTGGATTTGGCATATCTTGTCTCTAGGATTGACAGTAATTCTGTAAACGTTTTCTTTGTAGGTTTATCGGGAGCACATTTGTGATTGAGTGTATCAAATACCTTGGGTGTTAATTTCGTAATCAACAAGGCCACTTTTTTCTCTTCAGGAACATCGTTTAGCGTAATTAGACATTGCAGCTGGGTTTCGAAGGTATCAAAATCACGCCCATCAAAAGGCTCAATATTATAAATATTTGCAGACATCGTCGGAGTATTTTCATGCACTTTTTGTTCTGACAGGTCGTCTCCCAATAACTGCCGCACTTCCTCCAATCTGGATCCACTTTTTATAACTTCTCGCAGTATTTTACGAAGATCGTCTATCGTTTCCACCGTAACCGGCACACGTAACTCTTTACACAGTGATAATAGTTCGTTTTTAGATAAAGTCTTTTCAACGAAACGCGAGACCAGACGTAAACAAAAGCCGATCATTTAGTAGTAGCGACGACGGAACAAACAAAATATGACTATCTCTTTCTATCTTGTTTGTTTGCTATCTGCCGCACCGCTCACGACTTTCGCTTTCAAGGTCAAAGCATGTCATGGGGGTTATCGTAAACATTCGGATAATATTTTATATTTTATTTTGTTCCCCTAATCATAAACCTAGAATAAATATTTTAATTGACGCGTGATATTGACGTGTCACTTGTCTCAACATTCGAAGCGATTGTATAGAATAGCGTCCATTCGCGTGGATGGCGTGGCGCTGCATGACCTGACGTGCCACTCAGCGTGCTTCTAGTGAGGCACTGAAGTGGCGCGTAACACGAAACTTTCACTTATGTTAAATCTAGTTTCAAGATATCATTAAAAAAATTCAAACAATACGATATTATTGTCAAAACATAAATTTATTTTAAATTTGAAAAATTAGTATACGTTAAAAAGGTTGCGCAACCCTGCTTAAGCGAATGACCTGGCAGTCGGTTTGTTTACGTCTGGTATCGCTCGAGATTGAATAGACTTTAGTTTTTGTATGAAACCGGTCTTTTTTTCCAATATTTCCCGGTAAAAATTTATATCCATGGACACGTCAGTTTTTGGATCACACTTGTAAACATTACCTCGAGTCGAAACTTCTTACCACAACTATTATTTTTATTGCACGCACTTTTCGTCGCCAATTTGTTATAAATTAAACTCAGAATTTAGTTATAATATTTTACTGTTTAAAAATCATCAGTTTTACAAAACACGTTTTCTTTTTTAATGCTTAGCTGTCAGTTCATTATCCACAGAGTAAAAAGAGTATAGACTAACAAAGTCAAGAACCACAGATAATATACAACACAGAGCATCAAATGATAAAATAAAGCCAATTTCAAAATTATTACCAAGTTTTATTACATAGTACATCTACCTATTTACACAGATTTACAATATATTATTAATCACTCATCACACATCTATCTGCAGTGAAACGTCCCAGGCGCGCGCGTTGACCAGCTTGAGCGACGAGCGCAGCGCGCCGCCCGGGCCCAGCGCCAGCGTGAGCGGCATGGCGGCGCCCCGCGGCCGCGCGTACAGCGCGTGCAGCGCCTGCTCCCAGCGCACCGGCGCCGCCGTCAGCCGCGCCAGCGCGCGCCGCGCGCCCGCCGCGCCCGCCACCGCGCGCGCGTCCACGCACGACACCACGCGCACGCGCGGCGCCGCCAGCCGCACGTCGACCAGCGCCGCGCGCACCGCCGCCTCCGCGCGCGCCATCAGCGCGCAGTGGAACGCGCCCGCCACGCGCACGCGCGCCGCGCGCCGCACGCCCCACGCGCGCCCCTCCGCCTCCACGAAGCGCAACGCGCGCTCGTCGCCCGCCAGCACCTTGACGCCGGGCCCCAGGTAGTTGGCGACCTCGCACACCGGCTCGGGCAGGTCGGGGCCCGCGGCGCGCGCGCGAGCCGCCGCCAGCAGCGCGCCCGGCCGCGCGTCGGGCGCCAGCCACACCGTGAGCATGCCGCCCGCGCGCTCGGCCGCCGCGGCGCGCATGGCCGCCTCGCGCAGCTCGGCCAGGCGCAGCGCGGCCTCGAGCGGCAGCGCGCCCGCGAACACGAGCGCGCCCAGCTCGCCCAGCGAGAAGCCGGCGGCGGCGCGCACGCGCTGCACGGCGGCGGGCCGCTCGTCGCGCGCGCGCTCCAGCGCCGCCAGCGCCGTCACCAGCACGCTCACCTGGCAGCGCCGCTCCAGCTGCTCGGCGGGGCCGCGCGTGCACAGCGCCCACACGTCCCACCTGCACACAATGCTCCGTTGTTTGAACCCTCACTGGATTGCTAACAACAAAATGGAGGCAAAAATACAATTTTTGCATTCTTTTTGTACAAGTAACCGGCCTAGGTTGGTATGGGATCTTGTCGATATACCATGCTAGTTGCTAAATTGTGTTAAAAGAATATAAAACTAAGAGTTTTGCCTCAGATTTCTTAGTTAATAACCCAGTGAAGATAAGATACAGAATCAGCCTACAGCCGCTCTTCATAAGTTAGAAGCTTCAGTGGCACCAACAGCAGTGGCTGCTGGTGTGCTCCTCTGTGCACACATGCAGGTGGTGCCAGAGGAGCACACCAGTCAGCTCAAACAACGTCATATGTTCTACCTAGGCTGGTTCTAGGCTGCCTAGTGGGCGGGGGCCCTAAGTCATTGAGGAAACTTTTCTTTTGAGGAAGAGAATACTCACTTAAGTGACCATGCCATAGTTATAGCTGAATTTAATATAAAAAAACCAAAACCACAAATTCAATACGTTAGAAAGAGGTGTTTAGACAAGATAAACGAAGAAAACTTTGCAAACGATTTAAACGCAATTCCATGGGATGACATCATGTTACTCGATAATGTTAATGCAATGGTTGAACAATTCAACAAATACATATTAGGGCTATTTGAAAAGCATGCGCCTATTAAATACTTTAAAATTAACGAGAAGCCACACCCTTGGATAACGGATAATATTAAAGTTATGATGAATTTAAGAGATAGGGCTCTGAAAAAAGCACATAAATATAACGAGGAGTCTAAATGGGCATACTATAAGTCCCTAAAAAATTTCACAAATGCTAGCATTAAAAGAGAACAAACTGCCTATTTCACGTTTTATGTCAACAATAATTCAAAAGCTCCGGCAAAAATGTGGCATCATTTTAAACAGATTTCTCCCTTCGGCTGTAGCAGCCAATCGAGCATACCAGAGCACTTGAAGAAGCCCGATAACATTAATGATCATTTTTCAACATTGCCTGGTAAAAGTTTAGTTCCTTCAGAGACTATAAATACATTTAATGGAAATAGATGCACGGATACCGTTTTCTCCATTCAGTTGTGCTCGCAGAATGATGTACTTAAGATAATTAAAGGCATAACAACTAACTCAGCAGGGTATGACAACATTTCGATTAGAATGCTAAAACTTACTCTAAATCGAACCCTGCCAATCATAACGTACATTTTAAATACATCTATTTCTAACAACACTTTTCCAGATTGTGGAAACTAGCCAAGGTAATACCCATACCAAAAGCCGCGAATATAACAGACTTCAAGGACCTAAGACCAATAAGCATACTTCCGGCTATGTCAAAGATCATAGAGAAACTGGTTTGTAGTCAACTTTCGGCATATTTAGAGGAAAATAACTTGCTTCCAGCAGTGCAATCAGGATTTAGAAAAGGTCATGGTACGGCAACTGCATTAACGATGGTCACAGATGACATAATATCAGCATCAGATAGAGGTGATGGCACAATTTTATTACTGCTAGATTTTTCTAGAGCATTTGACTGCATAGACGTCGAACTGATGCTAGCAAAGTTGCAATATTATGGAGTCGATGCAAATGCGTGTAGCTGGTTCAGTTCATTTCTAAGTAGCAGGAAACAGTATGTGGCAATTGATGCAGACGGAAAGTTGCCGCTTTTATCGAAGGTCAGTATGGTTCCACGAGGTACGCCACAAGGTTCGAGCCTTAGTCCCTTACTATTTATAATTTACACTGCAGATATAATACAGACCATAAAACACTGCAAAACTCATTTATACGCAGATGATACTCAGATCTACTATCACTTTAATCCAAAACGCACCAAAGAAGCGGTAGAACTATTAAATAAGGACTTGGCCTCCATCGCTAAGTGGTCTGAAGAAAATAGACTTGCTCTTAATGCAAAAAAGACCAAATTTATTGTCCTAGGCAGTAAGCATCAGAGAGCTGACATAAAGGCAAGGAACCCAGATATCAAAGTAAATGGCGAGCCCATAGAAAGAGTAGCTATGGCTAAGAACCTGGGACTGTACATGGATGAAGATCTTAGATTTATAGAACACCTCAACATAAAGATTAGGAACGCGTTTTACAAGCTTAAAATACTATATGGAATTAGAAGGTACTTGACAGAGGAAGTTCGTCGTATACTCGTTGACTCGCTTATATTGTCAGCCTTTAATTATTGCGATACTATATATGGACCCAGACTATTGAAAAAAACAGAAAAAGCGGTACAGCGCATACAGAACGCATGCATCAGATTTTGTTTTGACGTTCCGAGGCGGAGCCATATAACACCAATTATTAACACCCACAAAATCCTAAACATGAAGTCGCGTAGGAACTTACATTTAGCAATGATGACCTATAGAATAATATTTAATAAAAGACCACCGTACCTCTATGATAGACTGCTCTGGCGAAAGGACAAAACAACGACCCGACTGCAGCAGAAAAGGAAAATTGCCATTCCGCCACATAAAAAAGTAGGGTTTAGGGGTTGCTTCCGATTCGCTGCGGCAAAAATTTGGAATGATCTGCCACCCCCGCTCCGGGAATGGAATAAGCCGAACAGTGAGATCACGCTAAGAAATAAGTTGAAGACCTTTTATCTAGATCTCCAAATTGAGGCAGCTAGATTTATCTACAAACAATAAATAAAAATAAATAGTATAGAGTAATTAAAAGTCTCCGTACTTTGTTAGGTTAATTCAACTACTTACTACGTTTTAAATGGATTGTTTTTTATTTTATTTTTTATTTATGTTTTGTTCAAATATTTTTTATTTTTTTTTATTGGGTATGTTCTTCTCGTCTTTTATCTTTCTTCCTTGTAATATAGTTATATAGTCAGCTGGAATGGAACAGGCAATAGATAAAATATTATAATGTTATGCGAAGCAACGGGCGCGGCGCAATTTAATTTTTTAATCCTTAAATGTAAAGCGGAGCAAACTGAAAACCAGCGCTGGGCATTGTTATTTGTTGCCAATGCCCAGCACAGCTGAGTTTGCGGCCTATTGTCCTTTGTTAGATTTAATTTAGTGTTATAATATATAGTTAAGCGAATAATAATGTCTAGCAATAAGAAGTGACAATAAAGTTTTTATTTATTTATTTATTTATTTATTATAGGTTGGCCTCGAAGCCTAGTGTAGAATGTGCACGTAGAGATAATTTTGTCTACTTTGTTGATCTTTTTTCTCTATCATTATGTATTAGAAAGACAAAAGAGACAGCATTATCTCTAACGCGCACATCCTAGCTCCACATCCGCAGGCGTGCTGTAGCAGAAGGGGAGAGGGGGGAGCCTACTCTGAACTTATAGTTGTGGGCAAGGTGGAGGGGAAGACACCATGCGAGCAGGTGACCTGCTGGTCTGAGCAAATAAAGCTACAGCCATCAGAAAAGCTGAAGATCGAATTGTATTTTTTTTTATATTTTTGATCTTTCTGCGATCAGTATTTTAACTCAAATAGTAAAAATGGAAAAATTGTAACAGATTGATTGTACCTAATTAATTAATTTTTGTAAATGTGATTCTAGACTATTTTGCATGCCATTAGGCTGAATTTGGAAATACTAACACTATTCAATAAGACCTTTTGTAACTAACCCAAATTTGCAAATAAAGACATTGATTGATTGATTGATTGATAACTATAAACAGATTGGATGCGTGAATTTTGGCATGGGAGAAGGCCACTCCATTGAGCAGCCCTTCTCATAAGAGTTTTAAGGGCGTCAGTGATCACAGCATTGGTCAGCTATTGTGGATCTTTTTAGTTTCTTTGGCCTGTTGTCCCTGGTAAGTGAGACTGCAAGACAATTAAACTGTGCCTGTGTCTGGTCTTGTGTTTTTTGACAAAGTTAGCTATTTCTTCAGTTTGTCTAGGACACGTGACCCGTTGCGGGGGCGGGTGGGAGAGGGGGTGAGGGGGGTGAGGTAGAGTCTACCCCCCGAGCTAAATCGTACGAGGCCTAATACTTTTCGAGAAATAATTTTTTGAAATTAAAAAATCTTCACCTCTTCTCATTTCTTATGTCTTTATTCCTCTTAAAGGCCGGTCGACAGCCTTTAAGAGGAATAAAGACGACTATTTCTGGGTGGTCATAAAAGAAAATAACCACTCAGAAGAAAATAACCAATCCTCTTCGTCACCTAACCCAACCTAGTTGGGGTGCCCTCAAGTCCCGAGCTCGCTTCGCTCGCTCCTGGACCATAAGTTGTTAGTGCAGTGATTTACGAAAGTTAGTGAAAGTGTGATACAAATCTTTCGTAAAAATATTAGCAAACTGGCAAAAAATACGTAAACATAACCTAAAAAAATGTGATTTATAATAAGAATTTTTCTTATTATTTCTCGTTAATTTGAGTTATTTACGAAAGCTAGTGACATTGTGAGCTGTATTACATAAAAAACTTTCGTGAAAATATAAGTTAAGTGGCCGAAAATGCGTTACGGGTCAAGTGTCCAAGTTGAGCCAAAAATATTTTCTTTAACTCTCTCGGTTACTAAAATACCTTCCGCCCAGCCAGTAGCCTGCAGAGGCTGAAGACTACTCGACCTACGGTACGATACGTACCCCACAACGCTAGAGGCGAGATTGTAGAGGTCCATGGCGGCGGGCGTGTCCTGCAGGCGGAGGCCCATGCCCACGAACTGCGCGCCCTGCCCCGGGAACAGCAGCACGGCGGCCTCGGCGGGGTCGCTGCGCGGCGGCTCGGCGCAGGGAGCGCTGGCGTAGGGCTGCGTGGCCCACTGCAATTCGCCTTCCGCCGCCGCCGCCGCGCCCGCCTCGCCGTGCGCGCTGGCATCGCGCAGCAGCCGCCGCAGCGGGCTGTCCGCGCCCGCGTGCTGAGCGCGCGCGCAGCTCCGCGCCGCCAGCGCGCGCCGCACGCCGCGCACTAGCGACTGCATGGACACATGCAAAACTGCAACTCAATCCGGCTGCCGGCTCGGGCTTACTGAACTGAACGAAACCTCACACCCGACACTCGACACCACACTTCAACATAAAACTCATAAGCTAATTAAATGTATCACAGTAGTATCAGTAGGTATCGAGAAAACCACCCAATTACCACCGGCCACCACTATCCGCTAATCAGTAATCAGTTTCCACTTTCCACTTTCCAGTTTGGGTCACGTTTGGATGGTAGGTATTCAAAGAGTATAATCACGGTACGATGGTATTTATTTGGTAGGTAGGTAGTAGGTACCCATAGATAATACATATATTAGGTACCTACCCAGTACCTACCCAGTAGAATGAAGAATCTGTGAAGTCCTTGTCAGAAGTGTGAGTAGACTCCAAAGACAAAGTAAATATAAGGACAGGAAATTGTCAGTCTTATTGGGTGGGTATATCCGCCATCTTGTGTCGAATTGAAATAGCCAATCACAGCCATCGGCCAATCACAGATAGGCACCAGAAAGCTGATCAGAAGGGCTGCTCTAACTATCTATCGATATGGAAATATTATCGATGTAGTATGTAGTAAGTAGTTCGTGGTTAGTTATTAAAGATTTGAGAGAGCAAAAATGAATGAACATAACCTACCGTTAAAAACCTACTGATAAAAAAAAATTGGTTGCCTGTAAAGTCGGTATACGGGCGAAAGTTTTACGTGACAACTAGGCGGGCTAACCATGCCCGAGTGGAAGGGACGCGTGCCTCTCACTCGCTCTCATTGTGAGCGCATAACGTGAGTGGAGCGTAACGCAGTTTCTTGAAGTGTCACCCGGCAAACCAATTTATAAGACGTTGTCACGTCAAAATTAATGGCTAACGGTTTAGAAATCGGTCGCCTTGATGCGAAGTAACGATTATCTTAAGAACATACAGTATTACGAGTCGTATACATTTTTCTCCGGAGATGCAAAATTATTTTATTGTGGAATAAATACCTACCTAGTGTTAAAAATAAATAAATCTTGCTGTCCACATGTCACCAACTGACAATAATTATTATCTGACGTAACTGTTTTGTTTTTAACAACAGATTTTTTCTGTTCCGTGGATAACACTGTCGCGGGTTGACAGTGACAGTAGCTTTGCGGCTTTGACAGTGACGTTTTGACGTCGCTTCTCTCTCTTCGGTCGCGGGTCGTCGCACGCGCAACTGACCGTGCGCTCATTTTTTCGGAAATAAAATACTATACGAGCTTCGGAATAATATAATCGCAATTCTACATAACTACACAAAACACTGAACACAGTACGGGTGAAGTGAAGTGACCAGAAGGGGTGCCGGGCCCGGTGAAAACGAGCTGCGACACACTACACAGGTATTTGTACTTTTATATTTTATATTATTTGTATAGAAGAAAATTGTTCCTCTTAGCTCCGCGTATCGCGGACGTAACAAATGGTAGCAGAGTAGCGTGGTTTGTTTGGTTGTTTCGGTTTTCCGTGTTTGTAAAACACATTTTTTGGTTAGGAATATTTTTCTTCACTGTGTCATACCCTCACGTCCGTTCACTTTTTCGGTTGACATCGGTCATAGATATTGGGAATGTTGTCATAGACAACAACATTGTTAAGCCCTGTACACACAACCCAATTTGTAGGGTGTTTAGTTGGATCCAATTTGTAGGGTGTTTGGATCCAACTTTGAGTGGAAACCGGATTGTGTGTTGACACACGTAATAATTAAATTATAGCGAATGCTTATACACTTGTTGATCTTTGGATTCGGTGATTTAACCGCGGCATTTTGCTCGCCTTGTTTAACTTCGGAAAAGGTGTTTGTGTGGTTTTATAGTTTCGGTTTCTTCAGTTTTAACGGTGAATTTCGGGTTATTATAATTAAAATACAGTGTGATTTGGGTATTATTTTCGGATATTCTGTTTTTCGGATAGTAAATATTTTTATTAATTTGGTTTATTTCTTAATAATTACGATGTCGATTAAAACATATTGGTCCCAATTTAGAGTAAAGTTACAATGGTTGTTAGATAGTGCCGACCTATTGGATAGGCCCGATCTTTCGAGTCGATTGTCGGTGAGATTACTGACAGTTAATAATGAATTTATGGCTTTAGAAAACTCATACCAGCGTATCCTTGAAGTGGTTGATGAGTGTGTTCCATTGGAAAGGGACATTGTCACCATAGCTCGCGCGGATTATATACGAGCATTAGAGGCCTTTGATAGGTTAATGGCGATCAAATTAGAAGAAAGTCCTTCCGCTTCCAGCTCAACTAGGACCAGGCCGGACCGCACAGATCTGGATGCGTTACTGTCGCGTTTGCCAGCACTTCGCCTGCCATCCTTTGCTGGAGAGATGGATCAATGGGTTGGGTTCAGTAACCTGTTTGATAGTCTGGTTGACAGGCGGACAGACTTGTCACCTGGGCAAAAATTGGCCTATTTAATGTCATGCCTCTCGGCGGAACCACGCGGGTTGGTTCAACATCTAAAGATTACTGACGAAAATTATAGTATTGCTCGGGACTTACTCATGAAGCGTTACCAAAACACGCGGCGACTAGGGGACGTCCATTTGGACCAGATAATGAAATTACCTACGGTTTCGGTTAAACTTACTGGCCTTCGGTCGCAATTCTTAAACCCATTGATAATGGCAGTCAACCAGTTAGATCGGTTAGGGTTCCCTACCGCGGATTGGTCATTTATCTTGCTGCACATTTGTCTATCCAAACTGCCGCCGGTATTAAGGGGACGCTTCGAGCAAAAATTCGGTGCAGAAATAGATGCCATACCAACATATTCGGATTTAGTGGATTTTTTGGAAACTGAGTGCCGTTTAATAGAATGTGCAACTTCGGAGTCTGCGGACCAACGTAACGAGCATTATCGAACGGGGAAGCCGGTGCGTAAATCTATTAATTTAAGCTACGCCACTGCTGAGGTGCAGCAGCAGTGCACTTGTTGTGGAGGTACTAATCATACGGATCTGACCAAGTGCTCTGAATTTCGGTCGATGACGCCCTTCGCGCGTAAGGACTTGGTTACTCGGGAACGACTTTGTTTTCACTGTTTGGGAAAACACAGTTATCGGGACTGCCCCCGTCACGCGCCCCGGTGCGCTTGCGGAAGTTCAAAGCATCATTGGTTACTCTGTTTCAACCGGTCGGGGGTGCAACACGTGCGCAACGAAAGTCGAGGTTCTACTGAGCGCTCAACCCCTCGCACAGGCGGGGGTTTTCGGCAACCAAATGTCCGGAGAACCTGGTCACCTCGCAATCCGTCACCACCTCAGCGTACTTCGCCTCCTGCACGACAACGCGAGGATGAGCGAACTGAACGACGACACAATAATGATCAGGATTCGCGCGTTCGGTTTGCACGACATGATGATCGGAATGATAGCTGCCGGCGTGACGAGAACCGTGCTCTCGTTTATTCCCCGGATCGTATCTAGGATGCGGCACCCGCCTGCCCCACACGCCCTCTTGTGACGGTGTTATTGCCCACTGCTCTAATTAAGGTTTATTTCAATTCGGATTCGGAAACGGGGATTTTGGTTAAATCTATGCTGGACAGTGGGTCCCAAGGGAGTTTGCTTTCTGCGGAATTGGCGGGCAGGTTGGGTTTACAAATAGATCATAGTGATGAGCGGATTATGGGAGTCGGAGGGGTAGAATCAACTTCCAACATTATCGGTCGGACTTCGATTACATTTTCTCCAGCTAACAATCGGTTTCCTCGTATTACAGCTCCAGTCGTCTGTATGCAGAAAGTTATCGGATGCTTGCCAACTGTGACGCTGGATAAATCGGTAACGAACTTAGTCACTGGACTAAGTCTTGCGGATCCACATTTTTACGAGTCTAGTCCGGTGGATTTGCTTCTCGGATCGGACGTTTTCGGTCATCTTTTTGGGGGAGATAAAATTGTTTTAAACTCTGTCGGTCTTACGGCTTATAATTCGGTTTTCGGTTACATTCTACTCGGACCTGTAGAACTCACAAGGCATCCTGAAAGGATCGACGAAGAATCAGGGGTTGTTAGTATTTCGGTTTCGGATACGCTCCAGAAATTCTGGGAGGTTGAGGAGCCACCGGCGAGGGCTTCTCGGACTGCTCCTCTTGACGTTGAATGCGAAGAGTTTTATAAAGCTAATACCTATCGGTTAGGGGACGGTCGGTTTGCAACAAAGTTGCCTTTTTTAGTTAATAGACCCTTACTGGGTGATTCAAAAACGATTGCGGAGAAAAGGTTTTTAAATTTGGAACGGAAACTTATGAGGAATGCCGATCTGAGGGAAAAATATATCAATTTCATGCGGGAGTATTCGGATCTTGGGCACATGAGTATTTCAGATTTTAATTTTGAAAGCGGAGAGGAATATTTCGTGGTCCCCCACCACCCGGTTTTGCGGGATGAGGCCTCAAAGTTGCGTGTCGTTTTTGATGGCAGTTTTGTCTCTGGTTCAGGGGCGAGCATAAACCAATGCTTACATGCGGGTCCTAAATTACAAAAGGACATTTCGGAAATTTTAATTAACTTCAGACGACATCAGATTGTCTTTGTAACGGATATAAGAATGATGTTTCGGCAAACGGTAATCGACAAATCAGATAGGCGTTACCAACTAATTTTTTGGAGAGAGTCTCCGGATGAGCCTCTTCTTGTCTATGAACTTAATACCAATACTTATGGGTTGAAGAGTAGTCCGTTCATAGCCATTCGAACCTTGTTGGAATTAGCAAACCAAGAACGTGATCGGTTCCCTCGCGCAGCTTCGGTTTTGGAGAACGATATATATGTCGACGATATTTTAACTGGGTGTAATTCGCAGTCGGAAGCTCTTGAATTTCAGCAGGAGTTAATTCAGTTAATGCATTCGGGGGGATATGAATTACGGAAATGGATTTCGAATGATCCTGTATTACTTCGGCATTTGCCTGTTGACCATCAACAAATGCCTCATCTGTTTGATAATCCAGAGATGCAAGCTGTAACTTCGGTTTTAGGTGTACAGTACAATCCTGTAGAGGATGTGTTTTCGTTTCGGACGGACTTGACTCACGATACTTCGGTAACTAAGCGGAAAGTTTTATCGACGATTGCTAGGATGTATGATCCGAGCGGGTGGATCACTCCTATTATATTTCGGGCTAAGTGCCTTTTGCAACGTTTGTGGCTGGGCAATTATACGTGGGATGAAGTCATTACTGGGGATTTTGAGCGGGATTGGAAGAATTTTAAAAGTGATCTCAGTCGTATTGAAGAAGTTCGTATTCCACGTTGTATATTACCTCCGGTCGTAAAGAGTGTTACAATTCACGGGTTTTCGGATGCTTCAGAGGCCGGATACGCATCGGTCGTCTAATTAATAACTACATTCGCGCAGTCGACAATGACGATAATGTTTCGGTTCATTTATTAATGGCCAAAAGTAAGGTCGCCCCTATTAGATCACGTCTTACAATTCCAAAACTGGAGTTGTGCGGAGCCGTGCTCTCACATAAACTTCTGCATCACGTTTGCCTTTGTTTACAAAGGACCGTCGATGTGCACGGAGTATTTGGTTGGACTGATAGTTCTATAGTTTTAGCATGGCTTAAAACTTCACCTCATACTCTTCAAGTATTCGAGGCAAATCGCGTTTCACAAATTCAAAATTCTACAGTGCCAATCACATGGCGACATATCTCAGGTGAATTGAACCCAGCTGATTGCGCCTCTCGAGGCTTAACAGCTCCGGCCCTTTTATCTCACCCGTTGTGGTGGGGTCCCTGTTGGTTAGCTCTTTCGGAGCCTCAGTGGCCTGTTTCAAGGGCTATGCAGGTCTCACTTGAAGAGCTGCCTGGCATAAAGTGCATGGCAGCGACAACATCGGAAACTCTTCCAGATTTCGGTTTTCTCGTTGAGCGCTACAGCTCTTTAGATCGACTTATTTCGGTTACCGCGTGGATTCGGAGATTTTATTTTAATTGTAGTCGGAAGGACATTCGGAATAAATCGGATTACTTGTCGCCGCAGGAGCGGAAACAAGCGCTATTAATGTGGGTCTCCTTAATACAGAAAGATAATTTTAACACGGATATGGAACGCATTCGGAAAGGTCAACCGCTAAAGGGACATCTTAAGCGACTTAACCCCTTCATTGATTCGGATGGTCTTCTTCGAGTTGGAGGACGACTCAAAAATTCGGCTTTGCCTTATGAAGCAAGACATCCATTGTTGCTTCCTAAATCGGGACATTTTATCGACCTCTTAATTTCGGATTTACATTTGAAAAACTCGCATGCCGGTGTAAATGCACTGTTAGCTATTTTACAGCGCGACTATTGGATTCTCTCGGCTAGGAGAGCAGTTAGGAAGATCACGTTTAAATGTATTTCGTGTTATAAGTTAAAAGGGCTAACAACCCAACCGTTAATGGGGGATCTTCCTAAGGACAGAGTTTTGGCATCCAGAGCCTTCCAGGGCGTCGGGACAGATTTTGCGGGTCCATTTTATGTAAGATCGCACAATTTACGGAGTCCAAAGATCACCAAGGCGTATTTGTGCGTATTCGTATGTCTGGCCACTAAGTCCGTCCATTTAGAGTTAGTTTCGGATTTGTCGACTGAGGCGTTTATTGCCTGTTTTTCTCGGATGATATCTAGGCGAGGTCTCCCAACTATGGTCCGATCTGACGGGGGTTCTAACTATCAAGGCAGCGATAGATATTTAAAGGAGGTATTTCAATTTTTAGAACAAAATCAGTCTCAAATTGGCTATGATTTATCTCGTCGTGGTATTACCTGGATCTTTGATCCTCCAGCGTGTCCATCATGGGGAGGTCTATTCGAAGCTGCTGTAAAGTCAGCAAAGACGCATTTAATGCGTACCATTGGGGAAACAACCTTGACGTTTGAGGAACTTAGTACTGTTTTTTGTAAAATCGAAGCAGTTCTCAACTCGCGACCTTTGTGTCCATTATCTTCGGACCCAAATGACCTGGAGGTTCTAACCCCGGGTCACTTTCTCATCGGACAACCGCTTAATGCACTTCCCGAGTACCCATTGCAGGATGTGAAGACGTACAAATTATCTCGGTTTCAGTTGCTACAACAACTCTCCCAAAGAGTCTGGCATCGGTGGCATTTAGAATATCTTCACACTCTGCAACAACGGTTGAAGTGGACTGACTCGACAGTTCCACCTAAGGTTGGGGATCTAGTTTTGTTAAAAGAAGAAAATGCGCCACCTCTTCAATGGCGCCGTGGTCGGATTGTTGCACTGTACCCTGGGAAGGATGGTGTGGTCAGGGTAGCGGACGTGCGGGTAGCACAGGGCTCAGTGCTACAACGGGCAATTTCTAAATTGTCTCGTTTACCAATAGATTAGGGTTTAGTTTGATTTAGCTAGTTTAGATTTGGTTTAGTTTCGGGTTTATCTTTAGTTTTCGGTTTAGTACTTAATTATATTGTATTTATTTATTTTACCTATCTATTTATGTATTATTTTTTATGGATTTTCGGCTAGAAGCAGGCAAGGCCTGCTTAGGCGGGGGATTGTTTTGTTTTTAACAACAGATTTTTTCTGTTCCGTGGATAACACTGTCGCGGGTTGACAGTGACAGTAGCTTTGCGGCTTTGACAGTGACGTTTTGACGTCGCTTCTCTCTCTTCGGTCGCGGGTCGTCGCACGCGCAACTGACCGTGCGCTCATTTTTTCGGAAATAAAATACTATACGAGCTTCGGAATAATATAATCGCAATTCTACATAACTACACAAAACACTGAACACAGTACGGGTGAAGTGAAGTGACCAGAAGGGGTGCCGGGCCCGGTGAAAACGAGCTGCGACACACTACACAGGTATTTGTACTTTTATATTTTATATTATTTGTATAGAAGAAAATTGTTCCTCTTAGCTCCGCGTATCGCGGACGTAACAGTAACCATGACACACATACACATCACAGTTTAAATATACTGTATCTGACGTATAATTGTCTATTGCGTG
Organism: Coenonympha glycerion; assembly: GCA_963855885.1. NCBI lineage: Eukaryota > Metazoa > Arthropoda > Insecta > Lepidoptera > Nymphalidae > Coenonympha > Coenonympha glycerion. The sequence goes on from OY979627.1 coordinate 88,346, forward strand.
TTAGTATTGTCTATGTATTTATGTCAGTTATTAGGTTTTGTGGGTTGTGGTCAGCAATATTATTATAATATTTACGTGATGTGCTGAAAATTTTATTTAATTCATACAAAATAAATTCACATCTCCGGGAAAAAATAAGTATGCGTGGGTCTTCTCGTTCTACTGAATCTCTCTTAATTCATCGTAACTTCAAACTAAGGCGACCGGATTTAAACCAACAGCCAATACTTTAACAAATCCCGCGAGACCAAACTATATCTATTCCTGAAGCCTTTCACTCTCTTTATTATAAAAGTTTGCAATAGATAATAGCTACAGAAAAGCTTTAGTTTCTGTAAAACCCCGAGATTTTTTCCTATCTACTCAGCTATCACAAGCATCGTATGAAATTTATCGATAACGGTATAATAGTAGTCACATCATTAGTACTTTGACATGAAGCAATGCGCATGTCAAAGTGCTACACTTTATGGCGGTTTTTGCCACCCCGACACATATAGTGTTAAGTAAACTATGGCCTCTCTATATTATGTTTAAATTCTCTAAGGTAGACTCGTCTCAAAAGTCAAACTCAATCACAACCTTATCACCACGGACCACGAACACAACTCAATCGCTATCGCAGATAAATTAGGTAGGTACCTTTAACTCTATCCTTTGGGGATGTCCGACAGTCAAAGTGTATCGTAAGATACAATATCTTTAATCTGTGGTCAAAGGGTCAAATCTTTTCTGTGGTCATCAAATGCAACTATGAACTAATTAGTGATCTGTGCGTTAGATGGTAATAGTGTTCTGTGGTTCTGTCATAGACATAAAACACTATAGGGATATGTATTATGTTCTCTGTGCCATTCTGTGCTGTGATTTATGAACTCAAATCACAAATAAAATACCTACCTAATAGGTACTGTTGAGTGTTGAGTGTTGTACATTTCGGTTCGTCTGCGGTCTGTGCCAAGTATATATGTATTATCTATGGGTCTGTGTGTACAATGTACATCCTGGTCTGTGCTGTTGTATGACATTTTCTGATTTTCTATTTTGGCATTTTCCAAATTATAAAACAGCAATGGTCAAGCAAGATCGGCCTAGAGATTTTTGAACTTGACCAGAGAGCGATTCCAGTAAATTATTTCGGTGACTGGGGAAAATAAATATAAAGTGTAGTCGTAGTCGGTAGTACGCTAATTTCAATTTGCAATTGTTTGTTTGTACTACGAGTAGACAGACAGTGTAGTGTGGAGTGTGATGCGCTGAGTGATCCGCGGCCGGCACCGGCAGCTCCGCCATGGACAGCGCCGCGTGGGGCGCGGAGGACGAGGCCATCATCGCCACGAACACGGACGCCACGGAGTGCAAGCGCTGCGCCGTGGAGCTGGGCTACTGGAAGGACGAGTACATCGGCTACTTCGCCAAGCGCGCCGAGCGCCGCGCGCCCGAGATCAACCGCGGCTACTACGCGCGCGTGCGCGCCATGGAGATGTTCATCCACCAGTTCCTGGAGGTGAGTGCGCTCCCCCTCCCTGGGCTTCATGGTGCAGTTAACTGGTGATGTTCTATGCTACTACATCTAGAGGTCCACTAGCTCTCTGCTGGGTCTGTGTCATCTGTGTAGACTTGTTTCCTCTTGTGGTAATGGAGTATGTTCTTAAAATTATTGAATATTTCAGATTTCAATTGCCATACTGAAACTGAGATGTTGCTGAGATGTGATGCCTTGACCTGTGGCCTTGACTTTTAAGATTTAGCTCAAACGATTGGTTTCTCAGCTCTGCAGGCATTCAGTTTCTCTGCTACACTTTTGCCTAAAAAAATAGCTTTTAGCGTTCTTATCTCTTGCTGTGTGCTCTTCTCATTAATGATGAAATATGCTATATGCTAAGAGGATGTAAAAGATGTGATGTATGAAGTCAAAAATTTATGAAATATGGGGTTGCATGTTCATTTTAACACAGCTGACAGTACATACCTTTGTCAGTCACTTACATTAGCACCATTTTACAGTTTTGACAAATTCTAAATCTGCTTAACTTTAAATATAAATATTAAAATTAAACAAATAAGGGATTGCCGATAAAACAAATGTGATTTATTATTTTTATAGATAATGGTAGGGAACCCTTTGCAAATCCAATTTGTACTTGCCAATTATTATTTAAAGATTAATTGCCTATGGTAGTATGTAGGTTTTATCATTTTTATCCAGATAAATAATGATAATTGCCCTTTTGATGATACTGATACAATGAGTTAATAAATAGAGTAAAGTCTATTCAATCTCGAGCGATACCAGACGTAAACAAACCGACTGCCAGGTCATTCGCTTAAGCAGGGTTGCGCAACCTTTTTAACGTATACTAATTTTTCAAATTTAAAATAAATTTATGTTTTGACAATAATATCGTATTGTTTGAATTTTTTTAATGATATCTTGAAACTAGATTTAACATAAGTGAAAGTTTCGTGTTACGCGCCACTTCAGTGCCTCACTAGAAGCACGCTGAGTGGCACGTCAGGTCATGCAGCGCCACCACGCGAATGGACGCTATTCTATACAATCGCTTCGAATGTTGAGACAAGTGACACGTCAATATCACGCGTCAATTAAAATATTTATTCTAGGTTTATGATTAGGGGAACAAAATAAAATATAAAATATTATCCAAATGTTTACGATAACCCCCATGACATGCTTTGACCTTGAAAGCGAAAGTCGTGAGCGGTGCGGCAGATAGCAAACAAACAAGATAGAAAGAGATAGTCATATTTTGTTTGTTCCGTCGTCGCTACTACTAAATGATCGGCTTTTGTTTACGTCTGGTCTCGCGTTTCGTTGAAAAGACTATAGAGTAATATGCTGCTGTCATTAAAAATGTAAAATTTGAACATTTTAAATTCCAGCGCTGCGGCACCAAGTGCCAGATCATCAACCTGGGCTGTGGGTTCGACACTTTGTTCTGGCGCCTCAAGGACACCACTCAGGCAATCAGCAATTTTATCGAGCTGGACTTCCCCGCAGTCACCAACAAGAAGTGCCACATCATCAAGCGCAACAAGCCTCTGCTGGAGAAGATATGCAAGGAGGGTATGTAACACATGCCCGTGAGGCAGCTCCGGTCCATTCACAGACCGGCTGCCGCTCCTATGTCGTTGTGGGCTTCAAGAACACCACACAGCTCGTGGAAAACACCATTTCAAACTTACTTGAGTGCATCACCTATTTTCCTGAACACTTCTTGTACTACTAGTTACTACCCTATAGAATGTACGCCATAAGGCAGAATGTACAAGGATATTGATTGTTATTGTGACCACCTGTATGTACCTACATTCTTATGAATAAATGACATTTATTTATTTATTTATTTATTATTTTGTAACGTAAGGGCATCAGAGCCTATATTTTGTGAACCATTAGTTTATTATGTAATGAGGGCCTTCTGATCGGCCAATATACGCCCTCTACTGCTGGAATGCTTCCGACGCCACTATCGCAGCGCTGTTGCGTGTCGCAGACGGAGAGGTGGTGATCCGCTCGGGCGACCTGCACGCGGACGGCTACCACCTGCTGGGCGTGGACCTGCGCTGCGTGGGCGCAGTGCGGCGCGCGCTGGCGGCGGGCGGCGCGGAGGCGGCGCTGCCCACGCTGCTGCTGGCCGAGTGCGTGCTGGTGTACCTGCGCGCCGACGCGGCCGACGCGCTGCTGCGCGAGCTGGCCGCCGCCTTCCCGCGCCAGGTGCTGCTGGTGTACGAGCAGTGCAACCTGGCCGACCGCTTCGGCGACGTGATGCGCGCCAACCTGGGCGCGCGCGGCGTGCCCGCGCCCGCCGCCGCCACGCACGCGCTGCCGCCGCACGAGCAGGCCGCGCGCCTGCGCCGCCTGGGCTACGACGCGGCGCGCGCCTGGGACATGGACGCCGTGTGGCGCGCGCTGCCCGACGACGACCGCGCGCGCGTCGAGCGCCTGGAGATGCTGGACGAGCGCGAGCTGCTGCTGCAGCTCAACCAGCACTACGCGCTCAGCGTGGCCACGCGCGGCGAGCTGTTCGCCGACCTCGACCTCAACGCGTAGGCGCCGCGCCCGCACCGGCGCCGCCGCTGCTGCACCAGCACTACGCGCTCAGCGTGGCCACGCGCGGCGAGCTGTTCGCCGACCTCGACCTCAACGCGTAGGCGCCGCGCCCGCACCGGCGCCGCCGCTGCTGCACCAGCACTACGCGCTCAGCGTGGCCACGCGCGGCGAGCTGTTCGCCGACCTCGACCTCAACGCGTAGGCGCCGCGCCCGCACCGGCGCCGCCGCTGCTGCACCAGCACTACGCGCTCAGCGTGGCCACGCGCGGCGAGCTGTTCGCCGACCTCGACCTCAACGCGTAGGCGCCGCGCCCGCACCGGCGCCGCCGCTGCTGCACCAGCACTACGCGCTCAGCGTGGCCACGCGCGGCGAGCTGTTCGCCGACCTCGACCTCAACGCGTAGGCGCCGCGCCCGCACCGGCGCCGCCGCTGCTGCACCAGCACTACGCGCTCAGCGTGGCCACGCGCGGCGAGCTGTTCGCCGACCTCGACCTCAACGCGTAGGCGCCGCGCCCGCACCGGCGCCGCCGCTGCTGCACCAGCACTACGCGCTCAGCGTGGCCACGCGCGGCGAGCTGTTCGCCGACCTCGACCTCAACGCGTAGGCGCCGCGCCCGCACCGGCGCCGCCGCTGCTGCACCAGCACTACGCGCTCAGCGCCGCGCCCGCACCTCTGTTGCGTAACTGAACTTTAATGAATCTTAACAGTGTTTGAATATTGTAAAAGCTCCCATTTTATTGTCTACAAGCTCCAGGGGCCGTGCCACCGTCTCTTATAGCAGTAATGCTGTAGTATTGTTTTGACATTTTCTTACAATGTTTGTATGAAAATGTCAATACAATAAATGTCAGCAATACTGCTGTAAGCGATGGTGGTAGGGCCCCAGATCCAGGAGACCAGAGCATGATGTAATGGCTTAAGTCTGTTGCTTGTGTTAATGAATATAAAGTACTAGAATAAAGACATCAAATCGTACTTGGGACAAAGATATACAAGCCCCCCATATTGACATTAATTCTTGAATGTAAATAAGTCTTACAAATAAATTCTACTCAGCTCAATAAGTTTCCCATGATTCTATGTAATGTCAAATAAGTTGAACTTTGTATTTTATTGATATGTGTAGGTACTAATAGGTTGCTGCCATTTGCTTTGCTATGCCACCTAATTCTCAACTGTATAATGAATTGTACAGTTGTACAGTGTCTTTTGGTTTTCTATACAAAGTAAATAGATATTTTTGTAACTGTACTGCTGTGCCAAGAGCTGTTTCTCTGCAAATTAATTTCAGGTCGGCTTGAATCTTTATTTTGTTTATTGATGTTTTGAAAAGCCTGAATTAATTTTAATTTTTACAATTTTTTATTTAACTTGCAGAGTATGTTTGTTTGGAATCTTGGAACCTAATTTTAAAGCAGATTTTTCAACCGATGAGTGGATATTTTGCTGCATGTTTAGTTTGGATGACAATGCATGGTAAGCTGGGTGACGGCATTCTAAACTGGTGGAACACCCAGAGTGGTGGGAATAGTTATTTTTAATGCACTCTTCATCACAATTCACAACAAGCGTTTGCTGCTATCAAGAGCATAATTTTTTAAGCAATTTCAAAGGCTCGGCGTAACCTTATTGTGCAGTTTGAAACTTTATTGCGACATTAGTTGTTGTAGGAATACATACATGTAGATTCCATTGACTGTCCTAAAAGAAATGCAGTGAAAACTGTAACAAAAGTAGATACAGTAAGACGTTCCTGTTCTATTGCAGATATTTCTTCAGTTATAATTATTTATTTTTGTGGTTATAAAGTTGCACCTCGCGGCGGTGCGCGGGCGCAGCGCGAGCCAGCCGCCAGCTCGGTCCGTCTTAGAATTTACTCAGTTCTATCGATACTACTAAGTGTTAAATATTTATTTATATTATTATATTAAATGATGTATTAAAATTGAACACTAGTTTCATTTTTGAAGTTTACAACATTAGGTACTTATTAAGAACTAGCTGTTGCCCGCGGCTCCGCCCGCGTGAATTACGATTTTTTTTACATAATTTACCTTCCTACTGGAATTCCTTGATTTTTCGCGGGATTCTGGTGTGATGTTGTACAGAAACCTGTTCTTACTTTGCACGGGTTATCTTGTGGTGATTTTGAAAACTCCTTTTTCTTAATCATAATATAAAGTTTCATTAATACGTAGTTGAAAGATCAAAAGGACGTTTTTAACTGTCGATATTTCGACCCAGTGGCACAGGTCGTGGTCACTACGTGACCACGTCGACTTGTACCATTGTATCGAAATATCGACAGTTAAAATCGTCCTTTTCATTGTGATTTTTATTCTGAAACCACGAAATATGTCAAAAATTATTAAACCATGTGAAAAGTTGTACTGGTGGTAGAACTCTTCTTTCAGAGTTCGGCCGGGTAGGTATCACTGGGATAAATTACTTACTCTACTAACAATATTCCCCAGCCCAACATAGTATAAGTAAGAGTCTTTTAAAAATCTTTGCTTCATCTCAATACAATCCAAACCATCAGAATGGACAATGGCTATATATTTCTTTACGTATAAAAAGACCTTAGATGCCAGTCAGTCGGTTAGGATCGATAAGACCTAAGAGTTAAAAATATTTGTGAACCATTATCCTACCCTTTCCATATTGCGGATGATAAAGTTTAAATCTGTTCATGTGTTAACAGTGCCATCTTAATATAAAGTCAGGAAACAGTAAATAACATGACAGTTAATTTTTATTTAAAAAAATTCGGTAGTACCTATCTCAGAGTTTTACATTCAAGTTCCACATAAATGGTAGAGATGGCGCTATACGATATAACGTAGCGATAACGCCTGTTACATGATTTTTGTTCACCCTAAAAGTGAAAAATTTTAAACCATACAAAATCTCCTGCTAAGCCTATTTATTTACGGCTGTAAGGGTACTCCAGTTTTACTTGAGCCCTACGTCCTAGCCCTAGGTTCTTTGTGCATTCCGAGTTTCAAGTCACCTACCTACTTGAACTTAAAGGTTCTGATGTCTGTAATTTCTGAACTACAAAAGTGATGATGATAAGATTTGTATGGAATAATCTTTAAAGAACCTCCTTTCTAACAAAAAAAGAATGAATGGAATCGGACAACGCGTTAATGAATTATAACTAAAAAACGTTTGGACTTTGATGCCGTCTTCCAGGGAAACCATGATGAATTTCGGGACAAAAAGTATCCTATGTCCTACCTCGGGGTATGAACTATAATCATGTCAAGTTTCATTTAAATCCATCCAGCGGATTAGCCGTGATGCCCGGTCGTGAAACAGACAGACAGACAGACAGACAGACAGACAGACAAAAATTAAACAAATTACAGTTTTGGCTTCAGTATCGACTAAATAGTGTCCTCCAACAAAAAATTTCAAAATATCTTCAATGTACAGAATTCGACCCTTTACAGTTTTATTATAAGTATAGATTTGGTAGTTAGAGTTTAATTATAAATAACAATCCCGAATACAGACTAAAGAAAAAGTTTTTTGCCAAATTCCTATTTATTGTCGCCAATGATGGAATTCTTCAATTTTTTATCGTAATTTGTAGGTAGTTAGGTATACAATCTAGGTATGACAATAATATAGGTATGAATACAATAATATTATAATACCTGTATAATGAATAGGTATGACTATATTATACATAATTTAGGTAGTAGGTATAAAGATTTTATTAGGTAACTTACCTGTGGCAGATTATACCTACATTACAAGTTACATTACTTATATTCAAAGATTTAACCTTGATTCAACCTATGATAATATTACGTTACAATATACTTAGTTTTTGCTAGAAGTACCTATGACGTGCCTTTAAAGACATAGGTGTACGTAAAAAATAAATTACTTTCTTTTAATAAAACAGGTTTTATATGTAGGTAATATTTATGTATTTCTCGAAGATGTAATTAGTGGGTAGCTATATGTGTAATGCGGCCACAATATACTGCCCGAATAATGGCAAATAGCGAGGAAAGGAGGCGCAGACGTGAGCTACTCGCGCGCGAGAGCCTAGCGAGCGTGCTACGGGAACAGGCAGCAATAGAGCAGCAGCGACGGCGCTCTTCGCGTCGAGTGCGGCTCGAACGCGCTACGGGAACAGGTAGCGGTCACAGGTAGCGGTAGCTACGGGAACAGGTAGCGGTAGAGCAGCAGCGCCAGCGCGGCCAGCAGCAGCGGCGGCGCCCACACGTCGAGCGCGGCGCGCAGGCTGGGCGCGGCGGTCTCGGGCGCGGGCTCGGGCGCGGGCGTGAGCACCTCGCGCCGCTCCTCGGGCACCACCTCGCCGACGCGGAACTCTCGGCGCCACAGCTTGGCGTCCTCGCTGTGGCCCACGTCGCGGAAGCACTGCGACGCGTCGCGGCCCGCGTTGTCGAGCAGCACCTCGGCGCCGCCGGGGTGGTCGTCCAGGAAGCGCGTCACGTCGTACACCACGTTGTCGATCACCAGCGCCGCGTCCGCGCGCGTGCAGCGCAGCGCCACCTCCGCGCGGCGGAACCGCTGCGGCATCGTGGCGGACACCGGAGACCAGACGCGACGCGTGCCGAGCGGCGAGTGCGGAGTCACGGAGTGCCCTCGCCTCGCGCCGACCGCTCACCACATCGCGCCACACTTTGTTGTTTACGTAATGGCCGTCATGGAAAATCGTGACCTCCGTGTTGAACTCTGTTAGGTAGGTAGGTACCTTTAATATTCCGTCTTCAATCCAATACTTTTTGTTGACGAGCTACTAAACTTTCCAATTTGCATACCTACTTACATAAGCGGTATAATAGATGAATATTAAATAGGAATCAAATCAGTTTTTTTTACCCCTCTCGTACTGACCAAGCACTGGTACACATAGTACCTAATAGGTACTGAGTGACCGCGAGCAATTCGGTTTGAAGGCGACGTGTCGGCACTCGGCACCTCCATCCCCGGGGCTCGGAGAGTTAAAGGGGTCAGGAGGAATGCACCGTGAGTTACTTAGGTTCGGAACGCGAACACAACTGCGAAATGCGAGGCCGATTTGCATTGTGCCACTATTCACTGTGAACGCTTTTCACACGAGGCGAGGGCTAGTTTAATCGGTATAGCGATCGCAAGTCATGCATGATGAGTAATTGATTTGCAAGGGAAAGTAGATTCAAAAATGAGAGACAAGGTCAGCGTGAGATCGGCGATGAGCGAGCGGACTCGCGGTTCGTATCATCTTTGTGATCGTGTGTTGTTCAGTAATAAGACACCGAACAAATGGAGTCGTAACCGTCCATGGCTTGAGGAACGGTAAGGAAAGGCACACAGGCGCCTTGCCATTCCTCAAGCCACTACACTGGCAGTTGGCACTGCCTTTTGTATTATATACCTTTATTTAGATTTTTACTTGATACTAATGCTTGGTGCCTATATTATTCCTAAATTAGGCTTTTCCTTTTAATTTATATTAATTTTATTTGTGTAAACTTATAATTGACTTTAGGTACTTACCTAACTATCTTACTGCTTACTGCAGTCTTGTCTATTTATGACCGTATATGGAGTCGTTACGTACGTAGTTTATTTTATAGTCTAGAGTCGACTTTAGGTATCTGTACAGGTTTGTAGCAGCTGACCTTCGCTCAAGGATTGTGTTAGTGTTTCTTAATTCAACTACAACTTACAAGTAATTAATGCGACTATGTAGTCAGAGACCTACTATGTATACTTAGAGCGCAAGCGACGACCTATAAAAATATAAATCTATGTTATCCTCATAAGTTTAACGTTGGTAAAGCCACAGAAGTTAAGGCTTTCTTATTTTGTTTCTAACTATAAGTACTATAGAACCAATTATTTTTACGCTGTACTTATGACAATGAATCTTTAAGTGGGGACCTCTATTAGCTGCTACACAGCATCGCAGTGGATCGCAGTGGTGCGGCGCTGGTATCGAATGGTACAAACTACTTCTATGATGGTAATAACCAGTTGCAGCCGCAGCCAGTTTACTTCATTTTATATAATTTTTTGCGATTTTTTCGTATATTGTGCGTACTTACCTACGCCTACCTATTACGTGTTACAGAAAAATTTGTCGTAAGTACCTACGTCCCGAACTACTTACCTAGGTATTCTTTTCGGAGCAAACATGCTTTTCCGATGTTACCTAGTAGTCTTAACTTTCCATTTTCTTTATTTTACATTGTTTCACATCACAGTGTTTGTGAAAAACCAACCGCTTTGAATAACACGTGTGGCGCCTGGACGCGCAGGGATCGCAAACATTCGCATCCACACATCCATCTAGAGCTGAAAATTGAAATCTGTGTTCCACTGTCCACATGCACACAGGTAAACAGACTGAATTATTCTATAGGAATATTCTACTTCTACGATTGCTTCGCTAGCTATTCTTCTTTTTACGCGATACAAGTTAGTACCTACTTGACTGCGATCTCACCTGCCTGATGGTAAGTGATGATGCAGCCGAAGATGTTAACGTTATGTTAGATGTATCATGTAACTTGGAAGGGGTAAGTAAAGTCACCCCAACGGTTTCTACACTGCTGCATCGCACCGGAACGCTAAATCGCTTGGCGGCACGTCTTTGCTGGTAGGGTGGTAACTAGCCACGGCCGAAGCCTCCCTCCAGACCAGACCTGAGCCAATTTAGAAATTATAAAATTCCAAAGGGCCCGTGGCGGGGATCGAACCCGCGACCTCCCACTGGAATCCGAGCGCGTGTCCCCTGCGCCAGGGAGATCGAATGCCTTCTTAAGGTACATTTACAGCCAGCGCCATCTATTGACAGCCGCATGTAAGTGACTGTTCATGATGGCGTTGGGTGTAAACTGTAAATGTATGGAGGGATTCGATTCGATTGTGCGAAGCGAGTCGACTCGATATTTGTACAAAAACCTGTACTACGTAGGTAAGCACTAACCCTACTGAAAAGCCTGCAGCTTGGTGAAAAAAGAAAACTCGTCAAATATTAAATATTTTATTTGAAAACAAACTGATTCGATTCATGTATACATAAAGTTTCATGTTTTACATACAATACATAGTCTCCGTATTTATACAACGCCGTGTTCTCGTCTACTTAAACCGATTTATTGTAAAACTTGTCTATTATTAGGTATCTATTTTATCATTATAATAATATGTACAATGTTACGCTATACACTTCCGCCCACACGACACTCACTACTGAGCTCCTCGAGTGTCGCCCGCTGCCGGGAGCCGTCAGCCGGCACCGCACATCATCCAACTCTCACGCCTCACCGCCCGTCGCCCGTCGCCACTCACGCACAGGTCTTGCACGCAGGGTTGTTGCGGCTCCTCTGAAGGGTGGTAGAAGCCGCAAGCTGCCGAGCACTCGCGACGTGAAGTGATAAATGAAACACCGAACAAAGTTTAACTCAGGTGTACGATTTTATTCAAACTTTGACATGTGCTACATCATTCGCGATTCGCCGAGTACTAACTGTAATTCCAACTCGCTGCTCGCAGGCAGGCAAAAGTGCTTATGTTGCACTAATCGCTACAATCTTCCCCTCTTACAAAAAAAATTTTTTGGGAAAGTTTCATCAAAAACGGTTAAGCCGATAATTATTCTTACACAGAAAACTCATAACGTTCGCAAGTCGATATGCGTTATACAAAGTAGGTATGTGCTACGTTTGCTATTTCTTTCGTTACAATCTACTTACAATTGAATCGCTTATAACGCATTTTAGGTAGGTTCTCTAAATGACAATGATAGGTATGCTACGTTCTTATTACACTTACGTTTCACATTACATTGCAAAATACGATTTGCGTGTTACTTAGGGTTTAATACAGTTCATCAAAAATATAGCGTTAATTATAATAGAAATTTTGATAGAAAATCAATTACAATGTTACGAAATAAAATGTAAAGTAAAAATATAATGATGTAAAATGTAAACTTAATTAAAATAAATTTGTAAACATATATCTATCTTTTATTAATATTACCTTAGCTATATATAATTTTGGGTGTCACCGGTTGTGGTGCAGTTGTAGGTTTGTCGGTTGCCTCTAACTTGATGACTGGAATTGCCCCAGCTTGGGTCAATTTGCGCTCAAATTGCTTTCCAATCCATCCTTTAAAATTTCTCCGACAGTGAAGAACGAATATATAGAACATCACAATGCACAATAGTACGACTATTACGATCAATATAATTTCTAATTCTTTATAAGTGTTGTTCATAACAACCTCGTTCGTATTGGTTTGGCTCTGTTCCACAACCACTTTTTCCTTGTTTTGTTGATTTCCCATTATAGAGAGTTAAATTTTTAATTATTAATGTTATACAGTAAGTACAGTACACCTTTACGTGTCTAATGGTAATGACGACTAATCTTTTAACAGATTTTATCTTATAACTAAATCTAGTATAAAAATGTTAAAATTTTTACATAAAATCTTATAAGTAGGTTGAAGTATACGTGCCAATTTTGCTGATAAGTATTATTGTTAATTGAACCGTACAGGCATTTTGCTAATTCTGCCACTGCGAGTTACTTTATGCGTTGGTTGCATATCCAAAGGCTTAGGGTTGCTACTAACGGTATTTTTTTTAATTATTGGTGTCTCAGTTTTATCGACGACAGTTTCTTCCAAAATATAAGCAGGTTTTAATCTATCAATGGATACATACGTTTCTCTTTCGGGCAACTGAATTTTATACACTTTCTCCCGCCTACTTAAAACCTTATAAGGGCCATTATAAGTAGGTTGGAGTGGTTTTCGCACCAAATCGCATCTAACAAAAACTTTATCACACGTTAGTAGGTCTTGATGTACAAATAATTTTCGCGAGTCCTTGTTTTTCCTAGTAACGGGTTTTAAATTCTTAATTATTGCTTTTAGTTTACAGACGTAATTATCGTCTCCTATCGTGTTATCGTCTACGCTGTTATCATAAAATTCTCCAGGTAACCTAATGCTAGTACCGTAAACGAGTTCAGCAGTACTAACGTTTGTGTCAACCCTAACTGCGGCTCGTAGCCCCAATAGTGCAGTGGGTAATTCTTGTACCCATGAATCTGATAATAAAAGACGTGTGGTCAGCGAATTTTTTAAGGATTTGTGGAAACGTTCCACGATGCCGTTCCCTTGAGGATGATAAGCCGTGGTACGGAATTGTTTGACTCCTAAGAGGTACATAAGATGCGTAAAAACTTTGCTTTGAAAATTTTTTGCTAAATCGCTGGTTAAACGCTTAGGACAACCGAAACGAACTACCCAGTGTTCATAGAAAACTTTTGCTACTGTTTCAGCCGTCATCTCTTTGATCGGAACGACTTCTGGCCAGCGCGTAAAACGATCTATCATAGTTACGCAATACCTGTAACCCTCGGGAGATGTTCTTATAGGCCCGATGCAGTCTATGTGCACGTGCTCGAGGCGTCCTGCTGGTTCAAAAGAGCCCAAACCCGAAACTGTGTGCCGTTGCACTTTTGCACGTTGACAAGCTATGCAAGTCTTAGCCCAATTCCGTATATCCTTATTCATACCAACCCAAAAATATCTATCACCAACCATTTTATTAGTTGCGCGGATACCCGGGTGACTTAAGTTGTGAATCGAATTAAATGCAACGCGTCTAAAACTTTCAGGTAGGTATGGACGTGCCTTATTAGTGGACATTTCGCAATCAACATAATACTCGGTACCTGGTAACATAATACGTTTGAATTGCATTTTGTTTTTCAACTCGGTCAATTCTGCGTCATGACTTTGTACACGTGCAAGTTCTTCGAAATCTATAGCCGTGGGACACGTTATCTCCTCTATACGGGATAAGGTGTCGGCCACTACGTTATCACTTCCACTAATGTGTCGTATGTCTGTTGTGAACTCGCTAATGAACATGATCTGTCTAGCGCGTCTAGGTAGCTCCTTATCGCACCCTATTTTACTGAATGCAAAAGTAAGAGGTTTATGGTCGGTATACACAATTACATTACGACCTTCTATTAAATATCTGAAGTGCGCTATCGCAGAATATATACTTAAAAGTTCTTTATCATATACACAGTATTTTCGTTGAGCGCCAGATAACTTTTTCGAAAAGAAAGCAATAGGTTTCCACGTGTTACCTTCTTTCTGCTGAAGTGCTGCCCCTAAACTAAATTCCGAGGCGTCCGTAACCAAAGCCAGCTCTTTATCCGCTGCCGGATAGGACAACGTTGCTGCTTGACTTAAGCTCTTTTTACACTCTTCGAACTGCGCGATCGCCTTCTCCGTCCAAGAGATGGGTGACTTATCATTTCTCTTGGTGTTGGTCAAGTAGCGATCCAATTCAGACTGATGGTTTGCTGCGTGAGGTATATGAGGTCTATAAAAATTTAACATACCTAAAAATCTTCGCAGCTGGTCCACCGTTGTTGGTCTCGGAAACTCCATGATAGCCTTGACTTTTTCGTCGAGGGGACGAATTCCTTCCGTCGACACCTCGTGGCCTAAAAATTCTAGCTTAGTCTGTTCGAAAATGCATTTAGACAAATTAATAGTAATACCAAATTTCTCTAGTCTACTAAATACTTCCTGTAAGTGCTTTCTATGCTCTTCAATATTGTCACTAGCGATAATAATATCGTCTATGTAAACAAAAAGAAAATTATGATCGGGAAAAACGCTATGACACATAAATCGTTGAAAAGTCTGCGCTGCGTTTCTTAAACCAAACGGCATACGCGGGAATTCGAAAAGACCGAAAGGCGTTATTACAGCGGTTTTTTCAATGTCGCTTTCGCTTACCGGGATGCAATTATATGCCCTATTTATGTCTAGGCGCGAATAAATTTTCTTCCCCGCGAGCGCGTACGTAAAATCGCGTAACCTTGGGACTGGGTATTTATCAGGCTTAGTGATCGAATTTAATCTCCTATAGTCTCCACAAGGCCTTATTTGACCATTTTTCTTTGGAACTATGTGTAGAGGGCTGGCCCACGCACTTTTGCTAGGCCTGCAAATTCCCAATTCGCACATGAGTCGAAACTCCTCCTTAGCCTTCGCATACCGGTCGGGAGGCAAAGGTCGAGCCCGACATTGCACCGGCGCGCCGACGGTTTCAATATAATGGCACACACTATGTCTAGGTATGTCTTTAAAAGATACAGGCTTAGTCAATTCTGGGTACTGAGATAACAATTCGTAATACGGGTGATTATTATCGACTGTTTTAATTGTACTCTCTTTAGATTTAGAAATGCATGCTAAAATATTAAGATTTGTTACCTGATCCACCAGTTTTCTTTTACTAAAATCTACACTTAATTTATATTGAGATAAAAAGTCTGCTCCCAATATGGGTTGTTTGACGTCCGCTATAATAAATGTACATGGGAACGCGCGTCTTAAACCTATATTTAACGTAAGAGTATGTAAACCGAAAGTCTTGATAGGCGTACCGTTAGCGGCGTAGAGTTTGTAGTCTTCACACACACTTTTCACACCGCTTTTGACAGCCCAACGTGGAAGGGCACTGACATTAGCACCAGTGTCTACTAATAGGCGCAACCCCGTCCGTTGGTCCGTGACACAAAGACGGTAATTCACTGTGGGGTCGCAGGCTCCCGTCGCAGACTGGACCGCATCTAGTTTTCCGACGGCTCCCTCCAGTTGCACGGCTTTACGCATTTCCGCGCATTTTTCTTGTATCGGTAATGGTAATAACATAGCCAATCAGGGTCCGCTGGAGTCTTTCTGCCCGATCTGCTGGAACTGCGTGGCCTCATCGTTGCTCTGCTGGAATTCGAACGCGACCGTCGATCGAAATTGCGTCTCTTGTGTTGGAAATCTTCGAGGCGTTTCATGCGTTCACCGAGCTTGCTAATTTCGGCGATTATATTGTCAGGTGAAGATGATGATGATGATGACTCACCAGCAACTGGTACGGACTGCATTGCGGCTACCCCTTGTATGGGTCGTGCGTTTTCGATGACTTTGTCTGCGAGGACGGCCAGGCTGTGTATATCCCTGTTTTCGGATACCGCCAGTATGCCGCGTACCCAGGTCGGCAGGTGGTTCTGCCACAATATGGTAAGGGTGGCATCGGCTACTTTACCTGCCGCCAGCTCTTGCATCCTCCGTAGTAGGTGTGAGGGTTTTTGTTCTCCCAGGTCCATCTCACTGATAAGTTTTTGTATCTTTCTGGTTTCGGATTCCTCGTATATTTGAAGTAGTCGCTCCTTCAGCGCTTCATATTTGCCTTTCTCTGGCGGGTTTGCTAACAAATCTGTTACTTGTTGAATGGCATCTTTTCCCAGCTTGGAGATGACAAATTGGTATTTCGCTTCATCCGCCATTTTCTGGGGGTGGAGTACTGCCTCCGCCTGGTAGAACCAATGTCTGGGCAGGTCTACCCAGAACTCCGGTATTCTTGCCGCGACGGACACTCCAGAAAGTTCCGGTTTTTCTTCTGCCATGGTGGTTCTTCTTTTTACTAGCGTCGAGGGTCACCAATTGTTGCGGCTCCTCTGAAGGGTGGTAGAAGCCGCAAGCTGCCGAGCACTCGCGACGTGAAGTGATAAATGAAACACCGAACAAAGTTTAACTCAGGTGTACGATTTTATTCAAACTTTGACATGTGCTACATCATTCGCGATTCGCCGAGTACTAACTGTAATTCCAACTCGCTGCTCGCAGGCAGGCAAAAGTGCTTATGTTGCACTAATCGCTACAGGGTTAAGGGAACAGCATATAGTAACTAGCCTATGGGGAACAGTCAGGGTTACGGCATGTAACTTGGCAAGGTTTTCGAGAGGTGGGGGAACGTTCGCGCATCGTACGCTTCGTGCAACAAAGTGCTAGAGACACAACTGTCGATTATTAGAATTAACCAACCAATGGCACACTCAGATCCCGTTCTCTTGGTCCCCGCGCCCCGCGCCGTAACCTAAGAGACCCAAAAGTTTCTTCTGCATGTAACGCACCTTGCCAAGTTACGTGACGGCAACTTATACGCTGTCACATACGGCAGTCTAACCATCGGCCGCTGCCGCTCGCAGAACAATTTCAATATATTTCTTCTCTATGTCAAATTTTAACCTAACATTTTATGTACTGAAACAAAACAAAAATGTTGCATTGTCAGATGCCATTTGAATGTAGACCAATTATATCAAATTACACGGATTCTAGTTTAATCATTGATCTATAAAGTATAATACATACTTAAGTCAAATTTTTATCACGCATTTTTGTTGTACAATGTAAATTGCAAAAAAAGAACGTCTCTGAGAACGAGAAATGTTGCCTGTTCGTTTGTAGCGTCGCCAGTGCACACCTCATTAACAGTAAGGGCTTGGTAAGAGCCGCTAAATCACACACAATAATTATATTGGTACGTCACTACATAGTATCTCTATGATTGGTGGGTATAATTTTGATAGTTCAGTAAGAATGCAGCAGTGGAATCGCAATGTAGCAGTCGAATCGCCTGTCTATCAGCAACAGTTCTCGAGACTCGTTCGATAGTGCTAACTATGAATTACTGATGAAGTAGGTTACTATAATAATTAATTAATTATTGTAAAAAAGAGAGGTTATAAGGTCAGGTTAATGACGGCGGCGTAAGTTTGGATGACGTTGATTAATTCTCTTATGAATATTCTATTCGTACAATAAGGAATTGTTAGAGTACTTAATTATAAATAATTTAAATAAAAAATAAGATTTGTTATCGATCAATACGATTGAACCAGTTTAAGTTAGGTATTTTAACTATTTTATACAATGCTTAAACGTTGCAGTGTCTAACTAGCTATTACGATTTTATTTTTAGGCTAGTAAAGTAGATAGGTACATTTTGGAGAATGTTGATTGTAAGAAATTAATGAAATATAGTTAGGTATGTAGAGTTTAGTGTGAGGTTATTTAAAAATTTTCTTCAGGCCACTATTTTCTTGTGCCTGTCCAGACTCCAGCGTCCACTTGTCAGACTCAGAAAAAGGAAGAGGTCATTATCCAGTTAAAATTAATCTTACTCATTTTATAAATGTGAAATTTTTAAGCATGTTTATATTATAGTCAAATCTGGTTAAATGAGAGCTCGAGAGACCTCTTTTTTCTCTGGAGGTTTCTCACTGGATTAACTCATATTTAGTATTTAAATACTGATTTTTCTTATTTTGATGTAAAAAAAATGCTATTGATACAATCCACGCCTTTAAGCCACGTTTAAATTCTGTATAAAATGAAAATTGAGTTGATGTAGGTACTTATAACGAACACATAATAAAGTCAGAAAGAAGATGTTACAACATATTTTACCTACATGATGAAAATCGCCTTGGATAGTATAAATCCTATACATTTAAACGAGCAATTCTTGTATATATATTTCTATATAATCTGGATCTCGGAAACGGCTGCACCGATTTTCATGAAATTTAGTATACAAGGGGTTTTGGGGGCGATAAATCGATCTAGCTAGGATTCATTTTTTTTAAATGTCGTATTTACCAATAAAAAAAATATAACTCTATACCTGACATCTATTGGCATAAAGTTAAACTAATACAGTAATTTCCTGCTGCCATCTATTGGTGAGTGGCTGTGATATTACCAAGCAAAGCTTGATCAACCAGGTATAATCATTTACTTCATATTTTTTCCCGATAGCTTGAAATCTGGGAAACTACATGACATCTATTAGCGAATAGTGAAACGAATTTTAATGACCGCGGCCGGCATTTGTTTTAACGAGAATAATATTATAATGCTAAAGGTAAAATATGACTTCTCCCGACATCTATTGGCGAGAAGTTATATTAATTTTTTATGGAGTCAACGAACTGGGCGCGAAAATTCAAATTTTATTTAGTTTTCTGGTTTAGTGGGCTTATACATCCTAAGTTTATATAGTTTATACACAACATTTATGCATCTCATAGTTGTAATCAAAACTCTGCTCAACAATACTCATTTACCTCATATTGTTTCTTGATATATTGAAAACTAGGAAACAACGTGACATCTATTGGCCAATAGCAATACTATTATAATGGCCCAGGCATCCAACTGAATAAATATGACTTTTTCTGCTGGCATCTATTGATTATTGTACTTAATACTAATTTTTTTTATAGAGTCAACGAATTGGGCGCGAAAATTCAAATTTTATTTAGTTTTTGCTAATAGTGGGCTAATAATTATGCATCGTAAGTTTATGGCAATGAGTTTTGCGGGCACAACATTAAAAGGGGCAAGGTGGTATTCTCTCGTTCAAAGCTAGCTCCATTCGAAATAATGGGCCTTTGAAATTGGTTTTGAATCGTAGTTTCCCAATATCAAAATTATCGTGCCATCCACAGAGCAAGATAATCCATGGCACAATTGGCAGGGCACTCAGCCGTGATAGCTAGGATGTACGGGTTCAAGTCCCGTTGGCAGCGATAATTTTAAACACTCGAAATAAAATAACTTACGTAATTGGTTGATGTAATGTAAAAAATTAAGTATTAGTATAATATATAAATATTAAACTAATTACACTCGTGATTTTTATTTAAGGAGCACACCATCGGTGTGCTCGCGAAATTCAAATTTTTTGTGGTTTTTCGCGATTTTTAACCTAATAAGACATAATAGGCTTATGGCAGTCAAATTGCGATAGTCCCAATATCTTCTTTACGTATTTATATAAAAATCTCTGCTCGAAAGTGTCGAGTTAAAGAAATTAGTCCGAGATTTGCGAGTTACTCACATAAAACTCGATACTCGGACTAATTTCCTAGAACATTTTTATGCAAAGATTTTGATATAATCATGCAAAGACGATACTGCCATTCTCACAAATGCGTAATTAGCGAACAAATTGCAAAAAAACAATGAAAATTTTGAATTTCGCGGGCAGAGTCGTTGATTTCGCCTTAACGTGAAATCAACGGGTCTGCCCGCGAAATTCAAAATTTTCGTGGTTTTTTGCAATTTGTACGCTAATTAGACATGATAGGCTTATGGCAATCAATTCGCGAGTATGACAGTATTATCTTTACATGATTATATCAAAATCTTTGCATAAAAATGTGTATCCTAGGAAATTAGTCCGAGTATCGAGTTTTATGTGAGTAACTCGCAAATCTTGGACTTTATTCTTTAACTCGCCACTTTCGAGCAGAGATTTTTATATTAACACGTGAAGAAGATATTGGGATTATCGCAATTTGACGGTCATAAGCCTATTATGTCTTATTAGCTTAAAAATCGCGAAAAACCACGAAAAATTTGAATTTCGCGGGCACACCCGTGGTGTGCTCCTTAACCATACTTACGAGTTCATATATTTTTTTTATTATTATGTCGATAAGATCGAAAAATATTTTTTCATATTTCATCATTACATTAGTACTTATGTAATACATATTTAAATATAGTTTCTACTCCAAATTACAATTTACAAAAAAAAAACCGAGCGAAGCTCGGTCATCCAGGTACTTTAAATAAAATAATGTTAACCTGTTTGAATACCTACTTAAAATCTCAAAGAATTGCAGTTTTTTTTGCAAAACTATGAATCAAACTGCGCAATCGTTTTTTAAACGTTGAGACCCTTTTGAAGTAGGCTTCTAATCCTTCTTTAATTTAAGACCACACGAAATAAACCCTTCAAGAGTTCCAAGTTAATTTACAAAATACAGTTCGCAAGGAAACCGTTAACGACACCTTTCAGCTATTTAGAATCTTTTAAATATAATTTTTACTTAATTGTCTATAATATTTACTATGTATAAGTAATAATTTATTATTTTATTACAATATAAGTAAATCTATCTATATATTTTTATAATATAATCACTGAACAGGTTGAAACTCTCGTTTTACAAAAAAATAATTACTTTTTTTAGAACCATTGTTTTCATTAATTTTTCTATTAACAAAATTCGTCTCAAGGCTAAATCTTAAAATATAAACATTGGAATATTAATCATACGTGACCCCCTCAGAGTCGTATACGTAGGTAAAGAAGTTTCATAAAATTTGTATTTAGGTATAAATAATTATAACTAACTGTAATAAATGAGAGGAAACGTAGCAAAGTCACAGAAAACAACGATCGTGCAAGTTGGCTGAGTTATAGTAGGTAATCAGTAAACATAATGATATTCTTATGTAATGGGGTCTTACACTACTTTTGAATTTGATAAAAAATATAACTTTATTATAAACTAGGATAAAAATAATAACGTGCAGTGAAAGAAATATTAAAATCCAACGAAGATTTACAAAGTTACAGGCGTTTAAACTTTGGAGTGGGGGGATCTTCTATCCCTTTCTCGCAAAACGAAAATTTGTATGAAGCCGCACGAAGCTACTATGGCATTGGTACGGTGTGACGTCACAATTTCATGTTGCTATCTCTGTCTAATCACAAATCTTTAAATGCTTATAACTTTTTGTTATTTGATCGATTTAATTAGTTCTTTCATTGCACGTCATTATTTTAATTCTACTTTATAATAAAGTAATAAAAAAATTGGAGTCAAATACCCTATTACGAACGACTCCGACAGCGCATCGGCCGTAAATTCCATAAAGGTCTACTCAGAATTCCCTGTAGGAACGGCATTGTTCTCGTTTGAAAGGTTATTTATTACATAAAGATTAAATTAATATATTTACATACATAATAAAAGGAGCTGTGAAAGAGTAAACGGATCGTGAGTGACCAACTGCAGTAAAATTAATGGCGTGATTCTGTTTAGCTTGTCACTAAGGATCCTGCCGCTCTCCACTCTCGCTCGCAGCTCGCGAGCACCGCACACGTCGCGTAACGCGTTACTAATGCGAAAGGAGCCCGTGCGAGCCGCTCGCTCGAGCCTCGCGAACAATATTAATATGAGCTTTTATTTTGTGCTCACAGCTGCAAAGTTTATAGTTGCAATAACGTACCTACTCGTAAGAGTGTAGCTTTTATATAACAAAGAAAACAACCGATTATATTGGTGATAAATAGTTAAAGATGAAATATAATCATTAGAAGTGGTGTAACTGTTTATTCAGCAGTGATTTTTGAATTTAGTTAAATCAGAAAGTTACGAGGAAATTTAAGAAATTGATTAACTTCTCATTAAGTCGTCGTGTCGTGATATAATAAGCTATTTATAACTGTGTATATTCTTTTCACACCTATAATAAGTCTTAAAACCAGTTCCTTATTAAATTTAATTATATAATACAGTTAATCTGAATTTAATTAACACCTATATCATAATTATTATACAAAATGTAAGAATGACGCTAATTTTCAACTAAGTATATTTGCGTTATTAGGTAGGTAGAGTGTGTTTAATGCTTAATAGAATGACGCCATGTTATGTTGATTGCCTACTTTTATAACAGGCCCCACCATAATGCTTACAAAAGATTCCCTCAGTATAGAGACAACAGCAATTGATTCACATTTCCAAATTAACTATATGGGCGCATCATCTGTTGTTTCAACAACAACATCAGTTGTCGTTATTTTTGCCGTAAACAAATACCTATACACTCGTTAAATATGTGTGTGTAACAGTGAATGTGTAATGATGGAAGTCATTTGTCAACCACTAGCTGCTGACCATCGGACACGTTCTCGTTAAGTGAAGTCTATTTACTATCCGGTAGAGGAGGTTTAGGTTAAAATAAATAGAAACCGTCTCGTATAGTAAAATAAGTTGAAATGATTGAATCTTTGCTCTTTGCTTTTGGTTGTTTTACAAACTCTACATTCTTGAGATCTTTTAAGACATTGATAACAATATTATTTAGTTATATACCCTAACAAGCTTTTCCAAAATAAAAAAGTATGATCAAAATCGTAAACAAATATTTAAAGTCATAAATGTCATGATTTTATTCAATCTATGGTAAGGTTGACTTCCATTTTTGAGACCACAGAAGTGAACAATGAGATTTAATTAATCACAATATACATAAAAATATACGTGTCGACTTGAGAACCTCCTCTGTTTTTTCATCGTTACCGCGGCTCCACACGTTCACCGAGCCGAGCCGAGCGGCTGCGAGTGTGAGCGCGAGGTTAGTACTTACCTCTCACTGGCACTCGCAGCCACTCGCCTCGCCTCGGCGAGCGTGTAGAGCCGACATTAAGAATGAGTGCGAAACTTCAGTAAGTGCGTGGCATTTACTACGATTACTTCAAATAAAAATTCGGTTCTTACGAGCATTTATACGAGTAAAATGTGTTGTTATTTACAGCTTAAGGGCGCTTGTGCACTAGCTTTACCCGAGTATCTTCGTCTGTAGCCGCTACACGGCCGTCTAAATTATGGCAAACTTAAAGATTTTTTATGAAAAAAAAAACAAACACACATCAAAGATCACGCGCAACTTTGATAGCAAAATTAGACTATAAAAAATTATTAATATGGCAAGTATTAATAAAATTATAAGCCTCGTGGTAGTGCACACGAACGGCTACTCTTCACAAATGGCAATCGCGTAATCAGTCACGAATAGAATCGTCCACATAATCATTAACGATCGTTTCTCGCAGGTGACTCCAAATTAATGCGTACATTTCTGTTTTTAGTCACAACTTTGAAGGCTTTTTTTAATTTTGTGGCTTGCGCTTGACGACAATCTTGGCTGATGGATAGCAATGATGAGGTCTCGGTTGGAGCGCGCTTGCCTAGAAAATGCCTATTTACTCTTCTCTTGAAGGCACCCAGATTGTACTTGGCTGGAAACACGGAGGGTGGAAGGGCGTTCCACACCTTAGCAGTTCGTATCAGAAACGTGGAAGAAAAACATTTCATGCAAGTTTGTTAGATGCGGGCGATTAAATTCTACTAAAGCCTTATTAATTTTTAAGCGCGGGGAGTCTAGTCGCTACCTATGTTTCTATACGATAGGTGCGCTGAAGTTATCGTCCGTCGCGCGTTGTGGAATGTGGCCCATTGTGTAGAGTAGGCGTTACAGACGACAGACAATCGTACACGCGATGGTCGACACAATCTTATTTAATACGTATCTATTTCATAGTTTGGGCACAAGCATCGGCAGAATATAGGTAGTTAAAAACATTTCATATAATTTCCTACGTAGTTTCTGCCGATGTTTGCAACGGGTATGTAACAAAACATGAGTGTCACTCACGAAGTACTTAACTGGTATTTAATTTATTTATAGTGTTTCAAACACTTAGGATACAATTTTTATAAATATTAAATACAAATATTTTTGGAAACCATTGAGATTTGCTACACATTTTAAGAGTTTGTAGTCAATCTAGAGGCTTGCTTTTCGCTTCAACTGGATGCCTTCACTTCGGTTCGAGTGCTGCCGTTCCTCCAAACGGTGTGATGTATTTAATACAATTTATAAAAATTTATTCGTATTAAGATTATAGTAAAACTAAGTTTTTTTAAGATAAAACGTGTCGGGAGCTAGCGGCGCGCGGCATCAGCTGGCGAGCAGCGCGGCTCGCAGGCGCGCGTGCAGCGCCGTGGCCAGCAGCAGCGCCAGCACGCAGCGCCAGCTGTCCGACAGCCCCGCCGACCCCGTCTGCATCGCCGCCGGCCGCTCGCCTGCACACACACGAGAGCGTTCAACGGTCATTTACACAATATAGTAAACTAAATGGCGTTTTACAAAACTTCTACCAATTCTAATCTTATCAGGCCTGCGTCTCCTGTGTTCTCAGCACCACAGGAATACATTTATGTAAGCAAAATACACATACCATTGAGCACGTGCACGCGCACGGCGGCCAGCTCGGCGTTGGAGGGCGCGCACGAGTAGCGGCCCGAGTCGGCGGGCGTGGCGTCCTGCACCAGCAGGTACGACGTGGTGGCCGCGCCCTTCTCCGTCACCACGGACACGCCGCCGCGCGACGAGTCGTACGATATCACCTGCTTCACACCACAGCGCACATTCACACACCGCGCGCCGCACACTCGCGCGCGAGCCGTTACCGTACGCCACGCGCAGCAGTCGCTTGCACGGCTCCACACGATGGCTGCGAGTGTGAGCGAGAGGTTAGTTCTACTCGCAGCCCCTCGCCTCTCCTCGGCGAGCGTGTGGAGCCGGGGTATAGTTATTGTAAAGGCCTCTCTACATTCCTGCGTGAATCTGCTTTTTCCCCGGTTTATGTCGGTAACTTATTCCACCACAAAGGGTTCTGCGACCGCGAATCGCACAGGAATGTGGAGAGACTTTTAGTGCGGAACGGTAACAGCTCGCGTACGAGCGATCTTTTTATTCTTAAAACACAACGTATTTTTGCCAAGCAGCACTCTTAGGTACGGTTAGTAACCACTGTTAGGTTACAATAATAATTGAAGGTGTAGCCCTAGGCCCTACCACTTCGAAATTAGTGCGATTAACACCTTAGGCTGCATTCTCAATTACCATCAGGTGAGATCGTAGTCACGTACTTATTCTTGTAAGTCGAGTGTTGCACCGTGTGAAAAAAGGTTTATTTCGTAAAATTTCTATTTTTTTGGTAAATAAGTTTGCCTCGTATGTGCTTTACGATCGTTCGAGGTTTAAAAATAAAACTCAAACGTGCCGAATCTTGAAGCTATTTTCTAATTAAAATATATAAACGCGCATTTACACGCTGCAGCTAAAATTAAACCCAAGAACAGTCGGCCTTCGGGGGTACGTTTTCGTATTGTTGAGGAGCTTCCGGTTAGCTGTTAGCACTTTTTGTATTGGCTGCAAATGGGACAAGTAACCAAAGAAGAAGATTTCACTCCTCATAATTTGCATAAGAAGGTAAGGTATGGTCATAATTTGGATATAAATGTAGAGTAAGTTGTTAAATGAGGAACGAAAGTTAATTTAGTAACATAAGCTTGTGAGTCCCGCTAACCGCAGCATTCGTCGCGGTGTTGAGCCCCTTGTGTCGAAACAAGTAGGAGATTTAATTAATTAGAGGCTGCGAACAAACTCACCCGCGCCTCAGCTGCTATCTTACATTATTAGATATTTGCGTACACGCTCACGGCTTCAGTTATGGCATGCTTTCAATTAAACATTCAAAGTCGTAAGGTTGCTTTTTTCACGATTTCTCACGATTTGACATTTAAAGAGAGAGTGCGCGTTATGATCTGAAATATGCCTTCCATCTTCCCCAACGACAATAAATATATTATGGGGACTTTTACATCAGAAGTAGAAATTTCTAAAGAAGCTTCATAATAGGCCGTGTCAAAGGGATGCGTATGAATGAATAAATGGTGGTTTATCTCTTTACCTACGTAATGATATTTATATATGCATACGAGCCGATTATATTTTACTAGTAATTAACTGTGTTGTCTATACTAAAAGAGCTAAGGCCGTTGTCCCGAAGATTGGTGTTGAGACGTGTATGACCTTCATCAAAATGTATTCAGTTCGGTCGTAGAGATTAAACGTAACGTCGCGAGTAAATGAGGGATTCTATTCCACGAGCGTTCTCCAATAGGGCACGCTTCAACTCCAACAACTTCGGTTTCTAGCTGATGTTGCACGAGCTAATAGTTGTCCATGGAGCTGAAATTTGCTAGAGTTCTTGGGTACCAGCAGAAATGAAGTATAGTATTGAGCACCAGTAGAAATAAAATGTCAAAAGTCCCCATCTAAAAATTTTTGAAGTGACCTTTGACGTCAAAACTAAATATTTTAGATTATTCTCGAAAACAAGAAACTATAGTTTAGACTATTATCTCTGCTTAAGTTTCACTTAGATTAAAATTTTGCATATGGGAACGCATTAGTTATTATATTAAGTAAAACCACAATAATTCTGACTGATTATTTAAGTGTATCATAAGTAAGTTAAATCTAATTCAGGCAAAGACGAATTGCTCCCAAGCACTTGATGTACGCGATGTGTGATTTAGGTGGCAGCTTTTTATACATACGACAACACGCAGTGCGTCTGCGAAGACTAATAACGAAAATAATATGTCGCTTTGAGTCGTAAATGTGTGTGACTCCATCACTCGGCGGGCGTGAGAGCAGCTTGCCTGCAGCCTGAGAAGGGTTAGTACAGATTTTTGTATAAATTTCTAGTGTGACTCGCTTCGCACCTCGGCTCCGCACGCTCGCCGAGTCGAGCCGAGCGGCTGCGAGTGTGAGCGAGAGGTTAGTACGTACCTCTCAGTCGCACTCGCAGCCACTCGCCTCGCCTCGGCGAGCGTGTGGAGCCACTAGCACAAACAAACTTCCTCCATACATTTACAGCCAGCGCCATCTATGAACAGTCGTATGTAGCCGCTGACATGCGACAC
The DNA here is from genome assembly GCA_963855885.1 of Coenonympha glycerion. NCBI lineage: Eukaryota > Metazoa > Arthropoda > Insecta > Lepidoptera > Nymphalidae > Coenonympha > Coenonympha glycerion. Next base: position 115,706 of record OY979627.1, read on the forward strand.
GAAACGAGAGAGAGTCGACTCGTTGGTAAAACCTGTACTAACTCTAGTGTAGCGAGTTCCACATAGATGTGGGAGTTCCACTCATGTGTGCGCGACTACGCGACTCGCGCACACACGCGCGGAGCTCGTCGGACGTAGAAGGAGCAATGAAGAGTCGGTAATTACTTTCCGTCCGCTCACCTCGTCCTCGTGGTACCAGAAGATGTAGGCGGGCGGCTCGGGGCTGAACTGGATGAGGCAGGTGAGGTTGATGGTGGAGCCGATGTCCACGTGCAGGTCGGGCCCGCCCAGGATGCGCGCCGACGGCACTGCAACGCGAACACAACACAGTTTCAACGTTTGCTACGACTTTTTTTTTGTTGCGGATGGGTACCGCCGCAGGATCAGATGTTTTGTCGTGAAGCACTAACGGCAATGTAATGCAGTGTTACTGATTGAAGAGCACTATAGCCGTGTGTAGGTAAAATATGATGGGAGAGACTCGTTTTTCTTACCTGTGGAAGGTGGTAACATAAGACTTTAGAAGTAGACGTATCCCTGTGTAAACGAACCTTTGTATAAAGGATAGCAGATTTTGTTACGTGCTACTACGATAATACTAGTATAGTTTATGATACAAGTGAGTAAAGTTGGTAATTACCTCAGAACCCCCATGGAGACCCGAGCCGTTAGGTGAGGGTCTTAAGATGGCCGAGGACGGTAATCATCAATACTCACGTGTATCATACAATTTTAAAACACTTGTGAAAAAAATAATACTATTTATTTTAACTACAAAATAATTTTATTTAGTAGATACTTAAAATAAAAAAAACTGTGTAACTCACTAGTGAATAATAGTAATGAAAAAGTCACAGTTTGCGATTATAGGTGTCAATATAGGGCACTTGTCATCAGTGTATAACTTTAGGTACATACTCGTAGAGGGGAGCAGCGGAGGAAACTTGCGGTCTGCGTCGACGTCAGCCAGTAATTGCGCCTCCAATCCGATTACATGCACCATTAATGGATAATGTAAACACTCAGCCGGTATAGCGAGTGACATAATGAATAACAGCAACAGCCCCACACACACACACAAATACACATTTGACGAGTGAATGGCGCAGCGGTAGTGCTGCTGCCTTCTGCCCGTAAGGTACTATTACCAAGTTCTTAGGTTAAGAAGAAAAATAAATCACAACTATTATTATATTAATCCTATATTATAATAATATATTAATAATAATACATGTGTTCCTTGCTGTTCAGTGTCCGGTGACGAAACGGAGCGAGCAAACGCTACGAGGCATTACTACACGCCGTTCGATGAAACGGAGTACGAACATTCCTGAACAATGCGAGCGGATATTTCCATCGTGCAGACATTAATAGACTTTGTACAAAGGACCGGCCCTCGCCGAGCGGCACACACGCCGCCGACCGCCGGCCACGACTTACGCACCGACCTACAGTCTGCTAAGATCATACTGTTGTAAACTCTTGTAAACTTTAACTAATTGCATCTTCTGAGAGAATAGATCAAATAACGATATGTGAAATCAGCAGCCGATTAACGGCCGGAATTAGTATACCCTGTCCTATCTAGATAAGGACAAACAAATAACAGGTGTAACATAGATTTATAATAGGCCGTCGCTCACGGACTTCTATGGGTATCAAGTAGTTAATTTGACATAAGGAAATTTATGTCGAATTTTAATGTCGGTTAGGACAAATGTCGGTTGTATACGTATTTCGGCAATGAATGAAGAAAGATCGATTTGAATCGTGACGCGCGTTTTATCAATTAAATAATAGTGGTAATCTACCGAGGGTACAGATATTTTCGATAAAAAGTAGGCCACTTTCACAAGTGGTAGTTGCTTTACATTTAATGGGACACTGACCATAAAATAAGAAGCAATTAAAGGTGTGACGTCAATTCTAAAATCGGGCCTACAAGGAGCTGACAATGTATGTCGAAATCAGAAATCGAGCAAGTGTGTATCGGAGATCACAAAAAGGGTCGGAATCCAGGAATGGCATGGGAGCCCGGGCGGTACATATAAGTTGGATTAGAATACGTAAAAAGGCCTTTCTGTTGAATCCCATTCTACAGCCGCCCTCCCGTCCACAATGGCGGCTGGCTTCGTGCTCACAATTGAAATATTTAAACGAAGAGTTACTTCGATTGATAGCCGGACTTGTGATCCAGGCATATCATATTTTTAAAAACCAGTTTATTCCAAAATCGGGGAGTATATTTTTATGTCTGATTGATGAAAAAATAATAACATGTGAAAGATATGTAAGATCATATGTGTATAAATGCAATTTTTTGAAGGAAACTCTTTTAACTTAAAGCGCGAGGCGTTGTAAGCTAACATCTGCTATATCAACGCAACATTATGTGTATGTACGTACGTAGCTCAGTACGTATTGAATGAATACGAAGGGCGCATCAATCTCTATCTGTGTCAGGATTACAGATTACTCTCAGAAACACGGGACATAATAAGGAGACACAAATGCAAATGTATTTTACCACCTATTTATACATTTTATGTTGTATTTTTAAATATCACATCTTGAGATTTACATAGTATTTATCAAATGATACCAGTTTTATGACTTATTTCAATTTTAATTTCAATTTTTTATGCCTTACTTGCATTGCATGGTATAGCATGTATACTAACAAAGAACTTGAAGAATCAAGATGTTATGAATACATACAAGTTCAGCCTAGCCCGTCTCAAGAAAAGCACTTGCTACCTTGTTAAGTACATTATGTGTAAGAAATATGCGCAGGCGGGCAACCCGCGGGGATCATGTGCGGTCATGTTCGTGCGTATTATCGTGGCGCGTGGCAGGACATCACGCGTTACGGTCTTTCGTGCTCCTCGAGCTTCTTAAGATCGCCTTTAGTTTCATAAGTGCAACATCATAATATTTGCAAAACCACTATCCCTGACTTGAATATTAATGTCAATGACAGCTCTACAGTTTCCTGCTCAGCTACGCTGCTCTACGACCGTAGCTTATGCGTCGTAGCGTAGAGTCTACGTTGCTACGAGTGATAAATGACGATACAAAGTTGGTATTTTTATTTTATTTTGCAGAAGTGTGCTACGAGAAGTTTTGTATTTTTACTGTAATCTAGCCTAAAGGTAGGAACGTGTCAAAGATTTTGTTAATAATAAAAACGTGGAAGGTATAGATTGCTAGTGCTACACAATAGTATACTCGTATACAGGAACGCTAAATTACTCAACTTGCACTGTAAAAATTTTTATGACTTTTGTACCAGCATATAAAGATCGCGGGATTGCAGTGGGCTGGGCACGTGCAACGTATTGGTGAATGCAGGCCACCTAAAAAGCTCATGATCTCACCCAGATGGACGCAGAAGTATTAGTCGGCCAAAGCTGGATAGTGTCGAGCAGGTCACAAAACGAATTGGCATACGGTATTGCAAAACGAGCCCTAGCGATAGGGATGGGTGGCGAAATCTAATTGAACAGGCCCGGGCCCACAAAGGGCTGTAGCGCCATTGATGATGATGATGACTTTAAAAGTTTAAAAGTTAGTTTAAAAGTTAAGGTATCGTGGAAGCAGGCGGCTCGGGGCTGGGGTTCAATACAACTTGAGATGACGTTTTATTATAATTATTTACCTTCAAGCAAGGACTTATAAGGCAATACAGATCTCCAGGTAATGAAAGCGTGAAGGTTGTGCTGGCAGAAGCAAACAGTGAACAGAGCGGTCGGGGAGAGGTGCAGGAGTGGAAATGTTGGTTATTCTAAGTGTTGCTAAGTGAAGTGTGTTAGTGAGGGCGACGGTCGCGGTGCTAAAAGCAACCCGGGGCGGCGGGGACGCCGGGGCGGCGGTCACGTCGCTACTTCATTGGATTTATGTCATCATCGAGGCGAGCGAGCGTCGTGTCGCGGCTGCTTTTAGTGCGGAAAATACTCATTAAATGGCTCCACACAGTGACAAGAATCGTTAAACAACAGTAGGACGACGAATCGGTCTAAAAAAGCATAAAAATTAATATTGTGACTATGAGAGGATAGAACTTTTATGATAATTCAGCAAAACCGCAACACCTCTTGGTATTGCTTATGGTGAATTGACGATGTTTTGTATTATAGACACCTACAAATATTTAAGTTTCTCGATATATAAAAGGTGGTGGTAAAGAAGGCCATTATGGCCTGCAGTTGTAAGCCGCAGCCGTAGCACTCTGGCGGCATGCCAGGCCTCACGAGCGCACTGACAAATACTCTCCACTGCGCGGAGGTAGCGCTGAGGCCTGGCTACACGGGGCGAGTTGCTGTCGTGTACTAGTCGGTCAATAGCTTGGCATTCGAAGATAACTCGCTTTCAACGGTTTCCATTACACTCTAGAATCACATTTGACTGCTATCACTTGGGTAGAAGCTAAAGTTTTCTATGTGATGGTAGCTTTTTTACACACCTTAATTTACCTTACCTTACATGTTATTATTCTACGTGAAAGCGGTTAATAATAAGCATCACGGTTGCTATACACCATCTCACTGGAATCAATCTCAATGGATAAATCAATTTATAGGCTCGTATTTTGTGTTAATCGACAAAACAAAGTACTTTGTTCGTGTGAGTGTGGTGAGTTGAGCTACTTTTAGTAAAAACGCAGAGGCAGATGCTGTCTTTTATCTATAAAAACAGGTGTTCATGGGTCAGTAGCTGATATATTATAATAAAGAGTACTGAAAGTCTGACAGATGCTCGCTCAGTGCGGGCTACAACCATCTTGTTCTGATCAAGCTGATATTGCGCTAAAAAATTATAACACTATATTAGACTTTCGTTTACTCACATATCGTCAGTAAGGTCTTATTTTGCGAGCAAGCAGCCATCGATTCAGCACAAAACACAATAGTGGCACAGCTGTTGTCTTGAGCAGAGTAGAGAGCAGATTGGATAGTGAGACCGGTTACAAACTGGCGCAGTGCAAACCGGCCTTTATAGCGCCAGATACATGCGAGTGTATTTATAAACAGAGCCTCCTTGCAGCTACTCGTTCGCCTCAATATGGCGGCGGCAAACACTTCGCGTCTTTCGTTGTTATTTGTTTAGAGCTGATTTTGTTTGCCATTTCGGGACGCGATCTTTGTCCAACGCTCGACTATTCGAAGTTGACTATTACCTAAATCTGTTTTATAGAAATAATACAAAAATAGCTTTAAACGTTCCTAAAATTAAACAAAAATTTGCAAGCTGGATCAAAATATGTAGCTATCTAAAAGTTTTCTATGAAAAACTTCGTGATCTGACCAGGCAAAATTTTGGACGGCAATTTCATAATATTGAAATTAGCATTATATTTGAAAATACCACTTATTTCAAATAGGGAAAGAAAATACCAATAATAATGAAATGGGGTTAAATTTATTGGGAGTAAAAAATATTTTAATGTTTTTTCAGTCAAACAACTATTATTTAAAGGTTTACATAAGTTAACTAATTTGGGTAATATATTTATTTTGGAGAGAGGAGAATATTTTATTTCATTCTATATGACAGTAGGTATCTTTTTAAAAGTTTTCAACTATTTCTAGTACACTTTTGAAACTTAAAAAACAATGGTGTTCATAAAAAGGAAATGGAGCATCAGATTTCTGTCGGATCGATGTCTGCGGTCGCCGCGGGAAGGCGTACCAGTATAAATTCTGATTCATCCCTTCATTATCAAAAAGGGGATTGAATAACACTGTGAGGGATGAAGTGGTTGCGGCTGAAAACAAAATATTTACTAGGTCGGTGGGTTACCGCTTGAGACTGTAGCGAATATGATATTACTTTACTGAATTTTCATAATAATTATAAAAAGTATTTATCTTATTTTATTTTTAGTGCAATGTAATTTGTATTGTTAGACACTCATATTTTATTTAAATCTACGTACAATATACATCGGGCTTAGTGCTGGAATAGTCTAGATTTTATAGTGAGTACTGATCCCCCCACAATAATGAAGTATATCACAGATCAGACAGTAGACTGTATATCACAGAGAATTAGTGATCCACCTACCACAGATATTGTAAGGCGTGAAAAGTTGGTGCTTCTCTTGCCTAATATCCATCAAGTTAAACGCCCTAAGTTATTCTTTAAGCATTTGTGTACATTACACGACTTCCTTAAAAAAGGAATATTAAGTTTTATTACACTACGATCGTCCAAAACGTTTGTATTGTACTTAGTAAGACAAAGCTGCTCTGGGATCCCAACATGCCTTCACCTGAGAAGAGATTAGTACCTACCGATTAATTTTACACAACTTTTTCCCGAGAGCGCGGGGCAACTCAGTAGGAAATGTATGTCAGGAAATGGCGATACACGGCGGCTGCGCAGAGGCTGAGGATTATCTTGATCTCCGTCTCTGGTAGCTGTTCAGCTCAGCGCCGCATGCATGGCTGTGTGCCGTGTACGGCATGTACGCAGTACGGCGGAGGGCTTTGCCGAGCTCAGCGCGCCGTATAAAGGCTTAGCACTCTCTAATCCTGTGCATTCTCATCCGGTGATAACACCAGCTTCGACTACCAGAGGTAAATATAAACTAGCTCTCTTCTTTTTCTGGTACTCTTTGATTATGTTTTAGAGTGTTCACGGCAAATACGTAAGAGTTCCGTGCTATGTGTCTCGTGTAATATAGTTTTGTTATGATGTTCAAACCTCGCTTGAAAGAAACTGAAATAATCATTTAATAATCTACTCGTATATCTCAACGTAACAGGAAATTGTGCCGTAACACGGTTTTCTATTACATTGAAGAATTAATTTGAAGCATAGAAGAAACGATACAAAACCAACGTTTCTTTTAAAAATATTATGATGCGGAGTCCTGCAATCATAATATCTTTAACAAAATTCAAATCAAGACATTTATAAGTACAAAGGCGTCATGAGTGTTACAAGCACGCCCCGCGAGTGTTAATTGTCACGACAATTTGACTTGAGCTGCTATTACCCTGCGTGGGTACAACTCCATTCGTTCGTCTCACTGTATCGATGTGGCGCTACAACACAATTAGCCGGCGCGTGTCTCCGCATACTGATCTGCGTGGCGGTTGATATCAGACGCGACAGACACGTCTCATTATACATTATTTGTCAATGAAACCGCTTGATTAGGTCTCTCTTCATTGACGCGACTCTGATGAACATATTAACTGAAGCTTGTTGGGAGTCTTGGAGATATGTTAAGCAAGCTCCGATCTTATAAGCTTAAGCTTATAAAACACGTATTATGTACACATCTATCTAGATAAAAGTAATTTATTCGACTATGAAAAAAATAAAATGTTATAGGTGTAATGAAGAAATCAAAGTAATCACCAGTCGTCTTTCGATGAACGTTAATAAAAATGAAGATAAGGTTTAATATGTGATATTGAATTTATAGAAAAGCACAAAAAGCTAGAGCGTTACTATATTTTCTTTTCTTCATTTCGAACCTATGATAGTGGTAGAAAAGATAATATTTGTGGATGTCACTTGTTGGTGAGATAGTGTTAGTTCTAGTGCGGGAGCAAAGAAGCAGTTTATTGCTGCCTTCTATTGCAGCTCAATGTTGACTCTCGACGTTGGCGCCCTTCCAGCAGCGTAGTACTAAGCGTAGACCAACATCAGTGTGCAAACAGTGCATGCACACTGCACACTGCACAGCCCTTTATACCCTACACAGTATTATACCCTTTACACAGTGAAAAGAGCAAGTACCGAGTTTCTTGCCAGTTCTTCTAGGTGCAAACCTGCTTTCCGAACCTGGGGGTAGAGTCTCGACATTTCATGAGAGCTTATATCTAAGTTTAAGGTAATTTAAAGTAAGTATTTACGGAGTTATGACTTTATGAGATGATAATTTACGAAAAACATACTCAGCTGAGTTGTTACGAGCCATATTAAATATTTATCACCATCGTGAATTATTCACCTTACAATCTTAATTATCTATACACACCGCTTGCGCAGAGTACAAAAATCCTTTGTGGGGTTGAGTATACGCTTTTATAACGTGATCCCGAAGGCAGTTTTGGACCTACCTATACATAGGTTCAAACAAACTGTCCAAAATCATCTTCTAAGTAAGGGTTACTATACAATAAATGAATTTTTAAATGACAAAGACCCTTGGATCTAAGTGCAGTATATTCCGTCTGCTCACAAGATGCTTATTATAATGTGATATATCGCTTAAAACAAAATTGTAAAAAAGTATTATTTTTAAAAAAAGCAAGTGCCGAGTTTCTTGCCCGTTCTTCTCGGTGCAGTGCTACTTTCCGAACGAGGCGGTAGAGTCTTAACGTTTTGCAAGAGCCTGTAAGTAAGGCCTATGTGAAAGAATAAAATTTCTGAATTTTGAATTTTATATTAAGTAAAACTATATACACTTTCAACGTAAAATCATTATCATGATCTCAATACGTTTAGCGGTTCACTGTGCACGGATGGTTGGCTTTCTCTGTATTTCATAACAAAAGATTCCTTCAAAGTTCGAATGTTTAAAGTCATACTCAAACGCAAAGTACACGCATTTCCGAGCTATTTAGTTAATGCTGCGTACAGACCGGCCAAACGAACGCCAACGAACGGGTTTCGTTGGCCTTCGTTGCTGCAATCTGGACGGCTTAGCGAATGCCAACGATCGCTCGTTGGCGTGTGCCGGCGATCCGAAGCGTGGCGGTCACATCAAAGAAATCGAGCTATTTGATCGAACTCTGTTTGGACGGTCGCCGAAGGCCAACGAACGAACGCTTAGTTGAAGCAAGAGAGCGTAGCGTGTAGACGTCCAATTTGATAATTACTTGGATATTTCTCGTTTTGGTATTGGTATATATTGGATATTACTCGTTTTGGTATATAAAACTAGCAATTATAATGATGTCGTCGTCGTCCATGATTAAATTGCGAATGAAAGAGAAAAGAACCGGAATCTAGTGCCAACGAACGTTCGTTCGAGCACTAAATGTATTTGGACGTATTAACGAACTCCAACGAGCGTGCGGAAGCCAACGCTAGCGAACGATAAATATCCATCGATGGGCGTTCGTTGGGCCGGTCTGTACGCACCATAAAACAGCTGTGTCGTGAGTAGCAGCTGTGGTCGCCCGCGGGAGGCGATGGTGGTGCAAAAGAGGAGGATGTGAACTGAAAGAGGCGTTAGTTCTTTGCCCGCCGAGACTTCACAAAGCGCAGGTGAAACAAACAAAACCAGCGTCTTTGGCAGAGTCAAATGGAGTACTCGTTGCGAATAAAACGTAATGTATAATGAATCTTGTTCACTTTGTAGTGGTTTAGCTGTTTGAACTAGAAACACGCTTGTCACTCGGGTTGATCTTTTTACATGACTGCCCAAAAAAAGGAGTGTAATGTTTTTAGGGTTGATGTATGTATTTACGTATGTGAGTTTCTTTATTCCACCATAACTTCTGAACGGCTGAATAGTTTTGGACACATGGGGTATCGTTAGAATCCTTATAGCATTCTGAGTAACAAAGGCTTATATTTTTTGCAAAAAAGACGTTTCACCACAGTCACGGCAGTCGTGTTTTTTAATTTTTAAATTATTAGATAATATTATGTTTAAAGAAGTCCTTTAACGATGAAACTTTTTGGCTAAAAATTAGGATTAGTAAGAGCTTAATATATATAGTATAGTACAGTATATAGTATAGTACCTATACGCGATTTCACGCATTCAATAAAACACAATCACCCTGCAGCGGGCGGCGGTGAACAACACACGGCACTAATCCGCCGTGGACAGCTGCTGACGCGCTGTAATCGTGCCGCCGCGCCTTCCAGTGCAGTGCAGTGCAGTGCAGTGCAGTGCAGTGCAGTGCAGTGCAGTGAAGCGGCGCGGTTAGCGGATTAGGTGACAACAAGTTTTTGCAGGCTGTGTGAAATGCGCTCAGCGACATAATATTATTAGAAGCAGAGTAGCGTATGACCCTAAATCAACACCATAGGCTACTATTTATCTCAAAAAAATCCAAAGTCCCAGCTTACACAGGTAAAAGTCGAAGCAGAGGGCAACAGCTAGTATGGAGTAACTAATAGTTCACATACGGATTTGCCGAGTTTCTTGCCAGTTCTTTTTAGGTGCAAACCTTCTTTCCGAACCTGGCGGTAGAGTTTTGATTTTTCATGAGAGACTGAAATTTGGGCCTATGTGAGAATTAAAGATTTTCATTTTTCATTTTCCCTTGATCTAGCCTCGCAACCTTCCCGAGACCAAAAATGTCCCACATCGCCAAATTTGCAGTTAAAATTATAAATCCCGATTTGCTACTGTGAGGGCTCGCTAAAATTTTCTTTTTTATAATTTTCTATGCAATCACAGGCTTTATAATAACATAATATAGTATTTCTTCAGAAGTTCTCTGTATCCTCGACTCTGACAGATGGATGGAGACAGACCAAGAGCACCAAAGTTAACTCGGAGACCTTTCTTTGTGTAATAAAATAGGCAATGTAAATTGAAACTGCTGTTTAAAACTGCACAGCGCGCGGGAGGAGTACATATATCATTAAACTTTCTCGGGAGCTTTTAAAAGATTGCATTTGCATATTTCTTGTGCCGATGCCTCAAGTTTGCGCTAGCGAATGGCAATCACCTCCGCCCGGACGACGGAATTAGTGAAGGAATTCTTCTTATCTTCTCGTTTAACAGTACTTGCATTTTGTACAATGGACAGTTAGTAAATGTTTAATTCCATACAATAACTGATAGCAAAAGGGATCGTTGGGCTGAATCACAATTGCTCAACAATTTTCCGACAGTACAAGGTTATTATTAAAAAGTTCTGCGTAGGTATAGTTGAAACCTCATATTGCTTAAACCGTCTAAAAATTATAATACAAATCATAATTAAATAAATTGTGAACCTGTCTAATGTAGGAAATATCAAACGATGTTAGTACTGAAACAGGGACACGATCCGTAATCTGTAGTGTCAAATTGTCCCGAACGCCTCGTGACGAATGTAGCGTGTAATGTGGCTGAAAGGAAACCTTTTGTCCTCCTCGCCTCCGACACTATTATGTCACAGCGTGACAGAATCGTCATGTGAGCATTAGGCCGCGGCGCGCGGGTGAGCGGCAAATTGCCGCATTGATAATAATATACCGGACCTTTGTCACATGTGGGAGACATCGCGACTCACGAACCAGACGACATATTCGTATAGGACAAAGTTTTTTTTTTTTTTAGTTAAATATGCAATGTTAGGGATATCTTAATGAGGAACGTACTGTTACGGAAGTTTGAAGGAAAAAAAGTGCGCAACTATTACTGCAAGAAGCTGATTTTGATGCGAATCGAACATCTATACCACAGTCTATAGTTACATAGTAAAATATTTATTATAGTCATTGATTAGCTAGTTACCTTTTTTCGATTCTAGGTATTCGGAGGAAAAAATAATGATCTGATAGTTTTTCTTTTGCCATTCTTAGCATGAAAATTCTCATAGCAGCGAAATTGTTTGATAACTTTCACGCGCTTAACTTGGAAGAGAGCAATATCAATGTACTCGTCAACAGGAATCCGCGATAAATTAAAGCTGTCTGCGAACATTGAACACTATGTACAGTTAGATACATTCGTTATCATCAGCACCTAATTACACTTGTTGAGGCGAGCTTACAAGGCTCAATTTGCATATTTTATCGTCGCACTAATGAATAGCGAATGGTGCAGCATGATCCAAATCGATTGACGATTTGACTAGAACTTCTACTGAATTACTAAGATTATTGTCCGTGATACTCTTTGATAAATTACCTCTGTAATTTCGATATGAAGAGTCTGTATAGTAACCGTACCTTTTAAATGTAAAGCATATTGGTGGTTGCTATGCGTAATGCGCCAAGGTCCAGGGCACGAGAGAATTACATGAAGGGGCTATATAGAAATTGGAGTATGTGGTGTAAAACCCCCAAGTGTTCGAGCCCCGTCAATTAATCATGCAAGGTAAGGCACGTACCTAATAGGATATCGTGATTTAAAAACTTACGCCTATAGATTTGGAAGAGCATCCGTGGATTATTCGAACAACGGTGACAAAGTTACAAATCGCTATGATCCTAGCTTATCTTCAAAAAATACGGCACTCTAAGAATATATAAATATATAATATATTATAGAGGACAACATCACATACATTGCTCCAATCCCATAGTAAGTAGCTTATGCACTTGTGTTATGGAAATCAGAAACAACGAAGGTACCACAACACCCAGACCCGAGACAATGTAGAAAACTTATTTTTCTACATTGCCCCGACCGGGGATCGAACCCTGAACCTCAGAGATGGCGGCGCCTTGAAAACCGGCACGCTAACCACTCAACCACGGAGGTCGTCAAAGAAGATCTCTACATAGAGATCTAATGTCTAGATGTATCATGCGGCGACATAAGCGAGTATACTAATCACTGATTTATTTCAATCCTCTGAGCAGAACAACAGCAATCCGATGTGGAAACAACTACAATAGTATGTGCAATGGAGCTGCATGCTATCCACTCAGCCGCGTCTCCGATATAAGCCGCAGTGTTGTTGCGAACTACCAGTAAGTCTGAGCTCGCTCGCTCAGATAAATTGATCTTATCTATTTCATCATTTTACTCCTACCAGTGAGCGCAACGAGTAGTAATTTGGCCCATTTGTTACAAAAAGTAGCAGGTACTACTGATTTTCTACTGAAAAATATTTTACTAAAAACTAGGGCTACTAGTTCAAAGACGTTATTCCTGAGTAGTTAGTAGTCTTATATATTCGGTGGTAGTACTATAGATTGCTAAAAATAAAAAAAACACGATCGAAATTAAGATGTAATCACTCCATTGAAAATCACACAACAATTAACCCTAAGTTCTAACTTCTAAAGATAAGAAGATAAAGGCGCTATCACAATAACAACGATCAATTTGAAACTTCACATCTGTCAGGTTTTTGCGATAACGTTTATTTCATGAAGAGGAATGTTCAAAACTCAAGCCACGGATAGCGGAATAAGATAGGATCAGTGATCGTTCTCGACGCTATCAGCGGCGTGGGGCTCGGGGCTAGGGGTTTGGAGCTCGGGGCTCGGCAGCTATCCTCGCATTAGTCACGGCGACACGCTAATGGCGCCAGATGTAGTGCCGAAGGGACTGATGCCCCCTCCCCTAACCTCCCCGAGTCTCACTTCCACGCCACACAATACGCACAAACCACTAACCTACATATTGGTCTTGTGTTTTTTTATACAGAGAAAATTATTCAGGGAATAAAGCCATACCTCTTCCGATTGTAAAATAATTCGAGAATTTTTTTGCGAATTATTAAATTCGTCGCCTGCTTAACCATTTTTGAACTGGTTTTCATGTAGGTACATAAAAATAAGTCAAGTTCACTTTTTTCAAGCTATAGCCCTCTAACAGCTAAATACAGTTTGGCACTATTCATGCTTATAAAGAACTCTCAGCTGAAGAAAAACTGAGGATTGTTTTTGCCATACAAATGATATATAGTTGACTTTAAAACACACACACAACTCCGAAAAGTCATACCATGTGCCCGGAATTCAACCAACTAATGAATAACTACCGCTGAACTTGTACCGATTATAAATTAGTTTTTAACGGTTCACGAGTGTACTCGTACAAGTTTATTTGAATGAAGATCTTTGAAGTGTGAATTATGTAATCAGTTTCGCCGAGGACAAGTGTTCTCGCGCCCGAATCCCTCGTAAACGTTTTGAAGGTGAAAACGTTCGAGCTTTGGGCGTTTGACGAAGTTTGTAACTCATCAAGTCTATCGGTAATGTTTAAACTTTTCAGTTAGCTTCGGAGCCGTAGGCCGAATTATTCTGATTTATATTTAAGGATTATTTTAACTTGTTCGCGGGATCACAGACACTTGTCGACGTCGCTAGTGTAGTTAGTATCACGAAAGCGCTCAAGTTCAATCCCGACGGGTGTAAATTTCAGCTTTTATAAGACTTACTCGTAGATCTAGAATATGAGACAACGTGGATAACTACCACGATGCGATGCTGTGTAGCTATTGATAGGAGTAGGGAATTTTTCTTATCAGCTAGTAGGATATTATTTTCGGCTGCATCGTGGCTCTTGGAGTTTGTTTTTTACTTGTTAGTGGAAGTAATAACGAAACCCTTTTGTCCAAACTTTGTGTGAGTTATTTTTGAAGTGAAAACTTTCTTAGGCACGTTGGGCGTTTTTTGAGATGGTAGATAGACCATTGAACTCGCGACATTGTTACCAACACCTCTGTATAGTATCTGAAGTTTAACCTTTCCATCAAACGCGAGTGATCGCGTGGGGTACAAACTTATACGATTCGAGAAAATAATGCTCTGGGGAATCTTAAGTAGGTATTTCTTGTTTTTTTTAACCTGTTTACGCTCATAGCGCGAGCACTCTAGAGTTAATATAACGTTTATCAGGTTTATTCAATGAAGATAATGCCGTTGGCGCCGCCGCTTAAAGTTACAATTATGCACTAAGTACTGCATACAAGTACGAACTGCACAGTGACAACTACACAGTACATAACACTCGACATTGTGCAGTAAATGACACCGCGATTATAATCGCGTGAATATAATTACCGAGAGTTTCAATTGAACATCGCGCGTGTTTGTGATGCGGCGTAGGGGGGATATTCCGCCCGTAGTAATGTACGAGTATAAGAGTAGTTTTGACTTTGCTATAATCATAAGTTCTGATAGATACAGAATTTATACAAAAAAAACTGATTAGACATGCAAGACGTTCACCTGCTGTTAAGTAATACGTCTGCCTATGTAAGATACATGTCAGCACTTCGTGACGTCACGCCATGTAATTTTATAGGCTCCGCCCTGAAGCCGGGTTTTTTATTTGTCAAAACTGTGAAATGGCGCTAATGTATGCGACCGACAGCAGTATCTGCTGTCAGCGATATCGAAATGATGCGCGACGCCATATTTGAGGAATTTTTGGCTTCAACATACGTCACATCTTCCCGTCCTCTTAGCGTAGCGTATTTCGTCATTGCCTACGACACACTGCTTAGCGCTCAGCATCCTAAGATCTTAAGTGTCATTTTGTCCCGTCACGTCGACATAGACAGTAACTCTTCAACCCGGGTACAATATACCCGTAAATCCTCAAAATTACTGCTGGAATTCCTGATTGAAGGAGAGAAGGCAAATAAGATAATCTCACAATATGTGGAGCACGCGCGGTGGTATTTGTATGTTACAAATACCACCTAATTAAATCACGCTCACATCTAAATGTAATTATTTGATTGACAGATTTGAAATTAGCAGGACAAAGTGAAGTCGCACGAGGCAGAATGAGGGACTTTGAGGTAGATGATGCGAATTGCGAAGCAAAACAAGGCGAGGCGAGGACGATGGTTTGTCTCTTGGTCTCGGTAGACGCATATCAATGCCAAAAGCGGGCTATCGCTATCGTAATCGACAATAATTTCTGCGGGAGCGATGAACATGTTATTACGAGTACATATTGCTGATTGCTAAAATTCCTTTGCTTGTCTGACTAGTTAGAAGAAAAATTCCCACGTTCGACTTAGCAGTATGAGTTCAAGTATTGGATCTTAATCTCGTACATATTGCTGATTGCTAAAATTCCTTTGCTTGTCTGACTAGTAAGGAGAAAAATTCCCACGTTCGACTTAGCAGTATGAGTTCAAGTATTGGATCTTAATCTCGTACATATTGCTGATTGCTAAAATTCCTTTGCTTGTCTGACTAGTTAGGAGAAAAATTCCCACGTTCGACTTAGCAGTATGAGTTCAAGTATTGGATCTTAATCTCGTACATATTGCTGATTGCTAAAATTCCTTTGCTTGTCTGACTAGTTAGGAGAAAAATTCCCACGTTCGACTTAGCAGTATGAGTTCAAGTATTGGATCTTAATCTCGTACATATTGCTGATTGCTAAAATTCCTTTGCTTGTCTGACTAGTTAGAAGAAAAATTCCCACGTTCGACTTAGCAGTATGAGTTCAAGTATTGGATCTTAATCTCGTACATATTGCTGATTGCTAAAATTCCTTTGCTTGTCTGACTAGTAAGGAGAAAAATTCCCACGTTCGACTTAGCAGTATGAGTACAAGTATTGGATCTTAATCTCGTACATATTGCTGATTGCTAAAATTCCTTTGCTTGTCTGACTAGTTAGGAGAAAAATTCCCACGTTCGACTTAGCAGTATGAGTTCAAGTATTGGATCTTAATCTCGTACATATTGCTGATTGCTAAAATTCCTTTGCTTGTCTGACTAGTTAGGAGAAAAATTCCCACGTTCGACTTAGCAGTATGAGTTCAAGTATTGGATCTTAATCTCGTACATATTGCTGATTGCTAAAATTCCTTTGCTTGTCTGACTAGTTAGAAGAAAAATTCCCACGTTCGACTTAGCAGTATGAGTTCAAGTATTGGATCTTAATCTCGTACATATTGCTGATTGCTAAAATTCCTTTGCTTGTCTGACTAGTTAGAAGAAAAATTCCCACGTTCGACTTAGCAGTATGAGTTCAAGTATTGGATCTTAATCTCGTACATATTGCTGATTGCTAAAATTCCTTTGCTTGTCTGACTAGTTAGAAGAAAAATTCCCACGTTCGACTTAGCAGTATGAGTTCAAGTATTGGATCTTAATCAGGCAGAGGTCATAGTTTAAAGTATAGATTAGAAAATAACGTGGCTGTCGTTAACTCATTACATTATCAAAAGTTCCAAAATGTGGTCACATTACATATTCGTGGAACAAAAGCCAGTTATATCAGCCGGAGGAAACTTAGCGTCCGTCTCAATGATGCGCGAAGCCTTTTATTCTGCTGATTAAAAAACTTAGCGAGCCTCCAGCGGCCGGCGCGGGGGTGCACGGGGCGGGCGTAGCGTACAGCGTAAATAGGCCGCCGGGGACGCGGACGGTTCCGTACCTGCTTCAATCGAGCTCGTCTCCACGGCTCGTAGCGCGGCGCGTGGGCGCGCGGGGCGAAGGCTGATAGAGCGAAGATTAATTAACGCACTCTGTATTTTGCGTCAGATTATGCTGATAAACTTAACTACGACTATACTACTTGTAGTATACGTCTGGATTCTGGATGTTAGTGATATTAAATGGCTCTTTTACATGTGAATACTAACTTATTTACTACTTACTTACTTAGATGTTCTAATGTCGCCTTTTACACAATATTTTGCTATGATAAATAAACCCTTTTACTAATTTCGAAGTAAATTAGTTAAAGTGTTTAATTGTAAGTTGCCCTATAAATAAAAAAGTCTCTGAACTTAAAAACTTTTTCGTTTTTTTTTCTTAATAAATAATATTACCGTATAAATAAAGTCAGGTACTTTCAACTGAATTTGTTTTTCATACACGGATCATTGAACGCTACAAATACATCAAATATTGACATATTTTGGTTTATTTGTCTAAAGACTACGTATATGAATTTGAAAATGAATAAGTACATAATATTATGAATATTATTTTTCCTTGTTAAAAATCTTCGTATACATACTGGATTACCTGTCTAGCGAGTGAACCACTATCAAGTGCTTTTTTATAGTGCAATTTTTGCTTACGTTAGGTAAAGGAAAAACACCCCTCGTCTTCATTGGTTGGAAAAATATAAATATCGGTTAGTGTGTTGACATGAGTTTGAGAGGATTTATGTGAGCTATCGCCGTCATATCAGATGTACATGATTTATACACTATGGCCATATACCACTCGCGCTGATATTAGGGTTGATAGCTTTATTTAAAAGGCCCACTTGCGTCAACGCGGGTTTGCCTTTAGTAGTGTGTTAACTTAGAGTTAACACGCTAGCCCAGAATAAGTTATTGTCCAATGAGAGACGTTGACTCTCGTGTTAAAAATGTAAATATTTAACCCACGTTTCGCGCAAGTGGAGCTAAGAAAAATAAAAAGAACTGGTGGTTGAAAACAGAATATAATGAGTGATTTTCTACTTAGTGCGTTTTAAATGGACTCTATATGATTATTTAAGCATCGCATCATTCATTTATAATGTTCGTAAGAATTATTATTAATCAATCGGTATTAATAATATGTTTAACATCTAAAGACTTACTACAGCTTTGAAAAAATAACCAATTATATTTTATTAAATGACAAAGCAGATAAGCAAATTGATCTGTTTCCATCGGATTACAACGTAGAAAAAAAATATTATAATAGTTATTTATCAATCAAAATACATCGAAAAATTGAAAATGTGTCAAGTGCCGAGTTGCCTGTTCTAAATTCAAATAAGAAAAATAATATTTTCAGTATAATTTCATACCATTTCGCTTTGTTTAAATTAAATTATACAATAACAAATACTTATTATAAAACAACACAAAATAAACAACTGCATAACAATTTTCTGAACACTATAACAACTCTAGTTGGCACAGCCGAACGAATGAATAATAAAACCTCTTATTTACGTGCTTCAGCCGAGAATAACGAGAGCCGAAAGAATACGTCACTAGATTTCGTCTAAAACGGAAAACTGTTTCGGAGAAACGAATATTTGAACTGTTGGCGACGCTGAGTCGATGAATTATTCCTCCTGTGATGTGCTAAGCGCTTCCAATAACAAAATTCAAAAATAGAGAGTATTTGGAGCTCATGTACGTTTGTTTGAGTGTCATAAATCCTGTCTGTTTAATATGAAAGAAGAGTTATTAGAATTTATGACGACTTTTGTCGTGTCATGACTAACAGATGCGACTGTCTTTAATAAATCGTCAACTGAATCTGAGGCGGATATGAATACTTCAAACTACTTACTGGTGTAGTTAGGGAAGCAGGGTGTCAGGTGCTTTCGCGAAATGGTTCAGCGATGATATCCTACAGCTGCTGGCAAGGATTTAATGAAGAAGGCTGAAGATGGAAGAGAGAACACTATATGAAAGAGGCTTAAGAGGCCTACTTTTATCGCTACGTGAAAGTGTACTCAGATCTAGAGGTGAATGATCAAATATTAATGAAGATTTTTAGTTTTCTGTCTGAAAAATATGATTTGTAATAAATAATTGATAGAAACTACAACATGTTTTCCACCACAGACATCAACTCTGCGATGATAATATACTCGTTTGTTGATAAACGTCTCAACCGCGATAGGTACTTAGCTGAGACAATGTAGAAAACTTATTTTGCTACATTGGCCCGACCGGGGATTGAACCCGGAACCTCAGAGATGGCGGCGCGGCGCCTTGAAAACCGGCACGCTAACCACTCAACCACGGAGGTCGTCTAAAATGAAATGTATTTAAAAGATTGGCGATGATAAAGCAAGTCGCGTGACGGCTGATGCGCTGCAACACTCGGCTTGATGCGATGCAATTCAATTAACAGCATTCCTTCCACAAAGAGAAGCGATCGCGAACACTTATTGTCGCAGCGCTTCTGTTGGCGGAACTACTGCACACTTTCATTCATTCACTCGGCGCCGAATGAAAGCGAGCGCCGAATGGCGATGAACGAGTGCCGTCGCGTGAAAGAAGACGCGACAAACACTTGGTAAAGTATTGTTCGGTTATTGTTTACACTTACCTATTGTTTCACGGAAAGAAACTGAATTTTATAAAAATAATTATACAAAATATGATATGTGTCACTGCGATTACCTAATTTGATGTAATCGGACCACAAAATTAAGTAATTTGAATTTTGAATCAGTGGTCAACCTTGCTCATATTAAGTGGTAAATCACTTTAGGCATAGTTATGGTGGATTGAGTCTAGATAAAATAAACTTTTCATTGCGCAGTCGGTTGATGGCGATAAAGTGTGTTTTTAGTGCACCTGATAGATTATTTCTATACTTAGGTATCTTTAACCATTATAGGGGTCATAGGAATGCTCATAATTGCGATTAATCGTTTTTAACGTCTATTGTTTTGATCTGAATGTGATGAATCTGAACAGATTCACTATTGTCGCTTATTCATTGCAAAATCTTTTTCTCTACATTTGTTTCGCCTTAACATTTAGACCATCATCATGACGTTGACTTGACAAGGTTTACTTGTTATTTTATACCTTAAAAAGCTATAAATAGATAACGAGATTGTTCTCCAGAGTCCAGACGCCAAACAAGGTCAAAGTGAAGCTCCCTAGAGGTGGATATACTCGTAGGATTGATCTTATTTGACTTCAGCCGACCTCGCTGTCATGTCCGCCCTCTACGCTGATATTCGACGTAATTCCCTTCAAATAATGTTTGGTAAAAGATATTATTGTACTTCTACGCTGTTAGCAAACACTCGGAATACCTACTTGGAATTTCCTGAGCTGAATACGAATTACTTACTTGCCAGTTTTATTTTAAACTATTGGTGGCTTGAGACTTTTTTCGCGTAGGTATATTTTGTGTCATCTCTACATGATAGCAGAGAACTGAACTGATATGTAAAGATTGCAGTGAAGTATACTTATTTGTAATTAAATTATGTTTACTGAATAGACAGGCCTCGATTGATACACTATTCTTTTTCCGTGATTCCGTATAACTTGCATAGATTTATAAAATATGACCATTTGTTTGTCCAGAAAGTTTGTGTAGCAGATATATTAAACCGATTTTATTTCTGTACCTATACTTTAATAACATTATTATGAAAGTAAGCCTATCTCAATGTCAGCTAAGGTATAAAAGGAGAATATTAGTTATCAGTTAATGGGAAAACTGGATCGTCATGCACACAATACAAATACCTAATCCTAATTTTATTAACAGTTCGCAGAATTTATATAAAATTAGGAGTTAGTAATACAGAGATTAATTATGGAAGGTAATGACAATATTATACGTACACGTTATAATATGTATACGTAGCTACGTACGTATTGGGTTCTAGTTATTAGTTTAAAAGCATAATACCTAATATTAATATGGGGTCTATAAACATTCATTAAACAGCTGTGAACTGGTGTTAAGAGATAGTAGCAGTCATAAAAATCAAACCTCATTTACACACAAACACACACACACACACACGCACAGACCTTCGTCTGAGAACATCCTCTGGTAAATCTCGTCGCAATCTGTGGGGAAGAACAATTCCTTAAAACTTTTGTTATTACCCTTAAACTATCGAAATATAAGAATGAGAATGGTATGACCATGCCATTACCCATCAGGCCAATGCACCACGTTGGCCAAATATTGTTGGCCATATACCTACTTACTTTAAAAAAATATTAACAACTCTCGTAATGTTTTCTGTCACGATGACAGCCCAAAACGAACCTAGAATGGACCGCGTATAACGAAGCCGAGGTTTTAACTATTGTACTCGTAAAATAGATTGACAAGATTTAAATCACTCTCACATAGAGTAAACCAACACGAAGATGTTTGTAGCGATTTAAATAAAATTATGGCCGTTTTTACGTTAGCTGCGTTCTCTGTACGCGATGTTGTTCAGCGTTCAGCCGTTAGTTTATCTGTGGTCTAGCTGGCTCGCGAGACAGTGTGGTGACCTACTACCCCACATCTAAACGCGGTAAAGCGTCGCGTCGCCGCCGGCTGTGTGTCACTGCACTATTCATGACTTGTCATCTCGTTTGCTATTCAATGGCTGTGGAGTAACATCAAGAATTGCCTTGACGATAACATTTATGTTGCAAAATTAACGAAACTTTGTAAATGCTTTACACCTCAGCATTGAATTAGGTGTAAGTACGCTTCAAGTATTAGATGATATTAGATTATTTATGGATGATGAAGATTTGGGTATTTCTGGGCTTTATTTTACACAGTGGGATCGCCCGGAAAATTGGTGTATAGTCTGTAGTCTACGTAACCATTATAGTTAGTTTCATTATACTATGGAAATTAGATAAAGCAAGGTATCGTAGCGCTGAATATGAATAGAATGTAGGTGATAATTTTCAAAAGCAAACCGGCGTATAAAATACCTGTCTAATAAAGTGTCGCGAAAATTTTGAAATTGGTTGGAAAGGTCTCAACGGGTCCGGGGTGTGGGAGGGGTGTGGAAGGGTGCAGGTGGCGGGGTTGGCGTTCAATGAGTGGCGCCACGCAGCGCGATTTCCAATCCGACCATTGTCACAAACATTTTAACATATTTATTGAACCGCGCGCGTGCCTCGAATTAATGCGTCGACAATCACATCGCCCCGAGCGGGTCGGGGGCTTGCAATACAACTGATCGTCACTAAACCAAACTGATCACATTGTATGAAATGTAATGAAATGCAAAGGCTAACCTATTGGTATAATCATTTATACGCTAAGCTTTATTTACGCTAAGTTAGTGGAGCGTTCTTATCTGAATTTTGGAAGAGGCAAATGCCATTAAAATTATCTTTTGCACTATAACTGTTACTGTACATTTATGACAGTAAAAATGTGTAAAATAGGCAAAAAAAGACACTCACCGACTACGTGCAGAGTGACGAAGAAGGAGCGCACGGGCTGCGTGGACACCTGGCACTCGTAGACGCCCGCGTCGCGCTGCTGCGCCCACTTGATCTGCAGCGTCCAGTCGTCCGTCTGCGGCGAGTGCGTCGCCTGGAAGCGCTGGTCGCTGGTGTACGTGTAGCCGCCCACCGTCAGGCTGTGCAGGCGCAGGGAACAGAAACGACACTCACCGACTACGTGCAGAGTGACGAAGAAGGAGCGCACGGGCTGCGTGGACACCTGGCACTCGTAGACGCCCGCGTCGCGCTGCTGCGCCCACTTGATTTGCAGCGTCCAGTCGTCCGTCTGCGGCGAGTGCGTCGCCTGGAAGCGCTGGTCGCTGGTGTACGTGTAGCCGCCCACCGTCAGGCTGTGCAGGCGCAGGGAACAGAAACGACACTCACCGACTACGTGCAGAGTGACGAAGAAGGAGCGCACGGGCTGCGTGGACACCTGGCACTCGTAGACGCCCGCGTCGCGCTGCTGCGCCCACTTGATCTGCAGCGTCCAGTCGTCCGTCTGCGGCGAGTGCGTCGCCTGGAAGCGCTGGTCGCTGGTGTACGTGTAGCCGCCCACCGTCAGGCTGTGCAGGCGCAGGGAACAGAAACGACACTCACCGACTACGTGCAGAGTGACGAAGAAGGAGCGCACGGGCTGCGTGGACACCTGGCACTCGTAGACGCCCGCGTCGCGCTGCTGCGCCCACTTGATCTGCAGCGTCCAGTCGTCCGTCTGCGGCGAGTGCGTCGCCTGGAAGCGCTGGTCGCTGGTGTACGTGTAGCCGCCCACCGTCAGGCTGTGCAGGCGCAGGGAACAGAAACGACACTCACCGACTACGTGCAGAGTGACGAAGAAGGAGCGCACGGGCTGCGTGGACACCTGGCACTCGTAGACGCCCGCGTCGCGCTGCTGCGCCCACTTGATCTGCAGCGTCCAGTCGTCCGTCTACGGCGAGTGCGTCGCCTGGAAGCGCTGGTCGCTGGTGTACGTGTAGCCGCCCACCGTCAGGCTGTGCAGGCGCAGGGAACAGAAACGACACTCACCGACTACGTGCAGAGTGACGAAGAAGGAGCGCACGGGCTGCGTGGACACCTGGCACTCGTAGACGCCCGCGTCGCGCTGCTGCGCCCACTTGATCTGCAGCGTCCAGTCGTCCGTCTGCGGCGAGTGCGTCGCCTGGAAGCGCTGGTCGCTGGTGTACGTGTAGCCGCCCACCGTCAGGCTGTGCAGGCGCAGGGAACAGAAACGACACTCACCGACTACGTGCAGAGTGACGAAGAAGGAGCGCACGGGCTGCGTGGACACCTGGCACTCGTAGACGCCCGCGTCGCGCTGCTGCGCCCACTTGATCTGCAGCGTCCAGTCGTCCGTCTGCGGCGAGTGCGTCGCCTGGAAGCGCTGGTCGCTGGTGTACGTGTAGCCGCCCACCGTCAGGCTGTGCAGGCGCAGGGAACAGAAACGACACTCACCGACTACGTGCAGAGTGACGAAGAAGGAGCGCACGGGCTGCGTGGACACCTGGCACTCGTAGACGCCCGCGTCGCGCTGCTGCGCCCACTTGATCTGCAGCGTCCAGTCGTCCGTCTGCGGCGAGTGCGTCGCCTGGAAGCGCTGGTCGCTGGTGTACGTGTAGCCGCCCACCGTCAAGATGTGCAGGTCGCGATGCCGGATCCACGACACCTGGAACGATAGGTACTTCGTTAAATATCATGCTGCAGGCATCACTAGGAGATTTATAAAACGGAATGGTCATTGCAGGTTGTTTTTAACTTTATTTGTACAATTCTTTAAGGTTTTTGAACCGATTTGCCTGTTTGTGTTTTGACCTGAAGTTCCCAAAAAATTTTGTACAAATCAATAAAATCTGTGTTTTGTATATGAAAACAAGAATATACAAAAAAAAAGTATATTTACCTAAATCAAATAATCCTTTATAATAATTTAATATTTTGTCATAATAAAAAGTAGGTGTATTTACTTGTATATTATTAAGATTGCCGATAAAATTGTTAAACGTTGAGGTTTTTTACACAACCAACCAAACCATTAAAATGTATTTTTTTTTTTACCAAGTTAATTCGCAACAAATCTGGTTGATTGATCTCAACTAATTACTGTGTCGAGCTACGACCTGAATATGGGCAGGTGGACATTGTCGGGTGGGTTAGGACAGACCGGATAACTGTTAGCGATAAAAACACAAATTGAATGGCCGTAGTTTTTGTCGAGCGCAGTGAAAATATTTTATTTGGCGCTATGATATTAAATAGAAAACAAAGCGCTGGCATCGACTAGTTCGCGAGGCTGTCAGGGTTGTCAGGGTATCCGGGGCAGACAGCAGTGGCCCGCGGCAGTCAGGGCCTCACACATGTAATAGCATTCCAAACTCGCACATTTAACTATTACTATATTATATTTCAATCACAGGGTAAAGATTCAGTAACTTTTAATTTGAAGTAAAATGTATAATTATAGTGGTTTGTCCCAAACTAAAACCTCTCCCTCAATAGAGTCGAACTATCTGTCCGAGACAAAAACAGTGAACAGCGAATGATATAAATTAAGACCAAGTTCTTGTACTTTAAATGCCCAAAAATTTTGATTATTAATTAATTTTCTTAACAAAGAACTTAGTCACAATATTCGTGATTTTTCAAATTTTTAGACCATAATCTGAACACAAATAATAATTTAGCTGATCGTATATTTGCGACATTGTACCATCTAAACAAAAGAAACAACTTATCAGTAAAACTTTTCCGAAGATTCCGGAGAAATCTTCGGCTTTGTAATAAGCGTCATCCATCAAAGATTTCGCGAGGGAACACAAACTATGCCCATCACCATGCGTATGTTTCATAACGAAAAGCTATCAAAATCTTCTTAACAACAAATATATACGTTTATATTTTTAACATTGCCTTTGCAGTTTGCAACATCTACTTTTCCTCATGTTATGTTGTATTCTAGTATGCACTCGGGGACCTTAATGCAGACGTTTATACGCACGTGATACACACCTTAATTTTTGTTATTTAAACTAAGCTGAGCGATGAGAAATAAACATGTTTCCCGCAATATAAAAAAACCGTACTGGTTGGGAATTAAAGACTCTGTGGAAGATTTCACAATACATTTTGGAGCTAACTCGGCGACAGCTCATAATAAGTCGCAGTTTTTGACAGCAGACGGTAATGGAGTATGTTTTGTGTTGTTTTAGTTGGCTGACTTTTAACTGCGCACGTGCCAAAACTGGCACACATTCTGGCCGAGAATGAATTTCACTTTTTGCCAAAAAAAATTAATAACTTATACTCTATTTTAAATCAAAGTGACGTGCTGCAAAAAGCAAACTATTTTTTAACAAAATAAAAAAATATTTTTGGTACATACTCTAATGAGTAACGTTAATACGTTAAGGTGGCATTCGGTTCTTGGTGACCGCGACCCGCGACTGCGACCTGCGACCGCGACTGGGTCGTACGACCCACTGTTAAGTATGAATTTATATGGAGCACTAAACAAATCCCGAGACCGCGTCGCGCGACGGTTGGTCGCGTAGTCGAATGGTACTTTTATGTGCATCAAAGATGTGCATAGCGACACGTGTCCTATAAGTGTTGTATCACCAGTGATTGTGGACTATTATGTATTTGAATAGAGATGCAATGTTGTTCATTTTGAAAACGTGATGTTGTATAACGCTCTTATATTCACAGCTGAGACGGATAGGGTTATATTATTATTTGAAAATCAAACATTAAAAAATGACGTGTGGCACCCGGAGACTGCCGCGGTAAAGCTATTGCATAGCATTTTTTATCAACTTATTTTTATCAACTTCTAACACCCCTCACTCCGTGGGGGGTGTTAGGTTATTTTCGTTACTGAATTTCTGGATTCGGTCTCCACGCTCAAGGCCCGCGATAGAAGCTATGCAATAGTTAAACAAAGCAGTGAAATGTTGTTTAAAGCTAGATTACTACGCTCGAGTAAAATTGTTCGCGTGGAAAATTCAATCAGGCTTCAGTAATTTAACAGTTTTCCATTCCCTGATAACGATGTGCTATTGTTGAGAATGATCGTTGATCACCACATTGTGTTACATTTACAAAGAAACTTTTTAAAACAAGCTTTATATTTTAAACAACAAGTCAAGGTATGTGCAAAGATTTGTATATAATTATTTATTAACATCGGAACGAATAAAGTGTGACGAGTTCAAATACAAGAGTTTTATTGCTTGTAGATATTTAGTAGAAGAGTTCCAATTACCATTAATTATTGGACTGCTGTTACGAGTAGCATAATTTATTCGTTAACTAGTAGTTTGCTTAAAGATTTCGCAATTTACCCTGAACAAAAGCCAGCTATTTATACAGTCTCCAAATCTTCAATTTTTGAGTTACAATTATAACAAAATTGTAATTATATAATATTATACTCTCAAAACTATTCGAGGACCACAAAGTTGATAAATGTAAAGCTAAGTAAGTATCTGTAGCCGCGCCGTGTTTCTTTGAGCTTCATATGATATATTTTTTATAATTACTTGTCTGTGCAATCACAAGCTTTCTGCCGGCAGTCTTATTTTTGGTTATTATCATCATCATCATCTCAACCCCTTTTTATGTCCCACTGCCGGGCAAGGGTCTCCTCTCAGACTGAAAGGGGTTTGGCCATTGGCCAGCGTGGGGGCTATAATATCTCACCACGCTGGCCAAGTGCGGGTTGGCGGGTTTCACAAACCTTCGAAAACAGTTTTGTGAACTTCTCACGATGTTTTCCTTTACCGCTAAGCAAGTGATCAAGTGGTCAAAAATTGATCCATAAAATTTGTCGTCACAAAAAGTCGTTAGGTGTAATTTTTAGACGTTCATTCCAATTTAAACGGTTTTTCTGTCGGTGGTGTGATGAGTTCGGGTCTGTAAAAGTAGGAGGGATGTAAATAAATTGTAACATATTCTAGTACCTTTACAGTAGCTTATAAATACATAACAGCTCATAGCACGCTCGGGAGCCGCAGTGTGCTCGCGCTGTTGCAGGGAAACCACTCACGATTTTACATTTTGTATGGAAAATAGCGTTTCGTGCTCTCATCCGGCGCTAAAGGATCGCCGGTAGCAGATCCTCTCACAGCAAACAAGGAGCCCCAGATTTCCAAAATTCATGCATCTATTTCAGCGGCCAAATATTTCCGACTCTTCCAGTATTTTATTTGCTACATTTTGTTCCATCTCGCAAAGTAAATAATACGCTACAAAGCTTCGTATCAAGTATTCTGCGCCGGTAACTCGCTCAATTCTGTAGCGTTTTGGTATGGAGTATTTCACATCTTTTATTTAGAAGTATAAAAGGTTACGGTCTTTTATTTTTATTTACGGTATCTTATTTTATTTGTACGAGTAGATTGATAGTTCTGAGTATAAAAGCAATTATTTCAGTCTTTATTTTCTTACTGTACGAGTAGATTAATTTATATTTATTAATGAGGTGATATTGATTATGTCTTTGTAAACGTTCTTAACTAAACTAAATTCCTCATCCTTGATTTGTCCCACGCTATAATTCGGGGATTTTGGCCTGCCGCGCTTTCGTTTGTCCCCTCTTGGCTGCCATTCGAAAGACTGTTGTCTGTTGGGCATCTGATGATGATGACCGTGTAAAGCGTGGCTTATCCAGTTTCCTTTTTATGATTTTTCCACTTCATAGTGGTTTTGATTTAGGATGGAGTTCATGTTGAAAAATTACTGAGCACTGCACTTTAAGAAGTTTTTACTTGTATTTATGGATGAGTAAAGCAATACGTGTGTATTATGCAACCTCCTGAGGGCGTTATTCGCGGAAACTGGTGATCATCATTAAACAAAAACCGATCGGACATACTTGACGTTGGTCTGATAAGTTTTAGTCACGTTTAAAATAAAACTTTTAACTAGATATTAATAGTAAGTGCTTTTACACTTTCGTCTGCATTCTGCATACCGATGCAACTCTAACGTGAGAACAGTTGCGATAAAAAATGAAAAACAAAATTGAAAAGGACTCGTTCCAAGAAATGATGATGTTGCAACTTGTATGAAGGTACTTGTATATAATTTCCGATTGTATGTCGGAGTTATGCGGGGGTGCGGGGTGCGGGGGTGCAGCGTATACGAGTATACTTGAAGCATCGCAAACATCGCGGATTCACTCTATATGTAAAGTCGCGGGCGTGAGCAAACAGCTGCACGCCGTTCGAGCTCATTGCTAAACAACTGCAGCGTCTCTAGCTCATTGCGACGCATTCTCCAACGATACATCTGTATAATATGTAATGTACAATGTATACATATACTATGCGGTTACGTATATTAGCAGTTCTTGATTATACTGTTCACTAAGTTTTACCCGCGGCTCCGCCATGTGAAATCCAGTGTTACATTAATCCCCCGGGATTAAAAGTATCTATCTCCATTCAAATTAGTTCAGTAGTTGCGGCATAACGTACACAAACATACACAAACTAGCTTTTATATAATTTTTATGATAACTATCACCATTTGTATGATGTGGTGATCCTATAGAATGAAATCAATTACAAATCCATTTTAAATCTTAATCTTACAATTAAGTACTCGATCAAGTTTTAGATATTTTTTTAAGATTGAATCGTACGCAAAACGTCTAAGTTGCAAGAATACTCATAATATTATGATGTAAAACAAAGCTCTCAGCCGACCACACATACTGCGAAACTTTGTTTCCAACCAGTTCAGTGCGAGGCGCCGGTCGATCGTAGCAACTATTCCAATAACAATTAGTGTCGTAGTATCAAACTCGCAGTGGAGCAATTCGGGCATTCCTACACCTTTGCGTCGGTGGATTAACCGGGCAGGGTTGTTGGGCAAATACTTGAATACAGCTACGAGCTATACGGAATACTTACGATATTCAGATACGATACACATTTTTTGTTACGGAAATCACCATTGAGGTACGAGTATCTTAGCAGTGCATATACTCGTACTCCATAAGGAAAGTGATACAGCTTAAAATGGAGCAAGCTTCAATCAGGGGGCACGGCAGTGCCCCCGCCAAAGTCAAAGCGCGAAGCAAAACTGCCGTTACAGGAACCATTTCGCCGCATTTTCGGGCTCCTATTTGAGAACCTCTGGATAAGACCAGAACGCTGAAATTTTCGCTATCCAGTAAGCTATAATCACATACTTAAAACCCAAAATTTCAAGTCTGTAGGTCATATAGTTCCGAAGTTATGCGAAAGCAAAGTTTCGCATTTTCGACACTGAATGACTGACTCATGATCATCAAAATAGAACTAGTACTTCCCATAAACTCAGAGAGCTGAAATTTGGTACAGAGTTAGGGTTTAATGGCCACATAAAGGGAAAACTATAAAAACTAGGATAATCGAAGATCTGGAGTACCTGGTGATCACTGCATTAATAACTTTGTAATTCCATATAAATTATATGAGATTACAAAGTTATTTATGCCGTTAATGTATATAGAAAAACGGACAGAAATATTTTGTAATATTTTGAAGTTTCTACAAAAAGAAGTGAAATCCCACCAAAAACATTCTGTAAAAAACTAGCCAAAGTCAAAATGGAGCTGCTTGTTTATCTCTAAAAAGTACTGAAATCTAGACAAAGTCGTGCCAAGTCTAAGGTTCCTTACTGCGATTTCTTTATTATTATAGTTAATGTTGTGTGACTTGGCCGTTGAAGACCAAGAACCGCTACTCATTGACGATGAATTCTGGCGACAGATTGGTGCAAAGGTGTCATGGAGCACCTGGTTTGAACCCTTGTGTACCCTTCAACGGCCAAGTCACGCAACATTAACTATAATAATAAAGAAATCGCAGTAAAGAACCTTAGACTTGGCACGACTTTGTCTAGATTTCAGTACATTTTAGAGATAAACAAGGAGCTCCATTTTGACTTTGGCTAGTTTTTTACAGAATGTGTTTGGTGGGATCTTGATTTGCAAGGTTCCAAGTTGCCCAAGTTGTAGGCGGTGTGGAATGTAAACATTTACCATGCCTTGTATTGCTCTAGTAAAAAGGTTGAGGGAAAACCATATTACATAGTTCCTGAGCACACTCTTAGATGCTGTATTGTGAGACTTTTGCTCACTAAACTCCTTTCGGTGGACATTCTCAACACATATTGAACTATGGGATGTCATAATCACAGCTGCAAGAACCATGACTATTACGCAGGTTCTGGGGGTTAGCAGTACACTTAGTTATCATACCCTTGTATTAACTTCATTGATTTTCTTTCCACAAACTGTGATTACAATCGAATCAGTATAATCACGCCGCCTGAACTGAATGCCTTAGGGAACTCATGAGTACAATAGACAGTAGAATAATCATAATGCTTATTAAAGGACAAAGTGTGATCCACAGCTTCACTCAATACTACCTATTCAGTGATAGTGCAGAGTAAGAGATAAGGTAAATTCCAATAGAAATTCCGGCATCCGTATTGATTGAGTAAACAACGCGGGTATATTTACAAGCCCATTGTTACTGATATTGCGAACTATGCACATCGCGCGATCCGCAGCTAGTACAAGATACAATAATGCTGAGAATTCGATAGCGTTATACGTTTTAGGTAACACGCTACTTATTGTATCGCGGGACCCGGGACCGAATCGAGATTCAAATCGAAACAACTCGTACTAACTAGTTATCGGGGTTGTAATTCATAGCTTTAACCGATGCCTACTAAGACAAACTAATATTAATTTGCAGCCACTTCGAATAGTTGTGTAACAGACACTGGCAAGTTGTCTGCGGCGACATTCCGCGCGCCAGCTATGCCGATGTAGAAATTTTCATTAGATTTACAACCCATGCTCCCCCATACCGACGTGTGACGTCACACCTAGTAACTCATAACATCGTAGCACGCTGGAATGTCCTGATAATGACAACCTTTTAGTGGCGTCACGTTTGTGTCTCGCGCTATGACGAAAATGTGACGATGACATACATGGCAATGTTTTTAATTACTAAAGTCACTATTTAATTAGTAAAGTTCCTTTATATATTATTGGAAGCAGTTCTAGCCTAGTGGTTTCGATGTCTAAATATCACTTGCTTGAGAGTATGAATAATGTTCATACCACTTGTCTATACGTAAGCTCTATTAATGTCTAAAAGATTATTTTTAAATATATTTATTCTTAATATACACAGGAGTCATATTATATTGTAAGGCGAGTCATGGCGATGCCATGCTTCAAGATATTCAAAAAGTTCTTTAGCTTTAAAATCTGTCAGAAGTAAGTTTCAAAAGAGATAACCTCTCCAACTCGATGGAAACTCGAAGTCCGAGAAGATTGCATTGCCTCTCCCTCTCCCCGCCCCCGTGCCCTGCCCCTCCCCCGGGGGCCGTCTGCAGCTCCAACAATTCTAATGCTAATGAGGTTTTTTAATTGGATCACTAAAGGTCAGTGATTCCGACGAGTTTGTGTTCTTCAGAAGAAATGCAAGGAAAGCTGAGTTGTAGTTTCGATAAAAAACTACGGTTATTAGTTGCAGTAATAAGGTTTTCGGTAATACGAGCTTACAGTTCGATTATCTATAGACATGCGAAATCTTGTCAAAGCCTCGATAAAAAAAAGAGAAGGTGAGCTGCGCACGTGTGTAGTATCACTATCTAGTATTCAACTATAGCACAAAGCCAAAAACGTTTAGCATAATTTATAAGCTGAGTATAGAATTTCTTGGAGTTTCTTCTTAGCGCACTCTTTTTTTCAAGATTCGTATCTGGTACCTCCCGTACTACGATCGCGTCAAGAAACTCGATTTTTTTTAATCTACTACGATTATATTGAGGGCTCGGGGGCGCGTGATGAATCACAACACAATTGATATGAATGTAGGATCACAGGAGGCGCCGCGATGTACGTACACACGGCGTGACTTATGTGCCCATCCGTTATCAGCCCTTTGTGGCGGAGAGGTTTATGAGGATAGACCTGCACCTCGCGCGGAGCTCAATACTTCAAACTGAATAGAACTATCTCGGCAGTTCTTTGATTAGACTCTTTCTACTACTCTATTATCTTCGGTACATTTATCCATTATGCGTAATGAGGAGTTGAAACTTGAATTACTCTCTATGCGATAGCCAAAGGTTAAGGATATTTAACAAGTGCATGTCATTTTAAAATAAGAGAATATTTTAAATTTAAAGACAATATATTGTAACTTGGCCAGGACTGCAGCGACCTCGTCTTTCAGTTCCCATTTCAATGCTTATTTAAGTCTCAACTTTCCATTAATTAATTTAAGCGTTAGAGTAAATAGGCATTAAATGTAAAGTTTATTTAAGTTGATGTTGTTTTACGAGTGTTCTGTAATGGAATATTTTAAGATAAGGCTTTACAGTCGCCGCCCGCCCGCCGCGGCCGAGGGCGGCGCGAATTACCGACTTTACGGCCCTACGACCCACTGCCTGTCGCCTACAGGACACCGTACAAAGGAATGACAAACCTTTGATTATGTAACGCAGTGTTTACTTTAATAAACATTTAATTTAATTTTAAACTTGTGTAAACCTCTTTTTACGACTCCTGCTGACTAGGTATATGTTAGCATGATGTTGTGTGCCCTTTAAAATAGATAA
The DNA here is from genome assembly GCA_963855885.1 of Coenonympha glycerion. Lineage (NCBI taxonomy): Eukaryota > Metazoa > Arthropoda > Insecta > Lepidoptera > Nymphalidae > Coenonympha > Coenonympha glycerion. The sequence continues at coordinate 148,860 of OY979627.1, forward strand.
AATTAAGAGCATTTATCTCACTACGCTGGTCAAGTGTGAATTGAGATGCTTGACTCACTGCTGTAACTCATAGTTTATGTACAGGATAGGTGACGTATTCCTTCACTATTTCAAAAATGGAATGGATAAAATTATTTATGCTTGTTTGTTTTATCCATGGTTTTATCTACATTAACTGCACCTGCCAAAGAGCTTGATCGTTATCACTTGACGTCACACAAACCCCCGCCGTTTTTAACCGCGAGCCGTGACAAATGAGCGAGGCGCGCGCTAAATAATTACATAGTTAATAGCGCGTCCCGGCCGCGTCCCGCCGTATGTCCCGCGCGTCCCGGCGCCGGTGTGTGTCCCGGTGTGATGAGGTGGAGTAGAGCTACAAGCCGGACGACGAGTTCCGGTGCGCTGGGGCCCGGGCCACTTGACAAATGGTCCTTGTTAACAGCCGTGTTGTCTGGCACTATACTCAAAGGTTGTATCGCATTGCAAAGGTAGGTAGGTAAAGGACTCGTAAAAATTAAATCTCTTGGCGGTATGTCTTTTATTGCGGGTGGTAACTAGCCTCGACTGAAGCGTCCCACCTAACCAGACATGGAGGCTGAGCCAAGTGACAAATAAAGTTGCGTCATTGCACATATCAAAGCTCATGGAAATCGAACACGCGACCTCCCGCTCGATTCTAAGTGCGCCATATTGAGCCAGAGACGGGTCGCCCAATGGATTTCTTAGTTAAAATTAACACTTCTGGTAGCAAAGTACTAAAAGAATACAGGATTTCCTAGAGGGCACGCAACATTACACAAACTCTTTACGTTCATGATGACATCGCAACTAACTCATTTAGTGCTGCATGCACACTGCACACACTGCAAGTCGCGCGCGTCAAAGCAACTCATTAATCCAGCGCCACACCAAGATTGCTATCTCGACGGTTTTTGCCGCCGCGTAGAGCAATTGTGGCGGATACCCCTAGCACGCCACGCGTCCTGTAAATATTGGAATATTCACCCTGTGCCTTGGATAAAACGTTACAGTCCATTATAATAACTTTTACTTACGTGATCATTAATTTTGTAACTGTCCTAAACTGGTTAATATTATTCTTTTGCCCCTGTTTTACCTCGGGAAAGGATGCAAATTCGTTCGTGTTATTCCCCAGATTTAATGAAATTTAATGAAATTTTTATTTAATTTGTCTAGATTTACAATGTCTTAATTTATAGGATCGATGACGACTGGAAAAGTTGAAACTGCGTTCCAGCCGTCACGCCCACCTCCGAAACTTAAGTTAAGATTTATTTCAACCACTGTAAGTTAATTTTCATGGAAATTATTTAGCCAGGCGAGAGATATTACAGTGCACAAATAGTGTATGCGCAAACGCTGATACAATCTCTACTCCACACTCTCTTGGTCCGATGAGTCAACAACTTCACACGATCGATGAGAAATCAGGTGCTGTACTGTTCAAGGCATGGGGATGAATCACCCCCAATTTCCAAACACCGAGCTGGTATTAAGAATGTCCTGATAGAAAACTCAATACTGGCCTGACCCGGGGATCGAACCCCATGAACTGTAACCACCACTCAAGTATGCTTACCACGAGGCGGTAGGCTGTTGAACTCGATACTCGCTGTCGTCGGTGGTTGGTGGTCGTAGGTTCACACTAAGGGTCCAGGTGCGAGCCAACGGTGTTAGTCACGTGACCCATATGCATTGCCATACACCCCCCCCCCCCTCAGCGGCGGGAAATTGTGTAGATGCCATTCATTACAGCGTTAACACGTTAAAGCTGGTGTGATGAAGAGGTGTGTAAATAAGGCGATGTTAAAGAATAATAATGATATTGATTTGAGTTTCGTTAACATCGTGTACAAAATGAAAGTTAAGTGCAATAATATATTCGTGTACAAATATAATATTAAAAATGAATAACAATCAAAATTGGACAGGGAAATTTCCAGCGAGTAATGTAAGTATCATGGAAATGAAGAACCATATTAATTAACCGTTAACGGATATTAATTTACCGCAGTTAATGCTGACCTTTGCGCGTGAAGGCCGATGACCCCGGCCTGCGGTTGCCGCCCTCTGCTGGGTAAACATAATATTAACCGCTACGCCGTAGTGCACTCGTAGCAGCATCGCAACCGCACCGCTACGCCGTAGCAATCTACGACCACTAAAAGCTCTATGATGTAAATCGGACTATCGGTCTAGTGTAAAATAAGACCACGAAAAAAGTCTTATTACAGAATTTAACATAAGTATACAATTCAAATTTATATTGGGCGTGTTTGTGATTCTTCGTAAAGTATCGTAAAGTAAAGTAAGTATTCGTATTACGCACGAAAAACCCACGTCACCTTAACTTATTTGGACGCAAGATACGTTTTTCCGGAAACTATTTTACAGTTCAGACAAAATATCAAAAAGACAATTTAGTTTACGTGTTCGCAGAGTTGCTGGAAATGAAACATTGGCGCAAACTGTACGTCCGGCGCAACTACAAGTACGTCACTGCGCTAATTTCGAAAATTTTGTTTAACGCGAGGTGCACTCGAGTTTGAAATTTGGTAAATAATTCTTGTTCTAAATATTCGTATGCTCACAAATGTTACCCACAGGCTACGGCTTTTGATTGTGAAAAGAGCGGGGCGATGAGTTATGCGTTCAGATGAGATCACTATATTATCAAGTTTGTAATGAATAATTGGATTTAATTGAAGTACAATCAAAAGTAATTTACCGTGAAAATATCTTCTCACCCACGCTGATTTGATTATTATGAAAGGTAAATCTTAAAAGAACGTATCATCCAAAAAGGACATGTTTTCTGCTTATTTGTTTTGTAATAAAAACAACACTATCTTACGTCGCATTAGTTAAGGAGCACAGTTTTTATTGTCCAGCTAAAGAAAAACACCAGTTAATAAAGAAAGTTACAAGTCTTTTTTCATAATTTTTGGTATTAAGGAGCTCGACCAAAGTTATAAAAATTTTGATCAAAATTTGATCAAAATTGTATGGTCAGGAGCAAAGATTATTACTATATGAACCCGAATAACACCACAACATGATCAAAATGTGCACAAATTACAAATGGTATTTCGAATGTATGGAGACATTGTAGTTCATGGGACTCTTAAGTGCACAATATAATGTGACATATGAAATGACATGCAGCTAGCCTTGAGTAAATTCATACGATAATTCTATCGCAGGAATCTGCCTCTTTTGCTTGCGGATCGTGGCCCGAAGCTGCAGTGTGTAAAAGTTTTAATTAAAACTGCAAGCAGCGGTGCGCTCGCGTCGCGAAGGATTAAACTACGTAAATTAAACCCGAATCGGCACCAGATGCCCGTGCCACGACTACGCCACTGCGTGTAACCTCACAGCGTATACACACACAGGAGTTGTACACAGCAGCCGTATCTTTAATAATGACATATTGCATAATGGGACGAAAGCTCAAAAATATAGAATAATATTAATTTACGCCAAAAAGAAATAAATTGATCAATTAAGTGTTAATTCTCACACAATTTTTTTTTATTTCGTTCTGTATCACACAAAAAAAAAAACGTTATATATCAGGCACCAGGTAACTTTATGTTAACCAAAATAAAAAATGTAATGCTGTTTCATGACTGAAACTGCGTTATTACTAACGCACTACTAACTATTAATTGAGACTGCAAAAACGTCCTGCAAACCTTCAAGGCATTTAACCAAAGGGTCGAGTGGAATAACGCTCAGAAGGTGAAATTATAAACTCATTAAATGAAGAGTAGTTGACCTGGTCAGTGACGAGTCAATTGAGTCCCGCGCTACTTTACGGACGCCAATAACTATAATTACGAGTATTAAATCTGTGCTATCAGGATCTTATCGCAAAAACTCATGCTACATCTAATTTAAAGATACATGCGTACAAATACAAACAATTGATATAATATTATACAATATACCTTGAATTGCTCTTAGTTAAAATTTTAACAAATTATCATATCATGATGTTTTTTAAGTAGCTCATAATCTTAATATAAATCTCGTGTCACAATGTTTGTCCTCAATGGACTCCTAAACCACTTAACCGATTATAATAAAATTCGTACACCATGTGCAATTCGATCCAACTTGAGAGATAAGATAGTTTAAATCTCAATTCAACTATTTTTTCAATCCCCAAGGGCAAAACAACGTTTGCCAGGTCAGCTAGTAATATTATAACGATACATGAGTATTACATCAAACAACACGGTATTACATCAAAGCTCCGGCAGAATTAAAATTCATAATTAAAATGTTCTCGTTAAGAAAACTCCGCTAACACTAATGAGGTTCATCTTAGCACCGCAGTTTCTTACTTCGCACTTTTTTAACATTTTTGCGCGCTCACAAGTTTCTTGCTTATTTTGTAATAACTTGTAGCGAGTTATTTTTGATTTCCCCGTTGAATCCCACCAACTAACCATTCCCCGCTAAACCTATTCCCAAAGTTTTCGGCCTAGAACTTGATTGATATTTCAAGGAAAAACGATGAGGTTTTTCAAAAACTAACATGGCGTCCTATAAACTTCCGGAGATACGTGTGTTTAAGAAAATTGGTTAACTTGAACAGTGATTTATAAACACCTGAGAGCCTCTATTTCTATTATATCCTTATAGGTGTTTCAAGCCTCCCAACTCGTACTTTGGCCAGCGTAGTGGGCTATGATCGAAATCTCATTGTGAGATTGGACTTGTTGCCTATTATGGTCAGTCAATGGCTTTACGATGATGATAGTCATTAAAATACTATCCTCACGACATAATATATGCCTCATATTATGTCGTCTCGTGTAGGTTTTGTTTGGTTTGTAATTGTTTGCAGAGTCAGTGCGAGAAGGCGTCGTGGAAGCTGCGAGCTACGTCTCACGACCCCGTGAGTGCTTAACAACGCAGGTCAGTGACCGCCGGATGACCTGCTTCACGTCTTAACATTAGATAATTATTCGAAAAGCAGAAAACATTTTTTCTTAATTGTCATAAAGAAATTGATCTTAATTTGACGCTTGTATGTCCTGACTCACTCATTGACTCATTATCGTCTTAGGTAGCTGAAAGTTTAAATAAATAAATGAATTTCTTTATTTCAGACTACAATTTTGCGTTTACAAGTTACCTTTATTTCTATTATTTTATTTAATGACGAAGACACAAAACAAGGTATTTATCTTCACTGCATAACCTAGGCGCAGTAGCGCCCAGGTTTATAATTTTTGTTATATTTGTATCCACAAAATTTAGGAAGCGCCGCGAATCGCGATTAAACCTTATCATAGGGTACCATTTAGTTTTAATCCCCTAATATAAAAAAAAAAACCTCACGACAATAACATCATTTATTACGCCTAAGGTTTTACAATATAAAAGTGAAGAAAAAAAATCATTATCCATTGAAGATTGTTACAATAAAGGTATTAGTGAGCACATCCTGCGTGGCGCAGTGTAAACCTGCTCAGGTTTACGAGTCGACTCTCGCACATCGCGACTGGTGCGAGCGAGGGGGGGCTTAGATGCCCATTTTAAAGCAGTCGCGAAGCGACCAGCAGACTTGTGCTCACTCCAGGGGAAGTCTGGAGCCCTGATGCGGCTTCACATAGCGGCCTAGTGAGCCGTTTTAAGTTGGAGGGACTGAACGCGTCGGTTGTCCGAGTGCGACTAACTGACTGTTCGCTGCGTCTCGTTAGTGATGCGCCTTTCTCTGATTTATTATCTAGTGACGTGCTTTGGGGTTTGAAGGTGGGCGTAGGCTACAGACGAGGCAACTGATTGTCAGCTTGTAGGTTGGGGATACTGAGGGGTTGATTGAGTAAGATGGTAGTGTATAACACTACAAGTGTTATGATCGCAAAACTCAGTACCATAAGTCTACGATGTATAATTAGCCTACCTACTATTCACGAAAAATTAAATTAAATTTGTATTTCCTGGGCTAATTTGGCCGAATCACCTTAAGTGACGATGCAGTCAAATATTAGTTAAAAATTGGAAGGGGTAAGTAACTCCTAATGGATAGAACCGTATGTTGGGATAGGTAGGATATGATAGATTGAACACACCATTTTGGTCGTATCCATTATAAATAAATAAAATAAAAACCTTAAGCTTAAGTTAGGTAATTAGCAAAAAACAGCAGTAATTTTGTACTGCAAAGATTTAGACGGTGTTGCAGCAATTCGGACCGTGTTGCAGCAAACGGACCGGATTACTTCTTTTTATGGTAAATTTCTCTCTGAAACTGAGGGCGAATGGGTAAAATTTTCCTGCCACAATCAGATTTTATTTAGTAGTTTGCACGTAGTAGGCTTATTTCATTATACATCGTAGGCTTGTGGCAAATTTTTAACGCAAATATATTTATACATGTTTTTAATAAAAACTTTGCTCAAATATTCCCATTGACATCAAATTTTCCAAAAGATCATTTTCTGCAGTTTCCTAGATTTGGAGTCGTTGAAAACCAATACGAACCTAGTAAGTATTAGTATTTTTGAGCTGAGTTTTTATTGACTTTTTTGTTAGTTGTATCTTCTAATTTTCAAAGTTAAACCTAACGACTGATATACGTTTAATGACTGTTCAGTTCATCGTAGAAGTAATGTTTATTCAACTGGCGTATTTTATTCTCAACTGTGGACAGGATCTCCCAAATTTTGAGGCATATTTAGCGATGCAACCGAACTATCTCACAATCACCTAATTCCAAAGGTTTTCAAATGCATCGTGTTTTTTTGTCGAGAGTCAACATACTTAGTGTAATATTATTTAAATTTACACGTGGAAAGCCTACCTATAATTTTTCATGGAACAATTACGCAATTTTTGGAGAAGTATTCATTTCTATAATAATATTTTGCTAAAATCAAATTTTTAAACATGTTTTTTACCCCTACATGCAAAGAGCAATATTGTTTAGTAGACAGTTGCACCTTCGTGAGTGGGAAAATAAAAACGTTACTACATTGGCTTTTACTGATAAGGGCATAGGTATTTAGGTAAGGGAAAGATGACAGATTTGATATCTAGGTTGAGGTGTCTAAAGGGGTTTCAAAGTTAAGCTGATATTTGAAAAGGGCGCCATACTGACTTTTTTGACTGGAGTAAATATGTACTGATCAGAATTATAAAGATGAATTTTGATAAAAGGCCAAAAGATAATATCGACACAATGTTATTTCTAATGGAGACCAGTGTGAGCGTGGTGAATAATCAAGTGAATCCCGTACTCCCACCATAACGGACCGTCGCATCATGGCAAAAACCAGATTTTAGTGATCGCTAGCCCCACTTCCAAACTTAAAGACCATTCATGATAAATGGTTTCAAAAGGACGAAAATAATAAAATTAACGTCTTTTAATTAATACAGAAGACTTATTACTCAGATTGGCTCATTCTTGTATAGAAAAATATATAAAATTTATACAAATAAGCAGTGTTTTTCAATAGAAAAAAGCAGTGTTTTTCAATAGATACGACGGTTAGATAAAAAAGTATGTCCGCAGAATATCGTCAGTTGTACTCATGCGTCACTATCACATCCATAGAAAAATGAAGTATGTCTACATGCGACTTAAAATTTGGAATTTGTAAATATGTTATAAGCTCAACAGAATAATATTTAGTATTATCAGAGATTAATTTTACCTTAATTAAATTAAAATTTTACTTGATTTTAATTTTCCCTAGAAAACTGACGGATAGTCAAATGCAACGTTATGTGCAATCCTACTCGTCCGATGAATAGTGGCGGATGCGCAGATTCGTCAGGTGCGGGAGGGGGTGAGGGGGGATTCCCGCGCGTCGTTAAAAGACGAGTGTTCACAACCGCCATTTTACTATGAGCGCCGCGTCACATCCGTCAGTTTACCGACTGGTTATCTTGAAATCTAAAAGATTTTTAAATTTTCCTTTAGTGCAGTAATAAAATATAGACATAGTAGTGTCCAAAAATGGTAAAAAGTGAATTTCGTAATTTTTGCAGTACCGTCACTATTCTACGACTATGACGATTTCTTACAAGGGTTAATGTTGATCCAACGTCTATGTACAATGCTCAAGTTGTGTATCATAGATTCAACTTATAATATAGTATAATAAATAGCACTACAGAATAATGTTGTTATTCATAGGTAAGCGTCCAAACTAAAATCTATTACTTCAGTGACTTGTTGCATTTGATATTGACATGAAATTTGGCATGTAATTTGCTGAGTCTTATTAGCCTTACTAGTATAAAAAAACTGGTCTGATGATGGGGATTAAGCGGCGTACAATCGTAACGATATGCTATACAGACAAGTATAATGGGCAAATAAGCTGGGAAAAGAGAAGTCAGAAGAAGTTAGTACTACTTAGCTACGCAATACGTGGACCAGTGCCCTATTCATCAAACGTTACAAGCCTTTATTTATAAAATGGGCCCAAGAGAGTCTTTAAGAGAAAAATTCAAAGAATTTAATATAATGACGGTACATGCACAGTATATATTCGATAACTTGATATATGTGCATAAAAATATTAATAACTTTGTTAAGAAAAGCGATCTCCATGCTATCAACCTTAGAAGTAAAAATAAACTTATAGTTCATAAAACAAGACTAGAGAAAATAAATAAATCATTTAAAGGCAATGGGATACGCTTTTATAACAAACTCCCTAATGAAATATTAAACTTATCCCTCAATAAGTTCAAAGTCGCTGTAAAACGAAAGCTCATTAATAAAGCTTACTATAGTATTAAGGATTACTTACAAGAATCAAATCCTTGGGGATGAATGAACTGCTGTAATTATACTAGCTCAATTAGTTTTAAAAGCTTTTGTGAAGTGGTGATAACAGAAAACAAAACCCGGCTGAGTTTGTTGTGGGCTTCTTCTCAGTGCAGGGCGCGTTGGAACCCTCGTAAACTTAGTTTTAAGTCGACTTGGAGTTATCGCCATACAAATGTGACAAATATCATAAGGACCATTTACAAGCGCCTTTATATTAGGCCTATGTGAAATAAAGATATTTCATTTCAAAGATATTTCATTTCATTTCATTTCATTTCATTCCTTGTATTACAAGCGATTCTCTTGTAAATTTCTGCATTTTTACAAACGTGCGTTCATCAAAACTACACGTGTAAATTACAAGCTACAAGTTATATCACTTGTAATACAAGTGCTATTTCACACGTGTAGTTTTGTTCATCAAAAATGCCACCGTTGCTTGTAGCTTGTAACTTGTGGCAAAAAGTTGGAGAGTCTCCGCGGACTCTTTACTTGTAACTTACACATGTAGACATACGTACCTACCTACTTAATAAATTTGACAATTATTATATTATTAACATTTTCGTGGTTTAGACTTTAGGTATTCCACAAGCTTAGTCAAATAAATGGCGGGAAACAAAAAATCTTATATTTATGTAAAACAAACAAAAAAAAAGAACAAAAATATCGTATATAAATTATGTACTAGCGCGGCATTTTAGTTAATAGTACAGTACGATAAAGCTAATCTTGGCACGTGGCCAAAATCGGAACTAACGCCGCTATCTTATGATACTCTCTGTCACACAGATTGAAAATTGGGGAGGTTTTGTTAATAATAAGCCAAAATAACGTAAATACTTGCAACATACAGACAGATATGCCGACACAGGGATCTATCAAACATTGTCACAAGATAGCGACGTTAGTTCCGATTTTGGCCACCCGCCAAGATAGCCTTGTACTTGCGGTATTATATATTCATTGCGCAGACTTTTTTTTACTAAAAACAACTTTTAAAAAAGATGTACTTGCGGTACCATAGACATTGCCCAAAGACATTTTTTTTTTAATTAAAAACAATATTAAAAAAAAGAATCTAGTATAGTCTGCCAAAAAAGCCATGAAACAAAAAAGAGTTTAAAAATAATTATAAAAGTTGAAATAAAGTACATTTTAGAGGATACTTAAATAATCAAAAAAATATAGATAATTCTTTTAAGTATTCTGTTTGAACAGATTTTTCAATCTGTTCAAACAGAATACTTAAAACTTACACTACCGTGTCCCCGCCAAGACGAGCCAAGCGAAGCGCGAGGGCACTACCTATCTTTTCTCGAAGTGTTTCGCCGTATTTTTAAACCCTTATAACTTAGGCCTGAATTATTTCAGATAATCGAAATTCTCGGAAAATGATTTCGCCAGTGAACTTATTAAACCTATAAAGTTTCAATTTTGTAGGTCTTATACTTAAGATTTTATTGACGTCTAAAAAACCCAAATTTCGTCACTGACTGACTGACTGACTGACTGACTGACTGACTGACTCACTGATGATCATCAAAATTCCTAGGTACTTCCTGAAGACCTAGAAAGCTGAAATTTGGTATATAAGCTAGTATTAGCACACAACCAACAAAAAAATTCCAAAAGTTGGAAATTTAACCCCCCAACCCCTTAAAATAGGGGATGGAAGTTTGTATGAAATTACCGCAAATATTGATGCTAGAGGTCTCAAAATTGATATAGGGACTCTTTGTAATAAACAATTAAATACGTGTTTCAGGATTTTTAGTTAATCACCCCACATCCATAAAATTAGGGGGTTGGAAGTTCGTATGGGGTTTCCCATAAGTATATAGGTATATAAAAACTTAATTTCTGAAATTTGGTATATAAGCTAGTATTAGCACACAACCAACAAAAAAATTCCAAAAGTTGGAAATTTAACCCCCCAACCCCTTAAAATAGGGGATGGAAGTTTGTATGAAATTACCGCAAATATTGATGCTAGAGGTCTCAAAATTGATATAGGGACTCCTTGTAATAAACAATTAAATACGTGTTTCAGGATTTTTAGTTAATCACCCCACATCCATAAAATTAGGGGGTTGGAAGTTCGTATGGGGTTTCCCATAAGTATATAGGTATAATAAAAACCTAATTTCATGTTAGATATCTGCTAGTAATGCTAGTAAACATATGGAAAACACGTAAATTTTTCCACTGATTCCAGTGCCCAAGCGGCCAAGCGTCCAAGTACCCAGTGCCACTTGCCCAGTAATATTACACGTTTCAAGCCCAAGTTCCAAGCATTTCATGTTTAACGAGCCGAGTTTCACTGCACGTCGAGTGACCATGATCCAGTGCTCAGTGACAAAAACCCATATTGAGCCGAGTGCCCAGTGCCCAGCGTGAGCTGTCGAACGTGCCAAGCGTCAAACCTGATTTTGAATATAATACATACACTACAAATAAGGAAAAAAATAAACTAGGTGAACCAAGGAGGGTTTCCTCATTTAAATGATAGAGGGGGGGGATACTTATTCGGACAAATATCCACCTTGCAATGACATTCAAGAAATACACCAAAGAAAAGGAAATTAACCAAATAAAAAATATAGTCGTAAACAACTTACAAAAAGAAGTGAAATCCCAGCAAAAACATTTTCATGTAAAATGTTGCCAAGACGAGAACATGTGGCTCACACTATCAAAAAGTTATCAGATCTCATGTAGAGCAAGACTTCTAACTCTATACGCCCTAACTCTATAAATCCTAACTTTATAAACTCTACACTTTAGTCAAAATATATTATGTCTTGGCTGTTTCGTTACTGTCACATGGGTGTAAAGTAAAAATATTATTCACTGACTTTGTACTTTTCTGATATACAATACCTAGTTTCTGTAGTAACGATTATTTATTAGATAGGTATTGAGTCTCCTCAGAAACTGCACTTAGGTTTTACTAACTGCATTGGTTTCAAATACTTCATCACACTTTGCAAAAGTGTGTTCCTTTGCTTTAGAGGATATTTTTAATAAATGAAAGTTTTTTCCCATAACAATGGTGATACCATTTAATTTTAATGTGAAATTTATTGAATTTTGCATGGTCCATTATGCCACTTGCAAAACTCTATTAGAAAAGTACTGAACAGTGAATAAATTCTTCACTTTACGCCCATGTGACGGTACCGAAACAGCCAAGGCATAATATATTTTGACTAAAGTGTAGAGTTTATAAAGTTAGGATTTATAGAGTTAGGGCGTATAGAGTTAGAAGTCTTGCTCTACATGAGATCTGATAACTTTTTGATAGTGTGAGCCACATGTTCTCGTCTTGGCAACATTTTACATGAAAATGTTTTTGCTGGGATTACTTATAGTCATAATATAAGTCAAGGAAAAATTATTATTGTATCCGTGAATTAATTTCAAGACTTTTTTGACGGACTACATGCCACACTTGTAAATTAAAAACTACAAGTTTCTTATATCTACAAGTAACGTGAAATTATTTGATGAACGTAATCTACAAGAACTTGTGAATTTTTATTTAAACTTGTAACTTGTGAGCTTGTAGACTTGTAATGTTTGATGAATAGGGCACAGATATAAGATGGTCGGACAACTGCTTAGTCAAGCCATGGACAAAGAGAGTTTATAGGAGCTGACTGCTAACCTCCAGTGAAGCTGGGACATCTTGAGGATATCTATCATCTTCTTCTTCTTCTTCTCACACTCATCTTCTTCTTCTTCCATGCATTGGGAGTAGTATTATTTGTATGGCTCAACTAAGATTGATAAGTTGATGCTCCAAAACCGTCTTAACATGATAAAACTCCTAAAAGCTTGTTGTAAAATTGCTAGCTTATTCCAATCTTAGCAAAATTATCTTCTTTCTATTTTAATCCTCAGTACTGGCGACGTTCATCAGGGAATTTGTTAAACTCAAAAATACAAATATTGTAAATCCACGTATTTTAAAGTACTAAAACGTATGCGGAATTCATAAACTATTAACTTCACCTTACCATCGTAATTGTAGCCAATTTTAATATCACCCTTCCTCGATGACCTCGGTCGCTGTGATGTCACTGCAGTGACGTCATAAAGCGTTATCACAAATATTCCATTTACAAGGTCGATTGTATCGAGAGGGGCCGCGCTCGTAAGATCTTTAACTGGGTATAAAGGCCGCTACGCCGGTTTACGAGCTACGAGCTACGAGCTACGACGCTGTAGTATAAAGCAAAAACCATAAATAAATGTCGCAGTAAAAGTTAATGAGTACCACCAGTTGCGCGCTGTAATTGAAAACTGATTACAAACGAAGGTTTCTTTAATCGTGATCCATCAAACTTAATCGTATACAACTAAAGGTTAGCATAATTCATTTCATTAAGAGTCCTGTGAACTACGATGTCTCCAATCATTCAAAATACCAAATCATACAAATGATTTGGTGCATATTTCGATCATGTTGTGGAGTTATTCGGGACTAAATGAACCAGATTAACACCACAACATGATCGAAATTTGCACGAATTACAAATGATTTTGGTATTACGAATGTATGAGAGACATCGTAGTTCACAGGACTCTTAAGTGATTTTGATTCTTGGTTTGTTCTTCTATAGAGAAAGAACGACTTAACGTATAACTTGAGTTCTTAAATTTGGCTTGACATGAGTGAGTAATCAGTTTTTCTGGTGGTAAGACACTTCTTGGTGGATAGGTCTGCTGTGTCCGTTATTCTACCGTGAAGCAGTACTATAGTATGTATTACTGTTTCTGTTCGTCAGTCTGAAAGGCACTGTAGTCTGTAGTCAATAAGATTACTGGATAAGACGATATTGTGCGTCACATGATATTGCAATTTTAATCCATGCAGATACGCCCCACACTGTCAAAATCGGTTATGTTTCATTCGATTCGTATGTCGTTTGACAGGATGGGGCGCGTCATCATGGACAGTCGTTTAATGCACAGCATGTGATATGGGAAGGCGTATCAATTAACATCGAGTGCCGTTCTTGTATCATATTTTCGTTAAAAAATACGAGAAAATTAATAACATACAGACCAAAGGCACTAGTAGCTCAATACAACTTAGGTGGTATTTTACGCAGAGGCCATCATTAGTAGATTATAACATGGCGGCGGATGCTCAAACAGCGCACGGTGTGAATTGAATGCGAGTACATCAACTATCACTGGTATACTATAGTTGTAATGCGCTTAGCACCGCCGCGCCGCAAGCATGGAGTGCGCAGAAATGGCTGCCGCTGTGACAGGGCTGACGACGCCCATATAATATTTTGTAGAAAACAAACATTCATAGTGTTAAGAGATCAATCGATGGGTCATCACTAATAACTAATCGGCACTATGGTATGGCAATATTTAAATCTACATAGGTAATTACAACTTATACCCAGACACTGGAAAACATACATTTTCACCATACAAATATTTTCCAGTTGTGGGAATAGAACCCATGACCTCCGACGCAGATGACAGGACCACTACCGCTGTGCTTTCGGTGTGTATTCGTCAGATTCAGATAATCTTTAAATCATAATATAATTTGAAATTGAGTGGGTGCCTTTTCCTGTCATCGCATCGTCTCTTATAAAACATAGTTGTTTAGGGAAAACACATAAGATTCACTTGAAGCAGCCCTGTGCTGGCTGCAAACGACAACCACAACTGCTGGTGCTAAATTAATTTCATATTCACTCGCGCGAATTTGTCGTGTACGTTATTAATATTACGTGATATTATTATTACACTCTCAAATAAAATCTGTATGTTTTATTTAATTAATAATGTAAATTATATAATCTGTGTTTACTGTTTGATGATAAGTTGGTAGTGTGGCAATCTGGTTGGTAATACTGCGTCGTTTGATGGAAGATCAGCGTTCAAAATTAGAACACATGGCCATGTCTTCGTTTCCTACTGAGCTCATGATACTGGTATTAAACTAAAGATAAACGGAAAACAACCATCAGAATGCACAAAAAGCATTCTGCTAAGGACAGCAAAGAGGTCCTATTCTACCACTCTCCAAAATAACTTGCTAGTCTCACCCATATTAATTACGTGTAAGGTGCCCCGTATAATAGAGCAGTCTCTGACATTCGACATAACATCGACACAGTACAACTCCATCAAGAAAGGTAGCTGTGTGTAATAATTGCTATACATCGCCGCTCGATCTCAGTGTATTTAAACTGCAGTCTACACTGAGCGAGTATTAGGCAGCGCGGAAATCAGCTGTTGATTGCGTCTCCTTATCGCAGCCAATCTCGCATCAGCCGAGTGTGTGAATGCTATCAGTACAGGCGAGGAGGTATAATCAAAGTCATACATCGTATTCAAATGTATGCAATGTGGAACTGTGCAGCTGGATTGTGTTTCTATTCTCAGTGCTAGTATCATAATAAAATACCACAGTATGTTTATAATTGTGTAATATAAGCAGTGATAGCTCAGTGGTTCTGACCTCTGCCTCTCATAAGGAGGTCGCAGGTTCGAATCCTGGACACACACCTCTGACTTTTCCGAGTTATGTGCGTTTTAGGAAACTAAATATCACTTGCTTAGCGGTGAAGGAAAACATCGTGAGGAAACCTGCATGCCTGAGAGTTCACAAAAATGTTCTCGAAGGTGTGTGAAGCCCGCCAACCCGCACTTGGCCAGCGTGGTGGGCTATGGTCAAACCCCTCTCAGTCTGAGAGGAGACCCGTGCCCAGCAGTGGGACGTAAAAAGGGGTTGAGATGATGAGAGATGATGATGTTTATAACTTTAACCACAACCACTAAATATAATATTAAAGTATACTGTTATGAAGTTTTCATTGCCAGTGGGGCAATAAAATGTGGAAACAAACCCCCTGTTGCGCTCTCTGTCGCACTTCACAGCAGGCCAAGCAACAGGCGCTGACCTGCTATACTCCATTTTATTACCCTACGAGCAGAAACTGTTCGTTACAGGTGAAACTATTTTGATAACTACTTTTTGCTCCGCGTGAAGTTCGTGTTTTCAGTAATTTCACGAGAACCATGGATTTTACCTGAATAAAAACAACCAATTCCTTTTAATAAGCTTATTCCTTTACGGTGATCCTGTCAAAACCCATGTCCAAGTTAGAAGCTTTTGAGATGTGGGTATGCCTCCGAATGCTCAAAGTTTCTGAGACAGACCGCGTTCAATACAGCACTGCAGTACTCCAGAGAATGGGGAAATAACTAGAAGTGCTTTTAGCATTATAAACATGATAAAATTAGAGTATTTCTGCCATGTGATGTGTAACACCCAAAAATATGAGCTCCTTCAATTAATAATGCAAGGGAAGATGGCAGGTAGGTACAATATCTTACGCCAATGGTTTGGAAAGAGCACCCGTAGTCTATTCAGAGCGATCCAAGATACAAATTGCTATGATCATTACCAACCCTTGATTGGAGGCGGACGGAGATCCATTCCTTTGAAACCTGATCCATTCTAAATTCAAAACCCGGTGGGAATTTAAGCGATCGACAGGTTTCAATGGCGGTCGTAGATAATTTCTATGGCTACGGCTGCTGACCTCGTAACAAACTGTTATAACCCAAATACGGCCCTGTCGTAGAAAGTACGGACCAGACTAAATTTTTGCTGTATAGCGACATCAATTTCCGATCAGCACACAGTAATCAGTTTTTTCCTATATATACAGAATCTTTTCATCTAAAATCAGTTCGCATTTTTGGGCTATTAGCTGCCAACCTTGAGGCTTCGGACCCGGTTTTAAGCCTGCCGGCCTCATCATCATCAGCAATGTAGCCTCAAGGTGCAGCTCCGGCTCTATAAAATCCCTTCTCCAGGGACCTATAGTGTATATGGATAATCCAAGTGTGCTCCCTGTCACCGTCTACCGAATAAAAACCCAATGTTTAAATTGGTGTTTTTCTTGTCACCGCCAACCGGACCTAACAAAACGAAATGCAATTTTATTAAAGCCTGTTATTAAAGGCATAACTTTTCAGGAGACGTTTTTTAACGTGGAGTGTAAAAGGTTACCATTACGACCTAGCTCGTAAAAGCAAAACCTCTGTGAGGAAAGTATATAGATAAAGCGTTCTTTTATTTAAATTTTAATGTTAGTTACAACAAAAAATGTTAGTCAAGTCGCTCAATATGACGGGGTATGTCCATTACCGAGAGCAAGAAGACGGCACCTACGTAGCGATACATATTGCTATACATTATTATCTATGACCGTGACCACTCGCCAGTTACGTCATCATGATCGCAGCTTAAAGGAAGTTTCACTCTCGGTTATGTTGCCAAAATGATGTAATGCATTTTTGGAGTATGAACTCAATTATAATTGCTTCACGCGTTGCTTCACCAGTAGATGTCGAGTCCTAAGGTCAAGCCGGCAAGGATCTAGCCTCCCACAAGTCAACGCCCTGTGAGGTCGCCTCGTCGCACGCGGCTCGAGGTAGCTGTGTTGGCACGTCCGCGGCTCGGACCACCCTCGTTAAGCCTTTAGAAGCCATTTCGTTGTGCGCGACTAAAACATTACATAAATTCAACGCGCCGGTGGAATAAAAAGATAAGTGGTGCCGTTTAATATTAAGTGGGTCTGCACGTGTAGGTACGGCGTTAAAATGCTCATTTTTTTGTAATCTGTTTAAGAATTGTAACCTTTTTCTGGAGAAATATTTTAATATCTGGTACAAATTGGATGTATTAAAATCGACTCTAAAACTCTCAAGTTCAATTTGAAGCACGGGCTTTAGTAGTATTAACCTGGCAGGTTAATTACAAGTATACCTAAGACTAAAACGTAACCTGATTACAATTGAAGATGCAGCAATTAATGTATTAACTTGGATGAGGTAAACGGTTGCTACGCAGCATCGCACCTGAACGCTAAATTGCTAGGCGGCACGTTTTTGCCAGCAGGGTGTTACTAGCTGCGGCCGAAACCTGTCACCATACTAGAGAGATAGTATCGAATTGAGATTCAATGTAACAGTTCAAAAAATTCAAAATTCAAAATTTTTATTCTTTCACATAGGCCTAACTTACAGGCACTTGCGAAACGTTAGACTCTACCGCCTCGTTCGGGAAGTACACTGCACCGAGAAAAACGGGCAAGAAACTCGGCACTTGCTTAATACATAGATGCGGGTATTATACAGTATCTTGTATAATACCCATCTATGTTAAAAACATAAAAAAGAAAATTAACATCGCGTTTCCCAAACATCCAGTCCGGAAAAGAACTGAGCACCTCTTACCGTAACGGTGATTGAGCACTGAGATTGAAAGTAATTAAAACAATACCTCTCGACTGATCGATTCCACTCCTCGACAACTCCGGCTTTCATCCGTTCCATTTCCACTTAGTAAAGGCTTTATGAAATCTGGTTTAAATTACAAGTAAAGTAAGCGTAAGATTCTTCCTCTCAGCATGAAAGGTGGCTCGCACTTAAAGTTCACAAGTGCTTTGAGTCGGTCGGGCGAAGACTCCGAGTGTTCCTCAGCGCTGCCGTTATATAGCAGATGAGGTATAATTTGCTCCTTTTGAACTTTACTTTTTAATAAAGATGATAGCAGAGATCGCACTTTACTAAGCTCGCAGTTAAAGTACGGAGGGATAGTTTTTGATTTATCACCAAAAATGAAAAGCCAAGAGTATAATTTCATTATTAATGGATCGGATTATACCGTCACGGTCCTTATGAAAGTGTTTAAACGTGTCAGCTAAAGTTGTAAGCACTGTTTGTGTGTTAGACGGTGTCGCGGCGACGGGGTGCCGCGTCCGGTTCATAGCTTTCTATCTCCAGCTCATTATGTGGAGCAAAAACAGCTGGCGCTGTGCGAGGCAACGCGGGGATGCTCCGGGCTTAATTATGTGCCCCGCGTCCGGGTCATTTGTCACGCGAGAGGAGTAGGTTTATGCCCCGTCACGCACTCGCTCGCGGCGTGCGTCAACCCCGGCAGGACTAACATCAGCTCCTAACGAGAACATCTGTGGGCTTAGTACAAGTTGTTGGACAAATTTCATTTCGAATCTCAGCTCGGATTCATCGTGCAATCTAAATGCGGAAAGTATACGAAAACATAACGTGATCGAATTAAAACTACTATTGTGTCTGCCGGTGCAAGGCCGGTGGTTCAAATCCCCTTGACGTGATGACGTGGAAATCGTCATGGTTTGAATCCTTTTCCAATGCTTAAAGGGCGGTATATGTAATGTTATATCATAGAAGAAGACATGACTTACATCAAAGTAAGATAATAAAACGATTTGTGATGTAACAATGTTCGGCCGAATGTTGTTTTAGAAAATTCAACCGTCGTTTTAATAATTTTACCCTTGTATCATGTACATTGTAAGGTTTTTAGGGAGCGGCCACACAGTCGTGCCACGTGAGGGACGTGGCGAGGCGTGATTTGTGAAAATAATTTACAGTACAATTGCTCATGGTCTCCACACTTTATGTTTTAGAATACGTACTCTGCCACTTTCTGGGACGTGAACTTTGTATTATTGTCTATATCCTTTGTAACTATTTATCATATTCTACATATTCCCACTTAAACTTAGACACCGCGGGTGGTTCAAAGTTGCTCATGTTAACCACTGAGCCATGAGACTCCACACTAGGGTCAGTGCTCTACTGAGCAATACACGAAATTAACTCGCAATATAATGTTGGGCGCAGTGGCCAAATAAACTCGCAAGTAATTTGGTTATCAATCGGAAATGTTAATTTTTGGGTCAGACGATGATTACCGAAATGAGATTCCGTTATTACCCCGATGCTAATTACCACTGTATTTATTGCACTTTTATACTGAACACCAATTACCAATGCTATTAATAAACTTTTGGTGGCGCACCAGAACTATGACTTGATGACTATCTCTAGCTGTTGGTAACTCAACGATAGTGATCGAATAAGTTCATATGAAATGAGTCCATAATACATCGCTGTTTCACTATCATATTCAACTGATGGACAAAAGTTGTAGCACAACTCACTCTGTTTGAGGGTCAAACAAGTTAGTTGTGAATAGCATCTACTACTAAATGTCATCACAGTTTAGATTAAAGAATGAGTATTATACGTATAAGGTCTGTTAAAATTAGTATCATATACCTACTTTATTTATCCAAGCTGACATAGTTGCAATATAAGACTGCCTGTGTGGCCTTATTCCTGACACCCCAATATATCTTACGTGTTAGCGCTTACGTGTTAAAAATTTACGACTATAGTTCTGTCCGCTAAACTTGGATCGAATTCAGTGCTGTTACAAGGAATCTCACAAAAGAATTATTTATTACAATATTTCTCTACCAAAGTATGTACTTACATGCTTTGAGTCGTTGCTCGCGTTACTATCAGACTTACTGATAGTAAAGCCACACGGATAAATGTATTACATGTATTGCGGATCTCCGGACGGTAACTAGCTGTGATTGAAATCACCCACTATACCAGACCTGAGGCAATTTAGAAATTATAAAATTCTGATTTGGGGCGGGCCCCGTGGTGGGAATAGAATCCACGACTTCTACCGTGGACCCAAGCACTTGACAACTACGCCATGGAGGTCGACAAAAGTTTAACAAGTTTCACATTCATGTGAGGGTCTCACACACTTTTGTGAACATTTAAGCATATGTAGGCTTCTTGTTTTGTGAACCTATGACCCCAACTAGCAAGCAGACATCCGATCCATTGGTCTTTCGATTCGATGCTATAGGTGTAATAAACATTATACTTTGCCTGCCCTAGACCTGAACCTCGAAAACTAAACGACTTAACAAAATGAGCCAACCTCACATCGAATAAGTGAAATCCTTTCTTTAAGTTACACACTCCTCTTCTTATTATGCTAATTCATTTACTGTTACCGCTATACTGCTATGGAATTCTCTCCCCTTGGATATCAAACAGTCTCAATCACTATCAATTTTTAAAACAAAATTGAAGCTATTTTATCTACTGTCATCACTTATCTGTCGTCTATTCCTCTCTTATTTACTGTTGTATATATATATACATACGTATATTATGTGTATTTACTTTATTTAATTAGTACACCCCTTCCGCTTTCTTTAATTTTTTTATAATATCCTCTACCCTAAGGTTGCCTGGAAGAGATCGCTATTTTAGCGATAAGGCCGCCTATTGTACATGCTGTATCTACTATATGTCTGTTGTTTTTGTTTTGGTGTACAATAAAGCATATTTTACTTTACTTACTTTAAGTTAACGAAGTGACCAAGAAGTTTTGACTGCTCGTCGTTCTCTCCAGTACAACTTAAACAGTATAAAACTGTATACAGTTCCGTAGCAGCGAGATAGTCTTCAGCAGGGTTCAAGTTTTTACTCTGCAGGTCTTTTACTAACTCCTCGGTAACTTGTAGTCTTCGCCTAATGAGATCTCCACGGAAGTATTTTCACTTCAGGAAAAAGTAATTAATGTAAAGTACATTAGCAAGAAAGATTAAAATATTTTGCTATAATCCGCTACCTGAAAAGAATCAGTATGGTTAGGTTAGAGTAATAAATATCCATTATCTTTTCTTTGGTATGGCCCGACATTCAGTAGCAAGTCAAGCACCGTCCGGCCTCCAACTCAAGCACGAAAGCTAAACTCGAGGTCACCACCTCCCATATTCAACACCATACAAAGCTCTTACACCATTCTTTGAGAGTAGTGTTATCTTGCTTGCTAATATTGAATTTCCGAAAAGTAACGCTTCCTCCAATTTAATATGTAGAGCATAGATTTATAATAGGTCGTCGCTCGCGTTCCAATGTAATTGTAGAGTGCAGTGATGATTTTACCTTGTGTGTAACTTTAACCGTTAGTAATATTATATTATATTCGGTGCTTTAACTATGATATTTATCGATATGGGCTTCAACAAACAATTTACGAATCTACTCTGGACTCGACTGTGTTCTAATAATTTAATTAATATTTTTTTTTTATCTGCGTTAACACGTACAAAGTTATTAAAATTCTTGTAATGTTGGTAGTAGTTGGTTATGTACATTATTCATTTAGTAAAAATATTTTTACCCTACTTTACTAGATACCTTACTTTTGTATCTGCACCAACCGAAGTAAATTAAACCGAAAAAAAATCTAATTCGTAAATTTTTTTATTGAGGCTAGGTTTTGCGAGATACGAGTACTATGTACGCACGTAAGGTTGCATGGTTTTGGGGATAAGCTCACATAAATAATGATTATTATTATCTGCTGGCTTCTCGCTGTTTTTCCCGCAGCATTAAGCACATGAAGCCGTTAATGTGCGGCGGCACGGACGCCCAGGAATGAGTCCACGCAAAAAATTGTTAATTACGACAAGTGATGGCAGCCGGTCGACAAACAGAGCCAAGTTCTTACGATAATTGGCAGTTAATCACAACTTTTCACTAGTTTTACTAACGCGAAAGTGTCTGGTGAGTCTGATCATTGAAATTGATGTTTCAAATTTTTTCAAAAAGCAATTTTCAACACCATTAGGTACTTTTGACAAGATATTTCTTCACTTTTTGACTTTATCAGCCTGTAAACGTCCACCTGCTTTTGTATGTAGAAACTAATATCAATTTTGCGATTATACTTGTTTGTAATATTGCATTTAATGTATTTTTATGTAATTATTTTCTTTTTTGTACAGTACCTATAGCGATATTAATTTGAGTGGTGTTCATTGTGCGCGGAGTTCTGGGAGGTATCGCGGCGCGTTACTAATCTCCCTTTATGAAGTCGGTCTCAACAATAATGCTATTATCACACAAAATCCATACTCATCTCGCGGGCCACAGAGAAGGCACCACATTTCGCTCATAATGCGATATTACTTTAATAATAAAATTCTATACACAAATCCGTGTTTCGCGGCCGAGGAGGGGAGGGGTACGTTTCATCCCCATTCTTTGTCACTTTATCCCGCGGCGCGTTTCGGCGCGTTTTTTCATTTGGCCGGGATTAAATACTTTGAGTGTGCCGCCGCCCGCCGCCACGGACGCGGCCCTTTGTCCCTTCAGCGCAATCCCGGTACAATGGGCTCCGGAACGGACGTGTCTCATTATTTTTCCCTTATTTCGGCGTGTAGTTGTAATCTTCATTGTGAATTGAAGTTAATAACGAGTAGCTCTGGTCGCTGTAATATGCCTTGGATACGCTTATAGTAGTCAGTAGAGTACATTGAAATGGGCGATTTTAAGGCTTCAATAAGGCTGCGTAGACGGTGGCGCCTTTCTAAACAGTAAGGGACCAGTGACCGCTAACTGGGCCACTGCACCATGACTGTGCCATTTTACTTATCTTATTAGACTCCTGACTCAACGTATAAACTGAATAGATACACAGTAATAGTGATTTAGCGAATAGACTGATGACATATTTTTTTTATGAATTTGATCACGACTACGCTTTGTATTTGGGAACCTGGGTTCTTAAGCTATTAATATTACTTATTATTTATGGTTAAAGAAAACGTAATCATGAATCAGCATACCTGAGATCTCTACATAACGTACCCAGAGATGTACGAAGAATCTGCACTCAAACGCGTGCACTGTAGGCAAACCATTTCTTATTCTCAAACCAGACTTGTAAGGTTTGGACGAATTTTGATTCTAACCATGATTCGATTTTGCCAAACAATTTATATGCGGGGAGTAACAAAAAATGGACGAATCCGAGATATGGTCGCTGACTATGAGCCTCATAAGAAGGCTCAAGGTCACTCAACGAGCGATGGAGTAAGCTATGTTCGGAGTATTTTTGCGCAATCGAATTAGAAATGAGGAGATCTGCAAAAGAACCAAAGAGACCGTGACTGAAGTGGCAATGGATGTAGTACATAGCTCGTAGGACCGATGGACCACAGGTGCTGGATTGGCGGCTGCTCACCGGGAATCGCAGTGTCGGTAGATCAGGTGGACGGACGACATAAAGAAAGGCGCTGGCGCCTGGTGGCGCAAGATCGTAGTGTACGTCCATCGACTAAATCGTACGATGACGAACCGAAGACGTATAGCGATATCGAGTTTTATTTTATTTTAGTCAGTACTGGGCCGAAAAGTTGAAATGATGATAAAGCTTGGACACAATGAAGACATTACAATTATTCGTAAGTACATGCGATAGTACTCGCACACTCGTACATATTCGTAACGTCGGCGGCGCGCGGTGGAAAGACGTAATTCGCCGTAATTTGGCGGAGAACGGCCCAGATAAGTTATCTCTTTGTTTGGGGGAGCAGGGGGGGGGGGCGGGCGCGGTGCGGGGCGGGGTCACGAGACGCAGGTGACACGCACGTCTCCCAGTCGTGACACGAGCGTTTCATTCCGCTGTGGAAATTCTCTTCGTTTGCGTTCGGCGATAACATCTTACATTACAGCTTTGTTACAAGCTTTTATTTAAATTCACGTGTGCGCTTAGGACAAAACCTAATGAGTTTCATAAACATTCACTACCCAGCCGATTGCACTTAATTTTCAAAGGAGATTGAGTGACAATGTAATAATATAAATACCGTCGAGTTGTGGCGAGAGATGAGCAGTTTTTTCCGCCCATTGGCATTCCTGCAGCTTTGCAAGATATGTCGGTGAATTTGGTTAGTCTACAGATTTTCCCATTTCTGCTTTGTTATTATATATTATTATTTATTAATTAACATAAATTGATATTGTGTGTAAGTATTAAATTAGCGTCAGCATGGGTGTCGTCGTGAGCGCTGCACAATGTATGCGTTTCATTCCCCCGTACAAACACTACGCTGAGTGGAACAGCGCTTCGCGGAGAGCAAACAATGCGATGTATAGCAATCGCTCGTTACGACGCGACGTGGTGCGGGGTGTTTCAGCGGGGCGAGGGGGTATCAATTGCCTTCTATCATTTTCGATACTTATATTACCGAGTTAGTCACGTATTTCTACAATTGCTTTAGTTGAGTTAAAATGATCCTGAACTGCATACAAATCGATCTAGACTTCTGATCGGTGCAATACCACAAGCAAATAAATTCCCCACCTTGTTTATCAACTGAGGCTGGTAGGCTACAGACACCTTTCAGAAATGTTTTGAAAAATTCGCAGATATGCATACAGACTCTGATAACAAATCTCATTTTAGGTCGGACTTTAAAAACACGCTTGTGGAGAGAAAACCGCGTACGACGCACCCTACCTACTCGTGATATTAATCATGTTGGAATTTTAAAGGGTTGTGCAAAAACAGTCCGCGAATGGTAATTCTTTTCAGACCCTTTTCCCTTTTCTGTAATTTTTCATCGCGCTCGCCGCGTCGCGTATTTGAGCAAACTCAACAAAGATCACGACTGGACTGCCTGGATGCCTACACGTGTATAAAATAGGGTACAAGAATGTTTAATGAAAATAGCTTAAACATAGATAAACTTGACATATATTTTTTGAATTAAAGCGTATGTATGCTTTTATGTATTGCTCTTGGTGTATTACGACTTGAAGTTAACTGCACCTTCTACTTTTGAAAATCTCGTTTGCACAGTTGGTGCGAGCTTAGATTCAAGTGGGAGGGAAGTCACGGGCTACTTCGGAATTTAATAATTCCTAAATTTGCTCAAACTTATTTGGGATTCGTCTTCGCCTAGTTAGCCCCCTATCGGCAGAAACACATCGCTAGTTAGTAAAATTTTCAAAGGTAGTCTGATAAAATTTTCAGCTTCATTATCACTTACCATCAAGTGAGACTGCAGTCAAGTACTAACTTGTAGTAAAAGAAAAATCTTCAGATAATAAAATTGGCGATGCCACCAAATCGCACTAAAAACCTAAGTCTTTCAAAAATTGTAGAACCAAAACGGGCTCGCGCCGGGAACTGTTCAACAATTCTGTTTACAATTCTTAATTAAAAATATCGAAATAAAATCGCATTTGGTATGAAAAGCAAATATTCGAAGCAATTTCATCTCAAGTGTAGGCGTGTAGGACGTCAATCTTTACGTTTTATTTATTAAGAGCAACGTAGAAAAGTTACATTCGGCCGGTAATCGAGATTGATCGATGAACTATTCATTGATTCACACATCAAAGTGCCGAGCGCTGTAGCAACGAATATATATTATAATACTAGCTGATGCCCGCGACTTCGTCCACGTGGGATAAAAACTATTCTATCTTTTAAGTTGGACCAAATGACAGATATTCACGAAGTTTGAACTAAATCGGTTCAGTATAGTTTAGGAGTCCATCGCGGACAAACATTGTGACACGAGATTTATATATATTAAGATTAAGATTATTACTAAGCTGTAGCTTGTATGGTGTAGGCTGGAGCGCAGAAATGTTACAAAATACATATTTTTAATCACGACTATTTCTTCCCTCCAGATGACTTTTTGTGGTAATATACTTGTAAATGCGATTGTTTGAATGCTATCCGCGGCATGAAAACACGAGAAATACAGTAAAACTAATAACAAAGTACAAAGTTACTCTTCTCATGTTTGACTCTAAATATTCGTGATGGGTCCCATCCACATATAAGTTCCCAGTGATATAAAATTTCGAAAATTATCGGCGTCCAAATTTTTATTTGGCAATTTTTGCCTATTCACCGTTTTTATAATGACGAAATACCGATCCGAAACTCGGACGCACTAGTTACCGGCAGAAAGAATAAATATGATGTTTTGAAAGATTTTGTATGGCATATGTTTCAAATTTATTCCGATAGTTTATTGAATTGATTGTTTAATAGATTGAAAATATCTGCCCTAAAATAATAAAATTAAGTGTATGCAATTTACGAACAGAGCTGACATTTTATCAGTGACATTTTATTTATCAATACCAATTTAAATGTCGTCGGGATTGTAAGAACAATTGATGCGAAAACAAACACGGGAATCACAATCATGCCAAATGCCATTTTGTTCGTCGTTGGTCGCAAATAACAATAAGTACTAACACTGCAAAGTATGAACAGCAACCAAATGCTTTGAACACAAACAAACAGACCCATATTACCATATGACTATTGTTAAAAGCGCTTACCACATTATATACAATTAAATTACAATTTATGAAATTTTAAACAATGCACCATTAGGATATGAGTCAACGCGCCAATTGATGTAAATTCGTTTGCAATTCATAAAGTTAAGCTATTTGCACCGCTACAAACAGATCTTCGTGTACATGCTATGATAGAGTTAAAAACTCTTATTGTTAGTGATAAAGCTGAATTAATGTTCAATTAAGTAATTAAAATATAAGCGGAGGTTGTTAAAAGAGGAGATGATACTTGTTGGTTGTTGATAATCCCTTCCAGACATCGTGGGATCATCAGGCAATGGCTGTGTTGTTTCAGAAGATAAGCTCCGTCGCAACTCGCTGATATGCGAGGCGATAGGTGTATGTTAATTAATCAGTGTAACAAAAGCCGACCCTCGCGATGAATTTGTTGAAAGAATAATCCAGTTTCAGCGGTGCAATGACCGGGGAAGGCCTTTCACTGCAGACATGCGTTAAAGCTTCGCTTGATCTATACCTACTTAAAGTAATTTGGATACTGGGACAACCCTTTTTTATTTATGACAAGTTAGGACTGGACTACTGCCATTCAACCGATTTCAGGTGAGTTATCGTTTCAATTCTAAACTCTAAAAAATTCAAAACCTAGGTTACTTCCCGTGGTCCAAAATTCATGGAAGGAGACCAAGTTAACAACTCAAGTTCAGAAAAAAATCAAAACGTATTAAAAAAAATGTCTTCAAAAATTCATAGATCGCAACAACGCTACACGATGCAATTGATACAATAATCAGATATGGTTTAGTGCGTAACCTTCAGTGCGATCGCGATTGGCTCTGGATGTTCCATACTAAAGACACACTGGAAAAATTAAAGGATTAAAAGACAAAGAGATGGAAGCTACAGTGTATGCGAGTTATCTCGACACATCGGTCGTGTAGCGCCGCGTTAAGCCGCCGAAGCCTCGTATCGATGGAGCAGGCTTTCCTCTCAGCCTCTCCGGCGCTCCCGGCTGAGAACCGACGGCACACGCACTCCCGCGGGGAAGCTATTAATTTGTTACACAGGATTTACTGCTAATACTGCCCGAATATCGAAAACATTCTTAAAAGTTAAGCCTAACACATTACATCAGGCTTTACGAAGAATAAGATGAAGAGACGTAGTATAGGAGACAGTGATACACGATAACGTGAGTATATTGTGGGCTCTGCTCAGTGTGGCGCCTGTAATAAAACTCATTGGATATGTTTCACAAAATAATAAGTTATCTAAATGGGCATAGGTTTTGGAATCTGTGAATTGTATTATTACTCGTATTAAAAAAAACTTCGAATAACCAACTTGAAAACATTTAAGATTTGAACCACTCTCGCCTCTATTATTTCTAAATTGACTGCCGTCTAGCTAGGTGAGAACTTTTTTGGGCTTCTCCTTTATCTGCAAGCATAAGTTAAATGATTTAGACTTTGCCGGTACGATACAGCGATAAAAATGTTTATCATAAAAATGGGAAATGCTTTCCAAAAAACCAACTTCAAATGCCACTACAAAGAGTGAAATAATTTTTATTTAAATTTTAGGTACCTACACCAATTCGAAATCGGGCAATGTTTCATACAATCCCTAACTTACTTGATGTGCGAAGAAATGTCATAGGCAATCGCCCGACTTCGAATTGGTGTAGGTACCTAAAATTTAAATAAAAATTATTTCACTCTTTGTAGTGGCATTTGAAGTTGGTTTTTTGGAAAGCATTTCCCATTTTTATTTTATACTTTTTAGTGGAAAACAATAAAATGCACAAGGCGTTTTAAAAATACCCAAATCGCTTGAGGTGTGTTCATAAACTCTGAAGAGATACCTAAAATTCACCAAGATCCCATCATCAGACCCCGACTTGATGACTTTAGTCATCAAATCAGTATCTGCTAGCAAATGCACCAGTAACTATAAAAAATACCCAACTCGCTTCAAGTATACTAGCAAAATTTGAAGAGTTCTCTCGATTTCACCAAGATCCCATCATCAGACCCTGACTTGATGACTTTAGTCATCAAATCAGTATCTGGTAGCATATGCACCAGTAACTATAAAAAATACCCAACTCGCTTTAAGTATACTAGCAAAATTTGAAGAGTTCCCTCGATTTCACCAAGATCCCATGATCAGATCCTGACCTGATGACCGTAGGACAACTTGGAAAATATTACTCTTTCTAATAATACTCAAATAGTTTCATGTGTCCATATAAAATTTGAAGAGTTCCCTCGATTTCTCCAGGATCCCATCATCAGATCCTGACGTGATTTAAATGGGACCACCTGGAAACAAAACCCTCTTAAACAAAAAAAGAATTTTTCAAATCGGTTCACGCGTCTCCGAGTAATCGGTGAACATACATAGATAAAAAAAAAAAAAAAAAGATTCCGACGAATTGAGAACCTCCTCCTTTTTTTGAAGTCGGTTAAAAAGGACGTCTTATTTTAATTGAAATAAGTATAATAGCAACACATTGAATCAATTTCCTTTACGTTTTCAATTATAATTAAAACGGTAAATGCCTAAATAAATTAAGTTTATTATTTATTAACAACAAAATTCATCACTAATTAATTTTAGATCAAATACTACTGAACGCTACTGGGTTAATATGCCTAACTAATTTATGATGTTATAATCATAGCTTGCACAACCAAATCGAAGATAAATTCGATTTGGAATTTATAATTTATGATTTATAATTTTAACTGATACTTAATTTATATTTACTTTCAAATAAGCTATTGCAGTGAAATACTTCGTCAAATATTCTGATATATATCGTTACTGAAAAGCGTTTATATTTTAAGTAAAAATCTTTTGTACACTAAGGTTTCCCACAACTAAACCAAATCTTCCTTGATTTTCTACAAATAACTACTTAAAATGAAGGTTAGGATTATTTTACAGTCTAGGTTTAATTTAAATCCTAGGAATTACTACTAAATCTAGGAACAGTCAGCAAATCCTCAGTAGTAGCCTGGAATTCGGAAATTGAAAATTTTGGACTGAAGAATGCATTAATAGTTAAATCGTCAGTTTTGTGGGTCCTTTCACTTATAACTTTCCTGCACTATACTTACCCACTATAATATTATACCCAGAGGGATTGTTTCTGAAAATCTAATTGAATCAAATTAAAGTGTTTATTTCTTCATTTAGACCTTATTTCCAGACACTTATGAAATGTTACACTCTATCACTCTACAGCCACTTCAAAGAGATGTATTGTATCTAGAAGAACGGACAAGAAACTCGACACTATTACTTCATTTTAATTAAATCACAATTTTGTATAAGGTTTTGTATTGACGATAGTCATTATCATCTGAAAGATTTTTTTTACAGTTTAAACAGTGCGTATGTATTAAGGAACCTGTTATAAAAGCGTAGGTATACAAAAGATTTCTGTACTCTGCACAAGCGATGAGACGATCAGTCTCCTTGCCAAAGTGCTCGGGAGTATTATTAATCCTTTCAACGTTTCTTCGTCCCATGGAAGGATATGATCAAATGCGTTCGACACTTCCAGTCACATCTAATCTCCCACACCTTATCACTTCAGAATCACTCGGTAGATAATCTCCATACATTATAGCCCGCCTCGTTAGAAATTCCCTCACGTCGGATACTTCAGCGTGTAATACCGGCGAGGCACTTACCCGCTAACAGCGTCCTCATGCAAATGTCGAGCACTCCCCTAAAAATAATCGAGACACCGCGCCGGAAGACATCGAGTTTACTTTGCTCCCTCTAGTATTTCTAACTGAACTCTATTGTGGATGGTTTAAGTCACTTTTTCAATGGATTTTTTATCATTTAAGTCACTTAATGTGTTTATTGTGGTGATACCGTGTTACGATCGCGGAAGTTAATCGGTTTTAGTGACAAAAGATCGTGTTATTTAACAAAGGAAGAATAATATACAGTTCGTAGGTTGTAATTCTATTAAGAATATAAGAAACTAGCGGACGCCCGCGGCTTCGCTCGCGTTTAACCTCTGCTTTACATCCTCAGGCACTTAATTACTAAAATTCCTGTCTTAACTGCCATTTATTTTAATAATATTAAGACGACAAATTCTTCCTTTGTGCTTGCTGCTATCGTCACTTATCGGTTTTGAAAAAATGAGGTTGTTACAAAAAGTTTAATATACTCGTAGTTCAATTAAGGTACCGTACCTATAGGGAAAAAGGCGGGAACCCTATTACTGAGACTACACTGTCTGCCCGTATGTCCATAGTAAATGGCGGCCACTTTTATTAATTCTGACCATAAATTCGTTCTCTATTCTTGCTGCGATACTCAAATATCGATTTTCAAAGCAATCGGCCCAGTAACAAAAATGTTCATAATCGCGGCGTCTTTTTTTTATTTTGACCACAAATTCCTTCTCCATGCTTGTTGCGATACTCAAATACCGATTTTCAGAGCAATCGGCCCAGAAACAAAAAAGTTCAAAATGGCGGCCACTTTATTTAATTCTGACCATAAATTCGTTCTCTATGCTAGCTGCGATACTCATATATCGATTTTCAAAGCAATCAGCCCAGTAACAAAAAAGTTCAAAATGGCGGCCACTTTTCTAAATTTTACCCACAAATTCGTTCTCTATGCTTGTTGCGATACTCAAATATCGATTTTCAAAGCAATCGGCCCAGTATTACTCAGGGCCGGTCCTATTAACATTTTAACGTGGTGCGAGGACTAAAAATGGCGCCCCTCTAAATAAAATAAAAACCGGCCAAGTGCGAGTCGGACTCGCGCACCGAGGGTTCCATACCATAAAAAAAGTTAAACATAAAAAGAATCACTTTGGTTCATGAATTTACGAGGATAATTTAATTTTGACCACAAATTCCTTCTCCATGCTTGTCGCGATACTCAGATATCGATTTTCAGAGCAATCAGCCCAGTAACAAAAAAGTTCAAAATGGCGGTCATTTTTTTAAATTCTGACCATAAATTCTTTCTCTATGCTTGCTGCGATACTCAAATATCTATTTTCAAAGCAATCGGCCCAGTAACAAAAAAGTTTAAAATGGCGGCCACTTTTTTTAAATTTTGACCACAAATTCTTTTTTCATGCTTGTTGCGATACTCAAATATCGATTTTCAGAGCAATCGGCCCAGTAACAAAAAAGTTCAAAATGGCGGCCACTTTTTTAAATTTTGACCACAAATTCCTTCTCCATGCTTGTTGCGGTACTCAAATATCGATTTTCAGAGGCCAGAGCAATCGGCCCAGTAACAAAAAAGTTCAAAAAGGCGGCCACTTTATTTAATTCTGACCATATATTCGTTCTCTATGCTTGCTGCGATACTCATGTATCGATTTTCAAAGCAATCGGCCCTGTAACAAAAAAGTTCAAAATGGCGGCCACTTCAAAATTTGGATTTCAAGAATCCCCGAAAAAACTGAAAACGAATTGATTTTATAACCTGATAAAAACCTAGGTACCAATTTTCAGATCTGAACTACTTTTAGTTCTTCGGGAATTCCTGGAACAACGAAAAAAAGCACTTTTGTATGGGAAAATCCCTTCAATGTACGATTTTTACCCCTTAAAATTTGAATTTCTGAAATCCCCGTCTTAGTACGAATTCATGACCTAATATCGACCTAGGTACCAAATTTCAGATCTCTCCGACTTTTAGTTTTTCGGGAATTCCTGGAACAACGAAAAAAAATCACTTTTGTATGGGAAAATCCCTTTAATGTACGATTTTTACCCCTTAGGATTTGAATTTCTGGAATCCCCGTCTTAGTACGAATTCATGACCTAATATCTACCTAGGCACTAAATTTCAGAGCTCTACGACTTTTAGTTTTTCGGGAATTCCTGGAACAACGAAAAAAAATCACTTTTGTATGGGAAAATCCCTTTAATGTACGATTTTTACCCCTTACAATTTGAATTTCTGGAATCCCCGTCTTAGCACGAATTCATGACCTAATATCTACCTAGGCACCAAATTTCAGATCTCTACGACCTATAGTTTAGGCGGAATCCGTGGAACAAACCAAAATGCCTCATTCTTTTATATATATAGATGTGTTATCCAAACATTTATTCTCTCTTCTCAACTTTTTGACTCTTACGATGTCCGACCACCTGGCGGAGGTCAGCCGTTATATTAACTCATGAATTTTCAACATTTCTAAAAAACTTTATGTCCAAAAGTAGATAGCTATTGAGACACAGTAAAGTAAGTTAATGATAGCCTCTATTAGATATTTATTTTTTATTTTATTAGATTCAAAGGTTAGCATAAGCAATAAGTATTTTGTTTGTACATCAACAGAAAGTCTTATAATTTTTATAAGTATACTAGCTGACCTGGCAAACGTTGTTTTGCCCTTAGGGGTAATAAAAAATAGATAAATTGAGATTTAAACTATCCTATCTCTCAAGTTGGATCGAACTGCACATGGTGTGCGAATTTTATTATAATCGGTTAAGTGGTTTAGGAGTCCATTGAGGACAAACATTGTGACACGAGATTTATATATATTATAAGTATATAATTTCTACGAACACGTATTGTGCAGTTAGCAGTTCATATCGATAGCACTACGTGATACTCGTATAATGTATAAACTTCTAGTTTTAATATAGTATATAAGATCATTGTAAATAGAATTAATAGCCTAGGATCCCGCTATACAACGACCTTCACCGAGCTGCTTATTGGATGAAAACTATTTTATATCTTATTAAATATGTAAAAAAATATATCGCAAGTGGGTTGCCTAAAAAATTTCAGTCCAGGGTATGATTAATGAAGAATTTTAAAAAAACCATTGTAACATGGACTCCTATTTGTTACAGTTTAGTTGACATCGTAGTTCAAATTAGATTGGATGTTATAAATAGTGCTTTTTGCCAGAAATACTTTCCTGGCTGAGGAAAGTATTTCTGTTCTATATTTTTTGGCAAAAGAAAGTTAACGGATAATAAAATCGTAGGTTTTATGCACAATTATGCACAATTGCAATTTGCGACCTGAATCCAATCTAATTTGAACTAAGATGTCAACGGAACTCTAACAAATAGGAGTTCATGTTACAATGGATTTTTTTAAAATTCTTAATTAATCATATCATGGACTGAAATTTTTTAGGCAACCCACTTGCGATATATTTATTGACATATTTAATTGGATATAAAATAGTTTTCATCCAATAAGCAGCTCGGTGAAGGTCGTTGTATAGCGGGATCCTAGACTATAACCATGCCACAATTATAGACGTCTTTACGTTGTCCGTGCTACTTAATTCCGCTTTCCATTTTACGCAACAGAAACCTCTACCTTTGAATCAGGTATTTGAAACTTGGATACGCACTTCTTACATATCAAAGATTTGGGCGCTTGTAGAATTGAAATATCACTTGCTTAGCGTGCCATAGAAACTGATTTCTGAGATTTCTGCGAACGTTTTTGTTCACCATAATGGTCCAAAAATGAGCGAAGCCCTAGCCCGTAGCCTTGTCATTCTGAGAAGGTGCTTTTGCCCAGCTGTGAGACATGAAAAGGCTCAAGATATTAGACGCAGAATAATATTTCAGACAAGCTATATTATAAACAATTTGAACAGACAACAACCACCGAAATTTTACGTAAATCGAGAAGTCCTTTTTGGTTCTCTGACGCAACTTTCTACGAGATGAGGCGTTATGCTCCCGTCGGCTTTGCGCGCTGTCAAAGAAGCCGGCGGAACGAAGACGCGGCGCGATTGCTCCGAACAACCTTAAACAGCCTCCAACACACGAGCGTGTGTGAAAGTTGGGATTGTTTTAATTACTGAGCCGCGGGACGCCCGCTGCTAATTAGATTTCAAAACAAAGGTGCTTTTGACATTCTAATAAGCGACTTCCATCGTTCGGGCTACAGTGTACACCTACACGTCCTACATCCACACTATGCGTTATACACACAAGTGTACGCTAAGCCTTTGATAAGTTTGTCATTAGATGGTATGTTTGATTTCCCGTTCCGTAAACTTATCGTTTATTTTGTGATCGGTCGTTTGAACATCCAATACAAGTTTCATGAGAAAGGAGAGACGAGTTATTGGTTTTTGTTTTCGACTTACGTACAAATAATACCCGTTTAGATTAGATTCCAAAGAGTTCAAGAGTTTCTATGACTTCTTGAAGCCAACTTCGTAGCATTGATAGCTTTGTTTAAAGTAAACAAACTTATTTTGTACAAAGTTTAAATTTAATTAATTATTTACTAAATGATAAAAGCAAAATGCTAATAGATGTAAAAGTGCCTTTTTTAATAAAGCCTTTGGATTTCGATAAAGAAGAAGTCAAGCAAAACTAGACTTCATGAAAAGTAGGGGTAAGTAGTAAATATCTACGATCAATTAGGAATTATTGTTATTGGAATCAAGATCATAGAATTAGGTATTTTATCTAGGTACCATAGTAAAGCACATTGTTGAGTATACATGGTCAAAATGCGGCCAGGATCCGCGCCGGAGGCGACAAATTCTGCGGGAAATAATCCACTATGGTATTAATCTTCGCGATAATGCGATCCCCGCTCCCGCCCGCCCCGCGCCACCCCGCACCCCGGCAGAGTCCGGACGAGGATGAAAAATACTGCGATGCTTAATGTTTTCGGGAATAATGCCTAAACATTTAGGATCCGCGCGGCGCGGCAAAAAGGCGGAAAAAATGCGGGGAAAATGCGGAAAAAGCGAAATTACGAGCGGAGCGATGTCCAGGCCGATATAATCAGGCATAAAACCAGAGTCGCCGGGGAAATAAAAGCAAATCTGTCGTAAAAGGACGAGGTTTGTTATTAAAATGTGGGTTGTTTCTGGAAAAAAACAGGTTCTGCGAGCGCGGACGAATGGCCGCTTTTACATTAAGAGCGTTCTTTTTTCTAGACAGGCGGAACCCGCATTCTTACCGCGCCCGTTGCGCTAACTATTATCATTATTCGAGCTCCAGAAATTATGATTTTAACTTCATGGACGAGGGTAAAGATGAATCGTATTTGTAAACGTACCTAAATACTTCCATTATTTTACTGGAATCGTGATTCTATCACGCTACAAAATAATGGGTCAACATGATTTTTTATATTGATACCGCTGGAAACACACTTACTAGCCGTTCGCAGAAGCTTTGCTGATGAGTATCTCTCCCAATTCAGACGACAGCGCTCATTTGGCTCGTCATACTGACCAGATGAGCGCGGGAAGCGGTCGTCTGAAGTGAAGAAAAACATTAGTAAAGTTTCATTTAACGGGCTATAGACACTATAATCGTATCTATACACAATCCTGTACACTATATCTTGTAGCTCAAGAACATGTCAATAATTCTTGAAATAATACGACCTCAAATAGTGACAAATACTGGATTTATCACACTAGACTCGTAATAAAATAAATCACACGATCACAGGCCAGGAGTAGCGCCGCGGGCGAGTTCCGGAAATGTGAGATTTCTTACGACGCTGCCAAAAATCACAGTTCATTTTGCACTGCTGATAAAAGATAATAGTACATTGTGATACAAGGGTGGAAAGTAGGTTTTTGCAAACGAGCTGTCATTAACAAGCCCGAGCCGAAGGCGAGGGTTTTTAATGTCACGAGTTTGCAAAAACCTATACACCCGTGTATCACACGACGTTTTTCAATACAGTTGTGAGAATTAGTAAAAAACAAATCAAAGAGATAATATGTTTGCTCAAGATTTTGGGGGCCAATTTCCATCTTGTTTGGTTTTTACCTTAAATAAAATATCGAAGATCGAAATCGAAGGCGACTTCGAATTCGCAATCGAAAAGATAAAAGATAAAAAAATAAAAAGATAAAAGATAAAAGATAAAAGATAAAAGATAAAAGATAAAAGGTAAAAGATAAAAGATAAAAGATAAAAGATAAAAGGTAAAAGATAAAAGATAAAAGATAAAAGATAAAAATTAAAAGATAAAAGATAAAAGATAAAAGATAAAAGATAAAAGATAAAAGATAAAAGATAAAAGATAAAATATAAAAGATGAAAGATAAAAGATAAAAGATAAAAGATAAAAGATAAAAGATAAAAGATAAAAGATAAAAGATAAAAGATAAAAGATAAAAGATAAAAGATAAAAGATAAAAGATAAAAGATAAAAGATAAAAGATAAAAGATAAAAGATAAAAGATAAAAGATAAAAGATAAAAGATAAAAGATAAAAGATAAAAGATAAAAGATAAAAGATAAAAGATAAAAGATAAAATATAAAAGATAAAAGATAAAAGATAAAAGATAAAAAGATAAAAGATAAAAAGATAAAAAGATAAAAAGACAAAAAGACAAAAAGACAAAAAGACAAAAAGATAAAAAGATAAAAAGATAAAAAGATAAAAAGATAAAAAGATAAAAAGATAAAAAGATAAAAAGATAAAAAGATAAAAAGATAAAAGGATAAAAAGATAAAAAGATAAAAAAGATTAAAAGATAAAAAGATAAAAAGATAAAAAGATAAAAAGATAATAAGATAAAAAGATAAAAAGATAAAAGATAAAAGGTAAAAGATAAAAGAAAACGAAAAAAAAATTCCTTCTGTGTCCATCCCATCCCAACGTCCATCCCATTTTATTGTACAATGAAAACTCCTTAGTATCAAACGTTTTGCAAAAGTAATGATCGAGCTTGTAAAAGTAAGTTACGACCACGAAAAAGAAAGATGCCTGTGCGTAAGATTTAACTTTCGAATACTAATGACAGCCTCTGAAAGTGCGCCATACCATACAACTGTATTGAAAATTATTATTTGTACGCGTCGCACACTGTGTGGTTTTGGGTTTTTAGTGTTCCTAAGGGTAAAACGGGACCCTCTTACTAAGACTTTGCCCGTCTGTCTGTCTGTCCGTCTGTTACTAGGCTGTATCTCTTGAGTCGTGATAGACAGTTGAAATATTCGCAGATCACGTAGGTATTTCTGTTAAACTAGTTAAAAAAAAATATATATATTTAAGGGGAACTCCCATACAACAAACGTGATTTTTTGCAGTTTTTATAGATAATGGTACGAAAACCTTCGTGCGCGAGTCCGTCTCATACTTGGCCGATTTTTTTAAGTACCATAATTTATTTCTACCGTTTTCCATAAAAGAATTTAGAAATTTCGATACTCAACAACTTGTACTCAAAAGATCGCAAGGTATCACTCAAGAAGTATCGATTGGAAGTTTAAGCTAATATGTACTCTTATTTTACAGTACTACAGTATTTCTATCGACCAATATTTTCAACAAAATAGTCTAACTAGTACCAATGGATATTCAAAATTGTTACTTAAACTTTCTCTGGTATAATAAACATTTATTATTATTATAAATATACAGAATTTTCAGCGTAACGTCTGTTACATTAGCTGTGAGCGAGTTTCCACCCAAGTTATTGGACAATTATTAGCTGAAGTGAATAAGGTCATTCAGGCAGTTTCTATTCAGGCGACGTCTCGGTGAACACTGCAGAACTTTAATTGCGTCGTTTTTCACGCGACAGCGCGAATTCTCCAAAAATTCCACCCTCTTTTTGTGCTTCAAACCGGAAATTATACATTTGTATGCATTTCGGGGGAAAATGCTCTCTTAATTTGTTTCCGAGCATTATCTAAACATGTTCGTAAAGGAAAATAAAGTATAATTTTTTCAAGTCACTTATTACCTTAGCTTTTTTGACAAATGCAATGCATATTAATATTTTTGTGTTAATATAACAATGCGAGGACTAAAATTGCGAATATTTATACGAGTATATTTTACTGTATCAAAAGGAGCATACCTTCTAGAACTTTAAAACATTTATTATTTATTATTGTTATTGGTTAAAAACAACGACACCTATTTTTCTTTTCTTCCATGATTTTTTCTTCATCTGATATATATTTCCTGCTACTTTTCCCGTCATAATAGTTTGTCGGGGCAATATATTTTAATAATTTGAGCCGCCATGAGCCCCAAAAGCCTTTTATTTCAGTATAGTTAACAGGAATGGCTGAACAAATTGCCTCGAGCCGGTGCCCTGCTCAGGAAGAATTGCTTAGAACTAAAAGTTTGGGTTTTACTGCAATGAAATAAGGCTTGTTTTTCTCTGAGCCCGAACATAAGTGATAGTTTGGCTGCAGTTAGGGCTGTCACCGGAACTCTATGTGATTTGCTTTATTCTTTTTTTCGCTATTTATTTCGACCTGTTTTTAATTATCATTTCATTACAATCCACTAACTCCTGGACTCAGATCTGTCTTCACACGAACTAGGAATAAAATCAAGACATTTCAAGTAAATGTTCCCATACGAGTACATTAAAATAAAATAACGAAATTAGTGTAAAAGTATGAATTTAAGAATTATTTAGTAATGCCAAATACCTATTGTTGATTATTATTGAATGTTTTAATAACCTAACCAACTTATATCGCACAGTTGAGGGGTAATAGAGGGTACGTATAGTTTGATATATAGAGCTTCAATGTGTTGGAATGGCGACCCGTAACAGAAAAAAAAAACACCTGAATAGAAAGGAAAACACAACTATAGAAAGTCGTAGCAAGTTACTCAATTCTAAAGATGTAAGATCTATGAATGTGCTACGAGTAGTCTGTTGTGTTGAGCCAAAAATATGAATGTTAATGTTATATTTTAATTGGAGTAAAAAGTATCTTGTAATAATAAATTGATATATTTTTTGTACAGAGGTGTGAGCCCTGCCTGCGGCGGGAGAGATTTCACTCCATTTCGCAAACGTTTTTATTATTGTAATTTGGATTTCTTTTCCCGCCGTACCATTATAGCAGTGTACACGTAGTATTAAGAGTTAGTATTTAAGTGTATATATTATAACTATTTATTAAAGCAACTAGGTACCTTTATACAGCTTCTTTTTTTGGGAGACGTCTCTTGTTCGTTAAATTTTGTATTTAAAAATCTTATTTTTTTGTTTCTGCCGTAAATACTCTACATTTGATTTGAAAGTAATTTTACCTTAGAAATTATTTATTAATAAAAAAAATTGTCAAATTTTGGTAAAATTGTAAAATCAATAATCACAAATTTTGCACCCTTACCAGTACCACAGAAACTACAGGCATTAATGGAAGAAATTGTATTCATTGCACTGAACAATGTAGTATATTGACTATAATATAGCTTTGCTAAACAATATGTACCTCGTTTATAAGCTAAATATCGTGTAACCAATAGCGAGACGAAAGCAAAATGGTTCTATTACGCTTATTCGGCACAGAGCCTCAATAAACGAGGTGTGTGTATTAGCTATCAAGTATCAACCGCTGCGAATGTGAGTCTTCAGTTTTTGCGAGACATCTCCAGCGGTACCCCGTACGGGGTCGCTGCGGGTCGGGGG
Organism: Coenonympha glycerion; assembly: GCA_963855885.1. Taxonomy (NCBI): domain Eukaryota; kingdom Metazoa; phylum Arthropoda; class Insecta; order Lepidoptera; family Nymphalidae; genus Coenonympha; species Coenonympha glycerion. The sequence continues at coordinate 189,156 of OY979627.1, forward strand.
TCGGGGGTCGGGGGCATGACGCGCTAATTACGGCGCGCTGATAGCGGTTCATTATGTTAACGACGCCGTTATGATAATGTTAACCCCAGGCGATGTTTGCACCGACACCGACGCGCCGCCTTCCAGAGAGTTATGGCTGGGTTCATCGTTTAAACGCTTCAAAATTTACCTACCTAGGTCTTAAGTGAACTTCATCATCAACCCCTTTTTTGCCCCACTACTGGGTACAGGTCTCTTTTTAGAATGACGGGTTTTGTATACAAACTACCAGGCTGCAAATGTGGGTTGACAAACAAGGTTTCAGAACATTATAAAGAGTTCTCAGTGCATCAGGTTGCTTCATGGTTCAATGGTGATGCAGCCGAAGATGTTTTCGTACTAACTTTGAAGGGATAGGTAAACTCACACATAAAGGTTTCTACTCAGCATCGCGCCGGAACGCTCAATCGTTTCGCGGTGCGTATTTGCTGGTAGGGTGGTAATTAGTTATGGCTGTAGCCTCCCACCGGAATAAACCTGAGCTCATTTTAAAATTTTATATAAAGTGGCGTGGCGGAATCAAACCTGCGATTTTCCTCTCGAATGTAATATTTATTTGACACGAGTTACGATTATATTTAAATATCTTCGTAGTTATTTATCGTGGGACACACCTGTACGATATTGCATTATGTCAATCGCAAATAAACAACGATGTTGATTAGCATAATGGCAGATTTTGATAAGACACTTCCTCGCACCTCACTGGTATTTATCCACATTTTAGTTCACCGTTTAACGTAAAATATTAGGGCTTTTGAATAAGTTTATCGTCCACATAGTAAACCAGGCATGTGAATCGCCGGCGGGTCATAACACAGTAAACCGCTTATAATGACCCATAACCCTTATCATAGTCCAGCGCCTCACCTGCTGCGGAGATAACTCGCATTACAAGCACCTACTGAGTCAACTGTCGTTATGGAAACAAAGCTTTTACTGGCCGTCTTCGTTAGTATCTATATAATCAAGATGTAGCTGTCTCGTTCAGACCTTTAAAGTAATTACTGTTAGTGTTGTTATATCAGTCTAATCAGCAGTCTACGCACCTCTGACATTTCAGTCTTTATATTCGAAATCTAGGTATTTACACTATGACTTAGACAGTTAAAAATTTTCTTTTGGGAATTTTTTCCGTGGTTAAAACCTCATCTGATAACTATAGAGCTGGCTGATACTTTGTGCGGCGATTCAGCCTAGCTATACAGCACGGAAATGCAGTCAGTATTCTTGGCACTATTCGACGCGGGCAAAACTTGTACAGTGATAATTATAAGTTAGCGATAAGTAATATTTTCAAAACTACTACTTTTCTACTTCTGTGTTCTAAGCCTCCACGCACCTCTTACGTAGCTAGAGCGTTTGTGGTAACTAAATAGCTATTTAGAATTAATAATAATGTTCTAAAAGGATTTTTTGGGAAGAGATTCGTTAAACGGGTCGTAGATAATAATGAGCTGAAAACATTTTTATAAGTATTTACTTCCTTCCACGCACGCTTCGCCCTCCTTTTCTCGAGGCCCTGCACTAGGTATATTGTAGCAGCAGCTAGTTCAAGGACAAGGTACTAAATTCTCCGTGTGTCTTATGTTCGTGTATCAAGGTATGTCGTGTACCTGCGCACGTTTAGTTAGGAGTCACGTTTATGTTTCGTTTTACGCGCGCATAAAGATTAGGCGTGAGAGGCGAGCCGCGCTGCGCCGTAAAACCGCTCTCAATTCGCCGAATGACCCATCAAACTCGCTGCCAACAGCCATCGCCAGCGGCCAACCTTGGCCGAGCCGCGCCGACCAATATTGGCCATGAAACCCCAACTTGGCGATCCTTGAGTACCTACTTATAAAGTTTTCTTAGGACGCCACCTCGTTAAAGCCTTACTATAGTTTTATTAGTTTTTAATCCCGCACAACTATTTTTTTACTTCATGGACTTTACTTGACTACATCATTTTTTTTTCAGCTAAATCCTAATCCTGACAGATGAGTTTTTACACAGTACAAGTTAGTACCTAGGTACTTAACTGCGATCTAACCTGATGGAAAGTGACGGTGCAGCCGAAGATAGTTTCATACTAACCTGGAAAGGATAAGCGCCTCCTAATCGTTTCTACCCAGCATCGCACAGGAACCCTAAATCGCTGGGCGGTGCGCTTTTGTCGTTAGAGTGGCTAGCCACGGTTGAAGCTCCCACCAAATCTTCAACCGAGTCTAACAAGAAAATAAAAATTCTCAAGTTCGCCTGGGAAGCCGATCAAATCAACAAGCGGTCAAATAACATAATTGAATGTAATCACAGTGACTGTTTATCGAATCAAAGCCGCGTCACTCAGTGACGTCATTAGCGTGTTGAACGATCCGACGAGCCGCAATGATCGCTGCCATTGCATTACAGTAATTAACTAATCCCTTAATGACACCATTTTGAAACATGCTCAATGATATACCCAGTTTTTAACCGACTTCAAAAAAAGGAGGAGGTTCTCAATTCGTCGGAATCTTTTTTTTTTTTTTTTTTATCTATGTATGTTCACCGATTACTCAAAGACGCGTGGACCGATTTGAAAAATTCTTTTTTTGTTTAAGAGGGTTTTGTTTCCAGATGGTCCCATTTTAATCAAGTCAGGATCTGATGATGGGATCCTGGAGAAATCGAGGGAACTCTTCAAATTTTGTATGGACACGTGAAACTATTTGAGTATTATTAGAAAGAGTAATATTTTCCAAGTTGTCCTATGGTCATCAGGTCAGGATCTGATCATGGGATCTTGGTGAAATCGAGGGAACTCTTCAAATTTTGCTAGTATACTTAAAGCGAGTTGGGTATTTTTTATAGTTACTGGTGCATATGCTACCAGATACTGATTTGATGACTAAAGTCATCAAGTCAGGGTCTGATGATGGGATCTTGGTGAAATCGAGGGAACTCTTCAAATTTTGCTAGTATACTTGAAGCGAGTTGGGTATTTTTTATAGTTACTGGTGCATTTGCTAGCAGATACTGATTTGATGACTAAAGTCATCAAGTCAGGGTCTGATGATGGGATCTTGGTGAATTTGAGGTATCTCTTCAGATTTTATGAACACACCTCAAGCAATTTGGGTATTTTACAACGCCTTGTGCATTTTATTGTTTTCCACTAAAAAGTATAAAATAAAAATGGGAAATGCTTTCCAAAAAACCAATTTCAAATGCCACTACAAAGAGTGAAATAATTTTTATTTAAATTTTAGGTACCTACACCAATTCGAAGTCGGGCGATTGTCTATGACTTCGTCATTTCTTCGCACATCAAGTAAGTAAGAAGGACTATTAGGGATTGTATGAAACATTGCCCGACTTCGAATTGGTGTAGGTACCTAAAATTTAAATAAAAATTATTTCACTCTTTGTAGTGGCATTTGAAGTTGGTTTTTTGGAAAGCATTTCCCATTTTTATGTTCAATAATTTGTGCATGTTCCTGATTATTCCCCTTGTTCTGAAAGCCATAACTATTTTACATATAGGGCTTTTTTAAAGTTTGAATCAAAATCCCTGTAAAGTTACTGGAGACATAAGTCTCTTCTCAAAATATTAAGGTGTTTTTGTGTGTTGTAAAGTCTTTTACACACTACGGCTATGAACGTGTTAACAGGCTTATTTTTTTTCGTACCCTTAAGTCTAGACGTCTTGTCTATGGAAAAAATATGCAAAACTGTTTGGTTCCTCGCTGATACCAGTTATGTAACGTTTTAGATTCTAATGTACAATATCCAATTCTGGAGAGTCAGAGATATTTGCCGTTGGTGGCTATAAAATATAGCTCCAGCCTCCAGCCCTAAGAGTTCATCATAATATTTCTGAAGGTGTGTAAAGCCTTACCTCCAACTCTAAGGTCCTAATACCGATCTATGAGCATACGCTTCTCATTCAGACAAGAAACACCTACAGTGCGACAAGGCTATTTTGGCGCGTGGCCAAAGTCTGAATTAACGCCGCCTTCTTGTGCTACTGTTTGATAGTTCACTCTGTCAGTATATCACTATTGTATGTTATGTTGTTTTTGATTACTATTAACTATTTTAAGCTAAAATTGAAGTAAAATTGAGGAGATTTTATTTTATGGCTGCCTTTGTTTTGCAAAAGCGCCCTTCTTCAAGTGCCAAGAGAGCCTTGTCGGACTGTACATGCCAATTGAGTGGCGGTAGGCACTGTTAAAAGGGCTCGAGACACGAGTGACAAGTAGTCAAAGTTCCCACGGTCTTATAAAGCCGTGATCGTGGACAAATCAGTACTAGTCGGCGGCTAATAGCTTCATTACTGCTACCCTCGTGAACCTCCCCGCGAGGCTCATTAGCACCGCCGATATTGCGCCGCCCGCCCGCCCGCCCGCGGTCAATCATCTGTACTTCATCATTGCGATGTCTATGCACTGTGCAGGCTGTACTGTGCATTATTATGTTCTCTCTCAACCCTTTTTTACGTCCCACTGCTGGGCACGGGTCTCCTCTCAGACTGAGAGGGGTTTGGCCACCACGCTGGCCAAGTGCGGGTTGGCGGGCTCCACACACCTTCGAGAACATTTTTGTGAACTCTCAGGCATGCAGGTTTCCTCACGATGTTTTCCTTCACCGCTAAGCAAGTGATATTTAGCTTCCTAAAACGCACATAACTCGGAAAAGTCAGAGGTGCGTGCCCAGGATTCGAACCCGCGACCTCCTTATGAGAGGCAGAAGTCAGAACCACTCAGCTATCACTGCTTATTATGTTAGTTGGTATTAATATTACATACCTGACTCGTCCAAGCACTTCCCGGAAAGCTTGTGTGAATCTGATGTCCGTCAAATTAAATTCAAAAGTCGAAATATCTTTAATTCTCATAGGTAGGCCTATCTTACACTAGGTCCTTATTAAAGGTCAATACGATATTCGTGTTACATTAATTTGGTCATTACTACTAATAGACTTAAAACCAAGATTAAGAGGGACCCAAATAATCACATAACCCACAAATTCCTATGGGGGGTCGGGCGCCCCTCGTGGGGTCAGGAACTCGAATCCCGACTTCATGAAGGGTCCCATGTGGGTGTCTGCGCGCGTGTGTGTGTGTGTGTGTGTGTGAAGCTCGCCAACCTACACTTTGCGTGGTGGTCTGTGGCCAAGCTTGCAGAATGAGAGGAGATCCATGCCCAGTGGGACAACATGGGTTTGATGATGACAGTGACATTGGTTGGTTTCCGCTCCTGTTACCCGAGTATTCCACGCGAGCTGATTGTAAAGTTTCAACACGCTCTCGTAATTTATCGTCGGATACGAAAACTCATTAATGAGCGATTTCCAATAATTAATAAATGCTGATTAATAAGTACTCGCCGACAATCATGTAGCGGACGATCGGGGAACAAATACAGCCGTTTGTGAATATGATAAAATTGTCCAATGCTATATTGTTTAAAATGCAATACATTAATCATTAAAGTTAAAATTTACCATTTATTTATTTATTTATTAAATTCTTTATTTATATTATTCTCGTACAATTGGTTTTACACTTTTCATTATTGCTAAAGAAAGAAAATGAATATCGTTGAAAAGCATAAAGTATGCAAAATGAATGCAATTTATATTCAAGCCGTGTATTGATAAATACAATTTCGTAATTAAAATAGTTGTTTTAAGCATAATAAAAAAATGCATTTATTAATTTTATAATACACTGGCGTGCAAAAGAAAGTATCACACTTTGTATCAATTTAATTTGAAAAGTGTGATACTTACTTTTGCAGGCCAGTATATATATACCTCGTGTCTGAAACATTGTAACAAAAATATAAATTAATAATTTTCTTTTTAATCCACAGCACAGTCTGAATAGTCATTATATTAACCGTTATGTACAATTAATCGTTTTATCGTTATAACCAGCCGCGGCAGACTAAACTCAAATTATAAAACCCCAACCAATAACCATGACTCACGGTTAAATTCGACAAAGACAAATGATGAGGATATAAACATGTCTAAACCACAGCTTTTCTAAGTCAATCGAATGAAATAACATTTTTGAAATGATTTGCTCAAATTGTAACATTTTCCGTCCGCCACTGTCCCGAAATAAGTGATTTAATATCTGGCAAACGTAATTGAAATCGGAGGTTTTAATTTGTTTCAAATTCGCTTTTCGCTGACTCAGTTAATACACGCGTACAGTCGCGCGCAGGCGGCGCGGTACGGGCGGGACAAACAAACAAAATGTTTCACGAGCCGCCATCGGTGAGAGCTGCCGGGAAAACTGTTATTGAGTGTTGAAAACCACAAGTATACTAACAATTCATTCATATTTTAATGAGCGAGTATAGGTGAGTGAATTGTGCTTTTAAAGGTTCCATACTCAAAGGGTAAAAACGGACTCTATTACTGAGACTTCACTGTCCGTCCGTTCGGCCGTCCGTCTGTCGTCAAGATGTATCTCTTACACGTGATATACACTGGAAATTTTCACAGTTGATGTATTTCTAATGCCGCTTTAATAACAATTAATATTAAAAACGGAATACAAGAAATGTTAAAGAAGGCTCGCAATGAATGTGACTTTTGCTCGTTTTTTGGTCAATGATGCAGAAGCCCCAATATTACACTACTAATAGTAGGATAATATTGGGGCTTAGGCTCACGTAGAGCAGATTATTAAGCTATTAAACCTGATAAGCAGGCTTCGCAAAACACTCGGCAGCTCTTAGCCTACTCAGATTAGTGTTAGTAATTTCGCTCGCTGTGATGGAATAATCCAAATGTTTGGAACAGTTTCGTTCGCGCTGAGGGCTGCCCCACGCTGCCTCTATATTAACTCTTGTGACAATTTCTCGATATAATTCGACGTCTCGATGGCTCTTTTGACCTAATTTAGGTAAATTTACGCCTATTTAGAACAACGTGAACGCTTTTTTAAGATATAAAAAAAGTAATAAATAATGTCAAAGAATATATGGCAAATATACTAGACGTAAATTTCGATTTTTCACAAATCCCAAGGGTACCATAGATTTATTCGGGATACAAATATAGTCTATGGTAAGGCCATTGTAAGCATGTCTATGAGTGGCTGGAATATACTCTATCTCCATTCCGAATTCCAAATAAATCGGTTCTATAGTTTTGTAATGAAGGAGTAACAAATGTACGGACACCCACTTTCGCCTTTATAATATTTGTGTGATAGAGTAAAAAATATCTATTGCATGGTGTTAAGCATTTGGAAATGTATCACAACCGTACTTTGTTTAGTACGGCATTGATTCCAACATGTGTTAAATACATACTTTCATCTGTGCCTACTTGTGTGTTCAATATTGATTTTACAATTTTTATAGAATTAATAATTACATTTTTTTTTTACAATTAATAGGCCTGCGCTTGACCACAATCATATCTGAAGGGCAGAAATGATGAGGTCTAGCATGGAGCGCGCTTGCCTAGAAAATGCCTATTTACTCTTCTCTTGAAGGCGCCCAGATTGTACTTGGCTGGGAACACGGAAGCTGGAAGGGTGTTCCACACCTTAGCGGTTCGTATCAGAAACGTGGAAAAAAAACGTTTCGTTCGAGTACGCTGGACATCAACCACATTAGGATGCCACTTCTCTCGACGTCTTGCAGTTCTGTGGTAGAAAGGTTTCACCAACAATAAGCTTACGTAAGCATCTAATCTCGTTGTTTGTATACTCGCCAGTAAGTACGAAGTGGTCGCCACAACGAAATTGCATCACCAAAGACGCTTTTCTGTTATATAAAACAAAGGAGGACGCATCGAGTGGAATCTCGGTCACCGAACATCAACACTACTTAAACTGCTTCCCGCTCACACGACGCGCCATTGTCGGTTGCGAGGGAACATCACGATTTTCCGACAATCATCACCGAAACAATATCTTAATTCTCTACGTAAACTATATCCCAGACCATACTGTAACCAGAATATTCATTGGATACTCAGGAAGTTTATAACTTTGTATTTGACTGCAGTTTATTATAGTCTAAAGGACTATAGTCTAATGTTAAGAATTCGATTGAGTTATTTCAGTTAGTCACTGCGTCTACTCGTAGATTGCATATCAAATTGAGATTCGAATCAATTCAACACTGTTGCTTTGCTACGTAGCTTGAATAGAAGTACTCGTATAGTAGCGCAGAATGAATTCGTAGCCGCGTAGCACTTGTCTACGCGGCTACGAGTAGATTGAACTAATAAAGCTACATTCCGACACAAGTGTAGAAATGACAATCATTATGCATGTTCAATGTGCGCATTGAACAACGTTTTTTTTGACATATTTGCGAAATAAATAACTCAATTTTATCCGTATAGTTTTGTATTTACCTTATAAAATAGTGATTTTATACATACAGAAAACCAAAGCAGAAAACGTTTTGATTAAAATCCTCCTTCATGCATTATTTGGATGTTATATACACGAGAATAATAAGAAAAACTAGTTTAAAATTCAAAATTTTTTATTTTTGAGATAGGACTCGAAGCTCTGACCTTTTGGATCGTGGTTTACCCATTTCAACTATGACTAGGTTTTAAATTAAAGCTTACCTACAAAAAATGGTACTTGCAGTTTTTCTGTCATCATTGTTCTCGTAACTTACCTGAAAGCAAACAGAAAAATTCTGTTATAACATATATATTATAATCTATGGTTACAACATAAGAAGTACATAATTCTTATTTCACGATGTTATACGGAGCAAAAGTTCAATTTTAGAACTAAAATCATGCTCTTCCATTTCCACGTGCTCTTCCATTTCCAGTAAATAGCTCGTGACCGGCGGAGTGGGCGAGCGGCTGACACGCTCGGAATAGAGATGCGTGGCGAGATTCAATTCGCGGTTACCTGCCGCCGCCTGAAGCCGCTACGTTCCGTACATGCCCACCGTTTGCACCACAGATACTAAATTTATATTGACATGTTTTTATGTGGTTTGCCCGAACCCAAATTGAATATGAATGTAAATAAGCAAATATTATATCAATTAAAATCTTGCATTTTATTCGAAGATGTTCACTGTACGAAATCAGTTTATTAAATAGTCGTTTAGTAAGAATAATTAGACGTTACTTCTCTTAGTTCTTTGTTTGTCGGTAAATTTCAAAAACAAAATATTTATAATATATTAAGCAGAAAATTGATCCAACAAAAAGTATTATAAAGACCCAGCGGGTTTGTAGAATCTGAATCTATTTGACAAGCAAGTGCGCTTTTGCGAATTGAAATGCAGATACATAAACTAGTACTTGGGTAAAGAGTCATTGACAATTGGCACACTTGCTATAAGTGAATTCTCTTTCCTATTATTACAATGTAATGACAGTTCTTCGGCAATTGCGATAAAACGCGTCGCGTCGCTGTCGCGCGGCAGCTCGAGGCCTTATCGTCTGCGATGCGGAGACGTGCGATGTGGGTCAGCAGAGCACTGTGCAAGCTCCTGCCGGTATTTCTTGATATTACTATGAAATATACTCTTATACTCTTAAAAAGTTTATCAAGAAAATGCCTCTTAAAATAAGCAAAACAATTCGTATGTATGTAGGTATACTCGTACGTAATACGCAGTCTCTCCATTTTAGGGTCCGTGTAATTTTTTTACTTAGTTTTTAGTTCATGTGGAATATTCTTAGTGCCTGGATTTCGGACTTTTTCAACCCCACAAGAACTGTACCGTACTTCGGGACATAAATAATATGTAACTTTATGACGTCATAATTTAATTGATGAAATAAATTGGTGTGCATGAATTGTTTTTTTTAATTCTCTTAGCAATATTATAGTCTTCTAAGGTTCTTTCTATGTAATTTGACGAAAAAGATTTTTCAGGTTTAAAATTCAGAAGCAGTGAAATTAGTATGCTGTCTAAAAATCATAAACCAAATGACGTGTGCTGTCATGTGTGCAGCTAAGCCTATAACCCGCTACACTAGTGCCTAGGTAATAGGTTACAGGTTACAGCCCTACCTATGAGTCCTGAGGCTGCAGCCTTATTGATTGTTCCCACGCGCAGCCGCAGACCACGCCGACACATTCCACCTCCACAACATCCACAGCTCGTTCGCTGGGAACGTCGCAATCCCATTTGATCGAACACTCGTCAATGGATACCGAAATTTAGCGATCACCGTGTCCAGAGCATGAAAAGTGGCGGGCGACGTTCAATCCATCTTCCGTAAACGTATATAAGTGGCGAAGTTTGTTCGAGTAATAAGTGAATCGATCGGAGCGCTGTTTGCGGATGATTTGGACAACTGTTACGTCATGATTGTTATTTGTTTAGTTAGAAAGGCTTTATCATAGCAGATGAAGAATTGTGGTAATTTTTGTCTTGTTTAAGGTATAACTACAAGCACAGGCAACCTCTCGTATAGCATAGAAGAATTTAAATACACTCTACAAGACAGTACTTGACTGCGATCGCAACTGATGGTAAGTGATAAAGCAGCCAAAGATATCATCGTACTAACTTCGAAGCGGTAAATAAATTTACCTCAAATGGTTTCAAGAAACACGTCAGAACATTAAATTGCTTACCAGACCAGACCTGAACTAATTTAGAAATTATAAAATTGGTGGCGGGAATCAAACTCGCGACCTCCATTTCGAGTGCGCGCCACTGCGCCAAAGGAGTCCTCATCCGCATCAATAAACTAGCTATTAACCAACTTGATCATGAACTTCGATGCGTTTTTAAGTTTGCTATTGTATTCTTTTTTTAGGGTTCCATACCAATTTCGTAAAAATGGAACCCTTATGGTGAGACTTTCTCCGTCCGTCCGTCTGTCACACTCGATTATTTCAGTAACTATCGAAGCTATCGACTTGAAATTTAGAATGTTTTAGGTAATAGTGACCCAACGCCATTGCAATCATAAAACATTGAAAATTGTTTTTATTTTTATTTAAAAAGGGGGGAAAACCGGGGCTTCGAATTTTCAAAATGAAATAACAATATTGAATGGGGTATCATATGAAAGGGGGGTATCAATCACTTGTGTATTCTAAAACTGATTTTTATTTATTTTTTTGCCTGATAGTTTTTGATTTATTGAGCAAACTGTCGAAAAAAATACCGTTCCTCCCCCCCCATTATCTCCGAAGTTTATCGATAAAAAAATCTGAAATAATTATGATCAATAGACATAATATATATTTTACAGGAAAAATAGAATCAACTCCCTAACTATTATACTTTTTTTGATAATAACAATAAACCACCAAAAACAAAGTTACGTTTGCGGTTCGCCAACAAAAGTACCTACATGTAAATTATACTCGTAAATTCATGAACAAAAGTGATTCTTAAATGTTTTACTTCTTATATAGTATGGAACCCTCGGTGCGCGAGTCCGACTCGCACTTGGCCGGTTTTTTTGTTTTATTGTAGGTAGGCTTGCGCTTGACGACAATCATGCCTGATGGAAAGCAATGATGAGGTCTAGGTTGGAGTGCGCTTGCCTAGAAAATGCCTATTCATTCTTCTCTTGAAGACACCCAGATTATACTTTGCTGGAAACACGGAGGCTGGAAGGGCGTTCCATACCTTAGCGGTTCGTATCAGAAACGTCAATTCATTCATTCATTTTCAGAATTCATTTCAGAATGAAATTCAAAATAACGTAGTTACTTATAAGAATGCACGGAGTCACGTGACCAATTTTGATCTCATTTTCTAAAATATTTCAATTTCTCTGCATTTCTATTTATTAAACGTATAGAAAATATGGCTTAAGATACAGGTTCGCAAATAGTTACTACAATCTAAACGTTGGTTAATACACGTCGTGTTCGGTGTAATTAGTTAATCCCAGTATTTGTCGCGATTAGAGCGACAGCGGCTAATAACGCGTTATTATTTACATTGATTGATTATTTAGGTATTAGCTTTGATCATATGTTGCCGCTCCTGTTACACGGCCAGATTTTAGAATACATGAATTTTATGAAATTGTCATTCTGTATTAGGTCTGGGTATATCATTTAAAGTGACGCATTTTTTTTCGTAATTTTCTACAATACTAGATTGGGAGCATTAGGTTAGTTTTAAACTTCACAAAGCGTGGGCTCTCTTATGATACAAATTACGTTAGTTATTCGAAGAACAACCATATCATCGATCGTATGAAATGAACGATTCCCAATTCTAAAACTAAGTCATTAGATGACAATAGAACCCGTCACACGACTGTAAAATAGCTGCATGAGAAAACACGAGATCTAAGGGCAGAAGTTTGTAGCAAGTAAACATCACTGGCGGTGTGTAAAGCCTGCCATCCTGCATTTGACCATCTGTGGTGGAGGCCTACCTATTCAATTATACTGGTTAAGGTTTACGTACCATTTCGTGTGTCAAGTCAGAAATCAGAAATAAGAAATGATTCTTAGAAATAAAATGCTCCTTAACCTAATCATTCCATATTATAAATCATTCAATGAATAACATATTCATTGTTTTAACGGGCTAAAACGGTTAAATAATATTCGTAAGAGTGCGAGTGAGAAGAACAAAAATAAAAACCGTCTACGACCTTAATTCCGGGTTACTATATTAGAATAATATTGTCTGTCGCACGGTGGCAATATATAATTACCTGGACACGCGCGTCAATATTGACACGTGTCAATTATGTAAATTGCCCGCGATTACTGATGACAGCGCATCAACTCATCGCAGCTGACATGCAGCTACTGATAAGCTAGCAGCGTTACAGCGGCCACATAGCAGCTGTAGTAGCAGCCACCTGTCACACTGTCGCTAATCATACGCACATAATTACTGCTGCGAGATGAATACGCCTGAACTCTTAAGGCGAACTCAACAAGTCTGCCCGCGAAATTCAAAATTTTAGTGTTTTTTTTTTGCAATTTGTACGCTAATTACACATAATAGGCTTATGGCAGTCATTTTGCGAGAATGGTAGTTACTTCTTTACATGTTTATATCAAAATTTTTGCATAAAAATGTCTAGCCTAGGAAATTAGTCCGAGTAAAGAGTTTTAAGTGAGCAACTCGCAAATCTCGGATTAATTTCTTTAACTCGACACTTTCAAGCAGAGATTTTCATATAAATACGTGAAGATGATCTTGGGATTATCGCAATTTGACTGCCATAAGCCTATTACGTCTTATCAGCTTAAAAATCGCTAAAAACCAGAAAATTGAATTACGCGGGCACACCTGTGGTGGGCTCCTTAAGTGAAAGCGTAATGTTTTCTCATATTCACGTGTACAACATCTTTTTCATCCATAATAGAAGGAAACTCAGAAGACTAATAATAAAATTGGGGAGATACATTAACTGCATAATATTTATCAAAACGTATCTAACGTGTTTTTGGTGAGTTTCTCAAAAACGGTTGGATGTACAAATTTGGGACTTTCGGAACAATTGCACGACAATTTGTGCTAAATATCTACAGAACTTGGATCAATAAATTCGATATCGTTTGACTGTGACAGCGCTGGCAGGGGAAGGTTCCCCCGGCGGAGGACGTTTTTGGAGGATATCTCAAAAACTATTGGGTGGACAAATTTATAATTTCGGGGACATTTACAGGGCTTAAGGGACTAAATGTCTGCATACTTAGAACTGAGAAATTAGACAAAATTCCGCTGGGGGAACGCACACCGTTTGGAACCCTCGTAAACTTAGTTTTAAGTCGACTTGTAGTTATCACCATTCTAATGCAAGAAATGTCATACCGACGTTCGCAAGAGCCTGTATGTTAGGCCTATGTGAAATAAAGATATTTTGACTTTTGACTTTTGACTAAGAATTCTGTAAATCACTCCCCTTTACCATTGAATTTTCACCAGACTCAAAAGGCTATTTGAGATATTTAGAAAAAAGTATATACAATTTCGTGGGTTCTTCTTCTTTTGTGCCTGAGACTTCGGCGATTGGACGATTCCTTCGCCTGCTGTGTATGAAGTCGCCTAAGCAGGTTCTCACCGAATAATCACACTAGCCCAATTTCGCGGTGTATTGAAGATTTATCTGCACAAAATCATGTCCTAAACTAAACTACTTACGGCAACTGCTATTAGTTCGGGCTGATGGGTATCGGCGGCGTGCGGTGAGTCGGGGAGAGGGGGACATTAGGTCGAATGAAGTGGCTGGTGGCGGCTCTTTCATTAAACACGTCTCTTTGATCCGCACCGCTCTCACCTGCGGAACCCGCAGCTGCATTATAGCGAGAGCACCTTGCGGGACTCTAATTTATGTTCTTTTATAGTGTCATACCTCATTTTATCTGCCACTTCCACCGGCTACTTCCATCCCAACATTGAAACACAAGGATACTAAGACGGATATTAAGACACAAGGGAAGTATCACAAGGATAAAATATTTATTTTCAGCTTTAACACCTATTCTTTACCTAAGCTTTTCAATATGTGTATTTTATAGTGGAAACGCCACACAATTCGCACTGCGTACTGGACCACGTGGCGGTTGGTTTTTTCGTTGACAGGAGTGTGACTAGAATTCAAAAACTTGCTATGCACAGAATTGCACAATGGTCCGCGCAGAATGTAAGTAATTAACGCAGTTACAATGCAGGGAAACCATCTGTGAAAAACCAACGAAGCGACGCGGGCCAGCAAATCTAAAATCTATCTCGAATTCTACAAGAGCAGGACACGCTACGAGTCATGAATTTCCATGTAACATCGCTGAATTTTAATGAAAATAAAACCGTCCAAGTGCGAGTCGGTACAAAGGGTTCAATGGTTTTTTCCATGTTCCAACAATACGCGACTGAAGAAGTTTCCATTTTAAAAAAAACAGGCACGCAGCTTCCCAATGATTTTATTCTTCAACACTATGCAATTGTATTTAGGCGCCACCTATTATGGTTTCTGGAAATATTGTGAAACATAATTGCTTAGTTACAAATTCAGTTATTCGTTCAGAAAGTATTCTTACGACTTGCTCAAACCTCGAACCCCAAAAATGAAATCAGCTTCTCTGACTATTAGGTTATTACTGTGCTATGGTACAATATATTAGAATAAGGCCTCGGTTAACAGCTTGTTAAGCATGTAAACATAACAATTTCATCAATAAAGTAAACACGGAAGTACTCCGCCCGTGATGAAGGGGCGTTTAAATTTAATGATCAGCATTCATTGCGCGCCAGAGATGAGCGTACGTCGATCGTGCTCAAGTGTTCGCAGCGCACTACAGCGAACCGGCGCCACTGCAGGTTGATAATTAATATCATAATGATGAACCGGGATTTACATAATTGATTACAATATTGCCACTGCAATATTTTAAAGCTATCCTATCGATCGTATGCATGTGATAACCATATCAGCGTTTTCCGAGCCCGCGGAAACCAAGTATTCTTCCGTTCCAAAATAATAATAATCCAGGGTCAAATCTGCCTCTATTCCAAATTTCGGCTAACTTTCATTACAATTAACAGTTCAAAAATTCTGGGAAAAATTTTGTTTTGTTGAATTACTCTGGAATTTTGTAGTCTGTACAAAACTGCGAACTTCCTCAATGCATCGTTTTTGCTGCGCTAATACGCCTCGTTGTTGTTGATAAAATCTCGCAATTCCATTGGTGTCGTTCGTTCACCTCATTGGGCTGCCTACAACAGGTCTCTGCTCCCTTCACTCTTGATATGATAAGTGAGAACATGAATGCTCGTTTTCATTCGTCACCTAAGCCCTTAGGTGACAGTTGTTGTAAGTGAAAACTGTCATCTATCGGCTTAGGCGTTTCTTAAAGTGTTGGTGAAAACGAACACAAGACGACTAACATATGAAAGTGTTCGCCTTAATAGTACTTACCTTTTTTTTTACGCTATACAAGTTAGTACTTGACTGCGATCTCCCCTGATGGTAAGTGATGATGCAGTCGAAGATGTTAGCGTACTAACTTGGAAGGGGTAAGTTAAGTCACCCCAACGGTTTCTACACAGCATCGTACCGAAACGCTAAATCGCTTGGCGGTACGTCTTTGCTGGCAGGGTGGTAACTAGCCACGGCCACAGCCTCCCACCAGACCAAACTACCAGACCTACTTACCTATTGTATAGTCACTTTATAAATGTCTCAGTATTTGGCATTTTGATCCGAACCCCATATAGATGACACATAAAACCAGTTTATAGCGGTTTCATGTAAGCTTATTAGAAACGATTAAAAAACTGCAAATAAAAACAAAACAAATCCGCTGAAACCATTAAAACGATATCGGCAGAGCGATGACCGTTTTAATTTACATGTGGCAGCCGCACACCGCGCGACCGGTCCCGCGATACATCTCGCGACAAATCCGCTGCTATTCCGCAAACGACCCGATCATTGTGTAGATACGTGTTTGATTTGATGCAACGTGGAGCTAACGTTGATATAAAATACAAGATACGCGGAAATGAACGCAAAAAACCGTTTTTGTCAACCGTGCATTTTTGTCAACTGTTGCGGCTTAATTCAAAGAGGAGTAAATATTATCATGATCTCGCGTCCTTTCAAAAGTCGGATATATAAAGGAGTTTATATAAGTATAAAGCATTTTTAACGACTATACATTGGAGGTAGAGCACGCGATATCATGTGTTATGACCTGATCACACGATATCGCGCGTCTTACTGATTAATTATATATTTTAGAATAGTGACCACATTGGTACAGAGCGTGATTGGTTAAGGGATATTTGTATTAATGTGTAATTAAAATACAATAATAGATGTTGGTTGGTGAATAGGTTGTTTTTTTTTTACGTTTTTTATGTTACTTTAAAACTGCGTATCCAAGCAATCATCCGACATAAGTGCACATCAGGAAGTCTACCACCGTGACTTAAAGCAATATTATTGTAATATTGTTTTGACAATTTCATACAATGTCAGTATGAAAATTTTAAAACAATATTACATTAATATTACTTTAGGTCACGGTGGTAGGCCCCTAGTTCCTTCGGGATCGTAGCACGAATACTCCTCAACGGGGAAATAACCCCCCACCTTCTCCACACATCTCCCTAACATAATTAAAGCGATAAATGATAAATGTCCAAACGTTATTGGAGGTTGGCCCCAACGTTGGTGCCAACATTGGAGTGATAAAGCGTCGATGTTACAACTTCGCAAACGGTTTATGGGTCACTTCGAACCGAAGAAGTGAGTGCTACTAAAAGAGGCCTAAAACATTTTTCACAAACTCAAGATATAGGTACCCTATTTCTAAAGCGGAAAGAATTTGCTTAAACCCGCCGAACCATTTTTGGCCAATAATTCTCAATATGGCATGTCAATAATTTTCCATGAGGAACATTTTATTTGCCACTTGATTTATATCATCGAATAAAATAATATTACAAAATAAGATGTCGTAGAAATCAATCAATACATATACATATTATAATAAATCTGTAGAAGTCGAATTTCTGTACAAATAAAAAAAATGCTAAAAACGGAGTCAGGGGGATGTAAGAAGTGAAATAGAACTAATTTAAATTTTTTTCAAATTTTTTGTTTCTCTGTTTATCTGTTTGTCTGTTTGTCTGTCTGTTTGTACGGGCTAATCTTTGGAACGGCTGGACCGATTAGAATGAAATTTTGTGTGGTGGTAGCTTATGTCCCTGGTCAACATATAGGATACTTTTCATCCCGTTAAAATAAGGAGTTCCCGTGGGATAGTTAAAAAACTGCAATTAATTTAACAGCTTTGTAAACAACAACTAATGAACTTAATTTAGTAAAATTTGTTATGCTGATACCTTATGTTGCCTCTTTAACAAAATATATATATAGTAAAACTTATTAATCCAATCGAGTTTCCGCGGGAAAGAAAACATTACAAAAACAGGAAAAGCAGGCGTCTTTCAAGTTACGGATTTAAATGACATTTTATGATCCTACTTTATATATATGCCCGGTCAACATTTAAGATACTTTTCATCCTGAAAAATTTGAGAGCACCAGTGGGATGTTTAAAAAAACCTATAGCTACTTATCTACGTAGCACAATCAAAACGGGGTTGAAATATCGACAGTTTAAATCGTCCTTTTGATCGTGCAACTAGGTATAACTATACAAGATAACCCGTACGTAGCAGGAACTGGTTGCTACGTACACAGCAGCGCATCAGAATGCTTAATTACAATATCTGAACGTTGGTATCATCTCAGAATAAGATAAGTTTGGTTAGTATAAATATTACGATCCACGATGACACGCCCCACTCTGTCTTACTCCATGCGAATTGAGTAACATAAGCGATTTCGACAGAGTGTTATAAGTAGAGGAAAACCAAAGAAGATATAGGTAAATTGTGTGAAAGAAGATAGCACGTTGACAGGAGAGATTGGAAGAAGATTCCTTTACGGGTCCATCGAACCCAGGGACCACTCATTTATCTTGGGAAAAATTAAGAAATTCCACGGGAAACATTTTTGTAAAAAAACGAACTGCACGCGGGCGGAGCCGCGGGCAACAGCTAGTTAAAAAATAACACCATTCGATACACGTGTATAGTATTTAATTTCTTGAAGAGTTTCTCCTTCATGAATTTGGATGTTATAATATGCAGAAGGAAACAAAGCGGTAGAGTCTGAAAAAGAATAGCTTTGTGCACGCTAAACACACATGATAAACTCTAATTTTTAAACAAGTGTTTTAAAAATAGATTTTCACTTAATTTTGCAATCAAGAATCGAAGCCGGACCTCGTCACTTGGACGTAAGCCCGACTGATCTACGTGAAGATTTACTCATATAATAATTATAAACGTTGATACTCCTTTGTGCGTGAATAAGTAACCACATGCATGTGAGTCGAGAAGAGTAAAATAAGCCCGCTGGAGGCAGAAGCCATCGCAGCGTTATGAATCCCGCAGGGCTCATAAATCTCGCGCTTATTCTACGCGAGATCAAAATTGCGTGAATAATTGAACGAGTGACCGATGACGCAGCGGCGTACCCACTGCTGGCTGGCTTCCTCAGGATTTGATTCCTCGGTCCTGATACGCACTGAAAGGGTCTGCCCGGTCATCCCGTCTTCCCCACCACCCATAACTTGGGTACCTTAAAATCTAGAGTAATAGGCGTTTCACCGAGCAAGCGCTAGCCTATGTAGTTAAAAAATAATACATCGTACTCACGTATCTAAATTCTAAGCCCAGCGCTGGACTTTACGGAGGAAGACATTTCCTCTTGCAGCCAAAACTTCGCTTTACACGCCTTTAACAACTATACGATTAAATGCCACTAGATTAGAGTAAACAAGTACAAAACGTACAGTAGATATTTTCAATTTCTTACTTGCTTTTACAATTCTTTTAAAAATCTGTCCCGTTGGTTTATTGGTGAGCATGTTCGACTACAGATCACGAGGCCCTGGGTTCGATCTCCTGTTCAGTAAATAGTACAAGGATTTACTATCAGGAAATTCTTTGTATTAGCCTGAAAATTGGAAATTGGCGATAATTCACCACTGTAGCTTGAAAAGTACGGTAATCCGTCAGTCCTGCGTCTGATATTGCTCGTGTCAGAGCTATACGTTATGCTATTGGACTATGAGAAGGAGGAATTCACCTGTGTTTGTATACACATTCGTGCGGTATACTATCTCCCGCGCGGATGGAAAACCTCTCTCAGTAGTTCTGGTATGTGAAGCGATGAAATGCCAACGTGTCATGGATGATGGACCTGAGTAAATGACGCAAGACGTGTGCTATTTACCCGTCTCGTGTACATGCTGCGTGTGTGCGTGTATGTGTGTGCGCGCGGGGAATTCCCGCGGCCGCCATCAATCTCAGCGATCCGCGCTGTCAACTTGTCCACCGCTTGACGCGAGGGAATTCTCGCTTTGTTGTTATTGTTATAGAGACAGTCGCTGTAACAAGGTACCCCGTGGTGGTTTTATACCCTTGTTGACTGTTGGCGCAGCATCGCATCGGAACACTCAATATCTTAGGAATTATATCTGTAAGTCGCCCGTTTCTGGAATTGATCCTGAGACCTGCCGTTTTCAAAATTCAAATAAATTAAAAATTAAAATTTTCTTTAGGCCTAATATACAGGCTTTTGTAATAGGTCAATATGATATTTGTCACATTTGTATGGCGATAACTCCAAGTCGACTTAAAACTAAGTTTAGGAGGGTTCCAACGCGCCCTGCACTGAGAAGAAGCCCACAAGAAACTCAGGGTTTTGTTTTCTGTTATCACCACTTCACAAAGGCTCTTAAAACTAATTGAACTAGTATAATTACAGCAGTTCATTCATCCCCAAGGATTTGATTCATGTAAGTACCACAAGTTTTCTTACCACAAAGCAATGACCAACTTTGTAACATTTAGATTAAATTCATCCTGTTTTATTTAACACGGCTAAAAAGGAAAACTGAATTAAAGGTGATAACTAAAGGTGGATATTTAAAAGCCGCGCATTTTTTGCCAGCGAGTGTAAAAGATCGCTAGCGAATACGTCCGGTCAATTATCACAAACGGGCGTGCGGAGGCGCCGTCGAGGCACGTTCTCATAGCAGCTCTCCCCGGGCGATGCTAAAAGAAAAAAAATCGAAAAAAAAACCCGACGCAAGTGTGCCGCGTCTTTGTGTCGTAATTGCTGGCGATAGAGGACACGTCGCAGCGTGGCTCGGTGCCGGCTACAAACGAGCACTAAACGTCGAAGTGACGTCAATCTACGTCGCGCTAAATGCGAGGGTGTTTTTTCGTGGCGTGTTGCAAGTGTGATCGGACCCAATTCTTTGTCACGTGTCACGAGTGTGATCGAGCCCTTGTGGTTGGTCTGTCGTGTTTCTGTTATAGTTGTATTCTGAAATGCAACTGTGAGGAATTTTTCAGAGTGCATTGAAGTGCACAAGAGAATGCGGGCTAAGTTTGGCCGATTCGACTCAATTGAACAAGGCACGAGTAGAAACGGGACAAGCAGCGATAGCACATTGGTTTGCCAATGCAATGCAATGATCTTTGCTTCTCATAGAGAATCTACGATTATGTCCAGTTCACGCATTTCTGACTTTGAGCGGAGAAGAAAACCAGCCTGTGAGTTCACAATAAGATTCCAAAGGTATGTGAAGCCTGCCAACCCCCACTTAGGTAGCGAGACCCATGCCCATGGGGTAGATGATTATGAATGGGGAGACAGAGGTGATCCTGGGAAAACAAACTAAAGAATTTCCATAGTCCATACCCATACATTCAAATAATACAAAGTTACCACATTTTTAACTACATGATAGGCCCCTTGGCTTCAACACTTTTTTGCACTTAACACCTGCATTAAAAGAATTATGGATACACATTGTTTTTTTTCTATAACAAAACATTATTTCCTCAACTTGTATCTTAAGAGTTGAACGCCCTAAGCTTAGACCCTCCCAACGTCCTTGCGTTACTCCATTTGTCATCGGCACCCTATATCCAGGCTATATTCGCCGTATCCAACCTACATCCAGCCTCCATCGGACGTTAGACAAATAGCAGCGGCCCTTTTTCTGACACATTGGCCACGTTACCGCTCGCACTGTAGGCTGTAGGTACCTGCACGCCGCGTTTAAAAATGGCCGAAGCCTTCAGGAGAGACGGTGTCTAATGATTTAGAGAACGCAAGGAAATGGGACGAGGAAGAAATGTACGCGTGGTTTGATATCGGCTGAACGAGGAATTGTGGGTGACTTGCGGTGAGTTATTCTTCGCATATTATACTTAACGACTGTGGGGCTTTAGCGTGCGTCCCGTAGGAATGTTGGATTTTTCGGAGAAAAAACATAGAACGATTCACGAGAACCGGTAGATTTTTTTGGGAAAAAGTAGACAAAAACAGGTATTTATGCGCTTATATTTGTGATAGAATTTTAACAACTTAGTTACAAAGCAACCAGTTGATAGATCTATTGACCCTTATACCCATTACACAAACAAAACAATCAAGACCAAAGATTATAGATGCATGTCAGCTCGTTAAACTTAAAAGAAGATAATCTTTTCTAAAATGTATGAAAGTTCTGAAAAGATCGAGGATTCTAATGGAGCTGATACAGGTCGTATTTCCAATTCGAATGAGACTGAATCAAAAGTATCGGTAGAGGTATGGCAAAATTTTCAATATAAAATAACCAACAAAGAACAATCTCGCTAATGAATAACGCAGTTTGTATTCACGCGGCTCTACTGGTAGACGTAACGTCGGCAGGATACAATGGGCCCCGCGGGCAGACGCGCTTTGTTCTCGGATTCTTCCCTCGCACAGGCAAATGTAGCTGATGGGGAAATGAAATAGCTATTTATTGGTTATGAAAAAAAATACAGTAAGTCAATATAAAGGAATTGGAATACTAGCAGATAGTAGGACTCTACTTGCGGAGTTTGTCCGTATAGATACCACCGCAATGTCAGTTATTCCGCTAGTGAAGTTTCGGCTGTGGTTTCAGTTTGATGGGCACTGGGCTGATGTGATTCCTAGGCAAAAGAAACCTAAGAATGTCTCAGAATGATGAGCACAGTGCAGTGTCTCATATGATATTGCAAAGCCAAATTATGGGGAGCACTGCATGTGAAATGGGCATGAGTATCACTTAATATCAGGTGAACGACTTGCTTATTTCATCATTCTTTGCTATAAACAAAACTGTCATCACGACGTAGAAGTTCTACTTGCATAAGATAAGGGAATCAGGAGCGCGCCTGTTGCCTAGTAGGCCTGCTGTGAAGCCTGTTAGTGTAACAGAGAGGTTTGCCTATTTTAAAGCCGCGCGGGCAGAGAGATATTGAATTAAATATAATAGGGAGATAGTGTGTGATGTAATTTAACCTTTACTGAATTTCTATTGATACAGGAGTTATTAGGAGGTTACCTGTAAAGTCGATGAAATGTTTAAAAATAAACTGGAGTAGGTATTACATATAATATTTTATCTACGCTCATTGCTTAAAGTTCGAATTATGAAATCAAAATGTGTCACATATTGACCTACTTTATTCACAGACTTCTATAATTATTAAAAAGTTATTCATTATAACATAGCTGTACTATGGAAATATCTCTAGATTGTTGAATAATTTCTATTACGATACGCGGCTCTGGGTTCCTGTATTTTTGTGTGTCGTCATCACAGACCAGGGAATAACTTTCTTTTCTCTGTGGTCGTCATAGCCAAAAGAGAGTGTAGAGCCAATCCTCAATTTTGTTTTTTTTTTTGTATAAGGAGTCCACAGACAACATTTAGTTGGTAGTCATGATCGACCATAGACAACAATTAATTCAAGGAAACAATAATTTTTCCCTGCCTTACGAGTATATGACTGATTAAAAAGTGTGTTCATACAGAATATTGAAAAGAATTATGTATAATTTTTGATTATTTAATTATCCACTAAAATATATTTTATCTGACTTGTGTAAATATTTTTCTACTCTTTTTTGTTTCATGACTTTTTTAACAGACTATACGCAGTTTGCAACTGAATTTTGGCGCCATACCTAACTTTTAACATTTCAATGTGTTATTTTTGTTACTTAGTCAAAACTTAGCGCGGAAAAATGTCTAGCAGTGAAACGTACTAAAGAAAATTTAACTCCACCTGACATTTTAGTAATTGCAACAAAAATGACCCACAATCTTTTACCAACAAAGTGAAGGATTTACGACAAACGTTGGCAAGATTTTATGGTTTGGATTTATGATAATTTGAGCGTAGATAAAGTAGTGTATGAAACTCTACATAATTAGGTATTAAAACACTCGTGTGATACTATTAAAAAACTCGCCTGCGGCTCGTTTTTTAAACTCACACTCATGTTTTAATACCCCCCATTATGCATCCGTTTCATAAACTACTATTATCTACGCTCATTGCTTAAAGTTCGAATTATGAAATCAAAATGTGTCACATATTGACCTACTTTATGCACAGACTTCTATAATTATTAAAAAGTTATTCATTATAACATAGCTGTACTATGGAAATATCTCTAGATTGTTGAATAATTTCTATTACGATACGCGGCTCTGGGTTCTTGTATTTTTGTGTGTCGTCATCACAGACCAGGGAATAACTTTCTTTTCTCTGTGGTCGTCATAGCCAAAAGAGTGTAGAGCCAATCCTCAATTTTGTTTTTTTTTATATAAGGAGTCCACAGACAACATTTAGTTGGTAGTCATGATCGACCATAGACAACAATTAATTCACGGAAACAATAATTTTTCCCTGCCTTATATGACTGATTAAAAAGTGTGTTCATACAGAATATTAAAAAGAATTATGTATAATTTTTGATTATTTAATTATCCACTAAAAATATAGTTTATCTGACTTGTATAAATATTTTTCTACTCTTTTTTGTTTCATGACTTTTTTAACAGACTATACGCAGTTTGCAACTGAATTTTGGCGCCATACCTAACTTTTAACATTTCAATGTGTTATTTTTGTTACTTAGTCAAAACTAAGCGCGGAAAAATGTCTAGCAGTGAAACGTACTAAAGAAAATTTAACTCCACCTGACATTTTAGTAATTGCAACAAAAATGACCCACAATCTTTTACCAACAAAGTGAAGGATTTACGACAAACGTTAGCAAGATTTTATGGTTTGGATTTATGATAATTTGAGCGTAGATAAAGTAGTGTATGAAACTCTACATAATTAGGTATTAAAACACTCGTGTGATACTATTAAAAAACTCGCCTGCGGCTCGTTTTTTAAACTCACACTCATGTTTTAATACCCCCCATTATGCATCCGTTTCATAAACTACTATTATCTACGCTCATTGCTTAAAGTTCAAATTATGAAATCAAAATGTGTCACATATTGACCTACTTTATTCACAGACTTCTATAATTATTAAAAAGTTATTCATTATAACATCGCTGTACTATGGAAATATCTCTAGATAGTTGAATAATTTCTATTACGATACGCGGCTCTGGGTTCCTGTATTTTTGTGTGTCGTCATCACAGACCAGGGAAAAACTTTCTTTTCTCTGTGGTCGTCATAGCCAAAAGAGAGTGTAGAGCCAATCCTCAATTTTTTTTTTTTTTTTATATATAAGGAGTCCACAGACAACATTAAAGTTGGTAGTCATGATCGACCATAGACAACAATTAATTCACGGAAACAATAATTTTTCCCTACCTTATATGACTGATTAAAAAGTGTATTCATATAGAATATTGAAAAGAATTATGTATAATTTTTGATTATTTAATTATCCACTAAAAATATAGTTTATCTGACTTGTATAAATATTTTTCTACTCTTTTTTGTTTCATGACTTTTTTAACAGACTATACGCAGTTTGCAACTGAATTTTGGCGCCATACCTAACTTAACATTTCAATGTGTTATTTTTGTTACTTAGTCAAAACTTAGCGCGGAAAAATGTCTAGCAGTGAAACGTACTAAAGAAAATTTAACTCCACCTGACATTTTACTAATTGCAACAAAAATGACCCACAATCTTTTACCAACAAAGTGAAGGATTTACGACAAACGTTAGCAAGATTTTATGGTTTGGATTTATGATAATTTGAGCGTAGATAAAGTAGTGTATGAAACTCTACATAAATAGGTATTAAAACACTCGTGTGATACTATTAAAAAACGAGCCGCACTCATGTTTTAATACCCCCCATTATGCATCCGTTTCATAAACTACTATTATACTTACATGCGATTATTACAATATAATCAGAATGCTAAAGAAGGAAGTAGGATTATGAATATGTTCACAATTCTGTTGAGGATTTGTAGACGGAATGTTGTAACGATTAGGTACGTACAAAAAACTACAATTTGCTATCTATTGACGGTTATTGCGAGGTAGTTTTGAAAGGGGGTCCCGCGGGCGAGCGCGTCGCCTTCAATCGACGAACAATAAAAGTTGCTCGAAGCCTCCGCCTCCCGGGCCTCTCAGTGCCTTCGACGGAGGCCGACAAAGCTCTTTGTGCCGCGCCGGTAGATCGAGATGGGCTTCTTGTTTAATCTCACCCCGGAGATTACTTAAACCGAAAGTTAGATAGCGTTTATTTCTATCTGCTTGTATAATAAGCGGTGATATTGATAGGTACCGATAATCGCAGCTTCTATGATATCGGGAGATTGAGTTTTGCAGTGAGCCATAAGCACAAATTTATCCAAAGTACGGCCACCGGACCGATTAGTTTGATGTGAATAGAAAAAAACAAAGGTGATGTTATAGAGGATTTGTCAGAGTTCAGACGCGTTTTTTATCGCAAGCATATCTTACCGACGGCATAAATCAGAAAGTCTTGAGTTCAATTTCTAGCGCTGCATATGCTTTTTTGACTATAGTTAGGATAAATAATTCAGTCATGGCTTGTTACCACTAGGAGACCCTTATTACCAATTAAGTAATTGTAAGATCAGTCTGATTTCTTCAAAGATCTAATCATGAACCTATCAAAACATCAGTACTTATCCGTGATGCAATAAAATATTCATAGAAGGGAGGAAGTTACTTATGATTTTTTTCTTTTTAAGGTGGAAGCATATTAATGAAACGCAATATAGCTTAACGGCCCGTCGCGGTGACAAGTTACCATCTGATGATTACCATCGAGCACAGAATAAAGCAGTGATAGTCGTGATGGAGTTGTCATAAAATTCGACCACACTGGTCCGATCCATCACTTGCAATGTTTTATTCGCGTCGTGTTTAGTTCAGTTTAGTTGAAAGCAGCCAAGTTATAAAGTCCACTCAATGAGTTGTGTTTGCTACTCGCAGTTTGCTTTTAACTCAAACTTTGCACTTGCGACCAACTTAAGAGTTTTGTATTGATTTTAAACTAATTGCTTGGTTTATTTCTTCTTTCTTGAAATTTTTCTTGGTAAAGATTGCGGTCTTGGTAAATGAATATTTGTATTCAAATCTGTTTAATGATTCTCCTAAAATATGCTACTAATATTCAACAATGTGGAAGTGAGTAAGTTGATTAAGTCTGAGTTACGCCACAACTTCTGGCTGGGAATTGACATAGGTTCTAGTACACTTGAATTCTGAAAAATCTGTTGTTCTTGTGAAAAATTATATTTTTAAATCGAAAATCCTCGATTCCCGTAGTTGTAAAAAAGCTGAAACAGACGCGGGAAAAACTACCGGCAAAATTTAGACATAAAAAAATATTTTCTCAGAAGATTTTCTTCATTGTGTATTATTTCCTCTTCATTATGTGTAACGTTTTAATGAGCTTGGTCTAATGAGGCTTCAACAGTATTTGTTGTAGGTAACAAAGACGCGATGAACACACGCTTTGTAACGTCTAAGGATACAGTGAATAGTCGACGGAACACGCGCTCTACTAGTTATTTACTTTTGCTTCCTTATTCGATCATTATGATTTAAAAGTTTTAAATATTCCGTGAATCAAAATTAGGAACAGTTTTTTGTATTAATTCCGACAACATTGTAATGCACAATGGTTATGCCACTAGAATATCTTGAAACTGTGGTTATACTTAGCTTTTCACTAAGTAGATCCCGTTACGTACTTGGCTGGCCTTCCATTTACATAATTATGATACTCTACACGACACAAAGATAACGTAAGTTCAAAATGTCCTTTCCGGTATTGTTTTAATGCCTCTACTATTGTTTTGAATTCCAATGCCAATATCTTGAGTATAGATGCCTGTTATCCGCCTAGATTGGCGTTCCTTTTAGTGCATTTAGGGTGTATGTCTGTACGTCACAAACAGCGCAATACAATACGGTGCTATCAATCGCCATAGCTCGTCGATTAGTCGGCGGCTTCCTTTGTTCTTGTCTTGCCACCGCGCGATAGGCTTTGTGCCTAGCTCATTATCACAACTCTAATTAAGCCGGAGGCTTGATGAAATAGCCTCGATGGCTGAAATATTAAAATTTTGACTCCCGAAAGGTGCCGATGAGCTTGATATCTGGAAAACGCAATTTACACAAAAATAATGCTTATTGCTGATTTTAAAAATCTGTGAATGTAGGTCAAAACTATGTTTTTATTAAGAGAAAGTGCCGAGTTCTTTGTTCATTCTTAACTAAACAATTTTCCGGATGTGGCGTAGTATTACAGTCTAAATTCAAAAAATTCAAAATTCAAATCATTTATTTCATATTGGCCACTACTTGTTAGCACTTATGAATGTCAAGTAGGTACATATACTTATTAATAGTGATAACTATTTAACGACTTAAAAACTAAGTTTACGAATAATTATTTTGTCTCTACGACTAAGGGAGCAGCCCTTTGCGCCATCTCTTAAATTCACTCCACATAACCATAATAATATCTTGTTTCCGTCACTTATAATATTAAAACCTACTCGATCACACTCGACGTGTATTCAAGTGAAGCCAAAAGTGCCCTCAACACACATAAAAATCCGAAAGGGTCAAAACCGACTATATTTGTAGAGGAGCGCATGCAAACAAGGATTAGATAAAATATATTCTATCCTAATAGATAAAAATAGTAAAGATCGCCGCCGCCGCCGCTGAGCGAACTACCGCGTGGCCTTATACGGTTGGTACTAGTGACACCCATAAATTGGCGACATTTTTTCGCGCTGTTCGCCCTGTCTTTAGTATACAAGTCTGTGGCTATCCTATTTTTAACAACAACGCAGTTCTATTAAATAATATATGAACATAGTACCGCCATAATAAAATAGGTATAGTGTGTTCAATCCACCAAGACGTACGTATTATGAACTCTCAAGTAGGTACACAGCTTTCTCATTCTTTAAAATTTTGTCCAGGATATTCGAAACTCTCTCTCTCTACAAATCCGAGACTCAGAACTATCTCTGTTTTTATGGTTTCATTGAAAGATAATAATAGGTACGTAGGTACAAACTATAAAGCTAGCAAAAATAACCCTTTACGAAGTCACTGTTATTTGAGGTCAGCGCTCGGACGGCGCAGCTTGTTTAAAACAACACAGATGTCCGGCTGCGGACATGGACACTGGACCTGGACAATGGACATGTCCTGCGGTTCGCAGCGCGTGTGGTCGTCGCGTCATATGGCCGACAATCTACCTCGCTCCGCTGTAATAATATGGCTACACTGTTGGATTTATAGCTAGTGGAGAAAATAAAACAAATAGACCTTTAAGGGCTTGAAAACGTTGAGCTGAGGGTTTCAGCGGCTTTTCTTCTCTCGTAACGGCGCCGTCTCTCAGTTCAAATCCGCGCCCTTTGCTGAAGGTTTCGTTAACACCTCTTTAGTTGTATTTAAATAATTATGGTGTTCTGTGATGATACATACAAAATAGACTACAAACTTGTGAGATGCAAACCGATTAAAAAAGATTCTTTTTGTATTGCAGATTGGCTTGCTCTTGACGACAATCATGCCTAATGAAAAGCAGTGATGTGGTCTAGGTTAGAGCGCGCTTGCCTAAAAAATATATATCTAATAATTTTGATTATTTTTAGGAAACGAAAAAAATAATGATCATATAACGTTCTTTACACTAATTATATTTATTAAAATCAACGTCGATGGATGTTATGGTAAATTGTTATTTAAACTTTAAGTTATATTTTTGAAAGTAACGGATATCCACGCTTTCTGTTTGAATTTTAAAAATACTTCCTGAGCGGGTAGTGGTTATTTATTTAACTAGTTATCTAGTTAGTTACAAATTGAAAGTTTTTCTATTGAATATTTAATTGAATACAGATTTAACTCTAGTTTAAAACTATATCCAGTGCGAACAATGTACAGTAGTGAAAAGTGCCCAGAGGTGCCTGTTTCAATATTGGTACTCTTTGTTTCAATATTGCCCGTCACAGCGACAATAGCCCCAACGCTGCACATTTTACGAATATTTTCACCGCCTGTAAAAATTGATAAAATTTTGAATAAGCAGGACTGATTAACTTGTTTTGCTATTATCCGCTTCTGGAAAGGATTCTGTATGGTGCAATATGCAGGAACACAATCCACATGAAACACCACACACAATTTTCTATTACTTTCTTCGACGCACGTTTCGTCCCGACACCGGGACATCCTCAGGAGATGTTGACTTCACAATGCGAAATCGTAGAGTGTGTATGCGAATCGTGACTCTACGATTTCGCATTGTGAAGTCAACATCTCCTGAGGATGTCCCGGTGTCGGGACGAAACGTGCGTCGAAGAAAGTAATAGAAAATTGTGTGTGGTGTTTCATGTGGATTGTGTTCCTGCATATTGCACCATACAGAATCCTTTCCAGAAGCGGATAATAGCAAAACAAGTTAATCAGTCCTGCTAATTATGGATTTCCGCAAAATAACGCCTGCTTCCATTCAAAATTTTGAATATTTCTATCATTTAATCATAAATTAAATATTTTGATAATAAATTATCGATATTAAATAATATCAGTCTACATTTGTGAGTGTATGATATTTAAAATTATGATCATCATAATTAACGTGAGTGTTCTACCAATACCTAATAACACAATAGGTTGTAGTTTCGACCGAAAAATTCGCAATAATATAGCTATAAAGGATATTTTTTCCGCAGCATCGCGCGCTGCCGCGTAATCGTTTGTCGGCAGGGGGCTTGCAAAGTGGCGCGACGACATTAAAGGCCACTAATGCCACTAATGCTGCCCTTAATGGAGCCGTGACGTGCCCTCGCTGCCACGCCACCACGCCGCCACGCCACCACGCCACCCCGCGCTCCAGCTGCAGACGCCACGTAAACATGACAACTCATTCGCGGTTCGCTTGGCTGCCTTGACGCCACGCGAAGAGTCTTGAAAAGCACTTTATTATGCTCAAGGCATTAGCTATATTATTCAAAAGAGTGGTAGACATTCAGCAGTCTCTAAATTGAGCGTGTTTTAAAATATATCTATTCCGTTTACAATCGTGCGGCGGAAAGAGTTAGCATTATTTCTAAAATCCCGTGTTATCTCTTTGCACAGATACAGCAGAATTTTAGACCATGAGCGCAGTACAGTGCATCATATCATATTGAAACGTAAAGCTGCACGTGATGCTTAGAGCATCTGGACATGGAGAGTGGACACGGACAGGCGTGTCACTGAACATCAGGTGAACGTCGTCTTTCTCGTCTCATGCTTCTTTTGTACAAAAAAACAGCTACTTGAGCTGAGGGGCTAGTATAAACCCGGTTACAATATCTGTGGACCTCGCTGGAATGCGTACCCCCTTCCCGTTCTCCTTTCACCTCTCCGCGCTCGCCCCAACGCTTTTGTTTTGCGCACCATATCAGAGCGCTGACACGACGTGACGTCATCCACGCCAGGTCCACAGATATTGTAACCGGGTTTATACATTTATTTACGAATTTCTGACCCAAACACCATCTGTGGACAGTCACTGATGATGCGGCTGTCGATAGATGGCGCTGGCTGTAAATTAATGGAGGAATAGGGTATTTGACTCCAATTTTTTTATTACTTTATTATAAAGTAGAATTAAAATAATGACGTGCACTGAAAGAACTAATTAAATCGAGCAAATAACAAAAAAGTTATAAGCATTTAAAGATTTGTGATTAGACAGAGATAGCAACATGAAATTGTGACGTCACACCTTACCAATACCATAGTAGCTTCGTGCGGTTTCATACAAATTTTCGTTTTGCGAGAAAGGGATAGAAGATCCCCCCACTCCAAAGTTTAAACGCCTGTAACTTTGTAAATCTTCGTTGGATTTTAATATTTCTTTCACTGCACGTTATTATTTTTATCCTAGTTTATAATAAAGTAATATTTTTTATCAAATTCAAAAGTAGTGTAAGACCCAATTCGATTCGTTGGTGCGATGTGAGTCGACTCGAAATTCGTACAAATACCTGTACTAGCCCTTCTGGTTGTCAATGGTGCCGCAGATACGCGGGAGGCTCGCGGCAGGCGGGCGGCAGAGGCGCGGCGAGGGCTCGACAAATGCCGCTCATTCCGCCAGTGATGGGCGCCATTCTTCACGGGCTGTTTCAATTTCCGCCGGAATGTGTTTGCTCAGCCCGCGGAGCGCGTCGCGTACATCAATAGCCGAATCGCTTTGTATCGATGGCGAAAATGAGTAAATACGTTCCCATTGAGAGACGAGTGAAACGTTTATGAATAGCTTTGATAACAGTGAATCGACTTTCGCGCATATAATTTAACAATCATTTATTTTCATCAAATATCACGCAATGATTTATTTTTCATCCTGTGAAGATAGTATTCAAAGTCTAATCATGTAAACAAGTAATATTTTATTCTATACTATTTACCCAGTTTAGGTAAGTATCATAGACATTTTTCTCTGTGCACGACATGCATGGAGGAAAACAAACCATCGGCACACGTCCTACTACAGTATGTCGAGTATCCGACCGATAGGTAAAGCTTATATAAGCTCTTAGCAAATAGTTCTCAACCTATACATTGTTTGGAATCGGGAATAACAACCTGGGGCAGTTGGTAGCGCGTCCGGATTTGAGTGGGAGGATTTACTACCCTATACCGGAATACACGCATCGCTAAGTGATTAAGCGTAACAGTGTACAGTAACCATAAGCGGTTACTTGTTACTTACCCCTTCCAAGTTAGTACGTAACGTACTGGGCTGTATTATCACTTACGATCTCATGAGATCGCAGTATTCAATTGATGTGTGTAAAAAAACATAAGGTACCTCTCACACACTCAGAAACGGGCCCCGGAACTCAGAAGAAAATAAGAATAAAAAAATATATTAAACGCAACTTTAAGACGCATTCCAGTTTTGAGACTTACACAAGTAGCCTTAGTTATAACATAAACACAATCTTGAAATTATTATCAAATATTTGCATCATGCATTGTAGTTCATTCTAGGACCTACACAAACGTTTGAAACAAAACCTATTTATAACTAGAACTAGAACGATTAACTTATAACCGATAGTATCGAGTGTTCGTGGACTTGTATGTAACAAGTTATATAACACTTGCAGGATTCCCAACACGTGCGAGTTGGGAGTTGCCCACGCTACACACGTCCCGACCGCCCGACCCGACCGCTTGACCGCCGCCGGCGATGCGGTGTGTAGTTTACTCAATACTCGCCTCAAACTCGAGCGCCTCATACAACTTGCCGCGAATCGCAAGGACGCAACAACTTGCCGAGCGCACGCAAACTTGCAACACAATAATTTACTCCTACCGGGACAGATAAGTTGGGGCGTGTGAAGCGGTGCAAGTTTTTGACAAACAACAACATGAATTGCAACACCGGTATGGTTTTCGTTTTTGTCGATACCAGTTACTTATTAGAATGTAGATTGTAGAGCCATGTAAAGTTTACCATATTGCAATACGAGTAAAAGACAAAAAACAGAATAAAATAAATATTAAAGGGGGGCTTCCATTCAACAAACATTATTTTTTCGCTCGTTTTTCCTAACAATGTTACGGAAACATTCGTGCGCGAGTCCGACTCGCACTTAGCCGATTATTTTATTGATTAGACTAAGTGATTGTTATTTATTATTGTCTGATACTTTAATTAACCAGCTTCATAAAATTATCTCCTAGCATATACATTGACATGTTTTAATTGCTTCCCATCCACTAGAGTTCTCTATTCATAAATTCCTAAAATATTACTATGGATTTTTACCCTTTTCAATTTTCATCATAAACAAACATGATAAAGGTGCAAAGTTGTCAGCACGTTCAGTGCGTGTAGACGAGCCTTAATGGTGACGTCACCTGTTTTCCCGGGAAGACAAACGGCTCCCGCGCGGCGCCGGCATTATTGTTTGCGACTGAAAAATTCACCTCAGCACCGCGCAAATAAAGCGTCAACAATGGATCGTGTTGTGTCTCACGCTGGAAACCATCGCCGCTTTGTCTCGGCGGAAATACCGCATCCCGCGCTAATGGGAATGCGTACATCAAGGTGACGCGAGTGCGTGTGTGGCTATTAATATTGACACGTCTACGGTCGCTTTGTTTTTCGTGGCTGTGTGTAATATTGTGTTTTTATACTGGTATGAGCTGAGTGAGTGTTTTTATTACGACGACAGAGAATCCCAAAAAAGATAAGCGACCTGTGGAGAACACATTAGAAAAATAAAGTACGGAACCCGAGTTGCGAGTGCGGCTCGCTCTTGTTGGGTTTTGTAATTGTGGATATGCTTGCTTTTGAAGACAATCAAGACTGTTGGAAAGCAATCTTTATAGATTGCTCTTGTCTAGAAATAACCTTCTCACAGGTACACCTCTTGAAGGCAAGGGCCAAGATCAGCTGAGGATCTCCAAGTCACAATTTCTCAAGATTGCAAAACTAGCCTCTGAAAGAACCAAGTGGAAAAAATTAATTCATACGAGTTTGCAAAATTACCAGGGCAACGATCTTTTTCAATAAAAGAACGACTGGATAGGGAGAGTTAAAAGAGAACTCCCGCTAGAAAAGCACCCAGACTTGTCCAAGAAAATGGAAGTTGGAAGGACGCTCCAAACGGTGGTTCGTCTCAGAAATGTGGCAGAGAATCGTTTTGTGCTAGTTCGTTGGTCATCTACCACAGAAGGATGCTACTGCCGTCTGCCGTCCAGCCTTTCTTCTCCGATTGGATACCAAATGACTTGATTAATTCCAATTGAAATATAGGTAACATTAAAGGTGATAATTATGTGGCGTATCCATATAAAAATCTTTGAAACAGTGCAACAGAAATACGTCAGTTGAAATTGTCGTCATTATAAGCTTTGAGTACGTATTTTGGCTGCATAAAACAGATAGTGCTGTTGTGTGAAGTGACTGGCGGAACAGTTGTTTGTTCTATTTCGCTACATCACAGGCTATCGCGCGGCGGGAAATAAATAGCGTATTGATTTATGGGACGTGTCGCTACACGGAGGAACTTGTCAACGCTGGCACAGATTTTGTGGCGCCGAGCTATTCCTGCACATGGTACCTATATACAATAATACATACAAGTAGAATTCCTAAGTATGGTAAACAATCCTTTGAATAATCCTTTCTTAGTGCAACTCTAGACCTCATAAGGAATCAATGTGCCAAAGAAGTATATGCCAAAGACTGTGCATTGATATGTCAGGTCAGTCATTCAGTTCCATTAAAATTATGTTTATGTCATGAGCTCTTATCCATTTCATCTCACATGGATCAGAATTGTTCCTAGGCATATTAAATTAAGTATAATAATAATAATAATTTAAACGTGTGAATACCTGTGTGTGTTGGTTGCCTTTTAGAAATCGCAGCGATAAGGCCGCCAAATTGTACTCCTAAGTTAGTTTGTGTTTATTTTATTTCTTTTTTATATTTTTTCTGTGGTGTGCAATAAAAAGTTTATCTATCTTTAAATCTATTTATACATTTAAAGTTCTCAGCTGAATAAGCATTTCGATTTTCCTACTCAATCGCAACCCGGTCAGAAGAGTCCGGGTCGCATCTGTCCATCGCAGTCCTAAGATCACTTTGAACGAAGGGTGCCTATTACTGTTTGCCGTTTCGGATAATAGCCCCCAACGTTGTAGGTTGAGATGTACAACTATATTGTTATTGCCATTTTA
The DNA here is from genome assembly GCA_963855885.1 of Coenonympha glycerion. Taxonomy (NCBI): domain Eukaryota; kingdom Metazoa; phylum Arthropoda; class Insecta; order Lepidoptera; family Nymphalidae; genus Coenonympha; species Coenonympha glycerion. The sequence goes on from OY979627.1 coordinate 224,753, forward strand.
TGTTTCTCTTTTTATGAGACGAGATAACTTACATTCCTTGAAAGTTGAGCGTAGATACCTGTGCCATTAATTTTGTCCTTAGAGTGCGTCGTCATTATAATATGCAGACCTTGAATTGAATACAGAGAACTAGCGTGTGATAGAGCAAAAACATAAAAATAAACAAACTTAATTTTATCATAAACAAGAAAGGATTGCTTTTCTTGATTCTGTTCCACTATTCTAGCAAATTCCATGGGTCCCCCACATCCAAACTGCCTGTCCTTTTAACAGACACAAAAAATTTTTGGGTTCAAAAGTCAATGCAAAGAAATGGTCCATAAATGGTCGTGAATAATTTGTAAACTATTCTGTTTGGTGCGGTCCAACCCGTTCATTTTCAATAGCGAAATGTAATTTAATCTAAATATTATAATACAATGAGGCTGTAATCGCCCTCGCCGGCCGAACCCTATCAAATTCCAACGAGCAACACAATACGCGCAATAACAATACGAAATATCGGTTGTTGCCATAATGGCAGCATTACGGGCTATTTACAGCGATATGCTTACATACATAGATATTACACATTACCAATGAAAAGTTGTGGAAAAAATTTTGGCCGTTCGAATCTTAATTTTTTTGGTGAAACTGTTTGTGCAAAACGTCTACGTCTAAATGATATAGAGATGATGTAGCGTTACGTAGTTGGTTGAATGATTGGTACACGATTGGTAGTGATTGGTGTGCAGTGTGCACTTTAGGATTAGCGCTTCAATTTACACATGGCGAAAAATTGCTGGTTTGTGTTTGGTACTGAGGAGGCCTTGGCTGGAATAACAATACTGGAAGAGAAACTGGACTAAAAATGTCCAGATATTTTTACATTTGTATGTGTTTGTTTGTGTCCAGAATAAGCATTTTTACTGACCAGTCTATGGTATTTGGGCGATAAGTGAAAAATCAAATAACACGGGTATAGCCGATGGCGAAGCTGGTACGATTAATAATTGGTAACATTGCACCTTGAGTCCTTAAGCTTATGTTTCTAGGTAGATACAAAGCTTTCCTTTCAATCGTGAGTTTCGTGTATCTAGGGTCGTTACCATAATACGGGCATTAGGGGTGTTTAAGGACAAAGTATCGGGTGGTTCTCGGCGGGTCGGGTCCTGACGTCGATTGACCTACTTTACACGTCCCAGCTCCCGGCGCCTGCACCCGCGATCGGCCGCCTGGAAACCTCTGATACACTGAGTCTAAGGTAGCAGGTATGTGACCGTGATATCCTTTACTACTTTCCAATTTTCCAAATTTATGCAGCGGTCAAACAGAGTTATTAGAACCAAAAAAGACATATCATTATTTCCCACTCGTTAAGTCATATTTTCATAGGAATATAGGCTTTAACTTTTAAGGAGGTAAATTCAGAGGACCAATGGGATATGGGTACCTATAATGGGTAAAATAGGGTAATGGGTAAATATCCTTCGAATGATTTTTGATATTTTTAGGCTTGCTTATCTTGGGCCTTTGGGTCACAGTAAAACCTGTGGTAAAACCCCGTTATACGTGGTTGTAATAAAATATTGAAGATGTTTCATCGTCTTTCATTATATAAAGTCTTGCAGTGTGTTGTCGCGAACCACTGTTACGGTTACCATCTGGGCGCGTATCTCTTCTCAGAAGCAAGGAGCGTTTAGCCTTACCAACCTGACCGAGTGCTGTTTGATAGGCTTCATACGCTTTTAAGAACTCTCAGGCATGCAGGCCATTCTTTACGCTGGTTTTCTTCACCGCAAAAGAAAAATTTAACTTGCCAAGAAGTACAGCTGCGTAACCTGGAATTTAAATCCCGACGTCCACTTTAAAGGCAGACGCCTGTACCACATCTGCGTGTGCCCAATTCCAAATATTAGCCTCACTGAGTGTAACGTTGGAGGGGAAAGCTGCGGATAAATTAACACAATATCCCGTTTACTTAATTTGTAATACGCTTTACAGGTGGAGCACACTTTATGATTCCATCCAATTTTCGTTAAAAGGTAAAGTGTTTACGGGAAAGTGAAAGCGCTTATTTTCTCGAGTATGTTTTTGCTTTATTTTTATTTCTTTTCTCGCATCGAATATTTTATCATACTAATATTACTGTTGCGAAAGTTATGTTCGTTACTCCATCAACCTCTTTGCAACTACTTTTGAACTGATTGGACTGGGGAAAGATTATTTCATAGATTTACTCATACTTTTAATTCTCAAAAATTAATGTTTCCAGCGGGATTTGTGAAAATTCATTCGGGTGGAGTAGCAGTAGCTACTATCCTTTTGCAAGTAAATAGAACTTGGGTAGTTATCTTACCCTTTTAAGTTTGTTTAGCTAGAATAACTGCACACAACAACAGCTCAAGGTTTCAACAGAAATAATGACATGTGTTATTGCATAGAAAATAAGTTACCAAACAATTTACTTTCCATTACAGAGACAAAAGACAATGTTATATTTTGATATCACTGTAGCATTTCGTTCCAAAAGCAACGAACACTTATGTATAACGTACATAGATTCTAAAGCTGGCGACAAGAGCGGCGTTTAATATTTATCGCACTAGTGCTACAAAGGCGAATTACCGTGCTCATGGTCGGGGGGTCGTCGACCTCGGGGCTGTGTTTTCTAATCCAGTGAAGCATTAAAGCCTTATAGTGCCCCCGGGAGCCACTTAACGGAGCTTACTCGCGAAAACTGCTACTATATCTCCTTTGAATTAAACAACTTGCTCATATTATTATGAAAAATGTAGGTATTTCCAAAAGGCAAAAATGCATAAAGGAAACCATTTTAGGAAACAAAATTTTAATATCACCCGCTTTCGCGCCGATGGAAGTTAAAAAGGCCAAGCCTGCCATCATATTTTGGTAAGAATATTGAGTCTGAGAAAACTGTTCCTGTTTTGAGAGAAGACCTGTGTTTCATAGTTAAGTAGCAATATTTGGTTCATCATCTTATCATCATCTTAACCAAGTTTTGTTATGGTACAACGCCACAGATTTAGGATGTTATTCGTTTCAGCGGACGGACGTCCACTGCTGGACATAGGCCTCCTGCAATGATTTTTAGCCCACACGATCCTGCGCTACGTATCTGTATCCAGCACCTTCCCGCAACTCTTTTAATATCGTCAGTTCATTTGGTCGGAGGCCTGCCAACACTGCGCTTTCCCGTGCAGGGTCGCCATTCCAGCACTTTGGGTCTCCAACGTCCGTCGGTCCTATGAGCTCTGTGCCCCGCCCATTGCCATTAGGATGTTATTGCTATACTTAAATTTTGAATACGTTATGTTAAGTAATACCACAATTACACACATGCCCATCAGAATACTGCGTCCCATAATTTTGCATTGGTTTATCATACGCGCTGCGCTGATCATTCTGAAATATTAGTTCTTAAGCCTTATTTTGTCCAGTATCACATCCTTCAAACCTAAATACAGTAATAAGAGTACATTACTGCTTCACAGATACTGCCATGTTTCCTATCTGGACGAACACCGCAAGAAGGGTCCTAGCAAAGAAAGAGTAAGTAGAGCCCTAAAGAAATGTAAGCGAAATGATATCTCTATCGAATTCTTAGCATCATTGCAACTTGTACTAGCCTCTCAAGTGTCATCCAACACTAAGCGGGTGATCGTTGGTTAAACGCAACCATATTAACGTCTACAAAGGCCCGCAAGGCAGCGCCTCGGCCGCGTATGTTGCCATTATCTATCGCGCCATAAAAACGTGCCGCCCAATTTGCTGCCGACACAAACGAGCCAAACCTTTCTCTGTGAGGGCCATTACCATCCATGGGTCATAATAGGGTGTTACTTACCAGCCACTGTGGGCAGACGCGCGTTAGTGAGGCTGTAGCTTTTATGACTATACTCCTAATCGGAGGTGGGCAAGATGTTATCATGATTTATGTAATACCGATTGCTTATATATTGATGAAATGTATATAAACAGCGATCATACTTGGATTATTATTAATGTAATCCGTCATAATCATTGATCACAGAATGTGTTTTGATCACTTTACATATTCCGTATAAACATGACGGAAATAATTGTTATAAAAATCGTTACTAAATAAGGAGGAGCATAGCAAGTAATACTCCTAATGAAATGGTAAACTACCATGTAAAGAAAGTAATAAGAAAGTGTTGAAGATAGATACACTGGAGCATCCTCCAGAAACACTAAATACTAATCTCTGTAAATTAATATGTAATTACAATAATTCTATTACATTGGTAACTGATGCTCCTATCGACGGAACAACAACCCAAAGGAGCTAGTACAAGTTGTTGGATTTTCGATTCGAATGACGATTTGGTGTCACCATACAATCAATTTGCGGGAGCAACAGAAAACGAATAAAGCTATCGAAATGTTCTTTGCATTTTTGTATTATGTACTAGCCCTACAGAAAGTTATATTTGTATGTACCTTTGTCACTTCTTCACCACTATTATTGAACCGATTTAGTTATTTATACGTTTGGTGTGGATTTGGACTAATTAACGTTGATTTCAATATTTCATTAGTGATATATGACACACGATCTAATTATTCTAATCGCGTGTCCAGTAAAGTGCTAATGAGATTGATTTAAAATTAATTCCCAGTTTTGTTTAACTGAAATCTTCCTTTGCATTCACGATAAGTTTGAGGGTTCAGACAGAACGGTTATCAGCCGCTCGTGCCTTAGTGACCTGGTAGGGCTGCTACCTTAAGGCCTGGACACCTGCCTGATTTTTTCTCGGGTTTCTGCCTTCCCATATCCAGCTTATCCTGTTGTTGTGAGTGACGAGAGGCCACCAAAAAAACTATTGACCTCACACCCAGATGGCCGTAGAAATATTGGTCGGCCAAAGCTCCGTTGGCTGGATGGAGTGAAGCAGGATGCAAAAGTGATTGGAATTAAAAATTGGGAAGCGAAAGCGATGGACAGAGACCGATGGAGGAATCTTTTGGAGCAGGCCCGGGCCCACAAAGGGCTGTAGCGCCGTTGATGATGATTTGTTTAACTGTCTCATTATTGTATTCATTATTTGATAGTTGAAATAATCTCTTAAATATTCCAAGTGGTCAAAATCAGGGTTATAATCAGGAACAGCATTAATTTCTAATTCTGAAATATTGACAAACAATGCAATTCTATGTTCGCCTGGTGCTCTCTCTATTACACTTTGGGCTTTAGGGTTGGCAACCATGTACATATTATGTGGGAAGTCTCTCACTTAGGTACATCGTTGTCATTGCTATGAATATAAAGACAATTGGTTATAGCGCCCGTAAACCTCGGCGCCAAATATGTGTTTGTGTTAGTTGCTACTTGCTTCATTATGCAAACGTCACAACGCGTAGGAGTATAACCTACAACTGCCTGAGCCTATATCGCTGCTCGTTTCACGACTCAACACAGCTGAAGATGTTTTTAACGCGCCCTTGAGCCTGTATATTACAAGGCATGACGTCACATTAGTACTACAGAGGCTCGTGGTTTACGCAACATCGCGTCTCGTCGCGTCGCTTATAGGCAGTAGTCACGTGGTGCGTATAATAATATGAGATCCTCTCTTAAGCGTTCTCTTCTATATTATTAACTTCTTAGATTAGCGGCACTGGAATTTTCAAAAATTTGGCATTATATTTTTTTGATATATTTTCTCGTTTATTTCTTTCTATATATTATTTCTGAGTCAAAATGATATTAAGACCTAATAATTTCTTTATTTCACATAGGCCTAACGTACAGGCGCTTGTGAAATGTCATTATGATATTTATAGACTATGGTGATAACTACAAGTCGACTCAAAGCTAAGTTTACGAGGGTTCCAACGCGACCTGCACTGAGAAGAAGCCTACAACAAACACAGCCGGGTTTTATTTTCTGTTATCACCACTTCACAATGGTTCTTAAAAACTAGTTAAGCAACAAGTTAATAATTACAACAGTTCATTCACTCCCATGGACTTGACCAGTTTGTTTTTATAGAACAAGACACAATAATTGCTACAATAAAAATGGGAAATGCTTTCCAAAAAACCAACTTCAAATGCCACTACAAAGAGTGAAATAATTTTTATTTAAATTTTAGGTACCTACACCAATTCGAAGTCGGGCAATGTTTTATACAATCCCTAATAGTCCTTCTTACTTACTTGATGTGCAAAGAAATGACGAAGTCATAGACAATCGCCCGACTTCGAATTGGTGTAGGTACCTAAAATTTAAATAAAAATTATTTCACTCTTTGTAGTGGCATTTGAAGTTGGTTTTTTGGAAAGCATTTCCCATTTTTATTTTTTACTTTTTAGTGGTAAACAATAAAATGCACAAGGCGTTGTAAAAATACCCAAATCGCTTGAGGTGTGTTCATAAAATCTGAAGAGATCCCTCAATTTCACCAAGATCCCATCATCAGACCCTGACTTGATGACTTTAGTCATAAAATCAGTATCTGCTAGCAAATGCACCAGTAACTATAAAAAATACCCAACTTGCTTCAAGTATACTAGCAAAATTTGAAGAGTTCCCTCGATTTCACCAAGATCCCATGATCAGATCCTGACCTGATGACCATAGAACAACTTGGAAAATATTACTCTTTCAAATTATACCCAAATAGTTACATGTGTCCATATAAAATTTGAAGAGTTCCCTCGATTTCTCCAGGATCCCATCATCAGATCCTGACCTGATTAAAATGGGACCATCTGGAAACAAAACCCTTTTAAACAAAAAAAGAATTGTTCAAATCGGTTCACGCGTCTTCGAGTAATCGGTGAACATACATAGATAAAAAAAAAAAGAAAAAAAAAAAAAAAAAGATTCCGACGAATTGAGAACCTCCTCCTTTTTTTGAAGTCGGTTAAAAATTATACCTTTTTAAAAAATTGTACTAAAACCAACCCTCTGGACCCATTCCGCTGAAAAATAACTCAACAACTCAGCAACAAAAACACCATAGAACAAAAGATAGATGTGTTTTGACTGAGATATCATAACTGAATATCATTTGGGGCTAAGATTCCGATGTGTGTAATGTCCTGACATATATATTATCAGGAAGACAACAACGCCTATCATGCATTGTAATAACCATGACTTATCGTGAAATGAACCCGTATAACCTCCAATATTGGACTCGTATGACGATGCTATGTCGTTATGTCCTAACGATACTATAGCTATCATACAATCGCAGTCGACGCAGTTTCATGTAAATAGCCTCGCACCGGGTCAGCGATCAAAGGGCCACAGGACGCCGCCGCCGGCCGCTGGGCATTGGGCAGGGGACATTGGAGGCTGCACGTTGGACAATAATGCGTCCACGGGACAAATGAGATTACCAACCCGTATAGCTGTAGGCTGTAGTGTACCTACCTTTTACCTAGGATTTTACAATGGTAGGCGTACTTTGTAAGCCATCTTATCATAGTGCCATAAATGTAAAGTTACCAGCTGTTTAAGCTAAGCGATTAAGTGTTCTAGAGCGATGTTGTGTAGTAACCGACCCTTCCAATTTGTACGATACACCTCCAAATTAGTACGATAACATCGTCAACCATTGACATGTAACATAATATGGTAAGTGTCTGAGAAAAAACGATGTAAAGGGCTGTATTAAATGGAGAAATATTGTGAGAGAAGCCAAACCCTATAAGGGGTTGTAATGCAAGGAATTTGTAAAAGTTCGCAGGGCAATCAGATAGCCAGTGCGGACAAGCGACACACAATGCGATCGTTATGGGTTTGAGGCGAGCTCGGCTATCGCGCTGTGACGTCGGATTGCCTTTGATCATCGCCACTCGACCCTTATTTACATGAAAATACGGCACCTGCCTGCCGCCGCCCGGTGAGTATTGCCGCACAATATGTTGTAAGATTACGTCACGAGATTTCGCTACAGAGTTATTGTATGCATTGGATTGAAGCAGGTTTAGAAAATAGGGTCAATAACTTTATTGATCGATATTCAGTCATGAACTTTCTCACATAGATGGCGGGTACTTGGATTTGCATGAGTCAATTTGGGATTTCATAATTTCTAGACGGCCTCAAATTCAGTTTAGGTTGAGTTTCTGATGGGTAAGGCTTCGCGGTTGGTTACCGGCAAAAGTTGAAACCTCAAGTGGTTTAGCGCTCCGATGTAATGTGTAGCAATCGTTTGGTGGTTAGATGTCCCTTCGAAGTTAGTACGATAACATCTTCAGTTGCACTTACTATGAGGCGTGATTTCAATCAACTAACTTGTATAACGAAATCTCCAAAACACGTCCGTCCCAACGGCCGTTCACTGTAATGATGAATTTAGTAAGATAATCCTTGTATAAAGGAAATCAGTACTTGTTTCTGAGCATCCAGCGTATCAGATACATGAAAAGTTACACTCGGGATGTTGTCATTTGCTATTCACACAGCACGGGGCAACAACTCGTCGGATTAATATTTCACAATCCCCGCTTATCCTCCGCCGCTCCGCATGCAAATGAAGTTCCCAAGATTCGTGGAGATAGGTACGAGTGTTTGTTACAAACGAGCGAACTTCAAGTGAAAGTCAGTTAGTTACTCGCTGACAAACACTGTCAAGTTATTCACGAACTGTCATTTGTCGATTTAGAGATAATTTTTGTTTTTTCCAGGAATAACAGAGTTTAGTACCTTGAAAAGATATTACGAAACTCAAGAGATGCGCTACTTTGCTACGATAGGATCTCTCATGCCCCGTTAGAATCGATTTTTTTTCATACACTATGAAATTATATCTATATACCTTGGGCAGATGATATCGCCAAGAGACCTCACAACAAGGGAAACGCACAATAGAATAGCGCAGGCTTGGAAAAGATATTGGTCACTAAAAGAAATTTTCAAAAACTCTCAAGTACCAATGAAAGCAAAAAAGAAAATCTTCGATTCATGTATTCTGCCAGTCTTAACATACGGTTGTCAAAAATGGAGCCTAACCAAACAAAATATGAGTAAAATTGAGACCTGTCAACATAGCATGGAGCGAAGTATGTTAAACGTTAGGCTAAAAGATCGAATAAAACTAGAAAAATTAAGAAACCAAACGAAAGTTAAAGATGTAGCTTACTGCATAAGAAAACTAAAATGGACGTGGGCAGGTCATCTGATAAGAAGCAACAAAGACAAATGGGCCAAAGATGTGACGGAATGGTGTCCGAGACAAAACAAAAGGAGGAAGGGCAGGCAGCGTCGTAGATGGGAGGACGAGATTAGAAACATAGCAGGGATTACTTGGGTGAGAACAACGCATAACAGAAAAGTATGGCAAGCGCTTGGGGAGGCCTTTGCGGGAACGCAACACAATCCGGTGTCAAGAAATACGTAGTTATAAATAAATTATTCATGTTTTGTAAGATTGTTGAATAAAGGCTATTATTATTATTATTATTATTATTATGAAATTATATTGGTGCCGTTTCACATAAAAAGTACGTGGTAGCATAGCAACGCAGCTCATCTCTGGTACACAAGCACCCTTAAAGAAATTGAATTGTCAGTACGTCAGACAAGATTCCTATTTTCGCAGAAGTTTACAAAGGTAATAAACTTTTCTCTTATAAAATTCTGTTATAATACAGAAGTGAAGAACATTATATTACGAAATTGAGCTATTAAGCTAGTCTCTCTAGCTAGCTAGCTTGTTGAGTATTACGGTAGCTCTCGGGTAGCGCCAATTTAATTGTGAATAGAGGCTAGCGGCAGCGATCAAAAGGTTCACTTCACCTGTTTATTGGGCCAATAGTGAGCTTGATTCGTCAATTGTCATGCTCATGGGTATTGTGTAGTATCCGTGACGAATACGTTACGTTGTTAATCTATACAAGTTCCCAGTGCTAGCAGAATAGCTCGAAAGCAAAGTGTCTGTCGGTCCAAATAATCAAAGTTTATAATTTTAATGGACATTCCCATTGTAGAATCATTATAGACATGTCAGTGACTCTACAAAGTTAGTGAAAAAATCTATTTCCGAATGAAAAACTTAACGTTCGTGAATATTTTGCTTTGTGTAATACGACAACCATCAGCTTATTTTCTTCCTTTTTACGATTTCAAGCCCAAATGATAAAACACGGGTCTCTACTAAGACTCCGTTCGTCTGTCCGTCAGTCACAACATATTCGAATTCGGCTGCTGATGTGAACTTAGTTTTAAGTCGTAAACTCGTAAACTTAGTTTTAAGTCGACTTGGAGTTATTGCCATTCATATGTGACATATATCATACTGACGTTTTACAAGAGCCTGTATGTTAGGCCTATGTGAAATAAAGATATTTTGAGTTTATGTACCTATTCATTCGATGTATTTCCCCATACAATAATGTCCATGTTGCACCCATGCATGCAACTACGTAATGATTTACACTGTAAGGTGTGAATGTGTAATTTCCATTCACGTCTCGGCATTCCAGCGAGCGGAGCACGAACCGCGTCCGAGCCCCGCCTCGCTTCGCTCCGCGCCGCGCCGCCTGCTTTACATAATCACCTTACTCGAGTTTCCGGTGACGTGCAACATTTTAAACTGGCTGGTAACTGCTAAACCTTTCAGCGGCGGAACTTTTAGTGTAGTGAAAGGCTAACTGCGAGTAGTACTTGAACCGCTACAGGCCCGCCATTAACTCTTTAAATACATTTGCTCGTTAAGTAGCTCCGTTTTCAACGGTTTTACAAATTTTGAGTAGCTCATTGCAGCCATTCGACTGAACATAGGTACTGTAAGGAAATTATGAGATAGCGTAGAGATTACTAAAAACTCTGTGGTGATTATGGAATGTTCTTTCAAATGAGAATGGTTTATCACATACAAAAATACTCTTATGTTTAACTTTCCTTCATTAATTTAAAAGTTACATTAAGTTAGTATATTACTTGGCTACAATAAATGATAGTGACTATGCAATTGAGGACATAATCATAAGAACGTTTCTACAAGTGTACTGTGTACCATCTATAAACTTATTATAATTACTACCCTTATATATTCTCTCGTACTTCTTAATTAAAATCGTACGGAAACGCTTAGTCAAATGGAACGTTTTTGTTGGTAGTAAGCCGCAGCCGAAGTCTGCCACCAGATCAGATCTGAGTCAAAGTAAAAAAAAATCTAAAACAACCCGAGATTGCTAAGTTAGATAACTGCGTCAGAAAACTTTAAAATATGTGATCTCAATGAAGATAATTAACTAAGCATATTTTTTTCGTCTCTGGGTTTAATTATAGCTTCCACGAAGAGAACTAGAATCTAGAGCGAATTTATGAAGCGTTTAATTTGTTTCTCTATAATATATATTTGCAGTTATATAACTCACAAAATAATATATTTACCTAAGCGTAAAAAATATGAAAATTTCGTTTACTCACATTACGTAAAAAATTTATGTTAAAAAAATCAGTTTTCAGTTTTGATATACATTCCATATCATATTTTAAATAACGTGCAAAATATTTCCAACTTTCAGCAAAACTTACAAAAAGAATTCCTTCGAATTGCTTGAATCAATGCCGGTATCTTTTAATCTTGGTCTATTAATCGTTTGAATTTTAACTTTTTTCTTGAATATTCAAACGTAAAGAGTTAATTTATTCGAAAAGAGTTCGAAAAATTGTTTGATTTTAATTTATGCAATTAAAAAGTCTTTATAAGGGAAAAGCAGCTGAGTAGAATGATTTATTAGGTATTAATTTTCACGCTCCCAAGTGATTTAGCGTTCCGTAGCCGACAGCATTATTTTAAATCTAACAATTTGTGGAATTTCTAGCTTTAGTATTACATACATCGATATAGTTCTAATTGGTATATCGATGATTACATAAGTAGCTATAAAGTGCCAAGTGGAGACAAACCTAATCATCAACAATCAATACATATAATAAATCTTTAGAGGTCGAATTTCTGTACAAATAAAAAAAATGCTAAAAACGGAGTCAGGGGGATGTAAGAAGTGAAATAGAACTAATTTAATTTTTTTTCAAATTTTTTGTTTCTCTGTTTGTCTGTTTATCTGTTTGTCTGTTTGTCTGTCTGTTTGTACGGGCTAATCTTTGGAACGGCTGGACCGATTCCAATGAAATTTTGTGTGGTGGTAGCTTATGTCCCTGGTCAACATATAGGATACTTTTCATCCCGGTAAAATAAAGAGTTCCTGTGGGATAGTTAAAAAACTGCAATTAATTTAACAGCTTTGTAAACAACAACTAATGAACTTAATTTAGTAAAATTTGTTATGCTGATACCTTATGTTGCCTCTTTAAAAAAATATATATAATAAAGTAAAACTTATTAATCCTATCGAGTTCCCGCGGGAAAGAAAACATTACAAAAACAGTTAGCAGGCGTCTTTCAAGTAACGGATTTAAATGAAATTTTATGATCCTACTTTATATAATATATGCCCGGTCAACATTTAAGATACTTTTCATCCTGAAAATTTTGAGAGCACCCGTGGGATGTTTAAAAAACCTATAGCTACTTATCTACGTAGCACAATCAAAACGGGGTCGAAATATCGACAGTTTAAATCGTCCTTTTGATCGTGCAACTAGGTATAACTATACAAGATAACCCGTACGTAGCAGGAACGCCAATATCTGGGCGTTGGTATCATCTCAGAATAAGATAAGTTTGGTTAGTATAGATATTACAATCCACGATGACACGCCCCACTCTGTCTTACTCCATGCGAATTGAGTAACATAAGCGATTTCGACAGAGTGTATAAGTAGAGGAAGACCAAAGAAGATATAGGTAAATTGTGTGAAAGAAGATAGCACGTTGACAGGAGAGATTGGAAGAAGACTCCTTTACGGGTCCATCGAACCCAGGGACCACTCATTTATCTTGGGAAAAATTAAGAAATTCCACGGGAAACATTTTTGTAAAAAAACGAACTGCACGCGGGCGGAGCCGCGGGCGACAGCTAGTTGAACAGTAATAATATGTGTCTCTTCTTTAGCTCTAGTTAAGTTTGCCTTGCCAACAACTTGTAAAAATATTGCAGCTATAAATATTTACATTTCTGCTCGTTATACTACACGTATTATGCACTCGTAATGTAAAACAAATAAACCCACTTAGCGTGCATTGCTCCACGGTTTACGATGTCGTGGCGTGCTGAGTGAGGAACGGAGTACCGAAGTGAGGTTCGAAGTGAGGCATATAACTATTTCTATAATTTACGAGTGGCGTAGTTTTTATCGTCGACTTGTCGCACGGTGCGCGGTGCGTCGTAAAGTAAACTGCAAGTACTGTAAGCGGCCAAATTGCTGCCATTTATATTACACGGGCTAATGAATAAAGTAATTTAAAATTATTACTACTACTACTACTACTTGATAATAATATAATTAGTTGTAAGAGTATTTAAAAAAATAAGTACCCTTAGTTGAAACACCACTATACCATTAAACGTAGGTATACTATATACGTATCGAACCGTGAACATATTCCTAACTTCAATAAGATTATGATAAGTTTTCAGTATTTTAGCCTATATTATTTTTTGCAATAGTAAAATTGGAATAAAATTTTTGTTCGTAGGTATTTGGCTTTATTTTTTCAAATTTTGTCATATTGTAGATAGAAAACAGCGGACTACTGTTTCAAATAAAATCAATGCTTCAAAAGGAGTACAGTTCATTTCAAGTGTATCTTGTAGCCATGGACTGCATCCAGGAATGCAATAATCTCTGATCTAGATAAGAGGAAATAGAATATGCGACACGAAAAGATAAGCTGAATTTTTATTTCACTATTCAACTAAAATCTACTTTTCTCAGCGCGTCGAGTTTGGAATTCGACTGAAAATAGAATAACAAACAAACAATAGCAGAACGCTACAACACGTATATTATCATAGCGTTTCATTGTTTTCGTGGATCGCGTTCAACAACAAAGCGTCACGGGTAGCGTCAGCAAATGGCAGCGAGTTTGTTTGTCCGCAACACTCAACACTTGGCCGGAAGTTTCCTCATTTGTAGCGCGATGTCTCGCGTGGATCCACTTTTATTTGAATCTCGTGAAAGAAGCCCGCGATGTAATAACGCAATGAGTTATCGCGGCTTCAGGGCGCCCCCTGCGAAGAATGTCGTGAGCCATTTAATCAAAAGTTTCTGTTTGTCTATAAAAAACAAACTCAAGGTTCTGTTCTATCCTGGTACAATCTAACTTTATTTCGGAAAGATACATTCAGGTTTACACGGGATTTGCGTAAACCTGAACCAAAGCTACGAGTAGCAGCAAATTAATAAAATTCACTCGATTATAATTTGTCAAAAAATAGTCTAAACATTTGTTTTTTACTATAGCCATGTGAATTTAATATACCTAAAACACAAGTAGAAGCTTACGTGCGGAGACTAAGTATGTCGATAAAGATCTGGACATGCTCACTTAATATACGAAGCATTCTTTGAAATGCCCTTACCTCTTTTTCCTCATGGCTCACCTAACCGCCGCGTTCAGAATACCAACAGCTGCGGGCAGCGCAGAGGCACGCGTTATAAACCAGGGTAACGTTTCTTACGCATTCCTGGCATGTCCTGAATTCTGAAATAGTCCCTTAAGTGACATCTGGGACCTTTTGGTACTCTGAAGATTCGAAAAAAATATGTCACAACCTTACAATGTACGTACCTTTATGTTTAAAATTCATAACATTATTCTTAACTTCACATAAGCTCTACTTAAAATCATTAATTAATTGAGCTTATTAGCAACGCTTCGTAAATTGCAATCGGAATTTTTAATCATTAATCATAATACACGTATTATGCACTGGTAATGTAAAACAAATCATTAATTTTTATCATTTTAATCATTAATCATAATTACATTCTGCATATCTGTTTGCTCGTATAGCATACTCTTAAAGCAGTGTACACAACTTCATGTTCGTCCCGGTAACAACTTGAAGCCCCAGCCGTCTCATGGGTCCAAATAACGCGATACGGAAAGGTCAATTCGCCGTGTCCCCGCGCCCTCCAGCACGCTTGATTTGCAAGCCTCCTGTGCGAGCCCTGTCGAGCCTTATTGAATTTTTCCGCACAATCTCTTGCGACCGCCTCGCTGAACAATCTCCGAAGTGCCTCTTAATCAAATTGAGCCGACTTCGACGAAATTTTGTAACGGACCACCGGATACCGCTTCTTTATGTTGGTCATATTATGTAAAATATGGAGGATCCTAATTCTAAGTGTGCTTAAGGCTCATCTAAAAGTAAAATTCTGAAAATAAAGGAAAAAGTCATGCATTCCTTTTATAGGTACAGCTATTTACGGCCTATAGACACTTTGTTATGCAGAAAACGTAACGAATTCCCGATACAGCCGACGGAGGCGGTCCGAGTCAACAACATTTAGAATAAAACCCGTCGCTGAGACTCCGAGCTCCGAGGGTCCAGATGAACGTGCGGCATTAAAAATCCAACGCCCCCCCCTTTCGCATCCCCCTGTGGCATCTATTATTCAGTGGGCCGTCGATACTCGATTCTGAGGCTTGGACCCTCACCTAAATACCTATCGACATATTTTGAACACGCTGACTTCCACACGGAGTGAAAAGAAGACAGTCATTTTCAAGTTTATCTGTTAACTATTGTGAGTGGTATTCACTGTTCATATTTTTTAAGAGTAAGTCATGCATGTATAAGTATAATAGATTAATTAAGCAGGTATTTTTTTCTGCTACCATTGAACTTTATGCGTCTTTATAAGGTCCTCTTTCCTGGTACTGGCTAGCCACTTTGTCCGGTATTGGACATCCGATCTCTTAAGATTTTTACTCTCAAAGTACTTATGTCAATCGAGCTTTATTTATAAATTCAGAGATTGAAAATCCATTGACTTGGACTTACAATCTATTAAAGCAGATGAGTTATTAAGATATTTTATTTATTAATATCAACGTTCTGCATGAACGCTATATTCTTAAGGCGAAACATACATACCCTTTATGATTTATTTCCTTCTTGATTTTTAAAACTGTTGACTCTGAAACATAAATCGAATAAACAAGCTCAGAGTCAATGAGCATGCTATTTAGACACATTATAAGTCCGTTGAATTAACATCTACTTTAGACAGAGCGAACCGCGCGAAAAAATGTCGCCAGTTTATCGGTGTCATTAGTACCAACAGTATAAGGCCACGCGATAGTTCGCTCAGCGGCCACCTATAGTATTTTGACAGTTGGCGCTACTGTTTGCTTGTATGAAAAAGGTTTACGTAAATCGTTCTGATGCCCATATCTTGAGGTTAGTAATCAGTGGTCCGTTGCTAATCAAAGCTACTAAATATATGTGTCTTTACTTCAGTCTTCCTGATAAATACTCAACACAAGTATCAATTAACGTGAATTAATAGGTGAGCTACTGTATTTATAAACCTTTACCTACTCACAGCCAGCTGTTTATCCCATCAGAGTAAGATGTTTATCTGTTACGTCGTTTGTACACGTCAGACTTAACCGAGTTACAAGACGCGATTGTGTTGGGAATCGGGATGGCGCAGAACCTATCTAGGTGCACTAGGAGTATGGAATGCTCTGTTGTGCGCTGGGACGACAATTAGCCCGAGACGGATGCCTATTGTTAGTGCATCTTCGCCCGAGCACCGCAGTGCCATATACATCGTACAATGGCTTACTGTGAACTATATTTACTTAAGGGATTAGATGTTATAACTAGATTGACAAGTATTATGACAAAGATTTTGCATTCTGTGATAAAGAAATAGTTAATTTTTTATGTATACTACTTCTACTACCTATTCTTTCTGTATAAAGTCAGTTTTATTTAGTTTGCAGAACTAAAAGGTGCAAATACGTTGGCTACATTTTGATAGATATTAACTTCGGATGACCACGAAACTGTGCTACGCGTGGCGTAGACGAACCTACTACGCTCTACTACGCCAAGCGTAGCACAGTTCTACTGAACTGTAAGTACAAAATAAGTAATTCGATATGATAAGTTCTCTTTTACTCTTCGTATTTAATTTACTATATAGTGAAATCCGACTTAAAAATCTAACAACTTGAACTAACCATTCAGAACTTAAGGTTTGTTTATACAACTTGTTTAATAAGAAAGCAAACTTTGTTACTCATTGTATTAGAGATCTAATACACAGAATAACGTCTCGTTTTGAAAATTTTCAAAGTAAAAGCAAAAATATGCTCAACATCCAGATTTTAATAAAGCTACGAAGTTCAATGGAGCGAAACGAGACGCGACGAAAACATTGTAAATTTCTCGCCGGCAGCGGTGCCACGGGATTTCGTGTGTTCTGAAATTTTAATCTCCGTTTAAAATAATAATTATAATAACCTCTATAATATTGTACTCTATACAATGACAATATAGGGATATTTAGGATGTTCTTTACACACTTAGGATGTAATTCCTATTAATTCAAATCCCGCTGCCAGTAAAATTTTGATTCGTATTTAAATCTATACAATGAGACCAATCTCGTAGGTGCTACGTGTGGTACGATTGCGTCTCAATATTTTATACCAAATTGTCAGTTCTGTCTTCAGGATTACACAATGTAGATAAATGTGTCAGAGTTTTACAAATTGTCGCATTTTACCGAAGACGTGCAGAAAAGAGCAAATGGAGGTTTTTGTGTAAAAACCTATATCAATTACAGTTTACTTAATGCTAAGTGGGCTCTTATTGTGTTTTAACGTATTGTAAAATAGAACATATTATGTTTTTTTAATAAAACTGATATATTTACAAACTTTATTTCTATTTAGTGGGGGAGAACAAAATATAATATTATTATTATAGGAGCGTGGTTTTACGATCCTTGTATAAAAAGGTTTCCTTCAATTGATCCCAGCGCGGAAGCCGAGGTTATCATACGGGGTACTTTAGCTCCGTCCAGAGTATGAATGAAAACACCAAATTTGATAAATATAATACGCAAATCACTTATATCATTACACTTACACGTGTGCTTATCACATTTGAGTCAAAACAAAATGAACTTAAGAATTAAGTTAAAATATCGTTTATTTGCATACATTTTGATTATACATGCTCTTATTTTAAAATCTTTTTATTGCATCCAAAAAACTGTGTAGCTACATAATAAAATATATGTTGGCGATAACTGTTTATTGTTGGTCTAGTATTCTGATGTAAAGTGGAGTCGAGTATAACTTGAAAATTTAAAAGAAATTTAAACTGTTACTATTTTTTCTTCGGTTCAAGGTTTAAGCATCCTCTGAGTGTTACCTAGTGCGACTTTCAGGCCTTTAGAAAGGGAATGAGTAATACATCACAGGCGAGTAGACGTCGTGACTGAGCTACGGATCAGCAGGGTCGCCCAGGGGGGCTGTAAACTCGCTCCGAATCCTGCGTTATACTCGCAGGAAACAATCTGACCCGCGCAGATTTCTGACCCTTGCCGTCATAACGACTGATATACAAAAAATATTCACAAAAAACAAAAGCAAATAAGGGTAAGGCCTGGTTTTCATGGACCTAAAAGCTGCTGTACGCTGTACAGTCCTTGAAATCAAAATCCCATTCAGTTAATTCAAGAGTACTATTCTACTGTTCGCTGACCAACCCGCACCCCACAAGGTCAGCTACTGGACCGTCATCTGTTCATACGAATGCAAATAGATGCGTAAGCATTACCAAGGTTTTTTTGTTTATTACACATAGGTTTACCCTTGACTACAATCTCGCCAGATGGAAAGTGACGATGTGGTAGAAGATGGAGCGCGCTTACCTTGAAGATGCCTATTCACTCTCGTCACGGTCGTAAGGTGCGGGAAACACAGATTTCGGGAGAGCATTCCAAACCTTAGCCATGCGTACTAAAAATGAAGAAGCGAATCGCTTTGTGCGTACTGGTCGTATAGCGACGACATAGGGATGAAAGCCCGCCCTGTGTTTTGCTGTGCAGTGGAAAATGGTGAAAAAAGGTGACCAAGAGTGCTCAAACTAGTAACACAGCTGTAGTTGCGTATTATTGTCTTATGCAGACCAGTAGTAGGAATACGTCGGGAATGTAAATGTAAAGTATAAACCGCAGAGAGTAGGTACTTTTTCCGATTGCGGTGTGATCGGGAACTAGTCCTGTGAAAACCAGTATCTACGTAAAATCAATCAAGTCAATTGATTATGTCAAATGTATACAAGTATTCTACACTAAATATTGTATCTAAGTGCACCTTAGGTGTAAGAATTCTAAAAAATATTTTTTATTGTTAAACATAACATACGCTCGATACACTAAGCCTCGGTATCCGTTGCCGTAAATGTAGCAGATACCTTTTAAAACGTATTTAAGCTATACTGACGATTTACCTTGCAGAAAATACAAAATAATAAAAATCCATTGCATTATTAACCGATGCATTCTCGAAAGCAGGTATTCAAAAATATAAATACACCAGGACATCAGGAACTGCAGAGGAATTGCAAAATCCGAGTTCGCATTTTCAACGAAAATTCATGCGAGGCGGAATTTAAAATCAGAGCATTCTGCTGCACCCGCGATTATAATAAGCCCGGGCGGCATTCCAAGACTGCGCTGGGGAAAGGCCAATATCACTTTCTAGAGATACTCGTTAAGATATTCACCTGATCGGAGATTCATTTTTTGGAACAGTAGAACCACAGACTTGTATAGTATAGACAGGGCGGAGAGCGCGAAAAAATGTCGCCAGTTTATTAGTACCAACAGTATAAGGCTACGCGGTAGTTCGGTCGGGTATTTTGACAGATCGACACTACTGTTTGCTAGAAGATAGAAGGTTTACGTAAAATGTTCGGATCGGCCGATCTTAACTATTTTTATCTATTAATAGAACATAAAACCTAGCTTACGCAAGTATGCTTCACTGCTAGACTGTTCTTTCTCTGTCCCCGCGTTGACGGTGGAGACAACGGGTTTCTGGCGTGGACACACGAGACGGTTGCGCGAAAGGAGTGGCGATCCTTGCTTAGGAGACTTCCTGGCCAAAGTTTGGGCATTGACTTAAAGCGAAGTAATAGTTATATGGGCACTTTTATTCCAGGAGCAACCAAGGGCGGGATCTTAGACAAAACATACGCGGATTTTAACGTATATTTTTCAAATTGAATAAATTGACGAAAGCTTATGTATATTTTCGCCTTTACCTCTTTAGGGTGTGCTGTATAAAGCAATCAACTCCAGCCATCTTTGATACACTCGCGTAGGGAAGTAGGAAGTCAATCGCCCTCATTTCGCCACTACAGCGGAGTCACAAAGCGGGCCAATCGTCCCGGCGAGGCAATAAGCGGTAATGACAGCGCGTTACGGGGCGCAGACACGGCACCTCGCATGTTAACCCGCACTCGCCGTGCCATCTCGCCCTGCATACACCTGGATTTTTTACGCCTATCCCTAACGAGACCAGGCCAGGTTCACTTATCACGTGATCGAGGAAACTACTGGTAGTCGTCTCGACGTACTAATTTCAGACGGCCGCCGCGCACCGGCTACTTTTCCCGCGTTAGTTCTTGTAGGTACGGCCTGCGTTTCACGCGCTGCGTGCGCCCGATTGCGAGGCAACCTTAGTACATCAAATGAGATAAAGTCACGCGATACAAATAGACTACAACTTTGCGTGTGTTGCGTGTTGTTTGTGGAGGCAGAGCCAGGCACTTTTGCAAACTGCATTTCACTTTTTGTGTCAGCGCTAGAGTCGCTATTTCTTTAAATCTTCTTGCGGAGTGAGCCTCTTGTACCGTTAGGTACCATTGTCAACCAAATGTAGATTTTTTTATAAAAATCGGTCGAGCCATTTCGGAGAAGTTTGGTTACCTATATAAGCACTGTATACATGACACGGAGAATTGTACAATATACTAGCTGACTCTGAAAGCGTTGTTATACAATAAAATTAAATAAAAAATAAAAATAAAAGTCGGTCGAGACTTTTCGGACGAGCAAATCTGGATAAAATTAGTTATCAATGTCGGCCTTTAATCTGTGGAAAAACGGCTAGGTATATCTGAGTTATATGCATTGGATCCGCGAAATTGTGGAAACTATACGTTATTCTATACTTTAGTCGACTTGAATTATTGACGGTGGGAGGGAAGATGCTTCAAATTTGATCTTTCAGGAGCAAAGACTGGTAGCAAAGAAAGCGCCGGCTTAACACAGATTTTAGAGCTAATGTACTCAATTAAATGGGACGCCTAAACTGGACGCGCTCAGTTGATGAAGAAAAATAATATGAATATTCATATATTTCATAGAGATTGGATGATATTAATTGAATCCAGAAAATATAAAGCGAAGTCGCGCTCTGTATATGCGAGCCCAATTGCATTTATTATCCACTTACGAGAAGGATATACAACTCAATTACAGCAGGAGAGCAAAGAGCGCAATATTAAAATGTATTGCAATTAATTCGCGACCGCGTCTGTTTGATTACCATAATAATGATAAAGGGGCGGACGCCATTAAAACATAAAGTATCCACTTATTACATTGAGTACTCAAAAACAGGAGTGGAAACGACAACTCTACCCTCTACCTAATGGGTAAAACTGGCAGACATAATAATATTAACCTACTCGTCATCACGTGATTCGCGCTATTTACCCGATCTCCCAAATTGTGATAGATTTTGTTAAATTGCCAAATTACCCGTGTATATATGTAGTACTTATTGACCAATCAACACAGCGCTGCGAGATACAGAGGATAAGGCGCGATTATACAGCAACTGAAGCATACATTCCTGAGTAGCATAGAACACGGCGTTAACAGTGTAGCACATATGCCGCAGTGGTAATGAAATTAAATCAGGTTATTAAATTACCAATCTTAATTATACAATACACGCTGGCGGCTCGTTTTGAGGAATAGCTCCCGTGTGGATACAGGGCTGGCACTACTTGTAATTTATCAAAATGCGATGAATTTTTTGGCAAAGCGTTTAATTCTGTTTGTGTTTTCTTCTATGGAATATATCATCATTAAAAATAAAAATACGAACTTTACTAAAGCACTTCTTTGGCTCAAAATGAACAGAATAGAATAGAAAAATTCTTTATTTCATATAGGCCTAGCATACAAAGGCTCTTATGATACGTCGTTTTGTTTTACATGCATAAACTTTGTCCAGCTTAGAAACTGGACATGCACTGCGAAAACTTCTTTATGTGCGTTAGGCATTTTTGGACACGGGAAAAACCATTGAATTCACAGCTCATGACAACCGTTTCTATTCGACTCCTCAAGTTCCCGCACATTATTTGATGTTTTATTACGAAAATACACAGAGGTCACCAGCCGTTCTATTCTGCAAAACAGCGACGAGCGTACATCTCTGCATCTATGAATTTGTCAGTTGTAATAGAGTAAAATTTTGCATGCCATATTCGGGTTGGCAACTGTCTGGCAGCTATTTCATTTTGTAGAATAGCACAGCAGAATGCGTCATGTAGCGCAGGTGTGTAACGTTGTATAACGCAGTAGTGAATGGTGCTAGGCACAGGTTAGTGCTTGTTTTGTGTACTTAGTGCCGGCGCTTTGTCGTGCCGCTCTCTGTGGACACGGGATCGAGCGATGAGTTTTAGTGATGGACTATTTACTGGGCCTGTTTGATGATGAACTAATATTAGACTACCCACATTACTGGACGAAAGCTTTCGGCATAAAGTACTTAAACCCAAATATCTGAGTGACCGTGGTATTTTTTTTAGTTAATACGACATTTTTAAACATGAATCCTAGCTAGATATATTTATCGTCCCCGAAACCTCTTGTATACTAAATTTCATGAAAATCGTTGGAGCCGTTTTCATAAAGAATTGCTGATTTAAAGGTTTTAAGATAACGGTTCTCTGTAGTATGAGTGTAACGTTTGATAATAAACTTTTTACAAATAAGTCATTTACAAACATTTTATGCCGCAGAATCTAATTTATTGTAAGTATAACGAATTTATGCTTTTCATTAGTTGTATAATTCAAACATTTAATTATTATTTAGTGCGGCTATGTTAAATATTGCATAAATATGGTTGGTAGTAATTTGATAACATTGATCAGCGCTCTACCTTCCGTTTAATGTTATCATTATTATTTAATGTGTAATTATTATGTAATGTTACTCTTAATATAATTTACCGCAACAGTGTGCGCTGTGGCTTTACATAAAACAGTAATGAATGCTAGTAATAGGTACATATAAATGGTGAAAAATGGAGTATTTGATTTAACTTTTTAGCCACTAGGCTATACAATACCTACCTGTCATATCATATTGTTTTGTTTTACTGATTTGTATTGAAGCGATGTTGGAGTATTTATTCTAGTAAATTGTCATACTATACGGGATCTGAGGCGGCGTCTCTTGCCAACTTTCGCGGCTGGAGCGTCTAACCAAGCAACCTCCTCACCGTAGAATTATTATCCAAATATGTATTCTCTTCAGTTCGTAGGCGAACTCTGTGCTTGCAATTTATTATAATATAAGCAATAATTTAGCATGACTCGCATTTTGCGAAGATATCCAGGTGTTGGGTGAACCCGTGGGCTCGTACAACTCGGCAATTACCTTTGTCTTCACTATTTACACACGGAACTCTGAAACCACGTAATCCTTATTTCATGCTTCATGTTTGAGTTGAGAAGTTATCATTTTGGAGTTCATTTCCATTTAAATAAGATAGGTCTTTATCTTGAACTTCTTTGTACTTCGTTAAGAGGTTTTGAAACTGCTTTGTACGAGTACATTTACTTATAAGCATTAAGGTTAAAGTTTTATTTTTAACTTCATATTTTTCAGTCAAGAACATAAACAATATATTTCATTACAAGTTTTTCTCGGTGCAAACCTGCCTTCCAAATTCCAAACCTGGCGGTAGAGTTTTGAATTTTCATGAGCCTGTAATTTAGGCCAATGTGAAAAATAAAGATTGCTATAAACATTTTCAAAACTGTTATAATCCTTGTAGTATTTTTGAGCAGTGATAGCCGATTGATTCAGTTCATTGGTATCGTTGATTCAGGGCCGCGGGCTCGAATGTCGGGCACGCACCGCTAATTTTTTAGAACAGGCAAAGTGCGTTTGTGAAAACTCAATAAGTATCATTTTCCGGTAAAGAAAACATTGTGAGGAAATTTGTATCTAAGCCAAAAGTTCTCAAATTCGATTTTCAGTATAGATCCACGCCCAGTAATTGGACATAAAAAGTTGATATTTACAGCGCTTACCTCAATAAGTACGGAACACAGCGTCCGCGAGATAAACTCGCACTTGGCCAATTTTTTCCCTACACAACGCATTACGGTAGAGGAAAAGTTGCGAGCTAATAAATATAAAATGCTCGCCCGACAGTGTTCATAAATTTTGTTTAAAAACTTTAAAACTGGTAAAATATACGCCACATTGTCGAGACAGAGGTTTTTGAAAGTTTTTTGGCGAGACTGCTCACTGGGCGTGAAATGAAACGAAATGAACCAAATATGGCCAGGAGCATAGATTATTACTATACGAACCCGAATAACACCACAACATGATCGAAATATACACGAATTACAAATGATTTTGGTATTACGTTTGCATGGGAGACATGGTAGTTCACAGGACTCTTAAGTACTAGGACAAAGGTAGGAAATAAGAACATAGATTAACGCAACGCAACGCAGGCAAGTCGTGTACTAGAAATATAACATAAGTAAAGTAAAGACTCTCTCTATGTATGGATGTACATGTTGTATTTATCCAGAAAGTTCCAGGATTTTTTGACAGAACAAGTGATTTTTTGTATTCTAAATTAGCTTACATTTGTCTGGAGAGTTTTCGTTTGCGACTGGGTACAATTATTATTATATTATAATATACTAAGGAGTACTACAAGGTAAGAGATCAAACGTTAACTATGTGTATGAGTGAGTAATGAGACTAGATAAACGAAATATGTGTACTTTGTGGAAATTACTTAATGTTAAAAACATACGTGGCAGCCAAGGCTGTACAAAGATTAAAGCAGTTCAAAAACTAATGAGTTAAGAAAGATATTGAACTTGAACTATCTCAAATATATAATATCCTCTTGTCACAGTGTTTGTAAAAAATGTTTATGAAATTAGCATTTAAGTATTCGTTAGCTCTGAGAATAGGACGTGAACTAATTTGCATACTCCTAACTAAGAAATAATTTATATGGCAAAGCAACGATTGCCGGGTCAGCTAGGAGATTAAAAATTAATTAAGGATACACCTCGACACCTCTAGAAGCGGTTGTGGTCTGCAACCCGTGACATGCGGTTGACATCCAATCCCCTCGCACGAAACGCTAAACCTTGTGTTCCGTATATTGTGATGCGCATTTAATTTCGCCGGCGAGTAAGCGGCTATGTTTCAACCCTCGTCACAGGGAGGGCGCAGAAACGATAAAATATACAAGGAACAGGAAACGGTTTGCCTCGCTGCAATTAGTGAGACTAGCGGCTCTTGGCCTTTTCAGATACCATGGGAGATGGTGAAAGAAAAATGATAACACCTTGTTGGGTTTGACAGTATCCCTTGTGTAGTTGCCGAACGCTTGGATTTAAGCCGGTATCGATTAACTCCATGAATGTACTACAGAATTTTATAAGTACCAGCTTAGGTCTACAGCTTTAGCCATATTATTTATCTACGAGATCTATCAATCACATATTATCAGAAAATGTATGGGATAGACAAATTATTTATTGATCTCATGAATAATCGAAGACAACTGTGTTATGGTTAGGCGCTGGCCTTAAAGAAGTATTCTTCGATTGAGACTGCAGTTAATAAAGGTACCACTACCATTGCTAGTACTATTATGTATTCCGTGGCATTGCTGTCTTTATTGCTCTACAGTCTACACAGTCAAGGCCAACGTTTTGTGCACATTTTCAGGTAATGCGGGAGGAAAACATCTTCGAAATAAACCGGTAAACCCCTCTTAATGTATTGCCAATCTTAGATATTTAATATACTTACTTATCTACCGATTCGTAGTATCCATGTAAGAAAACTGAAGTTTTCACACCGTAAAAATGAATTTACATAAGCGTTTAAAATAACAACACTAGTCGCCTTCTCTTCACATACAAGGCAGTTTACATTCCGATGAAATACATCTGCATGTAACTCAAATATTCCTGGTAGATCCAATTTCGATTCTTGATTTATGTGTCGAATTCTGCAAAGCTCTTTGGAGCTGTGTCGCACTGTGTCGTACTGTGTCCCACTGTGTCGCAATCTGAAAGGAGCGATCGAGACCACGTGACGACGGGAAATTGGGAACGTAGCGATTTATAGATTCCGGACAGGTGAGAGCTTAGAGCTACGTCTGTCCGGGCCAGCTGCATTTCCGTAGAAATATATTTTGATTTGATGACAGGTTATGCTATTTCATCATACCAGATCTCTCAAAATAATCGAAACTAGCGCTAAGGAAGAAAAATAGTGATTCACCATTTTAAAAAAACGCAATCAAGTACTGTTTCTTCTCGGTACGAACCTGTAAGTTTAACACGAGAGGCTCATATAAAAAATAAAGATTTTCATTGTTATGGAAATTTTTGTGTGCAAATATTTTAGGGTGGCAATAGAAACAATAACATGAACTTAATTTCAGTGTATCTGTGTTAATCGAGTGGTTGATATGGGCTTCCTATTTGAGGGTCCGGGATTCCATTCCACATACGTGTATATTGTACGAGTATATAATCGAAGAATGCTGTTAAAACCAACATTAAGGTACCTTTTAGTGGCGGAGAATACATTTATTTAATTTACTCTAGCCGTCGTTTGAATTTAATGAAATTTCATGTTTTAGTTATAGTTTAGTTTGAACTTTATGCATTCTACAAAAACGAATTTCTTTGAATCTTCGCCTTAGTATACACTATGCACCTAACCTCACAAAAATTTTCCTCTCGTGTTATAATAATTTATTAAATAATTTTGTACCCGAGTCCCCTGATTGCACTAATTTCCATACATAATAACTGTTTATTCACAATGTGATGGTCCGAGGCGGATCGACTATATTTAATTGAACCATGATTGGATAATTTGGATGAAATTGACAGTTGTACTCACTTTCGTTTCCCTTACAGCAGGCAACAACAGATGTATGGAGTCGAGACAAAGCCGTAAGCCCTTTCGGTTAAGACAATGGAGTTTTTATTTTCCTATAGTTAAATTCACTCTCATTTCGCTGAGGCAAACCGACTCAGAGGCAAGTCACGGCATTCTATTTGTTTCTTTGTTTCCTTGCAATAAGTATCAAAATAGAATTTACATAGAATAACTTTAGTAATAGCATTGTTGTTTCTTGAATCCGGACGATTCCAATTTGACGTGATATGCGTTTAATTAATCAAATAGAATGAAGGACAAATGCTGTCTGAGTGGGTGGAACAGAGCTCACACCATTCGAACCAAAAAACCTTGAAGCTAGGGAAATCCTACGCCAAACTGGCTCTGAATTTTCAGATTATTTGGGCAGATTCAGGACTTCCTTTTTTATTCGCTACGAAGCGTATTATTACCACATGCCCGTAGGCCAGGTACATAGAGCCTTTAAGGCTTGCCCAGGTACCATGGATTTTGATTTATAATTAATTGATATGATTGTAATTTGGCCAAATTACGGTCGGAAGTCCTGAATTCATGAAAGAGGACGTGTTTCACGGGCTCCCATTTTTGCCATTCGAAGATTGCCAATCAGCCATGAAAGAGTATATGTATATAAATCCCAAAAAATAATTTTAATAATGATTCTATCGGCTTCGCTCCTTCCTCTACACAACTGTAATTCCCACATTAGGACCATAAGCAAATATTACCTATTATGTCATGTTAAGGACCCACCTGTATATCAGCCATAGAACCACTCTGGATACGCTTTCTCCTTGGAGTACAGCCCCACGATGAACAGACTTATGTATAATGTATAGTAACGAGCTAGATGAACTCGGCTAGCCTCGCTAATGTTACTCGATTAGTTCTGAAGGAACTAGAAGGCTAATTAAGGATTGACTTTAGTTTATCCACCTTGTCTAAAATTATTCAGGCTAGCTAATTTTAATTCAATCAAACTTCAAAGGAAATATATTATAGTTTAAAGAGATTCAATAGTAAGGTTTCTTTTAATTCATCTCCTTAGATTAAGTATTCAGGCTTAACAATCTGAGTTCATTGAAAGCCATAAAATAGATATAAATTTATGCAGCCTTGCATTGTTAAATTTTATGATTAATCAAATTAGGTATGTAGAGAAATTCAAATGATGGAAGGTTTCGGAATGGTTGTAGTGACGAATAAATCAGTGACACTTTATTAAGCATAACAAATATATTCCGAAGGTCACTCCACTTTAAATTCCTTTAGGTAAGTGGGTCTTTATTATAGAAATAAAAGGTTTTAAGCATAACTTTTATATTCTGTATATTTCAGACTTCATTATTATCAAATCGATCGAAACTGGTATGATTATTTAGAATTTAGATCACGTTAGTAATCTTAAATCCCAGGAACTTGGTTACTATATAGCCACTAGGAAAACAAGTTCCCGAAAAACAAAAACCTAGTGGGGCATCATATATGTACACTATTTACTTAACACACACATGCCTATATATAATATGTACATATTAATTCACCAGGACTTAAATTAAGGAAACAAAATACACAATCAGGAAGGTGTTTAAAACACTAAACTAAAGACATCATATTCACAATAGGATACGAGTTAATTTCAATTTTTATTTATTTTGATTTAGTTTAAATTCTTCTAAAACAATCCTTCTAACTCTGTATATTCCCTCGTAATTATCATAGCTCGCTATGTATCTATTATTACCTTCTGACAATTGACTCTTATTCCCAAAACAATAACCAAACTATTATGGTAATTGATATGAAATGAAATGAAATTCTTTATTTCACATAGGTCTAAGTAATAGGTGCCCATAGAATGTCAAACTCTACCGCCACGTTCGGAATGCAGATTTGCTCCGAGAAGAACTGGCAAGAAACTCAGCACTTGCAATACTGTTGGCTCTAGTCTAAATATACTAAATTGTACATCGATTCTATTTATATCGAGAATAAATTGAAACCACCCTCGTCCTCCAAGTCCATTTTAAGTTTGAAATCGAATCAATCAAAATTTATCTCAATTAATGTCTAAACGAGGTTATAAGAATGAAATTATCTCGTATCACAAAATTAATAAGGAAAGCTGTACTTTACCAAAAATATAAGCTGGAGATCTCCGCCACCTCGAAGGCACTCTTTACACTGTTTAATATTATGATTTAAAATTTATTTAACCTAAGATTTATTTAAACTTTAAATTTTAATTTTATTTATATAATAATAAATCTCTACAAAATTTAACAGTACTGTAGACGGATTAGAGAATTCTTCGCTCGATCTCAGCTGTCGAGCCCGGAATGCCTCTTTCCATCCTTGCACCGTACTATTTCAGCGTTTCCACTCCACTCCCCCTCTGAAATCAGAAGTCACACCCAAGTAACCAGTATCTATGTGATTGGTTAATTTAATTCTAGACAGTCGTCCCATTTGCCATGAATGGCAACGTAATAGACCAATCAGATGAACGTTAAGGACCCGCCTATTTCTGAAAAAAAACTTCGCTCCCAAGGTTTATTTTGTAAGTCTACGTTTTTTTTTTTTTGATTCCCACGTTTCAAATTGCATTAGACTAAACTCGAGTAACTTATCGTAACATTTGTCAACCATTTCCAACAAGGCGCCAATGCTTGACGTTTTTATTAGTCTGCGTTTCAAATTTTAGCTAAATTATGGGTTTACTTAAACGAAAGTCACTCAAATTTCACGTAATGGCTTACTCGAGTGTCGAACCTGCACAATATTTGAGTTTCTAATATTTATGGAGTTATTTTATGTTTTTGCCTAATTTTTTACAACGAGTTCTGAGTATCCAAAATTGCTTAACGACTTAAGAAAAAAATTAACACTGTTTACGGTTTACCATGTCATTCGCCCCGAAAAGAGATTTTTCTTTTAATCACCTAGTACCCTTGTGTACTAGTTTGAAAAAAAATCTATTTTCCTCTGTATTCCCACGCTAGCTCCAATATTCCCATACTTGTTTTATTATGTTTTCCAACACGGCAATAAACCTATTCAACTCCGGTCTCCCTTTGTTTCGTGTAGCTCGAGCTACCCAAGTTTATGACGGTGGCGCCAACATTCCCTAAATTTTTTTTTTTCCGACCTAACACGTTATTAGCCTTAATCCTTTTAGGAGTTCACGTAATAACGAAATAAGTGGATTGCGTTGTAGTTTCCCTTGATTTTGCCAGTATGTACGTCAACTAAGGTGTATACATTATTGTATGGAACCGCCCCTACCACATAAGGTCCTTCGTACAATCTCATGAACTTTTTAGTTAGTTTTTTATCGGCGTCGGATTTTCCAAACGTCTTAAGTTTTACCCAGTCCCCTACTTCGAATTGCACTAATCTATGATTCTTATTATAGTGAAGTTCTCTATTTTCCGCCGCCTTAACTATATTCTCTCGAACATGTTGTCTAATTCGTTCCACATCTTCTGGTTGTAAATCTGTCCTTTGTCCTACCCTGTCACCAAAATCAGTCGAAAGTAGAGTTCTTTTCCCAAACACTATTTCATTAGGTGAATATCCCGTAATAGTATGTATCACTTGATTGTAACAATTTTCTATTTCTGGTAATAGATCAACCCATGATCGATGTGATTTATCACAATACGTTCTAAATAGTCTTCCTAATTCCTTGTTAACACGTTCAGTCGAATTCGGTCGTGGGTTTCTAACAGAAGTATGAGTTAACTCGATACCTAGTTGACGTACACCTGTCTCGAAAACCCTCGAAGTAAAATTTGCACCCCTGTCTGAGCATAATGTTTTAATCGTAATTAGCCTGTGGTATTTCTTTATACACGTTAACGTAGCCTTCCCGCTCGCCTGTCTTAACGGGTATAATCTGATTAATTTACTATAAGAATCCTGTATCACAAATATATATTTAAACCCGAACCTCCCAGCTGGCAACGGTCCATAAATGTCACAAAAAACTCGCTCCCCGATCTCTTTTGTTATAACGCTCTTAATTGGTCCCGTATGAGTACTTAGTACATGTTTTGATTTCTGACATATCTCGCAAGCCCTTACAACTCGTCCTATTATACGTGACATACCGGGAAAGTAATATCGACTTTTCATTAATGCAAACACCTTGTATCGTCCGAAATGACCTATTTCCTCATGAACACTAACAATTAAGTCCCTCTGTAATTCCTCGGGTATGTATAATCTCAAAGTGTCCCCTTCTTCGCTCTTTCTGTAAAGAACACCCTCTTTAAATACGTAGTATTTAGACTCAGGTGTGCCTTCTAGACTAATACGCCTAATTATTTCGCTAGCGACCTTATCACGTTCCTGATAGCTACCTATCTCCTTCCATCGCTTTTGTATTATCCGACCTAGAGGTGCCTTGAATAGATTCATTTCAGGCCCCGTAGTTTTGTTAGTCAATACGTCAGTTGTCCCCTTTATATGCCGAGATAAAACGTCAGCAACCGTATTTAATTTTCCCTTCACATGTTCTACTGTGTAGTCGAATCGTCCAATATAGTGTACCCAACGTATCATACGTGCGCTCAACAATTTACACGTCTGCAGGAATATTAAACTCTTATGGTCAGTTCTAATGACCAATCGAGCTCCTCGTAGGTAAGTTTCGAATTTTGATAAGCTAAATATGATGGCCCAGAGTTCCATTTCACTGACTGTCCATTTGCGTTGTGTATCATTCAAAGCCTTACTACAAAACCCTATCACCTGTTCTTCACCTTTATCATCTAATTGATACACGTATCCCGAAACTCCTAGATTACTACTATCAGTCTGCAAATAATAAGTCTCTTTTGGATTTGGGTGCGCGAGAAGAATAGTGTCTACGAATAATCTTTTAACTCTTTCAAAACAATCATGTACCTCCGGAGACCAATACCATTTTTTATTTTGTTTCAGTAGGTCACAGAGTGGTCTAACCTCTTCACTATATTTCGCTATGAATCTTCTAAAATAATTTATTAACCCCAAAAATCCTCGTAATTGTTTTGTTGTTCGAGGTACGGGGAAATTAAGTATGGCGTCCACCCGTTCCGGATCCATACGCACTCCATGTGTATTGACTATGTGCCCTAACAGTTTCACTTCTACACATAAAAACCGACACTTTCCCAATCTCCCAGTTAATCTGGCTGACTCTATTCTGCTTAGTACTCGATCTAAATGTTCTAAGTGTAAGTTTATGTCACCCGTGGTGAAAATTATTATATCATCAAGATAATTCACACAGAATTCGCGTACATCCTCTAATATAGAATCCATTGCTCTCGAAAAACCCGCTACAGATGTTTTTAAACCTTGAGGTAGTACTTGGTATGTATAAGTTCGTCCCATAAATGAAAACCCAGTATATTTCCTAGAGTTTTTATGTAAAGGTATTTGAAAATAAGCATTATTCAAATCGATTAAGCTGATATAATTTACTCCATGGAAGGACTGAAGTATTTCCGAAGTTAAAGGTGGTGTACCAGCGTCCCCAACCATCTTCTTATTTAACTCTCGCGCATCTAATAAGAGTCTGATTGATCCGTCCCGTTTCTTAGTGAAAGTGAGAGGACTACAGTACGGTGTCGCCTCTTGTTTTATCACGCCTAAGTTTTCCAATTCGCTTAATTCCGTTTTAACTTGTTCTCTATAGGCTAAAGGTATCGGATAACTATGTTTTACGAAAGGAATTTCGTCTGTTAATTCGATAACGTGTTCGTACCTGTCTGTCAACCCTAACTTTTCAGTAAACACCTTACTATGTTTGTTTAATATCGGTAACAATAGTTCCTTTTGTTCGTTACTTAAATCTGAGTCGTCTAAGTGAAATCCGTTTTCTCTTATACTGTCTGGTTGTTTATTTGACATCACAGTATTCTCTTCTAGCCTGGTAATTTGGCTTAGTAATGCATTGATAGTGACAGCGTTGGTTTTTCCTCCCAGCCTATCTATTTTGCAGTCTGAATTTAGTTTTACACAAGATTTAACCCCCAAGTGTTCTATCGTTAGTGTTCGCTCGTTACCGCAGCTCATTACGCCTTTAACGCGCTCCAGCCAATCATATCCTAGTATTAACGACCTAGGTAATCGTCTCATTACTAGTACGGGCGCTTCGATCAAGGTACTGCCTAATTGGAATTCTAACAAGACTAACCTATTTGCACTCTCGCTGCGTGATCCAAATGCCCCTTGTATTTGAATTGCTGGGATAGCGATCTCAGGTAACTCTCCGCACTCCCTCCGAATAGAATCGTACAGTTCCCTAGTTATTGCACTAACCTGGCTTCCTGA
This sequence comes from Coenonympha glycerion, assembly GCA_963855885.1. NCBI lineage: Eukaryota > Metazoa > Arthropoda > Insecta > Lepidoptera > Nymphalidae > Coenonympha > Coenonympha glycerion. The sequence continues at coordinate 258,241 of OY979627.1, forward strand.
ATCGATTAATGCATTCATTGTTTTTCCGTATAAACACACACAAACTTCCGGTAACTTTGGTAACGAATAATCAACCCCTACATCAATCGGTTCATCGAGCTCATGAAACATTGTGTATATTCTCGTGCCTCTATCTGAACAAGCCTCACACGCAGTGCCTATCTCGCTACACTCTGTTACATTATCAAACTGGCTTTCCAATGGGATTCCTATACTTCTAACTTCCAGTTGGCAATCATATTCCTCATCATACGTGCGAACTTTCAACGGTCGTTTACGATTATCCGCGTTAATCCCTAAACTTTGTCCTGGCTTCCATCCATTGTTAGTCAAAATCATATAAGCCGTATTTGCCTTCTCTTGTACTGAAGTCCTATTAGCCCCCTTATGACACAACATTAAACTATCGGACTTCATTTGTGTGGGGAACGTTAGTTTTTTTGGTTTTCCGCCCCCACATGTTTAGACGAATTAGAACTTTCGCCCTCTTTCACAAATGCGATAGCCGGTCTGGCGTTACCCTTTTCCGACTCGGTCATAGTTAACGCGGGTCTACTATAATTTCCTCTATAACCTGAACGACCTTGGTAGTAGCCACGCCCCCTCATAGAATTATTCCTCCAGTTATTCTTAACTCTTCCCTTATAAGCTGAAATCGTTGCTACAACAGGCCGAGCTAAAGATGGTCCATTGTACCTCCCACTTCTCGAACTATTACCTACTACTCCTCTAGCGATACCTTTTGGTTTTTCTAAAATGTTTTGTTCAATGTTCCTAAGAAAATTTATCCCGTTCAAAATATTAGCTTCCTCGGTTCTAGTAAACCATAAGCGTTGTATGTCTAACGTGTAATGACGCATGATTGAATTTACTAAGTCCCGCTCACTAAAAGCTATAGTTAACGCCTGCATGGACTCGACATTTTCGGCAAAGTGTTCGGACATTGTTATTCCTGAATCGCCTGTATAAACCGAATTAATAAGTCTATATCTTACAGATTCCTGGATTTGTTCTGTCCAGTAAATGCGCTTAAAATCCGTCTCAAAATCTCCTAAAGTGATCCAATTTTTTGAATATAAATCCATTACTTTGCGCGCGTGTCCTGTAATACAACCTAGCGCTATGTCAATTTCACGTCCTGCTCCATTTATTTCCTTCATATATCTTTTTAACCGTTTTAAGAACGTAATAGGATTGTTAAATGGCCTTCCATCAAAAGTTGGCGTTACGTTGACGTATTTAACGATATTCTAGATGTGACCCCTTTTTATACAAAGTTTAAGGTTCAATAAAACTTAATTCAAAATTAAACAAAGAGTAATGTTCCATGCATGCAGATCCGGGATTCTGTAAACGATACAATTACAAACACACGATTAAATTCTGCTTCTCCTATTTTTAGAACAGCTGTAAATGTTAAATATATTATAACATAATATCATGCACAGTGTATTCTGTTTCCTTTTTGTGTGATCTCAAGAAATGCATTTATATTTTATGATTTATTTTATTTCTTCCTCTATATACCCAATCGTGATTTTTTTTTCATTCCTACGTTGTGTATTTTTTTTTTTTTTTTGAATCCAGTCGTATCGATATTCGAATACGTAACTGAAATCTTGGTCACGCGGCACCAAATTCTGTGATGGTCCGAGGCGGATCGACTATATTTAATTGAACCATGATTGGATAATTTGGATGAAATTGACAGTTGTACTCACTTTCGTTTCCCTTACAGCAGGCAACAACAGATGTATGGAGTCGAGACAAAGCCGTAAGCCCTTTCGGTTAAGACAATGGAGTTTTTATTTTCCTATAGTTAAATTCACTCTCATTTCGCTGAGGCAAACCGACTCAGAGGCAAGTCACGGCATTCTATTTGTTTCTTTGTTTCCTTGCAATAAGTATCAAAATAGAATTTACATAGAATAACTTTAGTAATAGCATTGTTGTTTCTTGAATCCGGACGATTCCAATTTGACGTGATATGCGTTTAATTAATCAAATAGAATGAAGGACAAATGCTGTCTGAGTGGGTGGAACAGAGCTCACACCATTCGAACCAAAAAACCTTGAAGCTAGGGAAATCCTACGCCAAACTGGCTCTGAATTTTCAGATTATTTGGGCAGATTCAGGACTTCCTTTTTTATTCGCTACGAAGCGTATTATTACCACATGCCCGTAGGCCAGGTACATAGAGCCTTTAAGGCTTGCCCAGGTACCATGGATTTTGATTTATAATTAATTGATATGATTGTAATTTGGCCAAATTACGGTCGGAAGTCCTGAATTCATGAAAGAGGACGTGTTTCACGGGCTCCCATTTTTGCCATTCGAAGATTGCCAATCAGCCATGAAAGAGTATATGTATATAAATCCCAAAAAATAATTTTAATAATGATTCTATCGGCTTCGCTCCTTCCTCTACACAACTGTAATTCCCACATTAGGACCATAAGCAAATATTACCTATTATGTCATGTTAAGGACCCACCTGTATATCAGCCATAGAACCACTCTGGATACGCTTTCTCCTTGGAGTACAGCCCCACGATGAACAGACTTATGTATAATGTATAGTAACGAGCTAGATGAACTCGGCTAGCCTCGCTAATGTTACTCGATTAGTTCTGAAGGAACTAGAAGGCTAATTAAGGATTGACTTTAGTTTATCCACCTTGTCTAAAATTATTCAGGCTAGCTAATTTTAATTCAATCAAACTTCAAAGGAAATATATTATAGTTTAAAGAGATTCAATAGTAAGGTTTCTTTTAATTCATCTCCTTAGATTAAGTATTCAGGCTTAACAATCTGAGTTCATTGAAAGCCATAAAATAGATATAAATTTATGCAGCCTTGCATTGTTAAATTTTATGATTAATCAAATTAGGTATGTAGAGAAATTCAAATGATGGAAGGTTTCGGAATGGTTGTAGTGACGAATAAATCAGTGACACTTTATTAAGCATAACAAATATATTCCGAAGGTCACTCCACTTTAAATTCCTTTAGGTAAGTGGGTCTTTATTATAGAAATAAAAGGTTTTAAGCATAACTTTTATATTCTGTATATTTCAGACTTCATTATTATCAAATCGATCGAAACTGGTATGATTATTTAGAATTTAGATCACGTTAGTAATCTTAAATCCCAGGAACTTGGTTACTATATAGCCACTAGGAAAACAAGTTCCCGAAAAACAAAAACCTAGTGGGGCATCATATATGTACACTATTTACTTAACACACACATGCCTATATATAATATGTACATATTAATTCACCAGGACTTAAATTAAGGAAACAAAATACACAATCAGGAAGGTGTTTAAAACACTAAACTAAAGACATCATATTCACAATAGGATACGAGTTAATTTCAATTTTTATTTATTTTGATTTAGTTTAAATTCTTCTAAAACAATCCTTCTAACTCTGTATATTCCCTCGTAATTATCATAGCTCGCTATGTATCTATTATTACCTTCTGACAATTGACTCTTATTCCCAAAACAATAACCAAACTATTATGGTAATTGATATGAAATGAAATGAAATTCTTTATTTCACATAGGTCTAAGTAATAGGTGCCCATAGAATGTCAAACTCTACCGCCACGTTCGGAATGCAGATTTGCTCCGAGAAGAACTGGCAAGAAACTCAGCACTTGCAATACTGTTGGCTCTAGTCTAAATATACTAAATTGTACATCGATTCTATTTATATCGAGAATAAATTGAAACCACCCTCGTCCTCCAAGTCCATTTTAAGTTTGAAATCGAATCAATCAAAATTTATCTCAATTAATGTCTAAACGAGGTTATAAGAATGAAATTATCTCGTATCACAAAATTAATAAGGAAAGCTGTACTTTACCAAAAATATAAGCTGGAGATCTCCGCCACCTCGAAGGCACTCTTTACACTGTTTAATATTATGATTTAAAATTTATTTAACCTAAGATTTATTTAAACTTTAAATTTTAATTTTATTTATATAATAATAAATCTCTACAAAATTTAACAGTACTGTAGACGGATTAGAGAATTCTTCGCTCGATCTCAGCTGTCGAGCCCGGAATGCCTCTTTCCATCCTTGCACCGTACTATTTCAGCGTTTCCACTCCACTCCCCCTCTGAAATCAGAAGTCACACCCAAGTAACCAGTATCTATGTGATTGGTTAATTTAATTCTAGACAGTCGTCCCATTTGCCATGAATGGCAACGTAATAGACCAATCAGATGAACGTTAAGGACCCGCCTATTTCTGAAAAAAAACTTCGCTCCCAAGGTTTATTTTGTAAGTCTACGTTTTTTTTTTTGATTCCCACGTTTCAAATTGCATTAGACTAAACTCGAGTAACTTATCGTAACATTTGTCAACCATTTCCAACAAGGCGCCAATGCTTGACGTTTTTATTAGTCTGCGTTTCAAATTTTAGCTAAATTATGGGTTTACTTAAACGAAAGTCACTCAAATTTCACGTAATGGCTTACTCGAGTGTCGAACCTGCACAATATTTGAGTTTCTAATATTTATGGAGTTATTTTATGTTTTTGCCTAATTTTTTACAACGAGTTCTGAGTATCCAAAATTGCTTAACGACTTAAGAAAAAAATTAACACTGTTTACGGTTTACCATGTCAACAACAATAATGCGGTTACACTCTGTCGGTCGTAATACAATTCGGGAGTAGGCGTGCGAAGTAAATATGAAATAAATAATTCGCTAATTAGCGGCGCACTGTATCGCGGCGACGAGGGGGGCGCTCGTAACGGCGTTATACCGCACTCGTAATTAAATACGATCGGTTTATTAAATTGCGGATCTTAATTATGCGATACGAAATGGCGGCGCTAGTGGCAATGGGCGCCAGGTGGCGGGTGGTGGCAATTTGGATTTTCTGAGCTCGCGGCTACGACTGCCTTGTACTTACGTTCATACATGTGTTGTCAGCTCAAACTGTGAGTGAATGAGCTGGATTTACACTCGCGCGCGAGCCCCGAGACGGGCCACGAGACGAGCCGCGAGATGCTGTAAACAGCCACTCGGGGCTCGTTCCACGGCTCGTCTCTGGAGTCTGGAGCGGTCTTCTTTACCACGAGAGTGTAATGGCGGCAGCACACTCTCCGCGAGTGCTCTCGCCATGTCTCGCCGAGAGCACTCGCTTGAGAAGTCGAAAGACGAGTGCGACCCTGTACACTCTCGTTATTTTCAGTACAGATGCAAACAGTGAACAGCATGAACGCGTTAAAAGTTACAGCAGCTGTTACCCTAGGTGCATGGGTTCCCACAATATCGGCTCAGATTGATAAATTTCTAAAAAAAAATAATTCAGCTTCGTTGTTCCACATGCTTATTAGATTTTATAAGACGTCTGTACAGTGAGAAAGCTTGCGCTAAACTAAAACGCGCAAGAGTGCACAGAAATGCGCTCACGTCGCCTCGCGAGGGTTAGCGAGGTCCTTTGACTCGCACACAAAAAACAGAGAGCATACGAGGCGAGGCGAGACTTAGCGAGACGAAGCGAGTGTTACGTGTTCACTCTCGTACTCGTCAAGTCTCGCGGTCCCTCCACGAGAGTGTACTGCCGCCATAAACATGTAGCTCGTCTCGTACCGGCTCGCGCGAGACGCAAGACGAGAATGTAACTGAAGCTTCAGCTAGACGGTTACCTGATGGTAAGTGGTATCATACGATGACAGTGCTATAAAATTCGACTGAAAATTACTATCATTCTGCACTCTCTACATTTAAACTTGTATGTCAGAATTTCTCCATGCAATTACGCTGAAAAATCAAATGCTACGTAGAGGTTTATCCGTAGACCATAGCTCACGTTCTGCTAAGACCTCCCGATAGCAGAACGAAAGTCACTGACATAGCCGCCGAAGTGGCAGTGGGCAGGTCATGCTTGTCGTAGGGGCGACGGCCGATGGAGTCGAAAAGTCCTAGAGTGGAGACCACGTATAAGCAACTCGCTGGACTGACGACATAAAACGAGTGGCGGGGAGTGGCTGGATGAGGAAGGCTGAGGACAGGGTGTGGTGGTGCTCGCTTGGAAAGTCCTATATCCAACGTGGATGTCCACAGGCTGATGTGATGTAGATAGCTACGAAAGGTAATCATGCGGGATTCGAACCCTGAACCTTTGAATTTTTTAATAACTAGGCCATGACGGCAATTTGCAAAGTGGTTTGATGACTTAGCTGTAACAGTGGGCTGTTTGTTGCCAAGTGTGTCTCGGTGTCCACAAAGGACAACAAAACAAAGCCCCTATTATTTCCCTCCACGTCTTATTTATTGCCTAAATCCTATTTACAATTCAGATTTGGAGTTTTTAGCCCCCGCCCGGCGCGGCGCGAGAACCTCATTATTTTGATCGCGTTCGGTGTAATACAGGGCCGGGGAAATTTAGCGTTTTTTGGCGGTAAAAAGAGGGAATAAAGTAATTCTCTAGTATCATAATTTATCGCCGCCCGTAAAAGTACAATTTCCAGTGATAGTGTTGTTATTTTTTTGTTTTTATTCTGATAGATGTTTTATTGCTGGGTGTTTTCAACGTTGAGTGGTTTTAAGAGTTTTCTTGAACTCGAATGGAATAAAAAAAACTTGAAGTACTATCTGAAATCCTTTCATAAACGACGTCATATTTAAAGTAATTTACGAAGGATACTTATTCTGTGTTTAGCTGAACTGTAGCAAATGATAAAGCTACTAAAAGTATAGTTTAATTATACGAAGACGCGCACTATTCATTCCTAACTCCTTCCAAATCGCATGAAACATATGTAATTGTGATTGTGAAGTAATGGGACGCTTCTTTGTTGATTGATACTATAATTATATAATTTATTCGTTTCTTATTCTGGTCTAGTTGGACGGCTAGATCATTCCAGCAAAGATGCATCGCTAAGATATTTAGCATCGGTTTATGACTACTGTTACAAGTCAGTTAGTACATATCCCACAAGAGCTTTTTGATTTCCAAGGACAGTGTAGCTTTTGAGACACCGTTTAGGCTGGGAGTGGGGGAAACTTTGCGTTTTACATAATATGAGGTTTCTCTCCCCAAATGACAAAAACACTCATACGATAATTCAAACACTGGCAATTACATCAATTCATTCCGCATTCCAATATACGAATATGATTGATATTCGTATATTGGAATGCGGAATGAACGATGCCACTTGGCACCCGTATGAAATACGTCGCAATATTCAGGTATTTCCGTTACATTCAATTTGGGGGCTTGATTTATGCGAATACGTGTCTCCTTGAAAGGGTCCATCGACTGACATCGGGAAATTGGAAGCGGCTCTAAATTTACACATTGGAGGTCATGGATCATGGTTGCCTATCCATGTTTTAAACCTTTTCACTCACTACAAGTTAGGCCAAATAAACGGAACTCAGCCAAAGACATAAGAAACATTCTGCTCTCGCACTAACGCTAAGGGGTACATGTACTCTTACGGTTGCTACACAGCATCGTACCGGAATACTAAATCTCCTGGCGGTATAACACGCTTTTGCCTCTATAAGTTTGTAACGTGCTATAGCCGAAGCCTGTCACTGGAGCCTTGAATACACAACCTAAAAAGACGCGATTAAAATGAATAAGTTTTTTTTTTAAATTACCTACTAGCTGATAGAGCAACCATTTTGCCAATATCGGTATGAAAATATACGGGTACCAAACAGACAAAAAATTTCATGAACATCGGTCTTGCAGTTTCGGACGAGTTGATGGTTACAAACACTGTGACAAGAGTTTTTTACCTATTACAGTAAATTCCTAACTTGGAATTCAATCCAGCTCCGAAATCTAAAAGGGACAAATCTAAAGACAGGTAATTTGCAGATTAACTAGTATCTCTGCACTTTAACTTCATAATTTGATCCTTGAGCTGTAAAATATTGATATATTGAGAACATTAAATTCTCGGTATTTATAATTTTTCGTTATTTCAATATTCAGTTTTTATAAATAACGTATCGTGCAAGTCAGTGATTAAACATTCACCAGGCTTTAAACCTTTTGAGCGTTATTTAAAGGCACCGATAAACGGTCTCTTTTCATGTAACTCCCAAATAGCTCTCCATTATGTACGGTTCGTGATTATTACCTGCCCATCTACATACAATATACATTTCATTACATAAATAATAATCTTTGCGTTTTTCGTAAGCAAAATTAATTTAAAGATGACATACTACTTTTAACTACCCCGAAGAAAACATCATTTTTGAAGTGAAAACTTCTTTAGCCGCGGGCATTTTTGGGTAGGAAAAACCATTGAACTATTTGCAACCGACCAAAACCTGCGAGTGTCAGTTCCACTTCTGTCAGAATTCCCAGAATGCTTGCACGACATTTTTCCCTGATAGCAAATAAAGATATCTTAGCTCGATCACTAATAAAGTCTTTGCGTAAACAATATTCACGAAATTAGCTTTTTCGCGTTCACTTTAATTATTTTCTTCTGCAGTATAGCTTATACAATTTTGTCTACTTTTGTCGATCTCTTTTCTCTGTCTATCTATTTGGATTAGAGAAGAGACAAGAGAAAAGAGATCGATAAAATGGGAAATGCTTTCCAAAAAACCAACTTCAAATGCCACTACAAAGAGTGAAATAATTTTTATTTAAATTTTAGGTACCTACACCAATTCGAAGTCGGGCAATGTTTCATACAATCCCTAACTTACTTGATGTGCGAAGAAATGACGAAGTCATAGGCAATCGCCCGACTTCGAATTGGTGTAGGTACCTAAAATTTAAATAAAAATTATTTCACTCTTTGTAGTGGCATTTGAAGTTGGTTTTTTGGAAAGCATTTCCCATTTTTATTTTATACTTTTTAGTGGAAAACAATAAAATGCACAAGGCGTTGTAAAAATACCCAAATCGCTTGAGGTGTGTTCATAAACTCTGAAAAGATACCTGAAATTCACCAAGATCCCATCATCAGACCCTGACTTGATGACTTTAGTCATCAAATCAGTATCTGCTAGCAAATGCACCAGTAACTATAAAAAAATGGGAAATGCTTTCCAAAAAACCAACTTCAAATGCCACTACAAAGAGTGAAATAATTTTTATTTAAATTTTAGGTACCTACCTACACCAATTCGAAGTCGGGCAATGTTTTATACAATCCCTAATAGTCCTTCTTACTTACTTGATGTGCAAAGAAATGACGAAGTCATAGACAATCGCCCGACTTCGAATTGGTGTAGGTAGGTACCTAAAATTTAAATAAAAATTATTTCACTCTTTGTAGTGGCATTTGAAGTTGGTTTTTTGGAAAGCATTTCCCATTTTTATTTTTTACTTTTTAGTGGAAAACAATAAAATGCACAAGGTGTTGTAAAAATACCCAAATCGCTTGAGGTGTGTTCATAAAATCTGAAGAGATCCCTCAATTTCACCAAGATCCCATCATCAGACCCTGATTTGATGATTTTAGTCATCAAATCAGTATCTGCTAGCATATGCACCAGTAACTATAAAAAATAGCCAACTCGCTTTAAGTATACTAGCAAAATTTGAAGAGTTCCCTCGATTTCACCATGATCCCATAATCAGATCCTGACCTGATGACTATAGGACAACTTGGAAAATATTATTCTTTCTAATAATACTCAAATAGTTTCATGTGTCCATATAGAATTTGAAGAGTTCCCTCGATTTCTCCAGGATCCCATCATCAGATCCTGACCTGATTAAAATGGGACCACCTGGAAACAAAACCCTCTTAAAAAAAAAAAGAATTTTTCAAATCGGTCCACGCGTCTTCGAATAATCGGTGAACATACATAGATAAAAAAAAAAAAAAAATTTCGGCGAATTGAGAACCTCCTCCTTTTTTTGAAGTCGGTTAAAAAGCAGAAAAAAATATGTCTACGCGCAGGGCGGGTCTATTCATGTCATATTTGCAACGTAATTATTATATTTAAAAAAATATCCAGTGCAATAACGGTAACAAATGGTTTTGCGTCACTGTATGTTCTAGTTAAGTTTTTCAAATCTTATTTTAAACCTTTCGTGTAATAATGCGAGGCAGCAATTAAGATGTAGATAAGTTTCGAATGACGTGCATGTTCATTTTTAACTCACTACGTACATAAATCACTTTTCTATTGCCGTTGGTACTTTAGTTTCTATAAATATATTATCTTCGAGGTTGTAAATAAAATTGCTGACTAATTAATTATTGTAGGTTAATTTATAGAAATAAATGAGAAATAAATTGTGTTTGATTTCCGCTTGGCTTAAATTTGCTTTCTACTTCACTAAACTCGTAATTTAATAACGCAGCCAACTTAATAATTAATTACAAATAATAACTGCTCGCAGAGATTTTCCTTTTTAACCCCTACGCAAAAAAGAGGAGTGTTATAAGTTTGACGTCAATGTCTATCTGTCTCTGTATTCTGTGGTATCGTAGTTTCTGAAAGGGTTTTTCATTTGAAAAAAAAAACCGCACACGGGTATCAAAGAAATAAAGGAATATTTTGCCCAGTTATTTCGTCGAAAGACAGTAGATTCAAATGAAATAAACTAAGCAGATTTCTAAGTAAGGAAAGAACTATTCGTTTTTTTGACGTAGTATAGAGTAGTGTTTCGATAAGGCGCAATAAATAAGTGAGCGCTGCGCTGTTTCGGATCGAAAGCGGAATATTGTATTAGGAGACGCGCGAAGTAGACCGAGCCACTTCGCGAAAAAGGGTTAAGTAAATGCCATTTGTTGTGAAAGTGTAATGTGTCGAGCGCATATCTAATGGTTGAGCGAGCGGGCGCACACTCGCGACTAAATTGTCGCAATCCTATAAGACGAAAAATGAAGCCCTGGCTAGGTGACTCATCATAGCTCTTGATTATGTAGACAAGGAATCAAGAAAGATTTCTTTCCCACGGGATCACTTGGATAAAGGGGCAGAATATGTTCGTACTGGTAAAGAAGAGCTAGATAATTTATAGTTTAAGTATAACGAAACATGAATAGTAAACTGACATTCAATATTTTACGTAAATTTTCAATTCCAAATTTTTTAGCTTATAAGAATTCAAATTATGCTTGTCTTCCATTGTTCATTTTGCCTATATAAAAATATGTTTGATGAATAAAAAGTAATTAATTATACCGTCGTATAAGAAATGAATAATAAGACTTCTCAGAAGCATGTGAACTGTCATAGGGGTTCCCAGAGCAAAAATGAGCAATCTATACAGAAATACCAGAAAACTCAGTCTTGGACAGATATACTTACCCACTGTGAGTAACAGTTCTTATTAATGCTCTTTAACGCAAATGCACCAAAAAATAGTTCATGCAATCAGCAACTTTTGTATAAAATATTTCAATATTTTTATTCATTTATGATAGTTGAATGAGGAGAATGGAAATTGTCGCAAGTGTGCATGTGATGCCCACTTAGGTGGATAACGTATGCTATTTACGGGTTAAATGCCTCTCCACCCCGTCACCCTCTCTCTCATAGCCCGGGGTCACATGAAACACAAAGTGGAACACCTCAGCGAGGGGTTAAAAATTAAAATTATTTCGAACTTTCTCATTTTAATAGCTTTTGTTGGCAGAATCGTGTAGGGACAATTTTAGGGTAGTTATAATTAGTTTTCTAATTAATTTCTATTTCATATACTTTGATTGTAATTCCTGGAATTATTAAGAAAAGGGTTATTTAATATTTCATTTTCGCTTCGGAGAAGTTTGTTAATTAAAAGTCAAAATAAATAAAGTTCTAATATTAAATAGTATAACGTGATCTATGATCTATATTATTATTACTCGAAGTATTTGCAACCGTAATTCATTAATTTCATTATATATTTCTGCTTATTTTTCGTAGTATCATTAATAGCACAGCTCCTTTTATGCTGACGTAAAGACTTGTCTTAAGAACCTCTGTACGCTAGGTCTATATGAAATAAATAATTTTCTATTCTATTCTAACACTAGAAATATGAAAAGGTTTTTCAAAGTTCTTACGGAATATTTTTTACAGCTACGTATTGGCTTGAAAGTATGCTAGTTTCGAGCTATTACTTACTAGCATGTGTACGAAGTTACTGCTACTGATGAGCGTGCTTATTGGCAAGCAAATCATTTTGAGCTAGTAACATGCTTTTTATGAGCATGTTATAATGTATACAGTGTATGGGGATGGGCTAGCTTCAGCTACCATCTTCAGACAACACTGTAACCAACAGAATTGGTGCTTATGTTAATGCAATTGTAATTTTATTTTAGTCTTGATTAGCGTCGCGCTGTCGTCGACTACAGGTCTACAGATTTATACGAGTCTATATATACGTTAGACTCTTCGGTTGCTAGAAAATGTATTAAAAAAATCTGTCTGTCTGCTTCTATTATACTTACGTATCTATAAAACAATGTTACGTAAATATTTTTGTTTTGTTGCATAAATTATACGAAAGAACAAATTCGACAAAGTTGAAGCTATTGGTGTTTAAATACCGGCAAACAAAAATAACGGCGTTTTAATGCTCAATTTGTTGTTTATTTATATTTCTAATTGCAAAAGGTCAAGTTCAGTAATTACGTTCAAGTAATCACATTAATGGTTAATATTTATTTATAAAAACAAGTTAAAAAAGCTTGCGTGTGGCACATTGCATGTTGATGCAACACGAGTAAATATAGATTCAAATAAGTATATACCGACTGTGAACTTACGACTTACTGGAAATTATTAAAGAGTTCTTCACGGGCTCTTCTTGGTTTGAATTTGAATTCAGAACACCTTCTGTATCTGCATTTGTATGTGCAGTGTCTGCGGTAGCGCTATTTTAACTATTGGTAGCGTTCCTTGTCAAATAAGTATGAAAAATCTTTGTTCATATTGTATACAAAATGGAAGGCGATTAATTGATTTAAGAACTATTTAGTATTGCAAAATTCACCTTCAGAAAATTGTAGACTTCATTATATAAGTAGAAATAAATGGAACGGCAATAGTTCTAAAATATTGTGCTAGATATCTAAGTAATATTAACTGGGTAGCAACGAGTTCTTCCTTCATTCCCTCACTCAATCGCGCTTATAGAAAAATTATTCTATAAAACGTGTTCCCAAGCAGAGTGTGGACCGTTATTCCAAATGCGAGACATTTCTACAAATTTTCTGAAGCTCGATTGAATTTCCAAACTCCCCACACGTCGATTGTGTAAAGGAATGTAGAAGGTTTTATTATACAATGCATGTTCCCCTTTTTGGTCCCTCTTTGCCCCTTTGGTCCCCCTTTATACGAGCTCAGCGGGAACAAAATTAAGAGGAAACTTGTCTTGTTCTCTAGCAAGTACACTTCACAGTTCGGAGTAAAATGTATTTGAAACTACTACACTTTGAAAGGTAAATACGTTTTCTATGTTAAATAAGTAGAATATTATTTTCTGTAAAGTTTATGATAGGGTTGTCTTGAAACTAGTAACGTTTTCGTTTTCTTTAAAAATAACTTGCTCTATTTCAAAACGTAGCTCCGGGTTTGATATTCTATTTTGTTTCGAAACACTCGATTTGAAACTGTGCAACCACTGTGTTGCGAGAACTAGGAAGGAAATTCGTTCAATTCCTTCATAAGAAAACCAACTTTATTTTCTTTACAAGAAATAAGTGGATAATATTATTTTAAATCCACCGGTTTCTCGGAAATAAATACAATTCGTCACTGGAAGTAATTCCCCTCCCTTTGTTTCTCAGAAACTAGTATTCGACTAAATTCAAAAATTGGTGAAGGCCGAGTCGGGCTTGCGCACTGGGTATTCGGGGAAAACTCACGTTTATGATTGTATTTTAATATTTCTTATATATTATTTTCTAATGTTTTTTTTATTATTTGTTGTTATGGCAGCTAGAGAATGTATTATCTGTGAAAATTTCAACTGTCACGGTTTATGAGATACGGCCCGGTGACAGACAGACATTTTTTTTACCCTTTGGATACGGAATAAAAATAAATATAAATCACCATAATAAAATATAATATGTTAGACCACATTATAATGAAATGCAACTCCCGGGTAGTTTAGAATTGCGACGGGAGACGCGGCTTGCATTTTATAACGAGCGCAGGTTCGATGTGATTTCTTTTCATCTTTCAAATGCATTACGTGGTCCGGAGTCATGCGGAATGCGTTTTTTGTATTATATTCATCGTTGGATAGACGTGCAATAAATTCTTTTGACCAAGAAAGTCATAAGTATGAGAGAAAAATCAAATACGTGCATTGCATCTCTTGTCAACTTATGGGTTGTTTTATTGGTCTTTCTCTTTAGAAATTTGGAATCTTTGACGAAATAGCTTAGACAAATCATACTTAAGTTTTTGATAAAAATAATGTACTAGATAGTTATTCGAGAAGTTAGTTTTTTAGAAAAAAATATGTCTTAAAAATTTACCCTGGAAGAAAAAGAATTAGAAAGTAGATAAATGAAGGAAGACCTCAGAAAGTATGCAAAGTAGATCTTACTGCTAAGAGCAAAATTCTTGACAGAATATTGGCGTGTAGTTCGTTGTTTAAGTCGACATTATTTATTTTCCTTTTAGAAGAAGTTCTGATTTGTCACAAATTCACAATGCAATTTTTAATCTTAATTTTAATAAGAACCAAAGAACCATCCTTTGCTTGACAGTATCTATTGATGGTTATTTATACGCTAACTAAGGATTTCCGCATAATAGCGCCTGCCTCAATTCAGTATTTATGTATTTTTGCGCTTTCAAATAAATGGTTTAACGTTACTTGTATAGGTACCACGATACTATATATAATACTACTAATAGTGATTACAAAAAAGTGTATGTGAGTGTATAATATGATTCTCTATATGAGATCACTTTTTAATAAGTAACGCCCATTAAATTTAATAAAGATTGGCAAAGTAGTGTTAGATCTGTCTTATTGGTTATGCATTGCGCCGCCTCCGCATTAGCATATCACGAGTACGCTGTTTTAAGAGGGATGGACGCGACGTGGACAAGTTACATTGGAAAGCTTTCATCCCCCGGACTCTGTGAATGAATAAATTAGATATTTCCCCACTAGACATTATTTTACTATTTCTTTGTACAGCTGCAAGGCGTTCTCGTAACATAAAAACGTGTCTATCCACCATGTCTTTATCTGGAATATAATTTATGATTCGTACTAGTTTGTCATTGGTCAAAATAACGCCTAAAGGCTATTAATCTACAACTCATGGTCATACCAACTAGAGAATGAATGAATGACATGACACGAGGAATCGACAGAACGAAAACCGACAGCACCTACCTCTCATAATCCAGTGGGGCAACAGCTCCGAGTTGATCACAGAGGGCAGAGGACCGATAGTTTGACGTGGGCTCCGAAGCATGGGGTTGTATCACCACCAATATCCAAACTCCGGGCTAGTACTAAGAATTTTCTGATAGAAAACCCCAATACTATATTTTTTTGGCCCGACCTGGGGATTGAACAGAAGAACTCGTAATCTGCAGTCAAAGATGCTCACTGTCTTTATCTAACCAACCAGACAACCAACGAGTCATTGTAAGGGACTGACTGGTGACGTCGATGTAAGGAATAAAAGGGCCATGCAACATATTAAATTGGCGGCGCACGGAGTCCTTGGTGATCTGAACCGTGACCCTCAGCTCAGTGTAACCGTCTCGGCATTGAGAGTCACGTCTCGTCCTGCACAAAGAGCGCTTCATTAGGACGACGAAACGAATTTAAAACACAAAAAGAATCACTAACAAGCGTCTTGAATCGCTCAGTTGGAAGGAATCAGGGAAACACAAGATATATTATATTATTGTAATGTATTGTTTTTGTACAAAAGGATACGTGTTATTACTACAATCCTTGCTAGTTAGAATGCAGCGAGGTATTTACAAGCAGTAGCGTAGCGTATTTATAAGCGTTTCTAAAGGATTTGCATACGATGGGAATTACTGAAAAACAGAAAAGCCTTACCAGTAGTTGATTAATTATTATATTATGATGTGTCACTATGTAGGATAACAATACCTCGTGATAGCAACGTTACGAAAAATGGCATCGCGCTTGCTCTGTGGTCAAATTAAATGGCACGAGCTTCCTCTTAATGTCTTGTGAATCATTTTCGTCCATTTGCGAGGTCCGAGTGGTCGGGGGATTGCCAACCATCCAGGTGGTAGCGATAAAATGCATTTTTGGAGTGAAATGTACGCTCAAAGAAAGTGGAAGGAGGAATCTTCTCAAACAGCTCCTCAGAACACTCCCCACTGAACAACCGATTGAGCACACGTAGAGAGCTTACGTCTTTACGGTGTTCCAAAGGTTCCAATTTGTTAATAAGGTTGTGGTCGCCACCAAGTCGAATTGCCCGCTTTTGGATCCGGAGTCTAAAGAAGATAGTTTTTCATGTAATCCAAGTTGCATGTAATTTATCTTATCAAGTTTACAAACGACATGTAACTAAGTAGCTGCTTGATACCAATCAAACGTGATGATCAAATAGTTTTTGATACTCATGTGTAACCCCTACCGAGTGCAACAAAATGCTAAATTGCTTATTGACATTTGCTTGCCGCTGGGGTTAGTAACCAGCTATGGCCAAAGATCCTGACAGGTTAAAGCCAATTTCAAAATAACAAAATCCCAAAAAATCCCTTGCCGGGAATTGACCCCGGGACCATAACAAAGCGGCAAGCGACCGGAGATCGTCAGGTGGCGGGTTCAGTACATTTGCATGAATATTTGAGCGACACGTGGCATCGTATATGTATTGTGAGCGAGGCAACACCCGGCGATGTGTTACACAGTAATACAATTTGCTTTCGCTCGCTAAACAAAGTAGATACGGAATTTTTTATCGGGCTTTCGCAGACATTTCACATTGAATAGCAAACCGCAACTTGAAAAAACGGTATATTACTATAGATGGATCTATCGTTGATTTTTTTAGGTTTTCATCAATCGATTTGCAGTTTACATTTGCAAACATTATGAACTTTCACCACCTTGCTAACTCATAGTCAAGAGCCTTTAGCTGGCAGAGGATTGGCTATGGAGCAGCTATATATATCACGCTAACAAAGTTCGGGTTGCTAGGCTTCACATAATATATTATTTTAGTCATGGCGTTTTATCTATGTCATTGGGTAATTCCGAAGTCTTCACACTATAATAAAAGTAACTGACTGCACAAAGATTGTTTTGTCATTTAAGGGCATGTAAAATAGCTTACGATCTATTCTCAGACCAACTGAATGTAGACACAAAAATTCATTAAAATCGGTCGAGCCGTTTCGAAGAAGTTAGAATTTTATGTATATTAGAGAAGATAATTTGGAGGAAAGTATAAAAAGTTAGTGTTATGGCGGGATAGTAAAATAATATTTTTTATGTGAGTGGATGAGTGATAAACGAATTTTAATTTATACAATTCAAACTTAACTGCAACGAGAATGATGAAGGTAGGTGATATATTTGAAGTTAGCTAGACTTCTGAAACCGCAGGGCCTGCATGATTTTACAAGGTCAACATGTAAAGCTAAACCTAGAAGTCCAATTAGAAAAGCAAAGGAGCGATTGTGTGCGAGTGCAAGATATTTGTTCGGCGCGGGTGATTCCACGCTCGTTAGCGTCGCAGCCTCTCGCGCGAGCTAACGAAGCGGCCTTTGTGTCGCGAGCTCGCGTGGACTCAGCCTGCGCTCGAGATACCACACACAATGGCAAGTAAGATTTCGATTGAGATTAATATATATAAGACAGCTGGCGAAGAACTTTTTGCATAGCTCTTAGAAAACTAATGGAGATAAAAATCTTTCTACAAGACACCAAAAACATTATAACACAAGCCTATGTAACAGTTTGTGATTTACAAACAGATAATTTATTATTCTGCTTTGCGAATATTTATGAAAAGAGCGTAAGGTTTGTGTATAAGGACAAAGGTTTTAAGGGTTCCCTAAATCAATATAACGGAATAACGAAAGTCTGTCCTTTACTGGTTGCGCATTTGGTCATTATCAAATAATGTAGGTAGCTCATAGGCAATGAAAGAGTCCCAGTATGATAAAGTTTTATTTATGCTCGATGGTACGGAATCCTTTCTGTGCTACTCCGACTCGCACTTGGTTGGTTTTTCACATGGAAGTACAGTATATTAGTATGGAACCGTGCCGTTTCCGTCGTGAGGTCCATATGACCCCATAGTCTACAATGCGCCGGTGGTGACATCCACAGCGCACCGGCCGCTTTCACCTCAATAATACCTACCGTAACCCAGCGCTTTACTTTTATACTTTTACTCAGTTTTAATGAGCGCACATGCACCCTGTAGAGTAATGACGAGTCTCTAAACCATTGGTTTTTACTGAGTTTTTCTACTCTGTTATCGTTACTTTTACTCCCTTTTTACTGTTTTTACATACAACAAATCACAATAAAATCATTCATTTAGATTTTAGTTGAATGTTTTGAAAAGCAATTTTTGTTGTACTTAAATATTGCGTTTTTATAGTTCAAACATTAGTAAAGATTCGGTTTTAGGAACTCCAAAGAACCGTCAAAAGTGACAGCACGATTTAGTATATTTATCCTCTTTCAAAATATCCTCAACTGATTGAGATGAAATGCATCGGCGGATGTATACGTCTATAGTTTGGATAATACTGCACGATTAGCCCGCTAATATAATTTTAAATCCAATATGGCGGTGGGCCATCTCTCGTGCACGCCCATGATATTATGTATATCAAAAGTTGGCTGAGAAACATATTACGCATAAACTGACGTATAAAATATTTTTTACACGACTGTCTAAAAAGAGGAGTGTAATGTTTTACTACAATTTATTCCGTTTCGAAATCGCAAACAAATGAAACCGCAGAGCTGCAAAAATGTCGGTGGACTGTGATTTTTGCGGCCGCAGCCTCAGTGTCACCGGAGCTTTATCCAAAGTTGACAAACGCGCCGCGGACTGTCACATCAAACAGGATACTAGGACACTTATAATTTTGACTAACTTTTATAATAGCTTTTATAATCTGTTGCTTTTTAGGGTTCCATACCAAAATGGTAAAAATGGAACCCTTATAGTGAGACTTTCTCCGTCCGTCCGTCCGTCCGTCCGTCCGTCCGTCCGTCTGTCACACTCGTTTATCTCAGTAACTATTCAAGTTATCGACTTGAAATTTAGAATAGTTATAGGTAATAGTGACGCGACGTCATAACAATCGTAAAAATTTGAAAATTGTTTTTATTTTTATTTAAAAAATTTCAAAATGAGATAACAATATTGAGTGGGGTATCATATGAAAGGCCGTTACTTGTGTATTCTAAAACTAATTTATATTTATTTTTATGTCTGATAGTTTTTGATTTATTGGGCAAACTGTCGAAAAAAATACCGTTCCCCCCCCCCTTATCTCCGAAGTTTACCAATCGAAAAATCTGAAATAATTATGATCAATAGAAGTTAACGTATATTTTACAGGAAAAATAAAATGAACTCGCTGACTAATATACTTTTTTTGATAATAACAATAATCCGATAAAAACAAAGTTACATTTGCGGTTTGCCAACAAAAGTACCTACATGTAAATTATACTCGTAAATTCATGGACAAAAGTGATTCTTTCAATGTTTTACTTCTTTTATGGTATGGAACCCTCGGTGCGCGAGTCCGACTCGCACTTGGCCGGTTTTTTTTGTTATTACCAGCTATTCCATTAATTTCAGTAATATTACGGGTGGCATCCTGATTTGTAGACAATAATTTCAACATAACAAATATTATACTTAAAGCACGTTAAGTTACTGAAATCCAACTTATACGTAAATTACAACGACATTTAATTTTATATGTGTATCACCTTACCTAGCCATCGAATGCTTTACACACAGCAACGACGAGGCAACATAATGTTGTTGATACGAGGAATAGGAAAATTGCAAAAATCGCCCCCTACCGCCCTCCACCCGCCCCCGCTCTCCCGGCGACGGCAAATAACCGATATAATTTACACACCACTGAAATTCCCTGTCATCCGAATTGCCGAGCGGCGTGGAAGCTTAGGCTGCATTTTCACAGGCTCGTGCGCGGTAGCAATGAAGTAGCTGAATAGACTTGCTTCAGAACTTAACATGATAATGATGATGTGACGTGAGTTCTGCTTAATACCGCGCCGGAAACCATCCTTCCTATCGTCCAATCAGCACGACGCTGTTGATTGGATCACTGATGTTAGCCATAGACCATCCGTTCTATTGTCTAATCGGTCGGTTATAGTATCACCAGTGGTACCAGTGGTATTTGAGTAAAGTCTTGTCTCTACACAACTGATGATCGCCGATAGCCATACACGCTCCAATTGGTATGATCAAGCCAAAAGATCTGAAATTCGACTGTGGCGTCAAGTATAACTGTCATGTCAATCCACGCCCCCGCGGTTTGTTTTAATTGATCCAATTGGCAGCATCATAGCTGATTAAGCGATAAGAAGAACGGTGTAAAATAATTCTGAACTCTCTGAATTTGTACTCGTGGTTCAATTGATAGAACACTTAGCCTCGATAGCCAGGGGACGCGGGTTCAAATCTCACACAATTCACATCACATTTTGCTGTACATACATAGGCATCTAAAAGTGTTTTGCGACAAAGTTAATGCAGATAAAAACTCATTTTGTCAGGCCTGTAGCAGAAAACAATATGACGTGCCAAGTTTGAAGTTAAAAAAAGCTACACAAAATCCGGAGTCACAGCAGTGCGAACGAGCGAGGTTAATCGCTGCATACGATATTCCCTAACAGAGGTTGATTCATATTGCCTATGACTCCCATTAAAACTATATTGGTTTTTTATAAGAACCGGTACATGTACATAATTAAATCCTACCAATGACTTTATAACAAAGGCTACGCTATACGCTATTTTAGTAAACTCGCCTAGTTTAGTTTCGACTAGTTTAGTCTAGTCGACTAATAGATAGTTAATGACGAGTCTGGTTCTAATGTTTGCCATTCAAAACTGTTATTATTACCTAATTGTTTAATTATTTACTTTATCGACGCTCATTGCTTAAAGTTCGAATTATGAAATCAAAATGTGTCACATATTGACCTACTTTATTCACAGACTTCTATAATTATTAAAAAGTTATTCATTATAACATCGCTGTACTATGGAAATATCTCTAGATAGTTGAATAAATTCCATTACGATACGCGGCTCTGGGTTCCTGTATTTTTGTGTGTCGTCATCACAGACCAGGGAATAACTTTCTTTTCTCTGTGGTCGTCATAGCCAAAAGAGAGTGTAGAGCCAATCCTCAATTTTGTTTTTTTTTTTTTATATATAAGGAGTTCACAGACAACATTTAGTTGGTAGTCATGATCGACCATAGACAACAATTAATTCACGGAAACAATAATTTTTCCCTGCCTTATATGACTGATTAAAAAGTGTGTTCATACAGAATATTGAAAAGAATTATGTATAATTTTTGATAATTTAATTATCCACTAAAAATATAATTTATCTGACTTGTATAAATATTTTTCTACTCTTTTTTGTTTCATGACTTTTTTAACAGACTATACGCAGTTTGCAACTGAATTCTGGCGCCATACCTAACTTTTAACATTTCAATGTTATTTTTGTTACTTAGTCAAAACTAAGCGCGGAAAAATGTCTAGCAGTGAAACGTACTAAAGAAAATTTAACTCCACCTGACATTTTAGTAATTGCAACAAAAATTACCCACAATCTTTTACCAACAAAGTGAAGGATTTACGACAAACGTTAGCAAGATTTTATGGTTTGGATTTATGATAATTTGAGCGTAGATAAAGTAGTGTATGAAACTCTACATAATTAGGTATTAAAACACTCGTGTGATACTATTAAAAAACTCGCCTGCGGCTCGTTTTTTAAACTCACACTCATGTTTTAATACCCCCCATTATGCATCCGTTTCATAAACTACTATAATCTACACGTTAAATTTTAGATTTTTTTTATCCTACGGTCCTTGCCACTCTGCCCACGTCCCCCGTGGTAAGGCAGCCTTGGGTTGTGTAACGCCATTTTATGTTAGATGTGATCTTTTTATCTTCGGACAGTTATTTATCGTCGGCCATAAATACACAGGCCTCCCTCAAATTAGCAACACTGGTGGGGACGCGCGTGAGACCTGCTATTTCATCTTTTAACAAAATGAGTTGTCAGGTTAGTGGAAGGTCTCCGACGAATTATCGTCATCATGGCGACCATCAAGTTACGATCTTCGGCTGCTTCATCACTTACCTACCATCAGTTGAGATAGTAGGTAAGTGCTAACTTGTAAAGAATAAATGGTAGCCTTAAACTGGGAAGAAGCGCTTAAACTGAAACGCTGAAACTCATTGGAGCTTAGTAGGACAGATTAATTTGAACACTGCCCACATAAAACATCACACACAATTTTCCAACAGTTTCTTCGACGCGTTTCGTCCCGATACCGGGATATCTTCAGGAGATATTGACTTCATAATTTTAATGCGAAATCGAGGTCCTTTACGCTCACACGTCAGGTCACTTGGGTTTTGGTTATCTTCATTTCATCTTTAATCGAGCTTTTATGATTATACCTAGCATGTAATATAATAATGTGTAGTAGTTTCATAGTGGTGAAAATGTTCTTTTCGTTCGTCGTGAAATCTTCAACGAACGTTTCCCATCAACGTAAAGCGTGATAAATTGTAAATATGCAATTCCAGCGCCAATTTTATAATGGCATCGGAAAGCTCACAGCGGAAAGCGTAATGTGGAGCAATAAATACACAATGTATTACCGAAAACGGGATCTGTTCCGCGAGCGCTGCATCAGTGCGGCGAGCTGTTGCTTTCAGTGCCTACCCCTAGCACCGGTGAGCGGTGTGCTACGAAACAATAGTAGTTTATGAAACGGATGCATAATGGGGGGTATTAAAACATGAGTGTGAGTTTAAAAAACGAGCCGCACGCGAGTTTTTTAATAGTATCACACGAGTGTTTTAATACCTAATTATGTAGAGTTTCATACACTACTTTATCTACGCTCAAATTATCATAAATCCAAACCATAAAATCTTGCTAACGTTTGTCGTAAATCCTTCCTTCACTTTGTTGGTAAAAGATTGTGGGTCATTTTTGTTGCAATTACTAAAATATCAGGTGGAGTTAAATTTTCTTTAGTAGGTTTCACTGCTAGACATTTTTTCGCGCTAAGTTTTGACTAAGTAACAAAAATAACACATTGAAATGTTAAAAGTTAGGTATGGCGTCAAAATTCAGTTGTAAACTGCGTATAGTCTGTTAAAAAAGTCATGAAACAAAAAAGAGTAGAAAAATATTTATACAAGTTTAGTGGATAATTAAATAATCAAAAATTATACATAATTCTTATCAATATTCTGTATGAACACACTTTTTAATCAGTCATATAAGGCAGGGAAAAATTATTGTTTCCGTGAAATAATTGTTGTCTATGGTCGATCATGGCGCATCCCATGACTACCAACTAAATGTTGCCTGTGGACTCCATATATAAAAAACAAAATTTAGGATCCTCTCTTTTGGCTATGACGACCACAGAGAAAAGAAGTTATTCCCTGGCCTGTGATGACGACACATAAAAATACAGGAACCCAGAGCCGAGTATCGTAATGGAAATTATTCAATTATCTAGAGATATTTCCATAGTACAGTAATGTTATAATGAATAACTTTTTAATAATTATAGAAGTCTGTGAATAAAGTAGGTCAATATGTGACACATTTTGATTTCATAATTCGAACTTAAAGCAATAAGCGTAGATAAAAATCGTTTTCGAACGTCGAGTTACATTTTCATTGTCTTTTGAAGATAGTCCAAAAATTTTAAGTACCTAAAGTAATAGATTTAGGGAAGCAAAACAACGTTACAACAATCAATAATTTTAACTCAAATGTACTGTTTGTACAAGTACGTACCCGATTAAGTAACAATATGAGGTGTCGCCAAATACCCAACGCACCTCTCACACAAATAATACTCGATACTCGAAAAGTATTCCGATTTCGAATGTGCAAACAGTACACGTGCCAGGGGTAGATTAATTCGCAATATAAATAGAGCTTTATGCAAGTTTACGAGAATGAAAAGATTTTCGCGTTACACGCGGAACGATTTCTGTTTACGGTAGTGTAGGGGGTTTCCGGAATGAAAAGCTTTTTCGTAATTTGTAAATCGTTTTCTTTTTTAATTACATGTTAATACATTGCGGTTAATTTACTTCTCAATTTTAAAATTTTAAATTAAATGAACCATAGATAAGTTACTTTAGAATGAAGTGTCAAAGTGAAAAAGTCACCACAGATAACCACTGACGAACACAGAACACAGAGTCGCCAATAGACCGTGGAAGTGTGACGTAACAAAATGTCGGAATTTGACGTTTGGGTAAAAACAAACGTTTGCGTTGCCTACCCGTGAAAGATTGTTTTCCTTTTGTGAGGTTTTTAGCTTTGATTTAAAATGTCATCAATTGAATAGCTTAAGCGCCATCGTTGATTTCCATTTTTTAAATAGTTTTTCATTCGCCGGGAATCTAAAAAACCTACAGGTTTCTCTTCTCGAGACATGGTTGCACCCAGGGGCAAAACAATAAGGCATTGTGTATATATTTATAACACCAAAACACTCGTTTTTCTTATTGTTTATAAAATTCCGTAGGTACTTGTGCCAATGTTTTTACCCAAATGTCAAAATTCGCCATTTTGTGACGTCATAGCTTCCGTGGTCTATTACGACAGGTAGTTACTCGTATTTTATTACAAGCTACCATAGGGGTGGTCTGTGAAATCTACAATATGCGTAAGCAAGATATTGTTGTGTAAATAAGTTCTTTCGACGCATCGCTGACGCGGCTCTGCTTTAATAAACGTTTAGTCGTCATTGTAACAGGAGAAATACTTATTTAATAATAACCTCTGCCAGTTATTGATGCTCGGGCTATATAATGTTGTAATAAATCAATTTATCTTGTTATATTGTAATGCTCAAGTGTTGTTGGCGGATCCAATAAAATAAATAAATAAATAAATAAATAAAATAAACTGGTAAAGTGCGAGATCGGCTCAAACACCGAGGGTTCCGTTCCTCCGCTTAAAATTCAATTACTTTAACTACTAAGTCTTAGTAGCAAAAGTAGAGCTTGCAACTAACAAAAGTACAGTTTGCTAGTTTAAATTAGTAACATAAAAAAACTCTTTTAAACAAATCTTTTAAGACTGAGAAAAGGATTGACTCACAGTTAATTAACAAATCTTACATAAATAGCAAAAAATACATGAACGATACCTTTTGATTATTTGCTGCATAAATCTTAATATATATAAATCTCGTGTCACAATGTTTGTCCTCAATGGACTCCTAAACTACTGAACCGATTTAGTTCAAACTTCGTGAATATCTGTCATTTGGTCCAACTTAAAAGATAGAATAGTTTTTATCCCACGTGGACGAAGTCGCGGGCATCAGCTAGTATCATTTAAAATCTTAATATATATATATCTCGTGTCACAATGTTTGTCCTCAATGGACTCCTAAACTACTAAACCGATTTAGTTCAAACTTCGTGAATATCTGTCATTTGGTCCAACTTAAAAGATAGAATATTTTTTATCCCACGTGGACGAAGTCGCGGGCATCAGCTAGTTTTAATATAAAAACATACTGATATTTTGACTGTTTTTTCATAAATGCCTGTAGCTAAGGCCTATGTGATGTAAAGTTTATTTGATTTTATGTTTACTTGAAACTTCAAATAAGTAATTCGCCTCGGATATTAATCGGAAGGACGAACCGACGTACGTGAGCGATGACTCCGTTACGTCCTTTTGGTACGGAACCCTAATATATCTAATCAATGTCTAAGATAATAATTCATGCCAGCAAGGGGTCTGAAATTAGTCTAGACGGAGAGGCGTTCCGAACTTAGAGATAAATTACGGAGATAACGCGCTAACATGTAGACAAACAAGAAGGCTGCTGACTGTCAGTATATTACGTATAGAATATATTTTATACGATGAGTTTTTTTAGAAAAAAAATTATAAAGTATCATATATAATAACATAAAAAACGAATGTTATTAGCTATATACATTAGCTTATATATATCGCCTAGATTACCATCTAGGTTACATTTTATTTACTTATTTCGAAATAATCCAGGTTAAAAAAAGACACATCATTTAGAAAGTAGGTAGAAATTTATAGATTTGGTCTTGCATTAAAATCTCTGTCATCAATTATTAGAAATTCAAGGAAAAAACAGAGTCAATATTACAATATCAGCTCTATTCCACATTTATTTGAAGAGTATTGTAGAATGTTTTGTAGGTAGATTGCTGTAGCTAATTTCATCAAAAAGTTGGGAAAAGGTGCGGGAACATGAACTTTCCTTATTTCTAGAAAACACGAGGAAAACCGAATTTCACGCGGGTGGAATAGCTGACAATAGCTAGTAAAGTTAATTACTTTACTAGCTTGGGGGTGTTTAAAACAGCTCCCAATAGCCGAGCGAGGCACGGCGTTGCGGTACGCTGCGGGCCGACGGTCAGTGTTATTTCGTTACGGAACGACGCGATCTCATTACAGTGACGCGATTAATTAACTGTCTGTCAATCTGCATGCCGATGGATGCGGTTGGTGACCGTATCACACGGGAGCAGAACAGGGAGACTAATTCGTTGGAATACTAAGATAGAACAACAAGGAAGAAAATAAGAAAGGGAACATATTGGATTCGTCTTTAATCAACTACGGAACTTTAAACTTTCGTTTGGTGGTAATACGTGTATTATATAAACTTGTATCAAAGAAAAATATAAACAAAGCATTGTTCATAAAATAAAATGACCAAAAGTTAGGTAGGGAAGTACTACAGTATGAGTACAGTTTGGAGTGTCTAAGTTTGCTTTAATTTTAACTTTTTATAACAGCCAAGGAGTCGATTTAATTTTCTCCTAACAATGGAGGTGGGTCTTAGCTACTTGAGAAATTGAAGAGCCTTCTTGCTGAGATAGCTTAGGCTGATCATCCACTAAACTACCTACAGAATCCTACTGCATTCTGGTGTGGTATTCGAAAGATTACGGGTCCAATATTTTGGCAATATTTTGACATAATAGAGAGATGACATAATTTTGCCTATCTCAAATAACGTCAGCTAATGTAATTCAAGTAAATGTACATTTGATGTACATGGAAAATTCTGAATGACAGACTTCAAACAACGTGGATCAACGTGGGTTTACAATAGCTACATAATATTTTCTTAGAATTCGAAAACTTTTTCTCCGGAGTCAACTGGTGATTATGGTGGAATGCTGCTCTCGTAGGCGTTAACAAAAATATAAGAATGATATCTTGTTCGTAATTCAAATCGGAGCGATGTCAAGCGCGCCTAGCCAACCAAACAGCAGTGTCGAAACTCGGCTAGTGCTAATTGATCGGACAAATGCAAGAACAAGTGTGCGAGCCCCTTAGCCAGTCGTGAATCAGAAGGGCGTTCTTAGCGCGTAAATGAACGAGATCCAACAAAGAACACCTGTTCAGTCTCATTAGGAACCTTTGTAGTGAAAGGAAAAACGCCTTTGATTTGTGCGACCGAGTTATTTTTGATATCGCAAACTGTATTATTATATTTTTTCATATTCCAGGGAACAAAAGAACTTCTCTTGACCGGATTTTACGTGAGACGTAAAATTTAACATTTTCATGAAACTTATCTAGCCCGACAGACGTTTATAATACAGCAGTTCTGATAGAATGGTAAGCCAGTAAGCATATTCGTATGTTATCAAGATGAACATTTTTGTATTGGCCAACCATCGCCAGTAACCATAGCTACGCAGCCATCACCAACCAATTGGCACCTTGGCTGCTTAATAATTGATCCAATTAACCAATCAGCTGCGTGGATCATAGATTTGTCTAAGCTAGTTGGTGCTATAAGTATTTTTGCAAAATCATGGAGCTGATATCAAGTGTTGTTTGTAGCTATAACATGGTCTACCTTGCGCTATGAAATCTGGACACAGCAGTAAACCAGCCCACAAGGCCTAGATCTAGGCATTCCGATCAATCTAGAGCACATTCTGACTGAATGTCTACTGCTTGATAGCTATACAAACAACATCTCTGATTTGCATTCTATTGCTTGCTTGAAGGCTCTAAAGATTTTTCTGGAACACTCCAAATTAATGTTCGTACTGAAATATTTATCTATCACGTTGATCTATGCTACTTTTTTACGACCTAAAAGTGTAAGTGCCTGAAAGTTTGGTTTATGTAAAACTTTAATTACCTCATTACGAGTATTTTTGGTTTTGTATAGCCGCCAGCTAAATACAATATACTTGCATGAGCTGTGTTTGGGTTACGTTGTAATTTTAGTTTTTATCATATCGGGAGTGGCTTTAAACTGAGTCACAGTAATACAAAGTCGGGTATTTTATGATTTTGGTGCGTGCCTCAGAGCGCGCCGCCAATGTACAATGTACGAGAAATGGTCGATATAAAAAATGGCACGGCGAATATTTTCCCCACACATAAACTAGTAAAAACTCGGTTGGTGTTAGAAAAAGGGACCATCTTTCATTTATGGTATACTACAATCATAATATTTCTGCATCAGTAATGCAAGAATAGGTATAATGCTCTAGTGATTTTGTTTTTTTCTGCTCAGTCTTACGAATGCGTTGGTGGGTGCGACATGCAGCGTGGTGAAAGAATATAACAGAAAAATCGGCCAAGTAACATTATAGTAACATTGTATTGTTATAATGACATTTTGTAGAGGAGATCGTGTCCAGATAAAGACTGTATAATGAGATTGGGACAACGGAGGTATTATCATATTGTGCTCCTAATTTAGTGCCTTCAAGAGAGAGTGAATAGGCATTTTCTAGGCAAGCGCGCTCCAACCTAGACCTCATCATGCATGATTTCCATCAGGTATGATTGTCGTCAAGCGCAATCCTATCTACAATAAAAAAAAAACACTTTAAAGTTCAGTATAGTAGGAAAGGTATGACAGATAATTACAACACAGCCAAGCTCATAACTCCCATAAATTAAGAAAAGGTACATAGAAAAAGACGTCAAAATGGCCACCGGGAAATCCACTGTGATAAATGTTACATTTATTTTTTGATGCATGATACTGGGGCGCAGCACTCCGGAAGCGGGCGCCAAATTTTTTAATTCCTTTTCCTGTGTGTCCTCAAAAGAATAAGTAGGGTAAATTAACTTACGACTCGGGCAAAAAGCTCTTAAAACGTAGCTCGGCTGATGTAGGTTAATATTAAGAGAAATGGTTCCGTACGAGTTAAAATGTGGGATATATTATTATCCTTTACGATGGACTTTTAAAGATTGATAATAATGAAAGTGTACAGCCAACGTTTTAAAAAATTGTGGACATCTTTTGTAAAATTGCGTTTGCGTATGTTTCCTTTAAAAGCTTTTTAAAATACACAAAGATTTTTAACACTATCGTAATCTAAGTAAAAATAGCCGATGCATCGAGTCGCAGGCGTCGCGTGACATTGCATGCATGCATGTCACCCGCATCGCATGCATGTCACAAATATATCATGCCTCCGCGTTATTTAACGCGGCATCACGCCACGATGCATGCCCGATTGACGTCATATAACATTTATGACACAAAACAGCTATTTCGGTGCACGTGTAAATTGAAAAGTTTTATAATATAACGCTGTATAGAGCCTTATCGCTAAATGAGGCACGCGAAGCCTTAAATTTATTTTTTATGTGGCTTTATTTGTAAGGCAGTTTATCAGACTCGGTAAGGTTATAATTATTACATTTCGTTAGCTGCTATCCGCAACTTTGTCCGTGTGGATTTGTTATTTCAACCGAAAGGACAAAAACCATGTTGTTATGCGATGTTTAAAAATTGTCTCTTTATAGAACGAACTTCTAAAAAATCATAGGTTTTGCGCCCCATTGACTGAAATCATACTGTTTTAATTTATTATTTAAACTATATGAGGAAGTAATGATGTGTAGGACAAGTCAGTTTGCACTTTGCACGCCCTGTGGCTAAGAACTGTCTCTATGTCACAGACGAGTACCGCAATCGCTAAGTAATTATAGTTTTAAAGTTCTCTTCATTATGTATTAACTTACTGGTTATGGAGTTTTTGTTGTTTTCCGTTGAATTCCCGATTATAGTACATCAAGTAGACTTACCTGAAACAAAAAAATATAAATTTATTTTCATGTTACATTTCAATACCTAATGGATTTTATACATTTGTTGAGCTTGGGAGTTTTATACGCTTTTGCATTTGTTTTGCACCCATTGAGTTTTTATTCATCTGAAACAGGTCCTAACAAAGTTTTTACATAATATTTTGCAACCATCAATTTATGGACTCCCGTTTATCGACAAATATTGAAACATGCTTTTACATGGATGTTATTGTGACTGTTTTTTTTATACTGGAATAATGAATACTGGAATGGCTTACAAACTTTTAATAAATAAAATATACATGCATTATGAACGATCGCAACGCACGGTTTCCTCTCAGTAAATAGTATGAAAAGGGAGAAATCGCGAGCCAACCTCGCCTCCACTTGACCGACTTTGCCCGAAGCGCAATGTTGCTCCATTTTTGTAATGCGTTTTGTTGAACTAACTCCACCTATTCCTAGATTTATGCAAGTTTATGCAAGTAAAAAGTAAAAAATGCAATAGAAAAGAAAACTACTTACTTTGCATGGCCTGTAACGTGAAAAGAGTATAGCTCTACCTTGTATTTTTCAACGATAATATATTATGCAAGTACGACTCCGTGTAACTGTATTTTACGTATACAGTTTTCTTTGAAACTTTATATTATTACAGAAAAAAAATATTTTACTTTATATTATTTAAAAGAAAATTATAAAAGTAGAATGAAAACATCACTACTCTTGCACTCGCTCTTATTAATACAAAAGGAACTAATTTTATTTTATGTCGTTAAAAATCCAATTACGTGATAGTTAGTTTCCTCGTTAATCTATTCAACGCTGAAACTATTTTCCTTGACTAAAGAAGTTCTAATCTTGAGATTTTCATTCCAACAGGGATCATTCTAAAAAAGGATAAGTCCAGTTTAATGAGTTTTGTGCATTGAGTTATAAACCAAAGGAGTTGGGGTCGGCGCTAAAAAGTGTCCGAACCGAATGACATCCAAAAAGCGAAAAGACATACAATCGCACTTCAGTCTCGTGTTTGTAAATTAGGTTGTATAGTAATGTATAGTAATGGTTTAAGACATAAATTACAATGTTTTAGTTTGTTTATAAAAATACTCATGTACCCTCGTTTCTATAGGTTTTCTCGGGACACTTTTTTCGTGAATTTTGTATTACACCCGCCGTCCATAGATTTATAAGCCTATATGGTTTTGTGTCACTTTAGCGGCGGTGATAAAATAGGCACGATCTCGTCAGAGTGTAATGCGTATTACAATATTAAAGATACGCCAGGGTTCAGGCAAACGGCGAAACATTTCGGACAATTCCGGCTAACTAATTGTCGGGTCAGTTTTGAAATACGACTTCGGAGGCCTCGTCCGAGCCACCGCGACTGTCACCGGCCACAGTGAAGCTTAACTCATCTCCAAACTCGACACGAGACTTTCAACTTTACACGAAAGGCTTAAAGTTAGTTATTCCGCAGTTCAAATCCTGCGTTCAGTGCGGTGTGAATAAATTCGCCATCGGGTCGGCGAGTTGGAGCGCGTTCATGCAAATAAAGATAAGCTAAGCTCCGTAGTTTTCGGGACTACACTTTAGCGGTCGGAAAAATAAAGCCTCACACGAGACGCTATAGAGAAACGATAGTTTGCACTGAAGCCAAATTAAACACAATCTGATTCTTTATAATTATTTAACCTAATACATGTAATGAAATGAGTGACATTTCATTCATTTGAATTTGCCGCGCTTCGCGTATCAGCTGTCTGGCGCGTATCTATGATATTGATCTGTGTCGAGGATTTAAAATGGCGTGGGACGCGCAGATTGTTTTGTGCATTTCATTGTTATAAAAACTAATAGAAAGAATGTGATTGAGGACTCGAGATATAGTGAACTTTAAATGTCGTTTCTTTGTTATTTCAGGTGAGATAGAAGTGTAATTGTCGTAACTTGATAATAACTTGATAATTGTAGACTTGTTAAATAAAACAAAACTTTGTTATTTCAGAGAAACAATTTGTGTTTTATTTTGGAGATCCTCAATGTCTTATAAAACGACATTTTTGTGAACTAAAAGAAGATGGACCGGCTTCAATTTGAGTTTACAATAATAGCCTCAAATGATGGCAAATCAAATGTATTAGCTATAACCTCAATATCTACTGAAGAAGGAAAATGTTATGTTTTACCCGAGGAACTGAAGCCGGTGAGTCATCATACATATATTGTTAAAACGAACACTTTCACAAAAGTAAAAAATAGCATTAAAAAAAGACACCAGAGTAGAAAAGTATGGATAAAGTTGGATGAAAATCTAAAGAAGACATATGTAGATGAGGAAGGTAATATGCAATTTTTAGATCAATATTTAGATGAAGTGAGCACAACACAAGCAAAGGACACAAATGACACTTTGCAACAAATCTTGGAACAATTAATAGAAACTACAACTAAGAAAGAAAGTCAACATAACTTAAAACATATCTCAGAAAAATTTATTATTGAAAAATTCACAAGCAAAAATCCTAATGCGATGCAATGGATAGAAATTTTTGAAAAAGAGTGTGCGCGCTTTAATATAACAAAAGATGAGACAAAAATAGATATTTTGAGGTTATTTTTAGATAAACCTTGTTTGGATTGGTATAGCTCGATGATCATAAAACTAACAATAAATTCTGAATGAAGTGAATGGAAAGACAAGTTTTTAGAAACTTTTAAAAACCAAGGATGGGACATAGTCACATATGCTCTCGCATTTAGGTATAAAGAAGGACAGTTAATTGATTATGCCATAAAAAAAGAACGGCTTTTATTAGATATAAACAAATCTATAGATTCCAAAACAATGATAGATCTTATTGCAACTGGTTTACCTGGATTTATCTTAAATAAGTTAAACAGGGATGAACTCAACAACACTACTGACTTGTTCAACGAGATAAGAAAATATGAAGGCACGATGTATAAGAAAAACTCAACTAACATAAAGAGCAGTACATTTTATAATAAAAATAAAACTTATGAGAAGAAGTCATGTAAGACTTGTGAGTCTTTGGACAAAGGAATTAGATATCATCCGGAGGAGTCATGTTGGTTCAAGAAAAATAAAAATGAACCTGAAAAAGTTCTTAAAACTAAAAATGTAAACAATAACTCCATAATTGAAGTAGACATAAATACTGAGAAAAAAACTAGTAAGCACACCATTAATCAAAATCAAGCTTTTATTAGAAAATAAACTAGAAGTGAGTGGTATTTATGATTCAGGCTCACAGATTTCTATAATAAATTCAAGATTAATAAAAGTAAAAGAAAAAAAAGATGATGTGAACATAGCATACATGAAAACGGTTAATGGTGTGAAGAAGATGGATGGCTTGATAACAATAAAAATTAAAATATTTGATTTAGAAGAAGAGGTGGATGTATACATAGTAGAAAATGAAGATTTTGATGATTTCATAATCGGATTAGATATGATTAAGAAATTCAGATTAACCCAAAATGAGAACTTGCAGATAGAACAAAAGAAAATAACAAATAAAATAGACAGGATGTCTAAAGATAACAGAAATGAAGATAATAATATAAAAAAATATACAGTAAATTTCAATGAACACATAGAAACAGAGGAATTTATAAGTATGACAGACCATTTAGATAATCAAAAGAAAATTGAGATAGAGAAAATTATAAAGGAATATAAAACAATATTTGCTAAGGACAAGTATGATATAGGTTCAGTTAAAGATTATGAAGCTCGCATAGATTTACAAGTAAATAAATATTGTAGTAAAAGACCATACAGATGTACAATACAAGATAGATTAGAAATTGAAGAGCAAATATCGATGTTACTAAAGAACAATTTAATAGAAGAATCATACAGTCCTTTCGCTGCTCCAGTGACATTGGCGTTTAAAAAAGGTGAAAATAGAAAATCCCGTTTATGTGTAGATTTCAGAGAGTTAAACAAAATAGTTATACCACAAGCTCAACCATTTCCTTTGATAGATGATCTAATTATTAAAACTAGAAATTGCAAGTATTTTACTACACTAGATATAAACTCAGCATTTTGGGCAATACCATTACGGGTGGAAGACAGAAGTAAAACAGGATTTGTCACACAAGATGGCCACTTCCAGTGGACCTGCCTCCCTTTTGGCTTGAAAACATCACCAGCAATTTTCCAGAGAATCTTAAGCAATATTCTAAGAAAACACAATCTCACAGGATACTCTGTTAACTATATCGATGATATTTTGATATACTCGTCTACCTTTGAAGAACATATAAGGCACATTAGAAATGTATTAGAGGCAATAATTAAAGAAGGCTTTAGACTGAAGTTTAAGAAATGTACCTTTGCTTCAGACTCAGTAAAATACCTCGGCCATATAATTCAGAACAATTCAGTAAGACCACTAAAAGACAATTTGATTTCAATAAGGAACTTTCCAACTCCTAAGACGCAAAAGAACATCAGACAATTTTTGGGAAAAATAAACTTCTACCATGACTATATACCAAGAAGTGCAATTATTTTAGATCCATTACACAATTTATTACGAAAAAACGAGAAATTTGTATGGTCAGAGAAATGTGAAGAAGCATTCAATCTGATAAAAAGATATTTATGTTCGCAACCGGTCTTGGAAATATTCGACAAAGACTTACCAATCAAAATCTTTACCGATGCATCTTTGGAGGGCATTGGAGCAATATTAAAACAGACACAACTAGATGGTAAAGACAAACCGGTGGCATATTTCTCAAAAAAATTGAATGAACATCAAAAACGGAAAAAGGCTATATATTTAGAATGTCTTGCTATGAAAGAAGCTGTTAAATATTGGCAGCACTGGCTCATCGGAAAACAATTCACCATTTACTCAGATCACAAACCTCTAGAGAACATGAACATTAAATGCAGGACAGATGAAGAATTGGGTGATCTCACATACTACCTATCTCAGTATGACTTTACCGTAAAATATATACCTGGTAAAGAAAATGTAGAAGCAGACTGTTTGAGCCGAAACCCTGTATTAGAACCAGAAGATAACAGAGAGGAAACATTGAGAATAGTTAATTTAATACAAATAAAAGATATAGTTGGAGACCAAGAGAAAAATGAAACAATAAGAGAAAAGAAACAAAATTTAATACTAAAAAATAATATCTATTATAAAAAAATAAAGAAACAGGAAAAGATTATCCTCTCAGAAGAATTTAGTAAAAAACTTATAAAAAAGGTGCATGAAGATTTATGCCATATTGGGATCAGACAACTGCAGAAAAAAATAAGTTCAATATATACGGCTATAAACCTAACAAAAAATATCATAAATATTTGTAAAACATGTGAAATATGCATAAAAAATAAATCAAGATGTCAAAAAAAAATTGGATTAATGTCACAACTGGGACCAGCTACCAAACCATTTGAAATAATGTCAATGGATACTATTGGTGGATTTGGAGGATCTAGGTCTACAAAGAAATATCTACACCTTTTAGTAGATCACTACACAAGATATGCATTTATTGCGACTTCGAAAACCCAGAATGCATGTGACTTTATAAATTTAACAAAGAAAGTACTAGAGACAGATGAGATTGGAATTATCCTGACAGATCAATATCCGGGCATAAATTCAAGAGAATTTAAACAATTTTTGCAGGAAAATAATATTAAACTAATTTTTACAGCCGTGAATACACCATTCTCGAACGGCTTGAATGAAAGATTAAACCAAACAATAGTAAATAAAATAAGGTGTAAAATGAATGAGAAAAATAATAAGAGAACATGGACAACACTGGCAAGAGAATGTATACAAAAATATAATGAAACAGAACACTCCGTTACAGGTTTTGCACCAAAATATTTACTGGATGGTACAAATGTCAGTATTCTACCAAATGAATTCAAAACGATGGAAAAGGAAGACAAGTGGATTGCTGATAGAAGATTGGCATTAGAGAATACAATAAAATCTCATGAGTATAACAAGAAAATATTTGATAGAAATAGAAAAATGCAAGAATTTAATGTAGGAGACAGTGTATATGTAGAAAATGGAAATAGACTGAATAGAAAGAAATTAGACGAATTAAAAATAGGCCCTTTCAAAATAATAGAGAAAATATCGAATTCCATTTATAGGATTGATACAGGCAACAGAAAAACAGAATCAACATTATTTCATATAACAAAATTGCAACCTGTCATAACAGAGGCTGAAGAAGATGAAGAAGATGATAATGAATATGAAGATGACTTATAAGTACATTTTACAGATATATTGCTTAGAATTTTCGCTCTTAGGGGGGGAGATGTAATGAAATGAGTGACATTTCATTCATTTGAATTTGCCGCGCTTCGCGTATCAGCTGTCTGGCGCGTATCTATGATATTGATCTGTGTCGAGGATTTAAAATGGCGTGGGACGCGCAGATTGTTTTGTGCATTTCATTGTTATAAAAACTAATAGAAAGAATGTGATTGAGGACTCGAGATATAGTGAACTTTAAATGTCGTTTCTTTGTTATTTCAGGTGAGATAGAAGTGTAATTGTCGTAACTTGATAATAACTTGATAATTGTAGACTTGTTAAATAAAACAAAACTTTGTTATTTCAGAGAAACAATTTGTGTTTTATTTTGGAGATCCTCAATGTCTTATATACATATAACATACCCAACAATATTTCAATACCTACGTTTAAGAATTCAGTCACAATTTTGAGCGTTTTGGACTAATGAGCGTTTATAGTAACTCAACATTACTTTATATGACATCAAAGCAAAACATCCCAGCATTGCGAAAAGGATATCAATAACAAATGATTCGTTATCGACAAACGCTGTGGGTGTCATCAAAAAAATCCACGTTCTAGGACTCCCTGCCTAGTGGTGGGCCGCAAAAGGAACAGAGACGATGAATATAACTAAGAATTGAAATAAAAAAAACGGAATCCAGTAGTTAAACTCGAAATGCATGGATTTGGTGATCAAAGAGCTTTCTTAATTTTATTTATTTATTTATTTAAATATCTTTATTGCTTAAAATGAGTACTGTAATACGGGATCGGCGAAACGGGTGACCGCAGAGAGGAAGTAGGATGAAAGCGTCAATGAGGTCTGACGTTAGGAGTATAATTTACAATATAACTTGGTAGCTGACAATTTATACGCGATGATGTGCTCTCAATTATAAACCGTCCGTAAATGGCGGCGGGAATCCGTCAGCCACTACGTACAAGCTGTTATTATATAACTCAAAGGTCCGGTAATCCGTACACTTTGGAGTTATGAGAATTGAGAACACATTCACAATTTTTCCCTTCGGCTATATTAAACGCGGAAGGTGAAACTCGAGCGCGATATAGAGTACTTGTGGCGCCATCTAGTATCAGCTTTGGTAAACTCGGTTTGTTACAGGCTCCCCCTCTGGCCTCTCAGGCGTCCCGACGAGAGAGCCAGAACTTAAAGATGCTATTATGTACAAATCTTAGTCATTGAGTCATTGAGGTTTATCTTCGTTTTTCTTCTGATGTCAACAAACTACTTTTTCTTAACTTTAAGTTTCCATGGGTATTGTCTTTGGGCATCCTCGTTTCTTTATGGGATGCAAGTATTGAGGAATTATCTTCTATCTCAGCGGGCTTGAGAATGCTGGCTGGATGTTCCTGCTCCTTCTCCCCCTGGACTAAAGCTGTTCTGATAGCACAATTTCTAGCAAGCAAGCTTATATACAAAAGTCCAAACATCATGTTTATCTGCTGTGGCTCAGTATGCTTAGGTTCCGGTAATGAATAGGAGGCAAAAGAACTCCGCTGCTGACTGGATATTACACTCAATAGTATTGTACTCAATAGTGAAGCAAACCGTTCTTCCGAGGACACAGCCATTTTCTCCACTGGAGGCTTGCGTGTTATAGTGATACTTCTCACTCCTTTGATCTTTGATCTTCGACGTCTCCTGTCCTGCTTCATTGTTTCCGCTTCGCTGCTTGAGATAGGTACGTGGATTAAGCAATAATTAGGTACTTGTGTCGTATGTTGGGCTGCCAATGTAATACGTACGTCCCAACTCTTCATACGTTGAACTGTTGACTCCCAATTCTTAACGCGTCCGTCAACGGGCATCCGTTTACCAGAAGTCAGTGTTATTGTCACTCAAAGGTCCGGTTAACCGTACGCTTCGGAGTATCAAATGTCAACTTCTACGGTCCGCGGTTCTCAGCAGTCTATCGTCTGCCCCACGTTGGGACGGGATTGGTGTGATCCTCAATTGTGAACCGTCCGTGTATGGCAGCGGGAATCCGTCCGGTAATCCGTACACTTTGGAGTTATGAGAATTGAGAACACATTCACCGCATCCAGGTCATCCACGCGGACCCCTGTAAGGGGTCCCGGGGTAATCGTTCGGGGCGATGGCCCCTCTCGATGGTCTCGGCGCCGCCTGCAACTACAGGCGGGGCACTGGGTGGGACCATTGCTGGTCCGTGGTGTCTACTCCGGGTCGTAAAGTCCGGTGACTCCGCCGCGCTGCGATGCGAGCCCGCGTGAAGTCGCGAGCGATCTGCGAGCGCGGCGGAGTGAAGGTAAGTCCTGGTTGTAGCTTGCAACCCGCCGCTCAGCGAGGTCGTGCCCGCCAGTGATGTCCCGGTGGGCGCCCGTCAGCCAGCGGCGAGGAAGCGTTGTGGTCTCAATCCGACGTCAGGTCACGTGGTAGACCCCTGATATCCGGCGGCCGCCGATGGTATGGCGCGATGCCCCGCAGATGCTGGGACCGCGCTCCGTCGGCGCGCGCGAACATCGAGGTGCTCAGGCGGCGAACGTGGTCGTCGAGGCTCTCCATGCGCAGGTCCCTGTAAATGACCTGGTTCCGTACGAAGCGTGGCGCTCCGGTGATGGTGCGGAGCGCGAGCGACTGCTGCGCCCGCAGCGACTTGCGGCCCGGCTCGCTGACCAGCGCGAACCAGGCTGGGGCCGAGTATGTGAGTCGCGTGCGGACGTATGCCTTGTACAGGCACAGCTTCGCACGGAGAGGCAGGTGGGACGCCAGCACGGGGCGCAGGAGGCCTCGCACGGCGCGCGACTGCGCGACCACGTTCTTCACGTGGGGCCGCATCGAGAGCTTCCTGTCGATGGTCACGCCGAGGTATTTAGCCGTCGGGGTCCATTCGACAGGTTCTCCCAGAAGCGACACCCGGGGCGGCAGGGTGACAGCCCGCCCGATGGAGATCGCCTGAGTCTTCGCCACGTTGACCTTCAGTCTCCAGTCCTTCAGCCAAGTG
The DNA here is from genome assembly GCA_963855885.1 of Coenonympha glycerion. Taxonomy (NCBI): domain Eukaryota; kingdom Metazoa; phylum Arthropoda; class Insecta; order Lepidoptera; family Nymphalidae; genus Coenonympha; species Coenonympha glycerion. The sequence goes on from OY979627.1 coordinate 297,872, forward strand.
GGTAGTGCATCCAGTGCACGCTGCATCTTGATGGCTGCGTGTGGGGCGTTCAGCGAGGTGGTGATGAGTGCAGCGTCGTCGGCGTAAAGCGCCAGTATGGCGTCGCCGACCACTGGGATGTCGTCCGTATATCTGCTATAGCAGACGGGCGACAAGCAGCTTCCCTGGGGCACGCCGGCACGGATAGGCCGCTCCGTGGACAGCACGTTTTCAACCGCCACTTGAAAACGTCTGTCTTGCAGAAAGGTGGCCACAGTCTTGACTACTCGACGAGGAGTAGTAGACGTGGACAGCTTGTACACGAGGCCGGCATGCCAGACGCGATCAAACGCCTTCTCCATGTCCAGGAATACTGCAACAGAGTGCTCCCGCTTATTATAAGCGGCAGCGAGGTGGTGCAGTACTCGCGAGACTTGGAGCGTGGTGGAGTGTTCGGCACGGAAGCCGAACTGCTCGTCGCGTGGCTGAAGGTGGGGCGTGATGTGCAGCAGCAGCAACTTCTCGAAGACTTTCGATATCGTCGACAGCAGCGTGATGGGACGGTAGCTCCCAGGCAGCAAGATGTTCTTCCCCTGTTTCGGTATCATAATGACTCGGCCGAGCTTCCACGAACACGGGAAGTGCCCGGTGCGGAGGACGCCGTTGAACAGCCGCGCCATCGCCGCGATAGATCGCTGTGGTAGATGGCGCAGAGCTTCATTGGTGATGCGGTCGGGACCGGGCGCTTTCCGTAGTTTAGTCCGCCGAATCATCCGGTGGACCTGCCCAGGGGAGAACACGACGGGATCTTCCGTCGGCGCTATCGGCGTCTCGAAGTAAGTCTCCAAGTGTCGCTCGATGGTGTCAACGTGCTGCACATCAGTGGTCGGATTCGGTGTAAACTGCGTCTCCAGGAAGTCGGCGAAAATCTCCGCTCGATCTTCGGCACGGTAACGTGGGGTTCCGTCACCGGCCAGGAGAGGCCTAATAGGAGTGGGCTTCCCGGAGAGGTGGCGGCAGAGGCGGTGGAGGCCGGACCAGTCGTCGCCGGCTCGCTCGATGGTGCGATGCCAAGACTCAACAGCTACTGTTTCCAGCGCTTCTGAGATCTTGGCGGCCAGAGCGTTGAGCCGCGTCTTCATGATCGGGCACCGCCGGACTTGCCATTGCCGTCGCAGTTTCCTCTTCTCCTCAATCATCGCCTGGATAAAGGCCGGGAGGTGTGGAGGCCTGCGAGTGGTAGCAGCGTCGAGCTTGGACTCTCGAAGCGCGGTGGACAGAGTCGCGCTGAGGTCCGTCGCGAGGCGGTCGACGTCTGCGGGGGTCTCCACTCGGAAGGACGGCGTGTGCTCCGCCATGTAGTCGGCGAAGGCTCGCCAGTCCTGGCGATGTTTCGGAGAAGGTATCTTCGTCATCATCGGCACGCTCTTCAGCGTCAAGAGGACAGGTTGGTGGTCGGAGATGAGGTGGTCATCCAGGACGTCGATCGACGGCGACGCGGCGAGGCCGCGCGTAACGGCGATGTCGATGACGTCCGGTGTGAGGGCTGCACAGTACGGGTAGTGCGTCGGGACCTCTGGCCCTAGCACCTCGTAGCCGTGGCGGTCTGCATCGTCCAGGAGGCGTCTGCCATCCGGGGACACGATGTTGGAGTTCCACGCCGTGTGCTTCGCGTTGAAGTCCCCGGCGATGATCGTGGGCAGTGGCGAGTCCAGCAAGGTGCGGACGTCAGCCACTGCGAGTCGATGCGTCGGGGGCTTGTAGAAAGCGAACACACGGGTGGGCTGGCGGTCGACGCAGACCTCCACGCCGAGGGCGTACGACGTCTGCAGTTGTGGTACTGGCAGCAGCTGATGGATGACGTTCCGACGGACCAAAACTGCTAATCCCCGATAAGCAGTCCCGATCGGCGAGGTGTGGTCCTCCCGGTAGACATAGTATCCGGAAACCTTCAACTTGTCTACTGGTCTGAGGTGAGTCTCGTTGATCAGGCCGATGTCCACTTGACGCTGAGAGAGCAGGTGCTTTAGGAGACGGGCTTTCTGCGAAGAAAGCCCGTCGGCGTTCCAGAATGCGATGCGGAGCTCAACCATGCAGGAGCTCCGTGATGCACGCCACGAGCAGCGGGATCGGATCGCGCTGCTCCTGGATCGCCATCAACACCTGGTGCAGGGTGCCGATGATGCGGGTCGTCCTGGCGTCCAAGGTGCCGCGCGCCGGCTGAGGTGCCGGCTGCGGCAGAGCCACGCGCTTCGCCTTCGTCCCCCGGGGCTCGGGGGCGGCGACCACGGTGGTCTTGGACTGTGTCTGTTGTGGAGGTGCTGGAGGTGCCACCGTCGGGCGTCTGAGTATGGGCCGCGGCACTGGAGGCTGCGGCTGCGGTGTCGGGCGCGGCGCCGCCGTTGTTGACGGCGCGGCTTTGGGCGGCGCGACCGAGGACGGCGCGGTCGTGGGCGGCGCGTCTTGGCGCGAGCCCGCGCGCTTGCCTCGGCGCTGTCGGCGGCGTTTGCGGCCTGGCTGCTGCTGTGGCTGGTTGGCGGCAGCCATGAGCGAGCCAGGCGCGTCAGCCTCAGATGTCACGACGGGCGCCGCTGTTGCGGTGCGCGCGACAGTGCCCGCACGGCGATTGCGCGACTCCCTGCGGAACACAGGGCAGGCCGCGTTATTCGCCGTGTGTGCGCCTTTGCAGTTGGCGCACGTCGGCGGCTCCTCTCGTGGGCGCGTGCAGTCCCTCGCCGGGTGCCCCTCCCCACAGCACACGCAGGCCACCGGCCGGTGGCAGTTGTGCGACGAGTGCCGGAACTGCTGGCACCGGTGGCACTGCGCGGGGCCTCTGCGGCCGCGCCACGCCTCGATGGTGATCCCGGGCATGCAGAGGAGCTCATGCACCTCGTAGATGCCCGGGACGACGTCCGGAGTCCGCTGCAGCTGCGCGAACATCAGGCATCCCGGTCTGCCCGGGCGTGCGGGGATCGTGCGCACGTGCTCCGGGACGTACCCGAGCTCGCGCAGCTCCTTCTCGACGTCAGCCGGCTCCGTGTTGGCCGGCAGGCCGCGGATCGCTACCTTGACGCTGCGCTCGGCGGGCAGCGAGTAGCAGAACCAGGAGAGTCCCGCTGCGCTTTCCAGCTGCGTTAAGTAGCGCTGGATGGCGCGGTACTCCTGGTCCGTCCTCGGTATGAAGCGGACACCCTTGCCAAAGGGGCGTCCGTTTGGTGCGTGGCCAAGAATTTTCTTGAGCTCCCGGAAGTGCGTCGGCCAGTCCGGTAGCACCTCCACAACGAGCGGAGGGTATCGGGCGGCCGGTCTCTTCGCGGGAGCAGCAGCAGTAGCGGAGGTCGACGCGGCATGGGCGGTCGACACGGCGGCGGCGGGCGTCGTAGCGGCAGCGGAACCGGAGGCGGCGCTGGCCGGCGGAGTGCGCGGCCGCGATGGCCTCTGGGCCGCGCTCGCGGCGGCAGCCGCGTATGTCGGACTCGACGACGTCTCCATCGGCGAGCCCGGCGAGAGACGCGGCATGCTGGGAGGCGGCGTGGTGGTTGGCATTGCCTGTGGGACTCCAACTCGACCCTTAGGCGGGGAGGGGAAGCGTCCCACAGGTATTGCAGGTGTCGGCGGGCACGGTGCGGGGTAGCGCGGCGAGCGCGGTCGAGGTACCGGCGCGGCGGGCGCCGGCGCAGTCGGTACCGACGCGGCCAGCGGCGGCGCAGTGGGTCTCGAGGCGGCCGAGGCGGCGGGCGGCACAGAGGCCGCCGCCAGCTGCGGCGCAGGTGGGGTTGTGGTCGTCGGTGCTTGTCCGACGGCCTCCAAGGACGGCATCGAAGGCGCCGGGGAGAGGACTGGGGGGCTCGCTACAAAGCGCTCCTCCCCAGCTCCCTGGGATGGTCCCGGTCGTGGCGATGTGTTGGCGCGGTCGGCCGCGAGCGACCGGACCGCATCCAGCAGGCCGGAGTGTGCCGACGACTGCACAAAGACCTTGCGTCGCAGCGGGCGCGGACGAGTCGCGCGGCGCTGCGTCTCCGCAGAGGTCTGTGCGGGTGGTCGTGGGCGTGGCATCGTTGACGTTGACGCGCACGGGCGCGGTTCGCGTTGCGCGCACGGGCGCGAGATCGCGTACACACGCTCGGGCGCGGCTTCGGACACACGCTCGGGCGTGGCTTCGGGTCGCGGATGGCGTAAGCGCGTGGCGGAGCTGCCTCTGGCGTGGCCCTAGCGGCGGCGTGGGCACGCCACGCCTCGCCGGGCCCGGGTACCGGTGATGCCGCTGGTGGCAAGTCGGTATCCGGACGTCGACGAAGGCGACGTGTTGTTCCCAACACCAGCCGTGGGAGCAAGAGTTTCGGAGAAGCAGTCGCCGAACCGAAACTTACGGGCCCGAACGCCGGCGCAAGACGTGTGCGCACGACGGCAGTCGGGCGCGATGAATCACACATTCACAATTTTTCCCTTCGGCTATATTAAACGCGGAAGGTGAAACTCGAGCGCGATATAGAGTACTTGTGGCGCCATCTAGTATCAGCTTTGGTAAACTCGGTTTGTTACAGTACATAAAATTACAACGAAAGGAAAACAGAGAAACACAAAGGCAAAGAGCTTTCTTAATATTGGATTTGTTGTGTGTGTTATGAAGACACAATACCTAGCCAGTAGTAGATAGTGGAAGTCAGTGTAGTAACGAACGGGTAGTAAGTGAAGGGTTAACAGTAACCTTGTTAGTTGGCGCGCTGTTGTAGAAATATTTACGCTCCTTCGCCGACTGCGCTGCACCGGTTAGCGCCGCCGAAGGGTTGACTCGATATTTAATTTAATATAATTATGAAATACATACTTAGAAATACTATTTTATCATTAAAAGAATCCTAACAGCATGAGCAACGACCTACATAAATCTATGCTATCATCATAATGTTATGAATTTGAAAGCAAAACTTAATATACTAGTGTATTACAGTAGACCTTTGACTAATATAGGTAGGTATAATCTTTTTAAGATAATCGAAAGAATCCGTTATAGCTTAGTAAATAAAACTGCTGTTTTCCAAAAAAAATATCTGGGCTAAAAACCCTGAAAGTTTCTGTAAGATTTTGGAGCTTTGATTTTATTGGGAAAGAAATCACTTGCTAAGTGGTGAAAGAAAATCTTCAGGAAACCTGTATGCTTGTTAGAAATCCAAAATGTTCTGAAGTTGTGGGATTTTACTAATAGGTACGCAATAAGAGAGTAATTTAATTTGTCCAAAAAAATAAATATATCATCAGGAACAAAAATCTAGACTTTTATTTGATTTCGAGGGCAAGTCTAGTATTTTCCACGAGTCTTCGTAGTTTTATACACAAGCATTACTTACGTCGAGTCGTTGAAAAAGAACAACAAATAAAAAGAAAACTAAACAAAAATCCCCGTAATGCTGGTACTTGAAAAGCTTTGCATGTTCCACTCGCTTAAATAACCTCGTTTTACAGTTTTCAATTTACATGTCGACAAAAATAGCAGTTGGTATCGCGGGAATAATTGCGCCGTGACGTCATTCAGGGCGGCAGTCGCGATTTCAGCGATAAATCGCTTCTTGAGGCCGCTTGCATAGAGACGCGGGGCGCAGTGTAGAGCGTTGCTGATGCTAGCTGCGACATGGCGACAACACAAAAAAGTCAGTACTTTTGGTGCATATGCTGTTGCAATTCGTACTCTACATTCATTTATCTAACGAGAATAAAAAGAAGAAATAATTTAATCACACTTAAAAAAAAAAACAAAGGAAAATACATATGCAAAATGTTGTGTTCAGTGTTCTTTTAGCGATAGCTTCTGGCTTTTGCACTATTTTATTACCCATTTTATCTATTCTTAAACGTCAATGATTTTGTACCTGAATATAGGTAGCCCTTGTAATTAGCCAGCGTATCTCAGCGTCAAGAAGTGCAATAACTAGTAAAATATGTTACAATTTGCACGCTAATTTTCGTTATCAAACGTGACAAACGTAAACTTGTTCAAAAATAAAGAACTTTTAATACATCAATAGATTCATTGTGATGAGCACCTTAATTTAGGTTCATGTTTTTTTCTCATAGTTTATTACAAACTTGAACAAAACCTAAAAAGCAATAACTAAAGTATCGCTCAACGCTCCGCGCTGGGCCTACGTCTGCATAAGAATGGCCTGATAAAAATCGTGAAGGATTTATCGGTGCGACGAAATGCATGCGATCTGACGACCTGCAGTCGTGAACTATGTATTAAAATAGCGCGCGGTGTTACTTACCTATGTTTTATATGGTTTATTTTTGATTGCTGATATTTTATTCGTAGTTCAGAGGTTATCGGCCCCCTTACCTTTCAGAAGGAAGTTTGATGAGCAGTATTTAAGGTAAGTGTCTTGGGTTCAATTTCATGTGCGGGATTTTTTTTATTTGTCCCAGTCTCTGGAAGCATTAATTAATTTTTTTACACTATACTATACAAGTTCCCATGGACAGCACATAGAACCAACGCGTCGATCCTGAGACAGCTCAGAATAACAAAAAGGCTATCAACCACTTGCCTGCAGAGGATTCTGGAGTACTTCGGTCACATTGCCCGAAGGGAAGGTGGCAACCTGGAGAAGATGGTTGTCACCGGCAAAATGGAAGGAAAGAGACCTCGAGGACGGAGCCCGATGCGTTGGTCTGATCAAATCCGCACCGCACTCGACACGAACGTCCACGATGCTCTACACGTCGCAGCCAACAGGGCAATATGGCGCGACATTGTCCTAAAGAAAGTCGTCGGTGGAAGGGGTCACGACCCTCAGTAATGAGGATTACGACGCAGAGAGAGAGATACTATACAAGTTAATATCGCAGATTTCACCTGATGGTAAGTTACAATGCAGCCGAAGATGTTATTGTACCAACTTGGAAGGTGTAAACTCATTCCAACGGTTTCTATACAGCATCGCACCGGAACGCGAAATCGTTTGGCGGTGCGTCTTTGCTGGTAGAATGGTAACTAGCCACGGCCAAAGCCTCCCACCAGATCAGACTTGAGCCAATTCAGAAAATATAAAATTCCAAAGTGGCCCGTGGCGGGAATCGAATCCGCGACCTCCCCCTCATATACGAGCGCACACCACTGCGCCAGGGAGGTCGTCAAATGCATACCGATATGATATTTATCTGCAGTTGATAAGTCATTAGGGGTAGCTACTAATGAAATTTTATTTTAAAGTCTGCATTATTTTGGTACCGCAAAATATAATCTTCGCAATTCCTATCTTGACCAAGTTTCTGAAGAAGGTATTCAATAAGGTTTAATCAAAATTCGAACTTCTCCCTCCGGTTTGGTTTGACGATTAAAGTTGTTTTAAAACTACATCTTTATTAGGTGCTTTGCTTTTGAGATCTTTGCATAATTTTATATTTTTACTGTATTTTAATGTCATAGATTTGAAAATGTAATATATTGTACCATTCATAACTCCCACATTAGTTTTTCAATAAATTAAAGAAAGGTAAAGGAGCAGGTAAGCTATGAAGATAAAATAACTTGCATTTCCACAATAAACCGAAAATTAATAAATGAGGACCTACTTCCACAGATTTGCGATTAAGTACATAAGGTAAACTTCAGTTTATTCCATAGAGACTTTTTTGTATGTATAAGAAACTGGATCGATTGATTTCTTTCGTCATTATATTTTGTGAAAACCTTGCTGGCGATATTTGTTTTCAAAATCTGTGAATATAGGTCAATCGTTATGAAAAAGTTATGGACTATGTCCAAAGTCAGTTTTCCTATAGCTACTAAGGTTTATGTCCCACCGTGTATAAACCAACAAATGAATGTGCCTACTATGTCCAACTATGAGTCGTTGGGCAGGTACTTGTATATATAGTGGTTGGAAGGCGAAGGCGCGTTCATCACGTGATGAATCATTCACAGACCGCCTTTACTGCGCGGACCATAAACTCAAATAGAAATTGACAATAAACTGCCTTGAAACGTGCGCACGACGTGCCTCGCCTCGCGCCTCGCGCCTCGCGCCTCGGAGTCGGGCCTCGCGCCTCGCATGCCGAGGAGACTCGTAAACTACGCGTCATACATAATACATCACAATTCTCTGGGCAATGCAGTATTATGGAGAAGTTTTTTTCTATTATTAAAATAATAGGAGCAATAAATAATAAACAACAAAAAAAGTTTCACACACAATTGTGAACATAACGTAGACAGCAATTCAAGTTTCTGCACGTGTTTTCCTAATTCTATACGCCGTTCAGTTTAGTTGTTTTAACTTGTATAATTATCTTTCTGCACATCTTCTCCACTCAACACAATGAGGAACGCTTTGCGAAGTTTTTGTGTTTAAGAACAAAAAACTGAAGTAAGATACTATAAGTTAACGGTTTTTGCGGAAATACTTTTGTTTCGAATCTTAGTTAGCTTAATATCTTTGTCACATCGCTACTACTCTATAAACCTGCAGTGTAAAATAAGTGTAGCAATAAATATTGAATGGAAGCAGGCGTTATTTTGCGGAAATCCACAATTAGCAGGACAGAATAATTTGTTTTGCTATTATCCGCTACTTGAAAGGATTCTGTATGGTGCAATATGCAGGAACACTATCCACATGAAACACCACACACAATTTTCTATCACTTTCTTCGACTCTACGATTTCGCATTGTGAAGTCAACATCTCCTGAGGATGTCCCGGTGTCGGGACGAAACGTGCGTCGAAGAAAGTGATAGAAAATTGTGTGTGGTGTTTCATGTGGATAGTGTTCCTGCATATTGCAACATACAGAATCCTTTCAAGTAGCGGATAATAGCAAAACAAATTATTCTGTCCTGTAGCAATAAAGATTCATTTCACGTGAAATGGGTGAGTGTCAGATCTGTGTATGAGCCTGCATTGTCTCGCTGAATGTCGTCCGCTGAGTGGAAACGGTTTGTGCGCAACGCGAACCGACAATGGAAACGAGCCGTGGAAAAATAAATATTTTGCTTCGCACTTTTCTATTTATAAAATGAGGCTTCGAGTTTAGTTGGAAGTACGAAAAAATAAACTATTATTTTTTCCCCGTTCCAAAGATAATATTTAGACTTTTTTATTTTTAAAGCTGCTTGAAGTTTTCAAAGCAGTTTTGTGACGTTGTATTAAATAAGCTTTATTTTCTTGTATATATTTTATGCTGAAATAAAATCAAAATCAAGTAAAGTTTTTTGCTAGAAATAGCTATGAAAACTATTTATCCGACTTTAAACTAAGTTTATGAGGGTTCCTATCACGAAGTTTGCAAGAAGTGGTATTAAATTTGGTTTAACACGTTCTGCGTAAGGAAGGAAGTAAGTAAGTAGTAAAGAAAGTACATAGAAGTAAGGAAGATACTCGTAAGTAAATTGATAAACTACTTAGACCTCACGCATGATTACCGCCATGGGGAAAGTTGACTCGATAGTTATTTTTTCGATAGTAGTTTCAGTTAACGGTCTTATAGCGAAAAGCTTCGAACTACTATAAAGAAGCTCCGGTCAGATATTGGATAAGGGGCTGCATACTGAAGTGCTGTAGTCATGGAGGTTTGAATACTAGTAATTTGGACCAGCTGAAATCCCAGCTATCGAGATCCCGACTTCTTATAAAAAAGGTGTTTTTTACACTTTACTAGTTATTTGTAACTTGACTAAGCTTTGACGACAAGAATTAAGTAAATTCAGCCAAAATTGTTGTCCTACCAACTTGGAATAAGGGTAAAGTGAACTCTCCCCTAACGGTTTCTATACATTATCGCGCTGGAACGCAAAATCGCTGATTTCTTTGCTGGTATGGTATTAATTAGCAACTGCCGAAGATTCCAAACAAGGTAGATCTAAACGAAGTGACGATCTCTCACTCGAATCAAAGTGCGCGGAAATGCGCCAGGGAAATTAATAAACTCGAGTAATACACGCCTAAATTATTTATGGCAATATCATCTATCTAAGAATTGATAATAATAAATTATTACTCACGGATTCAGTAAACATGATACCGCAATATAGGTCAGAAACAACGTTTGTTAGTGAGATCTGAAGCGCTGCATTATCAGTAGATCCCGAGGGACGTATCCCGGATCCGGGTAAGCCGTCCGGACCGCGCCCGGCCGGGTCTGATTTGAATACCCGGCCCTCGGGTGAACTTACGGCCCAGCTTTGCTGCGAGACCCGACTTATGTATCTTTGGCAAGATTTTATCACTTGCTTCTGCGAACTTGATATTTTTATCCTGTTTGAAGTAACTTTTTGCTATCATAAAGGTTACGTACACAATGTAAGTACACACTGGCTACGTACACAATGTAAGTATCTGATTTTGATAGCTTGTAGTGCGTTATTTTATAACTACAACGATCGCCTGTGGCTTCGCTTATGTGAGATTTCAGATTATATAAATAAATAAATAAAATAAAATAAAATAAAATAAAAAGCCTTTTATTTCTCCAATTTACAATAAAATTAACTTAACAATAAATAAAAAATAATAATGAACTAAGTAGGAGAACCCTTTTTACAGGTGAAGGCCTCCTCCAGATTGTACCAGTTTGTCCGGTTTTTTGCTTTTAAAATCCAGTTTCGCCCTGCTACTTTTTTTATATCATCATCCCAGCGATAGAGCGGCCTTCCCGCCCGACGTGACGTTCAGATTATATAGGTATTATATACTTAAGAGGATATATTGATTTTAATTTGTCCTTGTCTCTCTTACGATTACGTTGATGGGTGCAATAATATTGTAGATCAATGGGTGCGATATGCAGCGTCGCGGAAGAATATAACATAAAAATTACGTTTTAACTATTTATTGAGTTAGTTATCAAAATTCTGTATTTAAACGTTTTTCGGATATTATTATCGACTAATAATTAAAACAAAAATTACAACTACATCAATTGCAGCAACTTTTGGGAAAACTTACTCTCGGAATTTTTTTATCCAATCGTGTTTCCGCTTCACAGCGAATTTAGATTAAAGACCCAAAATACATAAGGATTAAGTTTGAAAATATTTTTCATTGTAATTTTTTAACTGCAGGTTACTAAAATCGCTTGAAATGACCGTTTAAGCCATCGATTTGGTTTAAGCTGTTCACTTTATCTCGATTATAATTGAGAAGTGCATTGATTGATCAGTGAATCAATTTTCCTCTTCGATGTAATAAATACATTTGTACGCTATTTCGTCTGGGTTGATTACGGTAATGTTAATCTCTTTCCTTTTCCAAATAAAACCTTTGTATTAATTTTATAAAAAAATATTTCAGGTAATTTTTAATGAAAGAGGAACACCCGTCTATCCTCTTCAATGTTGGATTATTGTTGCTTGAGACATTTCAAAGTCAAACTTCAAAGTCAGAATTTGCGAATATGGGCCTATAGGTTAGGTTAGGCAAGGCGCTTCAAAAATGTCGGACTCAATATCGAAGATTCAGTCAGCTATATTTATAAGAAAACAAAGAGAAATAGAAACTTAATCGTACTCTTGAGTTACAAATAATATAATCCTTAGAAAAAAAGCTCTACAGGTCGGAAAAATAATGGTTCTTTATTTTCAAACAATACGCCTGTAAGTATATCAAGGGATTGTCTGAAAGTGACAGGCTTAAATTCAGCTCAGACTTCCATTAGTTTTCTTTAAAAAGTAACTTTTGGGCTAAGGCCTAAGATTAGGTTAGGCTTTTATCAAAAAGATTGTTAAAAATGTTGTCTCTATTTGACGAAAAAGACATAATAATATGGTTATTTTTAGGCGACCAAATAGCGCAGCGGTAGTGGTCCTGCTCTCTGCGTCGGAGGTCGTGGGTTCGATTCCCACAATTTATTCGGTAATGTTTGTGTGATGAGCATAAATGTTTTCCAGTGTGTGGATTTTTTGCAATATTTTATTTATGTACGAGTAGTTTAATTAATATTGTATGTTTATCAGTTTTCTAGTATCCATTACACAAGCTATAGTACTTTGTAATAAGTAATGTAATAAGACGTGTTCTCTTACTTCAAAATATATATTCTACGATTTCTCTCTAAGGTAGAGAGAAATCGTAGAGTACGTTTTATGAAATTTGGACAAAAACCTTACGATGGACTTACTTTCCATAAAGAAGACCGTAAGTTGTCAGAAATTACACGCGCCGACGGGTCCAATGGCGACAGTTTACCATTGGCGAAGTATAAGTGGCAGAAACTTGTATATGGTGAAAGGATCGTTTGGTGATTAAAGCCCTTGCGACTCTGAAGGTCGGAAACTACAAGTTATGTGACCTTTGATCGAGAAAATTTATGACGCACTATTTTTCTAGATAGGAATATTTTGTATGATGAAATTTTTGTCAAAATCAAAATGGTTATTATTCTTTCTTCTACAAAGACACTTTGTTCTAATAAAATGTACAATTTTCATAAAAATACTTTTGACAGCCTCGGTTTCAAATATTCTAAAACACCAAATTAACGATTATATTATTATCGCAATAAGACTTTTTTCTTTGCCTAAGAATTCTTCATAATTCCCACGATTTGTAAAGATTTTTGTCAACATGGTGGGTTATCTTTTATCCCCAATCTTGGAGGAGACCCGTGCCCAAAAGTGGGCTACAAAAAGAAGTTGAGGCATTAAAATACATCCGTTTTACCCAGTCTGCAGCCTCGGGTACATCTCAGAAGGTTGTATATCGCCGCTTACGAAATATTAACTCGCTAACGATGAAATATTGGTTCCATTATTCTCGCTCCCTGTTCTTGTTCTCATTTTGCAGTCACCTCGTTAGCGTTACAAATATCTTTATTGCTTTCGGTAATGATTTACGAAGAGGTGTTCAAAACTTATTCGCGTTCACTCTCAACACGTTTCCAACGTTTGTTCGTTTGGATTGCCATAACATAGATGGAAAACAGTGAATCTGGGGACACGGTAGTGTCCCCGCCAAGACGAGCCAAGCGAAGCGCGAGGGCACTACCTATCTTTTCTCGAAGTGTTTCGCCGTATTTTTAAACCCTTATAACTTAGGCCTGAATTATTTTTATTATTTCAGATAATCAAAATTCTCGGAAAATGATGTCGCCAGTGAACTTATTAAACCTATAAAGTTTCAATTTTATAGGTCTTATACTTTAGATTTTATTGACGTCTAAAAAACCCAACTCACTGACTGACTGACTGACTGACTGACTGACTCACTGATGATCATCAAAATTCCTAGGTACTTCCTGAAGACCTAGAAAGCTGAAATTTGGTATATAAGCTAGTATTAGCACACAACCAACAAAAAAATTCGAAAAGTTGGAAATTTAACCCCCCAACCCCTTAAAATAGGGGATGGAAGTTTGTATGAAATTACCGCAAATATTGATGCTAGAGGTCTCAAAATTGATATAGGTACTCTTTGTAATAAACAATTAAATACGTGTTTCAGGATTTTTAGTTAATCACCCCACATCCATAAAATTAGGGGTTGAAAGTTCGTATGGGGTTTCCCATAAGTATATAGGTATAATAAAAACTTAATTTCATGTTAGATATCTGCTAGTAATGCTAGTAACATATGGAAAACATGTAAATTTTTCCACTGATTCCAGTGCCCAAGCGGCCAAGCGTCCAAGTGCCCAGTGCCACGTGCCCAGTAATATTACACGTTTCAAGCCCAAGTTCCAAGCATTTCATGTTTAACGAGCCGAGTTTCACTGCACGTCGAGTGACCATGATCCAGTGCTCAGTGACTAGTCGTAAACAACTAACAAAAAGAAGTGAAATCCCAGCAAAAACATTTTCATGTAAAATGTTGCCAAGACGAGAACATGTGGCTCACACTATCAAAAAGTTATCAGATCTCATGTAGAGCAAGACTTCTAACTCTACACGCCCTAACTCTATAAATCCTAACTTTATAAACTCTACACTTTAGTCAAAATATATTATGTCTTGGCTGTTTCGTTACTGTCACATGGGTGTAAAGTAAAAATATTATTCACTGACTTTGTACTTTTCTGATATACAATACCTAGTTTCTGTAGTAACGATTATTTATTAGATAGGTATTGAGTCTCCTCAGAAACTGCACTTAGGTTTTACTAACTGCATTGGTTTCAAATACTTCATCACACTTTGCAAAAGTGTGTTCCTTTGCTTTAGAGGATATTTTTAATAAATGGAAGTTTTTTCCCATAACAATGGTGATACCATTTAATTTTAATGTGAAATTTTTTGAATTTTGCATGGTCCATTATGCCACTTGCAAAACTCTATTAGAAAAGTACTGAACAGTGAATAAATACGCCCATGTGACGGTACCGAAACAACCAAGACATAATATATTTTGACTAAAGTGTAGAGTTTATAAAGTTAGGATTTATAGAGTTAGGGCGTGTAGAGTTAGAAGTCTTGCTCTACATGAGATCTGATAACTTTTTGATAGTGTGAGCCACATGTTCTCGTCTTGGCAACATTTTACATGAAAATGTTTTTGCTGGGTAGGCATTTTCTCATTATTAATTGGCGTTCGTACCTCCGAATAGGAGTATGGGTGACATAAATAGGCAAGCCAATAAAATGGAGGAAAGAAGACAAAATCAAAATGAAGGGAAATATCTTTAGGAAACTAGTGTGCCTGAGATTTTCCCATAATCTTCTCAAAGAGAGACGAAACCCGCCAACCCACACTTGGCCAGCGTACAAGGTTATGTTTAAACATTATAAGACCCGTGCCCAACAGTGGGATAAAAAAAGGAAGGCGTTAAGTAGGTAGGCGTAGTAGGATAGCGCAGAGAATAAAACGAATTCCTTAACTTTTTTATTGTAATGCTTCTAGCCACACTTCTGGCATCTATTTATTTTCAGTTTACTAGGTAGGTACTGCTACATCCAACTTATATGATTTTTTTGATACTGTCTTGAATTTTTCGACAAGAAAATGATTCAAACAGCGTATCTTTTCCATACATAAAACAATTTAATCATTTTTAGGGTTCCATACCAATTTGGTAAAAATGGAACCCTTATGGTGAGACTTTCTCCGTCCGTCCGTCCGTCCGTCCGTCCGTCTGTCACACTCGATTATTTCAGTAACTATCAAAGCTATCGACTTGAAATTTGGAATAGTTTTAGGTAATAGTGACCCAACGCCATTGCACTCATAAAATATTGAAAAATGTTTTTATTTATATTTCAAAAGGGGGGAAAACCGGGACTTCGAGTTTTCAAAATGAGTTAACAATATTGAGTGGGGTATCATATGAAAAGGCGTTACTTATGTATTCTAAAACCGATTTTTATTTATTTTTATGCCTGACAGTTTTTGATTTATTGAGCAAACTGTCGAAAAAAATACCGTCCCCCCCCCCCCCTTATCTCCGAAGTTTACCAATCGAAAAATCTGAAATAATTATGATCAATAGACATTAATGTATATTTTACAGGAAAAATAAAATCAACTCCCTAACTATTATACTTTTTTTGATAATAACAATAAACCACCAAAAACAAAGTTACGTTTGCGGTTCGCCAACAAAAGTACCTACATGTAAATTAAACTCGTAAATTCATGAACAAAAGTGATTCTTTCAATGTTTTACTTCTTTTATGGAATGGAACCCTCGGTGCGCGAGTCCGACTCGCACTTGGCCGGTTTTTTTTCTGATGCGTAAGTATAATACTTCCGTTGTTAGTACAGAATAATGGCAAAACAATAACATTACATTTTGAGCGAAGCCAGTCAAGTGAGTGTAAATATGGGGTTACCGTTGTTTGGGGTTCGGCATCACAGGAAATATTAAAATGTGTAGTTTACTCGCGTGTCACTGACCGCAAGATTTCAACGAGTTTCTCATAACAATCGGAATAAGAAACTCAGTCTTAAACAAATACTGCCATAATCTCATTAGGAAGAGTATGAACATATTGTTGTATATTGAAAAAAATTGGTAATAATACTAAAATGACAGATTATTTTAAAATTACAACTCAATAACAAAATTAATGATAGTTCTGTGAATCATATTTTTCAGCCAAATGGTAATGTAGGTAGGTGATGCTGGGTTTAAAACAACAAATACTGATTCACATAAAATACGAATGGTGTGAAGTGTGCTGTAGTAATCAAAATCATTTATATTTTAATTTTTGTATTTGCTCTAAATAAAGTACTAAACAGTAATACATATTCATACTAGTTAATAAAGTGGCGTAGT
Source organism: Coenonympha glycerion (assembly GCA_963855885.1). Taxonomy (NCBI): domain Eukaryota; kingdom Metazoa; phylum Arthropoda; class Insecta; order Lepidoptera; family Nymphalidae; genus Coenonympha; species Coenonympha glycerion. Next base: position 314,053 of record OY979627.1, read on the forward strand.
ATAGGACCGTGTGGGCTGGAAATCATTGCAGGAGGCCTTTATCAAGTAGTGGAGGTCCGTCGGCTGAAACGAACGGACGAACGAACTTAAAGGGTAGATTTAAAACAAGAAAAAATAAATCCATGTGGTTTATATTGGTGTGCAATAACGGAACCTCCGGTGCTATTTATCGTCTCGCACTTGACCGGTTTTTCTCGTTTCGTGTTATTTTAGCCAAAGTGAACGGAAATCAATTTTGCAGAACCGCTGAAATATTGCCATAAAAATGACGTGTTTCTCGTAAATATACCTTTAACCCGATATTTATAGCAGCAGGTAGCAAGCTCGAATTTTTGAGAATAATATGTAAATAATAATAAATTCACTGTAAATATTATTTTATTATATTTCGGATTTATTATATTTCTTAGTCGAAAACACGACACATAATTTTTTTTTATAATATTAGAGAAGATAGTATAAGACATGTTATTCAGAAATTAGCCTTGTTTAAAAGAATACAAGTAGAAACAATAATACATTAATTATCTAACGAAAAAAAAGACATAAAATCTCGATAGTTTTCAAAAAGTGATCCTTTTCAACGTAGACAGAGAAAAGCTATAGACAAATTGTTATCTTATGTTTCATTCACACAAGACAAAGAGCAACTTACGCCGATGTCGTGTAAAGAAAAGAAATAGAACGATAAGATCTTTTGTTTCACGTAGCGTGTCACGTTTTTTATGTTTTAGTCACACTACTTTGCTAAACAAAGTTTGACAGCGGACCAACAGTTAGCTATCGTATTACTTTATAATTCAGTTTTTACGATTATGTTATGTCCGATTCAAGTTAAATTAGGTTTTGAACACTTTTATAAACTTACACATATTATTACAACGATTCAAAACAAAAAATCATGGTGCGGTGTAGTGTTAAAGGTTAGTTTTTGTCTCTTTTTGCGACACGCTTTACCAGCGTCTATAGCTTTTCTGTCTACGCTTTTCAATGTCTCTTGTTATTATAATATTAATTGCAACACATAATAACGTCACACAGTTCGCAAACAGCCTGCAGTCATGCTCCGAGTTTAGCGAACATCCGTCGGCTACAACTTCCGACTTGTTGACGACAAATTGTTGGAGCCGCGACAGCACAACGGTGAAGCCGGATAGTCGCAGAGGTTTGAACCTAGCCACTATTAAAAATAAGTAATCTTATCAATGTTTTTAATAGATAACTGAAAATTAACCAAATCCTAGCCATTAAACACGACTATTGCTTAACGTTTCACAGTCGAGGGAAAATTCGGTGACCTCTCAAGCGCATTGGCGTGCGGGCGGATTTTAGTGGGAAGTCTCGGATTCCCGTAACAGGAGAGTTGGGTATTTATCATTCATAAGTTGGCTCAATTCCGGTCTGGTTGCCTTCGGCCATAGCTAGATACCACTCTGATAAAGCGTTCTGGTGCGATGCTGTGGAAAACCAGTAGGGAGTATATAACAATAATATCTTCGGTTACATCGTCAGCACTAGGTGAGATCGTATAATAGATAAAAATAGTCAAGATAGGTCCATCCGAACATTTTAAGTAAACGTTCTTCATACAAAAAAATATAGCGACATCTGTCTAAACTCCTGCGAAATACATGCTTATTTTTTTATATTTTTTTTTATCTGTGTGTCTGTATTTACCTTGCCTGCAATATTATTATAATTTCAAAAAAAAAGAAATAGGTCTTTACCTATCTACCTATACTGACTACTGCCGGGGGGTGCAAAATAGTCATTCTTGCTCCCTTAAACTGGCGACATTTTTTCGCGCTGTTCGCCCTGTCTTTAGTATACAAGTCGGTGGATCGTATACATTTTTTAAATTCCGTTAAGTGCAGCACATTGTCTGAGCTTCAGACGTGTCTCCCACGGTTAATGGATACTTACTACCTAGAAGTGCAGCATATGTCGTGTCGCGTCGCTGTCGTTTCGTCCCGCCATCATTAATAACGTACGGTGTACGCGACAACGCGCAACTAATTACAAACAGAATTAATACGTAACGAGAGCTCGCCGCGCCGCGCGACCGTTCATTAGCTTTGCTATCAAAACTTTAAGTGCCTCACGCCCGCACCCCCGACCCCTGACCCCCGGTTGAGCGGATGCTGTGAACATCATTATTGTCTACAAGTATAAGTTGTTATTGTTTTGTTCAGTTGGATCATATTATCGGCACAGTCAGCGCTCGGTCGCGATGTTTAGCAATCCATAGTACCCACACTCTTTCAAGTACTCAATTGTTGCAGTATACCATTATTGATGCATACAAGATGTTAGGGTTTTCTTTATAGAGTTTACCCAGATGGGAACAACCACAGTGTCAGATATTTGTGTCGCCGCGAAGCATTTGGAGTGAAGGCACCGGGGAAGGATAAATTGCGAGGCATATAGAGAGACTTAAGACTTAATGACTTTGATGTTTCGGTACGATGAGTGCGGTGCAGTGCATTGTAAGACTTTTTAATGTAATGCAAAGCCATGTGGATGCTGGCGCATTTCATCTATAAAGTAAAAGCTGGCGCAAGGAAGCGCAGGCCACCTCCCAACTGTATAAAGGATGTCGTCAAATCTATGCAAGCTGTGAAAGCCTTTAGTCATTAATCAGACAATAAGAACAATGGGTACACTGATTGAAGAGTTGAGATATATATGTAATGAAATGAGTGACATTTCATTCATTTGAATTTGCCGCGCTTCGCGTATCAGCTGTCGCGTATCTATGATATTGATCTGTGTCGATGATTTAAAATGGCGAGGGACGCTTAAATTGTTGTGTGCATTTTTGTCGTAATAAAAACTCATAGAAAGAATGTGATTGAGGACTCGAGATATAGTGAACTTTAAATGTCGTTTCTTTGTTATTTCAGGTGAGATAGAAGTGTAATTGTCGTAACTTGATAATAACTAGATAATTGTAAAATAAAACAAAACTTGTAATAAAACAAAACTTTGTTATTTCAGGGAAACAATTTGTGTTTAATTTTGGAGATCCTCAATGTCTTATAAAACGACATTTTTGTGAACTAAAAGAAGATGGACCGGCTTCAATTTGAGTTTACAATAATAGCCTCAAATGATGGCAAATCAAATGTATTAGCTATAACCTCAATATCTACTGAAGAAGGAAAATGTTATGTTTTACCCGAGGAACTGAAGCCGGTGAGTCATCATACATATATTGTTAAAACGAACACTTTCACAAAAGTAAAAAATAGCATTAAAAAAAGACACCGGAGTAGAAAAGTATGGATAAAGTTGGATGAAAATCTAAAGAAGACATATGTAGATGAGGAAGGTAATATGCAATTTTTAGATCAATATTTAGATGAAGTGAGCACAACACAAGCAAAGGACAAAAATGACACTTTGCAACAAATCTTGGAACAATTAATAGAAACTACAACTAAGAAAGAAAGTCAACATAACTTAAAACATATCTCAGAAAAATTTATTATTGAAAAATTCACAAGCAAAAATCCTAATGCGATGCAATGGATAGAAATTTTTGAAAAAGAGTGTGCGCGCTTTAATATAACAAAAGATGAGACAAAAATAGATATTTTGAGGTTATTTTTAGATAAACCTTGTTTGGATTGGTATAGCTCGATGATCATAAAACTAACAATAAATTCTGAATGGAGTGAATGGAAAGACAAGTTTTTAGAAACTTTTAAAAACCAAGGATGGGACATAGTCACATATGCTCTCGCATTTAGGTATAAAGAAGGACAGTTAATTGATTATGCCATAAAAAAAGAACGGCTTTTATTAGATATAAACAAATCTATAGATTCCAAAACAATGATAGATCTTATTGCAACTGGTTTACCTGGATTTATCTTAAATAAGTTAAACAGGGATGAACTCAACAACACTACTGACTTGTTCAACGAGATAAGAAAATATGAAGGCACGATGTATAAGAAAAACTCAACTAACATAAAGAGCAGTACATTTTATAATAAAAATAAAACTTATGAGAAGAAGTCATGTAAGACTTGTGAGTCTTTGGACAAAGGGATTAGATATCATCCGGAGGAGTCATGTTGGTTCAAGAAAAATAAAAATGAACCTGAAAAAGATCTTAAAACTAAAAATGTAAACAATAACTCCATAATTGAAGTAGACATAAATACTGAGAAAAAAACTAGTAAGCACACCATTAATCAAAATCAAGCTTTTATTAGAAAATAAACTAGAAGTGAGTGGTATTTATGATTCAGGCTCACAGATTTCTATAATAAATTCAAGATTAATAAAAGTAAAAGAAAAAAAAGATGATGTGAACATAGCATACATGAGAACGGTTAATGGTGTGAAGAAGATGGATGGCTTGATAACAATAAAAATTAAAATATTTGATTTAGAAGAAGAGGTGGATGTATACATAGTAGAAAATGAAGATTTTGATGATTTCATAATCGGATTAGATATGATAAAGAAATTCAGATTAACCCAAAATGAGAACTTGCAGATAGAACAAAAGAAAATAACAAATAAAATAGACAGGATGTCTAAAGATAACAGAAATGAAGATAATAATATAAAAAAATATACAGTAAATTTCAATGAACACATACAAACAGAGGAATTTATAAGTATGACAGACCATTTAGATAATCAAAAGAAAATTGAGATAGAGAAAATTATAAAGGAATATAAAACAATATTTGCTAAGGACAAGTATGATATAGGTTCAGTTAAAGATTATGAAGCTCGCATAGATTTACAAGTAAATAAATATTGTAGTAAAAGACCATACAGATGTACAATACAAGATAGATTAGAAATTGAAGAGCAAATATCGATGTTACTAAAGAACAATTTAATAGAAGAATCATACAGTCCTTTCGCTGCTCCAGTGACATTGGCGTTTAAAAAAGGTGAAAATAGAAAATCCCGTTTATGTGTAGATTTCAGAGAGTTAAACAAAATAGTTATACCACAAGCTCAACCATTTCCTTTGATAGATGATCTAATTATTAAAACTAGAAAATGCAAGTATTTTACTACACTAGATATAAACTCAGCATTTTGGGCAATACCATTACGGGTGGAAGACAGAAGTAAAACAGGATTTGTCACACAAGATGGCCACTTCCAGTGGACCTGCCTCCCTTTTGGCTTGAAAACATCACCAGCAATTTTCCAGAGAATCTTAAGCAATATTCTAAGAAAACACAATCTCACAGGATACTCTGTTAACTATATCGATGATATTTTGATATACTCGTCTACCTTTGAAGAACATATAAGGCACATTAGAAATGTATTAGAGGCAATAATTAAAGAAGGCTTTAGACTGAAGTTTAAGAAATGTACCTTTGCTTCAGACTCAGTAAAATACCTCGGCCATATAATTCAGAACAATTCAGTAAGACCACTAAAAGACAATTTGATTTCAATAAGGAACTTCCCAACTCCTAAGACGCAAAAGAACATCAGACAATTTTTGGGAAAAATAAACTTCTACCATGACTATATACCAAGAAGTGCAATTATTTTAGATCCATTACACAATTTATTACGAAAAAACGAGAAATTTGTATGGTCAGAGAAATGTGAAGAAGCATTCAATCTGATAAAAAGATATTTATGTTCGCAACCGGTCTTGGAAATATTCGACAAAGACTTACCAATCAAAATCTTTACCGATGCATCTTTGGAGGGCATTGGAGCAATATTAAAACAGACACAACTAGATGGTAAAGACAAACCGGTGGCATATTTCTCAAAAAAATTGAATGAACATCAAAAACGGAAAAAGGCTATATATTTAGAATGTCTTGCTATGAAAGAAGCTGTTAAATATTGGCAGCACTGGCTCATCGGAAAACAATTCACCATTTACTCAGATCACAAACCTCTAGAGAACATGAACATTAAATGCAGGACAGATGAAGAATTGGGTGATCTCACATACTACCTATCTCAGTATGACTTTACCGTAAAATATATACCTGGTAAAGAAAATGTAGAAGCAGACTGTTTGAGCCGAAACCCTGTATTAGAACCAGAAGATAACAGAGAGGAAACATTGAGAATAGTTAATTTAATACAAATAAAAGATATAGTTGGAGACCAAGAGAAAAATGAAACAATAAGAGAAAAGAAACAAAATTTAATACTAAAAAATAATATCTATTATAAAAAAATAAAGAAACAGGAAAAGATTATCCTCTCAGAAGAATTTAGTAAAAAACTTATAAAAAAGGTGCATGAAGATTTATGCCATATTGGGATCAGACAACTGCAGAAAAAAATAAGTTCAATATATACGGCTATAAACCTAACAAAAAATATCATAAATATTTGTAAAACATGTGAAATATGCATAAAAAATAAATCAAGATGTCAAAAAAAAATTGGATTAATGTCACAACTGGGACCAGCTACCAAACCATTTGAAATAATGTCAATGGATACTATTGGTGGATTTGGAGGATCTAGGTCTACAAAGAAATATCTACACCTTTTAGTAGATCACTACACAAGATATGCATTTATTGCGACTTCGAAAACCCAGAATGCATGTGACTTTATAAATTTAACAAAGAAAGTACTAGAGACAGATGAGATTGGAATTATCCTGACAGATCAATATCCGGGCATAAATTCAAGAGAATTTAAACAATTTTTGCAGGAAAATAATATTAAACTAATTTTTACAGCCGTGAATACACCATTCTCGAACGGCTTGAATAAAAGATTAAACCAAACAATAGTAAATAAAATAAGGTGTAAAATGAATGAGAAAAATAATAAGAGAACATGGACAACACTGGCAAGAGAATGTATACAAAAATATAATGAAACAGAACACTCCGTTACAGGTTTTGCACCAAAATATTTACTGGATGGTACAAATGTCAGTATTCTACCAAATGAATTCAAAACGATGGAAAAGGAAGACAAGTGGATTGCTGATAGAAGATTGGCATTAGAGAATACAATAAAATCTCATGAGTATAACAAGAAAATATTTGATAGAAATAGAAAAATGCAAGAATTTAATGTAGGAGACAGTGTATATGTAGAAAATGGAAATAGACTGAATAGAAAGAAATTAGACGAATTAAAAATAGGCCCTTTCAAAATAATAGAGAAAATATCGAATTCCATTTATAGGATTGATACAGGCAACAGAAAAACAGAATCAACATTATTTCATATAACAAAATTGCAACCTGTCATAACAGAGGCTGAAGAAGATGAAGGAGATGATAATGAATATGAAGATGACTTATAAGTACATTTTACAGATATATTGCTTAGAATTTTCGCTCTTAGGGGGGGAGATGTAATGAAATGAGTGACATTTCATTCATTTGAATTTGCCGCGCTTCGCGTATCAGCTGTCGCGTATCTATGATATTGATCTGTGTCGATGATTTAAAATGGCGAGGGACGCTGAAATTGTTGTGTGCATTTTTGTCGTAATAAAAACTCATAGAAAGAATGTGATTGAGGACTCGAGATATAGTGAACTTTAAATGTCGTTTCTTTGTTATTTCAGGTGAGATAGAAGTGTAATTGTCGTAACTTGATAATAACTAGATAATTGTAAAATAAAACAAAACTTGTAATAAAACAAAACTTTGTTATTTCAGGGAAACAATTTGTGTTTAATTTTGGAGATCCTCAATGTCTTATATATATCTTGCACTCCTGTCCTTGCCTTGACCGTACTTCACATTTACACAATTACATTGACCTACTCGTTCGTAACTTATATTAAGTTCACACATGAGTAGCCCTGAATATATCGAAAAATGGGATACAAAGAAGAGGTTCGAGAAAGTTCAGTTGGGTTAGTACATGTTTTGTACGAATTTCGAGTGTACAACCCGGTTACGATATCTGTGGACCTCGCTGGAATGCATACCCCCTTCCCGTTCTCCTTTCACCTCCCCGCGCTCGCCCCGGCGCGCGGCGCCTTGTTTTGCGCATCATATCAGAGCGCTGACACGACGTGACGTCATCGACACCAGGTCCACAGATATTGTAACCGGGTCGCGCATACGAATCGAATTCCTCCATACATTTACAGCCAACGCCATCTATGGACAGTCACTGAAATGCGGCTGTCAATAGATGGCGCTGGCTGTAAACATTCGATTCGTTTGTGCGATGCGTTTCGATCCGAAATTCGTACAAAAACATGTACTAACCCTCTGGCTGTATTTACGTTAGAAGAGATCTGAAATGTAGACTAGACTGGTCCGCTGCAGATTTGTTGTGCCGGCGGCGAATTTATCCGCTGTCAGATTAGTGCCGCGCTGCAGCAGCGGACATGCAGATTGGATTGTAAGCGCTGCCGAGCGCTGCAAGCTGCCCGCCGGATATATTGTGCGTGATGAAAATACAACAATTTTTAACCGGCTGCAGTAATATGAGGAGGTTCTGCATTCGACTTGTACATAAAATAATCACGCATTTTTTTTGAAACTTACCTACCAGAATTGGCGCTACGGTTTTCGCTCTATGACTGGATTCACGTATCTTTAGTAAAATCAAGAAGAATCTATACTATTATGATTTGTAGTTTATTTTACAAACTGTGTTTTATTTTTAAGTAAAAAAAATACTATAGGTAAATTTTGATTCATTTTAAATTGTATATAACGTTTTCTAAGAGAAAATGAATTATTAATTGAGGAAAAGTTCCAAAAAAACAAGAAATATTTTTAAAACGTATTTTAATATGAATGTGTTGTGGATCTTTGTACCACTCTCGACCGACAGATAGAGGGGTTAAAAAGTTTTTATGCTCTACTTGCGGTAAATGTTTGAGGATAATTGATAATATAGAAATTGATTACCCTTAATTAAATATTAATTAAGGCTCGATTAAAAAAATCACCACAAATAATTTCCTAATATTGAAACGTTTTAAGCATCGATATAATATTATCTCGATGGTTTTAAGTATCAAATGGCATGACAAAACACAATTTGTTACCTCACCTTGTTAGTACAACGCGGGGTGGAGACGTCACACGAATAACACAATCAATCTGATATCCATTACCGGTCGTGGATTAGGAAGTGATTCGAAACAATGAACCGCGGCCGTGATGGATTGCGTGCGGTTAGCTATTCGCATGTTTCACATTAATCCTTTCATGTTGTGACAAAGAAACAGTGTTGACATGAACTGGGACTGTATTGACAGAATAGACATGTACCCAGGGGCCGTACCACCAACTCTTATAGCAGTATTATTGTTTTTAATATTGTTTTAAAATGTTCATACTGACATTGTATGAAAATGTCAAAACAATATTACAATAATACTGCTATAAGAGTTGGTGGTACGGCCCCTGGACAGAGCGGACGGCGCGAAAAATGTCGCCAGTTTACGGTGCCAAAAATGCTTCTTTTGCCACCAACAGTAAGACCACGCTGTAGTTGGCTCAGCAGCCGCCTATAGAATTTTGATAGACGGCGCTTCTATTTGCTTGTACGACAAAGGTTTACGTTAATCGTTCGAATGCCCATATCCTGAGATTTCTGATCGGTGATTGGCAGACATATTTTTAATTTATCTGGAACCATTGCGTGCAGCGTTAGCTCCTGTCTCTGGTATTGTAGGTATAACAGTGCGATGTATGTCGTAATACCTACTATCTCACGCCTTGTCTCACAGAAAGTCAGCGTGTGGACTGTGGAGGTCGGAATTTAATCTGTGCCACTGCAATTAGACGAGGATCGGGGCGGGACAAAAATGCGGACAAACGGACAACATATAGCTTATCTACATCTCGTTACTACACCTATAAGTACGAGTTACGTTTTTAGGGTTCCCTGCTTGAACCTAAAAGAAAACACTTCAGTAAGAACCTAGAGATATCAAGTTGAGATATCAAATAGTTTAAGTGTATGGTCCCTTGAAAATGTAAAAGTAAGGCTAAGCAAGACTCATTATAGCGTCGCTTGTCACTAGTACACGTCAAAGTTTTCTACGCGCATTCAAATAGAGTACAAGCTCCGAAAAAAAAAGTTTGGTCTACAAGTTGTTCCCATTCATAGCACCTGCCTGGAGGGATAATTTCCCTATTGCCCCCAGTCCCAAAAAAAATGTTACATAAAATTCCAATCGGAGTACTTATTAAAACAAGTTTTTTAGATTGATTGTAGACTGTTGAATAAAAATCAACTTACAAGTAGGGTTAGTAACATTTGTGGGTTATCTTTGAACTATCAGGATTACAGTATTTTATTGGCCGCACTCAATGACGAAGTACTCAAGCGCACTGTACTTCTAAATACACAGAAACAAAGAAAAGGGTTAAATTAAAAAAAAGTATGTTAGCTTTGCAATCACTTTAAATTTTCTTGTTCTATTTGCATTCAATTCGGAACTCGCTGCTCCAACAAGCGGGCGAGTCAAAGGCGATGTTTAGTTTTTATTCCCAATATATAATTTAATGCTGGACTCTGGGATTTTCCATTTATTCCAATCGCACTCAACGCAGGGATGCAAATTAAATCAATTGTGAAAACACAGGTTTTTTGTTCCCCCTTTGATCACAAAGAAAAGATACAATTGGTACTGTGGAATTATACATTCCGGGTTAATTAATAATGGTTATCTAGTTATTTTTGTTTCAGCTCTAAAACAAAGTAATACACTATTTACTAATTTTTTAGGGATTCTTTGCAAAATACTAAAAATGGTACTACTCATTCGTAATCCCGAATCACTCTGTTCAGGCTATCGATGTGAAATTTGGAATAATGGTAAAATATTAGTGGCCCAACATTACTATTAGAATAAAAAAATAAAATAAAATATTTGAAAAGAGGTAAAGTCGGGTGGTTAAAATTTCAAAGTGAGATATACAATTGCGTGGGATATCATGTAAAAGGGCTTTACTTTTATATTCATAAACGGGTTCTTATTAATTTTTATGCATAATAGTTTTTAATTATATGGCCAACTGTCGAAAAAAAATACCGTTCGGACTTTTACGTGTAAGAAGCAGGTTCAGGGAAAAGAAAGGCTTGCAAACATTTAAGTCAAACAAAACTAAGATTTGTGGCGGCCTGAGGTACCGCATCGGAAATTAATCTGGCAGACCAAATGGGTAGTAGGTATAGTAGGTACTAACTATGAGCAATTAAGGGTATTCTGAGTTCACGTTTCAGTTTGCAGAAGCATTTACTCCCAATCGTACATCAACTCAAATAGATACACGGCAGTTAATAGTTTCACGGAAGTCGAGCCTGCTAAATAGGTGTAGCGACGGCCGCTCCTTGCACCCTGTACCAGGAATCGATCGCGCACGGTTGATATTGATACATTATACCTTAGATAAACAATGCTTCGTAACCGAGAAGTGGGCGTTGCGTTGCTAAAGTACAGTGCGCAATGTATATCACAAATACTAACAATGAAAAATCGTCCAAGGGTTTCGTACCATTATTTATATAACTTAGCGAGATGATGCTGCAGTACCCAGAACTCTCAATAATACCCTACTACTACCGCTATACAAGTAATAATATATTGGGGTTTCTGGACCATCGACCAAAAATGTGCAAATAAACACGTTTTTTGTATAGGATCCCTCTTAATCTTTAGTTTATTCTATTTTTTAGCAGTATTTATTGTTATAGCGGCAACGGAAATACATCATCTGTGAAAATTTCAAGTGTGTGTAACAATCAGGGTTTGGCTCTTCATCATCTTCGGTTATCTACGGACAGCGAAGTCTATTACTGTCCCGTTTTTAGCCTTTGGGTATACGGAATCCTAAAAACCACAAGCCGCTGCATCCCTCAAACACTCTCTCTCTCTCTCTTGAGTCGTTCCTTCATTTCCGAAGATCGTGGTTCTGGGGATTTTGCAATCTCGCGCGAATTAAATTCTTCCACGGGGTTCTTCCGGAAGTTGTCTTGCAATTGTGTGAAATTTGCAGTCTTATGAAATTCGCAATTGTGGTTTGCTCACTTCAAACATCACACGTTCCAATTCTATACTGGATTTGTCTTTACACACTGCAAATTAAGTCATTGTACTTGACTATCCTCTTACCTGATGTATACCTATAATGAAATACATTGCAGTAGGTTACGAGTTAAGGTTTCAGTTTACCTGATGTAGAGCTATTTTTACCTCAGATGTTAATATCTTAACAATGCTCATCAAGTCTGCCTGATAAATCAATTTGGTAAACTTATGTACACGATGATAATTGATATCAACCCACATGGATTTAAAAGTCCGGGGTTCGGGCCTTAGCTTGGACTTTTCTGAATGACTTTGGGACTTTTCTGGATGTAAATAGTTTCTACACATACCACCTTATTGCTTACCGTAATATACTATTTAGAGTTCGTTGTATCTTCTGTTTTTCATATCAATGACAATCAATTTATTTATTCGAATCGCGATATACACGAGTATAATCAGCTTACGACGGAATCTGACGGAATATTCCCTATTATTATTTTTTCCAAGCGACCCGATAAAAAGTATTTATTCAAAAAACATTTCTTTTAATGAACGAAATCGTAATTATTTTCTCTGGAGAATCGTTGGAATGATAAATTATTCTTGATGAAATTCGTTCGTGGAAATTTCGGTCTTCAATAATGATTATTATTACAATTATGTACAAACAATTTGTAAAATCTTTTTTCCGTAATTCTCGTTATTTTCCATAACATTCTTGGTATTACTGTAGAGTTATAAATATTTACTACAAGCAGCTTTCAACCGCATTGTTTACATATTATTATTATTATTAGGTTTTAGGTGCTTGCAAAATCTTTTTGGGAAATAACAAAGTAACCCTAAAGTATGGGGAAAAATAGTAATTATGATTATAGTTTTCGCCTGAGCTCCGTTTACATTAAAATATTCCACTTGTGATTTTTGGAAATATAGCTCATCTGAATGTGGGTATATCATTGCTTTTGAGTTTGTCGGAATATTCTGAAACACTAACTAACACACACTAACACTGCGTTACCTCTGAGTCGTGTGCAGTGTTGATTTGTCACAGGAAGGAGTGCCTTAATGCAGAAATTGCCTATCTGTTCACCAGCATGCGAAATATCTTGTAAGATCACTGGCAGCCGATGTCTGTTAATAAATAACTTAGTAAGTGCAGCATTACTTTTTTACCAATAAAAGTTTTTCAATAAGTTTAGTTTGCTGAAGTAGATAACAAAGGTAGTCGGCAGATATTTTGAATCATATCATATTCCAGTTTAGTACAAATTTCATCACGTCTAAGTAGGACTAATACATTAATAATATTTTAGAACCCTGAAAATGGTTCGTAGTTTGCTGATTTAAGTACATTTAGTATCTTAACATTTTGGCGGTGAAGAGGGCAAATAGGGAAATTTCCCTCCAGGCAGGTGTTGTGCCTGGGGACCGCTTGTGATCCATGCGTGTGACGTCAGAAGTTGTATTTATAGAACGCTCGTCGAATGCTCTGTCAGCGTGTGCTATTGCGCAGGTGACGCCATCTATCGTCAGCTATCGAAGTCCGCTATCGAAGACCGCTACAACATCATAAAAGATAATGTATTTGTTATCTTGAATCATATTAGATTCGCATTGTTCATTGCACTGAGACGAGCCCACGATAAATTCAGCTTGAATGTTTTCAACAGAAACTACAATGCTACAAGGCTCTAATCTCGCTAAAAGGAGATTTGATCATAAATCCCTTATAAATTTTTCTCCTCTCGCAGTCGATCCACTGATTGAAATCATAAATTCTCTCCCAGCTAACTTGTGCCGCGCAGATACAAGTTGGATTATTCTACAAAAGTTTGCTATTAACACCTGCCGCCAATAATCCCGATCAATACAACTCTGACTAATTAACAGATGCAGAGTTTAATTGAAAGTTTGTAGCGCGCGAGCTGTCGAATGGGATATTCTTAATGAGCCCGCCCCACTTTCGCAAACACGGTGGTAAAGAAAAAATGGCTTATTTTTAGGGGTCCCTATCAAAATGCGAAAATAAAACCCTTATGCTGTGACATCATTCGTTCCTCTGATGTCTATTTCTTTCTTTTTCTATCTGTCTGTCACAGTCACATCATTGCAGGGACTATTGGTCTATGTATAGTTACTACACGTGGTGACTATGCTACTATTTTTAATGAATAACTTTAGAACACCGTAAAACGGTTGATCATGAAAGTTTAAATCAACAATTTAGACAGTAACAATATTATAATCTATTCTCTTTTATCGTACCTATCACAAGCACCTCGTACCAACACAAGGCTCCCTGATGAGCCGCGTCAGGCCGTATTCGTTGTATTACCGCTACAATTAGTCGCAGCTAATGAATACGTCCAGGAAAGTCGCCGGTGAACGCGACACGCGATTAATAGCCGCGATTGGCGCCATTCATCGCACCAGACGTCCTCTCATTTCCGGATAATTATCGCAAGAACGGCAAGAGCATTGTTATTTGGGGACGGAACTGTTTTGCGCAGCGCGACTCGTAGTTTTCCTCGTAAAACTGACTACATTTTAGCATCCGCACTGAATAGTAAATTTCAGTAGGTATTTGTTATTTATTAAAGTGAAATCTTTTTTCCATATTTACAGCTTACAAAGCCTAATCAAAGTTAGTTGAAAATGAACCACATTTTAACGAACTCTGAAAATTACCTTCTCGCCTATAATTGTATCGACGAAAACTTTTTTCAAATTGTATTGGGACAACTGGATGGCTGGCTATCCAGCTCAATACTACTCAATATGCCAGATTTTTTTTCTGCGCACGTATTACGAGTATAAATAATAGAACCAGCTTACCAGCAGCAGCTTTCCCTCAAAGCTACAACACGGGGTTATTCAAGGAGCAGGCAACGCATTTGCAATTCTTCTGAAGCAAAGATGCAAATGTCTATGGGCAGAAGTAATTGCTCAACATCAGGTTAGTCAGAAATCAGAATCGTTTGCTCACATTCACATAAAAAAAAAAAACAAACAAAAAATATCTTTTGATTCCGTTGACTTTTGAGAAACGGATCCGATTCGTGTATCAACGTTATTTGATATTTCACTGAATTAATAAATCCGTTTTAAAATAAATGATATAAAGCGATTTTTGCCCAACGTTCAATCTGATCTGTTAAAGCGAGTAATGTTTTCAGTTTTCATCGACAAAATATATGTATAATACAATTAGCTAAATGGAAGCAGATACGCCTTTATGAAAGCAATTATCCAAACAGTTTTTGCTCAAAAATTTTATTGGCGATTGGATTTTTTTTACCCTATGTTTACAGTTACTATAATATCCATTAAAATGGAAGTAACTCGAGAACATACGTGTTATAATTTATTTTATAGTTTATAGTTTCAACTTTTATTAGAGACGATATCGAAGCAATTAAGGTTAACTAGCCTGCAACCTAATACGAGATAAGCCTTTTAAAATTGGTTCGGAGCTGAGATGCTATCGGCGCGTAGGTATGTTTGGACCTGGAGCTCTGAAGCCGCTGGGGCTTATCTTTTATCTTATCTTATTTCAGCGGGGAGCACGCTGTCTCAGATGAACTTTGATCCCAGGTCTCTGTCGCCCTACATCGCAAATTGGGTCAAAACATTTGTTGTGGTGAGTTTAGGAAATTTTGTGAAGAATTTTGAAATGTACTTAATACTTATTAAAAGAATAGAAACCTTTACACTTCTATAAATTTAAATATGCATCAAAATTTCACTCGCGGTGGGACTCGAACCCACGTCCCCCAGCTATCGCGGCTAGGAGCTCTTCCAGTGAGCTACGCGAGACTGTCTCACCACGACGAAATTCGGATGCATATTGTTTTTCGTTCTTAGGCAGAACTAACGCCATCTATTTGAAAACGTTACAGTTTTTCAAATATGCCGAAGTCCCATTAACGTGAACTCAACGGGTCTGCCCGCGAAATTCAAAATTTTCGTGGTTTTTTGCAATTTGTACGGTAATTAGACATGATAGGCTTATGGCAATCAATTTGCGAGAATGACAGTATCATCTTTACATGATTATATCAAAATCTTTGCATAAAAATGTGTATCCTAGGAAATTAATCCGAGTATCGAGTTTTATGTAAGTAACTCGCAAATCTTGGACTAATTTCTTTAACTCGACATTTTCGAGCAGAGATTTTTATATAAACACGTGAAGAAGATATTGGGATTATCGCAATTTGACGGCCATAAGCCTATTATATCTTATTAGCTTAAAAATCACGAAAAACCACGAAAAATTTGAATTTCGCGGGCACAGCCGTGGTGTGCTCCTTAATACCAATGGAGCTAACTTCGAACGAGTAATGACGCCTTGCCGTTACTTACTACTTATATTTTATATTATAGTGTTTTTACACACTTCTGTTAAAATAACTGTTTTTACACTTCTGTTATAATAACTGCACTCTGGGTACATGACATAATTATAATATGTACTAAATAGACTGGGTTTAGAATGAGCATATATTGTTCTCAAAATCTGAACAACAATCCCGAAATCCTTTGTCTTTACAATTTCTTATTTTATCAACACCCAATATAAGTTATCTGGGACTTCGTAGAGAAAGCGAATCAGGCAGATGCTCTAGATTCAGACTAACCGGCTCAGAGTCGGCAGAGCGCTCTGTTTGTTTGTTTGTCAGTTCGCTTGTTTGCCATAATCACGCCGCTCCGTCGGTCAACACAGCTGAACGACGGAGAAGAGAAGCAGCGGCTATGAGCTAAATAAATAAGGACTACGTATAGCACTGGTAACTCCAAACGGATGTTTGCTCACGAGATTTACTACTTACCTAAATGTTTAACCGCTTCACTTTGACATTTTATAGTGTACTCGAAAACAAAGCGATTGCGTCCAAGAACAGAAATTAAAACTTTCATTTCACTTCTCGTTTCTAACAGTTTCTAACTCAACTTGAATTCATGGGGTATTTACAACTTTGGGCCGTTATAATAAACGTGGAATGACGTTATTTTTTTCTGTTTTGTCTCATTTTAACTGACTTTTTCACTTAGTACACTTTTCAAAATAGTAGAGTATGCCTAAACTATTCCGACTTTATGCCAGAATTGTTTGTATGATGTGTAATATGTATAATGTGTAGCTAGCACAAAAAAATACTACGAATAAAACTTGTCTCCGTCTCAAATCTCAATTCCTTTTTATGTACCACTGTTGGGCACAGGTCTCCTCCTAGAATAAGCGAAGTAAAGCCATGGCACGCTAAGTGCGGGTTGGCAGGTTTCTTACCTATGGGACATTAATGTGTGCTCTCAGCTCTTAGGTACATGCAGATTTTTACATAAATTTTACCTTTACCGCAAAGCAAGTGATATAAATTAGATTCCTAAAACCTGTGCCTATATAAGTCTTTGCCTAAAACGAACTTAATTCTAAAAAGTTAGAGGTGACCGGGATTCCAACCTCCGACTCTCTGATGTGAGTTCAGTTCAAAAGGGTAAAAACTTCTGATGGATGCTACTTAGTATCGCACTGGAATGCGAACATTTTTTTCCAACGGGATGCCTTGTTGATGTTTATCGCCAAGCTACCCATCCCGTTATGGGATTTATCCCATGGGATGAGATACACGTTTTCAAAGTTCGGTTCAAATTTGAAAAACCAGTCTTTGAAATCGCCAAATAGATTATCGAAACGTTTGTAGAGCTTCGCATCAAAAATTATTAGCGTAATATCACCGGCGATATTCAGGGAATGTCTCTAACAATAGAAAATTAGATTTTGTTTACCGAAGAGTTTTGTTTTACTTACTTCGCTGAACGATTACTGAGCGCGGATCAAACGACCAAATAATTTAATAACCTGAGCATTTTGCTCGCGAACTATTGTACTTTGCCGCTCAAACAATGCTTTATTACGCGCTACTTCAAACAGTTCCCAACTGAGCGGTAATAAGGCGAGGTTGACTCGCATCAACGTTGTTATAATGGCTTTCAACGTTTACCTAGCGCCAACTTCACCGAGCGTTTAACCACCGTTTAGTTGAACATTGTAATGGTATCTCTTTTTGGCAGATCACATATTATGTGATTTTCAAAACGAATATACAAAGTATGTTACAAACATTATACTTAACATGATTGGACCTTAATCCAAAAGTACACAATTTCTTTTAGTCCTCTTTAACTAAGAAAACCAAACTTCACTTACTTCATTTGGATTAATTTATGTCTCTTTAAAAAGAATTTATTCTACTAAGTTCTCCTGAAATTAGTCATTTTCATAATATTATTTGTTTAAATAGTTCACGTTCAGACAGAGTTCATTAAATTAGATCCACGAAGACGAGATAAAAAGCATATAATACCTGCATCCCCTCCATCTACGTTAGATGAGTTTAAAATGGAATGGAATTAATTATGCCGAGTGCATTCACCGCGCTACAAAGTATTTAATTACTTTCTTCGTTTCACTCTCGGCAATGGACCGTGAAAAGGTTACCTGTCTTTAGTCTCGTATTTTTTATGTCTGAATTGTTACTGGTATTAGGGTTCCATACCAATTTGGTAAAAATGGAACCCTTATGGTGAGACTTTCTCCGTCCGTCCGTCCGTCCGTCTGTCACACTCGATTATTTCAGTAACTATTTAAGCTATCGATTTGAAATTTAGAATAGTTATAAGTAATAGTGACGCGACGTCATATCAATCGTAAAAATTTGAAAATTGTTTTTATTTTTATTTAAAAAGGGGGGAAAACCGGGTCGACAAATTTTCAAAATGAGATAACAATATTGAGTGGGGTATCATATGAAAGGGCATTTTTTTTTATTTTATTTATTTTTATGCCTGATAGTTTTTGATTTATTGGGCAAACTGTCGAAAAAAATACCGTTCCCCCCCCCCTTATCTCCGAAGTTTACCAATCGAAAAATCTGAAATAATTATGATCAATAGAAGTTAATGTATATTTTACAGGAAAAATAAAATCAACTCACTGACTAATATACTTTTTTTGATAATGACAATAATCCGCCAAAAACAAAGTTACGTTTGCGGTTTGCCAACAAAAGTACCTACATGTAAATTATACTCGTAAATTCATGAAAAAAAGTGATTCTTTCAATGTTTTACTTCTCTTATGGTATGGAACCCTCGGTGCGCGAGTCCGACTCGCACTTGGCCGGTTTTTTTTTTCTTGTCTTTCCTATTACTCATTAGCTGGAGCTAAATATTACTATCTTCTCTTTTCATCGACAACTATTTTATGACTTTCTTTTGTGCTAGTACATCTTCAAGTATATAAGAACAAAGTGTGATGAGTTATAAGTCACGGGATATATTATTCATAGATGTCAATAGTCAATTACATAGTTGGACAGATTAATTTGTTCTGCTATTATTTGTTGCACCATACATAATCTTATCAAGTAACGGATTATAGCAAAACAAATTAAGCTATCCAACTAATTATGGATTTCTGCAAAATAACGCCAATAGTCATTTTATTACATAGGTAATATTACATACAAAGTATAGGTATATTATGATTATGATTTGCCCTGGTACTTTAGTGAAAGGAAAAAAAATGTTGGAGATGATAGAAAGTCCGTCGAAAAAATCAAAATCTGAAATCAAAGCGGACAAACTCACACACTGCAGCAAGTGTAGATAGATTCTCCAACAGAATTAGCCGGTATAATAGAGAAATAGGTTGAATGCACTAACGTTCTTATTCCATGAGCGATATTCCGCCTCAAAGGCTACAAATTGAAAGCCAGCTACATTTAACGGCTACAGTGATTTCGTGGTGAGCCCGGCGCGAGATGAGGCGATACGGACGGACCGACGGACGGACTGAACGGGCTGAAATACTGGACTGAATACTGCGGTCCGATTTGCATTGACCCGCTACGCTTTCGGTGGATTAATGTCGGGTAATAATGGAACAAATAGCTGGATTCACTTCGAGTGCATACAGTCGTTGGGAATGCACGATTATTTTGTATTCAAGAAATGGCGAAAATGGTTTTCGCCCGCAGCGCGTGAATTTCGGTTGTTTACCTCCTGCAAGCCGTGGAGTCAAAAAGTGTTATTTTCTCGAAATTTTCACAAACCTTTAGCCTTAGTTTTCTATTATACTTTGGTATTTTTCTAAATAACTACGTTTTTTGGTGTACCCATGTGTGTTTTGTGCAGTTTTGTTTTCGTCATTGGTTTTGGGGTATAACTAATATCAATGACATTTTCTCAAGCTGGTTAAGGTGTTGCGGCCCTACCAGCCCGCGAAATTCAAATTTTATTTAGATTTTCGCAAATATTAGACTAACTACACATTGTAGATTTATGGCAATGCATTTTGCGGGCCTACTTTTTATGCATCTACACGTTTTTAATATAAACTTTGCTCTAAAATTCCCACTCATCTCATATTGGTTCCCGAAAGATAATTTTTTGCTGTTTCCCAGATTTCGAGCTATCGGGAACCAATATGAAGTAAATGAGTATTGTTGAGCAGAGTTTTTGTTAAAAACATGTAGATGCATAAACGTTGTGCCCGCAAAACACATTGCCATTAGCCTTCGATGTATTAGCCCACTATGAGCGAAAAACTAAATAAAATTTGAATTTTCGCGCCCGGATGGTACCCATCGCCCTTAATATTTATACAAGAAGTTATTTTATAGCCTTTTTTGTCCACATTTTTAAAAGTCTCTAATGTCAAAATAGGACTTGATTTAAATATTAAATCGTGTATGTTAAGGAATTCTGTGAAGTATTTGCCTGCGATATACAGAATAAACTCGTAGGTATAATACTAAATTGCGAATTCATTTTGTTATCATAAAGCTCGGATATTTCACGATATTGAATCCAAACGAGTGACTCTCCAGCGGTGCATGCGAGAGACGTGTGCTGAAAACAAACGAGCAACACGCCTCCGAGAAGACACAGGTAACCTACTTACAATTTTTGAAAGGCTGATCGAAAACGATCAAGCCTCTGATAAGCATCTACCCATTTTTATTATGGCGACTGAGATCTTAATTTTCGTTTCAAAAACTTTGTGTATTGTTTGCGAAATGAGTGCAATAGTTGGTTAACATAATGCAAATACAGGAAACTGAGTGTTGGGAAGAAGACATTTGCCATGAAAAGCTCAGTTCACACCTAAATATTAGTAGATTTTGAAATTATATTCTTATTTATTACCTCTACTAAGATACTAATTATTAGAATTCTAAAGAAGCACAAATAAAAATTTAAAATGTTTACTTTGTAACATTTGCCTAAATACCTTAAGTCCAAGTTCTAGGACCAAATGGCATAGTCTCCCCTTTGAAAACAAATTACTAACACATGCTACATTGGTCCAGTACTTTGAAATGAGTATCATCTCTACCTCAAGAGAAGACACTGAAACTAGATCCGGTTTTCCTAGAATTTGATATATTTTGTATTCCATACATCAAAATGAAAGGCTATAGAATAAAGATGGAGGTCAGTTCGGGAGCCGTAAAATTTCTCCGACTATGAAAGGAGGCTGTATGTAAACTTTTTTTATAATAAAACGGTTTCCAGCCAATTTCCATTTCACGTGCCTAGAAAGTAGAAAGATTTTAACTCAACATTTTGTACGGTATAAAATATAAACCACCTACATATGATAAAACGTGGAGGAAGTTAGTCTACATGTTTGAGCCCTAATTCGGAACTGGCATTTACGATTAACTAGCCTGCCTGTAACTTTTCTATGTCAAGGAAACAACATGTTATATTATATCGATGAACAAACAAACAAACATACGACTTCGCGATAGTAAATAGTACTTACTTGTGTTCCAGATTCCATTTGTACAACTGCACTATAAGATATTTTACCGTGAAGCAATAAATGGAAACCATCTCATGCATGCATTTCTCATGTAAACGAATGTTAACGAGTGCAGAATGACATTGCAGTAAAAAGTCGTGATTTTTTCGTTAGTCTTTCCAATAAAAAAAAACCGGCCAAGTGCGAGTCGGACTCGCGCACCGAGGGTTCCATACCATAAAAGAAGTTAAACATTAAAAGAATCACTTTGGTTCATGAATTTACGAGTATATAATTTACATGTAGGTACTTTTGTTGGCAAACCGCAAACATAACTTTGTTTTCGCCGGTTTATTGTTATTATCAAAAAAAGTATAATAGTAAGAGAGTTGATTTTATTTTTCCTTTAAAATATACTTTTACTTCTATTGATAATAATTATTTCAGATTTTTTGATCGGTAATCTTCGGAGATAAGGGGGGAACGGTATTTTTTTCGACAGTTTGCCCAATAAATCGAAAACTATCAAGCATAAAAATAAATAAAAATCGGTTTTAGAATACACAAGTAACGCGCTTTCATATGATACCCTACTCAATATTGTTATCTCATTTTGAAATTTTGACGACCCGGTTTTCCCCCCTTTTTAAATAAAAATAAAAAAGATTTTCAATTTTTTATGATTAAAATGACGTCGCGCCGCAATTACCTACAACTATTCCAAATTTCAGGTCGATAGCTTTAATAGTTACTGAAATAATTGAGTGTGACAGACAGACGGACGGACGGATGGAGGGACGGAGAAAGTCTCACCATAACGGTTCCATTTTTACCATTTTGGTATGGAACCCTAACAATGATTAAACACCTCCAATTATCTCAACTAAAGATCAGGAAATTTAACCTATACTAAATGCAAGGTTGTAGAGGAGTTGCAGTTGTAATATTTCTTGCCAGATTGTTTGCACCATTTCTCCCGCTGACAGCAGCTGGCCTTCGCCGGGAAACACAAATCGCCGAGACAATGGAAACAGGGCAGTCGCGCGGGTATTACTTATTCATGTTTGCGTTCTCAACTTTACACTGACTGACAAAATTCAGATAAGTACTTATATCTATAATTTTTTTATAATTCAGAAGATACACTGATTTTATTTTGTCCTTTCCACTCTAACGAATCATCCGATAGGCTGTGCTTTTTTTATATTGGCTATTGAAAATACTCGTAAGCTATTACCTAAATCATTTTCACACGTTTATAGAAGCTTTTAAATTCTTCAACGTATAGGAGACACGTGAAGTCAAAAGGAAATGTACGTAAAATGAAGCTTCACTGAATTCTCCGTACGTTTGATATTTTATATTCCAGATGAGGTGCGGGTGAAAGCCTGCGGAACTGCCTTTACAGCGCCGCTCCAGCTGCAGACCGGAAGCTGTCGCGCGCATCCCATAATATGAATCTCTGCAAGTAGCTAGAGCAGCAGTATATACAGTATACCTGCTGGTAGGTATATATAACATTAAGGCATGGAATCTGAAAATATTACGGTAATTGAAAATTGAAAAATATCGTGATTTTTTGAAAAAAAAAATGCAGAGTTTATCACCGGTTTAAACGCCGCTGATTCATGAAATACAAAAAGTCAAAAGTCAAAGTCAAAATATCTTTATTTCACATAGGCCTAACATACAGGCTCTTGAGAACGTCGGCATGACATTTCTTGCATAATAATGGTGATAACTACAAGTCGACTTTTTTTTTTTTTTTTTTTTTCGGGGAGGAAAAAATCCCTCACGGACTTCTGCCTTTCGGCAGGGTATGTCCGACTTGCACGGACTAAAACGACCTCCCCGTCTTCTGAGTCAACACGGAACCGCTAAGCATTACTTCGTGTTGGCCCCCTAGTTCTCTCTTTTCTCCTTTTCCTGCTTCTCTCTTTCTTCCCTTTTCTTCATTATAACTCTCAACATTTTGCTGTATCGCTGCCAAGCTTCTTCCCCTGACAGCATCCGTGTTATCAAGTTGTGCGGCTCTACCGCGGTATCTGCTCCTTGTGCCGCTGTTCTTAGCTCGGCACAAGCAGGACACTCAAAAATAGCATGTCTTGGGGTGTCCTCCTCTCCACAGAAGTAGCACTTTTCTGACGGAGCTTTCCCTATTGCGAATAGATAAGTGTTGAAGACCCCGTGACCGCTCAGTGCCTGCGTGAGCCAGCGGTCCACCTCTCCGTATTTCCTATTATGCCACGCTTTAAGATCTTTAATAAGTTCTCTTGTCCAAGATCCTTTTCCAGCTGACGACCAGTCAGTCATCCAATCCGTCAAAGTTTTTACGCGCGCTTCGACTGGTGTCAAGTCTTTATTCGAGAAAAGCTCGGCACGCTCTCTGACTAACTTGTCAATTGGGACAAGACCTGCAATTACCAGCACAGCGTCTGTGGAAATTGTACGGTAGGCCGCGCAGATACCTATTGCCATACGCCTTTGCACTGCTTCTAGTTTCTTCCGGTACAGCTCTACCTTCATTGCTCCCTCAAATATTGGAGCTCCGTATAGAATGACGGAGTGGGCTACCGATGCCATTACCCTTCTTTTACTTGATCGAGGGCCTCCTTTCCTTGGCATCAATCTGTTCAGAGCTTCCGCCAGATTCTGCGCTTTTTTGGCTACCTCATCAATGTGTTTTTTGTAGTTTAGGCATTTGTCAACCCATACCCCGAGATACTTAATGCATTCCTTCGGAGAAATAATTGCGTCCTGCACTACAAAAGTAATCGGGTCAAGTTTCCTCCTTCCGCTAAAGACAATTGCTTCTGTCTTTTCCGGCGCTAGGGACAGTTTTTTTTCTTGCATCCACCCGTTTATTTTATTGAGCGCCTTATTTGCTTTCGCCATGAGGCCCCTCTCTGTTTTATCAACTACTACCAGTGCCAGGTCATCGGCAAATCCCACTAGTTGGACACCTTTCTCTTGTTTTAAGTGGAAAACCCCGTCGTACAAAATATTCCAAAGAGTCGGTCCCAGAATTGATCCCTGGGGCACTCCACTGCTAACTTTTAACATGTCCTCCCTTCCTTTGCAGTCTTTGACTTTTATAAACCTGTCCTCTAGATAACTGCTGACCAGGTTTTGAATATATCCTGGAAAATCTCTTTTCCTTAGTTCTAGATTTATCTCTCTCCAAGAAGCCGAGTTGAAGGCGTTTCGTACATCAAGACAAATGAGAGCGCATAATTCTCTAGTTTTGTGAGTACCCTGTTTAGCCTCCTTAGCAGTTTCCACAACTTTTTTAATGGCCATCAAAGTAGAGTGACCTTTTCTAAAACCAAATTGATGGCTGGAGAGACCACCGTGTTTTGGCAGAAGCTTCTCAATTCTATTCAGGAGGACTCTCTCCATAAGCTTTCCGAAGGAATCTAATAGGCACACTGGTCTATAGCCTGTCGGGTCATTCGCTGGTTTGTTTGCTTTCTTAAGTAGTACTAAGCTAGCTACTTTCCATGCCGGTGGAAAAATTCCAGATGTAAAGGCCGCTTCTAAGATACTCCTAACTTTTTCAGGGATGAACTGCACTGTCAATTTAACAATTTCTGGGTATATGAGGTCGGGTCCTGGTGCCTTTTTTGTTTTAAGGTCCTCTGCCGCTGAATTTATCTCTTCCTGTGTTAACTCGACCTTTTCAGAGGAGGCCAAAATCCGACAGAAGTCATCGTGAGATGGAAATAAAACATTTACCACTGACATAATTAGGTCCCTATCAAGATTTGGAGGACTCCTTCGCAGTTTGTTAGTTACTATTTTGTAACCAAGTCCCCATGTATCTCTATTCACTTCTTCGCAAAGCTCTCGCCATTTCTCTTCTTTTGACTTTGCTATGGCTACTTGTAGAGCTAGCTTGGCATTTTTATAGTCTTCTCTTAGTTTTTCGATTTCGTCATCTCCTCGTCGATCGTTCGTACAAGTCGACTTAAAACTAAGTTTACGAGGGTTCCAAACGCGCCCTGCCGCTGAGAAGAAGCTCACAACAAACTCAGCCGGGTATTTTTTTATGTTATCACCATTTAACAAAATAAGTATAAATACTAAAAATAGGCTAGCAACGACAACAGAGCAATCTACCACTTACTTACTACGAGTAGTTAATCATCATTGGGGTCTGATGCGTAAGAAAAACGAATTTATCGTTATCGTAATCGTTCGTAAATTCTGCCCCCCGATTGGTTGACGTAAATCGAGCAACCAATCAGCGGGCAGTATTTGTAAACGATATCGATAAATTCGTTTTTCTTACGCAATCTAGGGGGTGCCCTTAGCAATGGAGTTGATATGATTCAATTATTATTATTAACAAAAACCAAAAAAACATTGAGTTCCAACTCCATATTCTTATCCAAAAAAATAGCATTACTAACAGATGGGCAATCAAATTTTTCGAGCTCCAACAGCTTACATTCAAAAAGGTTTTCGTTTCTCATCACAATAAACGAGTTTATACATTTCGTATACATCGCGCAGTGGGTTTGAACATTTTATATACAATGCACGTTAACAAGCAGCCTACGCTACGTAACAAAAAGCGAAAACAAGTACAAGCAGTAAAGTAACACGAAAGCTCGGAGCGAATGCAAATTCGACGAATTAAAACTTGTGAGCGCCGATTGCCGACAGATTAAAAACTATCGGCTAACGAAGCAAAATTAATTAAAGCCTTCGGTATCGACTACGCTTTAAGAAGTGTGCAGACTTAGAACACGCCACGCGATGAGCAGAATGACTGTGCCACGGTCACGTCTTGCTTATTTTCAAAGCTTTTGATCTTTACATACAATTTGATACAATTCAATAGCCTTAAACACCAGATTCATGATAATTTTTTATTCTACCACCACAAGTAGTTTTTTTACGTTGAAACATATAGATAATCTTCTGCTGATCATCATTTTAGTCATGTATTGATAAATGAGTAAAGACACTTCTTATAGCTAGGTTAAAAATTTATCTAAATTCTAACATTCGCCATATTATCATAATCAAAGCATTACTAAAAATAGACGCAATTTAGGTTACTCGATTAATCTTAATACCACTGATAGGAACCTACGGAATGAGCACATCTGAACTTTTTACTTAAACCTTCTTCATACAAGAAAAAAGTATCTGTCAAATTTTTCGTCAATACGCCACAATATGGCGTGAACCTTCCCTGTGGAAACGCTCGTGAGGACTATAATAACAAGTATAGTGCTCTGTGGCCTGGACCGCGGTTCATAAACAAAACTGCGGTTGCCTTGCCAATGACGATGTTGGTGTCAAAACGATTATTTTTGACACCAGAAAACTGGCGTCATTTTTTAGGCGGTTATTAGCGAGTGGCGTATTGTAAGTGTGTTCCTGCCTTACTCCTCGTTGCTCGTGCCCCTCCTCCATCTGGTAACACAAACACGGCCCTCATCAAAGTTTCGCGATCGGAGGCGATAAATGAATTTCCGTTGATTAATGTTCAACTTTTCATTCCGCCCGCCGATGCGACGCCGATGCTGGTTACACTAACTGGGACCGTCATGGCTGAATTGAAACAGGAATTTTCTGATTGGCCAAACATAAATTTATGCCTCAATGGGTCAACGGTTAAGGAGCGAACGGAAACCGAAAGGTCGCAGGGTCGTATTCACTCGTTGGGATACTGTACCTGTAACGTACCCCTAATCTTTATTCTAAGTTTTACGCTAACACAAAAAGAAAAAGCGTATAAGGCTTTTTTGTTGTGCCACGGTTTGATATAAGGGAACATATCCTATACCTTTAAACGAGCAATTCTTGTATATATGTATATCAGGGGGCACGGCAGTGCCCCCGCCAAAGTCAAAGCGCGAAGCAAAACTGCCGTACCATCTTTACAGGAACCATTTCGCCGCATTTTCGGGCTCCTATTTGAGAACCTCTGGATAAGACCAGAACGCTGAAATTTTCGCTATCCAGTAAGCTATAATCACATACTTAAAACCCAAAATTTCAAGTCTGTAGGTCATATAGTTCCGAAGTTATGCGAAAGCAAAGTTTCGCATTTTCGACACTGACTGACTGACTGACTCATGATCATCAAAATAGAACTAGTACTTCCCATAAACTCAGAGAGCTGAAATTTGGTACAGAGTTAGGGTTTAATGGCCACATAAAGGGAAAACTATAAAAACTAGGATAATCGAAGATCTGGAGTACCTGGTGATCACTGCATTAATAACTTTGTAATTCCATATAAATTATATGAGATTACAAAGTTATTTATGCAGTTAATGTATCTAGAAAAACGGACAGAAATATTTTGTAATATTTTGAAGTTTCTACAAAAAGAAGTGAAATCCCCACCAAAAACATTCTGTAAAAAACTAGCCAAAGTCAAAATGGAGCTGCTTGTTTATCTCTAAAAAGTACTGAAATCTAGACAAAGTCGTGCCAAGTCTAAGGTTCCTTACTGCGATTTCTTTATTATTATAGTTAATGTTGTGTGACTTGGCCGTTGAAGACCAAGAACCGCTACTCATTGACGATGAATTCTGGCGACAGATTGGTGCAATGGTGTCATGGAGCACCTGGTTTGAACCCTTGTGTACCCTTCAACGGCCAAGTCACGCAACATTAACTATAATAATAAAGAAATCGCAGTAAGGAACCTTAGACTTGGCACGACTTTGTCTAGATTTCAGTACTTTTTAGAGATAAACAAGCAGCTCCATTTTGACTTTGGCTAGTTTTTTACAGAATGTTTTTGGTGGGATATATATTTCTATATAATCTGGATCTCGGCAACGGCACCAACGATTTTCATGAAATTTAGTATACAGGGGGTTTTGGGGGCGATAAATCGATCTAGATAGGATTCATTTTAAGCAAATGTCGAATTTACCAAAAAAATAATAAAAATATGACTTCTGCTGCCATCTGTTAGCCAGTAGTTAAACTACCGAGCGAAGCACTCCTGCTGCCATCTATTAGCCAGTAGTTAAACTACCGAGCGAAGCTCGGTCACCCAGATATTAAATATTATGCCACATAGGGGAATAAAATAGAGATTCACTTAAGAAAAGCTGCAGGCATCCGCTAGTCCTTATCTCATTAGACTCTCATAAATAACTCCTGAAAGACTTTTAACATTATTAAGTCATTTTTATCTCTTTCTACTCGTACATTTTGCTAATTTTAAGTGTGCCAAATCTAACACTTATTTTTGTTTTATGTATTAATATTATTCAATTCATAATTTAAGTAGATACGCAACCGTATCTTTAGATATGGTTTATAAAACAATGAAAAACTACAAGCTTTTTTTTTCAATAAAGAAAACTAGTTCCAGTAAGAACCAATAGCGACTTCGCCAAAACTATCCGACAAATGCATTTTCAGTTTTGTTTTCCATCCGTTCCATTATCTATGAAGCATCACTTAGTATTACTAATGTTTTGCTTGGCACGATCCCACCACATCCGCTTTGCCGTTTCACTCACTGGGGGGGCGGAGGAGGTAGGGGGAGGGGAAAGGGGTAAATAAATTAGGGGAACACCGCAAATAATGTGAAATACACCACCGGGCTTGGTTCCTTGCCAATAGCACCTGCGGTTGGAGAAAGATAATGCTTTGTGTTAAAAACAAGTGACATAGATACACTATATCTCCCCCAATCATAGAATTTAACTGATTCCTATGCACACGTCTGTATCTTAAAAAACTCTAAACCAATACTGATAAAACATGCACCGTTCCTACAGATGAATGTAAAAAAGTTCCGTCATTTTAAGCTTAGTCCAATAAAGTTTTTAAATGAAGAATGAAATATGTGATTTCTGTGAAAACTTACGTACATTTTACATCTGTACAAACATTTATTATTTTTCTATTTTTAAAAGCTATATAAAGTCATTTTTTTCTAGACATTTGATAAAGCAGGATAAAGGACTCTACGATTTCGCATTGTGAAGTCAACATCTCCTGAGGATATCCCGGTGTCGGGACGAAACGTGCGTCGAAAAAGTGATAGAAAATTGTGTGTGGTGTTTCATGTGGGTAGTGCTCCTACATTATGCACACTACAGAATCCTATCAAGTAGCGGATAGTAGCAAAACAAATTAATCTGTCCTGCTAATTATGGATTTCCGCAAAATAACGCCTACTTCCATTCAATATTTAAAAGGAGGTTTATTTATTTAGATATCACTTTTTATTTTGAGTTACAAAAATTAAGATGGACAGCGTAAGAAATTAGATAAGGCTCAGTTACACACTTTTGGCACGAAAACTCAAGTACTTTTACGGGTATGCGTTAAAACTCCGCGGAAGGCGAAAAGCTGCCTTTATTGAATGCGCCGTGACAAATGGAAGCTTGCACGATCTCATCGTGGAGCTATATCAGCTTTATAGCCCTATTGCAAGCTTTATTGCAGCTTTTATATTACACATCGACCGACCACCAATTTCACCTCTAGAAACCTCTTTTGGTATACCGAACTGCGAACCGAATGAGACAATAATATTCCTAATTAGGGTTATATATTATAGGTAGGGGTTGATAGCCTCTGATAGGACTAGTCAGCGTCGTTCTTTGTCAAAATTAGCTAAGGACAGCGAAAATCGGAGCCGATATAGTAGGTAGCAGTTTAGGCCATATATATCCAGGATTAGAATATACTTTAAATGATTCTGAGGTGGAGACCGTGCAATAAGCACAGCGTAGGACAACCTTCTTGATCAACCTCGACCTCCTCCGGAAAAACGGGTTCTTAAAAAAATCCAAGTTTTCCAATTTACCAAATGAAAATAAATTAAATGAAAAGTGTCTCTAAGAAATTTTTGATCCTTCATTTTGCTGATTAGGTTGTCTTTACTTGGGTTAACAATCAACCAAATTGACGAATTGAGAACGGGTATTTCTTTTTCATTAAGCTAGTATGGCAAGGTTACATCTTCATAATACTTTATGACGCAATTATGGTATTTAAAGAGAAGCGGACTTAATAACAATTTTTGGTCCAGTCAGAAATTCTAGCGCTTTCATTGTAAAATTACGTTAAACAAGCTAGTTTAATAGTGGTGTAAGTTATTTTTTACTAAACAAAATGTTAAATCCAACCGTCACACTCAATTTTATACACGCGAAGACATCTGAAATTTGAAATCAAGTTTGTTTTATGTTTACGAACGTAAACTAACAAATTCCGTTCGCAGCATAATGCACCGGGACGCAGAGCCGAGCAGAGCTCCCTCTTTATTTATGAGAAAAGTTTCCTGGAGCCAGACTCCACCTTTGTCTTGAGGAATCCGAGCTGAAAGCGTTGCGGTATTATAGTACAACGTACTGTAATTTAATTATGCTTATAATGCCGCAGCTATTTTGGAATACAGACTGATATAATAATACCATTAACTATCAGTACTGAGACTCTTCTTGCGGGATACAACCGGGTCAGTTATTCTACCGCAAGCAAAGGTACCTAATGCATTACTGTTTCAGCTTGAAGGTCACTGGTATGCAAAATTGTACTTAAAAAACTGATGTAACTCAGTATGATAAGCGCAAATCAGTACGTCATATTGCAAATTCAAAGTTGTAAGAAAATATAAGTACCTATTTACATGAACATTTATTATGATACTGAATAAAAACGAGTAAAAGCTATTAGATCTAATTAACAATACCAAACCGTTTGTAATAATAGACCATTAAACACATGGACCAATATTAAACAGCCTAAATTACTCAGCTCTTAATTACTGCAGTACTCTGTTCACAACAACTAACAAGTAATCTAAAATTTTAATACCATCACGGACAGGACAGGCTAAACTATTTATATTAGTTGCGCCGGCCGTCGCCTGACCCGGTGGCTTCGCTGAATAAATTCCTTGAATCTGATTTACATCCTAGATGTTCCTGGTAGCCTGGTACTTCTTACTATATTAAAACTAAATTGAGTCATGAAATTGATTAAGTTCAAGACTTGGAGAAATTCAAACTATTTATTCGGAATAAGGGATCATAAATTCATGAAAATTAGGAAAGTAAAACATAGAAAATGTATAACTCATGTCAGCCTAGTGGTTAGACGATCTATTAGCCTTGTATTATAGACAAGTTTGAATCCACAGATTTTTGGAGTGAAATCCTGAGAAATTGAACGCTTACCACGACAGTTCTAATTAACTTAAATTCTTCGAATTCGCTTAGTATCTTACTCGATGGAATGTCAGAGGTCATCAAAAGTATTCGATTTCCTTTGTAACAAATGGAAGTATTAACTTGTTTCCTCAAAGCAATTTCGGGAGCATCAACTCGACATCCCCAAAGTTTGGACAGTTCGTTCAAAAGAGATACAGAAGCGAAGGTGCCCCGCTAAGTTGTAAGTTAGCTGATGGAAGGCAGTTGTGTGTACTTTGTTGAGGATAATCCGGAAGGTAGCGAAAAACAAAGAGCGATTTACAAAATTACCGAGAGAGCCTTTGATGATTAGACGGGCCGATTACTTTTCTTTGGTGTTTTATATCGTAAACATTATAGATGTTAAATTTTATTTTATAGAATGAAAATGATCATTATTTTTAAAATACATAATCTAAAGTCTTTTAAAACATTTCTTTAAAAAATGTGATAGCAAGCTTTTTATTCGATATCAAATCAAATCGAATTAATCTTTTGATGATAGATCGTCACCCAGTCTGTATCTTCTGGGTTTTAAGGGTCCAAGCAACCAGAGATCAAGGCTTTGGAGTGAGGAAACTGCTCACAATGATTTCCGCCTTCAGGACTACTTTCTGTATGCGGCGGTTGATCAACAACAGCCGAGCGAAAGCGTCTTGAGAAGCTGGTCGAAGCTTTTCGCTCATAGCGTCTCCCAAAGTATCATCATTTACTGAAACGGGACAAAAACCGTCGACTCTACATTCCACATGGCGGTAATATCATAAGTGCAGTATATTTAAGTTTAATTGTATCTAAGGCAGCTTATTATAATTTAGTACAGCCGTGATGGTGATGGGATAGTATTGATACCTGACCCACTTGTGAAGAGGCTACGGTTTCTTAATTACCTTGCACATCCCCCCACCCCCTCCCTCCCCCGCGCCGCGCCGCCTCCAGGCTGCCTCTTGACCTAGCGACGGTTATAACTTCCTACTGTATCGTGTATTCATGCTATAAATATTTTTATTTTAGGACAAAAGGAGAAAGGATTGCGTTAGGTACTAAGTTTTCTATCCCGTTGATAACTATTGTGTGTGAAAAGAGCTAAATAGAGTATTTTGCTCTCATCTTGTTGACGAACGAACGGCGTAGCGGTAGCGAACCGAGCGTCTGCATCGGACGGCGTGGGTTCAATTCCCACTACTGGTAAATGTTTGTGTGATAAGCATGAATGTTTTCCAGTGTCTGGGTGTTTTTCAATAAATTATATTTATGTATATTAATAAGTTTATTGCGGGACCAGATTGCGATGTTTATAATGTTTTGATATATATTTATTATTAATTTATTTATATCTGTTAAGACATGGTGTTTAATAATTTATCCTTTTAGGTTACCTTTTTAGGGTTCCGTGTGGTCGTGCCCAAAAATGCGCTCGCTTCGTTTTCCGTCTGTTCGGTTGAGCACACCTACGATCATTATTTATTTACGATTTTTTATAGATTAGGTAAAAATGGAATGACATGATAAAAGAGCTCATATATTTTGTAATTTAGAATAATGTAGAGTTTAAAAGTTTGCTTGTAAATAAAGTGTAGTACGCAAATAAATCTTGTAGTGATTTCCAAATAAGAAAAACGCAACGATATAGTTGTTCGGTTTTAGAAACGTTTGTTATTATTTTTTTCTATCGTAAGAAAACGAACAAAACTATAAAAATACAAATATCCAATTCTGTAGAAGTAGGAAAACAATGAATAACATGGTTACAAGATTAAAACTACTTGAAAACTTTAAACTTTGATGACTATTATAGTATAGAATGTGAAGTACAAGTATGTAAAAAAATAATACGGAGTTTGAATTCGCACTTGGCCAGTTTTAATACATTAGTATGTTAAAAATTTAACTTCACTCGACCAACGTACTTCGTAATAAGTTTTTATGATATTTAAACTTCCTGAATTCAAAACTAACCACGTAAGCTTTATAACCAGAGTTATTCGTTTTAAAAATTCATTTTATTATGTCTGACACGCCGCATATCAAGCTCAAATAAAAATGCACTAAAACTTTTCCTCGTACTGTAAGGTAAAATTACTATCTAAACTTTAATAACCGAAATTTTGGTGTATTTAACTCAAACAAAATCCTTGTTGTGCAAACCTACACTGTCCGTATCGAAATATGTGTGGCAAATTATGGTTTGAGAATAATTCTCTTATTTTTATGCTAAAATTCCGAAAATATTAGCACTGAGATATGACTACATATTCCCGGTGTACACTATTCCAGTGGAATTCAAACTAACCTAAATATAATTTATTGTTACTGGAAATCTAGGATAGTTCGCAGTAATTATGTTGACCCAAACTGGCGACTGTGTGTGCAAGCATCTAATGTGCAATACGCAAGGTTCAACTTATACGCTTCCAACTGAAACAGCCTAAGATCTACCATAATTATTTGGGATAGGAAATGGTTGGAATAAATTAGAAGGCTGATATAATCTAATTTTATATTTTGTTTTGAAAAATTGATAGACAACTATCGCAACAAAGATGTGTATAATGGAACAGTATAATTAGGTCATGATATTACTAGTCTGTACGTTTGAATAATGTCAACAGGGCTTAGGATTAGAACAAAACGTCATGCAGAGCATTTTGAAAATATCCCCCGCAAAGTTGAGTTCATTTATAATCGCATCTACAATGTTATTCCAGTTAAGCGAGAGAGCGCATTTCGCGGTAATGCTTCATTATTATTAATAGCAGTGGAACCTGAAAACGCTTTCTCACTAAAGAACCTTTGTTACAGCGGAACATTACGCAGAGTGGGAAGGATTACAGCAAAACAGGATAGAGATCAGGAATTAAAGTAACTACAGTTACTACATCAAAAATACTACCAAAAACACCATATTCTAGGTAAACAAAACTAGTTTGGGCGTTTTAGTAATTTCGGCATAGAAATTAACAAACTAATCTCTCAAGATGTCGCCAAACTATCTACTCATTATAATTTCTTGGATAATTTCCACCCTTTGACTTGAAATAATGTTATGGGTATTATATGAATTATTATATTAATTAATTTAGTTTTCTAATTTTTTCATCACTAAGTAAGTTTTGCTTTATGTCAAATATCCCCGCAAGTCGTTAGTCACGAGCTTTCGCGGCTTATGGTTCCTATTGACTAGCGGCGGTTATCTTCTGTCATCGGCGATAGTCAACCACATGCATTCGTGGAAACATCAACAATATTTAGAGATAAACCTTCAAGATGAACGTGGTGGAATAGTTTTGTGGTGACTTGTACGCAACTTGTACAAAAAAAGCCCCAATGGCAAAGATAACTGAAACGCGATCGCCGGCCACTATAACGAGTAAGCCCACTACAGACTTTGACTCTGCAGTGAGGAGGAGGAAACTCCTTTGCACATACTGTGCAGTTGCCCGGCTCTAACGCACAAGCGAAGCCGACTCATGGGACGGTATATCCTCCGCCCAGAGGAGGTTAAATATACCCCTGCAAAGGACGTGCTGCTCTTCCTGGCGGCAACTGGACTTGCAGGGGAATTATAGGCAGCGGCGAGCACAAAAGATCGGTGACGGTCAACGTGCTACCGGGAACGGAGGAAGCTGCGTCAACAAGAAGATAAGATAAGCCCACTACAGGGTCGTGCTCGTGGGTAATCTAAAAGTTACCGACTATGAACAGTATAACAAGTTCGGCCGTAGTCGTGAATATTCCACTCATGCAAAAACATTGCAATAAAATAATTAAAATGGATGTCAGGTTTGGTTTTGCATGTGTCACACGAAAGCTGTTCGGTCGATCGAAACAAATATATCAAAATTTGAAAATCAAAGTTTAATTATTTTATTCAAACCATACAGTCGTGATAACTGTTATTTTGAGGTGATAGGTTAGTTACTTTTTCTTCTCGAAGTTACATATTGTGATGAGCTATGGCCTAAATTCTTTTCTCTCGAGATCTCAGCTCAGAGTTAAGCTGGTAATAACTATAATGACGATGGTAAAATTCCTGAAAGAATCGAAATGATAATGACTAGAATGTGGTAGTATAATAAGTATGAGTATCTTTGATAAAGCCATCCCATTAGAATTCGAAAAACAACTTAAATCGTAATTTCAGCGCGGTTTAATAGAGACTGGCAGAACAATCACCGCAAAAGAATAAATTTATCTCGACGAAAAAATTACGTAAGGGGAGATCTCTAGATTAAACGCAAAGTCGCCGAACTTATTCGCTTTCTTCATTAAAAGTAACGGTTCGGAACAAGTTCTACACTGACAGCCAGACAGACAGACAGATAGACGGACCCTTCAGATCTTTTTTCTGTCGTCGTTGGTTACAAGCTCTTACCAAAGTTCGTGACAGTTCGATCAAGGAAGCCTTGTCATCGGAAAGTCGGGAGTTTCACCTTTTCTAGGCGATTGCTTACGTTTATAAAGGTTACAAATAACACGTTTGATCTTGCCGTTTATTATTGCAGTTACACCAGTAATCGATTGATAATATCAAAAGCTAATATAAAGATCTACACCTTTAGTTGATACATGTGGCTTGGCCATTTTGTTACTGTAACATGGTCGTAAGGTGAATTTACCTATAGTTATACAAATTATTATATAGTTACAAAACGGCTAGTCCATGACGCATCTGAGGCACTAAATAAACCTATCAAAACATGTGTGAAACTTTTACAAAACTGTTCATAAACGTGTTTATAAAATCCGGACAAAACAAATATAAATTATTCTTTTATATTAATAAAATAATATTATCTTCACTGTCGGAACTCGTCAACTGTTCAGCGTCACAAAATCAAAATTTTATTAAGATTTTTTTTGCGTGATATTCGAATATGAAAATGTTTGGGAGCGTTCGTTCCAATCCGTTATTAAATAATAACGTTTTGAATAATAATTTGTCGATTCAGTGAACCTCGCGTTTGCGTCGTACAAATTATTTTTAATCTCATTTCGTTAAGACTAATACAATAAATAATGAATGATTAAATTAATTGCTTTTTAATTGATTTCACTTGTAATTACGTTTCCTTAGGAAATGCGGAATTGTTTTTTCTCCAATCAAATAATGCCCGATTATTTTATTTATTGACTCTATATAATAGTTACTAGCTGCTGCCCACGGGTTTGCAAATTAATGCAAAATTCAGATCTTCACCAATGTCTGACTAACAACACACATATTATATGCAATCTTTCAACTGTACATAATATACCTGATAATACTACCCCCTTGGAAGGGGTAAGTAACTCCTAACGGTTTCTGCACAGCATCGCACCGGAATGTTGAATCGCTTGGCAGTGAGTCTTTTGCAGGCAGTAAGTAGCCGCGGCGAAGTCTCTGACGAGATCAGCCATATTATAACTAAAAACTTGTAAGTAGATACATTACATCGAACTCGCGACCTCCCTCGAATATGAGGCACGGAGGTCGTCAAGTCGATAGAGACACGTTAAATGAAACTTATTTACGTTGCCATCTTAGTGTAGTCCTTGTTGAGATGAATTAAGTATTAAGTAATGACAATGTAAATACATTGTTTATAAGGCGCTGAATAAACAGTCCCACCAGCTCCCCGACTTTATTTGGTATTTTATCCGCCATCGAATAAACACCGTGAAGAAAACGCTGTGGAAAACAAAGAGATTGGAGATAAACTGAGAGAACAATAGTCGCTATCTCTGTCCGCCAGGCCCTTTCAGGCTGTTTACAGACTTTTGTTTCGGTGGTCAATACAAATGGAGTACCATTGTTACTTCCGAGTGCTGATTTTTTTTGTGTTGTGATAAAAAGCTCACTAAAACAACCTATTATACTTGAATTATCCTAATGAACTACAGAATACAGTAGATACCTCAGAATTGGCATTACATAACCATTGCAGATCTTCCAAATGCCAAAGTTTCTTAGAAAGATATATGCTTCCATCTTCTCACGTCTCACGAGATATCATTAAAATAATATGTAATAAATTTTCATACTAGATATATACTATAAAATAAAACTTGTTACAATGTCATTTTTGAAAAGAAAGAGTGCAGAGTTTCTTGACAGTTCTTCTCGGTGCAAAACTTCCCTCCAAACTTGGCGGTAGAGTTTTGACTTTTCATAAATTTTCAGTTTAATTTTCATCAAAACAGCAAACATACGAACCTTATTTGGTCCTAAAACGCAACGAGCTAAGAGTAGAGAGATATATTATAGATCAATGCTAAAACGGTCCACAAAAATGTCAATGTCATTTCTAACAATAGCATCATGTTAGGAAATACCTTAGATTATGTATAAAGGGAAATACGAATTAATGCACAATATTTATTTTAAAGTGCAGTATTGCCAGCTAGGTAGGTAAGGTTAGGTATTAGCTAATTGTTAATATATTTTACCATGAATATCAACAAATGTTCCAATTTAAAATTAAGGTAAATACATTTTTACTTTATTCCTCAAAAACTGAATACAAAATCCATCTTGGAAATATTATTCATTTCGATTGCAAACTAATCAGAAAGGCTGATTAAAATCTGATTGAAGTTTGAACGATAAAATATATAAACGAAAATTTTCGACTTTAATATTAGTCTGGGATTTAGTTACCTACAAACTACCTACGTATGTATACCTACCTACTGGCATTATAATAATTGCTCTAACTACAGAGCATATTATTTTATTTTTTTCTATACTTTAGAATAGACAGGGAAACTCTCAAAGCATTGATATTTTTTTGTAAAAATAATTTTGGCATATTTATTTTATTAGTCTAGTTTGAGTTTCTTGCCAGTTCTTCTCGGTGCAAACCTGCTTTGCGAACCTGGCGGTAGAGTCTTGACATTTCATGAGAGCTTATATCTAAGCCTATGTGAAGTACAGAATTCCATTTCATTTCATTTAAGTTATTTTTAATTGTGTAAGTTAATTTCACTGTACATTCACCATATTGAAAGAAGAACCCTGAAAGCGAAATTTATTTAGGCATACCTACTTTAAAAATACGTTAATTACTAGTTTTGCTTGTTAAATTTCCAGAGGGCAGAAATAATTATTTTCCCCGTTCGCAGTATTTGTAATCGAGGCCGTCGTACCCGTGATCGCTATCTCCGAGCTGGCGTGATCGCTGTAATGAATTACAACAAAACGGGTACAGCAACCCGGGGCAGTAACTCAGATGCCTATCGCTGTATTACGTGTGAAAAAGCTAATATTTATGGCGTTTTACCTTTATACCTATTGTTTGCCGGAGTTTTCATTTCAAAAATGGCTTGGAAACTAAAATGTTTTTCACTCAACTTTATAAGGTACGAAATTACGAAATGAAATACTGAAGACAGACTCATTAAGTTTAATTATTTTCTTCACTATTTCTCTATATGAACCTACGCTTGTATTATATATTTGAAATCATAATCAATAGACAAAACCTAATCTTAAATATTTTTTTTTATTCGATTTATACTTCTGGGACGAAAATATAAAATATGCCAACCTAAGTATTTTAATAATAATAAAAAAAACTGCTTTATTAATCCAAAAACTTAAATTAAACGTCTCAATTATAATATACTTCAATCATATGGTAAATTCATATTTTTAAGGGCGGGGACTCCCTTATTGCCCTATAAATCAAATCAAATCAAATCAAATCATTTATTCATTTGCTTCAAACATGGTAATAAAAATTGATGTTATAATTAATGATAGAGTCCCGACATGTTTTACCCCAACATGGGCGTGCAAAACTAGTTCTCATAAAAATAAAAAATAAAAAAATTATAATATTCTCTCAAAATGAACCCAGCATCACATATTATGTCATCTGATTGTAAAATATATATTGTATGCAGAAAACTGCGAATTCCATAAAAAACAGAACTCCGAACACCGTATCTATTTGCTTTACTGAATATTAAAATAGATAAATTGTGATTTATGTAGTGATAACATCATCTAAATATGGCGCCAACCGTAGAATATAAGGAGTTTTTTTTTCTTCACCCATTCTGGTGATTAAAAAAAAAATTAAAAAAAAATTTGGTCATAGACTAAATAATATTCTGGTACGCAAAGGGAACTATGCCCATACAGCCAAGTCTTCAGTAGAATTTTTTTTATTGATATGAAATGAAAATGAAATTTAATGAGATGAAATGAAACCTAACCAAACTCATTCAATCAAATCTGATATTGAAACAAA
This sequence comes from Coenonympha glycerion, assembly GCA_963855885.1. Classification (NCBI taxonomy): domain Eukaryota; kingdom Metazoa; phylum Arthropoda; class Insecta; order Lepidoptera; family Nymphalidae; genus Coenonympha; species Coenonympha glycerion. Next base: position 354,289 of record OY979627.1, read on the forward strand.
TTAGTAGCTTCTTTTTAGAAATATACGTATTTGCATGAATCATAAAAACTGCTATGAATTTTTTTTGTAAAAACTTCATGGTTGGTTTTTCTTTTTAATAGACATTATTTTGACAGTTGGGAAAGATAACGCACGAGTTCGGGAAAGGTAAAAAAAAAGCACGAGTATGTAATAGCCCACATCCCGAACGCTATACGTCCCTGCAATACGCCACTTTTTGAGCAACTGTATTAAAAAAGTAATTACGTTTATAGTTGGAAATAACTATTAGTCTAGGGCTAGCTCGTACTAAAACTGATTAGTCAAACACAGCAAGAGTTGAATTAGGTTTCACGTTTTATTCCAACTGCTGTAGAGAGGCGATGGTTTGAGGGGATAATTAAATAAATTTAATTAATATGTATAACTCGAATTACGTGCGTTACGTACCAAGTACAGCAGTTGCTGAGTGGCAAGTATACAGTTCTGTATTTTTATTTTATTTTTTATATTGCAGATAGGCTTGCGCTTGGCTACAATCAGGGCTGATGGAAAGCAATGATGAGGTCTAGGTTGGAGCGCACTTGCCTAGAAAATGCCTATTCACTCTTCTCTTCCACTTTTTTAGCCATAATATCGCTAGACATAATACTGCTCTCTGATTTATCCTCCTTATGACTGACTACTGGGCACAACTCTCCTCTCACGCCCGGTTTCTTCAACGACTTTTACTGAAAAGTAACAGTTAAATATGGTGTTGTGATCCTTATGTCTTTCGTGATAAGGGTCAGACCACCATATTTAACTTATACTTTTCAGTAAAAGTCGTTGAAGAAACCGGGCGTTAGAGGGAAAAGTGTTTGGCCAAACCCACCATGGCCATGTTTAGTGGTTAAGTATGGATTGTTAGGTTTAACAAATCTTTGAGAATATTATTTAGAATGCTCAAGCATGCAGGTTTGTTTGCGATATATTGTTATAAATAAGCACTTGATTTCTAGTATCTACAAACGCACTCTTTTCCGAAAAGTAAGAGGTGTTTGCTTAGTGAATTAAATGTCACTAACAAGTGGTGTAATAATTAGTGGCACTAATGATTTTGAAATTTCAGATTTTACCGCCACGTTTGGAAAGCTATTTTACACCGAGAATACTCGGCATTTGCTTTTTTCACGTAGTTAATGTTGAGATAGTAGTTTATAATACTCTTTTCTGCAATACGAAGATCGTTTGAATATCAGCAGCATTGCCCCAGAGTAGGATGCCTTAGGACTGAACTGAATAGGTACTGCACTGTATGATGGCTTATCTACGGTACTACCTACATGGATTTAAATTTTCAAAGTTCGGAATGATTAAACTTTTCATAAGCCGCTATGGAGGCGTCGGAGAATTATGAACAACTTGTAACTGTAATGTGATTACACTGAAACGAAAAGAACAAGTTTTGGAATGTGGAAAAACATACCGATATTAATTTTAATTAAAACTCCACATTTTGTTGGAAATCTTATAAAGCTGAGGTTTGAGCATTATAATTAATTTTTTTTATAAGTAATTTTTGAAGTGATTTTTTGAGTACATCAGGTACATGTCACACGAGCGTCAAGGCTCTCATGAATATTATATAACATAATATGTAATTACATTAACTGTGTTAAATTACAGTCAATGGCGGCCTGTTACTACGAGTATAAGTATAAGTAAAGATGCAGAAGAAGACCTTAAGGTTCATTAGCAAGGGTATAAACTCTGTCGGTTGCTAAATATCATCAGATGCTGAACCGTTCAAAATGTTTGCCCGTAGGGTAGGCAATAAACTGTTCACCAGTCTCCACCAAAGACTCCCCGAAGCCTCAAAGCGGCTAATGTTTTTCAACCACGCCAATAGTGTGACGATGGAAGCAAATATTAAACTGAAGCAAAAATATTTACTCCGCCACCGCCCGCTGTCGGGCTCAGTGCTTTGATAAACGCTGCAGTCTCGTTTATTTACACTGGCCAACTTGCGACCGACTCGCTAGGTCAAAAGGTGGTTAGGTGGAGCAGCGGGGAGCAGCGGGGTGCAACGGGGTGCAGCAGGGTGCAACGGGGCGCAGCGGGGATGAGGCGCGTAATTAAGCGAACTTCACCCCATTTCGCAATTAGGTCAGGTATCAATCTTGGTTCTCTAACGACTATAACAAGCGATCTTTTCCGCGTCTTAAGTCCTAGTTTATGAGATCTGTAAACAAAACCACGTTTGCTATAAAGCCACGGGCTCGGCGGCAGCGAGAAGCGGGGCGGTGATGACAGTGGACACGGGGTAAAGATACGAGTATACCGTACATGCATTTATGTGGTCTATATCGCAGTAATGACGTTGTTGAAGCTATAAAAGTAAGAAAAATATTCTACATTGGTATCGATTCAGTTTTAGAGTTTCTAAATTTAGAGCAACTAGAAATAGTTAATCGATAAGTAGTCCAAAATATACTTTTTATATAAAAAAAGAGGAAAGGGAAATCGAACCGTACCAAATGACAGTGTGAGTTTCAAATTCGTATTACTCTTTCTACATCAAACAATGAGGGCCCCAGTGATGATAATTTTCACATAGAACTAGTTACAGGCTCTTAGGAAAAGTCAAAACTCTACCGCGAAATACGGAAAGCGTGTATGGTACTGAGAAGAAATAGCAAGAAATGCTAAACTATACGAAACTCATGCTGTTGAGTTAAAAAAAAACAGAAAGCAATTGTATTATCGCGTCGGTACCTTATTTGCTATCGTCCCGCTCCTCGCTTAGTCGAAGAGGCCGTGGCCTACAATAAAATCTTTCATGACGTTCTAAATAAAAATAGATAAGAAGTTGTATCGCATCGATCGTCAATTTGCGCGTAATACATAGTGGATAGTTCAACTGATTATGATGTTTAGGTTTATTCACCGAGTGACGTTAAAAAGTTTTGTTTTTTTCCACACTAAAAATACCGAATACCTACTTAATATAACTGACACTAACATCCGGTTCCTTCAACTGACTTTTACTGAAAAGTAATCGTTAAATATGGCGGTCTTTAACTTTTCAGTAAAAGTTAGTTGAAGAAACCAGGTGTTAGGAGGTGTAGTTGCAATCTGTGGTAATCAAACGCCTGCTGATGCAATACCACACAATCTTACCTGATAATGATGCAGCCAATGATGTTAACTTGGAAGGGGTAAGAGACCCTAGTTCTGTGTAGAAACCAGGGTTTCCTGAAATGACCGCACCGGAACCCTAAATCGCTTGGCTGTGTGTCTTTTGACGGCACATTGGCAACTAGCCGCGGCCGAAGCCTCCCATTAGACCAAACATGAGCCAATTTAGAGGTAGAAAATAAATACTTACATAATATAATCAAAGTTCCCCTGTCGAAGGAATTCTCAATGGGTATTTGCCAATAGCCTGAATACTAGCAGCTTAGATCATATAATTAGCAACAAAATATAGTAATTTTTAATTATGAAAGAAGTAAAAGTAAGTTCTCTTTTTCAAGATTAATTACAGCCTTAGTACCTAATGTACCCTGTATACGCTTGCACTCGAATTTCTCTCGCAGACATTTTCAGCGGAATTTTATAATTCTCAGCCCGTTTTAGTTTCGTAACAAAAATTTAAAAGTTGTATGCGATGCAAATACTGGCGGACCCGCGTTTCATTAAAAATGTAATACGTTTCATTTAGAATGTGATACAGAATAAACTTGTGCTGTGTAACTTTTCGCGTACACAGTACACACGCCCGCATTCGGTTTACATTTTCATGAGTTAACTGAGAAAACACTTTTTTTCTAAATTCTTTAAAGGCTTCATACTTTGGTATGCACACAGTAAAAATGCATTAATTTTTGGTACTATGTGAAAAATATTAACACTAATCTTGGTTTCACTTTGATGTTAAAACTGGAGTTTTCTCTCACAAATAGGTATACAACCCCACAGTAGCTGGGTGTAGATTCCCTCTCCAAATAAGAGGGGTTCGGTTAGTAAGTAGAGGAAAACAAAAGAAGAGATGGATGGGTTTTGTGGAAAAGGATTGCACGTTGATAGCTGATTGAATGGAAGAAGACGCCCTTACTGGCTCGTCAAACCCGGGAACTTTCACTCATTTATCAATGAAGGATTTGTAAAAAAACCGAATTTCACGCGAGCAGAGTCGCGGGCAACAACTATTTTAGACACATACGCTATTCATTTTCAACAGTGTTATTAAGTCAGGCCTACATGAAATAAATAACTTTGAATCTTGAATCCTATTTACCTACTGTCACTTCAGCTTGTTGATCCATGTAATTTTGACATGGACAGCTAATCTTCCAACAATCACAGTCCACCTCACAATCGGCTGGTGTCTGGCATTTACATAACTCACGCGTATCCGCAATATCCACAATATGCGGGCCGGCTCACGTAATAGCCTATATAGATCACGCGGCATATATCTCCTGTGTTTATAAGATCCTGTTATAGCTATTGTTAACCTATTATTAATCACTTGCTTTGAGCCGCGAGCTTGGTCTTGACTATCATAAAGGTCATTTGATTCGTATGTGGCCTTTCCTTAGCCAGCCTAGATTTTCTTGATTGTACTTTTTTTAAATAACCTACTTACTGTTTGGCCGCACCTCACTATTGATCTATAAACATGCTTTCTATTTTTTTGAGAATATTGTGAAGAACTCTCAAGAGCTTTCTTGAAATTTTATTTCTGTCCTCCATATTTAGTTTTAAAAATTTCGTAGTATACGTATTATATCCGAAAAGAGGTGCATAGATGCATTTACAAGTCGAGAATAAGTATGGACCTCCTAATATGAGGTTGACTAAACTAAACTTAACGTAAACTTGACGTTTTGGCTATCACTGATTTTAAATTGCTATATACTTACCAAGCACTAGTAACTTTTAGTCAAAACCCAGATTTTGATTCTAAAATACGTCATTATCCGATAACACTACTAACAAAAAACGCGGTAATAAAGTAGTAGTAAATCCTCTAATGCACTTCATAAGAGTACCAGGAAAGCAGAAAAGTGGAAACTAATTATAACAAAGTCAACCTTTTTAAAAGCCGGATCAAATAAAAAGCAGCTACGAATGTTCGAGCTCGGGTTGAAAGGGCCCCGCTGTAATTTCCGTCTCCTTAGTGCCATTTCATTTTTGCATTTTGAAATTCCATTAAAAACCTTCTCCGTGGAAGGAAGCAGGAAGCGATTTTATTCCATTCGCTGATAACTAACGGCTTATCGTGTACCAGGAGCTCAGAGCTCGGCGGGAGTCGAGCGCAAGAAGTGACAATATTTTCCTTTACGTAAATATTTTATGTAAAGAATTTTTCAGTATGGAAGGATTCTGCCATCACTTTTTCACGTAGTCTTTTTTCTCACGGGACTTATGCTGAACTGCGTAGTGAAAGAGACTGGATTGAAAGCAGCTGAACTTTTTGAGTGAGAGTTATGTATGAAGGTCGCGCTTAACTCATGTTTTGTCTGGTGAGTGAGGTGGGATTTCATTCGCAGCTAGTCCATTCCAGATGGAAAATTGTGTGGAGTAGTAACCGTTGGTATTGGATATTCGCCGATTTTCCACTAGCTACACCCATGAAATTTGGACATGGAATTGCAGCTAATGAGTAAAAAATGCTAGTCTAATCATCCAAGTGTTAGTGCTATAGCGAAGTGTGTACCAGATGTGCAAAGTAACGCTAAGCTAAGCTTCAAATTTCGAGTCGTTATATGGTAGGTTTGACAAACAAAAGTAGCTTAGAAAATCAACTCATTACTGGTGGTAAGACAGTCTTAACATACCTATACAATTATAAACATGCAGTATTTATTATTTACACTCTACAGCCTTGTTATCATTATTTTATAATCCTTATTCTTTCGAAACAAGCACCCTGTTTTGCCTACTGTAAGGCCTTTAAACTGGGTCACTATCTACGTCAGCTTATATTTAATTTTCTTTTTAGTTAGGTATGCAAAAAAGTCACTATTGTCGTTTATCCAATTTTCTCATTTTGTGTTTTCAGCATTAAAGCTAAAATCTACAAGTGTAAGTAAAACTAACCGCTGGATTTGTACACGATCACAAAGAGCTAAGCTCGTGCAAGCCTCGACTTTACTATCAAAATACTTTTAGAGCTTTCTTAAACGACGGAAATGGCGTGAATTTTTCAATTTTTAAAGCCCAACTCAAAGATGTTACGCCGCTTGTAATTTCCGCGATTCCTGGCGTCGTTATTTGCATTTAAAGCGTTTTTTAGCATTTCATAAAATCTAGTTTTAATACGGTTTAAAGGATTTCGTTCGTTTCCTCATCTGTTGCTACTATTCATAGTTGAAAGTGCTGAATACTACCCAAACACAATTTCAACCGAATCAATTGTTGTTCAGACCCAGGACTCAATCCGTATGGTTATCCATAACCTAAGTCAGCTTCTCCAACTTTCCGGAGTTATATGCCTCTGGCGTAACTACTCGTAAATACTTCTAGATCTAATATATATCATTCTAGATCTAATATATAGAATAATATAATGAAAACTATATCTCATAGTACAGTTATAATTGATTTATCTTGTGTTGTTACAAATACCATGAGCAAGAAATTTACTAAAAATTACAAGGATGAACCTATTGTAGTAGTAGAACCTAGTAAAAATAGTTTAAACTGAGTAAGAAGACAAAGGAAAAGCAAATTATTATAAAAATAGGACACCAAAATATTCAAAGCTTTTCCGGCAAAATATTAGAAGTAGAGATATTTTTACAAAAATATGACATTGATGTATTTTGTTTAACAGAACATTGGCTTAAAGAATCTGAATTATGTTTTAATGTACTTAACTATCAGGTTGGAAGTTGTTTCATCAGAAAGATTGCAAAACACGGTGGTTCTATGATATTATTGAAAAATTGCATGAAATATAAAACAAGAAAAGATATCGAAAATTTATCTGTTGAAAGACATGTGGAGCTTTCCAGCGTAGAGCTGAACAGACATATAATCGTGTGTGTTTACCGACCGCCCTCAGGAGACCTAGATATTTTTGAAACAGCTGTAGAAGATGCTCTTAGGGTAGCATCACGCGGATCAAAAAATATTATAATAACAGGGGATTTTAATATAGATATTCTAGTGGACGGTCCCCTAAAAGATAGATTGATTAATTTACTCGGTTGCTTTAATTTAACTAATGTTTTTAATGAACCTACGCGAATTACGTCACATTCCGCAACCTGTATAGATAATATTTATTGTGATTGTGAATATTATAATGAGGCTATTGTGAACTGTCTAAAGTCGGATCACAGTGGTCAGATTATATCGGTAGTAGAAAAAAAAGGGGAGAAAAAAGAAAAACTAGTTTGCAGGCCTATAACTAAAAAACAAATAGAAAATTTTAAACAAAATCTCATATCACGTCTCTCTGAAAACGTGCTACCTGACCCTGACAGTAATGACTGTTTTACAAAATTTTTCAACATTATTAAGGACGAATTTAATCTAGCATTTCCATTTAAAACCGTGAACTTAAATAGCAAAACTGGGTTTAGTGAATGGGCAAATAGTGAAATCCGCAAAAGTAGAGATATACTTTATAGTCTCTATGATGAAAAATCATGGAATTTCGACGATACTTTTATTGAATACGTAAGAGATTACTCGAAAACCTTTAAAAAACTTTGTCAGGATGCAAAATGCAATTTGCTGCGCGAAAAAATAAAAAATTCATCTAATAAGTCAAAAACTGTGTGGGATATTGTAAACTCAAAAACAGGGAGGACAAAGCGTTCAAATAGGGACATTGTTTTGAAAGTAAACGACAACCTAATACAAAATAAGCAAGAAATTGCGGATATATTTGAAAAATATTTTTCTAACATACCTTTAGAAACAACAGCGCGTTTAGAATCTTCACCAGAAGGTGCTCTTAATTTGCTTAGTTCAAATGTTGTTACCTGCCAGGATAGTTTCAAATTTGCGCACATAGATATTACCACCCTCGTTAAAGCATTTAAATCGTTAAATATCAAAAAAACACAAGACATATCCGGCATGTCGGTGCACGTTTTAAATGCAGTAATTCATGTGTTGGCTCCATATCTCACAATTTTGTTTAACAAATGCGTTGACGAAGGCATCTTTCCTGAATGGATGAAGGTTAGTCGTCTAGTACCGCTATTTAAGTCAGGTGACTGTGAGGATCCCTCAAGCTTTAGACCAATCTCTGTCTTACCGGTACTGAGTAAAGTGTTTGAAAAGATTATGCTGAATCAGTTGCTTGACTATTTCTACCGAAATAACATCTTGCATTGCAAACAATTCGGATTCACAAAGGGCAAATCCACTACCGACGCTGGAATAGCTCTAATGAAACACATATACGAGGCCTGGGAGAGTTCCCATGATGCAATTGGCATCTTTTGTGACCTCTCCAAGGCATTCGATTGTGTAGATCATCAGATTCTCCTTCTTAAACTACAATATTATGGGATTAAAGATCAGGCGCGAGATCTGATTCAGTCATATCTCCTCAACAGAATGCAAAAGGTGGACATAGGTGGTGTGAAATCACAGGGATCCTTTGTGAAAATAGGAGTACCACAGGGTTCCATATTGGGCCCATTTTTATTCTTGGTGTACGTAAACGATTTGCCTTACATGGTGGAAAATATTGCAAATATAGTGATGTTTGCTGATGACACGTCCCTCATATTTAAAACAAAAAGACAGTCCAAAAATATGGACGAAGTTAACATTGCTCTAACCGAGGTTTTAAACTGGTTTACAGTAAATAATTTGCTTTTGAACTCTAAAAAAACTAAATGCATTAAATTCACCCTTCCTAATGTACGACAGGTAGATAATGAAATCTTTCTAGGCGGGGACAGACTGAATATGGTAGAAGAAACAGTATTTCTAGGAATTGGTATTGACTACAAGCTTCAGTGGGGCGGTCATATCCGTAAATTAGCCAAAAAATTAAGTTCAGCTGCTTATGCTATTCGAAAACTAAGACAACTTACTGATGTAGCCACTGCAAAAATTGTTTATTTCAGTTATTTCCATAGTGTGATGTCTTATGGCATTTTGCTTTGGGGCCGAGCTGCTGACATTCAAACCATATTTCTCCTACAAAAACGTGCAATTCGCGCCATCTACAGTCTAGGTCCACGTGAGTCATTACGACAAGTATTCAAAGAAAGTAAGATCATGACAGTAGCTAGTCAATACATATATGAAAATATAATGCATGTTCGCAAAAATATAGATAATTTTCAAAAACGGGACTCAAACAGTAGATCATGCAACAAAAATAAATTATTTATGAAAAGATTTCGACTAGCGAAAGTTAGCACGTCATTTTTGGGAAACTGTATCCGCTACTATAATAAAATTGCTTCCAATGTGCTGCTTCTACCTGAAGGGCGGTTTAAACGCCACATTAAAGAGAGCCTTTTGAAGAAAGGATACTATACCTTAGACGAGTACATGTCTGACAAAGACGCTTGGACAGCTCTATAAGTTTTACATATTTTTACTGGTTGTTTTGTATTTTTTTTATGTAAAATTTGTAATTTTTGACTTTCAATAAGTGTGCAATGGTACCTACATTGAATAAAATATTTGACTTTGACTTTGACTTTGACTAGATCAGACGTGATAGAAAAATCCGAAGAAAGTTTGCATATTTTACATTTCTCTACAATATGCTCAAATCTTGAATCCCGCTAAACTTCACTTGGGCTAGAACTTTGCTTAGTAGTGGTTCGTAACACGGCACTGAGATCCGTCTTAATTAATAAAAGTGATTCATCAGGAGTTATCACTTTAGAGTTTCTGAACCCTGTTCAAACGAGCTGTAAAAAATTTTGAACATGATAGTGAAAAAATCTCCAGCATGTCTGATTTGGTAAAAAAGAAGAAAGCAAAGCATGCATTGAGAAAATTTAACAACGCGCCTAGTTTTTACTATTACTTTCGACAAGTCGGTGGTGTTTTACTAACAGTCATAAACAATACTCTGTATATTCTTGTTTTTCGAAGGCAAAGAGGGCTCACCAATCACTCGTAAAGAGTTTCTCACTCCCTCAAAGAGTTTCTCACTAAACCATCGCTCATTTACCCCGGCTTGAGGGTAACAGAAAAAAAATACAAAGAATCTCGTTACAATACTTTAGCAAAATAACATTCCAAATTACGTTATAGAAACAAGACCCGGCCGGCTAAACGCAGATGAACCCTCCTCAGGTTCCGTGCGGAGGATCATTATCCGCACGGACGTGATCCGCATTCCGCATCCGCACGAGCCGCGGAATAATCGGATCCGCTGCGGAATTCTGTGCGCCTGTTTATACTTCCACTGCCAATACAAATGGAACAGAATAAAATTATAGGGGGCGAAAGAAATAGATGGAATCCGTGGCATATTGAATTGGAGGCTTTTACCGGAGCGAACGTTGGGAATTCAGCATTCGTAACAATAGGAACGTGTTTTGACGAAAGTGCATGTGTAAATACAAACGCAGAAGATAAAAAAAATATGACGTAGGTGAAATCTAAAATTGGAATGTGCAGTTACCACCCTCCTTGCAAAAAAGCAACGATAAGCAATGATATGACAGTGGTAAGGCGACACTGATTCCTTCCAAGTTAGTACGATTATAACCTTCAGCTGCATTGTCACAATATCACATGAAATCGCAGTCAATACTTGTAGTGTGGAAAACCTGAATTGCACCTTATAATGTTGTATCTAGAGTCACTATTTACTCAAAAACATTAGCAGTCTTCTTTACGATATTCTGTACCTGTAACATACTTTGAGGGATTATGCGACTTTGCCCCGAAATCGAATACACAACCTCAACACTCACTGCTACGTTTTAACCACTTCACAATGAGGCATTGTTGCAACATTACAACATACGTGTCAGAGAGTCAAATTCGCGCTTAATTAACGAGATGGGTTCGAAATAGGAAAGCAATCTGTCCCCAATACTCGGCCATCAAATGAATCGCGCCCCGAAAATCGGTGTTATTCCCACTCGTTCCCGCTGCCAATTGCTTCTTGATTGTCGCAATTTGGTGTTTAGTGCTTCGGTAATGACGAGCAATTATTATTATCTTCGCGATCATGATGTGTTTATTTCGCGATGAGCATCGAACTTGTACAATAACTTTTAAGAAGTTGAAAATAGGGCTTTCGAATTCCTGTTGAAGCATTATAGTTACTTTATTTAGTGAGTTTTTTTACCGAATAAGTGAGTATTTGATTACTATCTCACCTGATGGTAAGTGATGATGCAGCCGAAGATTTAATCGTACTAATTCTTGGAAGGGGTAAGTAAACTCCCTCCTATCGACCAAAGACACCTACATCTTGATGTTATAATCATAGGTTTTTATACAACATTCGACTATTCTACTAGTACTATATAATATTTACTATTCTAATAGTCCGATATAAGGATTATCAAAGAGATATTATAGATATGTTAGGAGTCAGGACCAGAGTCGGCCCCGGGGCTGTTCCCGGCCTTGTAGGCATTATGTCGATGAAAAACCAAGACTGATGATCGTGGCCCGTAAAAAACCCCGCGTCACGCCGTCTGACAAGTCCGCTGAAATCCTTTCAAAGCTCCGAATCGGCCTAAAGAGGGTAATATTTTTTAGCCAAACATTGATGACTTTAGTAGATAAAAAGCAAAATCGTGTTCCGCGCAAACGCCTCGGTACACATCGTATTTTTGGAACGAAGACTGAAAATGGAGACGTGGTTTTAATAAGCTATCATTACTTGGATTTTTACCAAGAATAATATTATTTCATTTATTTTGAGTAACTCGTAGACTCATTACGGCGTTGAAATTCGTCAAGAATGCAGTTAAATTGTGAATTTTAACAATTTACAATAAAGCGAAGAAGGATCATGTAGAATTTCAAGTTGAAGCGGAAAACAATTCACATTTTGAGCTTGGTTACTAATCTACAGACAGATATTGATAATAATAGTGGTTCTTTGTAATGTCAGCTAATTAAACAGTTTTTTGCTTAGTCTTAAACGAAATAAGCCTCGTTTATAAAATTTCATGTTGCTCTTAAAATATAGTGGAATATGAAAGAGACGGATTGCGTAGAGGTATCAGCCAACGCTATGTATCATCAGCGCGATGAAGGCAGCATCACACTGACAGCGGACTGATAAACTGACAGATTTACTGCGCTCTCCGGGCTGCCGAGAATTGAGTGTGGTCCCAACACAAGCGATAGTTATACCAGACCTACATACTAATCACGAACTTTATTGCATGTTTGTTTTTATAACAATTTTCTCTAAAAATAGAGACTTGAAATTTGATCAATTTTAATATTGATTATTTATCTAATATTATGTTATATGATAGGCATGAGCTGTTGGTCCCAGCATCGTCTGAATATTAAGAAACTTCTAAACTACTAACGTTTTCGAAATCATTCAAATAATGCCGTCTCAAATATTGAAGAGGAGCAAAGTGATTAGAAATTAGATCCTGTAGCTGCTATAATGTTCACATTTAAACAACGAAGCTATTAAATAAAACGACGAAGATTGTAACGTAACAATACATTTGTGAACCGAGTGTGAAAACTCATGACCGTTAAAAGAAAAACAGATATTGCGACTTCATAAACGAAAACTTGATTAAAACCTAACACAGAGCTGAAAGGTTTGTTAGTGTTGGCGAAAATAAGAAATCCGCTTTCATAACACTCTTCCTCGCTGTGGTAAACACCCGACACCCGGGGGTGGTCTCCGGGGCTGGGGCCACCCGGGGCACGGGGCACGGGGCTCCCGGGGCCACCCGGCCACTAGGGCGCCAGCTCTCCAAATTGAATTATAACAGCGGGAAAAATAATAGCGGAAAATGTGCGGAGAACCCACATCTCAATCGATGAGGCACTTTGCAACAAATAACTTTTATTCTCTAAGAAATTCCCGCGAGCCTTTCTTACACTACTTACGTTGCTGGTATGTAACTCATTTTTGCTAATCTTATTTTAACTTTGCTAAATTTTTATTTTTTAATATTTAATCCAAATAAGACACAAACAAGGCAGTAAAGCCTTGCCTAAATAAAAACGTTAAAAAACGTATTATTTACAAGAAATATCGAATTATAATAATGTCATCCTGTAGTCGTTCAAAAGTTCTCTTGTCGGCCATGAGAGTGATATGCCCATTGCCCAAAGTTCAGCCTGGCCAAATGAAGATTGACATCCCTAATCGGTCTCTCTAAAATTGTAGAGTCAACGTGATTTATCATTTAAATTACTATTTTCTATGATACAAATATTATCTAAATCTCCATTCATCCAAATAAAAGCTTTTTGCTTAATCAAAGTAACCGGATTCGAAATAAAAATAAACGCTTTTATTATGAAAAAAATATATATTGTAAGAAGTTGTGAAATAGCTATGAAGAAACGCTCTGTCGGGTGAACAAAGGTCGCAAAGTAATAATACAAAAAATCCAAGTCGCCATCGACTCAGCGGAGTGGAAAAAAGCTGCGGAAATAATCTAAAGCTTAGGATCCACGGAGATCTTTTTTCCACATTATACGGATATTTATTATCCATTGCAGGTTTTCTACGATATGTCATTTGTGTTTGATACAGTGAAGAAGTAATGTATTATGAGCCACCCATAGTTACTCACGTTACCTTATAAATTAGCAAGGTTTGTGTTTTAACTGTGTAGCCAGTGCTATTAATAATTAAGTAGCTATAAACGCACATACCTTAAAAAAGACAAAGGGTTTTACGTTGGTTAGGTTTTGACTTTTATTTTTATCCCTGCCTGAATTTATATGTGAAAATGTATGTGAAATTTTAAATAATATGTACAGTGTGCACACAGAAACTTTATATAGGAAAAAATATAAACCTCAGAGGAATGTCATAAAATTCATCCGTAATAATAATATATTCCTCGGATTGAGGGACATCGCCAATAAATAATTCGATTTCAACTTTAGTTTGTGGGTCTCCGAGATCTAAATCTAACTATGGCCATTACGGAACTAGCGCCGTTCACTGGGCAGTTACAACAATTTATTAACATCCAATTGTGCCACAGCCCATTGTTGGTGTAAACTTGTGGCGAATTAGACCATTACGTTCATGTCTCTACATTGTAATATTATAATAGCATGATAAAAACGTAATACAAAACAGTCTGAACTTTTTTACCACATCAAGTTTGAGTTCGAAGGTATATTGCTATCGGGTTATGTTTTGGAATATTGTTAAGATACACATATATGTGTTTATGTAATCGTTTTCAACAAATTAGTTGTACAAACTGCGCAGTTACTATAATTCTCTGGATCCTAAACTTGGTGCTTGGTGAGTTCCACACACAGGGTAAAAAGAGACCCTATTAATATTTTTTTTAAGATAAAATTTGATAGAATAGGTATAAATCCCAGTTGCAGCTCCGTAGTTGCAATAAATTTTGAGATACAGGAAATTATTATTTTCCTAGGTACCTTCCAAGCAGGACATCGGTGAAACCTACTCATCCTACGAAGACAAAATTAGTAATGATACTGAAAACAGTTGTAAGTACAATAGTTATGTAAAATCAAAATTTACAAAAATTTAGAATAAGAATCAGATTCTTCAGATTCCGTTTCGAATCAAAATTTGAAAACATCTAGATTTACTCTTGATCTACTTTGAGCTGAAATACATCAGACGAGGGAAGGTCGAAGTTAGCTATTCCCGCTGATGGTTGGTCTAAATCACTTCAATAACAGCTGAGTCTAGATAATTGGGCAAGTTTGGATTCGCTCTAATGCTCCACTATTTCAACTATTGAGACTCTCTAGTGTGCTCTAGCGGTCGATTTAATCGGGTATAACTTCTCACATACTATATCACATTTTCAAAGGCAAGTTTATATCTACTACTAGCAAACCCGGCGAACTCCGTTTCGCCACCAGATGGCTTCCTTTTATGTAACATTTTTTAATTGTTATTTTTTTTTTAATTTTTCCTGAATTTTCTTTGCTATAAACCTCACGGAGCCCGAGACCTTTCCAACGAATTCAAAACCGTGGAAATCGGTTCGTGCGTTCTGGAGTTATAGCGTCAGGAAGGAAAACCCGACTTATTTTTATATAGTAGATTAAAAAAAACTCGGTTGTATTAGTACCTTCATTGGTTAATAATCCAAAATATTATAAATAAAAATCTTTAATCAAGAGAAGGGTTGGTATAAATATATTTCATGAATTTATCTTCTTCAACTAACAATCTGACATTTAAATAGTTTTTGGTTTTTACTGATTTGATACTGACTTTTATAATTATGTGCAAATTAGATGAGGAGCAAAATGTTACGATAACAACAGTGATCATTACGGAATTAACGAAAATCACACGTTAGAGTAGTTAATTTTTATAAGGCAAAATTTTTTCGCGAGACATGAATTTATTTAATTTTTTACGTTATGTCTTAAAAAAGTTAACTCATGTCAAACTCATGTCATGGAGAAATGAACGGAGTATGCAAAGCCCTCGGGTGCTTAAACTTTTACAAAGACGTCTTCGTTGAGGTGGAAGAAAACCCGCTAAACGCGCTCAGACATAGAAATAGAAAAGAACCTTAGACTCCACACCGCTCCGAGCGATACGGTTTCCAATAAGAAAGAAAAGAAAACAGAAAAATTCCTGCATGTTCAAGTTTTGGACGCTAACTCATTTAATAATTTAAGTAAGAGCTTTTAAGTTAACTTAGTATTTTAACTTTGTGAGCAAAAAAAATTAATTAGTAACTTTGTAAGCAGAAGAAACTTTGGATAGTGACATAATTAATGTGTGGAAACAAAAATTAGCATATTTATAGTGGAAGTTAAAATATGGTGTGGGCACCGAAAACATTACTAAGGTAGTGTGAATATAGCTTATACCCGGAATAAAAAAATACCATATTATATTAATTGAAATGTATTTACAAAGGCTACTTTTATCCTCTAAAACCGTGCACCGATATTCTGAAGTGGTTTTGTGTTTCACCGAGTACACCTTAGAAGCTCGACTCTGAGCGAAATTCGAAACGTTCCTGGAACCCGCTCTCAAAAAGCGTCCCACTTACGTCGGGGGAAACTATAAAAGTACGGCAAGTGGAAATATCCGAGTATAAAATTCACTCGGGGACGGCAAAGTTCGGGTGTGCGGCCATCCATCCGCCGGTAGCGGGCCATAACTCTCGCGAGGAAATCTTACAGTGCGCGCACTCTCCAATTGAATTGTTATTGAACGGAATTAATGGCGCGTCGGCGGAACGAAATGTGAACGCTGGGACTGCACAGTGCATGCAGCTTCGGCGTGCTCGTGTAAAATCAGAACCGGCGAACTGCTACAGGACCAAGAGTTAAGGAGCACACCACGGGTGTGCCCGCGAAATTCAAATTTTTCGTGGTTTTTCGCGATTTTTAAGCTATTAAGACATAATAGGCTTATGGCCGTCAAATTGCGATAATCCCAATATCTTCTTCACGTGTTTATATAAAAATCTCTGCTCGAAAGTGTCGAGTTAAAGAAATTAGTCCAACATTTGCGAGTTACTCACATAAAACTCGATACTCGGATTAATTTCCTAGCATACACATTTTTATGCAAAGATTTAGATATAATCATGTAAAGATGATACTGCCATTCTCGCAAATTGATTGCCATAAGCCTATCATGTCTAATTAGCGTACAAATTGCAAAAAACCACGAAAATTTTGAATTTCGCGGGCAGACCCGTTGATTTCACGTTAAAGACGAATGGGAGCGGACAAAAAGCGAACAAAACATAGGCAGCACATGATGTGCTATTACTTGACAAACGATATTTGATAAACTATTCGTTTGACAAGCAATTTCTAATATTAAGAATGTTTGTACGAACTTAATTGGTTTTACAAATTATTCATTTATTGAATGGACGTAGGCGTTATTTTGCGGACATCCATAATAAGTAGAATTGATTAATTTGTTTTGCTAGAATCCGCTACTTAAAAATAACGGAATGGTTTCAATATGCAGAACACTGCCCACATAAAACACCACACTTCTTCGACATACGTTTCGTCCCGACATCGGGACATCCTTTCAGTTTCAGTTTAACAAACACTACTTTTTATTCCGAAAACAGTCTTTAAGCGGAGGAAGTTTCAACTGGACATAATATATATCATGACAGAGAGAAATCTAGGAGTTGCAAACACTCAAGAAACTATAACACAAAAGTGGCGAGTGGGAATAACTGTATTTGAAATGTTCTTGAGTTGGTGGACTCAGCGGAGTGGCGGAGTGGCTATCTGTTCGGGCGGAAGGAGCAGCGGTAACTCACGCGGAATTGAACAAAATCTTGACACTTTGCGAAGGTGCCTCTGCTCTCATTCGATTTAGTTTTTCAAATTGTACTTGGAGTTGAAGCAAGACTTTATGTTATAGTTGTATATAGGTTTAAAAGTCTTACAACGTTTACTTACACTAGAATCTAAAGTATAAATCTAAGTCCGCCCAGTGGTTCAAGCTAGCGATGGACTAATTAATCAATAGATATAGGTTTTTCTTTATTTCCTTTAAGCAGCTGTGAAAGCTGCAAATGCGTTGACGGCTCATAAGAAATTTCCGCCCCTTGAATAGCCCCATGTTTTGAGGGAACACTGTTGCTGGTAGCTGGTTCCATAGTCTGCATGTGCGTATAAAAAGCACTTAGTACACACGAGAAAATTAAGTAAAAATACATCATTGAAGCTGGAAAAATATTCCGTCATCGTTGGAATATACTTCTATCATACATATAAAACGCGAGACTTAAAATTCTCTCAAGCGCAGCGCCTAAATCAGAAATTTTCCGAAAAACAACAGCAATATCAGACTCAGATAAACGGAAAATGCATGAAAAATTGAAAACTGAATTTGAACGATCACAGTCATATTTTCCAAATGGAATATTTTATCCAAAAATCCAAATCCAAAGGTTATTCAGTGGAATTGTGAAACTTAATCAGAGGATCGGCGTTTCGCTCCCGCGGGGAGGGTTGGACGCTTTCCAAAAAGAACCTCTCCCTTTTGAGATTATTCATCCACGCGGTTAACGTCTGTATTATTGGCTTGATAAAGGTCTGTTTCGTGTGAATGATTTTAATGTTCGACACAATGTACTGACCACGGGTATTCCTAACGTTCATACATGTTACATATAATGGCACTTTTATTTTATGTAACGCAGTATTGTAGTCGGAATGGGCGCACGGACGGGCCATCCATCGGGAATTGCGTGGTTATTGTTGCTCCGATGTATGGGAAACACATTAGCGGGTATCAGGGTGTCAGGCGGCTGTGCGCCCGTGACCAATCACGGAGGAACCATTGCACAGAGTAACGAGTTAGCCGATCGTTATGAAATTCTTTATTTTTCACATAGCCTTAGATATAAGCTCTCATGAAATGTCATAACTCTACCGCCTGTTTCGGAACCCAGGTTTGCACCGAGAAGAACTGGCAAGAAACTCGGTACTTGCTCTTTTAAAAAATGTCTCAATATACAATTTCTAGAACATGATAATAAAAAATTCTTAACCCTGATTAGTAACCCTGATTTATTAGATGTTTTTTGAGAGTATCTTTAAACCGGTGCAAAGGTAAGTCCAAGACAGACTTCGGGATCATATTGTAGAAACGTACACTCAACCCCACAAAGGACTTCTGTACCTTACGCAAACGGTGTGGCACTACAACTAACTTATGTGCTCCACTTCTAATTGGACGGTTTCTTATATGTATCCGTTTCTTGTAATTATTAATATTTTGGCGTACAAACAGTAAACAATTATAAATGTATTGACACGCCACTGTAAGAATGCCTATTTCTTTCAATTTTTGGCGAAGATATTCGCGTGACTTCATTTTGTATATAATATGGATTTATTTTTAAACTAAACTCCATTAGTTTAGTCCTTTCATCATGATAAAGAGCTGCGCACCAAAGCGGGGGAGACGACGAACGACGTTGTCACAGCACAGACTCGCATAATGATCTTCCACTTCTTACGCGCCGTATTTATTTATGCAAATCGGACATGAATATTCAACTCGCACCGGCTACAAGTAAACGTTGCTCCTCAAGAGGAGACTAGCTTTCAGTTCAACAAAATAATAAGACCACTAGGTCCAAAGAAGTGAACGACCAGGATCCAAACTGAGGATCCAGGATGTCAAACTGAGGTAGGTTTATTAGTGTGTGAATGAATAAATATAAATGTTATAGTCTCATCTCAGAATGATTGGTTTTGAAAATATTAACAGCGATTTTATAAGTGGCGAACGATATATACCCAAAAATACTTTATCTTTTGCATTCAATTTCAAAATTGTAGTAATAAAAGTACTTATGTCTATTTTTTCAGTGTTTTTAGTACTGTGTTTGTAATGCTGAGACAAACTGAAAATAAACGGTTGACTTCTCCTTTGCAAACAGTTAATAAATATTTTTTAACATGTTGTCTTCTCGCAGCTGCGCTGTTACGTTTATATAGGTATGTTATAATATTAATGCGAATATATACCACGGATGATAGCCCATAACGGGATAGAACAGTAGACATTATATCATAAGGGAGCACAAGCAAAACAGCTCTTGTTGTTTGAGACTCGAAATTTAAATTGGATACATTCCCGGAATATTATATTAGCAACCATGAGTGTCGATATTCAATAGATAGGTATTATTATGCGAGCACAATCTATCTAAGGAAATTCTGTTGCCGGTATATTGTTATGTATATTATAACATCATAAGACTGCGTATTTGATTAACTTAGTTGTAATAACAGGTAATTACTACAGTAATTGCAACTATATGAAAGATTAGATATAGGAAAACGGCTTTGTAAACTCTATGCGATATATGGAACCATAGTTTAACTATAAGAATAAGAACCCGTAGTTTACCTATCGAAATAAAATTTAAGCACCTACCTTACAATTGTAAGAGCCAACGCTACCAGGACTCCAGAGGCGATAAGAATAACAATAAAACGTATTACTTTTAATTGTGCCTTTATCGACAACGCGGGTTATGTTTGCGCATTTTAATCGCAAATCTGTTGAATTCTCTACCTTATTTCAATGGTTATAGAATCACGTTTTTCGAGGATATTGAGGCTTTTAACCCCAGAGGACCGCTTCATGATCGGTGGGATAATTAAATGACGTCGGCGCGATCGGGAGTCTGCCCTTTGATATTATGAAGCCCGAATTTAAATGACATATTGGTAACGCGATATATATTTTGCTTTTACGCTGGAATTACTCACATATATTTAAAAAACCTCTTTTGCAGACCAATACTGGACATAAGTCTCCTCCCAAAACGAGGTGGTTATAAGTCATTGTTTATCATACTGATCTAGTACGGGATTGCAGTCTTCACATAAAGGATTATTATTACTGTGGCGGACTCTCACTTTGGATTTTACCACAATTAACCCGCTTTTATCAAAATTCGTGGAAACAGTTTAACGGAGATTGTTTTTCTTTAAAACAAAACCGTGACTATTATGAGTATTATGATTTCATTGTACCCACCTAATTAATTAAAATCAGACACTAAAAACTAAAGCTAACTATATAAATCTAGTCTAAATCGGCCATTGTTTTCGCTGAAAATTGTTGTAATAATCGTTAAGTTATACGATACAACCTTACTTTGCATTACTTGAAATCGGAAAACCTCTGTTGTACTTACCTTAATTATTAAGTGCCCAACAATATGGCACTAGAATTTAAAAAGTAAACTGTATTGAATGCTGGTGTAACAGATATTGTTATATGGTCCTACTAGTTAAAAATCTATTTTTTTATTTTTTCACATAGCTCTTACATGCATTTATGAAATGATATAAAACTCTACTTTCTGCCACATTCAGAAAATTGTGTTGCACCGAGAAGAACGAGCAAGAAACTACGAAAGAAGAGCAGACGGAATACATACTTATATAAAATGGGGCTACCAGATTACCTTAAGATTACATTTCAAATATTAGGGGTAACCTTTCAGGAAGTATAGTTTTGACGAATTAAATGCAAAAAACCTTCGAATGTAGGCAAAAGCCATTTGTAAAATTATGCCGATTTATGTTTCATAAATAGTGGATAAATACTCTGGTATACGTTTTCCCAGATTTAACTCTCGATATAAAATGATGAGCCCTCAACAATAGCTTCCGGCTGATGGAGCCGATCGTATTATGTTATTACTTATCTGTTTCCGGATAACATATTCTATCTGCAGACCGAGTTTATTGTTAGCTGATAACATACGAGTATATTGTGAGCGGACCTATACTATTTACATTAATAAAATGGAAGCTCTGGTAAAATGAAACTGATTTCTATATTCTTTTACTTATTTTTAGTGCTAAACCACCATACCATGAACCTTACATTCTGAATTTGATGAAACTTACACTTTTCCCTAAGTTTTAATGAATGTAAGATCTATGTGAATAATAGTAGTTTATGAAACGGATGCATAATGGGGGGTATTAAAACATGAGTGTGAGTTTAAAAAACGAGCCGCAGGCGAGTTTTTTAATAGTATCACACGAGTGTTTAATACCTAATTATGTAGAGTTTCATACACTACTTTATCTACGCTCAAATTATCATAAATCCAAACCATAAAATCTTGCTAACGTTTGTCGTAAATTCTTCACTTTGTTGGTAAAAGATTGTGGGTCATTTTTGTTGCAATTACTAAAATATCAGGTGGAGTTAAATTTTCTTTAGTAGGTTTCACTGCTAGACATTTTCCGCGCTAAGTTTTGACTAAGTAACAAAAATAACACATTGAAATGTTAAAAGTTAGGTATGGCGCAAAATTCAGTTGTAAACTGCGTATAGTCTGTTAAAAAAGTCATGAAACAAAAAAGAGTAGAAAAATTTTTATATACAAGTCAGATAAAGTATATTTTTAGTGGATAATTAAATAATCAAAAATTATACATAATTCTTTTCAATATTCTGTATGAAAACACTTTTTAATCAGTCATATAAGGCATGGAAAAATTATTGTTTTCGTGAATTAATTGTTGTCTATGGTCGATCATGGCCCAACCAACTAAATGTTGTCTGTGGACTCCATATATAAAAAAACAAAATTGAGGATTGGCTCTACACTCTCTTTTGGCTATAACGACAACAGAGAAAAGAAAGTTGTTCCCTGGTCTGTGATGACGACACATAAAAATACAGGAACCCAGAGCCGGGTATCGTAATGGAAATTATTCAATTATCTAGAGATATTTTCATAGTACAGCGATGTTATAATGAATAACTTTTTAATAATTATAGAAGTCTGTGAATAAAGTAGGTCAATATGTGACACATTTTGATTTTATAATTCGAACTTTAAGCAATGAGCGTAGATAAACATATATTATACTAGTAGGTCGCGTGAGGGCGCGGGCCACATGTGGCCCGCGTGCCGTCTTCTCCCTACTTGCCTTCCAACTTTTAGTCCCTTATCAACATTCCCCATACATTTTCTATGGATTTTTTTTCCGCCATTTTGGATTTTTTTTCTAGCCATCAAATAGAGCTTTTTTTCCTGATCAACTCTTGTCAAGAAACCGTTCTTCCATCTTTTATACTTTCCGAGATATCGACGAAATTCGAATGGCGGCCATTTTGAATCCGCCATTTTGAATTTTTTTTTAGCTCACTGCCAATTGGATGACATTTCAAATGACATTTGGTCGAGCACCCCCCACCTATCTCCAATACCCTTGGCTGTGCTCTTCATCTGTCTTCGATATCCTCAATCATCAGCTCTCTCCGTATTTTTCCTCCGAATGAATTTTTTTCTTCTATACGACCCCATCCATGAAAAAAAAAATTTTCATACAAAATTGTTCAGGAGAGGTGATCAATGAGTGAATGAATGAATCAGCACAAGCAGCTATATATATAGTAATACACACGTCTTCCGTTTATAATTGTTTGGAAGCCCTAAGGTAATATGTAAACATTTTGTAGTTCCAAAATAGGCGCATACGTGCATGATGCGGGTCCTACCCCAAACTAATTTTTGAAGTCTGCTTAAAAGTATGATATAACTTGAGTGCAACTCTATTTGAAAGTATACTTGTATGCTATAGTATTCTATAGTTGTAGATAAACAAAAGGGTTGTAAACATTTTTTTGAATAAGAGCACCCCTTAAGTACCAAGTGATAATAACTGAGGGTGTCGTAAGTGACAATGCTAATATTAAAACACGCAGGTAGACAGACACACAGACAGTTCAATTTAACTGTACGTAAACCCCTTGCGTAATAGAGAACAGCACTTGATAAAGCTTTCCCGTGCAGCTATCCTAGACACAGGTGGGTTGCTCTTCCATGCAATGCATAGCGATAAATGTGTGCTTAAAGTGAAAAAGGGTTAATAGTTTTACAATTTGGTAAGCAAAAAATTTACAGTTCTGTGCTAATACGGAGTTATTAAATATTGTTATTGTTGCTTTTACTATTTTGCCCAAAAAAGCGTACATATCTTTACAAGTTTCTCTTTATCAAACTTGAAAAGAGCATAATATTCAGACCTTATTGGTTATAACTTATAACATATTTTAATTGCCTTTTGTTAATTTTGTCACTAAGCTTTTCATAATCTCAAAAACCGAATTTATTAAAAAATTTTAGGCATATGATATGTGAAGCTATGATTTTTTTTGGCTTTAGCATAAAAGCAGTAATTCGTGTAGATACTGTAACAGTGTGTTTTATATCAAACCAGATGGTTCCTACTTCCTGCAGCTTCACCCGCGTGGGATTCTGTTTTTCACCAATCCCGCAGAAACCATGAGTATTTCCGGTACAAAAAGTAGTTACGACGTGAATGAAAAACAAAAATACATTCAGGAAAACTTTCATCTTTAAAACATTTGTGTGATTTTTATGAGAGTCCATGAAGCGTTGCCGATAGCTTCGCTTCGCTACGTCGGTGGAGAGACAAACCGACATTGTAAAAGTCGTCGCAATAAAAGCGTGTGATAAAGTGCGGAGTCGTCACAAAGGCGCGTCACAGTCTCCCGCCGCATCCCGCACTCCAGCCAGACGTTCATTACTGCGTAACACTCTCCGAATCAGCCCTAAACCCAAAACGGAACCCTAGAAATGGGGAGCCTTTATATCTTGTGTCTGAACGCATTTTGACAAACCACGGCTTAATGCATGGATGATGGAGGCGACGGAATGTAGGGTTGTTCCACGTTTATGATTTTGAGTTTCACGTGAAAATTCTTTGTTATAGGACTGGCCTGACGTGACATGATACTTATCTCTATTTTTATCATCGCTATGTTGAAAATTTAGAAATACATCGGATAAACATAAGTTTGCCAGACATCACGGATGTCATTGGCAAATTAGTTTAAACGTTTGCGATTGTGGAAATAGAGTAATAAGTATCTAATATGGCGACACCCTAGACCGTAATGAAAACGTAAAGGTCTTCTGTCATTATTAGGGTTCCATACCAATTTGGTAAAAATGGAACCCTTATATGGTGAGACTTTCTCCGTCCGTCCGTCCGTCCGTCTGTCACACTCGATTATTTCAGTAACTATTCAAGCTATCGACTTGAAATTTAGAATACTTATAGGTTATAGTGACGCGACGTCATAACAATCGTAAAAAATTAAAAATTATTTTTATTTTTATTTAAAAAGGGGGGAAAACAAGGTCGACAAATTTTCAAAATGAGATAAAAATATTGAGTGGGGTTTCATATGAAAGGGCGTTACTAGTGTATACTAAAACTAATTTTTATTTATTTTTATGCCTGATAGTTTTTGATTTATTGAGCAAACTGTCGAAAAAATACCGTTCCCCCCCCCTTATCTCCGAAGTTTATCAATCGAAAAATCTGAAATAATTATGATCAATAGAAGTTAATGTATATTTTACAGGAAAAATAAAATCAACTCACTGACTAATATACTTTTTTAAAAAGGGGGGAAAACAAGGTCGACAAATTTTCAAAATGAGATAAAAATATTGAGTGGGGTATCATATGAAAAGGCGTTACTAGTGTATACTAAAACTAATTTTTATTTATTTTTATGCCTGATAGTTTTTGATTTATTGAGCAAACTATCGAAAAAAATACCGTTCCCCCCCCTTATCTCCGAAGTTTACCAATCAAAAAATCTGAAATAATTATGATCAATAGAAGTTAATGTATATTTTACAGTAAAAATAAAATCAACTCACTGACTAATATACTTTTTTGATAATAACAATAATCCGCCAAAAACAAAGTTACGTTTGCGGTTTGCCACAAAAGTACCTACATGTAAATTATACTCGTAAATTCATGAACAAAAGTGATTCAATGTTTTACTTCTTTTATGGTATGGAACCCTCGGTGCGTGCGTCCGACTCGCACGAGGCCGGTTTTCTTTTTGTTTTGAATTAAAAAAATTAAAAGTAAAGGATTCGTTTCAGAAATGATATATTGTGTTCAGTGGAATTAACAGATAAAAATCTCAGTTAAAATTATCAATCACTCATTCATCCATTATGCATACTCCATTTATTTTTTAAATTTAAGGTAAACGTTACTTCTGTAACGAAACGTTACACATTTTATTAATATGTAATTTTATTTATTTAAAATATAATGTTATTAATATTTTAAATGTATATTTATTATTATTTTATTATATTTATTTAATATTTAACGCAAAATTTATGTAATTTGCTCGCTAACGGAACGACGGCGCTGGTTTCTGTCACCGCGCACCGCGGAGGTTGACCGCAAGTTGACCTTTCAGTGTGGCGCCGGCGTTCCTAGCCGTGACACACGTCACTTCGCAGCCATCGCGCGAGCGCGCTTAGCTCGTCGCGATTATTAAAATGTAAAATACAATATAAGTGCTCCCGATTATCCGGGAGCACTGTACGAGCTTAGCACTGTACGAGCTCAGCACGGTACGGGCTAGGGTATTGGGATCCCGACCCGACATTCATCGCCCGCTTCCACCACCTCGCCCCGCAATGTCACCTGCGGCGGCGTCCCCTCTGACCTTGGGCCGCCCGCCATCTTAGGTCCAAGTCAGGGGAGTACCAGCTACGTAACCGCAACAGAAGTAAAATAACAGATTGGCCGCCACGACCCTACAATAAATTTGTGTGCCTCCGCTGACCTAGAAAACCTACATGTAAAATATCACCAAATAAATTATATTTTGATTTTCTTTATTTCACTCTTTTTTTTAATTTTTTTTTATAACCGGCACACTGGCGCCCTGCACGTGGTTAATATCTGTTTATTCTGCTTTTGTTG
This sequence comes from Coenonympha glycerion, assembly GCA_963855885.1. NCBI lineage: Eukaryota > Metazoa > Arthropoda > Insecta > Lepidoptera > Nymphalidae > Coenonympha > Coenonympha glycerion. The sequence goes on from OY979627.1 coordinate 380,692, forward strand.
TGTAGTAGTTATTTTTGTACGGTGTTAATTTTTTTTTTGTAAAACGCTTAATTTTTGGTTTGCCCGTAACTGAGGTGAACGCAATGTATCCGTTACATTTTAAATTTTAACGTTTTAGACGATTTCATTGAAACAATGTTTATATTTATGCATTTATTTTGTGTTTTTTGATGTCTGGTCTTAGTGTGCATTAGTACTAAGTACCGTCAGAGACAAAAATGTATTTTTGTTTCGATTGTTCTGTTTTAGAAGTTTTGTATTTGTACATACTTCGTCCTTATTAAGCTGCGTTCACATCAGTTTCAAATTTTTTGTCATCATCATCATTTTTTTATTTTTTTGCCCTAACATTAGTTTCTTTCATTCTGTCAAACCAAGCGTTCTGTAAATTAATTGTAACAGAACGGAGTATTTTTTGGTGCTATTCACAACATACCTTCAATTTTTTTTAATTTTCAGGAACTCCAATATTATTTTATGATTCTATTAACATTTTATTTTATTTAGGTATTATGTCATATAGACATTTACAATTATATTATTTGTTTATCTTTACTATAAAATCATAGGCTGCGTTAGGCATATGATTTATTAAAAGGTGTTTCCTAACGTTTTACTTGGGTGAAAGCGCACTAGCCTACACCAGGGTGCTTTGGTTGGAGACATCTCATTTTATTATATTATTTATTTATTAAATTATAGTAGGTCATAGGCTGCATTAGGCAAATGGCTTATTTTTGTGCTGTCTCCTGACGTTTTTACTTGGGTCGAAGCGCATTAGCTTAGACCAGGGTGCCTAGTTAGGAGACGTCACATTTTGTAGACTATTATTGCGTCCATATTTTATACTTTATTGTTATTTATATATTTTATTCTCGTTACATTCTTCTGAAGTCTTAGAGATCATTTTTATACTTTTGCAACCGAGTCATGAGTCGTATTAGGCATGTGACTTTTATTATGTAAGAACGCGTCTCTCAACGCTTTAGTTTCGATTCTGCGCATTAGTAGGTCGAAGCGCCTAGTTTTGAGACGTTTTGTTTGAAAGATGAGGTATGTAAGAAGTATTTGAAAGCAGGTTTGATAGGATATGGAAGGTTGAGTGATAGAAAGGTAAGAAAGATATTGTACTAAGTTGAACTTAATCTCTCAGTACGGATTTTATTTTTAAAATAAAATCCTTACGAAGCAAACGGGGTAATGTAACGAAACGTTACACATTTTATTAATATGTAATTTTATTTATTTAAAATATAATGTTATTAATATTTTAAATGTATATTTATTATTATTTTATTATATTTATTTAATATTTAACGCAAAATTTATGTAATTTGCTCGCTAACGGAACGACGGCGCTGGTTTCTGTCACCGCGCACCGCGGAGGTTGACCGCAAGTTGACCTTTCAGTGTGGCGCCGGCGTTCCTAGCCGTGACACACGTCACTTCGCAGCCATCGCGCGAGCGCGCTTAGCTCGTCGCGATGGATTTTTTTATTTTAATTTATTTTAAACATTATTAAAATGTAAAATACAATATAAGTGCTCCCGATTATCCGGGAGCACTGTACGAGCTTAGCACTGTACGAGCTCAGCACGGTACGGGCTAGGGTATTGGGATCCCGACCCGACATTCATCGCCCGCTTCCACCACCTCGCCCCGCAATGTCACCTGCGGCGGCGTCCCCTCTGACCTTGGGCCGCCCGCCATCTTAGGTCCAAGTCAGGGGAGTACCAGCTACGTAACCGCAACAGAAGTAAAATAACAGATTGGCCGCCACGACCCTACAATAAATTTGTGTGCCTCCGCTGACCTAGAAAACCTACATGTAAAAATTTTATCGAATAAATTATATTTTGATTTTCTTTATTTCGCTCTTGCTATTTTTTTATAACCGGCACACTACGACGGCGCGGTATCAAATATTTACGAATTTTAGAGAGTTAAAGAGGTGAATATTATGGTACATAATACTTTAATTTTTACGACACGTAGACACAAGCGATAAAAAATGAAATTTTTCTTGTTTCCCAATTTGAATAATTCACATAAACTGACAAACTGAACAAGAAAATACTTACGTTATGTAAGTTTTCACGAGCAATTGACAATAATTTTTACTATAAAAATAAACTTAATAACAAAAAAATGGGAAATGCTTTCCAAAAAACCAACTTCAAATGCCACTACAAAGAGTGAAATAATTTTTATTTAAATTTTAGGTATCTACACCAATTCGAAGTCGGGCAATGTTTCATACAATCCCTAACTTACTTGATGTGCGAAGAAATGACGAAGTCATAGGCAATCGCCCGACTTCGAATTGGCGTAGGTACCTAAAATTTAAATAAAAATTATTTCACTCTTTGTAGTGGCATTTGAAGTTGGTTTTTTGGAAAGCATTTCCCATTTTTATTTTATACTTTTTAGTGGAAAACAATAAAATGCACAAGGCGTTGTAAAAATACCCAAATCGCTTGAGGTGTGTTCATAAAATCTGAAGAGATACCTCAAATTCACCAAGATCCCATCATCAGACCCTGACTTGATGACTTTAGTCATCAAATCAGTATCTGCTAGCAAATGCACCAGTAACTATAAAAAATACCCAAGTCGCTTCAAGTATACTAGCAAAATTTGAAGAGTTCCCTCGATTTCACCAAGATCCCATCATCAGACCCTGACTTGATGACTTTGGTCATCAAATCAGTATCTGCTAGCATATGCACCAGTAACTATAAAAAATACCCAACTCGCTTTAAGTATACTAGCAAAATTTGAAGAGTTTCCTCGATTTCACCATGATCCCATAATCAGATCCTGACCTGATGACCATAGGACAACTTGGAAAATATTACTCTTTCTAATAATACTCAAATAGTTTCATGTGTCCATATAAAATTTGAAGAGTTCCCTCAATTTCTCCAGGATCCCATCATCAGATCCTGACCTGATTAAAATGTGACCACCTGGAAACAACACCCTCTTAAACAAAAAAATAATTTTTCAAATCGGTCCACGCGTCATCGAGTAATCGGTGAACATACATAGATAAAAAAAAAAAAAAAAGATTCCGACGAATTGAGAACCTCCTCCTTTTTTTGAAGTCGGTTAAAAATAATGGTCTGTTTAATATCAAAACGGCCATAACGTCCCCTTGTGGGGTCCGACTTGCCAAATACCGTACTAGTCTAATAGGCATTGCCAATTTTTCCACTCGCCCCGAACTGGGTCACCCATTTCTGGATGCACTCGTACAGTGTGGCCACGCTTTATGGCAACATTTTCAATGCGTTTATGTTGTATAGCGTGGGTTGCGCAAACTTCGATTTATTCGTATTTTGCGGCCGCAACCTGTTTCAAATGTTTTGTATATTTAAGCCTCATGAGCTTTTAGTTACAAAAATGGTTTGGAAAATGAAAAAAAAGTTATGTAGCTATGAATGTTCTATCACTAATCCTAATAGTCAAACCACAAAACGTTTTGATGAAAAAATAGATTTAGTAAAATGAATCTGTTTCATGTAGGTACCTACTTTTATTATTTCCTTTCGTAGATGTTATAAGAAATGGCTTGGCTCTTCCGTGATTCACATACATAGTGGTATACCCACATTCATACGTAAAAGTGTGCAGGATCTCCCGTCAAATACTCGGCGGCCAATTGTCCGGCATTCGGCTGAGAGCGCCGCCGAATATTCGGTATTCGTTGCATTTCCAGTTACGATAGCGGCTCGCGATCACATTCGATGTAACAATGCTTAGCTGTGAAGGTACTCACCGTTCTGTTGCCGAGGTTCCTGACGCGGCAGCTGAGGTAGGCGCTCTTGCCGACCAGCGCGGTGACGTTCCTGGGCGTGGCGGCGTCGAAGCTGTGAAGGTACTCACCGTTCTGTTGCCGAGGTTCCTGACGCGGCAGCTGAGGTAGGCGCTCTTGCCGACCAGCGCGGTGACGTTCCTGGGCGTGGCGGCGTCGAAGCTGTGTAGGTACTCACCGTTCTGTTGCCGAGGTTCCTGACGCGGCAGCTGAGGTAGGCGCTCTTGCCGACCAGCGCGGTGACGTTCCTGGGCGTGGCGGCGTCGAAGCTGTGAAGGTACTCACCGTTCTGTTGCCGAGGTTCCTGACGCGGCAGCTGAGGTAGGCGCTCTTGCCGACCAGCGCGGTGACGTTCCTGGGCGTGGCGGCGTCGAAGCTGGGCTGTGTAGGTACTCACCGTTCTGTTGCCGAGGTTCCTGACGCGGCAGCTGAGGTAGGCGCTCTTGCCGACCAGCGCGGTGACGTTCCTGGGCGTGGCGGCGTCGAAGCTGTGAAGGTACTCACCGTTCTGTTGCCGAGGTTCCTGACGCGGCAGCTGAGGTAGGCGCTCTTGCCGACCAGCGCGGTGACGTTCCTGGGCGTGGCGGCGTCGAAGCTGGGCTGTGTAGGTACTCACCGTTCTGTTGCCGAGGTTGCTGACGCGGCAGCTGAGGTAGGCGCTCTTGCCGACCAGCGCGGTGACGTTCCTGGGCGTGGCGGCGTCGAAGCTGGGCTGTGTAGGTACTCACCGTTCTGTTGCCGAGGTTCCTGACGCGGCAGCTGAGGTAGGCGCTCTTGCCGACCAGCGCGGTGACGTTCCTGGGCGTGGCGGCGTCGAAGCTGGGCGCGAGCCGCGAGCCTCCGCCCGCCGGCAGCGCGTTCACTGACCCCGCGCCGCCCGCCACGTCACACGCACCTGCGGACGAGGGAACGCACTCTTCATTCCATTTTCAAACAAGTACTATTTATTAATTGAACAATAAACTCAGCGTATCTCAAAACTAAAGAGGCAATGGACGGGGCAAACACCGCTCGTACCACCAATGGACGTTGGGGACACAAGAAGCTGGAATGGCAGCCATCGTGGATGATAGAGAAAGCGCAGTGTCGGCAGACCGCCCCACCAGGTAGACGGACGACATAATATAGAAATTCGCGGAGAGTCGATCGCACCAGGCGGTGCAAATTGTAGTGATGGCGTTCATTTCAGGAGGACTATGCCCAGCAGTGGACGTCCATCGGCTAAAACGATGACGACGAATGAACAATAAAAAATTTCACCGTTTTACCATATAAAACTACAACTAAGGCATCGTTATCGAACACCTCTACAGAAGTAGACGTGTCAAAGACAAGTACGAAGCGCTTTGAATACTCATTCCTGATACGCACCGCAAAGATACCTGCCCAGTTTCCGTGTCCCCGATGAAATACAACTTTGGTGCCATTAAATCAAAAGTGAATAGGTAAAAGCGCTCTACCCTACGCTATATCACTTGCTATCAGATGTATCACACACAGTAAAGCGTTCGTGCTAGCTTAAACATTTGAAAAAATATCGTCCGCTGGAAGTGTGTCTTAGAAATCATACAATATCAATTATGATGTATAATAATCATGTACTAATGCTTCGCATACAAAAATGTGATTTTTTTTTATGCATGAGCAATATTGGAGCACCGCTTAACGGTTTCATGAGTGCCTGCAAAATGAGTTCTTGGATGCCTTACCGTGTTTACGATCATATCCGCGCCGATCGAAGTTCCGCCGTTGATTGGCAACTATGTGCCGCGGAATTACGCCATCGTACGCTTATTGCTAGAACGTCCCGTGTAAACGCTGTGCGAACAAATTTAATGGAAATTCGCTCGAACAAACTAACTGGTAATAATTACTATGAGATAATAAGGAAGTATAATGGCAAGGAATTGAGAAAGTAATTATGGTATAATGAGCGTATTTTTGCCGTATTTTGCACTGCACACATTTTTTAGACAATCTCTGAGTACAGTTTTAAGATACTCGTTTGTTTGCCTGAAAAGCCATAGTGTTTAAATAAACAATATCTGGGTGACCGAGCTTCGCTCGGTGGCCAATAGATGGCAGCAGTAGTCATATTTTTATTTATTTTGGTAAATTCGACATTTCCTAAAAATGAATCCTAGCTAGATCGATTTATCGCCCCCAAAACCCCCTGTATACTAAATTTCATGAAAATCGTTCGAGCCGTTTCCGAGATCTAGATTATATAGAAATATATATACAAGAATTGCTCGTTTAAAGGTTAGGATAATATTACCCTGATATTATTAATGGTTAAAAATAATACCAGTAAGATAGAAAATATGAAGTTATGCATCTCTACTTAGACTATCTAGAAAGATTCAAACTTGAGCTAAGTTATTGGAACAAGTAGTTCTCTCAACTATACATTATACAACAATTTAGTTGGATATTTTTTCCCATTTTTAGTTTAACTGCCTCTACCTAGAGGTAGTAGATAGTTTTCAATAATTAGTATTTTAATATTACTCGTGGAAGTTTGTTTGTAAAGTTACAAGTTTCTTAGCGGCAGAATCCCTAGTTTAATATTACCAGTTAATTTCCATCTCAATCAATGATGTATATACCTCAAATAGCAATATAATGGATAGAAATACAGCCCAATTAATCACTTTGGCCTCAGAATACCATAATAGTACCTTACGGCTTTGGCTTAATTATCTAGATTCTAGATAACAATATAGAACCTTCATATTCGATAGGATCAATGCACATTGATATACTTTAGCTTTAACATGTATAGTTGGTAAAGGTGCATCTACCTAATTGTAGCTATTAATTAAGTGACTATTAAGTGTAATACGAAATGGGTGAGTGAGTTTTCACTCTACATTAAGAGACACACATGTAATGTTAAATGTCTGCTGTTTAGTGAACTTTCCGATAACTTAATAGTATTATTGTATCTATAGGCTATTGAAATCATAGCCAAGACGATCTCGTATTAAAATGGAAACAGTTTTTTTGGTATTTTATGACATTTACCTCAGTTGGTTTCATACAGAGTTTTAGCTATGGTTTTATAAGAAACAGCATCGATTTTATCAAAAAATAAACGAAAATAGTGATGACGCATTATTTTTCGAGATCAAGTCAAACTTTTTCATAGTTAAGATGAAAGGCCATAATAGACAATGGATATGACATCCGCTCTTACTGCTTACTATACCAAAATTGTAAACTTTTATTATTACTTTTTCTTATATCTTGGCTAAAGAACATTAATTCGCAGAGAGATAATATTATGCAAAATTTCACCACGGTTAGAGCTACAGAATGATAAATCAGTGAGAGAGTGTGATATTTTCTCTTTACTCATGGTACTTATGGTACGTATGGTTAAAATCTGAACCGTGCATGTAATAAGCGGTATTGTGTTAATGGATACGGCGTGTAGTAGCAGCTAGTGGCAACATTAACACAGCTCTAGACAGTTAACGGGCCAAAAGGCCGCAAGTATGCGCTGCAGTGTTGTTGGGCCGTTAGTAGGTAATTCTGTTAGGAGCACTGATCCTTGGCGGTCGTTAAGGCGCACAAAGGTGGAGCACTCGCCACGCAATTAAACGGGGCGGTAATTGTCTTGTTCAACATGTAAACCCCCGGTAGCGTTTAGTTACACGAGATTGCTTATACAACAGGCTTTAAAGGGAACTGGAATTTTGCATGCGCAACGAAAAAATTTACGGTCAGAAAGGAAATGATCGGTTCCCCTTTTTAATGCCAATTGATTTTGATACCTACTACGGAAATATAAGTAATTCGAGTTAATGCTTTAGTTGGTTCCGGGTATTATTTTTGTCAAAGACAAAATATCTTTATTTCACATAGGCCTTTTTTTTAATGACTAGAAATGCCTGACGGATACCCCTCCGTCAGAGGAAACGGAGGGGTTATGTGGGGCTTGCACGCACTAAAACCTGTCGCTTGCCACGACGGACCTCGTTGGCGGGAGTACGGGATTCACTTGCGTATTCAGCGCGCTCCCGCCAGGCCTCGACCCGCCACCAGAGCGGCAGGTCCCGTCGCTGCTAACCGACGTTACCAGGGAGCACCGGCCCGTGCGCTACAGATGGGGCACCGTAGCTCTCGGGCACACGTGGAGGTTGCTTGGCCAGCCCCCCATTTCACATAGGCCTAACGTACATATATTTGTCGCACATAATATATGGTAATAACTACAAGTCGACTTAAAGGTAAGTTTACGAGGGTTCGAATCCCGAAGGATATTATTTTTAACATCAGGATCGATCAAAATTACAAGGGAAACCACCCAATTCCTTGGTGACCGTACGTACCTTTTTAATTTTTTTTTAAAATACTGTCTCCTGAAACGGTTTTTTCTAGCAAAACTGCCCTTATTGTCCTGTCTTAATATCCATCCTGCACATGAATAGATATGAAGGTTTTAAAGTCAAAAGATAAAAAGAAAACCTTATACTTTGTCGTGTCTGCCTGTCTGTTTATCCGCAAGTCACAGCCATGTCACTCAAAGTCTGTTGAAGCTACACATCTCTTCACGCTCCGTTGAGCTGGAATCTGGACATGGGTCTCCATTCAGAGTGAGAGAGTTGTGGCTATATTGAATAGAATAGACTATTTAATCTCGCGTTGTAAAGGCATCATCTTCTGAGGATCTACCGGTGTCGGGACGGAACATGCGTCGAGTATCGCAAGATTTGTGTATGATTTTGCAAGTGGTGGTTGCATTGCTTGCTTGGGAACCAGCCTTCGTGCTTAAGTAGGAGGGCGGGCTTGGTTTATTACTGAATATTAGACCATACAGATTATTTAATAGCAAGACCATTGATATTAATGTTAGCAAGACAATTTAATCTTTCTAGATAGTTATGGCCATATACCACCTAGCCTGCCATGTATGGATTAAAAGACCTCACAATATTAAGAAAAGCCTTCAGTAATGCATTTTCTTTAAGAACCTATGTTCCTTTACCGCTTAGCAAGTCAGAGGTGGGTGAATCAACCTGGAATTGGAAACCTGGACCCCTGCAGCCTTAGCCATAATAATGACTTATCGACAATCGCCATTTGAAACCTGTTGATGGCTCAGGGTGCTGATTAAGTAGGAACGTCTCTGAACCACGAGATCTTTACTGGAATCGATGTAAACAAATTTAGCTAAATATCCTATAATGCTTAAGAGTCCACTAACCCACGCTGTCTCCCATACATTCGTAATACCAAAATCATTTGTAATTCGTGCAAATTTCGATCATGTTGTGGTGTTATTCGGGTTCATATAGTAATAATCTATGCTCCTGGCCATATTTGGACTTTTGTTAAACGAAATTATAAACGAATTTAGTTTTGCTTATTTTTATGTCAAGGAGGACATGTTTTCTGCTTATTTGTTTTGTAATAAAAACAACACTATCTCACGTCACATTATTTCAGGAGCACAGTTTTTACTGTCCAGCTAAAGAAAAACACCAGTTAATAAAGAAAGTTACAAGTTTTCATTCGTAATATTTTTTGTATTACGGAACTCGACCAAACTTATAAAAATTTAGATCAAAATTGATTATTATTTCATTTTAAAGAAGTATTTCTGAACCAAATATGGCCAGGAGCATAGATTATTATTATATAAATCCGAATAACACCACAACATGATCAAAATATGCACGAAATACAAATGATTTGGTATTTTGAATTAATGGAGACATCGTAGTTCACAGGCCTCTTAATCAATGGGCCCAAACAAACTCCCTTACACGATCAAGTGCTGGATATTAAATTAACATAATATTCCATGAGCTGCGCTAAACTAACTAATAGTCATTCTAGCCGTCTCCCAGGGGGCGTATAGTCTCGGTATCACATCCGTTTCACCCCCATTTCACCCCGCGATCAACCCGTTGTTCACTAAGTTACCTTCATTTTGTTATTCATTAACTATGTTTTGAGTACTCCAGAGTTAACTAGAGTATTTAAATTAAAATTATGTCTATGTTAAACATTGTTATAAATTCCTATGCCTCATAACCTCCTCATTTTTGGATCCCTCAGCCCACAGTTTTCAGAATTACCTATAGGTTTGGCTATAGTCCACCACGCTGGTAAAATGTGGAATGGCACGCTTCACACACATTTCAGAACATGATGGAGAACTCTCTCTAGTTCTGAGTCACTTTGGAAATTTGTATCCATTAAATAGAAGTCCACAGTTATAACCTTATGAATCCGATAGCCTTATATTAACTTTCCAGTAAGGCGAAATAATATCTAAGAAGTAATTATTGATTGGGGTTATATTATTAACCTTCGTGCTTCAATAATTAATTATGAATCCGAAAAATCAAATGGATGAGAGAGATAATTATGAGACTAGTATTTTTCCATTAATCTCGGACCTCCAAAAAATGACACCGTCTGACTTAATCAATCGCCCATCAGTGGCCGACACTTGATGGATATCGTCTTAATTGGCTGCCAGCTCTATCTATAAAAATATAGCAAAAAGGACTTTATCACTATACAAACAAGAGCTACAGCAGCTGCATGCTATAAAGTTGCTGATGGGGACACCATACATGATGGAAACGACGCAAGGGACAAAGAGTTTTATACTGATACAAATAAGGTCTTGAATGAAGATAAAAGGAATACATGTGGTGAGGACAGATTGACGATAGAACGAGGGAATAAGAGTGATAAAGCGGCCTCGGGAAGTGACGTCCTCAAGGTTGGTCATCGAAAAAACGATTAACCCACGCTGGATGGTCACAATAAATCTGAGGGGAGATTGCGTCGTAATTTGATTGGGCCGAGAACTAAGACAGATTGGACGCACGGCGTTGGTTGGACGTTGGGCAGCGGACAGCGCGGAGATACTAAAGCTATGCCTAATGCGAACGAGAGAATTGGAAAAAAGCCAGACAAATTGCTTTATCTGTCACTTGTATTGTTTTTGTTTGATAAAGGACATAAACGTTGCCAATTTATAAAGTAGAATAAAACTAGATAAGTTATAATTAGGTCTATATTTATACCAACAAATCTTGGTTTATACTGTTTTTAACCGACTTCAAAAAAAGGAGGAGGTTCTCAATTCGTCGGAATCTTTTTTTTTTTTTTTTTTTATCTATGTATGTTCACCGATTACTCGAAGACGCGTGGACCGATTTGAAAAATTCTTTTTTTGTTTAAGAGGGTTTTGTTTCCAGGTGGTCCCATTTTAATCAGGTCAGGATCTGATGATGGGATCCTGGAGAAATCGAGGGAACTCTTCAAATTTTATATGGACACATGAAACTATTTGAAAATTATTAGAAAGAGTAATATTTTCCAAGTTGTCCTATAGTCATCAGGTCAGGATCTGATCATGGGATCATGGTGAAATCGAGAGAACTCTTCAAATTTTGCTAGTATACTTAAAGCGAGTTGGGTATTTTTTATAGTTACTGGTGCATATGCTAGCAGATACTGATTTGATGACTAAAGTCATCAAGTCAGGGTCTGATGATGGGATCTTGGTGAAATCGAGGGAACTCTTCAGATTTTATGAACACACCTCAAGCGATTTAAGTATTTTTATAAAGCCTTGTGCATTTTATTGTTTTCCACTAAAAAGTATAAAATAAAAATGGGAAATGCTTTCCAAAAAACCAACTTCAAATGCCACTACAAAGAGTGAAATAATTTTTATTTAAATTTTTGGTACCTACACCAATTCGAAGTCGGGCGATTGCGTATGACTTCGTCATTTCTTCGCACATCAAGAAAGTTAGGGATTGTATGAAACATTGCCCGACTTCGAATTGGTGTAGGTACCAAAAATTTAAATAAAAATTATTTCACTCTTTGTAGTGGCATTTGAAGTTGGTTTTTTGGAAAGCATTTCCCATTTTTATTATACAATTCATTTTATCACAATAAAATGTCTAAGTACAATATATAAATAGGCATCAATAATTGATATCTTGACAATAACAAAGTTTTTTAGATATCCTTCGTAGTTTAATATTGTGATGAATAGTTCAATTTAGTATTGAAAGTTTCTTCGGTCGGAATGAAAACCTTTTAAAATTAGATATACCTAAAAAAGTAATTTGCTATGTATTTGGCAAATATTATTACTGAATAAAGTCACTTCTAAGATTTCATATTTGAGTCGTTTATGGTATGAATTAATATGACTTACATTTACGAGTATCTACGCTACTTAATTATTATATCTTCATTTAGTTCAGTTGGCTTTACAGGAATCTCCAACCCCTTATTATGATGACTTGCTGCGTAGTTTTTAGGGTTCCTTACCAAAATGGTAAAAAAGTAGAACCCTTCTTTTTTGAGGCGTTATCGATTTTTTTGTATTATTTTCTTTTTTAGGCATGTATTCCACAGCGATACCAGACGGGGCATGAATGGAACAAATAAATCAGCAGCCAATCACGAGAGACGAGAAAAACATGAACTACTGCGAACCCTCATCACTCCGCACCCCCCACCACACCGGCGACAGCTAGCTCCCAATGCAACTGATGCTGAACGTACATCACATCTCGCCTAAGCATTCTCCGCAAATTCCGCAATCCGCAACGTCATATGAACTTGAACTGAAAACACTCGCAATGCCGGTTTCTTAATCATATCCTATATAATAAATCTATCCGATAATCCTTATTTATACAAGTTTTATTTCATAAAACTTGTATTAATTATTATGATTAAGTGATGGTTTGGATTTTATATCCTTATCGGCTCATTAATGAAAGAGTTGTTATAGAAAAAGATTTTCGGATATTATTGCACTAACTCTCTCTCTGTCTACCCCTTTATCGCTTTAAAGCGTATAAACTTTATGTATTTAATGTAGCTTTTCGGAACCAATAGGTAAGTTGGTGGTGAATTAAGCCCGTGCTTTATAGAGTTAGATATGCCATAGATTCCGAATGCACCAAACATACGAATACTAACATGAATCAACTCTATATGGTGCAGAGTCTTTGAGATAAATCCTCTATCATTTTCAGGGATAATGCTGTATCTTGAATTATTGCAGCATAAAAAATCGAGCACATAAGAGAATTTAAGTATATTGCTTAAGTTTTCTTTCCTACTCGATGGTTCATATATTATGTGATACAAATATCTCTAAATAATATGCGGTCAACGAGTATAAAAAATAGTACACAGATGTGCGCTCAGCATTACATCAAGCTTAAATAAATACAAGCCTAGTCGAGGGCTAGAGTGTAGCTACTGACAGTTTTACGAGGAGCTATTAGTGCACTTGTAATTTACGATGAAGCAGGATTTAAAAATGTCTTCGAAGAAATTTGTCAATCGTTCCAAATTATCATCCTGTGTTTTTAGAATCTAATTGTAAAATTAGATTAGAACTTTATTTAAAACTTTTCTTGTTAGTAAAAAATATACAGAACTAATAATAAGAAGGTATGACAACGATATAACGTCGCGATATGCAACGTCGCGATGGGTAGGTCACAGAGTAGGTATAACAAATCGCTTTGCTGAGGTAGCTGTACTCTTTCTTGTTCTTTCTTCTATACCAATTTTTTTTTACACTTTACAAGTAAGTACTTAACTGCGATCTCACATGATGGTATAAGTGATGATGCAGCCAAAGATGCTAACGTACTAACTTGGAAGGGGTAAGTAAAGTCACCCGAATGGGTTCTACACAAATTCTTAGCAATAACCACACCCTCTGATTTGAGCCCAGAATTAAACCCGGGATTTGATTTAATAATTGACAAGTATTAGGGTACGTTTCTACTGAAGCGGGGCGGATCGTGAATCGGCCAAACACAGTACCCGAAATCTCCGTTGGCATCCGTGTGTCATTTTTTGATTTACCAATTTACGGTCCGCTAGGCTTCGTGACAACGTACCCTAAGTTCAAGACAAAAAAGCTTTTGCGCTGTCTCTCAGTAAATAACATACAAGATCTTTTGTTTGCAAAAAATAATGTAACCCGAAAAAACGTCCATATAACGATAAACAGCGGCAGTAGGTCTTTAAATATTTGCGGCGCAACCCTTGCGGTGCCCACACAAACATACCCCCGGCCTCTGCGACCCCACACAGGAATATTTCATCGCATTGTTGGACTCGCGTGGCATAAACAAACTTCATTGTAAAAGGCGCGCAGTTTTTTTCATAAAACCATTTACGTACGCGCCAACAAATCGGCTGGTCAACACGCAAATCTCTTAACTAAAATGGGTGCAAATGCGAAAAACAACTTTGATTTGTTGAGTGATGCTCTAATGTTGTAGAGTAACGTACATGGGAGAAAAAGTTTTAGCCGCTTTATATTCTTCCTATTACAAGGTTCATCATAATTATTTTATCGATGTTGTGAAATATAGCAAAATATAGTCGTGTCCTTAAAAATGTAACATATGCTTTCATCCAATATTGTTCATTTATAATAATTGTTAGTCCAATACTGTTAATTTATAATTTCACGCGTACCTGCAGTGTTTTTAATATAATTGATGAGTTGGGAGGACTTTGTCAGCCTAGTCAACATGTTGCCACGTCTATAGACGCTACTGAAATTCATTTTATAACGGAACCCATATTTTTTGTGCCCCTTTTTTGTGGCACAGTGTTAGTTACTTAAAATGGCTGAATCTGTAATCCGGCTTATCTGGCTGAAATCTAGTTTTGGTCTGAAACGGCCGGCTTTTTGTTTCGTAAGCTGTGATGTGCTGTTATAGTATTTTCAACAATCTTCCTGGCATAGCAACTGAAGCGGTCCCGGATTCACTTACTGGTCCAAGACTTTTTATAATTTCTAATCGTTATCTCTTACGGCTTACATATCCGAGTGCAATTTCAGTAAATCACGTAAATACTAAGTAGAGGGTAGAAGTAGGATAATAGGTATCAAACTCAAAACTCAAAATATCTTTATTTCACATAGGCCTAATATACAGGCACTTGTAAAAAGTCGGTATGACATTTGTTGCATAAGAATGGTGATAACTACAAGTCGACTTAAAACTGAGTTTACGAGGATTCACAAACGCCCTCTGCCACTAACAAGAAGCCCACAACAAACTCAGCCGGGTATCTATAAGCAACTTGATCGATAAACAAATCAATACTACAATAATAAAGCTGAAGAGTGTGTTTGTTTGTTGCTAATCTCAGGAATTAGGTCGAAATTGAAATTTATTTTTGGTAGTCCCTTTATCGAGAAAAGCTATTAGGCTACATAACACATTATGGAGCATCTATGATAATATTTCAACGGGAAATCATTTTCTTTTGAATTCTCCGTTGCGTGTGCTGAGTAAACAGTTACGCAAAAATCATGTTCGAGTATGATAGAATTGTTCTTCTCCAAAGGTTCTAAAACATAAACAAGGTTTAAGGTTGACTGATTATAACGGGATGTGTAGAGACCGAAATTCATGCAGGCGAAGCCGCGCGCAACAGTTAGTATCGTATTATATTCTTGCATGTAAGTACATATGAACTTCGGTTTTCTAAACCAGTGCCCTAAAATTTTTTAAATAACGCGTGATTATATAGTTACTACATATTGAAGTTAAGTTAAGTTACGAGCCATTATCGTCCCCGAATCAGGGCTTCGTTAAATATGCAGGCACTTTTGTTTGTCCCATATTTAATGGATGTATTGTACGTGTACCTGGCCATGTGTTTTGCGGCAACTGAATAATGGCCGCGGTTCCAAAAACAGACGTTTTTGGACGAAATTGTTGTCAGAGGTAACAATAATGTTGGTTTTGCCCATTCATTTTGTGCTTGCGAATTACAGTTTGTACATTAATTCTGCATCATTGTACAAATTTATGAACTAAAAATATATTTTTTTTTACCACAGCGCGGCAAGAAGCCGTGCTATTTACTCCCACTTTACTTTTCTTATAATGAAAAGTAATATCTGAAGTAACATCTTCAAATAGAATTACAACAATTAGGTAACTACAGCTGTTGTATTTGTAACTCTATATGGAAATCTTACTAATTGTCTCAGACTACAATTGATTGATTGGTAGATGGAGCTTTAAAATAATTTGCACTAGAGATTGTTTCTATATGAATAGTTGATTGAATTGACATAATATAATACCGACGAAGTTTGTAAAAAAATTCGCAAAGTAAAACTGTGTTTATTTTTAGAATAAATGTGTTTAAACCTCATCTCACTGCAGTTGTCTAAAGTCATCTCACTGCAGTTGTCAAAGTCTCACGTATAAAAGTGGAATATCGGTTGAATATCCCTTTTCCCTCTTCTCTATCCCTTTCTGTCATCAATTATTTGGCCTTCGAAGGAAAAAAACAAAACACATTATGACTATTCCACCTCTATTCCACATTCATTTGTAATAGGGTTAGAATTTATTTTAAAGAGCTCAAGCTCAACTGATCGATGTCCAGAGGCTAGAGTGAATTCAAACTCGTCAAAAACTACCGGAGATATATTTCCCACACGTAGAGTCAAATAAACTCATCGGATGGGACTAAAAGCCAATTTTATCCAAAAGAACGTGCAAAAAAGCGTCGGTTGATAAAGTTGACTGGCAGGCTAGTCCGTGTTTGCTTAGCGCCAGCGGCTTCGTGCGACCAGGCAACCGCAAGCTCTTGAGTCAAAGCAAAAGCAAAAATATTACCCACCTGCAGTCAAAGGTCAGTAGACAACCTGAATAAATAACTAGTGGTTCCCTACCCAGGATAAAAAGGCAGATTTTATAAGCAATAATAGTTTATGCAGAAAATTTAATAGATATACGAGTACATTGTACACGCAAGGCACTTTAAATAAGAACACCAACTCGGCATAGTTATCTTTACTGTGAGATTTCAAGCCCTATTTTTAGTTAACCTAATCTTAATATATATAAATCTCGTGTCACAATGTTTGTCCGCGATGGACTCCTAATCTACTGAACCGATTTAGTTCAAACTTCGTGAATATCTGTCATTTGGTCCAACTTAAAAGATAAAATAGTTTTTATCCCACGTGGACGAAGTCGCGGGCATCAGCTAATATGTATATATATTTTTTTAATTTCAAAGTGGTTGGCCAATTAAATAAACTAGTACTAAAATTCTGTCGATAATTTTAATAGGTACTGAAATAACGAGTGTGACAGACGAACGATGAAAGTCGCAACCCACAGCAGCCGCGGCTACATAACGCGGGTCAAGTTTTTTTACACGAAAAAAAACTCTGAACCTGAATTAAAAAGTGTAGAAAATCTAGCCTACATTTTGTGTAGCACCATCGGTAGCATTAGTACAGATTTATGTAATCGAGTCGACTCGCTTCGAATAAACGGAACGGATTTTTCTATTTATTAGCAAACCCGGCGAACTCCGTTTCGCCACCAGATGGCTTTCCCGCTAAAAACATTTTCCCGCTTTTCTGTTGAAATTTTTCCTGAATTTTCTTTGCTATAAACCTCACGGAGCCCGAGACCTTTCCAACGAATGCAAAACCATGGAAATCGGTTCGTGCTTTCTGGAGTTATAGCGTCAGGAAGGAAAACCCGACTTATTTTTATATAGTAGACTAGCAAACCCGACGAACTCCGTTTCGCCACCAAATGACTTTCCCGCTAAAAAGATTTTCCCGCTTTTCTGTTGTCGCTGTTGAAATTTTTCCTGAATTTTCTTTGCTATAAACCTCACGGAGCCCGAGACCTTCCAACGAATGCAAAACCGTGGAAATCGGTTCGTGCGTTCTGGAGTTATAGCGTCAGGAAGGAAAACCCGACTTATTTTTATAGGTATAGTAGAAGTAGATAGATTACGACCACTGTCCCAAGCAGAGTCATTGTGAACTAAATTTTTAGTGGCTGTCCGCTTAGGGCGCTGGCTGTAGATGTATGGAGATATCCGTTCCGTTTATTCGAAGTGAATCGACTCGAAAGTTATACAAAATCCTGTACTAGCCCTTCCTGTCTGGTAGAGCGCTCGTGACGGAGAAAAAGCGCAAATATCGCTCGCAGTCACGAGTCAGCAGTAAACTGCAGCGCGGCAGAATCTCGTAACGGCCGCGGCGGCACGTTTTTGCGACTTTTTGCGATATTCGGTAATCCGTTGAATTGTGTTAAATGATATTCAAACTAGCGGGGAAATATCCCAGTAACGAGGCGCATTTATTATTCCTTGTTATTCTTTCCACGCTCAGTTCTATTGAGCATAGTTTACTTTTTGTCGCGTCCTATTTAACGTTGTTCAAAATTTTAAGAAGGTTGTAGAAATTAAAATTGAAAATATTAATACTTCCAATATTAAATTATTTAACACCATAGGGTTCAAGAGTATAAGTTTTACCCGGGAGTTTTACCTGTAACTTGAGTGTTGATTATGAAAGGGAATCTGAGAGTTCAGGGAGTTTGATCGAGGATTAAAAGCAAACAACCACAGAAGAGTTAAGAGCTGTACTTAATATCAATTTTTTTGTTAGTAATTGTAAGAGTTCCATACTCAAAATTTGGCAAATAAAGAGGTCTCCGCACAAAAAAACTTTGATGCATTTGGTCCACTTCACATTTTTTTTGCTTACAAAAATTGAAAATATTCATGACACAAATTGTCCACAAGGACCATATAGCATAAAGCAAACTAAAAGGAATGTAAACCTCATCCTTTTGAAATCTAAAATAAATTCCAAACAAGATAACTTTAGCCACTTGGGAGTGACGGGCACGAACGCGTGTTATTTTAGCCCCGGCATCATCGATCATTGTCGGTGACGTCGCCCGCAGCCGCACGCGTGTCATTAGCCACGCTTAGCCACGTTAGCCACGTCCACCTTAGCCACGCTCCACTGCGGCTAACCACGGGTCCAAAAATGCGTTAGCTTAATTAAGTGGCAAGTAATCGAGCTGCGAGCTGCGGCCGATCGCGGGGAAGTGATTGATTTTGCATGATTCATATTGTTTTGATACCAAGTTTTAAAATATGACCGTGAAAGATGTTTTACCTAATTTTTTATAGATGTCAAGCAGATGTATGGCGTTGGTAGGATTTATTCTACAGTGAAGCAATAATGTATTTAAATGCTTTTTAAAACAAATCCCATCACTTTCTGATGAAGGTATAGAGATGAAGCGATAGCAGACATAATACCTATTTTTTTTTACGCTATACAAGTTAGTACTTGACTGCGATCTCACCTGATGTTAAGTGATGATGCAGCCGAAGATGTTAGCGTACTAACTATGGAAGGGGTAAGTTATGTCACCCCAACGGTTTCTACACAGCATCGTACCGGAACGCTAAATCGCTTGGCGTACGTCTTTGCTGGTAGGGTGGTAACTAGCCACGGCCAAAGCCTCCCACCAGACCAGACCTAAGCCAATTTAGAAATTATAAAATTCTAAAGTGTCCCGTGGCGGGAATCGAACCCGCGACCTCCCACTCGAATCTGAGCGTGCGTCCCCTGCGCCACGGAGGTCGTCAATTACCTATTATATCAGTCTAATTAGCACCATCAATTACCTTTGCAATACATTATAAACGTCTATCTATAACACTATCGTCAAATTACCATCTGGTCATTACAGGCTAAGTTATTGCTAAAGACGGACGGGTAGGTAAATCAACGGTGAAATTATAATTATATTCAACCCTTGTGTAATGCAGCCATATTGGCACGGCTCTGTAATTGTCTACTGTTAGTGTACTGCCCATATTGAGTTACGCCAACTTGCACCGAAGACTATATTATAATTTGCTTGATTTATTGAAGTAAGTATAATATCGTCATTATTCTGGTGTCTGGCTAGGATAAAAGCACATTGACTGTGGACTGCGGAGTCATCCATGAGGAATAAGGTTTTTGTTATTTCAGTTTCTTAGTATATTTATGCATTAAAAAAAATATAGAACTGACATAACGACGTATAGGCTAATTTTCATATGGGAAAACGTGTGATTACCGTGGTACCAAATGCATGATTTGTTACGAAGTTTCCAAAAATCCTTCTTTTCTTTGAACTTCGAACTTTTTATCACAGTTATAGTTGTCTTCCCCTTTTCCTGGTCATAGTGTTCTCTTTCACTTCTCCGTAAGTCTCAACACTCGTAATTTTTTCCATATTTAATCCAGTTTTGGCCTTTCCCAATTTCTTGCAAAGTATAATGTTATTCCATCTACCTAGAGTCTACAGCTTTTTATTGTTAACCAAAAAATGCTCACATACTAAAATGTAGGCAACATTTATTTATTAAATACCTATAAGAAATTGGTCCCATTCAGGTATTACATACAAGCATAATTTCCTTAAACCGATCCATCGGCCACCGCCAAACTTCCCCAAGGATGTTCCATCATAAGTCATAAGATATTCCATTACGTACACGCTCACACGTTGCAACTCGCAAGTTCCGGAGTTGGCAAGTTAACGACATGTACGGCCGAGTTGCGACAAGTTCCTCCGTCAGTAAACAAGTCCGCTAACTACTTACCGACTTACTCGCTACTTACGAGCGACTCGCAAGCCGCACCTGCGGGCACGGCCGACTTCCGGCTAGCTACGTACAACTTTGATTTTTATTGCAATAACTTTGTTATAAGCATATCCAGTGACTTTATTAACTCTATCAAAGCCTAGGTTGTGCTTTTGAACTCCGCCTAACCTATATAATATTACAGCTAGCAGCGTTATCACGCTTCAAAATATATTCATAACTTATAGGGTTTAATTTGTTTTGAATTATAGGTCTGCCCAAAACCATTAATGGGACGTTAAGAATGATGATAAATGGTAACCAAAGTTTTTTTGGTAAAATTTTGAACCTAACAACCTACTTTTTATCTCAGGAAAATCCATAGTTTCTAGGATATAATTGAAAACTGAATATCGCGCCGACGGAGCCTCGGGCGCAAAGCTATAGTTTGAAAATAATTTCACGTGTACAGAATTAACTTATAAAATATTTGGTACTTTTATATTAATTAGTATCTTATTGATCACAAAATACAAGTTGACATTATTTTCCTCATCAAACATAATCTTTTAAGTTCTACGAAATACGTATAATTTATTCTTTTGTATTATTAGAAAATCCGAAGTAGATAAATCGACCGCGAGTTTGATTCCATTTCAATCTGATCTGTTTGTAACAAACATTATACAGTAACTTATCGGGAAAATATAATAATTCTATTACGGATTCCTGTTTTTCTTTAATCCCGTTTCAAATATTAGCAGAGAGCTTTATTTATAAAATAGAGTATCTACTGATAATCTGTTTAAAACAATTTGACCTCAAAACTAGCATATTAAGGTATGAAAACTTTTATAAAAAAGGCCGTATTTAGCTATAAGTGATAATGATTATTATGAGTTCTATAGTAAAACACAAATATGCTTTATAATTCTGTCCAGTACGTACTTTATTTGTTAGTGGTTATATTCGTAACGTATTTACAATCATATGGGTGTTATATATCTAAGTATTTTATTCAGAAAGATCAGTGGGCGCGGCCGGCGAGTGCGGGTCGAAAGAAGTAGTGCTGTCGGACGTGTCCGTTTGTTTTGTTTAATTAAACGGTAGAAAATGGATGTAGTCCTTTTGTGCTAAGTCAGTGGTATTCAACCGGCCCAGTGCCCACTTTGGCGCTGCTGAATTATTAGGCCCTTTTTTCATTACAGTTAAGGGCGTCTGAATTTTAATATCCTCATTGTTTGAGTTTTCCTTTTAAATATTTTTGTAGTCTCTCTTTTACACTCCACTACACGATGAGTTTTGATTACCATATTGTTTGTCAATTCAAGTATTTACTTGGGATAACTCGATTTAGTGAGTCGAGTGTGGTACCTGCATCGGTAGGTAATTAACTTCTTCTAGAATTTTGGAACTAAATTTCGAATTATATAACACAATAAATAATGATAATTACCATAACGCTTCCTCTTCCTTTTCGTCCTTAGGCCTCACGATGTCTCACACACGAATATAAACTGATACAACTTTTTTTTTGTGTCGATTAAAACTAGATATAGAGTATACAATCAATCGATTTAATTATTACTGATAACTACTAGCATAACACACCATAAAAACCTCTCGACAAGCAGCTACCAAAACTTGACAGGAAAATCGTTATAATATTAGAATATCGTGATCCGCTACAGAACTTGCAAACCAAGAAGAGCAGGTTTTTATTTTAAACCAGGTTTTTAAGTACACTCGTAAGAGTAGGTATATCCCGACTTTGATATACTTACTAGTACCCGTGTAACGCAATGCAAAATTCGGTCTATAATACACGAAACCTCATTTGTGAGCGGCTTGTGTTCAATTTGCACCCCACATCATACTCGTAGACACTACACAGTGTAGAATACTATAGTATTAAGTCTCTACCACTAGCCAGTTAAATACACCAACATACACGGTAAAATTAACTTCATAATATATCTTCTAACAGCAACAATGCATGAGTTTACAATTGCATTTATTCGTAATATTAAAGACGTAAGTACCTAATATTGTACTAAACTTCTACACATATAAGAGTCTAAGTCTAGTTACAGGTAGATTAAGTCCTCGACCTTATTGTCCTTGTGTCAAAGGTTCGAGTACGCATGCATGTACCTAGGTTCTTTTGTGGCATCCGAATATCATTTAAAACGACGTGTGGAAACCGGAATCTAAAATCTGTGCCTGAATCCTGGAAATCCTGGGAGTCGTTTTTCATAATTTTCTGAATGTTTTTTTAAATTCTGCCGACCTGTATTTGAAGAGCTTGGTGGGCTATTAACAAATCCCTCTTATTCAGATGTAGTTTGAGGTTGTCACAAGGAAACAATATTTGGCGTGGGCTAAGCGTGAGCATTAGGTACATCAGCTGACAGTGGCGAGCGCAGCAATAACACGTTATAACTCATCGTATAAACAACGTGCGTCAGGCGTGAATTCGCAGGCTGATCCCATTACACTGTGGCCTCGTATAGCAGTCGCGCCGACTCAGCGCGCTACGAACAGGTAAATATTAGTTATGGGATAATAAATCCGCTCTGCTGCCGGTTTAATATCCTGCGGAATGAGGCTGCCACTTCTGTGAGCGATGCTGTATTGCAATTACGCGGTATTCTGTTAACTATGTAACCTAGTGATAGAAGGCGCACCTCCTAGTCTGTCTACATTCCTGGTATAAAATAACTAGGATTTTGAATTTTAGATTTTCGAAAGTCTTTTAACATTATAAAAACATACCTAATAGTTACAAATAATTATAACTATTAGAAACAGGTTTCAAACATTTTTAGCCTGAAAGCCTCTTAAAATTTTATACTTAATATGTAATTTATTATTATACAATCGAAACAATAATAATAGCTAGGGGATTGAAGGATATGCACTTCTTCGTTCCTGGTAGTCTATTATTCGCGGTGTACATCGACATTCGACTCCCCTGGCTGTGTTCCTGATGTTTTAAACAAACGTATCTCCTATTTCTGTCTGTGCTTCTAGTGCTAAAAAGACTTATTTTCAACTTTATATTATGAGCAATTAAACTAAATAGTAATCAAACTAGTAAAAATATACTAAAATCTACACTTATACCAACGATACGCACCTACAAATACCGGGTAATTTCTAAGTCTTGATCTTAGCATACAACAATTAAAAAGTAAAGTCACTCGTAGTTCTTCAGATATGACATGTTTTTCAATTCTACTTAATTCTTTCTATTTTAAATCTTTTAATGTACATATATTTAAGTATTAGTTATAATTTTCTTGAATTCTACTGAAATAAGTTAATTTGTAAATACACAACTGATTTAATTAAAATTAATAAGTACAAAATTCTACTTTGAACCTTTTTCACTTGAAGCTGAAGTTCAAAGCGTGTGCGGATTATTTCCAAGGCAGGCGCTGTTTCAGAAGACATCTGATCCTTGAGTATTGCCCTGTTAATCTGAGCCTCTTCGCTTCGACGCTATAAATCATGAATATTCAATTAGCCCGAGCGCCATAACTCTCGATGTTAGCAATAGCTCGCAGCTAACTCTATCTATCCCGCGAGTTCACAACTTTCTTCATCAATAACAACTTGATAGTATTAACTATTAACTGCAAGTTGCCGCCGAGCTTCATCCAAGTTGTTGTAGTTACACGAATACATCCTATATGATAGTTATAATTTTAAACGGTCATATATCGCCAAAAACAATAAACTCTTTATTTCATTTCAGATATGCTAAGCTAAGGTCTGGAACACACTCTCAACATTTGTCTTCCCCACCACTTACAATATAGAATGTAAGACTTCAACTCAACGATGAGTTTTTTAGGTAATCGTGCTTTCATTTTCCATCAGGTGTGAGATTTTTGAAGCGCTTGTCTTTGAGCATGTCACAGAAGTGCGAAAAGCTACCGGCAGAGGCAACCTCTGGGTAATTGTAGTCAATGGCCTCTTAACTGAAATGGAATTGGATGAAAATAGTACATTTCGATACGTAAGTGTGGTAAGCATGCCTTTTTTTCAAAAGTCCCTGTTCCTTCTTCAAAACTGCACGTTAATTTCGAATGTGCATTGAACATTCAATAGTTGAACAACTTTCTTATATAAATACATTTACGAAAAAATAAAACAGAGACAGAAAAATACTGAACATTTTAAAATTTAATTCACGTACACGTACAGATAGTATTTACACTGTTAAAAAGTCATTTCATACAAAAAATTGTACAGAAAAGTTTTTGACAATTAAATTCCTCTATTAAAGAATGAATCCTGTTTCATGAAGCATTTTTTGGATGTTATATGCAGGAAAAATAACATAAAGCACTAGTGTGGAAAAGAAGAACTTTCCACATGTTTTACACATTGAAAGTCTACATTTTGAGCTTTATAGTACCTAATTTATTTTTTTGTTTTGCAGACGTTGCTTTGGCCTTGCTATCCATAGTATCGTCTCCAATACAAAAAAGTGCAACCTATCGTAGTCAATCTAACCTATTCCCCGATTCTGTGACCCTAGTATCTGCAGCGCGTCTCAGCTCGATGCGGGGACGCCAATTACCCCGAGCAATTAGAGCGAAGTAATTGGACAGATCCATTTCTATTGAGAGCCAATAATGGCTGAACCTACAGCTTCCTTGCCACTTCCGAGAACTCAGATCCCGCGTCGGATATCTCTTGCTGTAATTAATAATTAAAATGTATAAATGATCAATCAGTATCCACTAATTATCGAGATGTACTCGTAGCTCTGTTCAGTCAACTTTATTATTGAGCATTCATTCGAAAGTTGAAAGACGTTGAAAAGAAAATAAAAGATCATACGGAATATTACGAGAAACTACGTTGACTCTTCACTTTGCACTTTTACTTAACCGTTACTGCTCGCGTTACTAAAATAAGACTTCCATTACTAAAACAAGACTCCATTACTAAAACAAGACTGACATAACTAAAACAAGACTGACATTACTAAGACAAGACTGGCTCCGTTCTCCCCGTTTCGCCCTTTTTATACATTCGTATCACCCTTTCTACAAGTGAAAAAGCGGAAGTGGCGCCACTGCGCGTGAAAGTGGCGCCACCGAGCGCGTAAGTGGCGTCGCTGGCCCAATGCTGCCATCTGCGCAACCGTAAACAAAGCACGCTAGTCATGGGCGACAACATAAAATGATGCCGGGACCGTAGATCACATGGCAAAAAAGTAATTAATATTATTTTTCAGGCCGAGATGGTGAAAAGTGAGTCGTTATAGTACGACTTGTCCGTGTGTCTATCACAGCGAACGCTCGACACAAAATGGTTGTATCTAATTAGGATAATCGGGGAATCAAAATTTTAGAATAAAACAATTATGCTGACTTTACATGTTATTTATTGTAAAAAAATATTGAATTTGCCAATTTACACATTTTAAAATAGATTATGACTAACTTTTACTTATAGCAAAAGATTTAGGAAATATAGTCTATACTAGCTGTTGCCCGCGGCTCCGCCCGCGTGCAGTTCGTTCTTTTTACAAAAATGTTTCCCGTGGAATTTCTTAATTTTTCCCAAGATTTCCCGTACAAAATGAGTGGTCCTTGGGTTCGATGGACCCGTAAAGGAGTCTTCTTCCAATCTCTCCTGTCAACGTGCTATCTTCTTTTACACAATTTACCTATATCTTCTTTGGTCTTCCTCTACTCTGTCGAAATCGCTTATGTTACTCAATTCGCATGGAGTAAGATAGAGTGGGGCGTGTCATCGTGGATTGTAATATCTATACTAACCAAACTTATCTTATTCTGAGATGATACCAACGCCCAGATATTGTAATTAAGCATTCTGATGCGCTACTGTGTACGTAGCAACCCGTTCCTGCTACGTACGGGTTATCTTGTATAGTTATACCAAGTTACTGTTTTTGTAATGTTTTCTTTCCCGCGGGAACTCGATTGGATTAATAAGTTTTACTATATATATATTTTGTTAAAAAGGCAACATAAGGTATCAGCATAACCAATTTTACTAAATTAAGTTCATTAGTTGTTGTTTACAAAGCTGTTAAATTAATTGCAGTTTTTTAACTATCCCACGGGAACTCTTTATTTTACCGGGATGAAAAGTATCCTATATGTTGACCAGGGACATAGGCTACCACCACACAAAATTTCATTGGAATCGGTCCAGCCGTTCCAAAGATTAGCCCGTACAAACAGACAGACAAACAGACAAACAGACAAACAACAGATTTATTATATGTATTGATTTATTTATGTATATCAGCGAGTGCCAAGCAGTAGCATTAAAATAGCGTCTTCAACAAAAATAAAACATTTCCATTCACTCTGTTTTATTTACTTTCAATAAGTTTACATAAGTTCATTGAAATGATAACAATAGCTCCAGTAATACTACTGTCATAACTGAAAACGTGAAATTATCCGACTACCCGCGCCTCGGAGCGGCAAACAATAATGTCTCGGAAGCGGAAGCGGAAGTGGTCGCAGTTCGGCTTCACTGTTCACTGTGCGCCGTACTTGTTCATTGTTCACTCTTATAGTTGTTACTGTTACACTCGTAGCTGTTCATTGCGACCTTCCTGCGAGTTGCTAATGAAATTGCTCTGAAGTGTCGACGAGTTTGGTTACAATGTCACAGTACTAAATAAGGGTGAAATTGCAAAATATACAACATTTTATCTACAAGCTATGAGTACGTAACATTTTATCTACAAGCTATGAGTAAGCATATTGGTCGCTGGTAGAGGGTGGTTGAGCAAGGCGGAGGGCTGAGTATGGTGGCGCGCTCTCGGAAAGGCCTATGTGCGGCAGTGGACGTCTATAAGCTGATTACGTTAATATTAGTAATGGTAGAAACAGAAGTGGTTCAGTTGCGACAGCTCAAATTCTTCGATTAAAGCATATATATATTGCAATTTTGCAATGCAATGAATCACTTTCATAATATTATTGTATTCATTTTTGAAGCGCGTTATCTTTTTTAAGAAGGGAGAAATTGAAGGGTCATGCTGCTATCTCCACTCTTTTCAGGGAGTTTGTTTATAAATTCGGTGCCTATATAACATTAGCTATGGTGAGGCCCGGTTTCCACCAAAGCGGAGAAGAGTGGAGCTGTATTTGAGTAACCCATCAGATTTCGTCATTTTGACATCTCCGAAACTGAGGAGAGAGGAGATATTGAGTTCACAAAAGCATCGGCCACAAAAATTAACTTGTTAGTTAAGAGGTGCTGTAACAAAGCTGTCATTTCTTCCCTCCGTCAAAGGCCGTCACGAGCCGTCAAAGGGCTGTTGACAAAGGCTCGGCGATATTAAAAGATTGCCGCATTTCTTACACAGGGTTTTAATCGTATACTCATTGCCTACATTTCAATCAGCGGAGACTGGGTACCTTTGCGATACCTTTTATTTACCGTTGATTTTCTGAAGGTTTAGTAGGTTAACCTAATAAAAATCTCGATTCATGATAGGTACTATTCATTCTGCGTTGGAAGTCGTGGGGTTCAATTCTCACACCTAGTACATAATTTCATATTTCGAATGCACTAAAGATGACTTTGATACAATAGCTACTCAAACATATAGTTTTGTTAGAGTAGTTTTCGTTTACTAAGTGTTTGGAATAAAGAATTTGGTTTCATGAAGCTGCAATATTATAATATACCTAAGTAAGTACATAGGCTGAGTGAAGCCAGGACGAACCGACTGATCTCAACTAAAACTAAACTGATCCTCGCAGGAAACTAACCCGGTTGAGCTGCAACTTACAAGCTAACACAAACTGAAATTGATTTAGCCGATGACGGGGATCTTGTACCGCTTGTAGCGCCGAGTACTGCGGCGACGGCCAAGTTAAGATATTTGCATACATTACTCGCGTACTGGTACCTACGCGTACACTGTTATGTGTGTGCTGCTCAATGCACACAGAAACTGAGGATGTATCAATGCTTGGTACAAGGGTTGATACAACCAACTTTAATTCTGATGATGATATTATCGTAGCTGATATCTAGAGGCCTTGCACCGTTAATCATTATCATTTATTGTTGCGTAAAACATTGTAATTACGCACGATATTTTCAGTCAACAAACGACATGCAAATATCAATTGTACAGCCTAGGCACAATAATTTTTACCCTAACGTTATATATTGGAATCATTGAAAATTAAACAATAATGAACCCCAGTTTCTAAGGAATAAAGCAAACAAAACAATAGTGCCAATAAGACGGGTTATACGGGCTTGCGGGTGGTAAGATTTGGTGTAACTAACTTGATAGAGAAAATAAGTTTCTTTTTTACTTGACGAAAAGCCACCCTACGTTGCCAAGTGTATATGGTAGGTATAAAACAGTGCGCTGCAATTGATACACTATTATAACGAAGCAGGCACCGCGCTGCATTCAGATCACCGCTTCATTCAGAGCTCAGAGATTATGTTTGTTATGTTTATTGTTGCTCCCGTTATGAGCTCTCCATTTCCTGAATATTGAAGCGTCGCAGAATGCGGATGACAAGATCACTACTCTATTGAAACATTGATTTGACAAGTTAATGCCTCCTCTGAAAGGGAAGTTTCGGGTTCAAATCTGAAAAAAAGATATTTATTTTTATCAAGGAATCTTACGGAAATATAACAATTTTTAACTGTGAAGGAGAAACTGTGAAAAAGAACACTGACGTGTATAAGAATCACAGATTAAGAATTAAGCAGAAGTCTTAAATCAAGAGTGAGATGTCTGGAATTCAAACTGCAGACATCACATTTCCTATGATGTCTAAACCACAGAGTCATTAGAGCTCAGTACAGAAAAAATACGAAGCTTATATTTTCTTGTTTAACAAAAAAAATACTACACAAAAGAAGAAAGAAAATAATGATTCGAAACAAAAATAATGATCGGTCTACGTTTACCGAGTGAAACAACCCTTGCCTGTGAAAAGACGTTTCCTCTCAAGAATAAGCAGATTACAAGTTTTAACGAGCGCTCTTTGCACTTGTTCTCAGGAATTCATTAAAATAAGAGTTTAAACCCAGCAGTACATCCGCGGGCCATTAGGGACTTGGCGATTTGTTATTTCTGTTGCGGAACTCTAAATGTTACGTATAAAAATTTCACCACCTTCCTGGTACAGATGTCGTTCGCTCGGACTCAATGAATTCCTGGCATGCACCAGCCTAGCGATTCACCTATTGTTTTCACACACTGATTATGGTGAATCACTTCACTTCACCACAAACTTCACTTAGGTGTACTAGGCTTGAGCAGGTGAGGGGCAGGGAAAAGGGTGGGTTCACGTGTAGTCTGCGTAAAGACGCGAATGCCGCGACGTTTTTAAACGCACGCAGCCGTTGCGTGAATCGCTAGGTTGTTAGAAATTATATGATTACTAAATTTAATTAGGTTTGGTTTCTAAAGCTTTTTTAGTCACTGATGATCAAAGCGGATAACCTGCAAGGAACTAAGCGTCTTAGTACGATTCTTTGTAGCAACCTTCATTGGATCTTTCATTATAGTTATTTATTTACATGCATAAAAATTAACATGCAAACAAAATTATAATGTTTCGAAACCAGAATAATGTATCAGATAATAAAAACAAGCTGATAAAATTATGGAACAAACCGGCGTGCCAAATGTTCCACGATGACGTAACAAGGAACGTTGTGTTGTGAATTACTTTACATTCTGTTTATGCTCGCCAAGTTGTGTTTAGTTAGGTTTGTTTGAGTAAAACGCCAGAGGCGACCGGTGGCCTTTCCAATCTACAATTACATGAATACACTGCAAACTCATTTAACTGACCAACTTTAATGCAAAATAATTATGGTATCCGAAATGAAATTCCTAAAAGGTAAGGTGTCCTTTAATGAAAAAATAAGGTAGCCAAAAAGGTATTTTTATTTTAAACTAACATATGATCAGTGCGGTCAGTACTCAGTACATATATGTAATTGGTTAAACTTAAACTCAAACTCAAAATCTTTACTTCATATAGTCCTAATGTACACGCTCTTTTAAAACGTCAATATGATATTCGCCACATTGATAATTAAGTCGATTTAAAGCTAAGTTACTTAGTATTAAATTTTCTTTTCAAATTGACTGTTAATTGATTGTTAAAAACTGTATCTACTTCAGTATGTAGGGTTGAAACAAGATACAATAATGCTTGGAATACGATAGACTTCTATAGTTTTCAGTTACTCTCCATAGAGTCCTTTTTCTCTTGTTAAATCTATGTTATTCTCCGCTTATACTCGTAGATTGCATACGAGTGTTCATTTTGAATAATTTTATTTACAAAACCAACACAACCTTTTAAATAAATCCTTATATTGCGGACTCCTAATTATTGTTCGTGTTATTATAAGCTTCGCGTATTCTAAAAGATTATCTCTTAGAATACGGTTCCAGTGTGTGCGCAATTCATTATTCTCTTTACGAATTCCTTTCTCAATACTGCGAGTCATGCCCACATCTCCTGAATTTCCCTTTCAGATACTCAAAGGCTGAAAGGAAGAGATCCTTGGACGGGATAAGCCGCTTTTGTACACCTGTCTAGCTTTTAATTAATATTGTTTTCTTTTGTAAAGGTACAAGGAACTGATTATGGAAGTAAATAAATAAATCCCTTTCAGAAAAATTAAATAGTTCTCCATTTTCTTGTACTTACTCTGAGATTTTAAAAGCGATGTTTATGTAAAAAAACTATTATATTTTTCTTACTTAAAGTAGCTTTGAGTTTGGAAACAGTAATAATGTAATTATTATAACCGACGGAAAACAGCAGTCTTATTAAATAAAGCAGTTTTGAAAATTGTATTATTTGATTTTGATAAGAGCGTTAAAACTTGAATATTATCTGACAATCTTTTGAATTGATTTAGGATTAAGCGCAGGGTTACTATAGTAGAGTTTAATCATCTCAATTTCGTCTACAATATTATCTTTCTCGAGTAAACAAATTCGCCACTGTTTGTCAAAGTTCACAAAGACGTTTCGTCGCCTACAAAATGACTCCTAAGTAGGTATATGAGGGTAGTTCGCGTAAATACGATCGAGATTTCAATTTACCTATGTAAATTAGATCCTTTGAAGCCTCCCTATTTTATGGCCCACTTGGCATCGGGATCTGATGATAGTGAGCTTACATCTTTGTAACTAGAACTATACTATTGAAAATTGTTAGTACGCACAGATACCTAAAATTGTATTTTAAATCGAAGCTGGGGTTTTGAAAAAATCAATGGTTCTTACTCCCTGACTTGTATGACACCTTACAACACTTTTTCTCTACTCTCTTTTTCAATCACGAGATACTTGTGCTACTACGCGATTGTTTACCAAACTCTCTGTCATATGCAAGGCATTTGAAATACTAGGATTTCATCAATGCTGATTTGCTGTACAATTTTATTGTTAGTCAATATCGCATATTATTTGACAATATAATAGTTAAAGTATAATCTATTCCAAATTTTCATGACCATGTTTTTAGAGACTTTTTTACAGTACAGAATGATAAGACGAACAAGACGTATGAAGACATATGATACATATGACAAGGCGTCCCATAATTTTCTACCTATTGCAATATTATACGGCACACACATACGACACATATCAGTTGTTCCTTCAAACCTAAACTCAGTAATACACTACTATTTCACGGTAGAAATATCAGACAGCGCAGCGGTGCTACCAGTTCAACCGCCTGTAAAACTCTATTATAAAATCTTAACTTTACATATACATTTACTCTTTGTTTCCCGAACACATTTTAAATCTTTGACCATGATCCATTTTGAATCTTGAAGTAAAATTTTTATCCATTCGGACACTCTTGACGTAGAGTTTTATGATTCTCAAACAGTCCAGAGCTATTGGTGCAGTGCAACTAATTCAAAATTCATCTCTACGATCAAAAGCAAAGCGCTCGTGAGTAAATATTTATGCGGGTGTATTTCACAGCAGCGTCACATGCATGCATGCATGCTACATGCGAAACGGATGACACAAATAACGCAGAAGTTCCTCGGATACCAGCCGGACTGTCGCTTCAAGCGCGTGGTCCAGGTCGGGAGACGGTACGGGTACTCCCCGAAACTCTATGATTAATCTTAAAGACCTCTGAATAGACGCCCAACCCAAAATTCAAATTCTTAATTCTAAATTCAAAATATCTTTATTTCATATAGGCCTAATATACAGGCTCTTGTAATAGGTCAATATGATATTTGTCACATTTGTATGGCGATACCTCCAAGTCGACTTAAAACTAAGTTTACGGATTCCAACGCGCCCTGCACTGAGAAGAAGCCCACAACAAACTCAGCCGGGTTTGTTTTCTGTTATCACCACTTCACAAAGGCTCTTAAAACTAATTGAGCTAGTATAATTACAGCAGTTCATTCATCCCCAAGTATTTGATTCATGTAAGAAATTCCCATTAGAAAATGATTAACGATAACGGTAAAAAGAATAAATACTGTTACGCAATAATGAGGAATAAAAATCTCGAATGCATGAAGATGTTTGATAGAAATAAATATCAAACATCTTCATGTATTCACAAAACAACAAAATTATATTGTGCAAACTTTAAGTTACCTTTCGGGAAGTCAATATTTTCTGAGTTTCATTCAGATTTTGGAGGTAAACTTATGAATTTTACGCCAACTGAGTGTGCACAGATTAATTATGTAATGCAGCAGAAGAAATCATTTTTGAAACCTAAAACCTCCATAAAGATTCTTAAAGTTAATGGAAACTTTAATTGTTTATAAAAAAGCTCTACTGCCAACAATTCCATACCGCATATTCTCATGGGCTTATCCCGTGAGGTCGAGAACGAGATGAAGCATGAGTCCTGTCCTGGGAAAACTTATGTTTCTCACGACGAGGTATTTTTCTGGATCACTTCAATGTAACCCAGTGTTGGTTCGGCGTGCTTGTACGATGTTTTATAACATCTAAAACGGATGAAAGATGGCCGCTAAATACGAGGGAAGTATGTTACGAATCTCTGAGTGAATAATGGTCCTGAACTAATCCGCTCATCCCTCGTATCTTATCCCACTTAAATATGAGACTAGTAACTCAAAAGACGCCAGCCTCGCGCGAAGGAGCTGCGAGGAGTTTTAGGGGGGGCGAGAAAGGGGAGGGGGGAACACTGCGGATTTATAGCGCTAAGGCAGACGCTGCTGGTGTCTTCGTTTGTAATGGAGCTATCATATGAGTGCCATATAATGTGCTACTAGCTCGCAAGTTCCACACTATACCATAACTGGCATATACAAGTGGAAACTTGTAGCCTATTTATAACTTTGAATAGCATTTCCAGCTTAAGAGCAATTTTAGGATGTATAATTACGTCCGCAAACAGCTTCACTTGTTAAAATAGCATTTGTGATATTCTACTTTTAGGGGCTGAAAATATTGTGCCCCGGTGTTATGAACTTAGTTGGGTAGACATTTTGCAACTAGTGTCAAAGTTTAATTTCTAATCACCGTATTCACCTTGGGGTTTGTTAGTTTGATTGAGGATGAAAAAAACTTAGTTTCGATTTACAGATCGAAAATATATGACTGGGTTTACCGTCAAGAACTTAGGTTGGAAGTTCGATAGATTGCGATAACTTACCTCTGAGCATCAGAGAGAGTGTAAAACCTTCAGCCTGAATTGTTCAGCAGTGCTATTCTACAAAATGTCCATCTCTGAAACAGTTGCCAGACAGCTGCCAAGCCGAAGATAGCATGCAAAATTGTACTCTATTACAACTGACAAATTCATAGATGCAGAGATGTACGCTCGTCGCTGCTTTAAGTATTTTTGCAGAATAGCACCGCTGGTCGTTTCAGAAAAAGTCTACTTAGAATTTAGTACTAAAAAATATTATCCTTTGCTAAGTATGCCCTAAAAGTTGAGCAGCGTGGGGTAATTCAGTATGAGTTACTTATAAAATTCAAAAATTTCAAAATATCTTTATTTCACATAGGCCTAATATACAGGCTCTTGTAATAGGTCAGTATGATATTTGTCACATTTGTGGCGATAACTCCAAGTCGACTTAAAACTAAGTTTACGAGGGTTCCAACTGCATCAAAAACTCGCAGATAGGAAACACGCAAAAATAAATTAAAAAAAAAAAAACTTTAAAGCAACCGTATTTTTCAGGAGTGTGAATAAATTCAATTTTGTTTTATTTATGTTTTTTTCAACAACGTTTGCAGAATTAATTGAACATTAAAAGTATATGGGCGCAGGTGATAACTACAATTGAGGCGAATGGCGATCAATCGTGCACAGTTATTTTATCTCAAAAAATACTCTTTACACTTAATCGTACTTAAATAAAAGTCGCAAAACGTAATTTACTACATATTCTTCATCAGGTGTATCTACAAAACAGCTTAAGGTCCATGTATCAGTGCCACTTAGGTATTGCATAATGCCATTCAATTTCATATAATGTTTAATTAGTTTAAAGTAAAGAATTAGGTCATATGAATTACTAATATTCTTCTTATTGAAAACTAAGAAAAATATATTTCATAGGTAGAAAACTTTTGAAAATAAGGTACCTGAGGAACAAAAAGGGACTTAATCAAAAGTTGATAATTTAATATCCCAGGAAAGTTGTGGTTTGCTGGTAAGGAACATTAAAAACGCAGAATTTTTCTCTCTCACAGTTACAAATCTGGGTACGTTAGTAATATTATATATTCGTTGGTAATAGATAGACCGCGCCTAACTAACCGGCATAGTTAACGAATGCAACTCATTGGAACCATATGTGGCCACTGTAATATTGTTCGTGCAAGCGTTTATGTAAAGTAGGTACGAGTAAGTATTTGCAATGTGCAATTTCCATTTATCTTGACTCGGATCAGCTTGGTTAGGTTAGTGTGAGGCTATCTTCTCAGTTAGTGGTTAACATGGCTACAGATAAAGGGCCCAATTTTACGTTAATGAGTTGAAACAAAAGTTGTTGGAGTATCATCAATTACAGCTTGAAAATAAAAAAAAAACCGTGTCTAAAAATGACTGTTTGATCGAGCCCTTATCAAATCTCTTTCTTCGATCGCTCGTTTCGAATTAAAAAAAAATATATATGAGAGTGACTTCACGTGATCAACTTTACGAACGGATATGTCATAATATTTCGATTTCTAAAGCGTTAGCGATAAAAAGAGAATCAATAAGTATCATATTGGCCGTGCTGACTTTGGTTTTGACACCGGACATCTGTATGGGTATTGCTTCCACTGTTATGACTTATGACTATATCACGAAATACAATAATATTACCTTACGGACAATATATAGTGTTCAATGTACATTATAATGCACAAGTATATTCTCAATGTATAACATGTAGATACACAATTAGTTACAGTACCTAATACATCTGCTAAACAAATGACCGCAGCGCCGGATAATGGCGTTAATGAATCGCATTCGTTAGCTTCCGCCAACCCAACAGCCAACAACCGACACCCGGCGACCGACGACCGACGGCTAACCGACACATCCGACATCTAGTTACAGTGGCAATGCATTTTGGATATACAATCGATTACTTATGTATTGCAATTACATCTATTTTATTTCACTGCTTTGATAAAATAAAATAAATAATTAAAAAAATCAAAAAACCCGACTGCAAAAATGTCAACTAAAATGCAATAACTTAAAATACTGAAACAAGGCGGACAACGAAAACAAAATTATAATAAACTTAAAACGATGCAATTTTTACTTCATTTTAACAAACAACATTATGAGCTGAAAGCTTTAGTTAAATTTTCGCATTCAATTTAAAAATATAGAAGGCGGGACCTATTTTCGCAAATTATAAATTAACATAGAGAAAATTAATAGGTCCCGCCTGCTTTATTTTTAAATTGAATGCGAAAATTTAACTAAAGCTTTCAGCTCATAATGTTCTTTGTTAAAATGAAGTAAAAATTGTATCGTTTTAAGTTTATTATAATTATGTTTTCGTTGTCCGCCTTGTTTCAGTATTTTAAGTTATTGCATTTTAGTTGACATTTTTGCAGTCGGGTTTTTTGATTTTTTTAATTATTTATTTTATTTCAGGCTTTTTAGTTGCCACACTTTACGAGCGAAACCTAAGCACTTTTACCTACTCCGCGCCGTTCAAAAATAAAATGCTAAAGCTTAGGAAGCCTACCTTGTTAGGAGTGGAGCGCGTCTTAAAGTACACACAGCGCCATCTAGGGCGAGTTGCGAAAGTACAGATGTTAAATAATTGTTTAATGATTATATTAAATTATGTTTTCGATTTATGCTATGAAATACCAAGTAAAAATGCACAATATAAAGTACGACACACAATTGGTCAATACAAGATTAACGCTATCAAAAACTACAAATATTACCATTTTGAACGCATTGATCGACTGTTTATAATTTCAAATTAATTCGAAACATATGACTTATATATATTTTTGTAATCTCCTTGTAATTCCCTTCATTTTGATACCCCACTCGATAGGTTTGGTTATAAATATTTTGTAAATGACTGACAATTTTAGGCCCAAAATCCGCCATTTTGCTTTTTATTTTCAAAAGCCTATCTAAGAACACTTGGGTTAATGAGACGAATCTAACGATACCATTAACGTCAAAATCCATCCAGCCGTTTGGAAGATGCGTGGTCATAAAGAAATTTACATACATACATACAAGATACGCGCGAAAAACATAACCCTTCTTGCAGTCGGGTAAAAAAAACATCTAAGAACTATGGCGTTCAGATCAGCTTGTACGTTCATGAGAAGAAAAATCAGAGGCCTTTCGTCGTTTCGTATTAGTAGGTCGACTAGCCAACCTTAACTTACCTGTAAAGGTACTTTTTGATATTCTTTGTTTCCATGTCCACAAATAGTCCTGCCGTATTCCTGTGTAAACCTGAGGTTTTCGAAAAATATTCGATACACATTTTCGATTTAACTGGGGTTAACTTTGTTCCAGCGTGTCATAAATGTACAGAGCCTGCAATAACACCTTCCAAAATTCCTGGACCTAATGGTCCTGAAGGAAGATTAATCTAAAACTTAAAAGTCTTGTCTCAAGATTGCTCGTTCACGTACGATACAATACATAGATGCCAACATAACAAAACTGAGTTGAAGGAAAGGTTAACACCGTAATTATGGCCAACCTGTATGTTAGACAGGTGTAACATTAATGGTTCCGACTTTGCTTAGTGTTCAGTTTTATTACTAAAGTTCAACGAGAGGGGTCGTAAAGGCATTCGTGAATATCGCTGTACAGGGTATTCTTCTGTTCGCGGCTTTAGTTGCTTGATGAATTGCACAATTCAAGTCATGTTTAAGCCTGAAGCATTTTACCTTGGCAGCTGTTTATGCGATCCAATTAGATGGTAATCCCGACGGAGTATAAAAAATATTAAAAAATATCCGAATTCTACATTACGGTGGCCGATCCCAACAGAGTTTAACAAATAGCACTGCGATATCATGTTTTTTTCAATAACCACATAGTCTACATTTCGAAGATTATAGAAAAGCAATCATCAATAGATTATGTGTAAGAATTTCTTGACAGAAAAAAGAAGAAATCGAATGTTAAACCAATAGTGGCATGCGCCCAAATTCGAGTGAGAAGTCGCGGGTTCGATTCCTTCCACAATCCTCTTTAGAATTTTGTAAATTCTAGTCTGGCTATAGTCGTGCTTAGTTACCACCCTACCAACAAAGACGCATCGTCAAGCAATTTGGCATTCCGGCGCGATGCTGTGTACGAACCGATTGAGGTGATTTGACTTATCTCTTTCAAGTTAGTAAGATAACATGTAAGCTATTATAGAGACCTGTGAGTCGGACCTAGCAGAGGGGCATACTCGTAAGAAGAGGTTAATGTAGGTAACATTTGCGCTTACCCTAAACTTTTTTCACGTCCGCGGCTGTTTGTTTCCATTTATTTTATTTCCGGCGAAGTTGTCGGGACAGGGGGGGAGGAGCGGAAAGTAAAAGGGGGAAGCATTAATTATCGTGTTTTTCACTCGCTCACCGTTCTTCCGGTAACGAGAGCGGGCTCCGACAGAATCGCACGTTTTAAATGGCCCCAACCCTTTCTTTTATCTTTTATCTGTTTCTTTTCACTTTTACCCGCCCCTTGAATAAAACGGAAATAAATTAAGTTAATGCACTTACTAGTTGTCGCCGGGAAACTTCCTTCGCAAGGATTAATGTCTTCTGATTTCAGAGAGAGAGGTTTTACAAGTTATTCGTTTGGAAAGATTTTACTCCTTTTAACCCAATAAATGGTTGTACTTCTTATGTAGAGTTGTGAATTGTGATGATGCTGTACATTATCAATTTCAAACTATGTTTTAATTACATCAAGTCTATAAGAATTAAATTGTCTTTAATAATTACGGTGGGAATACATCTTGGCCTACTACATATCTGTGTATCAGTCAGTCCACAAGATGTAATAAATGCATTATTAAAAAAAAATTGAGCCGAATTTCTTGCCAGTTCTTCTCAGTGCAATACTGCTTTCCAAACGCGGCGGTAAAGTCAGTGTCAATATGTCACAATCACCTGTTAGTTATTGTCTATGGAAAAAAAGGATTTGGATTTTTGGAAACTAAGCTAACAAAAAGTCGCTATTTACATATGCTAATTGTATCTTAGAAGTCAAAAATTCTGCAAGAGCAAAGCTAACTTACATATGGAGCCGTACCACCATCTCTTAAAGCAGTAATGTTGCAATACTGTTTTTTCAGTAGTATACTGCTTTAAGAGATGGTGAAACGGCCCCTGATCATAAGTTAGAAGCATTAGTATTAGTATTGTTTGTTCTCTTATTTAGTCCCATTTGTTTTATTGTCAGGGCGGCGCGCGGCGGGGCGGGCGGGGGCGGGCGGGGGGCGGGCGGCGCAGTCGTTAATTAAGGTGTTTTTCACTGCTTGTCGTTCCCGGATAACGAGGCTGGCGCGATCCACTTTTCATGTGGCCTTAACCCGATTATTCGTTTTCTTTTATATTATAGCGTTCCCCGAACTAAATAGAAATAAAATGTATTTTTCTGCGGAATAACGATAGCCGCGTGCACTCTGATTTCGACCCTAAATTGGGAAATTGTGATAGCAGAGTTTGGCCGTGATGTTTTGTGAAAGTTCACTTTTATATACGAGAGGATACATTCTAAATTAGCAAAAATATATATAGGGGATTCCCTTAAAATATAAAATAAAATATTGCTGAGAAATTCACAATTTAAGTAATTAACATAATTTGTACAATACAGGTAACAATCCCAATGTTCAGTGCCTTCGGGCGATGAGGTGTAGAAGTCCTTTAAAATATTCCGTATTATGTATTCAAATTCAACAGATGTTTTTGTTTTGTTTTATGTTGTTTTTATTTTGTAAATGATACTAGAACACACGAAAGAATAACAGCTTCTACATACATAGATAAACAAAAAATAAATAAATTCTCTCATGTAAAGCTAAGCTTTTATAACTCTAAGGTAAACACCCTAAAGTTCTAACTTCAAAAATTCTACCTTAGTCAATATATGCTTTGCCGTATTGTTAATACATTACTGTTCAAATATTCCTAACAGAAAAATAATACATTCACCTTACAGCCACCAAATTATTCTGTCTAGTTTCATGTTTTTCATTTGTGTGCGAAAATTTTTGGTTTATTCGAAATCTTGAGGATTTTTTTCGGTATAAAAGTAGCTTACGACACTCTTCGAGCCTTCAACTATGTCCGTCCAAAAAGTATATTGATCTGTTGTTTCGTTGCGGTTTCATTAAAGGACAAACCAACTCACAATCAGATTTTTAATGTAGGTCACGATTTTCTTTAAAAAAAACAGCAAATGCTGAGTGTTGTACCTAATTATTCTCGGTATAAAAAAAATTGTCCAAAAGTGGCCGTAGAGTTTACATTTCGTAAATGCCTCTAAGACGTACGTTAAACTGACTGCCTAAATAAAGAATAAACAATTTGAATTTTGAAAAAAGCCTTTTATAGGCTGAAATTTGCAGAGAATGTTTTAATTGCTCGCAATATCTGGCCTCGTGTCAGCGTCTTTAAAAAAGTTTCTAAAGAAAAACTTGGCCAAGTCTGAGGTTTCCTTACAATATTTGTTGAAATTCTACCCCTAGTTGTTGTGAAAGAATGAGGGAGATTACCCCCCTCCCGCTAGGGGGAACGGGGGTAGACTTACTCGCTTAGTGTTAATTAGGGAATTTTTCGAGCAGCTGTTTTTTGGTGGACCGCGAAATATTACCGGCATTATAATAATATAAAACGTACTTTTAAGTTGAATAATCCTGCTAAGTATAGTATTTATGCTTCTAAGAGTTTTGTAATCTCTTATGGCAGCATTATTCCATATTATTAAAGTAATGACAAAAGTTTTTGTAAGCCGGTATTTAAACGGCATGTCAGAGTGTATTTAAATTTTTAACACAAACCGTATGTATACCAGCAAGTACATTTTGATCACTGCACTCATGACGCTTAGTTAACTTAGTTGTGTTACGCAAGTTACGTAAGACCGGAATTCGAACCCCTAGTTCGTACATATTTTATCTTATATCTATCTCTTCAAAGTCATGTCCTGTAAATAGCACATTCATCGTTAGGAAACCTGCAAGCTTGAATAATTTTCGTAACATTTTTAAAGAGATGTGTGTGAAGCATACTAATTCATTTCTATTCAGCATGGTAAGCTATAACCACTGAAACTATTTTGACCGAAATCAAAAAAGGAGGAGATTCTCAATTCGACTGTATGTTTTTAGGGTTCCATACCAAAATGGTAAAAATGGAACTCTTATGGTGAGACTTTCTCCGTCCGTCCGTCCGTCCGTCTGTCACACTCGATAATTTCAGTAACTATTGAACTATTGAAGCTATAAAACTATTCCAAATTTTAAGACGAAAAATTTGGAATAGTTTTAGGTAATAGTGACCCAACGTCATTGCAATCATAAAATTTTAAAAATCATTTTTATTTTTATTTAAAAGGGGGGGGGTAAACCGGGTTGTTGAAATTTAAAAATGAGATAACAAAATTTAATGGGGTATCATATGAACTTGTGTATTGTAAAACCGATTTTTATTTATTTTTGTGCCCGATAGTTTTTGATTTATTGGGCAAACTGTCGAAAAAAATACCGTTCCCCCCCTTATCTCCGAAGTTTATCGTTCGAAAAATCTGAAATAATTATGGTCAACAGGAATTAACGTATATTTTACAGTAAAAATAAAATAAACTGTCTAACTGTTATACTTTTTTAACAATAACAATAAACCACCAAAAACAAAGTTAGGTTTGCGGTTCGCCAACAAAAGTACCTACAAGTAAATTATACTCGTAAATTCATTAGCAAAAGTGATTCTTTCAATGTTTTACTTCTTTTATGGTATGGAACCCTCGGTGCGCGAGTCCGACTCGCACTTGGCCGGTTTTTTTATTATTAGAAATCTGACACTTCCCGTGCGGTCCCATTTCAATATATTAAGTCCCTTTTTGTGGCAACAAATGATGCAATTTAGCAAAAGTTAAATAAACACTCACTGCTACCAATTTAACAAAACTAATCTAAATTCTAATTCATTGGTTAACACCGCAATTATGGCCAACCTGTACGTTAGACAGGTGCAATATTAATGGCCCCGACGTTGCTTAATGTTCAGTTTTATGACGAAAGTTTAGTGAGTTAAGTTTATTCGTAAAGTGGCGGTATAAAGGCGTTTATGAAAACAAACTTTTATTATGTTCTTAGGTTTGTCCAAACATAAACTCGGTCGGAAGACCGGAATTCTAATAGAAGTTACGAAATTAAGTTAGAAATTTAAATACGTGTTAAAATAACTCTTGTTTTCCTAAACATTTCCGTGTATGAATATAGCCCATCTTCTACTGATTACAAACTTCGTGTTGCAAAGAAGCAAAGATATCTTGTGGTGGAATCGTCACTTACTACTAGGTGTGATTGTAGTCAAGTACTTACTAAATGTAGTCTGAGCTTACTAACTAAACGTCAAAATTTCTTTATTTCACATAGGCCTAACGTTCACGCTCTTCTACATTATCAGATATTTGTCACGTGGTGTAACTACAAGTCGACTTAAAGCTAAGTTTACGAGGGTCCCAACGCGCCCTGCACTGAGAAGAAGCCCACAACCAACTCAGCCTGGTTTTGTTTTCTGATATCACTACTTCGCAATGGTTGTAAAGCATCCAAGATGATAAACGTAGAGTATAATATTGGAAGAAAACCTTCGCCGTGTCATAGAGTGCCGACACCCGAAAAGAAACAGTATCTTACACATTCAAGTCGTCTTGCTCTCAAAATCTGTATCTGGGTCTGGAGCAAGCTTAACAATAGGGGCATGTGGAGCAAGGTCACTGTTTGACACGCTTGGGGAGGGGGGTAAGGGGCAACTATTGTAGGCTTTTTATAGAGCATCGTTGGTATTGTTGCCGCAAATCGAGTGCAAGCGGCAACGTGAGCTTTGGTAGCTGTTGTAGTGAAAAATATTTCTACTATTCAGTATATCCATTTATAAACAATTTTAAAGTGTGTTCGTTTGTTTGTTTATGGTTTAATCATGCAGCAACAGAGCAATGGGTCGGCGCAATTTGTTCTTTAATTCGTATCTGCCAAAACTAATAAACGTTGGAAAGCGGTATTACAGTAAATTTACTCAGTGCTTTTGCCAAATTATTGATCTCAGAGCAACACAAAACACAGTTTTACAACCGAAATATTACTAACGCTACAATTATCACCTTTATTATGTTTTAGAATTTGGGTCATTTTGACGACATTAACCAAAACACGGTATGGTATAACGTATTTGTACATATTATGCCATGCATATATTAGAAGCATACTTACAAGAAAAGCATTAAATTAATGACCATTTTCTTTGCTAGACGTATAAAAGAATGTTAATTTTGAGGCTCTTAAAAATGTTTATTTATAAATCTAACCGCCTGGTTAGATGGATGTATGGATATGGATGGATATGTTATATGTATGCCTATCCATAAACCTAAAGTTCTATCTTAGAGCAACCAAATCCACACACGTGCCAACATTCGACAAGCACGAGCGTTCCAATGGAGCGGTTTGAGAGTTGAGACAGTGCAACAAACGCGGTAGTACTCGTAGGTCGATAGCGCTTGCCAAGTGTTTGCCACGAGCCTGCGGACGAGGTGGGTGGAAACATTGACATTTTAATGAACCACACAATTATTATCTTGCTATATGACAATTATTACAATTACAGTTATCTTACTGGCAATAGGACTCCTCTTGCGGAATCTGTGAAGCAGTAATGTATAACCGTGTTTCTATTTGAACAGTAGGTATACGAACGAGATAGCTGGACAAAATGAGACCCAAAGACAGATGACATGGCATTTGAGGGCACTGCAGTGTACCGAATGATACTCGTATTGCAATGTCATGGGTCGCACTGTACATAACCATGGGCATATCACATCAGGTGAACAATTTGCTCAGCTCATCATTTTTCCGTGAAATATACTATGTAGTAATGTTCTCAGGTATTCAAAGCCTGGTGCCTGATGGGTCTAACCGTGTCCATTTGTGGGACATAAATGAGTTGAGACACACTTCGAAATACTTATCGTAAATCAGAGTCGGTAAGTGTAGCATCTATCATCATCATCTGATTTCCTAGTTTTTGTGTAAGTAAATTTCGTCATGAATCCGGAACCTTATTACGAGATTTAGAATTAAAAAAAACTAAGAGTATTTGGAATTATTATGGAGTATAAATGTACAGAATCATCCGGTGTTCCGGAAAAGCAGTTGGTATATTGTTTACCATGGACTTACAAAATAACACAGACCTACTGGCAGGTTCAAAGCAATGATTGACACTTTAAACACTCGCCTGCTAAGTCCTTAATAAAACTACAAAGTAAAAGCAAAGCGCAAGAGTTCAGTGACAGTATAGGATACAACGAGCGGCCCTCACTCTCAGCGGCGAACAGCCAATTTATCATTCACCGGAACGCGCTGTCAGCGAACTAAAAACGCCCCTAGCGCCACAAACAAGCTGCGAATAGATAGTAACCAATAATATTATGATGAGTAAAAATACGTCTTTGATAAATAGGTATGCCAAGTGCGGATACAACGAAAAATAAAGAGTGAAAAATATCTATTTGTATAACTTTTAGAATTACACAATTCTTAGAAAGTCCGTATAATATGTAAGTAAGTCTGAATCATGTGGAAAGCAATGATTAAGTCTAGCTAGGTGGCCCTCGTATTAAACTAGGCAGGGAGCGCGGAGGCTGGAAGGATGTTCCACATCTTA
Organism: Coenonympha glycerion; assembly: GCA_963855885.1. Lineage (NCBI taxonomy): Eukaryota > Metazoa > Arthropoda > Insecta > Lepidoptera > Nymphalidae > Coenonympha > Coenonympha glycerion. Next base: position 425,400 of record OY979627.1, read on the forward strand.
GCGGTATGTATCAGAAACATGGAAGAAAAATCGCTGGATGTCCACCACACCACCACCACCACATAAAGATCTTCTCTCGGCGTAGTTAAAATCCATCCACATTTCCAAATAAACACAAGAATGATAGGTCTAGTTTTGATGATGTATTTCTGCACGAATATCGAATATTCGTTCTTTTTCCTTTAGTGCATCTCCACAATACAATTTTACGCGTTTTCTGAGTCCTTATTCGTATGTCAATGGGAGAGGTCGAGGCAGTGAATACAGCGCTCTTACATAAATTATTAACGCGGTAGGTACAGGAGTGGATATCTCGCAAGAAAGGATAGTTTTATTCGCCCCTGTCCTCGTAAACTGCTGACTGTAGCATCGATCGGTAGGAGATAGAGATTTACTTGTGCTTACGCTGCAGAGTGGCTACGAGCACACTCTCATGAACTTAGTAGCGCGCAATTTCTGTAACCAAATGTTTCTGTTATACTCGGCCGTGTTACGTGTTACATTGATAAATAAACGATTTGTTAATTTGGGGGCAAAAGTTTTCGTGTGATTCAATGAAAAAAGCTTGCCATAAAAGTATGAACAGACTCATTCAACCGTAGTGACTTAAAATTTAAATAAATCCAACTGACTACTTAGGTATGCCTTTTTTTCGAACATATAAAATTCTCGTGGGATAGTGTTTGTAACTAAAGGTTAGCTAACAAACTCAAAAGAATTGCTGTTCTTAGAGACATTGAAGGAGTTAAAAATAACTACGTGTCGGGAATTGGAAATTGAAATAAATGCTTTATGACTTGACGCCGTCGTTTCTTGAGGAATAAAGGATGTTTGTTTCCCTGAACTCAGCTCCGTGAGCCTTTATTTACTATCTCCGTGTAAACAAAGAAAGTTGTCTTACTTTACATCTTTTTAACGAGCACTGAACGGTGTCAGTTACAATGTAACCTCAGAACGGGAATAATAAAAACATCTTTTCCTTATTGAGATTTTTCAAATTAATTATGAATACGGAAACAGCAGTATTAAATAAAACAGTAAAAGTAATATTAAATTAAAAACTTTGAATTTAAATAGTATTTAAAACAGCTTTTTCTTTTTTATACGTACAAATATAATGTGTACTCCTATATATTTTTAAAGTATTGGTATAATTCGGATAGGATATCACGCTCAATTTTTCGTTACTCTCCAACTATGTAGTTTCTAGTTTTTAACTAAACTTGTTTCTCGCTAATAACGATCATAGCCAACGGGCAACGGGGCGAGTTTCTAAAAGTATATTTATAATAATAAAGCTTTTAAATAATTAGTTAAAAGCACCAATAGGACGCAGGCGGCGGCCGTCGCTTTCATCGGAGCGGAGGCGCTGAAGGCTGTAGGTTATTACAGATGAAAGTTTCCATTGTTTAAACAATAAAGATCAACGCCGCGCTGAGATTGCTCAGTTATAAATTACAAAAGTTGGAGTATTTCAGAGTATTGGTAATAACAAAGTTTGTTTACGAGATGCCTCCCGCCCTGCTAGCTATGACCTGGATTTGCGACATCTCCTGATTCAACAATTTATATCATGAAAACATTATTGACAAAGTAACTTATAAATATAATTAAGAAATGTATTTAATACTTATAAAAATCTGATTAACTGAATGATTTATCTTACAGCTCCAAGTACTGGGGTCAGTTTAGAATTTTATCCGTTAAGAATTTTCAAAATAAGTATCGTGCTCTAAAGAGGAAAATAGGAAATGAGGCGCACGCAGGCGATTGTCTAATCTAGAAATGAACGCCCTTCCATGTGTTTATACGTCGAAAGAGTAATATGTACCTTGTGGAAGGCGTTCATTTTAAATTAGACGATCTATACGTATAAGTAATATCTGAAAGGTGGTAGTATTTCTCTGACTTACTAATTATTTTATTAATCATTCGAGTGCTCAAATGTGAACTTCTGGGTTAGCGTTTTTACTCTGAACCCGGGTTGGCGCAAGTGAGCCTTAGTGTGGTAAAACAAAATGGTAGATATCATATTGCATTTACCGCCATACGCGGCGTCCATGTGATGAAAAATTAATTTATCCCATAAAGCGCGGGCATACAGTTTTTTGCACAGCACCGTGCTAGGTTACCCGCCCCAGCGCCCGGAAAACGGTTTTTCAATTTCAGTAGGAACGCACCTTTCTACCATAAAAGGTTATAAGATACCAATTTTCGTGTGCCGAACATCAATTTTCCATTTTATTGGTCGGCCATCTGCAATCGGGAAGAAATGAAAATTGAAATTCATAAAAGGAAAATTAAAATTAAAATCTTTATTTTTCACACTGGCTGAACTTGCAGGGTCTTTTGAAAATTTAAAATAAAGGTAGGTAGGTCCCGTTTTACTATTTGGGCATGGAACCCTAAAAGAACCAGAGTCCCGTTGGCACAAATTATGTGGTTCATTCCATTCTTGCTGGCTAACTAAATACCTAATGTGCATATTACACGAAAATCTTTAGTAAGTAGTACTTTCTAGTACTTAGGATTACAGGAAAATCAGCCTCAGTTCCGCAAATCTCTCGGCGGTGGGCGAGACGTTATTGTTCTAACTAGAAGTCGGGTTAAGACGGGATTCGGCGGGACTCCGGGATGAAAGGGACCGCAGCGCCCAAAGCCGCTTTGATCTCGAGAGATAAACGCATTTTAATCTTGACTACGGTACAGAAAACACCGCAAACTGTGTCCGCGAACTATTTTGTTTACGAAAAAGATCTAATATGCAATATGCTTTTATAAATGTGTTATGTGTGTATTACAAAACTATAGGCCGTTGATAAATTAACGCTTTCTTAAAGTCCGCCAACTAATACTACATCAGAGCCCATATTAACAACAGTGAAAGAAACAACGTGGGACTTTATTTTTAAACTAAATTGAGTATATTATTTTAATACCATTTCACTATTTTAATATGGGAACCCTGAAACCTCTACGGAACTCCTGTGACTGTGCGATGGACACAGCTGTGCATTTAACATGAATACAATTAATTCTTTGATCCTATAACCAACAAGTAGTCCAACTTTTGTATATGAATAATAAATAATAATAGGTATGTAACTGCACACGTTTTTTCATATTTTCTCCGGATTATCACCTCCCAATTTTATTATAGTCTGTTTTCTGTCTCCCCAAATGGAAGAAAAGACGTATAATTACGAATGCCTACGTTAAACAACAAAGGTGACACAGGTTACCTTGAAGAAAAAGCGCCTCACGTCGTGTCAGCGCCACAAAAACTTCCGACCATAATGGTGGGTCGTTATACACGGTTTAGCACGAGCCCAAGTTTTCACGACAACGCGAAACTTCCCCGAATTTAGTTATTCATACGATAACCTTTCACCCGACAACGGTTTTCGATTTCAATATAGGCAGACCACTTTTGTGGTAAAAAGTTAGAAAGGACCCACGATTTTCAATTTGTTCAAGCTCGGCTCACCTGCGTTATCGGCTGTAAATGGGAAGTTTCGACCCATGGGCCAGTATAATATTACGTTTTTTGTATACCTACCTAGTGAATTAACTCGAGAGAAGACTATAAGGACATCCGCAAAAGAACCAAAGTTACCGACATAGCGCAACGTGTCGCAAAACTGAAGTACGGTAATGGGCGGGGCACATAGCTCGTAGGACCGATGGACTTTGGGGACCCAAGGTGCAGGAATGGCGGCCAGTTGCTGGGATTCGCAGTGTCGGCACCCCACCAGGTGGACGGGTGACACAAAGAGAGTCGCGGAGATTCGCTGGCGCTATTTCAGGAAGCCAGCAGTGGACGTCTATCGGCTTAAACGACGACGACGATGAATAAATTAACTCGAGAATTAAAAAGTTGTAAATCATCTGCAAATAGTCCTCAGTCCTCTGATGGAAAAAAACCTCAGTCCTCTGATGAAAAACACCGAGGGTTCCATACTATAAAAGAAGTAAAACGTTATATGAATCACTTTTTTGCACTGAATTTATGAGAAGGTATAATTTACAAGTAGGCTACTTTTGTTGGCGAACCGCAAACCTAACTTTGTTTTGGCAGTTTATTGTTATTAACAAAAAAAGTATACTTGTTAGAGAGTTGATTTTATTTTTCCTGAAAAATATACGTTAATTGCTATTTATTATAATTATTTCAGATTTTTCGGTCGATAAACTTCGGAGATAAGGGGGGAGTAACGGTATTTTTTTGACAGTTTGCTCAATAAATCAAAAACCATCAGGCATAAAAATAAATAAAAATTAGTTTTAGTATACACAAGTAACGCCCTTTCTTATGATACTACACTCAATAATGCTATCTCATTTTGAAATTTCAATACTCCCGTTTTCCCCCCTTTTTAAATAAAAATAAAAACAATTTTTTTACGATTGCTATGACGTCGGGTCACTTTTACCTATAACAATTCTAAATTTCAGGTCGATAGCTTGAATAGTTACTGAAATAATTGAGTGTGACAGACGGACGGACGGACGGACGGAGAAAGACTCACCTTAGGGGTTCCATTTTACCATTTTGGTATGGAACCCTAAAAACAGGGTTTTGAAATATAAAGACTATAAGTATACTTGTACATTAAAATTTTACAGGACAGGCAAATCCGTGTTTTCCTACTCTTTTCCAAACGATGCCTGTTTACACTACAGCTGTAAATAAGTCACTTACTTGGTGCGATGTGCGCCACGCAGAGCAGCACGAGCTGCGCCGCGCGCTGCATCGCTCGCTGCGGCGCGCACGCGCGGCGCTGCGCACGCCACGCACGACGCCCGCGCGCATGCACGCACTCCCGCCGCGCGCCCGCCGCGCCGTCCACCGCCGCACCTGCAGACAATGACATTACCATTACAACGAATACTGACAACGATATTAACATGACAATGATACCTGGAGAACATAGGAACACTCTAACATGTGACAAGCTGCCTTTGGTTCACTCGGGTATCCCAAAAACGCAAAATGCTCCCTTATCTTTTGTCTAAATTATGAAAGGAATCAGAATTCAGAGCAACATTTAGGCTTTCTAGGATTACAATGACTTTTTTAGGACTTTTGTTATGGGATGTCCTTTCCGAAAATCAAAATACATTTAGTTAGTAGAGCCTGTTTCACGACCGCCAGATAAACTTTATCTAACGAATTAACTTGACATTTTGACAGATTCGCAATACAAAAATTGTCATAACGTCATTCGCTAGATAAATTTCTGGAGATTGTGAATAAGGCCCTTAGTTTTTTAGTACAAGAGGCCTTGTCTGAAAATAACCATTGAACGAAACCTAAATAGGCATCAAATCAATGTCTTAATATTATGACGTGTCTAAGAACTTTTTAACGTTTAACACGATAAGTGCGAAGCGAGGCCTAAATCACCCCTGATGCAACTTCCCTGTGGTGCGGCAAGCAAAAAAGTGAATTTCTCTGTCGTGCGAATGGCATAGCTTTGGTTTGGTCCAGTGTAGGAAAGAGATAAATATATATTTGAGATCACTAATGGTTCCGGACTCGGTGGTGTACCTACCTTGGTACCGGATGTCTTAGGCCTCGTGCCGCACTGAATTAATATAATTTTAATGCAGTGCGGAACGAGGCTAAAACGTCCCATGTCCCCCCTGACCTCGTACCGCACTCAACGCGAGCTTCCCGCGACCAGTGTTGTGCATCACGTCGATTGGAGAGCACGTCCTTTTAATTTTTTAATGTTAATTCAAGTTCTAATAATTGTATTTATAAAGCCCGAGGCAGAATAAATAGGACAGTTTCTTTTCTACTTCTGGTTGCCTTTTTTTTCTATTCTGTGAACCGCATTAAGATTTTCATATACAAATAGAAAGCTAAACCTTATGCATAAACCGTAATCCATTATTTTCCAATAATAAGTCTGTAATAGGTGCCTCTTAATGGTATAGAATGGAACGCTTCGTGCGCGAGTCCGACTCGCACTTGGCCGGTTTTTTTTTCTTTATGGCGCCTTCAAGCACAATTTAGATTATTTAAAAAAAAATGTATCCTTTGATAGCTTTGTGTTGTTTTGCCAGGTTTTGCCCTTAAAACGATCTAATGAGATATAATTGATCAAAATCGGTCAAGTCGTTGCGTAGTTAAGACAGTTTAAAAACGTCGATATTATTTTTCCCATCACTAATCGCAGCGAAAATTTGCCCTATTTCAGTGCGTTACGAGGTGTATAAGATCCCATATTTTGTTTTGCTAATAATTCCTAAACTAGCCATCAGATCCCGGGGCGACGGTGGATTAGGGTTCATCAATTCACTGTCTATATCAATAAGGACCAAAATTCTCATTTATCTTTGATTTCGCGCCAGAAAATGGATTTTAGTCTGTAAAAGGAGGTGGGGTCTAATAGACCGCGTGTCGCCCTAACGTCTGGTCACGGTACGGGCCGATTATACCTCGTGCCGCAGGAACGGAAAGTATGCAAAAATTGGTGCCGCAGCTAACGTGTTAATTTTATAGAACACTGAATGAAAAATCATATCTAAATAATCTCGATACTATTTCAATGACATAAGTATTTATAATTTTCATACGCTTACAAAAAATTTTTTGACTATTTTTATAAGTTATTTACAAGCTGGTTTTAAAAGCCAACAAAAAGACCAAAAATGTGGAAAATATAAGTTGAATTAGGCAAGAATTTGAACCCCACTTAGTAGAATAACGCTGAGCCTACCTATAGAAGAATAATAGTAATTAGATACGTGTAGCAACCTGAACAATGAACATAGCTCTCTTCAGAGACTCATTCGGGAATATCAGCTAAATAATTTAATTTGCTCCCTCACCGATGTTGTTATTAGATTAGGTTTGGACTTGTAATAAAATAAGGTAAAATCCTATTATGCTTCTCGCCTTTACGGCCTTCTGTTCGCAGCCAAAAATACGAAGAATAAATCCAAAAAATAGCGAAATCTCTCGGGACCACAATGTCGTAGTAATTTTCTAAAGGCTCCTTTTAATTTCATTTCATAAACCTCGGGGATATAATATTCAACAAATGAAACATATTATTAAATTTTCTTTATTTTCTCGTGTTCCCGTATCGTTCATCCGACTGCGCTATATCATTGGCATGCTGTTTTGGAGTCATTATTAGTTAAATTACCGAGTTGTTAAACAGTACATTATGATTTCATCGAATTATTACAAACATCAATAAAAATAATTCAACAGAGAAACTTAGTTAAAAAAAAACTTCTTGAATGTTCCAAACTCAGTTACAATCGAAACATTTGAAACGGTTTCAAAAAAATTGTACCAAAGTCGGGCCATTATCATCGTGGACAAAACGTAAAATCGATTAACCCGATAATATTGCAATAATATCGATGCTTGACCACAGAATACAATCCACTCAGCTTGTACGTGATTTTAAAGCTCAGTCGAGAATTGTTTTGAATGACTCTATCTCAGATAGAGAGAATTGGTCACCATTGTAGGTCTACATTTCCAATTTTTAAAACATGCCTTTTCTTTCCCCTTAATAAATTTAGAGCCTCAACCCACCTTTTAAACGGGTTGGCAGCTTACAAAGTGACGGCAACATAATTCCACAAAAAGTAATAAGAAATGTCAATAAAACAATTTTATTTACAGGAGTCTTGCCGTTTATAATAACGCGATTTCATTTCGGAATAATAAAAGTTTACTCAAAGCATTAAATTCGGCAACCCCGAATACCATCAATGTAAAAGGGAAATAATTTCAAAAGGGCAAAGTTTGTGCAACCCCGGATAGTCTGAGAGGCAGAGCAAAAATTCTTCGTACTTTTGTACAAGCTTGTTGGTGTGTTTGGGTCAAATTGTGTAAAGTAAGTGCTTTAAAATGACATCTACTATTCAGTTCGAGATTTGATATTTATGTAGATCGGTTTCTGCTACCATACAATAATTATTAACATTGAAGAATAATACTCTGATGTCACTGCGAGTAACAATAATGACCAGCGAAAACTATAGTCTTGTGAATCTTTTGAAAATCCAAACAAAATCAAATAATTTCATCATGAGCACATGAAATATAGATAGTTGTTCGATTTAACGACAGAGTCAAAGAAGTTATTTTTTGCATTAAAAAATTTTACCCTCCAGATTTTCCTCTTTATTAATGTTAATAAAATCAAGTTTAGTTAAGACTCTTACTTCTGTTGATTCAATATTGACACCAATCAAATGAATTTGAGCCAGCACAAAAAAAAAGTAACTCAAATAATTTTTCTTTTTCAATAATAACTAATTATTTATTATTTTGCTGAAATATATCATTTGATCATCTTGTGTCTTTATAACCTGTGTAATGTTTAGATTTTTTCCTAATAAAATATATCGACTGTCTCGTGGACTATTCTTACTTTAACCTCCATTAGGAGCAGGAACAAAGTTTTCGAACTGTGCAAACATTTTTGTAACTTGCCACTCCAGTTATTTACTTATTGCTGTACTGTTAAAATTCGGAGAAAATATTAACACGAAAACAAGTTTGTATAATGCAAAGTGTAGTTTATATAGTATATATAATAAAATTATGTTATTTTCGGTTATTAAAATGGATATATAACCTCTGAATTAACTCAATTCATCCTTGAAGAGAAGTGCAAACCCGTAGAAGACTGAGACCGGACACAGGAAGGAAAAACTGAATTACTAGTTATTACTTGACTGAAATCTCACCTAATGATAACTTAGAAAAGGTACAACCACCATAACAACCGAACTCTTAATGACTTGTCGGTAAGCTTTATTGGAACTAAAAATATGTCCTTACCATCAATAAAATAATTCAGGTTGCTTACATTTTCATAAAGCTAAACGTGCCAGGACGTTCATCTGTTGTTAAAGGATACGTCTGTCCATGTCAGATGCAATGACTTTGAAATGCAATGTCATTATGATGCATTACCATTATGTTTTGGTAATTGCGCCAGCTACATCCTTTCAAAAGTTCAAACCGACACATAGTAACATTGTGATATAAGGGTGGAAAGGAACAAGCCCGAGCCGAAGGCGAGGGTTTTGAATGTCAAGAGTTTGCAATAACCTACACAGTACACACCCGTGTCTTACGACGTTTTTCAATACAGTAAATCAAAATCGTCGTATCTTGTACTGTTACTGCTTAGCGACAGAATATATGAAACCTCGATAGAGTTGATCCGGACGAACTCAGCAAAAAAATCCTACCAGCTGGTATTGAACATTATTTACGTATTCAAAATATATTTTAGCGGCTAAATTAACAATTTGTCACGCTCCTGTAGCGGGATAAATTCCACGTGCTCCGCGCGCCTTGTTCCGTATTGTGAGTTATTATTCACACATTTCACACATTTTCCAGCGCCAACCTACTACGTATTGAAATTACAAATTCAAATTTGCGTTGAATAACAGCAAAATGTGCGTGAACTTGATTACTTGTGAATAACGTCAGACGCATTTGTTTAGCTGAAATGTTTATGTGATTCGGATAACAATGATAATTTTCTGCGAACTAGAAATGAAGTAAAATGAAATATATTCATTATCGTAGGCGCGTATTGGCACCGCATTGCATGTCCTACATTTCCCAATAATGTTGTTAAAATGGTTCATAAACCCCCAATATTCACTTCGAAAGCCAAGTTAGCTATTCCATAAACCTTTACTTTCTGATTGCTCAATGAGGTAATGTGGTTATTGAGCTAAATAACAACTTTGGACAGACTCTACCAATGAAATGCTATTGATTTAATTCAAACGCGCGAACAACTAACGTTACCTATCACAATATTGGCACAACCAATAGTTCGATACTCGTGTAAAGTTGGAACTAATTTAACTTAGAGTAGTTACGTAAACTTCGCAAGTGAAAACCAAACAAACAAAACCAATAATTGTAATTGCAGGAGCAATCTTAATTGAAAATGATTGTAAAATATTACGACCGTAAACATTCTGAACACAAATACGGACACAAAATAAATAACCGGCGGCGGTAGCGAACGTGGCAAAACTAATTAGGCACAGTTCACTTGCGAATCGGAGTTAACTCCGTAATGAAATTCCAAACGGACCGGAGCGGGGCCCTTCCGGTAACGAGGTCCCGAAAATTTATATCGCAAGTTGGAAACTACCTGCACGACCGCCATAAGCGATCGCCCATAAACGACTAGACCAGCCCATTACAGATGAGAAGTTACAATCCCGATTGTGCAGGGCGGGGCCCTAGGTCCGCTGCTATTCATCCTTTATGTAATTACTGACTATAACACTTCAACCCTTAAAATTACACCAATCCACTATAGGTTTCCATCAGGATCGTTTCTGATAGTTGGCATGGAATTTTGCTTTGATTTTAGTTCTGCGAAATAACATAAAATTTTGTTTATTCAACTACTCCAACGATCAAAACGAAGGTGTTGTAAATGTAGTTACTAGTCATCTTTTGTCCAACATACGAACGTGAAATTTTATGCCCATGGGAAGGATTTGTTGATATTATTTTATGCCTAACAGTGCTTATGAGTATAGCTGCAATTCTTACACTTGAATTTGAAGTAACAAAGGATTTTTGTGCAAAAGAAAATTCGTATAGGAGTTAGACTTTGTTAGTTATGTAACGTTTAATATATATAGCTTTACTTAACGATACATAACAAACAAAGTGGATAATTGAGTTTTCAGTAATATTTGGTAAATAATTGAAGTTTTCATAAAACTGGATAATTTTAATCTGCCAAATACGACGAATTTCTAAACCACTCAATCAATAATAATATCAATACTTCTTCTACATCTGAACTATGAAACGAATTCTGGTCCCATTGTTTATCGTAGTTGCGAAGTAGAATAGCCTGCAACAATTTGACTGATTTATCTAAAATTGAAAACAGCATATAGATTGTACCCTGAATTAACACATATACTTCTTTTATCATGACTAAAGTACATGATTCCTAAGAAAAACCCAAAAAAGTGTTTTTGTCAAATAATCTGGGGAACTTACCTAATAATATTGTTAAAAACCACCACATATGCGTCAGCAAGCGGAAAAATGTTTCAGATAAGTAACTTATGTCAAAGTGGGTTTGTCAGCTAACAATCACCAGATTACAACTAGTCAAGGCGAATTTTTGAGCACCCAGCAATCTTTAGTCGAGATTTTTGTTAGCAGCACAATTTCAAAGCATCTATTATATACTGACGTGGCTCTGTGATTTCCTTCTCCAGGCTAAATTCTGAGATCCGTTAAGAAATGAACATCCGTTCTACAACGAATTTTTCACGAGCACTAAGATAAATTATCAACTGTTATTCTGACCCAATGGTCCAGTACTCTGCAGTAGCCTTACATCGCATAAAGCAGCTCCCCATGAAGAGCTGAAGCGATGATCGTTGTTGTGCAAGAATAAAGCTTTTAATCTTTCGCCCGCACACAACCGCCGGGATGTAGAGCGGCGCAATGTGGGATAACCACTTGAGCGATTGTCGCGAGGGCATCTACCCGCAGGCAATTTTCCCGCTGCGTTTATCGCCGCACTTGTCAACAACCGCATTTAAACCACAGCCGGTATAACCGCGCAACCGCGATCTCGATTCCGCATACGTCCTACTGAACGAGTTACCTCCATTGGTACTTTACTGGCGTGTACGTGACAGATATTAAATTAACGTGAATTTCTTGTGAATACACAGTCATTTCAATCCGTAATATGTTTATATTCTGGGTAATTTTGAATCTTTAAGGTTAATAACAATCAAAGTATGCGTCGGACCTGTGACTCATCTCATCTAATAGTAATTAACTATGCAGCCTAAGATATTATCGGACTAAACTGGAAGAGACTGAAATAAATGATAATTCACCCGAATCACCATTAGAGGTTACTTACACCATGGGAAAACTATTTTGGCCACTTGTATAGTACAATTTTACAGTAACATGAAACTCTGCCAAAATATTCCGACGAGTAAAAACGAGTTAGTCACACATTAGTCCGCCCATACGAGCATACTCCATCCTCGAGCAGTAAAGAACAGTCCTAAACCGCGAATAATGTTTCGCGCTAACCGAGATTGATTCAAATACAGCGGCCGCGTAAACTAGCGCAAGTATCTACGCGGGGCGGTATCTAGTAGCTGGCATACAGAGATACCAAGATTCACGTATCGAACAGCCCACTCTTAGATATCACTCACACACGACATCTCCGTCAGCACTATTTAGGTTTTGTGAGTTGCATTTCATAGCATAAGATTTTTTCAACAAAAATGCAACTACGTCTCACGTACGTACTAATCTCAGTTATTTAACGTTTGAACTCTACTTTAACTGTGAAATCTGGCAGATTGATAAAAACACAAGAGGCTCACTAATAATAATTTTAAGTACCTAACAATATTATGAACGTCGTGCGTTTGTAAATACTAAACATCAATTATTTATCGGTGTAGGAAATCCTTGTGTGACTTAGTTCACTAAGATGTTCTCAAAGGTGTGTCAATCCCGCCTACCCGCACTTGGTCAGCGTGGAAGGCTATGGTTTCCTGGAATGCCCAGCACTGGCACATAAAATAATTCAGAAGTTTTTAGCTGCAGAATGTGTGTAGGTAAGTTACGTATGCGGGACTGACAACTGAGGTTCAGTATACCAAGTTATAAAACAGTGAAGCTATGTGAGCTTCACTTCTGTTCTCTGTCTATTTTATGATACAGCTAACAGCAATTTAGCGGAATGGCCCATTAAGAGCGCGAATTACGCGTTAACACCCGCCTGTAAACAGTGGGCACATTCTTCGCATCCTGATGCGATGAGATTTTAAAGTCTTCTGTACACTTGCTTATGTACAAAATGCGTAAAAAAGACGAATAAATTATTGTCATTTTCTGACTTTTCCATTAGTGTACGTTAGTGTACGCGTCAAGGCCATTCGTCCTCAGCAGCTGTCATCTGGTCGTCACCGAAAAGAGCAGATGGCGCCTAAGGCCCAATTGCGTCGGCCTGGGTTAGTTAACTCAGAGTTAGCACGCTAACCCAGAGTAAGTTGTCAAAATTGTCCAATGAGAGACGTTGACTCTAGGGTTAAAAATGTAAATATTTAACTCCCGTTTCACGCAAGTGAACCTAAGAGTCAATCTATACCGCGGCGGAATGGAATGGATGTGACTTTTTTATATAGCATAATGAACTTTACGTCAATTGTATAAGATACAAACTAAATACGAGCTAAAAAAGGTCGCGCGTCTTCCGGGAAATCCTCGCGCAATCTCAAGAATTATTTATTGGGTATCTTATACAATTGACATAAACTTCATTGTGCTGTGTAAAAAAAGTCACTTCTATTCCATTCCACCGCGGTGTAAATTGGCCCTATGAGTAGCGGGCATTCATTTACTGTCGTGATTGCACGCATTCACGGCTATCATTAGGTATTATTGATCTCAGCTAGAAACAATCTTGTTCTCGGTTATGTCTCACTTTGTTAGTACCGGAGATAAAGAACTATTCCGGTGTTAAGGGTTCCCCGGTTGCGAAGAGCTATGCTTTTAGCTGGTATGTGTATTTTTTCCATAACTTTTGTTTGGCCGTTCTATAGAAGAATGATGAAGCCTAAAAGAGGTAAGAAACAAGATTCAATGTCTAGATACGCTTAGAAAAAAACTTCTGTTACAGCAACAAATAGCTGTTTCAAATTCAACTCGATTTAGCGCTGGACACTATGTGCAATGGTATGCAATCGAATAAAATGTTAGCGGGGAAAGTCCATTGGGTAATAAAATGTTATTACGACATGAATTTAAAAATGACTTTTGATTTTTTTATAAAATCGGCTTCAACTGCGAAATATAGGAGACATGGTCAGTGACTGTGGGCCTTACAAGAAATCTCAGAGTCACTATATAGGTGAGGCAGACATAAGGAGATCCGCAGACAAACCCGAGTCACCGTCACAGCTCTACCTATATTGAATAACAAAGGGCGCAGTAGATAGTTCCTGATACCGACGGACGTCGGGAATCCAAAGTACCTAATATCTATTTGTGCCCAAAGTGTGCTAGTGTGGGCTGGAATAGTAAGCCTGCAGGATAAGGCGTAGTGCTGGCAGATCTTCCACCAGAAGCTGCGCAGATTGGAAATTTCGACAGAAGGCATTCCAGTGGATGTCGCAGTGGTTAAAACGAATGGAATACACGCGGGCAAAGTCACTAGCTAAAACAAGTATTGAATAAAGTCTTATTAATATTGAACTGTGTAAAATGGAAGATACTCTATAAACAAAACGGTTCTCGTAAAATATAAAGCTATGTGTAAATAAAGAATCAATGTTACGTTACTGGAGTGAAGCTGGGTTTTAAAATTCATATCTCTGTGTTCAAACGGATCGTATTTTTGGAGGCGATGTTTATTCTGGGAGTATTAAGTTTGCGCTAGCGCCGCCACCATGACTGTGATCGTTTCGATAGAGCAAAGTTTTGAAATCTGCGGACGGCCGGCGCCTGGCTACAACAGAATAGCCAAAATATTCTGACAGATCCACTGAATCTAATATCTAACGTTTTTCACGAGTAAAATCAGTCAGATCGAATTGTACTCACTTATGAAGTATTTCTGTAATTAGCTGACATGAAAAGACACATATTGAAAAGTCTTTCACGCTGCTCAGAACAAAATAGAGAAGCAGGCAAACAGGTTTTCTTTGCGATTATCATTCACAAATCTCTATTTATAGACCAACAATTAATATTGATTGATTTACATAAAATTCCGAAACTATTCAAATTCTAGAACTATTGAAAACAACATTCATAGCGGATGATTAATGAAATATACAGTTATTTCGGGCGCACAAATTCCTAGCGCGGTGAGCAGTGACATGTTGGTCGCACACCAACATGTCCTGTCACACACTATCTGTCACAAAGCCAATGGAGCCACTGGCCGCGACGAAACTAAAATTGAAACTTTAGTGTTGTGGTCGATGACTACTGCGCTGTTGAGTGGCGAGTAGACAACTCTATAACATTAGATGTGACGTGTTACATCTAGATAATAAAATAATTGGTCAAGTGCGATTTGGGCTCGTGCACTGAGGGTTTCGTACTTTCAAACCCCATTCACAATAGTATTAAAGTAAACTGAACACCCCTGCATACCAAATTCAAGAACGAGCAAAAAAATCACGTTTGTTGTATGGGAGCTCTCCTTGATTTTTTATTGTATTTTAATTTTACAATTTATTTTTACAGTAAATATATAATTATATATTCTGTGAACATTTTAAGCATCCACCTGTTACTGTTATCAATATACAGCAAAAACTAGCAAAAAAATCACGTTGGTTGTATGGGAACCGACTTAAATATTTATTTTATTCTAGTTCTTAGTATTTGCTGTTATAGCGGCAACAGAAATACATCATCTGTGAAAATTTCAAGTCTGTAGCTATCACGCTTCAAGAGATACAGCCTGGTGAAAGACGGACGGATGGACGGACAGCGAAGTCTCCGTAATAGGGTTCCTTTTTTACCCTTTGGGTACGGAAACCTAAAAAACCAAAAAGAAGAAACTGACTAACTAACATATAAATGCATAGCCCAAACCGCTGGTGTGTTCCTTATGAGATCTAGGCGTGCACTAAGAACGTATTTTTTAATACAGTTGCTCAAAAAGTGGCGTATTGCAGGGACGTATAGCGTTCGGGATGTGGGCTATTACATACTCGTGCTTTTTTTTTACCTTTCCCGAACTCGTGCGTTATCTTTCCCAACTGTCAAAATAATGTCTATTAAAAAGAAAAACCAACCATGAAGTTTTTACTAAAAAAATTCATAAAAGTTTTTATGATACATGCAAATACGTATATTTCTAAAAAGAAGCTACTAATTTGTTTCAATATCAGATTTGATTGAATGAGTTTGGTTAGGTTTCATTTCATCTCATTAAATTTCATTTTCATTTCATATCAATAAAAAAAATTCTACTGAAGACTTGGCTGTATGGGCATAGTTCCCTTTGCGTACCAGAATATTATTTAGTCTATGACCAAATTTTTTTTTACTTTTTTTTAAATCATCAGAATGGGTGAAGAAAAAAAAAACCGCTTATATTCTACGGTTGGCGCCATTTTTCAGAAATTTTCTTTGCGAGTTTAGTTGTTTGTTGCACAAAATGCTTCGGAGAACATTTTACCGGAAAAGTCAAAAAGTCGCTACATATCTACATACGACGAATTTATTGCGTGGAGAGAAGAGAAAAAAGCAAATAGTTTTTCAGAAAATGTTAAGTTAGTTGAGTTTATTGTGTTTTTATTATTTTATTAAATTGCTTCATTTTTTCGCAACTGTATTAAAAATAATCGTTCAGTACACGTGCGGAACCGTCATTGCAACTTGTTCCGACTGTCAACCCTCGCTTTCGGCTGCGCCTCGGCTCGGGTAGACATTTGTCGGAACTCTTTGCAATAACAGCCTTTCCGCACTTGTAATGAAACATACTATTTCAAAATTCACCACCTAAGACGGTGAAACGGAGGTCCGATGTTTGAATATTACCCAGTTTAAATATTCCTTCACGCCGCAACTACTTATTGGAAATTTTTAGCCAAAATTTGGAATGAAGATAGATTATGTCCTAAATGAATACCAACGCTACTTTTTATTCCGGAAAAAAGTCTATGGTTCCAGTAACGCGGGCAAAGCCGCGGGTAACTGCTAGGTGGTAACACATATTTACCACCTCTACTGTTTTATTACCTCCCCGGGAATTAAACCTGTGACTTTGTTCTTAAACACAGTGCCAACACCGCCATGATAGCGTATGATGGTCCGGAATTTTTCATTATCGACTTAACTTCAATAATTCACAAGTGAACTGTGATTAATTAGTTTCGGTACGTGCCGTTTTATTTGTACGGCCATTTATATTGTTCACTGAACATGAAACGTGCGAATATTTTCATGTTCAGTTCGCTCTTTGACCTTCGCTTTTCAATACATTTTTTTTATTCGGGTGCTTAAAAGTTAAACCATGAAATTAATGAAAAAAGCGGCCGGATTTGAATCGGCAGGACCAAACACATTATATCAAATCATCATAAATATCATTATTATATCGTACCAAAATCAATCCCCTTTTCCTAGTAAACATGGTATATCGATGGAATAGTTGACTCCGTTTTATTTTTTACTTCGAATTTTTACGAGTATGACGAAACGATATAAATATCTCTGATGTCTTGACTGGGTAACTTGAGGCCATAGACCAGTGGTTTTGTACTCACTGCTTGCTAGAACTTACAAGGCCTACAATCTTCATCTTCAAGTTACCATTATAGACCTTTATATTACGTTCAGCGGTCTCCCTACAAAAACTTAGTGTTTATAGTTTTAGTAGAAGTAAATAGCTTACACAACTCACCTTACATGTTTAAGACAATTTTTGCTTAAAATTCGGCTTCCTCCAAGCGGCCTTAGTATTGTAATGACTTGGAAATTACTATAATAGACATTGACTGACACTGCCTGTCAGTTATTGACTGACTAGCGTGCCGTGAATGTCCCGATATCGCACGAAGGCAGTGTGAACGCGTACCATGCGTGTTTGACTTCTCATAAATCGTTTATTGATGAAATGATTACACTTGTCATTATTGGTATTTGACTGACAGTTGCTTCTGTTGAATTACCTGTTTAGCTATTTTAGAAGAGCCGCAGTAATCAAGCGGTTTTATTCACGAGATTTATGTAGGTTATAACCTATTATGCTCAGACCATTTTTGAACTGCTTGTAAGTTACGGCCGCAGCTGGTTACTACCCCATCCATGAAGATTTATATACATTTATAAGCAGTCACAGACATTATAAGCATTCTAATGTAATGCTGTGTAGCGATTAATAAGGGACGTTTTCTTCGACTGCATCTTCACTTGCCATCTTGTGGTGTTAGTACAAGTTTTTCGAAAAAACGTTTCGAATACCGATTTGGTTTGCCTTACGAGGAGAAACGGAAAACGTATAAATCTATCGAATTCGTATCATTATTGTTATAACTTGTACTTGCCTGCAGGTAGAGATCTAGTCAAGAAGTACTCGTATCTTTCCATGTCGTTAAATAAAACAGTAATTCAATTCTTCTGTATAAACATAGTCTACGTGCATTATTGGGGAAACGGATATTTTGTTACCAAAGTCCAAGCCAGTAATTTTCGAAATAACCTCACAAGATTACGATCAAAAACTTTAGCTACATCGTCATAATAATATAACCACTACTTTAACTAGCCTGTTGATTTTATACTTGAGTCGTAAAGCGAAGGGACTACGTAATACACAGTTTTACGAGCCCTTTCATTACCGAATGCCACCACAGCCTATCGGAAATGAGCAGTAAACGAATGGAATGTTTCATGTTTTTATTATACTAGATTTTATTATACTTGAGGTTAGGTTTAGATCTTGGTTTTTGGTTTCCCTTCATAAAGTTGCACTTAAGTGCTTAAGCAAGTTGTGGTGGATTTAATTTCCGGAAACAAAATATTATTTACAATTTAACGAGATAACCTGACAAACGTTGTTTTGTGGAGTTCAGTTTCAGTTTTTTTTCTAGTTTTGATTTTATTGGATGATAAAACATTTGACGTAGTGAACTAATGTTGCTTTCAGCTTTGTTCTATAATGTGAGGTCTTTGTACAACCGACTAAGGTTCAGCTGTTGACCTTAATAATTGGTTCAAGACTTCATGTCTGGTATTTGTCAAAAATACAATCTAAATTTTATACCTAATCTTTTGTGATGAAATGCCATACTTTTGGCGGTCTAATCAGAAATGAGGAGATCCGTAAAAGAAACAAAGTGACCAAGATAGTGTCGCAAAACTGAAGTGGCAATGGGGTATGGCATATGACTCGTATAGGACCGAAGGACGTTGGGGACCCAAGGTGCTGGAATGGTGGCTACGCACCAGAAAGCGGAGTGTTGGCGGCTCCCACTAAGTGAACGAACGACATAAAGAGAGCCAATGTCAGGCAGCATGAGATCCTGGTATTTGGCGGTCATTTCAGGAAGCCTATGTCTATCAGTGGACGTCCATCGGCTGAAATGACGAAATTTTTGTCTGCCGGGCTTCAGCCAAATAAAGTAGCAACTTTCCGAGGCCGGATTCGTCAGTGTTTTTTAATAAATCGCATTATTTTCTCAAAAACTCTTGCGAGCGTCTATTGCGGGAATAACTCGAGCTGACAGCTCCAGTGACTCGCAGATATGACAGACTCCATTACCGACCTATCCCAAATAAAAGTTACAGATACAATTTCTTATTTTTAAGGACACCATTTTATAAAAGAAAATTTTGGTTGGTATACTTACGAGTATCTAGTTGTGCATTTTGACGCTAATTTATTGTGAATTCTATAAAAGTTACTTTAAAAACCGTATTTAGATAATAGTCTATAGAACAAGATACATTTAAACTGTGATTATTACAAAACATGTCTCTAATAGTAGAGAAATATTACTTAGGACGTGAATATGTAAATTATTGGTATTTAAATTTTTGGTTTCAAATCAGGACCAATAATGGACTTTGTTATCAGTGTTGGTAAACTTACAATCTAATGCAAAAAAAATGCTATGAGCTAAACCACAACCATTAGAAAAACTGTTGAATCAATGAAAGTCCATTCGTACAACACCAAGAAACGTTTTGATCACATGAGACGCCAAAACGACTTTCCGGGAAAACATTTTACTCACTTGGGAGAGCAATAAATACAAGGTAACTATTTCTCTGTAAAACTAAAAAAACAGCCAAATGCGAGTCGGACTCGCGCACCGAGGGTTCCATACCATAAAAGAAGTAAAACATTAAAAGATCACTTTTGTTCATGAATTAACGAGTATAATTTACATATAGGTAATTTTGTTGGCCAACCGTAAACCTAACTTTGCTTTTTGGTGGTTTATTGTTATTATCAAAAAAAGTATAATAGTTACGGAGTTGATTTTATTTT
This sequence comes from Coenonympha glycerion, assembly GCA_963855885.1. Classification (NCBI taxonomy): domain Eukaryota; kingdom Metazoa; phylum Arthropoda; class Insecta; order Lepidoptera; family Nymphalidae; genus Coenonympha; species Coenonympha glycerion. Next base: position 445,439 of record OY979627.1, read on the forward strand.
TCCTGTAAAATATACATTAATGTCTATTGATCATAATTGTTTCAGTTATTTCGATTGATAAACTTCGGAGATAGGGGGGGGGGGGGTATTTTTTCCGACAGTTTGCTCAATAAATCAAAAACTATCAGGCATAAAAATAAATAAAAATCGGTTTTAGAATACACAAGTAACTCCCTTTCATATGATACCCTACTCAATATTTTTATTTCATTTTGAAAATTCGAAGCCCCGTTTTTCCCCCTTTTAAATAAAAATAAATTCAATTTTCAATGTTTTATGATTGCGATGGCGTTGGGTCACTATTACCTAAAACTATTCTTAATTTCAAGTCGATAGCTTTGATAGTTACTGAAATAATCGAGTGTGACAGACGGACGGACGGAGAAAATCTCACCATAAGGTTACCAAATTGGTATGGAACCCTAAAACTGTTAAATCAATGAAAGTCCATTCGTACAACAGCAAGAAACATTTTGATCACATGGGACGCCAAAACAACTATTTATACCGGGAAAACATTTTACTCACTTGGGAGAGCAATACAAGGTAACTATTTTTCTGTAAAACTATAAAACGAATACAAGACTTTAAAGAAGAATAGTATCAGGACAAGGGGGTAGAAGCTGCTCCATCGCTTCATCAGCTATCCCCCCGTGTAAAGCAGCCATTAATCAATGGAGCGAAACAGTGAGATCCCAGAACTGGCACAGTATGCCAGACTTTCCACCTCCAATGCTTACGTCATCACTCCGAACTGAGATCAGTACGCACTTTTGCATACTGCCGACCTTTCTAAAGAAGGGTGAACACTCCTGAATCAGTCAATCGCTATGATCACGATTAGGTGGTTCAAGATCGTGATCATAGTCCACAATTCACACCATAAGCCCACATCAGTAGAATTCTGCTGATGTTGACTTGGTGTTCCGGAGCGTGGAATTGATGGGAAAACACAGCTCGCAGGCCTGATATACATTGAGACTTCATATCTCAGGGTGATAGAATGGTGCTTCAGTCAACGCGATATATCGCTGCACGCTGCGTCATGAAAAAGAGGAACTTACCGCCTGTAGCGCTCTCTGATGCTCTCAAACGGACCTACCATGCACCGTTACCACGTGCCGTAGGTATCGTTTCCCTATTTTTACGCATAACCTAGCATACAGCGACATATCTAAATACGCTAAACTAATTTGATCGGTGTAAAAGATAGCTCTAGTTTTATGATTAGTTATTAATCCAGTTAAGATATTTATTATTATAGAGCTGACCCCATTGTGTGTTTAAAACAAATAAAAAAGACAAAACAAAACAAATAAACATATAAATGACCTTTTAAAGCCCGGAATCCTTGGGTATGCAGATGACAGCACAGTAACGGAGAGATATATGTCCAGTCCGCGCGCCGGAACGAATGACATCAACGAGCACAGAGAGGCGATGATTGCGCGTTTAAACTCCACCCTTAAAGAAGTCTCCGACTGGGGCGATGCCAATTTGGTAGAGTTCAACGCCACTAAGACACAGGCATGCCTACTGACAGCTAAAAGGAGTCCCTTCACCTTAACTCCCACTTTCCGAAATATATCCGTACCTGTAACCGACCACATTGATCTCCTAGGCCTCGACATCTCAGCTAACATTAACTTCGGTAGATCCATCGAAGCTAAAGCCAAGACTGCCGCCAAAAAGCTTGGCATTCTTAATAAAGTCAAGCGGTACTTCACTCCTAAACAACTGACCACTTTGTACCAGGCACAAGTTCGGTCTTGTATGGAGTACTGCAGCCACCTCTTCGATGGTTCCGCCAAATACCAGCTGGCGGCCTTAGATGCTGTAGATCGTCGGGCTAGGAGACTCATTGGCGAGGGCTCGCCTCTTGTGGCGAAGCTTCATAGTCTTGAGCATCGCCGCAAGGTGGCGAGCCTGACGGTTTTTTATAGGATATATTTCGGGGAGTGTGCTCAGGAGCTGTTTGATCTGGTTCTTCCCTCACCATTTTTCCACCGCACCGCAAGACACCGGGTGAACTTTCATCCCTATGTCGTCGCCATACCACCAGTACGCACGAAGCGATTCGCTTCTTCATTTTTAGTACGCATGGCTAAGGTTTGGAATTCTCTCCCGAAATCTGTTTTCCCCGCATGTTACGACCTGGGTGCTTTTAAAAAAAGAGTGAATAGGCATCTTCTAGGTAAGCGCGCTCCATCTTCGACCATATCGACACTTTCCATCAGGTGAGATTGTGATCAAGCGTAAACCTATAAAGTATAAAAAAAAAAAAAAAAAAAAAAAAAAAAGACATAAATTTGAATAAATTTGAAATATCAAAGGTAAAAACTAATAACTGAGATTTGGATATTAATGTAGGTCTGCTAACCTCTAGGATCTTGGTCTATTTAACTTGTAGTGGAACGAAAGCTCGTACAAAGGATAAAAACTCCGGAGAGATGAAATCGGAGAATTGAGAGAGTTGCAATGAGACGTCTTAACTCGCTCTGCAGGTTCTCTCTTAACCTAATTTCCATCGGAGCGTGGAAATGCAGCCTTTTTTAAAACGACTTCAAAAAAGATAATCGACTTCAAAAGACTTGTAATTCATTCGTTTTTGGACATCAAAGCTGCTCTCGTTAGGTAAAATGAATTAAAAACCTACGTATTATACCATAGTGTTGTAAAAGATGAGCGAGGCTTGCAAATTCGCATCTGCATGTTAGCTATGATGGTTATAGCCCTTCTCATACTGAGAAGAACCCTGTCAGAGTCTTCAGAAGTTGATCTTAAAAGGGAAATTGAGAAATGAAATATTGTTCACGATACTGACACAGTACAAAATAGTAGAGTAGTAGTAATACACTGGTTTTTAAGTGTTTCTATATAAAATCAGATTAGTTGATCAATGCGCTATTTACAGGCGAGTTTCATTGTATGTTTCTCGTCGCATCCCACCTACAGTAAACTACATCTAGTATGCACAGTATCCGTCAACGAGTGGCCATTTGAAGGGAATGGTTGCCGCTTTGTTTTGTTGATACTAGATACTTGTTACTAGCCGTCGTTTAGTCGATCTATTCGTCAGCAGGACTGATTAATTTGTTTTGCTATTATCCGCTTCTTGAAAGGATTCTGTATGGTGCAATATGCAGGAACACCATCCACATGAAACACCACACACAATTTTCTATCACTTTCTTCGACGCACGTTTCGTCCCGACACCGGGACATCCTCAGGAGATGTTGACTTCATAATGCGAAATCGTAGAGATCGTATCGTATCTATCGTATCGTATCTATCGTATCGTATCTACGATTTCGCATTGTGAAGTCAACATCTCCTGAGGATGTCCCGGTGTCGGGACGAAACGTGCGTCGAAGAAAGTGATAGAAAATTGTGTGTGGTGTTTCATGTGGATGGTGTTCCTGCATATTGCACCATACAGAATCCTTTCAAGAAGCGGATAATAGCAAAACAAATTAATCAGTCCTGCTAATTATGGATTTCCGCAAAATAACGCCTGCTTCCATTCAATGATCTATTCGTCGTTTTTACACCTTACGAGTATTTTAAAGTTTTACTACCTAAAGTAATATTAGATAGTGTTTTTAGTGCCTGTTTTTATCCAATACTCGAACTCTTATGTTATACATTACTACTGCGGCCAGCAAAAAAGTCATTGATAAACGAACATGTGTAGAGGCACAGGCAAAGCCGAATCAAACAAACGTAAGTCCATCAATGCCTAGTTGTGGCCAAGGATTGTTACATAATACATTTTTCAAAAAATGCGTGGAAATTAAAATACTATAGGTCCATGAGTTAATTTTTTAATTTATTTGGCCGGTAAACAACTGCAGATGTGAATTTCCAAACAACTTTTGCCGGCCGCTGCTTGACCAGTACCTAACAGTACCAACAACAGCAATTCTGATTTATCTCATAAAAGGGGGTTGTCAAAATAATAATCTTTCCAAGCATGTTCGAGAAAATGAAATTAAAGCGCTTAGAAAAGCACGAGTGATATAAAGTAGCAATGAATCCGTGTATACAGAGCAGCGGCGTTCGCATTAAAAGCACGACAATGACGCCCTGTATTTGTCTGCGACAAAGGGCAATTTGTTGTTCTTTGTTCCACCACATTCGCAAAGTGGTCCGCGTAATGAACGCACGGTACACCGTATACCCCCGACCCCTAGTGTGGTTTACACTTTTTTGTTACTCGACATTCGACAGCGCGTTTTCGAATTTCTACCTATGCAGTTTTTTTACACTATACAAGTTAATACTTGACTGCGATCTAGCTAGGATTCATTTTTAGAAAATTTCGTATTTACCATTTAAAAAGATAAGACTCCTCCTGCCATCTATTGGTCAGTAGTAATACTATTATGTAGAGCACTGCCCGCGAAATTCAAATTTTATTGGGGTTTTCGCAGTTTGTAAGTTAATAACACGTAGTAGGCTTGCAATAGTAAAATTGCGGGAATAGCGGTATCATCATCAGATGTTTACCAAAACAAATACTGAACGAAGCTCGGTCACCCAGATATTGAGTTATTATACTTTACATAAGCGTGACACCTGTGAGAGATATGCTTTCAGTTCTTTAATCGATCATAGTTGAATAAACATACAGCTCCAATTATTATGTAGCTATAGAAGTAAGTATGATTGCGAGTGAGTAAACTGTAAACTCGTGCTAGGGGTGCTGCTTTGTTACGCCGTGATGCGAATTACCGCCGAGCTACGTTTGGCGAAATATAACATTGAGATGCTGAACAAAAACACAACTTGCTCCAATAAAAATGTAAATCGGTCTGCTGTTCCAAGATTTGTGTATTTCATCTCCGAGTTTTTAAGTTATTTGAAAAGGTACAAGAAAAATAAGAAACTTATTTTGATATGAAATCTGCAAGATATTTATTGGTTTTCGGCAGATGCCCTTTTTTGATGATGAAGGATAAGGGAATAAAACAATAAGTAACACCAATTCACTAAGTAAAAATATTATTAAGTAAACGATAAGAGAATTTTGGGGGGAATACTAGGGTTTCACTACATTTTTCTTTGCTATAAATCTCAAACAAGCTCTGTAACGTTTTCAAAACCAACTAGTATCAAACGACGAGATTACACATGAAATAAAATTGCGCAGTGTGTAAAAAATTGCAAAACCTATATGTGCAAATATCTCCAATTACGATTGGAGGTTGATTTTATAGCTTCCCCTTTGTACGTTTGTGCCCTCCAGCTTTTATTCAATATCCGGTTCAATATGGGCCGCGTGCTCGCAGGCTGCACCATCAATCCGGATATGTCTGGGCGCGTCCGGCCCGGGTAAATGCACTTCCGGTTGATTGATGGCTCCGTGCTCGGCCCGGATTCGTATTCCCTTTTGTGCGCTTTTTCTGTGTTTTTCCGCATTTTTCCTTGGAACACCTGTGGTGCACCGCCGTTTTGTTCGGAATTGCAGACTTCATAGCTTTTTTGTTTAGTAAAGTCATTCTTATTTTGAGATGAGTCATTCTTATTTCGTGACAACTGGATGTTTTTACCCATTTTCTCAAAAATTACTCTATTTATGGGAATAGTTTTTTCTATCAAATGCGAGCAAGCGAGCGGACATGTCATCATGGTTAGAAGAGAGAGATATTGCTGCACCAGCCTTCAGATTGCGTAAAAATGTATCCACCATTAAAAATAACTGCAGGGCGATCGGCTAAAAAAGTATCAATCATTAAATAATTGTATCAATGTCAAAACACGGCTGTTGACCAATCACAACGCTTAAAAATCAGGTTTTGACATTGATGCAGTACTTTAACAATTGATACATTTTTAGCCGATCGCTCTGCTGATTAATACATTTTAACGCGATCAGGGGGCCTACCACCGTGACCTAAAGTAATATTATTGTAATATTGTTTTTAAATTTCCATACTGACATTGTATGAAAATGTCAAAACAATATTACAATAATATTGCTTTTAGTCACGGTGGTAGGCCCCCAGGAGGCAGGTGAGGTGCCGATGCGTTGCCAGCTTCTCCATCGTCCCCTTTAGAAACGACTTATTCAATTTTACACTCTGAATTAACACAGTAGTGATTATAATAACGAAATCTGGGGATACAGTTTGATAACTACCTAAAATAAAAGATAATAATATAAAACTAATTACCATGAACACCACTCCAAAGCTAACTAAAGGATCGAAGAATCCATCGCATCTATTTACGTAAACATAGCCATGTCCACGACGAGCCATACCACGACTTTTGGATATAAATCGTAGGCTGTAGCTGATAATATTATGAACCCTCTTTCATGAGGCTTTATATTCAAGGAATACATGGTACCATAAGCTACTAACCACAAAGGCTTGGCTAGTAGTAACAAAATGCTTCATAATGGTTTTAAAAAACTCCACGTCGATGAAGTTGCATCCAACAAACACATCGTAGTATCTAAAATTGGAAACACACCCGACCCGTCACGCGAGTGTGACACACAGAAAAATATTTCTATATAATTAAGCGTGACAGGACATGTCAGTTGGACACGCGTTCTGAATAATTAAAAATACCGCGAGTGAACACCGGTATTACGTGTGCTGTGGTTAACAGATCACAAAAAAAAAACAATTGTGACTTTTTAACACATAATATCGTGTAAATTTAAATATGCATCAAAATTTCACTCGCGGTGGGACTCGAACCCACGTCCCCCAGCTATCGCGGCTGAGAGCTCTTCCTCTGAGCTACGCGAGCCTGTCTCACCACGACGAAATTCGGATGCATATTGTTTTTCGTTCTTAGGCAGAACTAACGCCATCTATTTGAAAACATTACAGTTTTTCAAATATGCCGAAGTCCCATTAATACCAATGGAGCTAACTTCGAACGAGTAATGACGCCTTGCCGTTACTTACTACTTATATTTTTATATTATAGTGTTTTTACACACTTAGGAAATTATTCCTATAAATTTAAATATGCATCAAAATAGATGGCGTTAGTTCTGCCTAAGAACGAAAAACAATATGCATCCGAATTTCGTCGAGGTGAGACAGGCTCGCGTAGCTCAGAGGAAGAGCTCTCAGCCGCGATAGCTGGGGGACGTGGGTTCGAGTCCCACCGCGAGTGAAATTTTGATGCATATTTAAATTTATAGGAATAATTTCCTAAGTGTGTAAAAACACTATAATATAAAAATATAAGTAGTAAGTAACGGCAAGGCGTCATTACTCGTTCGAAGTTAGCTCCATTGGTATTAATGGGACTTCGGCATATTTGAAAAACTGTAATGTTTTCAAATAGATGGCGTTAGTTCTGCCTAAGAACGAAAAACAATATGCATCCGAATTTCGTCGTGGTGAGACAGGCTCGCGTAGCTCAGAGGAAGAGCTCTCAGCCGCGATAGCTGGGGGACGTGGGTTCGAGTCCCACCGCGAGTGAAATTTTGATGCATATTTAAATTTATAGGAATAATTTCCTAAGTGTGTAAAAACACTATAATATAAAAATATAAGCATAATATCGTGGTATGAAAACTGAAAAGTTTTATTGCACATAGTGAACCGATTTAAATAAATTTAATAAAAGAAAATATGTAGTTACAACCCTTAAAATATAAGTATTGAAAAATAAAATGGCTCGTCTAAGAGCCTGTAAGATACATAATATAATAATGTTTATTAAAAAAAAGATCTTTCAATCTCATCAAAGGTACTCTTTTCCGACGACCAAAGTCATCGAAGACGACAACAAAAGTTCGCGGATTGGCCTCTTTGCTCACAGGCAACACCTAGATTCTTCGTTTCAGCCCTTATAATCAAACAAAAACGTTCAGCCCTTATACAAACTATCCGTAACTAACTAAACTAGACAACTTAATACCCATGTTTTACAATACTGTTAGATACTTTTAACAGTGTATGAAATGAAACAAACATAGAAACCCAACCTCAATTAAACTGTTTGTGTTTGTTACAAACATTAACACTAATCAGCTGCCCCACAACAAGTAAAAGAGTTCCTGTAATTGCCCTGCGCCGTGCCCGCGTTCGCGTTGTGTCGCTACACGTATAAATCAGAGCGCGTATTTCTGTCCGTCATGCGTATGTGCAGTTGATTTATACTCGTCATTATGAGACCCGGCGCTCGCTAGCGATATAACATCTGCTTTTTACGTGTTGTTTCCTCAAAAAAAATACGAATCCCACATGCTTTTATCACTTAAAACATCACACTAATACAAAGGTTAAAGCTTGTATGTATGAGTGCATTTATTTGTTTCTCCTTCACATACAAACACAGCACCGAACTTTAATCTAGGCATAACTTAAAGGCACTAATGAAATGTCGGACTCTACTGCCAAGTTCAAAATCTGTTTTGCATGCCTAGAATTTTTGAAGAAATAGATCGTACAAGGGCTACTTAATGATCTTTAAAAATTCACTATTACTGCAGATTTATAAAAGAAAATTAAAACACATTCGGGCGAAGTCGCGGGAAAAGCTAGTTTTCTATTTCATATTTTCATAGCTGTAAAGATGAGCACAACTATGTAATTGCTTTATTATAGCTATGTAACGAGTAACGTCTCTCTTTGTAAGTACCTACCTACCGTATGCGTTGTTTATAACCCGGTTACAATATCTGTGGACCTGGCTCGATGACGTCACGTCGTGTCAGCGCTCTGATATGGTGCGCAAAACAATCAAGCCGGGGCGAGCGCGGGGAGGTGAAAGAAGAACGGGAAGGGGGTACGCATTCCAGCGAGGTCCACAGATATTGTAACCGAGTTGTAAGTCTAGATGACAATACATTAAAGAAACAATCTGCTGCTCAAGATTTACACTAAAAGTCTTTTCAACGAAACGCGAGACCAGACGTAAACAAAAGCCGATCATTTAGTAGTAGCGACGACGGAACAAACAAAATATGACTATCTCTTTCTATCTTGTTTGTTTGCTATCTGCCGCACCGCTCACGACTTTCGCTTTCAAGGTCAAAGCATGTCATGGGGGTTATCGTAAACATTTGGATAATATTTTATATTTTATTTTGTTCCCCTAATCATAAACCTAGAATAAATATTTTAATTGACGCGTGATATTGACGTGTCACTTGTCTCAACATTCGAAGCGATTGTATAGAATAGCGTCCATTCGCGTGGATGGCGTGGCGCTGCATGACCTGACGTGCCACTCAGCGTGCTTCTAGTGAGGCACTGAAGTGGCGCGTAACACGAAACTTTCACTTATGTTAAATCTAGTTTCAAGATATCATTAAAAAAATTCAAACAATACGATATTATTGTCAAAACATAAATTTATTTTAAATTTGAAAAATTAGTATACGTTAAAAAGGTTGCGCAACCCTGCTTAAGCGAATGACCTGGCAGTCGGTTTGTTTACGTCTGGTATCGCTCGAGATTGAATAGACTTTAGTTACAGGTAACACTAGTTTGGGGAGCAGGGGACACAACATGATTGTTTTTGCTGTTTTCATAAGTATTTATCCTAACGTTGTACCTATATTAAGTTAATACTTAGATTAAGTTATGTAATTTTGTATGCTTAAAAAGTAATAAATTTATTTCTATTCTATTCTATTCATTTGAGTACGCAGCTCTGTAAGTGTCTCAGAGGTGATCTCCAAATAAATCTTTAATATCTCGAGTACAAAACATTGCAATTGCACGTTACCAATGTATAAAGTTAAGGCCCTACTCATTTTATTTTTGTTATCCTCACTCTCGCGAATACGTTAATAAGTTCGACAGGCAGCTTTGCGCGAGAATGTCACAGAAGAACGGAGTTTTACCTAATTACTAAAAATAGGATTTTTGAAAATTATTTTTACTGATATAAATTGGATATAAAAAGAAAATGCATTAAAATCCGTTATATTGATAAAATTGAAAAAAAAATATATTTTAGGGCAACTTTTGGGAAAACTTTAATCTGCAAAAGTTTTAATCTGCAAGTCACTAAAAATCTCTTAAATAACTGTTAATTAATATACATAAATGATTCATTTTTACCAATGTAATCTTATTTTGTCAATACTACAGCTTACCCCCTATCTTTTACTTTCTAAGCACGTGTAAGCCCTTAGTGTAAGAATGTAAAGTATGTGATATCTCCCACCTTGCACCTACTTGTGAGGAACAATAAAACAACTATTTTCGTCCATCACCGCGGAACGGAAACCGCTGTTTACGCGCTAAATAACTCTTGTCTCCACATCCATTCAGAGTTCAGACCGCTCTCCACTGTGGTGTTAACTAATGTTTTAATTATTAAGAATCATTCCTTATAATTAATGAATATGATAAGAATTATAACAATATAGCTTGGTAACTATCTAACTGTAGAAGTTTTGTCTCATATTTAACTCCAACATTTCTAGCACGTAGGTAGCAAGAAACATAAGAAATTATAGTGGGAAAAATTCTTGGCTACCACTGTAAGATGTATAAGTAATGCAATTAGTTCCAGAGTCACCAACTTTAACAATTTTAGCACCTTATGCATAATTTGCCCAATTTAGCACCTTAAACTCTCAAGTTTACTTGACTCTATGTTGAGCTTTTTCGTTAAGGGGATTTATTGAATTTATTTTTGTCTTTGTCACTCTCACGAATAAGTTGATGGGTGCGACATGCAGCGTCGCGGAAGAATATAACAGAAAAACGACCTTTTACCTACTTTCTCTAAAACTAAGCTAGTTATTAAAAATCTGTTTCTCAACGTTTTTACATGTTATTATTACCGACACATTAAAACAAAAATTACAATTACATCCATTGTAGTTTCGGAAAAAAAGAAGAAAAACTAAGATTTTTGAAAAACTTTTGGGAGAACTTTCTATCGAGAAAATTTTATCTAATCGCGTTTCTGCTTCTCAAAGATTTTAGATTAAAGACCCAAAATACATGACGTATAAATTTAAAAGTAATTGTCTTTATAGTTTTTAAACTAAACTTCACTAAAGATCACTTAAATACGGCTTCTACGCCGTTAACTCCTATACAGATCTTACAGATCTTGCGAGTCGAGGCTTCTACCTACACGCTTATCAATAAATCAAAATATTCAAGAGTAAGTTCCGAAAACACTTAGCATAACAAGAAAAACGTCGACAGTATATAAAAGTAGGCAAATAGCTGAAGAATACACTCAAGTTCCTAAATCGACGCACGTTCGCCGGGGTGTTGTGAAAAACAACTGTAACAAGCAATTTGTTATGTTATTATCATTTTCGAGGAATGCTCTCACAAGTTTTTCTCGGGAATAAATAAATTCGTCGACAGTTGCTCCGTTGCTCTGACGACGCCTCGAGGCTAGATTTGAAATGGCGTTTCCATTTCTGGATCTCATTTTTATTCCAAAAGAATATTAAGTAGTAAACCAGCCTACACACTACACTGTGGAGCACTGACAATTTCCTTGCCCAGTTTTGCGCCTGGACTGGTTGTTGCATTCCATCGGTGCATTGTTGCTTACTATCAGATGGAGTCACAGTCATAAATTAGTAATCAATAGGTTGTAAATGATAAAAAGTGTAGCTCAGTGGTTCTGACCTCTGCCTCTCCTAAGGAGGTCGCAGATTCGAATCCTGGGCACGCACCTCTGACTTTTCCGAGTTATGTGCGGTTTAGGAAACTAAATATCACTTGCTTAACGGTGAAGGAAAACATCGTGAGGAAACCTGCATGCCTGAGAGTTCACAAAAATGTTCTCGAAGGTGTGTGAAGCCCGCCAACCCGCACTTGGCCAGCGTGGTGGGCTATGGCCAAACCCCTCTCAGTCTGAGAGGAGACCCGTGCCCAGCAGTGGGACGTAAAAAGGGGTTGAGATGACGATGATGAAATGATAAAAAACAGCCAAATACGAATCAGATTCAAGGACCAAGTTTAGGGTTGAATACTACTGCATAAGGAATAAAACCATGAGAATCACTTTTGCAATCGAACAGCAAAAATAACTTCGTTTTTAGGGTTCCATACCAATTTGGTAAAAATGGAACCCTTATGGTGAGACTTTCTCCGTCCGTCCGTCCGTCCGTCCGTCGGTCCGTCCGTCTGTCACACTCTATTATTTCAGTAACTATCGAAGCTATCGACTTTTTTTTTTTTTTTGTTTTAATCTTTATTTAAAGAGTTTAGTCAAAATTTGACTATGCCACTCTGTATTTTTTACATATAATGAAACAGTATATATTATTATAACGTTGAAATTGTACGTGAGAGAAGAATTACCTTCTCTCAAGTGCGATCCCAACTAACCGTAACGTTTGGTAGGCTGTGGTTGTGTGTGGATAGGCCAACACGCTATTAAAATAGCCAAAAGCACCCTGAGTGTAACATTCCCTAAAATACTTTTTCCTAAATGCCTCGTTCCGAGCACATTCCACCAAAACATGGATTGCATCCTCTAAGGTGTGACATAAACTGCAATTGGGGGATGGAACTTTTTTCATGAGGTATGCAAATTTGTTAAGCGGAAGGTGACCGGAACGGAGGCGCATCATAAGGGATAGATCAGTTCTCTTCAGGGTGCTTTTGTCTATCCACGGTACAGCAGGGGGTAGCGGCTGGATAGTTCGGTACCAAACTCCTTTCTCCTTCGACCTTTCGTTAAAATATTCTGACCATAATTCGTAACATGTTCGGCTTATCAAATAAATACAATCAGTATAGTATGGTTTTATGTGTACTTCGATTCCGTCAGTAGCGGCTTCCCTTGCTAACTGGTCCGCCTTTTCATTTCCTATGATACCTACATGTGATGGAATCCACTGCAAAACAATAGACTTATGCATAGACTTGGCTCGTATCAATAGTTTTAATATAACATAGGCTATCGGGTTTCCTCGAACTGTCGAGGTACACCGAGCCAGGTGTTGAAGAGAACTTTTAGAGTCTGAGAAGATTACAATCATATTGCTGTTAATAGATATTGCATAAGATAATGCTTCAGCTATAGCAAAAAGTTCTAGATACATAATTGATACGTTTACGTTAATTTTGAATTTACAGCCATGTCCTTGTTGCTCGTCAAAGAATGCAGCCCCCAGGTAATTAGAGTCTTTAGATCCGTCTGTGTAGATTTTATAATAGTTGTCATAATTTTTCATGGTTTCTGCACAAATAGCTTGAAGTTGGGTGGATTTGTAGGATCTTTTGGCTTTAGGGATGCTTATGCTCTTAATATTCTTGGAGATATCTAAGCTGGTGATCCAAGTATCAAATGAAAACATTTCCAGCTTACTAGTCAAATGGAGGGGTGTATCTTTAAGTTCATCGTAAAGCAACGAGAGAAGAGGTTTCTTTTTACGTCTCCAATATTGGGTATGGGTATGAGATGAACAAAATTCTTCTAGAAGGGTGATAACCGCGCTGTCGCCAAAGGATTTAATTTTAAGTAAGTACTTTCCGGCCAAGTATCGTCGACGTAGGCTTAACGGTTGTAAGGAAAGCTCCGATTCCATTACATGAATGGGGGTCGTTTTGATGAAACCACCAATAATTCTCATTGATTGGTTCTGCACCTTATCCAATTTGTATAGATGAGATTTACAGCTGTTGTCATATAAAAAACTACCGTAATCTATTCTGCTGCGAATTATGGACAGATAAAGCCGTCGGAGGTGTTTGGGGTGTATACCCCAACCAGGGCCAGATAGAACTTTGAAAATGTTTAAGAACTTTAAAATTTTTTCATTGATCTCATTAATATGTTTTCCCCAACGCAAAGAACGATCTAGCCACAACCCGAGATATTTAACACTGCCAACTAGCTCCAAGTTGGTATCATTTATCTTCAAGTTGCAGGTGTTGCTAGGGGGATTTAGGTTTCGATTTCTGTTGAATAAGCATATCTTACTTTTCGCAGATGATATTTCTAATCCCAAATCCTCCAGCAACTTTGAAACCTGGTCCAAAACAGGTTGTAATTCTGACACGGCACTATTGGTTTCCTTACAGGTCGCACTTATAGCAAAATCGTCTGCGTATTGAGATATAAATATGAGGTCGTCAAAACCTTTGCATATATTCATAGTAGCCACATTAAACAAGAGGGGTGAAAGAGGATCTCCTTGGGCGAGACCTCTACCAGTATAGCGGCATAATAATGTATTATCTATAACAGTGTTGAGATGCCTTTCTTTCAAAAAATTCCATAAATATGTGCAAATTTTTGTACCTACGCCTATATTATTTAGTATAGACAATAAGACATTAATATCTACGTTATTGTACGCATTGTTAATGTCAATGAAGCATCCTAATGTAACTTGTCCCTTTGTAAATCCAGTCTGAATTCTTGTAACCAAATGTGATAGGCCGTCCAGACAAGATCGGCATTTCCTGAAACCAATTGTATTCTGTGACAACATATCGTTTTTCTCTAAATACCATTCCAATCGTTTATTTATAATTGAATGGAAAATTTTGCATAAGCATGACATAAGAGCAATAGGTCGGAGAGATGAGGTAGAATTAGGGTCACGGCCAGGTTTCGGAATCGGAAAAATACGAATATCTCTCCATTGAGCTGGTACGAAGCCATGTTTAAGAAATAAATTATATAGGTCCGTTAAGATATTTTTGCCAATTTTTGGTAGATTTTTAATCATAGTGAACGATATGTCATCACAGCCTGGTGCGGTGTCAGATTGTTTTATACATTGTTCCATTTCATGTAAAGATATTGGTAACTCTAATTTAGGATTACAAGAATTGAACTCAGGTTGTTTACAAGTAACATTATCAGGGCTAAGATTACATAAAAGATTGTACGCAAGGTTTTTATCTACATGCACTTTTTGGGTTTTACGGCCTTTTATCCATTTCATCCGGTGCCACATTTCACCAGTAGTAGATACTTCATTTAATGAGGAGCAAAAGTTTTTCCAACTATCACTTTTGGCAATGCGGCTAATTCTTTGCGCTTCACTTATTTTTCCTTTAAGAATAGACAGATTGTCCGGAGTGGAGTTGCGTCTAAAGTTCCTTAGAGCTAAACGTCGTTCAGCCACTGCTTTAGAGAGTCTGGCATTCCAATATGGTTTTGGTATAAATTTGGAGCAAGGATCAAGGCTTAGCCTAATATACGGGATGGACTTACTGGCGGCCTTATTTATCTCATTAATAAATGAGTCGTATGTTTCTTGTAGGTTCTCAGATAATGTTAAATGTGAAAGACTATCTTCTAATATTTTATGGTACGCTCCCCAATCAGCTTTCTTTAAGTTTCTTTTCTTAATATGTGAGGCGTGTGGGTTGGCGTCAGTCGATATCTTTAAAATAAGGTGGTCACTACCAAGCGTCTCATTCAGAATTCGCCAGTCGTACTCGATAGCTACATCAGACGTAACTAAGGATATATCTGGAGAGGATTGCTGTAGTGTTCCATTGGTAGCCCTTATACGAGTTGGATGGCCATTATTCAAGGTAATAAGGTTATAGTTAAGTAGGGCATCAAATATTTGGTTTCCTCTGGCGTCTGTTTTGCAGGACCAGCTGCAATGATGACCAAAGAAGCTATCGACTTGAAATTGAGAATAGTTTTAGGTAATAGCGACCCAACGCCATTGCAATCATAAAACATTGAAAATTGTTTTTATTTTTATTTAAAAAGGGGGGAAAACCGCGGCTTTGAATTTTCAAAATGAAATAACAATATTGAGTGGGGTATCATATGAAAGGGCGTTACTTGTGTATTCGAAAACCAATTTTTATTTATTTTTATGCCTGATAGTTTTGGATTTATTGAGCAAACTGTCGAAAAAAATACCGTTCCCCCCCCCTTATCTCCGAAGTTTATCAATAGAAAAATCTGAAATAATTATGATCAATAGACATTAATGTATATTTTACAGGAAAAATAAAATCAACTCCCTAACTATTATACTTTATTTGATAATAACAATAAACCACCAAAAACAAAGTTACGTTTGCGGTTCGCCAACAAAAGTACCTACATGTAAATTATATACTCGTAAATTCATGAACCAAAGTGATTATTTCAATGTTTTACTTCTTTTATGGTATGGAACCCTCGGTGCGCGAGTCCGACTCGCACTTGGTCGGTTTTTTTTTTCAAGGTTTTGTTTTTCCTGTAAAATTATTTACATAGACATACACAGCTCACTATAACTATTTAAGATTTTTCGATTAACTTCAAAGGGAGGACGATATTTTTTCGACATTTTGCACGATAAATCAAAAACAAAAAAAAAATCTACTTTAAAATGTACCAGTAAAGCCCTTTCATATGATATGCAAGAACAAGGTATCTCTGAAATAAATTCCTCAGAAGCGCATTTCCTTTGGATTTCTATCATTGAAGCAAATCTCTTTAAAAACTTCCACTCCACCGTCAGCCTTCGTTTCCATCTAAAAACTAGGTATTAGTATAAAAGCTAAAAGGTTTTGTTCTTTGCGCATAACTTAATACTTTCTTATTGAATGAAAACAACATTAAAAAGCTTATCTTGAATTTCCTTTGATCCTAGAATTTTTCTCATATTTTCTCGTGCTGAAATTTGAAAACTTGAATTTATCACAGAGAGATTTCTTGAATGCGGCATCTTGGAAGACAGATTTGCATCTATTAACGATTGATGCTAGACTAGATTTATTGCAATTTGCAATATCTCATTTCTTGTGTTCCTTAGTAAAACAATATGAAGCCTAGTATTGTGCATCTTTGATTGTAGTTTTGACCTCTTTGGCGTTGTTGACATGAATTCTGGAATCAATTCCCGGCACGAACCATTTTTAAATTGGCTCAGTTCTGGTTTGGGTGGAGGTTTCGGCCGCAGCTAGTTACCACTCTAGCGATAAAGACGACCAATCGATTAAGTGTTCCAGAGGGATGCAGTGTAGCCGTTTGTGAAACGAACGCTATGAATTTTATTTAATGATGATCGTCAAATTAAAAGATAGCGTTACTAAGAAGATTGTTTGTCGACCGTAACTTCCTTCTCCCTTCAAGCTTTTCACAATACTTGCATTTTGTTCAAAAAGGGCATTTTTACCTCTATCTTTATGTGTTTCCAATAATAACAGTAATTCAATCCAAATATCGGGCCTCCCACTCGTTTTCAAGTCAAATAGGAAGAAGTTAAACTTGGCACGGCCCTACCTGAGCGCAATCACAGCAAGTGCGCTGCAAATATCGAGTACTTTAAATTTAGGCGCGACAGGTTACGGGGCGGCGCGTGGACGCCTGAAATAAAGCGTTTGAGGACGCGTGCCGCACTAATTGCTCTATAAATACACCGCTCCGTGCTAACCGCTCTCTGACTTGTGAGACACGCGTGTGAATTACTATAGCATAAGCGCACAGGACACTGGCTATGGCGCCCACCGTGAAGGACTTTACAGGAACGCACTCGCCAACTCCAGTGGTTTGTGCGTCTACCCAAGGATGGAAATGGACCCGAGGGCGCTTACGCCTGGGAATAACAATACCTAAACAACCTGCGCAGGCCGCGTGGTGACCATTGATCGCGTATATTCACTAGCAAGTATAGCCACACAGCCAACAGGTAACCAACGGGCAGGCAATAGGCAGCTAGAGTGGCGACGCCTTTACCCCTTTCTTGGGCTAGAAGAACTATACCGCGACACTTCAAACGACAAGAAGGCAAGTCGAGGTGCGTACTCCAAGGAGAACGTTCCTAACCGTGAAGGCCGCAATTAATGCAAAAGGCAGTTAACAAAGCCGTGATTCTTGTTATTTCCAGCAAATAGCTTGCCAAACTTATTTGCGCATATGTGATACTTGCTGCAAAAAAACAACCAAGCAGTATTTTCTCTCCGAAATTCAACCATAATAGGTACACAATATTTTTTTTTTTTGAAATATTACAATTAATATTTTTTGAACATTATTGCACTCGCAATCTGCTACAAATCGAAGTTTCCGTAAAGCAAAATAATGCTCGTTTTCACAAACACTTTAAGAAACGCCTAAGCCGATAGGCGACTATTTTCACTTACAACAACTGTCACCTAAGGACTTAGGTGTCCCTTAAAATGTTGGTGAAAACGAGCATAACTCACCGATGTAGTCAATGGCATGTTGTTAAATAATAAATAAATAGGAAATAAAAAAAAAATGCGGATTTATTTGAACAATACAGAAAAATGTCGGTAACAGAGTTAACAGGCACTTAACCCATTTATTTTCAAAAAGGCAAATAAACACTCGGTTCCTTGAAGAGTGCAGTTAAAAGTGGAAACAATCCAATAAACTCAGGTTTTACGCACGAATAAAAAAGGCTCAACTCCAGATACGCCAATGTTCACCGTATTTTTATGTACGCCGCTGTAAAACGCTCAGAAAAACGGTCGGTTTTGTAAATCAACTGAAATCACTGACTTGTACTATATGAATGCAATTAATTTTGCGTATACTCGGATATAATATTATTCGTGTTTTCTTACGATTTATTATTAATAACGTTTAATATTACTAGACAAGACAACTTTTTTTGTGTAGAAAAATTTCGACGACACGAGATTTTTATTAATGTAAGCGACAAGTCTGATTCGCAAAAACTGTTTAGGTTTCTAGATAATAATATTATTACGTTTTTTTGTTCTACATCAGCCCTTAGATTGTATAAGAAAAACAAATTCATCGTTATCATAATCGTTTACAAATTCTGGTCGCTGATTGATTCCCTGATTTACGTCAGCCAATTGGAGGGCAGAATTTGCTAACGATTACGATAACGATGAATACGTTTTTCATACGCATTCAGACCCGAGTTTTTCTCTAGATATCACCATGTGACGGAATATAAACAAATACCATATCTGATGGTATATGGTCATTAAAAGGTCACTAAACTCGAGTGTGTTTTTAAATTTTTTTTTCGACTGTTTTTCGACACAGTGGTTCAGACTTTTGCCTGTCGTCAGAAGGTAGAGAGTATGAAATCTGCTTGCGCATTTCTATCTTTTCAGCGTTGTGGTATCCAAATATGATATCGTATGAGGAAACAATTATATAGATGAGAGTTCACCATAATGTTCTCAAACTCCAAAAGAGTGTAAAGCCTGCCATACACACATACATGTTGGTTAAAACTTAACCCCTCTCAATGTAAAAGGGGGAACCACACTCAACAGTGGGTTACAAATTGGATGGAAGGGGGTGACACAAATATAAACTGGTATTCTTGATACGTCTCCTTTATTGCATTTGCAGGCTGATATTAATCTGGTATGAAATGTCTAAATTAAACCGAAATAACGTCTGTACTCGAGCATACCTTTTTTAAATGAACGAAATACAGCCCAAATTCCACAATCGAAGACGCGACTGTCTCAGCCCATCGATAAATCCCGCTGTCATAAGTCAGGGCCCTCACAACTGACAGAAATACGATCTGGCTTGATTAATGCCTCCCCCCGACTTCCCCCTAAGTCACATCTGACATAACACTGTATAATGAAATTAGGGAATTTATTACTTTCCAAATTTATACAGTAAAACTCTCTGGGTCAACTGAAATGAATCGGCCAAGTTAAATTGTATTGGACGGAAAAATGGACGCCCGGTACGTAGTCCTGCTACCACATTCAGATGCTAATTCTGAGTACTGGTTTAAATTTGGACTTTATTATGAAAAAAGGTCTACGCTTCTCTCCGAAGATTTCGGGGAAATTCAATTAAAAAGGACGACGAAGAGTAAATTCTGAATATTCGACTTTGTATTCGCCTATCATGAATATTATTTCAGTGTATAAGTGTGGAATAAGACAGATCTCCTCTAAATGTGGAACTGAAAAAATTGAATATGCGAAGAGATTCACTAAGTTCTTAAGTCCGTCACGTTGTTATACGTAGAAAATATATAAACGTAGGCTTAGGAGTCCTAAAGGATAGGATAGGATGACCTAAAGGTCCTAGCGTCTATATCCAAGATCCTAACTTGATTAAAAACAGAAATGTCAAAAAAAATCTTGAAACAAAATCGAATCACATACACAAAATGCCTACTACCCCTGACTTCACGTACCTATAAGGAGTCAGTTCTTGTTCTGGGGACACGGTAGTGTCCCCGCCAAGACGAGCCAAGCGAAGCGCGAGGGCACTAACTATCTTTTCTCGAAGTGTTTCGCCGTATTTTTAAACCCTTATAACTTAGGCCTGAATTATTTCAGATAATCAAAATTCTCGGAAAATGATGTCGCCAGTAAACTTATTAAACCTATAAAGTTTCAATTTTATAGGTCTTATACTTTAGATTTTATTGACGTCTAAAAAACCCAAATTTCGTCACTGACTGACTGACTGACTGACTGACTCACTGATGATCATCAAAATTCCTAGGTACTTCCTGAAGACCTAGAAAGCTGAAATTTGGTATATAAGCTAGTATTAGCACACAACCAACAAAAAAATTCCAAAAGTTGGAAATTTAACCCCCCAACCACTTAAAATAGGGGATGGAAGTTTGTATGAAATTACCGCAAATATTGATGCTAGAGGTCTCAAAATTGATATAGGGACTCTTTATAATAAACAATTAAATACGTGTTTCAGGATTTTTAGTTAATCACCCCGTATCCATAAAATTAGGGGGTTGGAAGTTCGTATGGGGTTTCCCATAAGTATATAGGTATAATAAAAACTTAATTTCAGAAATTTGGTATATAAGCTAGTATTAGCACACAACCATCAAAAAAATTCCAAAAGTTGGAAATTTAACCCCCCAACCCCTTAAAATAGGGGATGGAAGTTTGTATGAAATTACCGCAAATATTGATGCTAGAGGTCTCAAAATTCATATAGGGACTCTTTGTAATAAACAATTAAATACGTGTTTCAGGATTTTTAGTTAATCACCCCGTATCCATAAAATTAGGGGGTTGGAAGTTCGTATGGGGTTTCCCATAAGTATATAGGTATAATAAAAACTTAATTTCTGAAATTTGGTATATAAGCTAGTATTAGCACACAACCAACAAAAAAATTCCAAAAGTTGGAAATTTAACCCCCCAACCCCTTAAAATAGGGGATGGAAGTTTGTATGAAATTACTGCAAATATTGATGCTAGAGGTCTCAAAATTGATATAGGGACTCTTTGTAATAAACAATTAAACACGTGTTTCAGGATTTTTAGTTAATCACCCCACATCCATAAAATTAGGGGGTTGGAAGTTCGTATGGGGTTTCCCATAAGTATATAGGTATAATAAAAACTTAATTTCTGAAATTTGGTATATAAGCTAGTATTAGCACACAACCAACAAAAAAATTCCAAAAGTTGGAAATTTAACCCCCCAACCCCTTAAAATAGGGGATGGAAGTTTGTATGAAATTACCGCAAATATTGATGCTAGAGGTCTCAAAATTGATATAGGGACTCTTTGTAATAAACTACAAATAAGGAAAAAAATAAACTAGGTGAACCAAGGAGGGTTCCCTCATTTAAATGATAGAGGGGGGGATACTTGATTTGGACAAATATCCACCTTGCAATGATATTCAAGAAATACACCAAAGAAAAGGAAATTAACCAAATAAAAAATATAGTCGTAAACAACTTACAAAAAGAAGTGAAATCCCAGCAAAAACATTTTCATGTAAAATGTTGCCAAGACGAGAACATGTGGCTCACACTATCAAAAAGTTATCAGATCTCATGTAGAGCAAGACTTCTAACTCTACACGCCCTAACTCTATAAATCCTAACTTTATAAACTCTACACTTTAGTCAAAATATATTATGTCTTGGCTGTTTCGTTACTGTCACATGGGTGTAAAGTAAAAATTTTATTCACTGACTTTGTACTTTTCTGATATACAATACCTAGTTTCTGTAGTAACGATTTTTTATAAGTTAGGTATTGAGTCTCCTCAGAAACTGCACTTAGGTTTTACTAACTGCATTGGTTTCAAATACTTCATCACACTTTGCAAAAGTGTGTTCCTTTGCTTTAGAGGATATTTTTAATAAATGGAAGTTTTTTCCCATAACAATGGTGATACCATTTAATTTTAATGTGAAATTTCTTGAATTTTGCATGGTCCATTATGCCACTTGCAAAACTCTATTAGAAAAGTACTGAACAGTGAATAAATTCTTCACTTTACGCCCATGTGACGGTACCGAAACAGCCAAGACATAATATATTTTGACTAAAGTGTTGAGTTTATAAAGTTAGGATTTATAGAGTTAGGGCGTGTAGAGTTAGAAGTCTTGCTCTACATGAGATCTGATAACTTTTTGATAGTGTGAGCCACATGTTCTCGTCTTGGCAACATTTTACATGAAAATGTTTTTGCTGGGATTAAATTGATCTGTGGAGTCAGTTTTACTTAGGAAGTTTTATTTAGTTTATGAATAAATGAATAATTTATTTATTAATATAAAAAACAAACAACCCAAAGCTAAATGTAATTTACACATGAACAGTAAAGTCTCCATTAAAAATTGAGGTATTTTTGAAGTTTTATCTACTCGTATAATAAAACAGCTTTTAAGTAAATTATTTCAACTGGTTTGGAGAAGAACGTACTATTACAGATTAAAAGTATATTAAAAGAGTACTGTCGCACCAAACTAACATACACAACACAACTCTACTGCACTAAACTAAACAAATTACGAATGATGTATTGTGCAACAATGGAGTTTAGCGCGGTCCATCCACCACACATTATCTGCTAGACGCCTAAGCCAAACATATTTAACTTTACACAAAAACAGCATTAGAGTCAATATACGTCTGACATATGTCTCTCACATATTTAATGTGTGTAAACCATTTAATTTGACCACCATTGAGGTGTGTTAATTCAGTCTGAACAGCCTGGCAAATAGTTTTAGTCCTCTAAATGTTTCGTGCCAATGTAAATAATTAAGAAAATTATTTATTGTTGTTTTGGTTGCGTCCATTATTACTACGAGTATTACCTTGCTTCAGTACTTTTCCGACGGAAAAAACGTCTGTGTGTCAGAAGCACGATTAGGAAAAGATCTCAGTAGAAAATTTTCCCGGACAGTGCTCCAAATTTTTAATCTTTTATTTTTTATAGAAAACTGAAATTAATTTTTATGTATTTTAAGTGATAACTTCTTAGGCGCGTTGAGCAATTTTTGAAGAGGAAAAGAACCATTTTGAATGAATCAAAGCATAGAATGTGTGAATGTATGTAAG
The DNA here is from genome assembly GCA_963855885.1 of Coenonympha glycerion. Taxonomy (NCBI): domain Eukaryota; kingdom Metazoa; phylum Arthropoda; class Insecta; order Lepidoptera; family Nymphalidae; genus Coenonympha; species Coenonympha glycerion. Next base: position 468,639 of record OY979627.1, read on the forward strand.
TATGGCTTGGTTTTTAGTACTTAATAAAAACGTTGAAGTTAAATGAGGAGTCTGGTGACGTAGTCGTTGGTACGCTCTAACAGCAGCTGTTGGAAGTTCTGATCGCTTTCATTATTGCTTACATTGCTGGCTGGACAGCGCCGCGTTAGTGGTCACATGACAAACGATGCGAGCTAGTGAACAATGTAGTGGGATATTACGTTTATGGCGGAAATAGTTACTTCTTTGAGTTTAGTTTCATAGTGGGAGGCATTTTAAAAACTATGAAAATAACTTGTTTTTTTCCGGTAAATAAAATACTCTATGTTTTAATCCAGGACAGGAAATCGGTTCTGTCGTTGCATAGTGAAGTTTGACTTTGACAAGTAGGTGTTTAATAGTCAGCGCAGTATATCGCTGCCTGCGGTGCAATAAAATGGGGAACCTGCCGGCAACTGGCAACGTAATGTTGCCAGTTGCCACAATTATGAGAAATAGTGATTTTTGAAGTGAAAACATTTTTAGACGAATTGGAAAAACATTGAACTCGCGACAGCGTTGCCGTTACCAACACTGTCTGTCAATCCCGGAATGCTACTATTTTTTTATTGCTATACTTTTTGATGATAAGTTTTACCATGCCCATGTCAGATACCTTGCGTTCCAATTAAATAGTTAGCATCGCATTTTCATATGACACACAGCACTACACTCATCGTGAAAGTTCTTAAGTCTCAGTATGCCCTGTACAGTTACAGTGCCTTTGAAACCGAAACACAAGAATTAGCCCTAAAAATATTAGTTACCTATAACTAATTGAACTTATTTAATGTTCAACTACATATCTTAATGTTTCAGTTGCGAAAAAACTAAATCAATGCTTGATAACTGCGATATCATATTTAAACCATTTTAAGAATTTACAGTGCAAACCGTAAGAGGAAGAGGCCTTTATAAGAAATTTAAAGTACGGTATCACTAAAGAGATTTTAATAAATCTGGGGACACGGTAGTGTCCCCGCCAAGACGAGCCAAGCGAAGCGCGAGGGCACTACCTATCTTTTCTCGAAGTGTTTCGCCGTATTTTTAAACCCTTATAACTTAGGCCTGAATTATTTCAGATAGTCAAAATTCTCGGAAAATGATGTCGCCAGTGAACTTATTAAACCTATAAAGTTTCAATTTTATAGGTCTTATACTTTAGATTTTATTGACGTCTAAAAAACCCAAATTTCGTCACTGACTGACTGACTGACTGACTGACTGACTCACTGATGATCATCAAAATTCCTAGGTACTTCCTGAAGACCTAGAAAGCTAAAATTTGGTATATAAGCTAGTATTAGCACACAACCAACAAAAAAATTCCAAAAGTTGGAAATTTAACCCCCCAACCCCTTAAAATAAGGAAGGAAGTTTGTATGAAATTACCGCAAATATTGATGCTAGAGGTCTCAAAATTGATATAGGGACTCTTTGTAATAAACAATTAAATACGTGTTTCAGGATTTTAAGTTAATCACCCCACTTCCATAAAATAAGGGGGTTGGAAGTTTGTATGGGGTTTCCCATAAGTATATAGGTATAATAAAAACTTAATTTCTGAAATTTGGTATATAAGCTAGTATTAGCACACAACCAACAAAAAAAAATCCAAAAGTTGGAAATTTAACCCCCCAACCCCTTAAAATAGGGGATGGAAGTTAGTATGAAATTACCGCAAATATTGATGCTAGAGGTCTCAAAATTGATATAGGGACTCTTTGTAATAAACTACAAATAAGGAAAAAAATAAACTAGGTGAACCAAGGAGGGTTCCCTCATTTAAATGATAGAGGGGGGGATACTTGATTCGGACAAATATCCACCTTGCAATGATATTCAAGAAATACACCAAAGAAAAGGAAATTAACCAAATAAAAATATAGTCGTGAACAACTTACAAAAAGAAGTGAAATCCCAGCAAAAACATTTTCATGTAAAATGTTGCCAAGACGAGAACATGTGGCTCACACTATCAAAAAGTTATCAGGTCTCATGTAGAGCAAGACTTCTAACTCTACACGCCCTAACTCTATAAATCCTAACTTTATAAACTCTACACTTTAGTCAAAATATATTATGTCTTGGCTGTTTCGTTACTGTCACATGGGTGTAAAGTAAAAATATTATTCACTGACTTTTTACTTTTCTGATATACAATACCTAGTTTCTGTAGTAACGATTATTTATTAGATAGGTATTGAGTCTCCTCAGAAACTACACTTAGGTTTTACTAACTGCATTGGTTTCAAATACTTCATCACACTTTGCAAAAGTGTGTTCCTTTGCTTTAGAGGATATTTTTAATAAATGGAAGTTTTTTCCCATAACAATGGTGATACCATTTAATTTTAATGTGAAATTTCTTGAATTTTGCATGGTCCATTATGCCACTTGCAAAACTCTATTAGAAAAGTACTGAACAGTGAATAAATTCTTCACTTTACGCCCATGTGACGGTACCGAAACAGCCAAGACATAATATATTTTGACTAAAGTGTAGAGTTTATAAAGTTAGGATTTATAGAGTTAGGGCGTGTAGAGTTAGAAGTCTTGCTCTACATGAGACCTGATAACTTTTTGATAGTGTGAGCCACATGTTCTCGTCTTGGCAACATTTTACATGAAAATGTTTTTGCTGGGATAAATTATTCTCGGAACCTACCTAGATACCTATATCTAAGAACAGGATACTTATCATATAGTATTTTCGCCATAAAATATTTTGTCCTTCCCCTAGTTTTTGTGTCCCAATCCTCCATCCTATTAGGGCTTCACCACACGAATAATTTATGTTCGGGCGTCGGAGCCGCTTCCTTAAGTTGTCTTCACTGTTCTTTGTGATATATTGGGGGCGGCGGGAAATATCCGAGAAATACTCCCACGAGTAAGTGAGTTCGTAGAAGATTTTTCAATATTCTGTAGAAAAATTACTTGTATCGATTATTCCTAAGGGTCCCATTATTTATTCCACGGCGTGTTCTACTTTTCTTGAACATTGAGTAATACCAAGTAAAAAGATATCCGTAATATAATTTTTGATAATGCCAATAGTCATATAAATGAAGTTTTTTTTAGTCACAATTAAGTACCTAAGATAAAATGTATTCCAATTTTGGATGCTTGTCCACCCAAACACCCTAAATGTGAAGAACTTGTTGGTAACCAAATATCTCTACAAGTGTGAATTTATTTTGAATTCGGGAAAAATCTATAGTTCAACTATCTGTTTTCAAACTTAGTTGTACAAATTTGCGATGTAAGGCAGTTGGTACTATCTGAGAGGTTGTTGACCAAGAAGTGTTGATTGCAGCAACTCATTTATATGAGTAAGTACTGAAATGATTGAATAGCGGAATACGGAACGGAGCGGTGAAAACGGGCGGTCAAGACGAAGAAGTAAGTCAGCCAATATTATCGATTAGCCTACACAAGCCTCATGTTATCGAATAATTCACAACAACAAACTAAAACAATGAGCAAACATTAAACATATTGTAACAATTCAAAATGAAAACAATATAATATTACACAATGCATTGTGGAATGTAGCTCTCGACATTCGTATAGTATCATGATGCAATTCTGCGGGCCTGCATTGTTATAATGCCGATAACTGCCTCTGCCGATGGGCCATAGTCAAACAATCAGGCATTGAAAATATCTAAAAATAATTACTATAAATTGGATGACACATGCAAATTGACTCTCAGCAGGCGCCATATGGACGTCGCTCACGCACGCCATACGGTGGTCGATTGTCTTAAATACTACTATACTATTAAGATCAGTTGAACATCGCAGGTTACTAAAGCAACATTGTCTGTTTACTGAGAAAGTATTTGGAAGAAACACTCATAACTCAATTATTTCGAGTACCACACAAAATCTTATCTAGTTCTTTTTGACTACTTGATAATGCAATCGATACGACTAGAATTAAATAATTTTTGCTGTAAGCATCAGATTGTGAGGGATCATGGCATTTTATGTCATCTTGTTGTAACCCACAATTAATCCGAAATAAATATTTATTATTATTCATTAAAATAAGGTTTTCCTTATATAGAGCGACACTGAAACCTAATATTACCTATTCCAAAGACTCTCGTTAAAATGAAATTACTTCTACAATCACGCGATATCACCAATTACTGCCAGAAAATCATCCGTTATAATACCATACGATTTCAACTAAACAGTTGTTTTTGGAGTTCATTGGAATTTTATAGGCAAGGAAGGCTCCAATATCCAGCTCCAATAAAAGGCGCTCCAATATAGAACTCATCATTTACTGTGCATCAGGCATGAAAGAAAAAGTGCATTCAATGGACCCAGGGAAAATGAGGCTTTTGAAATATGGCAAAGCAAATTGCACTTAAGTATTTTTTGTTTGCAGTCCTTATATTTGCGGTGTATAAATGTGCGTATTAGTCAGGACTTAGGCGACGTAAGCTTTACAAAGATGGGGGATGCATCCACGTCAAGGGGAGCTGTTTGTCAGTTTAAAAGCTTGCATAAACACAACAGAATAAGGTATGAACTTAATACATTACTGAAACTTATTGGCCTTTTAAAAAGAAAAGAAACTTTTTCGAGTCTACGTCTTCTGATAATATTATGCCTGTGTCGGACAATTAGCTTAAAAATAACTTTTTGATACGTTTAAAGCTATGCAAATTCCAGTGGGAAAAGCATAAGATAAAAATTGTAACTTTTACTGAATGAGCGGTCAACCGTCTGAATAAATGGCACTGGCTCTAAAAATATTTCTTTAGCGCCTACAGCGACTCAGTAGTTTTTAGAAATTTAGGCATATAGGATAGTTACTGCTTTGTATGACAAAGGTTTACGTAAAAAATTCAGATGACCTAACGGCTCACATTCTTGAGAAAAGCAACTTTTACTCTTGTGTGGGGAATCGGCTGGAGGCTTTTCGATCGCAGTCACTCCCCTTCGGCAGGAACGGACGGTAATCCAACGATATGTTTACAGCGCTAATATAAATTGCTCTGCAGTAAACCACTCAGCTGCATTTGATGCATTTTGTATGAGGCGCCCGCTCGCCGCCAGATTTAACGCTCTGTGGAAACAGTCGCCCGCTAGCTTCCTATTGTTTACTGTGCTATTGTCTAAATAAACATATCTGTTCAGAGCCCACAAATATTTAACCCTGAACCATGCCTTTTTATTCGGCTATCTACTACATGGTTGATAGTTATTTTATTATCACTTATTTTCATTCTATGTATTCTTATGTAGTATAACCACTAGAGATTTGTCTTCATACCGGTGAGTGCCAACAAAAATATAAAAAAATAATTGGTCAGGTGCGAATTGGGCTGGCGCACTGAGGGGTTCCGTACTATATTAGAAAAAGTTAAACCATAAGGCCTGGTGTCCACCAACGCAGAGCGGAGCGGAGCTGTGTTTGAGTAACCAATGTGATTTCGTCATTAATAACGGGGTCACCACTAGGTCTACTAATCATAATTCCGCTTTTAATTCCTGCATTTCTACTCAAGTATTTAAGCATAAGACGTTTCTTAGAACTTATTTGATTTTTAATTAGTTTTAATAGAGTGCGAGATATTAAAAGAGCTTTTAATACTATGTCTACGACTGCTGACTAGTGACTGAGCGTCTCGTCCCTATCTTATATCTTTTATCCAGTTTATTGAAATACCGCTTTCCCCTGGCAGGGTTGGCAGAATATGAGAATTCCTGACAACATCCCCGATTTGGTCAAAAATTCCTTTGTGAGGATGTTGTACCTGTTGTTATGAACCCTACGGCAATTTATTCCATGTTCTAAATATAATAGCTTTTGTAAACGGTAAAACCTAAATCACTGAAGTCTACACTATGTTAAGGTACTTATTAGTCACATATCAAGAGTTAATACATAGGTTATTTTTCATCTTGGAAATACATGGTGTATGATTCCCGTATCAAACGTTCAAATCTACTTATACTGTAAACAAAAAATCAATTCATTTAAAAGCTAAATGGCTTCTTATTTTCAGTGGCTCTAGGCCTTTTTCATTTCTGGGTTACTGTGACAGCATTTTTTGGACAATTCATAGGTAAAGACAATTCCAGTGAGATGTGAAGAAAATCGTGGTCAACAGCCAGCGAGGTTAATACAAAATATCTGGGTGACTGGGTGATCTGGGTGGGTTTATCTACCCACCAATAGATGGTAGCAGGGGTCAAATGTTTTTTTGGTAAATTCGACATTTTCTAAAAATGAATCCTAGCTAGATCGATTTATCGACCCCAAAACCCCATGTATACTAAATTTCATTAAAATCGTTCCAGCCGTTTCTGAGATTCGGATTATATAGAAATATATATACATATATACAAGAATTGCTCGTTTAAAGGTATAGGATTATAGGATCGATTCGGATCACGATTTGGTTTCAGCATGCAAACTATATGCGGGGAGTACCAAAAACTTATAACTCCATCGAATTATTAGCGTTATTTTATCTTGTATTAGTCCTGCTAGTTCGTCGGAATTCAGGAGAGGGTTTGTCTGGCAACCCTACGTCCCATCTCCCCGTGTCTTCAGGCTGAGAGGCGCTATACGCCTGGTATCGATTGGCCGCGATATTCGATACCGTACGTACTCGCAAGTGATGCGTGACAAGATAAATGCGTTTTCATTTAAATACATTTGTTTCATTGTTCATATGCTGGAAACAAGGACGGCACTCTTCTGCCATGCACACTCGATAGACTTTGCCTGTTTATCAAGCGAAACTAACCGGAATCACCTTCTTTAATTAAACTATTAAAAATAGTATGTTATTGTCTTAATGTGTAAGTTTTCCTGAAAAATTAAGTTTATTGGATTTCCATTATTAGTGTTAATAGAGCGTAAACGTACTCTTAATGAGTACGTTTATGCTTTTTAATACTTAACATGGCTTACTACCTGAATACTTTGCCTTTCAACGTATAACATAAACCAAACCTACTCGAAAAAGGTAAAGGAACAAAAATAAAACTATACAGAGTACTTAGAGCGTGCTCATAGAGAATTCATTAGATGAAACAAGCGGTGCGAGTGCAATTCAATAGTTGCAAGTTGTAGATTAGTGCAATGCATTAGCAACATACTGTTAGCGGGTTAAGGTGAACGCCCACTGCAGCGCTTTCACACTCTATAGCCAGCTCCAACTTTCTATAGACAGTTTATATTCGCAGCCTGAAATTATGATGAAAATGTGGACACTGATAGACAATCCAATCTGGATTCGGTATTTAATCGCTGATGCACCGGAGGAGTTTTACATAAACCTTTTTCATACGAGAAAATAGCAGCGCCATCTATCAAAGAAAGCACCTACATTTCTCATGATACACACGGCAAAGGTTTGAATTATCTTCCCAGCCTCTGTCTTCCTCACTACCTACAATAGGAATGAATTAGGTAAAAGCAAATGCCTTCAAGTAAAATAAGTATCTCCGGGCCAAGCGCCAGTTTTCCTACTCTACGTATGTGCACGCTTGAGTTGAGCTCAAAAATAAACTCGCGAGTTATAGGTACGCCTCGTAACAAATAACTCAAACCGAACAGTAAATTGAAAAAGTAGCGAAACGAAAATAAAAACTACAGCCGAAAGTGCTTAGAGCGCGCTCATAGAGAATTCATTAGATGGAACGGAGCGCGGCGCGCGGCGCAGTGCAATACATTAGTGTAGCAGCACACTGTTAACGTCCTAACAGCGGGCAGCGCTTTTACAAGTTTCCACTTCCTATGACCAAATTACGTCCGCAGAACGATGATATTATCATGATGATGATTGTGGTTAAAGAATGTATAGATCTAGCCATATAAATGATACCCCATTTGGTATAGTAATTTTGCTTTTATTTTCAGTAATGTTGGGCCGTTATTATACAAAACAAAAGTTACTGATATAAACACTATTAACTACGAGAATAACAGACAAAAAACGGTCATTTTGTTGCTTGAGTTAGTAATGTTGTACTTGTAACTAACGACTTCGTTGTATAGGTACATACTATAGGCTTTATACTACATACGCTTGAATTATAAATTCTGGATAATCACCGAGTTAGTAGGTGAAGTAACATAATATTACTGGCGTAATATAGTAAAGCATCGTTATATCAACGAAGAACTAATTATTTTGGCTACAAAGTCAAAAATTAACATGTTTTTAGCGTTCAAAGTTCGGTAACAGTAAACTTTGTAGATAAACAGACTAATAATTTCTGTTGTGTATTTCAATTTGTTTGACATATTTACCATACAAGTGGAGAATCTTATTTACGTCGCGTCGTTTATTCATGTCATGAATCGTTTATTCATGTCATGAAGCTATTAAGTTATCAAATCGTTTATAAAAAGTGCGACACATTTTCACTAAGCTCGTCCATATTTATTATTTGTGTATTTTCTCGCATTACAAATTAGAGCGGCCATTATTCAGCGACACACAATGGGCGTGATTGTAGCCGAGTTCAATACAATCCGCAATTTACTACAATAACCGCACAACTGCAATGACTACACTGAAACCAACAGTGTGCCACTTTCCGGCGCGAATCTAAATTGTGGTCTGTTTAAACACTCCATTTATTTAATGTTAATTTTGGAAAAAATAAATCATCATCTAAGCGTGGTCCCCATTTGGGTCGTGGGTTCGATTCCTGACTTGGGAGAAGTACCTACAACTAAATATATCTCATAGGTTTTATACATATAGACGTTATTTATATACACGCTACTATACACCAGCTAAATTTAAATTTTAGTATTGGCTTTGAGCAATTCGTAAGCTTATAAGACGTTGACGAGTTATGGTAGTAAATAGCAATATCATCACATGTTCTTGTTGAAATATTTGCTTAAATGTGTCCATTACAAAAAAAAAACAAAAGTCGAGTATTTAGTGAGTTACTCATGTGAAAGTAATTTCATTCTCAATGCCAATTGTTTAGAAATATGGCTCGAAATAATAGCATATTTATATCCAATATACATCAAAGCAAAATGCGTACAATTCACCAATTCACGAGGCAAAGCGCGTAAAAAGGCGTAGGTTATGTTTTCGGAGCAACCAATACGTTACGTGAGGCGAGTGTTGACCCGCGCATCTCCTCGTCTTTATATTCGTCTCTGGGGCGCGGAACGTGACTATGATACGACTAATTTGTGCTCATACTGTGATCAAACGATCTTTTTTATTGGGGAAAACGATTTTCTTATTTCCACTAGACGTAAAGCGGGTTTCTACCAAAACAGAGAGGATATGTGTTACGAAGCTGACTTGTTATTTCTACCAATGTGGTGAGGCGATGCGTAGCAGAGAGGAGATGCTGAGACGAATTAGGTATCTCTTCTCCGCTTTAGTAGGAATCGGGCATAAGAACGATAATATTATTCAACCGCCAACTTTCAACAGGCTTTCCCGCCACCTACAACTTAGGCGCCTTCAAATCAAGATGGATCAAATGCGCTTGTCTAGGAGATGCCTATTCACTAGGCATCTGCTAGGCAAGCGCACTCCTCTTTAGACTGTATCATCACTTTCTATCATAAAAAAAATCCTTGATGACGCAAGTATGTCCTGACACTAAAAGGTGATCCATGTTTAAATGATAATGCGAATGACTGATGATTAAAAGTACTGGCGCTTTAATCATCGCTTCGATCGATCATAGAAATCGTATTAACTAAGGTAAACGTTAAAGTAAGACCATACATCAATACGGCAATGCCGCCTGACAAAGAGAGACTGTCTCGACATCCGTCCCCAAATGGCCTTTAATAGGATACGTGCCTCGATTCTGTTCATTTCGTAATGCGTACCTGAACGATGACGCGACGACAGCGCGAGTGGTTCAACGTTCCGGTGCGATGATCATTGGTGATAGACGGCCCTTACATTCTACATGTTCTCAGCTAGGTAGAGTCTGGGTGCATTCAAGAAAAATGAAAAAAATAGTATACTCTTGAAACGTTTACACAGCGTTCATAGTGAGAGCAGAGGTAGAGGAAGATTGGTAGAAAAAGCAGGTAGGTAGGCACCCTCGGGGTAAAGATAGAGAGATATATATGTTGAGGTAGCAGGTACTTGAAGTATGAGGTAGACTCCTCCCCCTAGCGGTAAATAATAGCGATAGAATGTTCAATGCTATTATTAAATACGTGCCATTGATAGACATCAGCTGTACCTACAAGTAACTCGTTCATTTTATACATACTATTTTTTTAATTTTTTTATGTAAAAATAATAAGTAGGAGCTGGACTCACTGTTGCAATTTTGTAGATTCTAGAAATAGTAAAAAAATGCAGTGGTCAAGGAGATCGTCTGTGAATCTAGAGGTATTGCGGGTCGAATTCTGACTTGTTAAGATAATAATGTACAACACGATATAATACGGAATATGTTGAGTTGGATTTGACACTATAGTTTTCTATCAACTATCGTATTAATCTGTGCTATAGCACTCATTACACACCTCAATATTAAAGAAAAAGGCGCCCCATGACAACATGATCCTATTGTCATGAAGACTACTTGTCCAAGAGGAGAGTATTTTTTCCTTTCTACAGTTTTATCCACTCTCTCATCATGGGTGCACGGGTTAGAGAAAATATCCTGCGTATTATCGCATGGGGATAAAAGGATAAATGAGAAGGGCTCAGAGAGTCGTCCATTGTTGGAGGCGTGAGAACAAGTATTAATTAATTACGTCTAATATATCTCACGAACGCGCCCTCTGAATACATTCAAGGGTCATCCTTTGTCTGACTCTAGACTCACCTACCTACGAGTAATTATTGCTTCATTCTTTTTAGTACAGTCGACATTTGTAATTTATACTTGAATATTTTAATTATTGTACAATCTAATTAATTCGGTGTTAAATTGTTCATTTGCTATGCAAGGGCGCAAAGGAACTTTTGGCTGGCCGTGTGCCTGAATGCTGAATAACGAAGGATTCTTGGGTACAACCATGAGCGCAGCGTAAGCGACATTAAACAATATCTTAGTATTTAAAAAGTTAGCATGTACGCCTCAAGGCATTTGTTACATAACTGCTCCAAAACGGCTTGACTGATTTTTATGATTTTTTTTGTGTGAATTCCATACCCCTAAGTGTGTAAACATTTATAAGACAAAATAACGTTTGCTGGGTCAATTTGTAGCAGTTTAAAATGCATGTGAATGGTATAAATATGTAGCAATATATCAAAAAGGTTTTCTTACCGCTAAGTATTAAATTATACAAAACACAATCAGATCACATTTTATGAGGTACACCTAGTTAAGCCCACTTTAAAATGTAGGCGTCCCTTCGGCCCCAGGTGCTGGGTAACGAGGTGAGCGGAACTGCATAATGGAGTAAACAAAATTGTTGCCGAGAACCGAGGAGCATGCCCCGTCAATATGTTATTACGAGTATGACGATCCCTTTTACGCGTGTACCATGCGCGGTGCACGCGTGAACTCAACTCTCTTTTGTACTACGAGTTAATAAAAATTTGTTACCCCCGCGCTGCGGTGCGTATCTCAATTTAAAAAAAAGCAGGTGTTGCAAATATTATTTTCTTATTTGTTACAAGTTTTGTACAATGAATATAAAAAGCATTTTTCACAAATTTTCTCTTAAGGGGCCTGTGAACTACAATGTCTCCATTCATTCAAAATAACAAATCATTAGTAATTCGTGCATATTTGGATCATGTTGTGGTGTTATTCGGATTAATATAGTAATAATCTATGCTCCTGGCCATATTTGGTTCGGAAATACTTCTTAAAAACGAAATAATAATCAATTTCGATCAAAGTTTTTATAACTTTGGTCGAGTTCCGTAATACCAAAAATTATGAATGAAAACTTGTAACTTTCTTTATTAACTGGTGTTTTTCTTTAGCTGGACAATAAAAACTGTGCTCCTGAACTAATGCGACGTCAGATAGTGTTGTTTTTATTACAAAACAAATAAGTAGAAAACATGTCCTCTTTGACATAAAAATAAGCAAAACTAAATTCGTTTACATTTTCGTTTAACAAAAGTATTTCGGGACCAAATATGGCCAGGAGCATAGATTATTATGATATGAACCCGAATAACACCACAACATGATCGAAAATTGCACGAATTACAAATGATTTTGGTATTACGTTTGTATGGGAGACACCGTGGGTCAGATGACTCTTAAGGATTGTGCCAAAGTTACACGTAACTTCAGTCGTAAAGGTCTGGTTATTATTTTGTCAAACAACCGTGAGTGACCGACTTATGCAGTGTGTCATAGATAGACAGAATATAATTTCTCACTGTATTTGAGAGCTTTTCCCGTTAGTCGTTTACAGGTACACCTTTGGCGGTAGCCTGATGACCAGCCGCGGCCGAAGTTTTCGGACCAGAGTTCAGAAATTTAATGCTTCAGGATTGCACACAAATTTCGCTTAAAAATCTTTCACAACGCTCCAACTATTTCACTTAGAATCTACGCCTTGAGTCTTAAGGGGCCTGTGAACTACAATGTCTCCATTCATTCAAAATAACAAATCATTAGTAATTCGTGCATATTTGGATCATGTTGTGGCTCCTGGCCATATTTAGTTCGGAAATACTTCTTTAAAACGAAATAATAATCAATTTTGATCAAAATTTTTATAACTTTGGTCGAGTTCCGTAATACCAAAAATTATGAATGAAAACTTGTAACTTTCTTTATTAACTGGTGTTTTTCTTTAGCTGGACAATAAAAACTGTGCTCCTGAACTAATGCGACTTGAGATAGTGTTGTTTTTATTACAAAACAAATAAGTAGAAAACATGTCCTCTTTGACATAAAAATAAGCAAAACTAAATTCGTTTACATTTTCGTTTAACAAAAGTATTTTGGAACCAAATATGGCCAGGATCATAGATTATTACTATATGAACCCGAATAACACCACAACATGATCGAAAATTGCACGAATTACAAATGATTTTGGTATTACGTTTGTATGGGAGACAGCGTGGGTCAAATGACTCTTAAAGGCTTTGGATTCGTAGACGTGCTACATTCTCGTAGAATTTTGGCTACGCTTACGAAGATAAGAATAATTATGATAATGTAAACATTGTTTTGAATATCAAAAAGGAATATAAAGCTCTGTTGATTTTTGTTACTTTTGGATACATACCCATTTTTCCACCAGCCCCTATTTGGTATTTTTGAGTGGCTATTGTTGTACCGAAACAAACGGGTGTTAATTCATGAAAGTAGGCACATCTTAGTGGCAATAAAGCGATTTCCACTAAGCTTTGTTCTCGCGGGGTTTGAGGGCCGTTACAAATTAAATTAACCACTCGTGTTTACGACGATGTCCGCAAATTACATTTATGTCCAGGACAACTAGCTGGTGGAAATAACTTCATTTGTATCACTTGATTCGCTTGGATTGTATAATTGAGATAATTAGTCAGATTTATCGGAAGCCTTTGACCATATTATTCACAAACTAGCTGTTGCCCGCGGCTCCGCCCGCGTGAATTACGATTTTTTTACATAATATACCTTCCTACTGGAATTCCTTGATTTTTCGCGGGATTCTGGTGTGATGTTGTACAGAAACCTGTTCTTACTTTGCACGGGTTATCTTGTGGTGATTTTGAAAACTCCTTTTTCTTAATAATAATATAAAGTTTCATTAATACGTAGTTGAAAGATCAAAACGACGATTTTAACTGTCGATATTTCGACCCAGTGGCACAGGTCGTGGTCACTACGTGACCACGACTTGTACCAATGTATCGAAATATCGACAGTTAAAATCGTCCTTTTCATTATAATTTTTATTCTGAAACCACGAAATATGTCAAAAATTATTAAAACATGTGAAAAGTTGTAGGTACTGGTGGTAGAACTCTTCTTTCAGAGTTCGGCCGAGTAGGTACCACTGGGATAAATTACTCTACTAACAATATTCCCCAGCCCAACATAATATAAGAGTCTTTTAAAAATCTTTGCTTCAACTCAATACAATCCAAAACATCAGAATGGGCAATGGCTATATATTTCCTTACGTATAAAAAGACCTAAGATGACAGTCAGTCGGTTAGGATCGATAAGACCTGAGTTAAAAATATTTGTGAACCATTATCTTACCCTTTCCATATTGCGGATGATAAAGTTTAAATCTGTCCATGTCTTAACAGTGATGCCATCTTAATATAAAGTCAGGAAACAGTAAATAACATGACAGTTAATTTTTATTAAAAAAAATTCGGTAGTACCTATCTCAGAGTTTTACATTCAAGTTCCACATAAATTGTAGAGATGGCGCTATACGGTATAACGTAGCGATAACGCCAGTTACATGATTTTTGTTCACCCTAAAAGTGAAAAATTTTAAACCATACAAAGTCTCCTGCTAAGCCTATTTATTTAAGGCTGTAAGGGTACTCCAGTCTTACTTGAGCCCTACGTCCTAGCCCTAGGTTCTTTGTGCATTCCGAGTTTCAAGTCACCTACCTACTTGAACTTAATAAAGGTTCTGATGTCTGTAATTTCTGAACTACATAAGTGATGATGATAAGATTAGTATGGAATAATCTTTAAAGAACCTCCTTTCTAACAAAAAAAGAATGAATGGAATCGGACAACGCGTTAATGAATTATAACTAAAAAACGTTTGGACTTTGATGCCGTCTTCCAGGGAAACCATGATGAATTTCGGGACAAAAAGTATCCTATGTCCTACCTCGGGGTATGAACTATAATCATGTCAAGTTTCATTTAAATCCATCCAGCGGATTAGCCGTGATGCCCGGTCGTGAAACAGACAGACAGACAGACAGACAGACAGACAGACAGACAAAAATTAAACAAATTACAGTTTTGGCTTCAGTATCGACTAAATAGTGTCCTCCAACAAAAATTTTCAAAATATCTTCAATGTACAGAATTCGACCCTTTACAGTTTTATTATAAGTATATAGATAGATTACTCGTGTATTGCTTGATACTAATGCATTTCTGAATTGTGTGTGGCGAATTCAGTAAATTAAAAATTGGTCAAGTGCGAGTCGGTCTCGCACAATGAGAGTTCCGTACTGTCAAGGCAAATCTCAATAGTATATTAAAGTAAACTAAAGTCCCCTGCCTGCCAAATTCAAAAACAAAAAAATACGTTTGTTGGGCCCCCTTTAATATTTATTTTATTTTGTTAATTAGTATTAAGCTACTATAGCGGCATTAGAAATATATCATCTGTGAAATTTTTAACTGTCCAACATGGTTTATGATATACGGCCTTGTGACAGTGAGGAGTCTTTTTAATAGGATCTTGATTAGTTACTGATATTGTGTGGGAGAAGTGAACACAACGACTGTCCCAGAGTACGAGTATTTTGAATCGCATAGTACCACGATTACCCTTTGAGGAACCATTATTAAAACACAATATTTTTCTAACATTATAATATTATTTGAATCGTGTCCGAGTGTGCAGAAATAATATTGAAATAAAGAATCGTGTTATTTCAAGCACAATTTATTGGAATAAATTATTTTTACTCAATAGGTTAATGTTTAAATACAGGTTCAGTTTTACACACATTAAAAGTAAGTAGGTAAGTACTTTCTTATATTTTAACCATTTAACTTGCCTGCAATTTCATCTGACGATAAGTGGAAATGCAGTTATCGTACTAACTTAGATTTATAAATATTAGTAACCACTGAAGTTTGCTACACAGCATCGCACTGGAACGCTAAAGCGCTTGGTGGAGTCAAACGTCTCTACCGGTGGGATAGTAACAACCCACACCGAAGCCTCCCGCCAGAACAGACGTAAGACTCTACGATTTCGCATTGTGAAGTCAACATTTCCTGAGGATGTCCCGGTGTCTGGACGAAACGTGCGTCGAAGAAAGTGTTGGAAAATTGTGTGCGGTGGTTCATGTGGGTAGTGTTCCTGCATATATTGTACCCTACATAATATTTTCAAGTAGCGGATTATAGTAAAACAAATTAATATACCCTACTGGATAAATTAATATACCCTTTGATATTATAAAATTCTGAACTGGCAAATGCCGGGATTGGAACCGAAGACCTCCCAGGTAAATCCAAACGTATACTAACTTGGGTAGGCTTCCCCAAAAACCCCTCAGAGTAATAAAGAAAACTTGAACTTTGCACAGGCTTGGCTTACAAAACAAATCGTCAACTATAGCCATGTTACGAGTAGCTTTAAAAAAATGTATGATGAATGGCACATGCGATCGACAATTTGATCACGTGAAATTTCGATGACAACTGTCATCCTTATATTTTTTTAAATTTTGAACCAATAAAAATCGTAGAAAAAGAATAGATAAGGTTGCATGGGTATGAATGCACTAGTTATTTACTATCGCACTATACTAACTAAATAATCCTATACCTTTAAACGAGCAATTCTTGTATATATGTATATATATTTCTATATAATCCGAATCTCGGAAACGGCTGGAACAATTTTCATGAAATTTAGTATACAGGGGGTTTTAGGGGCGATAAATCGATCTAGCTAGGATTCATTTTTAGAAAATGTCGAATTTACAAAAAAAAATATGACCAATGCTGCCATCTATTGGTGGGTAGATATACTACCGAGCAAAGCTCGGTCACCCAGATATTTATATTTTAGTCGAGTTAAACGTGTATTTAGTCGGAGCATCCTCACGTCCTACGTTACATCGTTCCGTTGTAAGTCGGGTCACGTACCTTATTACACGGGAGCCGTGTTCTAAGTCTACCTTTTGCTACATTTACCTTCGTTCTCCTACCCTTTCGCTACCTTTTCCTTTGTTACACTTTTCGGGGTTCTTGTTTATGTAGTGTGTAAATATAAC
Organism: Coenonympha glycerion; assembly: GCA_963855885.1. Classification (NCBI taxonomy): domain Eukaryota; kingdom Metazoa; phylum Arthropoda; class Insecta; order Lepidoptera; family Nymphalidae; genus Coenonympha; species Coenonympha glycerion. The sequence continues at coordinate 485,549 of OY979627.1, forward strand.
TGTAACGTTAAACGTATATAACCCGGGGTCAGTATGGAATTCGACCGCGTTTAATTAATTTTAACTTTCTGTGCTTTAATATATATATAGCTGCTTGTGCTGATTCAACACTGACTCACTGACTCATTGATCACCTCTCCTGAACAATTTTGTATGAAAAAATTTTTTTTGAAGGATGATGTCGTATAGAGGGGAAAAATTCATGAGGAGGAAAAATACGGAGAGAGCTGATGATTGAGGATTTCGGAGGCGGGTGAAGAGCACAGGCAGGGTATCGAAGATAGGTGGGGGGTGCTCGACCAAATGTAACTCGAAACGTCATCCAATTGGCAGTTAGCTGAAAAAAATTCAAAATGGCGGATTCAAGATGGCCGCCATATAAATTTCGTGTTGTTCTATCTCGGAAAGTATAAAAGTTAAGAGAGTGGTTTCTTTGCAAGACGTGATTAGAATCTCAAGGTCTACGGGATGAATGAAAAAAAATTCTGTGGTTGAATTTATTTTTCTATTGAAAATGTGAATGCTACAATAAACAAGGCCTATGAAAAACTATAAAAGTATGAGAAGAGATGGTGGATGAGACGAGACGATTGGTGGAAGAGACGGTTTGGATGATGATTGAGGAGCACGGTCATGGATTTAAAGATAGTTAAGGGCTGTTTGAATAAAAAATACACTGAACCTCATCGAGGTTCAGTGTATTTTTTATTCAAACAGCCCTTAACTATCTTTAAATCCATGACCGTGCTCCGAGGTAATTCTTTTAGCCCACTGCCAATCGGATTCCAATAGGCGATGGAGATGACGGCCATTATTTTATAGGTGAGAAGACAGCCCGCGGGCCACATGTGGCCCGCGCTCCCACGCGCCCTACTAGTTTTCATATACACTGACACGTCTTCGTGCACGCGATATTCTTTTCAAGGTCACGAGATGGGAAAAACCATCGAACTCGCGACACCGGTTAATTTAATTAACCGACACCTCATATTGTTACTGCAATGAACACCTCACTTAGGTTATTCTTCAAGTTTTTACTTCTGTCGGCACTTCTGGAGTGCCACGTATTTTTTTGCCTTTTTCCTACAAAGCTTATACGAATTGTCTCAAGTTTTTTTTCAATGGAGGAGAAACAATAAGACATTTAATTATACTTAGGTTTGCACAGGTTATATTAATAAAATCTGTAGCAGCTCACAACAGAAACATTTATTCAACGTCCATCTTGAGAGAGAGAGCGAGAGCGATAAGTATTACTCACAATACCTATAAGTTTAGGAATTTAAAATTACTGATCACCCTGTCTGAGGATATAATGATTCATGGTGGTGGATAACAAGAAGAGCCCTACCACCAGCAAAATGGACTTAGAGAAGACAAAAGCTCACAACAATTAAAATGGGAAATACATGTTTTTCATAATAAAAACTTCCAAAACTTTAGTCTAAACATATTCTTGTTAGGTAAGTTATCTTCAATGCTGAAACTTTCTTCACGTCGAGTCTGAGTCGTAAATTACGCAAGGTTTTACTACAAAGGTAAGTAACTAGAAAGTAATATTGTGAATAAGTTCAGACAAAGGGTCCTTATAATGTATTCGAGGGAAATAGGTATTGAAGTGTTCATAGGTTCACCGTCCTTCCAATTTGTTATAGATTTTCAGAGTAGTATTATCCGCAATTTTAATTAACTTTTTTTTACTGAGAAGGAAAATAAATGCAGCAACTAAAGAATTATATCAATCAGAGGTTCACGATGGTACTAAAAGGTTTCCTTTACATTTCCTGGAAATAAAATTACTATTTAAACTTGCGGAGTGTCGAACCGCGACGTGTCTGTATAAATGGTTTCAGCTCAGTAATCCATTGTTCCTCACCGTTTGTTTCAGCTACTGCTTGCTTAAGTACGGGTAGCAAAAGTATGTAGGTAGGTATTGTTAACATTTTGACGCGCCATCTTTCCTTGTCAGAGCCAAATGAAGGCCCTTTCACAATTAATTCATGCGCTCTCAGTGTTCTGACAGACGATAATTATAAACGCTACGATTTTCAATGTGGAATTACGTAAAAGCACTCTCATGTGGTAGTTAAGGAATGAAGGATTAAATGATTTTGGATAATTGCTTTCTGCTATTTTATACGGCCGAAATTAATGAACTATCGTTTTACCTATTAAATTAATATAAAATATGAATTCCGAAGAAATTAATCAATTTCATATCGTCGTATTTAAAGAGAAAAGTTGATAATTCGTTCACTCGCTGGCCCATTATTTTCAACCCGAATCTTTTGGTCCAAGGAAGCTAAAATTTCACTACGAGTATGCTGTAATTTCTGATATAGATATCACGGACAAGAATTTATTTACAAAGTATCACTAAAAGGGAATGCGTCGCCAGCTTTTATGTACCTATTTCTACCTATTATATATGTATTACCTATGAGGAAAAAAGTGAAAAGATAGATGAACTATTTTGTTCTTAAATTATTTTTCTATCTAATATTACAAAAGCAAAAATCTTATTGTTTCTCCTCCAATTACGCTAAACTTGGCATATGTAAGAAATAGAGCGTGACAAAGGTTTCTATTCATTACGGAGAAAAGCCTTTGTCACTCTACTTTGTAAAGTATTAAAGAAATTACAGATCTTGCTACATTTACATTTTTATACATTACTCGTAATGAAAGCTCTGACTGATAAATACAGACAATTTATTTACAGTTCTCATTTGATACGATGTTCACAAGAAGAATTAGCTCAGATCACATCAGAGGTGTTAGTTAGTTATCTCTTACTGTCCAACCATTGTCTTGCACTGTGAAACAAATAAACGAAATCTTCAGGAAGCTCTGAATATATTTGTTTAAACAAAACACTTTCAATCAATTTTCAATTTCCTCCATTGCCTGGCCTACGAACTTCCGAGGAAATTACTCCCGACGGAATCTGGGAAGTTATTTTGTAAATATTTAATCCGATTACCGCTTGATAAGGATTGTCTTTTGCAGCCTTTTGGGAAGTCAATTCTAACGACATAGGCCAAAAGCGTGGGGATTCTATGTAATGGCCACAAAACCGTAAGTTTGTAGCTAATCCAGAAGAAAGAAAGCTCCGAAATATATATAACACGTTTCACATTATTTAAGTTTTTTAGCAAAGATTGAAGATAAGTGCAAGACGATCTATAATGCTATGCATGGTAGTGAAAGTGAATTTTGAATTGCATGAACTACATTGTCATTGTCATCCAACAGTAATGTCTGACCATTAATTAGTTATTTAGTTTCTTTATGTCCTGTTAGGTACGTTACCGATAATAGAGCCCTTTTCGGTTATAAGTAATGCAATTATTGTTTCATGACCGAATCTCTGACCAAATCAGACGGGTTAACCCTATAAAAAGTCCTAATAACTAGAACGAAAGACCCTCTCCTATCTTATAACCTTATAGACTGTGCTATGAGAGGAAGATGGTTATCCCCAAGTTAAATAATAGCGCATGTAGGCCTAAAGTGTGTCCATGACGATATGAATTAATCAATATAAACGACCCAAAAATATATTCCAGAAATAATAAATAAAACCGCTATATCAATCAGCTCATCATAATATTGTGATAATGCAAATTAATTAATTTACTTACGCGTTGCGGCGCGAGCGCCCCCCTCAGGCCTCAGCGAACCCTTCCTGATTTAATTCAATTCGCAGTGATTTGATCGCGTTATCACTTATCACGCCTATTTCATAAGCATTCCAACGGGAGGGACCCAAATTGCTTTATTGATGAAATAAGTCGTACCTATCTACTTATTAAAATGTCGTAGAGAACGCGAAATTTGTCTTTCTCTTTGTAGTACATCATCATTGTATTGTGCTAGTTGTTGTACCTTCTAGCTGCGCTCGCGTGAAGGTTTTTGATCAATCCCACACACATTGGATACATGGATTTTACGGGGATACATAATAATAATGCAGTGTATCATCATTCCAGCAAATCAATCGAGTAGTTACATTAAAAGTAATACCTATATGAAATAAATAAATAAATCTTTATACTACTATTGTATAAAAGCCGGTCAACTTCGGATTTAATTCGCGCACTGCGGATTCTACATTTGATACTAACAAACCCTTAGGTTTTTGATAGTATCACTTATTACTTGATGTCTCTATCCGTTCATTAAAATTAATATATATTTGAATATGTGTTAATCACTTATCACGCTGTAACAATGAACGATTTGTCTGGAATTTGGATTTGAAATAGGTGAATAACATAATATTGTGATCTATTTTTAGTCTCGGAAAAAGCACGGGAAAGCATGGCAAGCAACCAAAATTTGCTATAGCTGTGGGTAGATTATTACAAAAAACTTCCTAAAGCTTAAGAAATGAAGCGGGAACGGCAACAAGAGTCCACGGTTTCCTCGAGATTTATAAAAAACTTAAATTCGAGTGGGTAGAGCCGAGTACGAAATCTATTAGAGTCATACATAGCGGACAGACTGACGGACAACAAGGTGTTCCTTTTGGGTTTAGAGTCTTATACATCTTTTAGAGAATGGAACCCTAAAAAAGTTAACTTACTATTATATTTTACATTATGCTCTCTCGGCTCGCTAGCTCTGAATTACATAAATATAGCCGACATAATAAGACAACCGAAAAAAGGTTCATCAAAGCATGTTTCATCATACGGTATTTGGGTAAAAATAAAACCTTCTACCGTATTACGAATTCAATTTGGAGAAGAATATTTTATCAGTGTTTATCTTGGACTGAAGAAAAATATTGGATGCAGTTAATAAATGAAGTTATTAAGTATTTGCTGCCAATCATACTAAATAATTATTCGAAATATAAAGTCTAGGTATCATTACCGAATAGACAATAGACATAAACAGTCCTACAAGGCTCTCTTGGCACTTGAATGACATTGTCAGGGGGCGCTGTTTTAGAACAAAGGCAGCCAGAAAATAAAATCTCTTCAATTTTACTTCAATTTCAGTTTTATTTTAGTTAATACTAAGCAATAACAACACAATATACAATAGCGATATACCGACAGAGCGAAATATCAAACAGTATCACAAGATAGCGGCGTTAGTTCCGATTTTGGCCACTTGCCAAAATAGCCGTGTCGCACTGTACCCTAGACAGGGCGGACGGCGCGAAAGAATGTTGCCAGTTTATCGGTGCCAAAAAGTTTGGCCATCTACTGTAAGGCCATGCTGTAGCCACCTATAGAATTTTTGCCAGATGGCACTACTGTTTGCTTCTACAGAAAAGGTTTGCGTTAATCTATGAGATGCGCATATCCTGAGTTTTCTCATCGGAGTTTAACCGCATAATTATAATTAAACTTTGGAGAATTGAAATAAATAAGATTAAGTGCGTAGTATAGGCTTCGGTGGTTTCAAGAAGCTTTGTCAGACACGTTTTTGTTTCAATGACATTTTGTTTTGTATAGCCGCCATATTTAACTGTCACGTGTCCGTTAAAATTAGATAATGCATTAGGCAAATGTGCATTTGGGCAATTTTTTAGTATACTTATGGTAGCATTGCGAGGTGATTCTGACAAAATTCTAGCGACTTGAGCTTTTAAACATTACTGCCAATGAAGAGAAGTACTCGAGCACTCAGGCGTTAAAATTTATCCTCACTCACTTTTACGGTTAATAAGTACACACATACACACACGCAAACACACACACTTACACACACACACACACACATACACACACATACACTTTTAGGATATTTAACTTATATTGTATTTAACTTATATATTTTAAATGTGTACTTCATTTCTATTTATAAGATTTTCATAAAGATTGTCTACGGAAGAGCGGGACATCCTGGCACAGGTATAAATTTACCTAAAAGGATGTCCCAACAACTGATGAATGTTTTGAAATATTTTTATTAATAAATCATTTTTCATTTTTTCATTTTTCATAAGTCCATTGCGACGCTTGTGCGGTCGTCATAAACGTTTTACACGCCCTTACGTTGTAAATTCCACCTCGGGCGTAGCTGCGATATCGGCGTAAAAATTACCGTCGTCATTTTTATGACAAGTCATGGAGGTTTGTCTAAACTTTTATGCGTCAATGTCAAGCGCCGGCTATCGCTTGATGTCTTTTGGAAACCTCCTTGCGGCAGTGAATAAGTATAAAGTGGATTCGAATCCTGACATAAACAATTTCGAAGTTTAAAATTGAAATGATATTCACGTTTTATTTCAAGGATAGTAGGTGTTGTGCAAATTGGTGTTTGCGTTTGCAAAAAATAATAATATTCATACGTCTTAGGAACTATTTTACGTCCGCCTAAAAACTTTATATAGGCTATTTTACGTTATTGTGTGTATATTATAACAATTTTATTTTTTTTGGTGGTTGTGAAACAGACCATTAAAATTTTTTCGTCAGGCAAACTAATGTAATATGAAAAATTTATGCGTAGTATAATTATTATTGATTTAGTGTTGTTAATTGGACTACAGTTAAACTCTATTCAGTACTCTTTCATTAAAAAACAAATAACAATCAACAAAATTCAAAAGCAATTACTTGATACAAAATACATAATAATACTGTTCCATTAAAAAGTTCCGGTGAAGCCCCGCCTGTCGTTTCAGCATCGTTCAACCAATCATCTTCCATTTATAACAACTCGACCAGTTTTCCGACTCCACAGTATATAATTTCCGACAAGTTTTCCTAATTTCCCAACAGTAACGATGGACAAATTGGTCAAAGGAATTCGTTTAACGAGAGCTTCTTAAAAAGACGTACTATTAAAATAACTTTTTAATTCCGTAAGCTTTCGGACTGCACCTAATTTTGAATTGTTAGTGCGGTTTTGGACTCAACTTAAAATAAGTAGATACAATGGGCAAGCTTAACGGTAGTTTTCCTATCGCTATTCGTTTAAGCTAATTACTGCTTAAAAAGTAGAACAAGTATAATATTATGTTCGATAGTAAAAAATCCAGGATCGATCCAAGATTACTATCCCTGGTACTTAGCGAAGGGCTTTGCATATCGTGTGGTAGTTTTGTGAAGTATAGTGTCTAGGTATCCAATTGCCCGTATTTGCTTGACGAATTGACATTCTTGCTTGTTATTTCCTGTGACATATTATATCCTGCATACTTTTCTGTTTTTGAAATAATTTAAGTTAGGTATCTAGCTAATAGACGTCCATTGTTAAATAGGCCTCCTGTAAGGATCTTGTAGCTACACGGTTATTGTATTTGCCATTTTAGTACATTACGTGCTACTGCCATTGAGTCTTCTCCATGCCCCTGGGGCATGCCATTTCACCCTCTCAACACGATGAATGTTAATATCTAAGTATTTGTCTGTCAGTGAACTTGGTTTGTTTTCTGATTGGATCGGACACGCGCTCTCCATCGCCATTTTAGAAAAAAATGAGCTTTCTGACTCCATAATCAATGTCCATGTTTCGAATCCTATTATATTATCATCATGGAAACTACGCATTTTGCAAAGATCTTACTATCTTATATTATTTAAAGATCTTAGTCATCAGGCACTGAAGGGTGTGTGTGCTGGGACTTGGGATTCTTGTGTAAATGTTATTCTTGAAGTTGCCAGCTATCCGAGCATCCTCAGCCCTTTGCCCGGGGCTGCGCCCGAGGGTCTAAAGTTCATCCATTACACTTTACACTAAGTCTATAATTTCGTCGATTACGTTCGCTCCGATGGCGCGGTAACTATAGATTACTACACAAAATAACTGTAGCGTGAACTGAATATTTAAACAGATACTAAGTCAATCTACAATCCACTTTAGTTGATGGGTAAACACTTCATCAAGTAATCTTTAGAAATCTTTAATGTTTTACTTAAAAGTGTTTTAGGTGCGTTTGTACGTCAAGTGCAGTATCTAAAGGCATGTATTGAACAAATTGTTTGTCCGAATAGAAAGCTGCTACGAACTCTTGGGAGCAGCTTTCATTCAAACTTTAATGATTTTACATAAACAAATTATTTCTCGATTTTTAACTAAGTATGGATAGTATGTCCAATATCATTTGTTACGAAGGACAACTGACTGATAACCGACAGTCAGCGATTGTCGATTGTCATACAGTTTTAAACACTTCATCAAGTAATCTTTAGAAATCTTTAATGTTTTACTTAAAAGAGTTTTAGGTGCGTTTGTACTTACGTCAAGTGCAGTATCTAAAGGCATGTATTGAACAAATTGTTTATCCAAATAGGAAGCTGCTACGAACCCTTGGGAGCAGCTTTCATTCAAATTTTAATGATTTTACATAGACAAATTATTTCTCGATTTTTTAACTAAGTATGAATAGTATGTCCAATATCCTATGTTACGAAAGACAACTGACTGATAACCGACAGCCAGCGATTGTCGATTGTCATACAGTTCAAAGTGGAGTACCTACTATAGAAATGAAGACAATATCGGTTGTTTGGACACGTTCAAAATCGTTTTCTACTACGGGCCCACATACATCGCCATTATCAAGCGACACCACCGACATAGCCAAATTATCGGTGACCGTTATAACTTAGTTTATTGTTTAGCTGTGGCATGTCGGGTGCACGGGCGACTGTCTTAGGAATGCGCTCCATACATTCAAAATACCAAATCATTTATAATTAGTGCATATTTCGATCATGTTGTGGTGTTATTCGGATCCATATAGTAATAATCTATGCTCCTGACCATATTTGGTTCGGAAATACTTCTTTAAAACGAAATAATAATCAATTTTGATCAAAATTTTTATAACTTTGGTCTAGTTCCGTAATACCAAAAATTATGAATGAAAACTTGTAACTTTTGTTTTTCTTTTTAACTGTTGTTTTTCTTTATTTGGACAATAAAAACTGTGCTCCTGAACTAATGTGACGTGAGATAGAAATAAGCAGAAAACATGTCCTCTTTGACATAAAAATTAAGCAAAACTAAATTCGTTTACAATTTCGTTTAACAAAATTATTTCGGAACCAGATATGGCCAGGAGCATAGGTTATTAGTATAAGAACCCGAATAACAACCACAACATGATCGAAATTTGCACGAATTACAAATGAATTTGGTATTACGTTTGTATGGGAAACATCGTGGGTCAGTGGACTCCTAACAACATGTATTGCGTATTGTATACAGCATGGATTGCGTTGATCTTATTTTGGAGTGTTTCTCTCTTTCCTGCCTTATTTGGCTTTTCTTGTTAATAAACCCACAGAGTAACATAATAGTTACTAGCCTAAACTTAACAGACAAACCATTAAACACGACTCCGAGCCTAGCGCGTACCAAACCAGCGACAGTGGCGACGTAACGAGCTTAAAGTATAATTTTTCAAAGCCGACCGTAAAGCCGTCTCTAAGCCGATAAAATTTGAAGTAGATTAAAAATATCCGGCCCGTTGTAATACGGTAATACCTTCATTTTGCGACTTTTTAACAAATACACAGAATATAGAAAAAAATATGGACCGAAAATGGCCACCTTGGCATAGAGAAGCCAGTTAGCTGAAATGTTTTTCAAAAAAATTAAAATTACCATTTCAATAAATAATAATTGAATAATAAATAAACAAAATAAATTATTCATTTGCAAATACCTAGTACTCATTTTGATTCTTAAAAAAATTGAAAACATAAACTTTGTCGAGAACAAAATACTAAAACTTAAAGCACCACTAGTCTGTAAAGCTACACGGTTCAAGAGATACATTCTGGTGACAGACGGACAGACGGACAGCGAAGTCTTAGTAATAGGGTCCCGTTTTTACACTTTGGTAACGGAACACAAAAAATGAGACCTAAGAACTAATGTCTCAGGGTGATAAAAGCAGTGCAGTCCTATAATATTGCAATGCAATGTCGTGTGACGCATCTTAGCTGACATGGACATCAGGCGTCTCATCATCAGGTGTTATTAATATTCTTTCTTTCAAAAATATTGTTACGGATAAACCTTATTGCAAATAAAATAATGTTCATAATGGCTCGTTACTAGAACTACGTACTAGAACGAACCTTATTACAATCGGCATAGGGTTCACTAGTATCGACTTTAAATTGTAAACAAGGTCAATGACATTACTGAAAACAATGGACTTCTGGTACCTGTGATATTGAGAAAGTTCCACCCCTCGTATAAACTCGTGATATTCGAGAATATTCGAACTTGCGTTAATAATCGCGTTCGAGCGCCCGCGCCTGGAGTCTGTTGAGAGAGTTGTTGGCGAAGAGCGAACAAGCGAACCAAGCGATCTAGAGCGAAGAGGAAGCAAACTACTTGGAAGACCAGGGACATTGGATACCGGAAGTGCAGAATAAAGTGTTCTCAAGAGTCACCAGGTGTTTTTCTCCAAATCGTCGAGCCCAGCACGTAACAATATAATATCTCTGTGGACAATATGTACCGTTAGTCTACGGTGCAGTGGCAGTAGGCACGTGGCTATATCTCCCGGCCGCTCTCGCTCGGAAGTGCGCCGGGTAAGTAATATTTCACGAGGGCAGGAAATTAAACCTCTCCATTGTTTTTGTCAGTTACATTATTCAATAGATCGGGAGGTGAACAGCATTCGAGTGAGGAAGAATTTCTGATATTCATTTTTAGGGTTCCATAGCCAAATGGCAAAAAACGAAACCCTTATAGATTCGTCATGTCTGTCTCTCTGTCTGTCTGTCCGTCCGTCCGTATGTCACAGCCACTTTTTAATATTGTTGTTGAACACCTGTTTAGTAGTTGTGGTTTACAGTCCGACAAGGCTCTCTTGGCACTTGAATGACATTGATAGGAGGGCGATGTTATTGAACAAAAGCATCCAGAAAATAATATCTCCTCAATTTTACGTCAATTTTAGTTTAAAATAGTTAATATAAGCAAAAAAAACACAACATACAATATCGATATACCTACAAAGCGAACTATCAAACTGTATCACAAGATAGTGGCGTTAGTACCGGTTTTGGCCACGCGCCAAGATAGCCTTGTCGCACTGTATGTTCTTTGACACACTTAGGTTTTGATACACTTAGTAGGTTTCTGGTAAGTATTGGTGGTGCATGTTTGCTAGTAGACTCGAACCAGCTGCGGTCTAGGCATCCGATCAAATCAACTGAGATAGATAACTTAGTAATTCCAAAGTGGACTTCGGGAATTAAAATCGGGACTATTTGCACAAATCCAAACGAGTACCAAATGTGCGAGGGCGGTCTTCCGTCGTCAATGGAGGCCTCATGTTTGATTTAAAATTAGATAATGCATTAGGCAAATGTGCATTTGGGCAATTTTTTAGTATACTTATGGTAGCATTGCGAGGTGATTCTGACAAAATTCTAGCGACTTGAGCTTTTAAACATTACTGCCAATGAAGAGAAGTACTCGAGCACTCAGGCGTTAAAATTTATCCTCACTCACTTTTACGGTTAATAAGTACACACATACACACACGCAAACACACACACTTACACACACACACACACACATACACACACATACACTTTTAGGATATTTAACTTATATTGTATTTAACTTATATATTTTAAATGTGTACTTCATTTCTATTTATAAGATTTTCATAAAGATTGTCTACGGAAGAGCGGGACATCCTGGCACAGGTATAAATTTACCTAAAAGGATGTCCCAACAACTGATGAATGTTTTGAAATATTTTTATTAATAAATCATTTTTCATTTTTTCATTTTTCATAAGTCCATTGCGACGCTTGTGCGGTCGTCATAAACGTTTTACACGCCCTTACGTTGTAAATTCCACCTCGGGCGTAGCTGCGATATCGGCGTAAAAATTACCGTCGTCATTTTTATGACAAGTCATGGAGGTTTGTCTAAACTTTTATGCGTCAATGTCAAGCGCCGGCTATCGCTTGATGTCTTTTGGAAACCTCCTTGCGGCAGTGAATAAGTATAAAGTGGATTCGAATCCTGACATAAACAATTTCGAAGTTTAAAATTGAAATGATATTCACGTTTTATTTCAAGGATAGTAGGTGTTGTGCAAATTGGTGTTTGCGTTTGCAAAAAATAATAATATTCATACGTCTTAGGAACTATTTTACGTCCGCCTAAAAACTTTATATAGGCTATTTTACGTTATTGTGTGTATATTATAACAATTTTATTTTTTTTGGTGGTTGTGAAACAGACCATTAAAATTTTTTCGTCAGGCAAACTAATGTAATATGAAAAATTTATGCGTAGTATAATTATTATTGATTTAGTGTTGTTAATTGGACTACAGTTAAACTCTATTCAGTACTCTTTCATTAAAAAACAAATAACAATCAACAAAATTCAAAAGCAATTACTTGATACAAAATACATAATAATACTGTTCCATTAAAAAGTTCCGGTGAAGCCCCGCCTGTCGTTTCAGCATCGTTCAACCAATCATCTTCCATTTATAACAACTCGACCAGTTTTCCGACTCCACAGTATATAATTTCCGACAAGTTTTCCTAATTTCCCAACAGTAACGATGGACAAATTGGTCAAAGGAATTCGTTTAACGAGAGCTTCTTAAAAAGACGTACTATTAAAATAACTTTTTAATTCCGTAAGCTTTCGGACTGCACCTAATTTTGAATTGTTAGTGCGGTTTTGGACTCAACTTAAAATAAGTAGATACAATGGGCAAGCTTAACGGTAGTTTTCCTATCGCTATTCGTTTAAGCTAATTACTGCTTAAAAAGTAGAACAAGTATAATATTATGTTCGATAGTAAAAAATCCAGGATCGATCCAAGATTACTATCCCTGGTACTTAGCGAAGGGCTTTGCATATCGTGTGGTAGTTTTGTGAAGTATAGTGTCTAGGTATCCAATTGCCCGTATTTGCTTGACGAATTGACATTCTTGCTTGTTATTTCCTGTGACATATTATATCCTGCATACTTTTCTGTTTTTGAAATAATTTAAGTTAGGTATCTAGCTAATAGACGTCCATTGTTAAATAGGCCTCCTGTAAGGATCTTGTAGCTACACGGTTATTGTATTTGCCATTTTAGTACATTACGTGCTACTGCCATTGAGTCTTCTCCATGCCCCTGGGGCATGCCATTTCACCCTCTCAACACGATGAATGTTAATATCTAAGTATTTGTCTGTCAGTGAACTTGGTTTGTTTTCTGATTGGATCGGACACGCGCTCTCCATCGCCATTTTAGAAAAAAATGAGCTTTCTGACTCCATAATCAATGTCCATGTTTCGAATCCTATTATATTATCATCATGGAAACTACGCATTTTGCAAAGATCTTACTATCTTATATTATTTAAAGATCTTAGTCATCAGGCACTGAAGGGTGTGTGTGCTGGGACTTGGGATTCTTGTGTAAATGTTATTCTTGAAGTTGCCAGCTATCCGAGCATCCTCAGCCCTTTGCCCGGGGCTGCGCCCGAGGGTCTAAAGTTCATCCATTACACTTTACACTAAGTCTATAATTTCGTCGATTACGTTCGCTCCGATGGCGCGGTAACTATAGATTACTACACAAAATAACTGTAGCGTGAACTGAATATTTAAACAGATACTAAGTCAATCTACAATCCACTTTAGTTGATGGGTAAACACTTCATCAAGTAATCTTTAGAAATCTTTAATGTTTTACTTAAAAGTGTTTTAGGTGCGTTTGTACGTCAAGTGCAGTATCTAAAGGCATGTATTGAACAAATTGTTTGTCCGAATAGAAAGCTGCTACGAACTCTTGGGAGCAGCTTTCATTCAAACTTTAATGATTTTACATAAACAAATTATTTCTCGATTTTTAACTAAGTATGGATAGTATGTCCAATATCATTTGTTACGAAGGACAACTGACTGATAACCGACAGTCAGCGATTGTCGATTGTCATACAGTTTTAAACACTTCATCAAGTAATCTTTAGAAATCTTTAATGTTTTACTTAAAAGAGTTTTAGGTGCGTTTGTACTTACGTCAAGTGCAGTATCTAAAGGCATGTATTGAACAAATTGTTTATCCAAATAGGAAGCTGCTACGAACCCTTGGGAGCAGCTTTCATTCAAATTTTAATGATTTTACATAGACAAATTATTTCTCGATTTTTTAACTAAGTATGAATAGTATGTCCAATATCCTATGTTACGAAAGACAACTGACTGATAACCGACAGCCAGCGATTGTCGATTGTCATACAGTTCAAAGTGGAGTACCTACTATAGAAATGAAGACAATATCGGTTGTTTGGACACGTTCAAAATCGTTTTCTACTACGGGCCCACATACATCGCCATTATCAAGCGACACCACCGACATAGCCAAATTATCGGTGACCGTTATAACTTAGTTTATTGTTTAGCTGTGGCATGTCGGGTGCACGGGCGACTGTCTTAGGAATGCGCTCCATACATTCAAAATACCAAATCATTTATAATTAGTGCATATTTCGATCATGTTGTGGTGTTATTCGGATCCATATAGTAATAATCTATGCTCCTGACCATATTTGGTTCGGAAATACTTCTTTAAAACGAAATAATAATCAATTTTGATCAAAATTTTTATAACTTTGGTCTAGTTCCGTAATACCAAAAATTATGAATGAAAACTTGTAACTTTTGTTTTTCTTTTTAACTGTTGTTTTTCTTTATTTGGACAATAAAAACTGTGCTCCTGAACTAATGTGACGTGAGATAGAAATAAGCAGAAAACATGTCCTCTTTGACATAAAAATTAAGCAAAACTAAATTCGTTTACAATTTCGTTTAACAAAATTATTTCGGAACCAGATATGGCCAGGAGCATAGGTTATTAGTATAAGAACCCGAATAACAACCACAACATGATCGAAATTTGCACGAATTACAAATGAATTTGGTATTACGTTTGTATGGGAAACATCGTGGGTCAGTGGACTCCTAACAACATGTATTGCGTATTGTATACAGCATGGATTGCGTTGATCTTATTTTGGAGTGTTTCTCTCTTTCCTGCCTTATTTGGCTTTTCTTGTTAATAAACCCACAGAGTAACATAATAGTTACTAGCCTAAACTTAACAGACAAACCATTAAACACGACTCCGAGCCTAGCGCGTACCAAACCAGCGACAGTGGCGACGTAACGAGCTTAAAGTATAATTTTTCAAAGCCGACCGTAAAGCCGTCTCTAAGCCGATAAAATTTGAAGTAGATTAAAAATATCCGGCCCGTTGTAATACGGTAATACCTTCATTTTGCGACTTTTTAACAAATACACAGAATATAGAAAAAAATATAGACCGAAAATGGCCACCTTGGCATAGAGAAGCCAGTTAGCTGAAATGTTTTTCAAAAAAATTAAAATTACCATTTCAATAAATAATAATTGAATAATAAATAAACAAAATAAATTATTCATTTGCAAATACCTAGTACTCATTTTGATTCTTAAAAAAATTGAAAACATAAACTTTGTCGAGAACAAAATACTAAAACTTAAAGCACCACTAGTCTGTAAAGCTACACGGTTCAAGAGATACATTCTGGTGACAGACGGACAGACGGACAGCGAAGTCTTAGTAATAGGGTCCCGTTTTTACACTTTGGTAACGGAACACAAAAAATGAGACCTAAGAACTAATGTCTCAGGGTGATAAAAGCAGTGCAGTCCTATAATATTGCAATGCAATGTCGTGTGACGCATCTTAGCTGACATGGACATCAGGCGTCTCATCATCAGGTGTTATTAATATTCTTTCTTTCAAAAATATTGTTACGGATAAACCTTATTGCAAATAAAATAATGTTCATAATGGCTCGTTACTAGAACTACGTACTAGAACGAACCTTATTACAATCGGCATAGGGTTCACTAGTATCGACTTTAAATTGTAAACAAGGTCAATGACATTACTGAAAACAATGGACTTCTGGTACCTGTGATATTGAGAAAGTTCCACCCCTCGTATAAACTCGTGATATTCGAGAATATTCGAACTTGCGTTAATAATCGCGTTCGAGCGCCCGCGCCTGGAGTCTGTTGAGAGAGTTGTTGGCGAAGAGCGAACAAGCGAACCAAGCGATCTAGAGCGAAGAGGAAGCAAACTACTTGGAAGACCAGGGACATTGGATACCGGAAGTGCAGAATAAAGTGTTCTCAAGAGTCACCAGGTGTTTTTCTCCAAATCGTCGAGCCCAGCACGTAACAATATAATATCTCTGTGGACAATATGTACCGTTAGTCTACGGTGCAGTGGCAGTAGGCACGTGGCTATATCTCCCGGCCGCTCTCGCTCGGAAGTGCGCCGGGTAAGTAATATTTCACGAGGGCAGGAAATTAAACCTCTCCATTGTTTTTGTCAGTTACATTATTCAATAGATCGGGAGGTGAACAGCATTCGAGTGAGGAAGAATTTCTGATATTCATTTTTAGGGTTCCATAGCCAAATGGCAAAAAACGAAACCCTTATAGATTCGTCATGTCTGTCTCTCTGTCTGTCTGTCCGTCCGTCCGTATGTCACAGCCACTTTTTAATATTGTTGTTGAACACCTGTTTAGTAGTTGTGGTTTACAGTCCGACAAGGCTCTCTTGGCACTTGAATGACATTGATAGGAGGGCGATGTTATTGAACAAAAGCATCCAGAAAATAATATCTCCTCAATTTTACGTCAATTTTAGTTTAAAATAGTTAATATAAGCAAAAAAAACACAACATACAATATCGATATACCTACAAAGCGAACTATCAAACTGTATCACAAGATAGTGGCGTTAGTACCGGTTTTGGCCACGCGCCAAGATAGCCTTGTCGCACTGTATGTTCTTTGACACACTTAGGTTTTGATACACTTAGTAGGTTTCTGGTAAGTATTGGTGGTGCATGTTTGCTAGTAGACTCGAACCAGCTGCGGTCTAGGCATCCGATCAAATCAACTGAGATAGATAACTTAGTAATTCCAAAGTGGACTTCGGGAATTAAAATCGGGACTATTTGCACAAATCCAAACGAGTACCAAATGTGCGAGGGCGGTCTTCCGTCGTCAATGGAGGCCTCATGTTTGATTCCTGTCGCAAGCAACTTTTTTTATTGAAGGTAATAAATAAGCTTTGGATGCGCCTAGTCACCATCCTCTGCTTAAAAGCTTTCCAGTATTGCTGAGGTCAATGCTTTTACGTCTTCTACGAGGCACGACGCAGGAACATAAATAGCGTCGGATCTCCAAAACGTAATTGGGTAAAATTAACAGTATAGATAAACTTTCCGCAGTCCTTTTTCATTTGAACTTTATTTTTTCTTCGCACGTATAATAAAGATTTCTCCTCACGTAAATATAACATTTCTTTTCAGAAAACCTTTTTATCGCTAAACGAATATGTTCATTTATTTTTCGTTAAGGTTTTACCAAGGCACAAGGTTAGTCATGTTATTTCCGACGCACAATATCCCAATAACATTTTTCCAGTATAAACTTTTGCAACTCTAATTTCAGTAAGCACATAACATTTAATTGTCGACAATAAGCCGCGGTCGTAAAACGTAATGAACATTTCGTCGATAACAGCTAGCTTAATCCGCGAATGTGGCAATTTGGAATGATACCAGTTTCATACTGATACTACTACAGCCGGGCTGTCACTGCCTGGTACCACCGCTGTCTGTCCAGCCCACGGCCTTGCATAAGCAGCAAAAATATACAATTTAGGGAAAAGTGGCCATTTGAAGGAGGCTACGACTCTCAGCGTTTGGCATTATACAAGTTTTTCGCAGGCTCCTCTCAGGACAGTGTAAATTGAAACACTCATTAGAAAAGGACGCAATTATTTTAAAGCGAAATTATGAACAAATCTCTTTTTCATAGACCACAAAGGACTTTATTCTAAACCATCGGTCATTTCAGCAATTATTTCACTAAGGAAAAATGTTTTTTTTTGTGTGTGTGTGTGAAGGTTCATCATTATCATACTGTGTTCCAATTCATTATCAGGATCATATGATATGATGAATATGCATGTTTAAAGTTAGAAATGTACGCTGCCTTAAAAATATAGGCTGGTTGGTCCCTTCGGCACCCGGCGCTACAACGGTTACCGGATGCATACCTAATGGAGCGGTTGTGAATATGGAGGCATACTCGTGGGGACGCGCGACATGACACGTGACATCCTTACACCTTTACGACCGACGTGAGATTTCCTTTTTATGGTAAAGACTGACGAAATGATCAATGTTCACCTTACGTTGAAACCCATTGTCCCATCCATGCGTGTTCAAGGTTGCTTCGTCTGTACAGGCTCCACCGTAGTATAAGTCTGATTGCCATGACGGGGAATAACTGGGCAAAACAAAATATATAATTATCACAGATCAGTGGGGTGTATGATATTTGAATGCATGTCCTGGGAGGTACTCCACCTGACATGGGGAAGCGTATTATTTACCATCATATGAACGTCATGCACATCAAATTTTTTCCATATAAAAAATAAAATAATCAGCGTAAACAGCCCTTTAGTCGCGGCGAATTTATATAACACCAAGCAAATAAGTAGAGCGCGTGTTTAGGGCCGATGAAAAAAGTTAAATCAAAAACGTGATGCGGCATACAAAGCCTGTAAACGCGCGCCGAGTGGAGGGACGTAGGCGTGGCACTGTCCACACGAGGCTTTCCCTCGGCTAAGCATCGATGACCTGTAAGCTGAGTAGACTCTAGCCGATTTATTCACCTCGACGACTACCAGCCACGGGTCTCCTCTCAGAAAAGAATAATAGGTATGCTGGTATTTACACACTAAAGTCAACGAAGGTGATTGTTGATATTAATTAGTGTTAAATAATACTTGTCGACTCGAAAACAAAGGTTTCTAGGATTTCAACGCACCTTGCACTAAAGATAGCCCGCAATTTTAGCAATTGACAACCTCCGTGGTAGAGTAGTTAGCGTGCCGTTGAGTGGTTAGTTTTCATGGCGCCGCCATCTCTGAGGTTCCGGGTTCGATCCCCGGTTGGGGTAATGTAGAAAAATAAGTTTTCTACACTGTCTCGGGTCTGGGTGTTGTGGTACCTTCGTTGTTTCTGATTTCCTTAACACTAGTGCATAAGCTACTTACTAAGGGATCGGAGCAATGTATTTGATGCTGTCCACTATATGTCTATATATTTATATATCTAAAAAAAACAAAATACTATAACTCCCAAGGATTTCCTGCCATTAAAATAATAATTTTCGATGATAATTATTATTGTAATAGGTAATTCATGCCACGAAAACGCGCCGACTGTTTCCTAAATCCTTTCGAATCGCATATAGCGATTGTGTAAGGGTTGGGCACGTATTCGTTATTAGAATTACCTTTGTCTATAGATCCAATATTTTCATTTCATTATGTGATATTACATTTCAACTCTATTACACATTATACTTACACTATACTAATATGGAATCACATTACACACATTTATGGTACTACAACTGAAAGCTTCCGAAAAACTTTTTCCGCGCCATAATTTGAGTTGGATAAATTGTTTGTGCGAATTATTCCGGGCGGGTGGAGGCGGCTTGATGCTCGCATTGTCCGCATTGACGCTCCATCCTTCACTGTCAAGTGTCAAGGGCGAGCGCAACCTTCCCCGTCTTCCCCGTCTTCACTGTCTTCGCCATTCAGCCGATAAGCGTTTCGCTGCTCGTTTCAAACGATTCACAAAAGCGTTTCTCACAAAAACGTGATGAGCAAAGTAATATTTGACTATCTAACTTTCTGCACCTATTCTAAATTTTTGTCAGCATTTCTCGAGCTTTTTTAGGATTCCGCAAAACTAGTGATGAAAACAGAACCCTCAAAGAACTCACTCTGTTGTCTAATTCTTTTATCAGTCCTTTTTCTCAGGAACATGCAGGTGAAGATATCAAGTTCAAGTTCATGTAATAATATCTGCAACAAAATAAAATGAAGACTTTTGTGGATGTAACATCCGTCATATTGTTTTTGCTTGTATAAACTTAGCCTTATGTTTGTGTAGTAATGAATCAATTGATATATCTTGATCAAAATCGACTGAGTAGTTTTAACTTTTAGTTACATCATAAATATGATGTAAATACACATGGACTGGTATCTGTAGTACTTATTCCTGTACTTTGCTGTACTCAAATAAAATGTAAACGAATCTATTCTCATACAGAACACAACTGCGAAAATCCGACTACCACTTCTAAACTTTCATGTTTTATATTCCGTATTCCTATATGCAACAAATAAATCAGCTCGAAACATTCCATAAATTCATTTCAATTGTATTTTATAAGGTAAATCTAAATCTTGAAACCAACAATACAATAGCTCAAGACCAAGAGTAGAGTACCTAAGCACGTTGTCAACTTATATAAGCTCTCTGTAAATGTAGTTTGTTGAAAGGCTTTACAGATTTGTTGTCTCTCAAGCTTATTTCATACGCAATAAACTAAATTAGAATATTTTCAAAGATTTCATGTTTCCAATTATGGATTTTAATTAAAATCTGTGGCCTTAACATGTTACTTATGATATTTATCTAACTTTTGTTCTTTAGGGATATTTAAAAAATTAATCCTTATTTCTTGCTTATATCATAAAGGGAAACTTTGAACAATCTCAGCTAATAGGGTTTATGCTGGACTATGAAGAGACAGTAAATTAGTAAGTTGTTAATGTTGCTACCCCGGTGCTGCCCGCGGTGCAATAAAATGGGAAAACCAGTAAAGCCAGTAAGAAACAGCGACAGATATAGCTTGTGTAACAACAGAATAGCATTTTTGTTTTTATTAGACTAGCACGCGACGTCATCCTTGAGAATTAATTTAAAAGTGTAGTCTTTGCTCTATTTAAGGGTGGTGTAAGATAACTGTGTATTAACATAAATCAAACGATAAAATAAAAAAAGGTATTAAAGTTGAAAAATGTAACAAACATTACAAAACTACTAAACTGAATCAGATTATTACAGTACTATAGTTTTTGATCGCGGCTTCGCCCCGTTCATTTTGTTTTCGCAAATGCAGCATGGATTTTTCCGGGTTTTCCGGGGCGGCGTGAAGTAGCAACAAAACACACAGACATACAAACTCTCGCCTTTATTATGTAAAAAAAGTGTAGTCAAAAATTTAGGTATAGCAGTTTCAATAATATTACAGCAGTACATACGAGTACGTAAGTATCAAATTGATTACATTCTTTTTGAAGTCGATTATATATAAATACAATGTAGATATACATTTTATGGAGTGATCTGCGCCAATGAGCACCGCAAGCAAATCCGATCAGCCGTCTACTTAGAAACTCCTTAAAGTGGAAATTACCGTCATCTTAAAACCTGCTTGCCTCCCCCACCATTTCCCTGTAATACCTACTCAAGCGAACGCTAAGTTAAATCTCTAATCGGAAGGGAAAATTTAGCAAATATGTATAATATTTATACGGGAAAAGTCTGCGTGCTTGTCGATAATATTTATTATTGTAGAGCTAACTTTGCACAAGTTTTCTCTAAGTTAGAGAGTTCGAGGGGAAATCATGGCTACACAAATATTATCAAGGGGTTTGTTTATATATGCACAAACAAACCCGAATATATTTGTGTTGCTGGGTTAAATTTTAAAGATCTTTAAAATTCTCGAGGCGCCAGCTTCTGTTTACTAGTCAAGTAAACAACAAAATTCTTTTGCGGTATCCCGCAACATCAGATAAGAGTAATCGTTGGCTAGTCAACATCAGCTATACTGATGATGCCCTACTTTATTTTGAGTAGAAAAAATTTGATTGGAAGAACTATGGGGCACTGTGAAGAGCCATAGAGATCCAGATTTTATGGTTTATCAATTTGCACGGAATTCCGCAAACTAAGACATGATTCGATCCAGAATTTTTCATCCCTAAAAAATCATCGTGTACTTAGTACTTACCTAACGGACTCCCTACACGGATAAAGTTAAGTTAAGGAATGCAAAAAGTTATCATTCAAAAACAATTTAAGAATGAAGCTTTTTATGACATTTTGTACGTATTCTCCTCTCTCTTTCATTTGAAACCCATATTGCAAGAGTGCATTAACACACAAAATGGCGGATCTAGTGTGTTCCGCCATATTGGATCTTGGATCGTCACAATTCACACAGTTAATCTTGTATTATCTTCTGAACTAAACATGTAAACAAAACTTCAGCTCAATCGGTCAATATTTGCTTCAAAATTGATTTGCAAGATTCAACCCGAACAACATACAATGCAAGTTAAATAAAAGCGTGTAAAAAAATCCAAGCACGCGAAGCCGCGGATATAAACTAAGGTTCATGATAATAAAGTGTATAAGATTTCGCTATCCGATCACCAAACCATTTCATGTATCAGCGGGCTCGATCCCTTTATCCAGTGTCGTGATCAAACAAGTCCGAAGGCTGACTACACAGGGCTCACGCCCAACGGGAGTCAACAAAGGGCTCACGTGAGCCCTTCTCGTCCCTAACATCCGCGACCGGGAGACACTGCGACATAGAGCGGACAACGATTACAATCTTTTTTTCTAATATAAATTTTCGTGTAACAAAAACTCCTCCGCACCAATTTTTATGAAATTTATTGACATAATATATTTATTATATTCGGTATTTCTGACAGTATCAGGACTTGCGAACTATTTTTGATACAACTAAATGAGTAATCTATATATATATAAAAGAAGAAACTGACTGACTGACTGACTGACTGACTGACTGACTGACTGACTGACTGACTTACTGACATATCAACGCACAGCCCAAACCGCTGGGTCTAGAGACTCCAAATTTGGCACACATATTCCTTGTGAGGTCTAGAGGTGCACTAAGAAAGGATTTTTCAAAATTCACCCTCTAAGGGGGTGAAACGGGGGTCCGAAGTTTGGATTTTATCAAGTTAAAATACGGCTTCACGCCGCAACTACTGTACCGATTTGGCTAAAATTTGGAATGGAGGTATATTATATCTTGCATTACCATATAGGCTATTTTTCATCCCGAAAAAATTCATGGTTCCCGTGGGATAAGTTAAAAACCGAAATTCACGCGGAAAAAAAATCTCACGCCGCAAGTACACAACCGATTTGGATGAAATTTGGAATAGAGATAGACTATATCCTGGGTTAATAAATAGTGTACTTTTCATCCCGGAAAAATCCATGGGTTTTGCAGGAGAAGGGAAAAACCGATATTCACGCGGGAAAAATACTACTTCCCGCCGTAATTACTGAACTGATATGGCTGAAATTTGAAAAAGAGATAGACTATATCCTGGATTAATACGAAGGCTACTATTCGTCCCGAAAAAAATCATGGTTCCCGTGGGATTACTAAAAAACCGAAATTCACGCGGAAAAAAATCTTCATGCCGCAAGTGCACAACCGATTTGGCTGGAATTTGGAATGGAGATAGATTATATGCTGGGTTAATAAATAGGGTACTTTTTATCCCAGAAGAATCCATGGTTTTTGCAGGAAAAGTGAAAAACCGATATTCTCGCGAGAAAAATACTTCTTCACGCCGTAATTACTAAACTGATATGGCTGAAATTTGGAACAAACTTAGACTATATCCTGAATTAATACGGAGGCTACTTTTCGTCCCGAAAAAATTCATAGTTCCCGTGGGATTAGTAAAAAAACCGAAATTCAGGCGGAAAAAAATCTTCATGCCGCAAGTGCACAACCGATTTGGCTGTAATTTGGAATGATGATAGATTATATCCTGGGTTAATAAATAGGCTTCTTTTTATCCCGGAAAAATCCATGGTTTTTGCAGGAAAAAAGAAAAACAGATATTCATACGCGAAAAATACTACTTCACGCCGTATTTACTGAACTGATATGGCTGAAATTCACAATAAAGATAGATTATATCCTGGATTAATACGAAGGCTACTTTTCATCCCAGAAAAATCCATGGTTTCCGCGGGAAAACTGGAAAATTGATGTTCACGCGCAAAAAGTATTACTTTACGCTGTAATTACTGAACTGAAATGACTAAAATTCGGTAAGGAGATTCGGATTATTACATAGGCTACCATTCATCCCGGAAAATTCCATGGTTGATATAATACGAGTGAAAAGCTGATATTCACGAGGCAAAAATATTCCTTCACGCCGTAATTACTGAACAGATTTGCCTGAAATTTGAAACGGAGATAGATTATATCCTAGATTAATAGATATTGTACTGGGAATCCACAATTACTGCGGAAATAGTAAAAACAAATATTTATGCGGGAGATATACCTACTCCTTTACGGCGCAACTGCTGAATTTTTTTGGCTGAAAATTGGAATGAAGACAGATTTCGTCCCAAATTAGCACAAAGGCTACTTTTTATTCCGGAAAATAGATGGTTCCCGTGTGTAGGGAAAACTAAAATTTGCGCGGGCGAAGCTGCGGGTTTCTGCTAGTAATTTATATAGCAAAACAAAGTTTGCCAGGTTAGCTAGTACATTACATTCCTATGTAGTTTGTATGTATATTATATGAACTACTCGTAGTTAATCCGCTAGACGTTGTCATCCGCTGTCACACAATTTATTTCTTCAAAATCGGTCAAGCCCATTTCTAGTGTTAGCAAAACACGACAAAATACTGAATAATCCACCACAGAAATAATAATAAGTGCACACAATAAATAAATTGTAATACATTATGTTACTAGGAGTCACCTGTAAAGTACCTACCTAATCTGGTTCTGATATTATTTTTTACATTTACATTGCTAGGCAATACAATTGTATAACTAGAAAAATCAGTCTTGTATTAGTAAGCCGATAGCACGCTATCAAACAAGCTAATATGAATCCCATGAAATGAAGCAAATAGTAGACAAAGAGCTTCTATTTTGGACGCTCTAACTTTTATTACTTTGCCCTCTCTGTCACTCATAAAATAACGTTTTAATCTACGAGGCAAGAGCAGATTATACCAACCTTGTTCATCTATCGAGTCTGCAACTAGCTGGATATTATGCGATTATTAAAGAAAGTCGAATATTTGAAGCACTTATGATAAATAACCCCAATCCACTGAAGAGACACACTTTAAACGAAGATTATTACGCATATCGAACGATTAAAATGTTATTTCTTAGAAAGTTTATATTTCCGTTAGGAAATAAAACATCATCTTAAGGATCTTAGGTACATAAATCTTAGCCTAAATTCAGTCTAATTTCACTCGGAAGCTAAAACACGTTTCTCAAAGTTCTCCCAAAAATTGCCCCTAAATCTCCAATTTTAGGGTTCGGTACCTCAAAGAAAAAACGGAACCCTCATAAGATCAATTTGTTGTCCATCTGTATGTCTATCTTTCTGCATGTCACGACACTTTATTTCAGTTACAATTACAGATATCGACATTGGAGTAGTTGTAGGTAATAATGGCCCGACTTCATTGTTATTATAAAAAAAAATTAAATTCGTTTTTATTTTTATTTTAAAAGGATTGAAAACCGGGCGTTAAAATTTCATCACAATACAATAATATTGAGTGGGTTATCATGGCGTATCTTGTGTATTTCTAAAACCGATTTTTATTTATTTTAATGCCTATAGTTTTTGATTTTATTGAATGTCGAAAAAAATATTTATACGGAACCGTCGGTGCGCGAGTCGAACTCGCACTTGGCTGGTTTTATTTTTGGGATTATAAAGTTGGTACAGCCATTAATGATTGGGTAAACAATAAACTTGCGGCTAAGTCCGTTATCAGCGGAGACAGTTCCGCAAGAAGAAAGGGAGTAAAGGGACACTGTTTGTATTGCGCCGAGGGCCGTTTTCCTACGCGATGTGGACTCAACGAGTCATCGTGTACACAGACTTAATAACCACATTTATATCGTTTCAATTGAGCCTATTTAAACAATTACTTTAACATTGTTTAGAAGCAATCCGCTGGGGCGAGTCATTAAGCTTTTTTTTTAAAGATACCCGGGATTTTGTACTTAATTGCTCGGAAACACAGATCTCAGGAGAGCATTTCAAGTTCAAAAAAAAATACTTTTCTATTTTTTTATTGCGGAAACATTTTTTACAAATATCAGTAAAATCTATAAGAGAGTATCTTCCCTTGCATTCAGTAAAGATTGCAGTCAAATAGTTACTTGTAATTGAACAATAGCGAGCCTTAAGGTTAATGTGAAAACTAACTTCTATTCACATACTTAGACAAAAAAGAAAACAAAGTTAAAAATGAAATAAATAGAGGACAACGTCACATACATTGCTCCGATCCCATAGTAAGTAGCTTATGCACTTGTGTTATGGAAATACAGTACAGAAACAACGAAGGTACCACAACACCCAGACCCGAGACAATGTAGAAAGCTTATTTTTCTAAACCCTCCTCAACCTCAGAGATGGCGGCTCCTTGAAAACCGGCACGTTAACCACTCAACCACGGAGGTCGTCAAAGAAGTTCTACAGCATCTTCCATCTCAGAGAATCTTAATCATAAAATACTTAATCAAACAAAATGGATGAATCTGTAGTTGAACAAATTCTTTTGAAACCAAAGATGATTCTTTGGTTTTAAAATTGTTCAAATTGATTAAATTACCCGAACGCCGAATACAACATACAGTATTAGAATAAAAATAAAATAAATAATTAAAAAAATCAAAAAACCCGACTGCAAAAATGTCAACTAAAAAATGGGAAATGCTTTCCAAAAAACCAACTTCAAATGCCACTACAAAGAGTGAAATAATTTTTATTTAAATTTTAGGTACCTACACCAATTCGAAGTCGGGCGATTGTCTATGACTTCGTCATTTCTTCGCACATCAAGTAAGTAAGAAGGACTATTAGGGATTGTATGAAACATTGCCCGACTTCGAATTGGTGTAGGTACCTAAAATTTAAATAAAAATTATTTCACTCTTTGTAGTGGCATTTGAAGTTGGTTTTTTGGAAAGCATTTCCCATTTTTTAGTTGACATTTTTGCAGTCGGGTTTTTTGATTTTTTTAATTATTTATTTTATTTCAGGCTTTTTAGTTGCCACACTTTACGAGCGAAACCTAAGCACTTTTATCTACACAATGTCAAAGACGTAAAGTGGGTATATTTGGTTATATATTATATTATGTCGGTTCAAGTCAGTCAGTCACTTGGAAGAAGTAAAAGTTGTAAACAGTGTCGTCAAACGCAAACCTGGATTTTATCCCGGAAATATATAAGCTGACCAGTAACATTTCATAGGTGTAGTTTGTGTACGTTTAGGGCTCAGGCGTATTTAACTCACGTCGCTTTAAGCGGATCGTTCGGGAAAAACATCGTTCGACAAAGTGGAGCGCGTCTTAAAGTACACACAGCGCCATCTAGCGCGAGTAGCGAAATTATAGATGTTAAATAATTGTTTAATGATTATATTAAATTATGTTTTCGATTTATGCTATGATATACCAAGTAAAAATGCACAATATAAAGTACGACACACATTTGGTCAATACAAGATTAACGCTATCAAAAACTACAAATATTACCATTTTGAACGCATTGATCGACTGTTTATAATTCCAAATTAATTCGAAACATATGACTTATATATATTTTTGTAATCTCCTTGTAATTCCCTTCATTTTGATACCCCACTCGATAGGTTTGGTTATAAATATTTTGAAAATGACTGACAATTTTAGGCCCAAAATCCGCCATTTTGGTTTTTATTTTCAAAAACCTATCTAAGAACACTTGGGTTAATGAGACGAATCTAACGATACCATTAACGTCAAAATCCATCCAGCCGTTTGGAAGATACGTGGTCATAAAGAAATTTACATGCATACATACAAGATACGCGCGAAAAACATAACCCTTCTTGCAGTCGGGTAAAAAGAATATGAGAATAACTGTTTAGAGCCTCCTTATTTTATTTTTAAAATACTGATTTTAAAAAAGTGAAAACACTCAAAACTCGTTAATGTCTTATAATAACTGCAGGTCGTCAGTTTTGTAGTTAGTGAATTTTTAGAAAAAATTTAGCCACTCTATAACACACCTTTTGGAACAGCAGTACGACAGTTATATAGTATTTCCCTGTCATCAATTATATTTATTTGACATCCGAAGGAAAATCACAAAATATAGTAAGTATGACCCAACGTATAACCAGCAAATAAATATAACTAAGTAGTAGTAGCCCTATCCCACCTTCAAAATAGATTACAAACAATCATCAACAACCTTGAAACTCTACAAAATTATAGCGATTAGCTTCCAAGTAAACCAATTTTAAACATACTCAAAGATAATTACTTTATGTTTGAGTGTTGGTTTAATGTTAAACTAACTTTCAAATATAAAATAATATCTTTTATTTTTTAGAATGTATTATAATATGGTTTTAATTAAAATTCAGCATAATAATAATTGGTATCTCATTTAATTGGTATTCCAAACGGCAATAATAACAATTAATTAGATACCCAGTTAGATGCGAGTACCCATTAATAATTTCCTCTAGATATAAGTTTCCATCCTTGAATACTTAGGTCCTTGAACGAATTTATTGCTCATCATAAGATAATGGTGTATTATAGAGAAAAAGGATTTATGATATAGTTATAAAATTTTCAGTGTCGAGTTTCTTGTACATTCTCTTCTGTGCAAAACAACTAACGTCATAGAATTTTCGAATTTTCATACCTAAATGCCTGTATCTACGATTATTTAAAAAAATAGCAATTAATCATCTAGGTTGATTAAAGGGAAATGCAGGAATGCTAACATACCTACATAGCAATTACTACAAGTTAACGTTAAGTTTGAACGTAATATCTTCAAATAAAGATTTCAACATTTCATTCAATATAATCCAACTAAATTTTCATTCATTAGTCAACCTGAAAATCATACATTTCACATCCAATTTAGGTCCATACAACAATCCGCGGAACTCGGTCAAACACTCAAATGCCTATTATACCTAGAGCATGAAGAGATCCGCGTTCAAGTCACGATCTAGATTTAAAAAAATAATAGAGAGGCGGTGGATTCCATCCTACCTGAGCCGCTTGCGACGAGCACAGAGGTAGGCGCGGGAGCACAGACAAGTGGGATACTGCACAGGAGCACTCACATATCATCTGGACAATATCACGTAACACAACACTGGCACAGCGCGGCGACGGGACACCGGGCTAGCGGAGCGGCGGAGCGGCACTGCCGGAGCGTGCGCCGTGTCCGCCCAGCGCCGCCCGCCCCCGCCCGAGCTTACAGCGCTGGAAGCACGGGACTCTTTCAGCACTGAAAAGTGCTTAATTCCGTAACTTGTTCCGTTTATTTTACTAAGTTTTTAAACGGACTTCAAATAAAGGAAACCTTCTTTATTATAAAAAAAACAAGTACTATTCTACGTCTAATTTTAATACATGGTTTATCACGAGATTTGTTAAACCTGAAATCGGAAGGCGCGGGCAATCCTGCACTCGTATAATAATAATTAATAAATCTTTTATGTTCACCATCGAAAGTTTTTACAATGATAATCTTTTTCATTTAAGGTGCTCATAGTATACTTTAAAATCATGCAAAAAGATCAAAAACTGGCTAGATTTTATGCATCTGTGTTAAGGATAGCCTATATAGTATTCACATATTATGCTGTGTTGTTTTTTAACTGGGAGAGTATGGAGAAATGGTACATTGATAGGAGATATATGTATTTTCATAGTAATAAGTATAGTTTTATTTATGTTAGAAAGATTCGTAATTAATATGATTTTAGCAATATAGTTTAGGATTTAATTAACAAAATACTCTTCTATTGTTATTAATGAACGGAAACAATATTTTAACCAACTACGCAAAAGCAAATAGTCAAAATTTCACCTCAAAAGACCACACAAATATTCCAAAAAGTATTACTCTACGTACTTGGACATTTTGCTCCGACAATGGAAAAATCATCATTTTTTATATTAATAATATAAGCAAATATGATATTTGAATGCTATTACGATGGTGTTATCTTTTTTACGGCATAAAACTAATATAAGTTTACGAGGATTTCAATGCCCTTGACTGAGAAGAAGACGGGAACGAACTCAATCGAAAATACGTTTGGGAAAATTTAAGACTTTTAACTTAATTAACCTTAAAATAATTATTTCCACTAAAAATTTTCAAGTTTATAGAACGTCATAACATTTAAAGACACTCAAACTTAGGCTTCATGCAAAGTACGTACTATCTGAAGTACTATAGTGACTATAAATTTCGTTTCGGTAATGATCGTAAACGGAAATAATATATTCCTCGGTAGCTAGTACTAGCTCTCTGCCATTGAGTACTTATCCGACAGGAGAAAAAAATAATGGACCTACCCCGGTGGCAAAATGGAAAAACTGGCAGTCATGCCCTTCATAATAAATGAAACTTTGCAAAGTGACGACAGGCGCAGGGCACGCACGCTCGGATTCGAGTGGGAGGTCGCGGGTTCGATTCCCGCCATGGGCCACTTTGAAATTTTATCATTTCTAAATTGGCTCAGGCCTGGTCTGGTGGGAGACTTTGGCCGTGGCTAGTTACCACCCTACCAGCAAAGAGGTACCGCCAAGCGATTTAGCGTTCCGGTACGATGCTGTGTAGAAACCGTTGGGGTGACATAAGTTACCCCTTCCAAGTTAGTACGCTAACATCTTCGGCTGCATCATCACTTACCATCAGGTGAGATCGCAGTCAAGTCTAACGTGTATAACGTAAAAAAAAAAACTTTGGCATAACTCTAAAAATCTACATCTACAATCGTCCCGAACGCGGCGGAGTTTTGATTAAAAACATATGGTGATTGACACCTTGGTTAGTCCATCGCATAATTGTCATTAATACATTGTTCTAAGTCGCAGTTTCAATATCTGTGTCAAATTAAACTCAAATCAAATACATTTCATCAGCTGTCAATTCGGTATAGCATAACGCTTACGTAGTTGGTGGCAAGAGTTTTATGTAAACGTGTTATAGCGTTAATTTCCACTGCTGTTAGTACTCAATGTTCTACCAGTACCCTCGACAGTACCCGGCCGTGCGCCATTCGTCGCCAAATTGCTAATAAATAGCCGAATACATTTTATAGACGAGTAACTCGGATCAACATCACAAAATGGCCACTCCACAGTGTCACTTTTACTAGTGTTTTAGTGGTGGCGTAAAACGTAATATTATAATAATGTCGCCCTAATAAAACGTGGATAGCATTAGGTACAATAATATTTTATTCGTGATAGTTTTTCTGAAAGTGTCGTGATTTTAATTTACCAATATAATTGTAATACCCCAAAATGCTACCCCTGCTTGCACGGGGGCAATTTCTCCACGGGAGTAAGGATCCTTTTTTTCCCTCATACAACTTTTTTCCACTATTTGAGCATGGGCGCACTGGTGGGAATGCCGTGGATAAAAGCCCCATTTTATCAATGATATTTGGAGCTCACAATAAAACGCGTTTAACTTTCAACATGCTTTTTACTTGACAGCCGAGAGAATGGAAGATACGACAAAGACAGAAGAAGTTGACAATTAACGATTTTAAATCTACCCACCACCTTTATTATATTACACAGATGTAAATCTATGACATTCCACAGATAACATATAATAATATCTGGGTGACCGAGCTTTGCTCGGTAGTATATCTACCCAACAATAGATGGCAGCGTGGTCATTTTTTTATTTATTTTTTGGTAAATTCGACCGCATCTTCTAAAAATGTATCCTAGCTAGATCGATTTATCGCCACCAAAACCCCCTGCATACTAAATTTCATGAAAATCGTTGCAGCCGTTTCCGAGATTCGGATTATATAGAAATATATATACAAGAATTGCTCGTTTAAAGGTATAGGATAGGATTTATATAACAAATACATCACATTATCCATGGAAGATTCATATAAACTTTTGCCCTGATCTTTTGCAGTGCTTTATCCCTACTCATATTCGTGGTTACTGGCTGTTTGTAGTAGACTCGGCTCAGTGAGCTCTTAGGTGTAGTTTAGATGATATGACCATACGTAACAATCCAACTTCTTTTTGGAGAAGATTGCAAATTACCAATGTAAATAAATCACCTTTCAATGATCGATTGAGAATTAACTGCCAGTCGGACCGCAAAGTAAGGTTGATGAGACTGCCAACGTGACCGAAATTAGGTCACTAATCAAGGACACGACGCCAGTGACTGTCCAAGACCGGTTGTGCATAAAATACGTAACACCTGTCAAACGTTTACAACATCGATCCAGTGCACAAGCGATGTATAATTCACAGAATCGGGCGACATCAAAGTCTGTCGCTTCAGTTTGCATACTCAATGATGCGTTTTATAATCGTGTTTTACAACTGAGGCCATCTAGTATTTAGACAACAGAAGTAACAAAACTGGTCAAGTGCAAGTCACACTCGCGCACCGACGGTTCCACGCTACATACAGAAATACGAAAATCAACAAAAGAATCACTTTTGTTGACAAACAACAAAACTTATTTTATTGTTAGGCTGGCCATAGACCATCCATTCTTCCATCTGCCTGCCAGATCCTATCCATCATGGATATTATGTAATAAATAAATAAATAAATAAATAAACATCAACATTTTGTCTGTAATAAATAAATCACAAGTGGCAGCGCGCACAAGACGACGACTACCACCGATAAAAGGTTTGACTCTTCACTCTACTGAACTGACGATCAAGACAAAAGAATTAAAATTCGACTGTGCAATCAAGCATAACTGTCATGCCAATCCACGACTACACACGATCAGTTCAAACTGATCCAATCGGTAGCGTCAAGCCGATTGGATCATGGATGGCTACGATTATAAAAATTATAGTATTTTGTATTTTCTAAATTGAACGGGTTTGTATAATTACATCTCGACGGCAGCGAGGTCTGTTTGTCACTGGCGCAGTCTTCAATGTATTTATACAATTTACTCGTTGAGGGATGAAATGCAATAAAGGTGCGAGCTCGCCCCGGCCGGCGGCAGTCGTCGCTGAACTAAATAAATATATCGCGCCGCCACTGATATACGTAGGCACTGCAACGAAGATATGTAGGTACATTCTATCACCAGCATTTCACAATTTCAGTTATAATTGTTATGAATATCTATGCTATGAAAACTTGTACAAAAAAAATAACTACAATTATAGCCAGGTACACAATAATTACATTATTGTAGATCGTGTTATCAGGGTGTCGCTCGCTTCGCGGTTTGAGAGCAATAACCTCTTTGAATACGGATGCTGGCATGATTGATAACTTTTGTAGATATTTTTGCGAATTTATTAAATTGATATGATTCGTATTTAATTTCATTCATTTTGCGGTTATTGACAGCGACAGTAAACTGAGCAGAAATATTTTTTTATTAATAGAAAGTTCTGTTTCATATTATCATGATATAAAATATTTAGAATATGGGTAAGGTAGTACTTTTAAGATGTTTGCAGACCTCTATATTATAACAAATTCTTAGGATCTTAGGAATTAAATTAGGGTTAATAATTTATTAATAGCGTTAATTTATTTAGAGATGAGAGTCAGATTGACATGGAATCCAAACACAAATCCGAACGCGAATTTCTACTTGGAAAAGTGTTGATAAGATAACAGGCTTGAGGAATTCATCTGTAACATCTGTAACTCGAAAACGGAGTCTCTTATAATTATTATTTCAGTTAAATTTATCAAAGGGGCTATCAGCTAAAAGTGACTGAAAATTAAGTACAAGCCTTAAGTCTTTTGATTTTGTATATCAGTGTTTTAAACTGCAACGAAAGTCGAAAAAGGCTTCGGCGCGAGTCGCACCGTGAAATAATATTAGCCACTCGCCTTATAGACGACTGGGAGACTCCGAACGCCCGATGCACAGGAATTCACCGACGGGTTTTCTTTCCAGAGTCTTGCCATTGCACGTAACGACATTTTTATCTGGAGACGATAAGTAAAGAGCAGTTTTTAACCCATTTACTGCTTATACATTCTAGGGAAAATTCTATAGAACAAAACAATTATGGGCTATGTAGGTACATTGTAGGTAGGTATATGCATGAAACATGAACCAAATATCCAAACAAAAAGTCGACGAATTGTTGATACTCGTATTAATTATATTATGTACTCCACTGATTCAGCCACGGCACCGATAGTGTGCACAAGTTTGTGCTCTAACACAGCTGCACTATCTATTCCCTCATTTTTCATAATCCAATGTGACGACAGCTTCGAATCCACAGAAGAGAAATTAGATGCAGGACCAACGCCTTAACGTGCTCTCTAAGGCACAATTTGTATGAATTGA
The DNA here is from genome assembly GCA_963855885.1 of Coenonympha glycerion. Classification (NCBI taxonomy): domain Eukaryota; kingdom Metazoa; phylum Arthropoda; class Insecta; order Lepidoptera; family Nymphalidae; genus Coenonympha; species Coenonympha glycerion. The sequence goes on from OY979627.1 coordinate 519,878, forward strand.
TGAATCACCTATACGAACAAAAATCCTTTTGCAGTTTTTTTCTTATTCCACATTATTCCAATAAAATCCCACAGGATTTGTTCTGTTTACATCGTGCTTACACTTTCAATCAGGTGCGATCGTGAACAAGCATTGTCTATTGTCTATCCGACATTACGAGTAAAAGAGAAATGAATCCCTAATCATTCCATCTGAATGGATAATAAAAACAGGATAAAATATCGGTTTCATGCGATCATCCCAGACATTTTTATACCTCGTAAAATGGTAGAGACTGCATCTACCGTTTACCATGTGGAAATACCAGACATTTGATTCTAGACAATATTTTGATAGTCACCAGTGCATGTTGCAGATAGGTCATTGACGTATTAAAATAGATACTTCGTAGTTCATACGTCTGACGAAAGGAAGTTTGCAAAACCAAAGAAGGAGGAGATCCTTTTGGCTCATAATACGGGTGAATATTTGATGTCCTTACTATAAAAAGAAATCTGCTAGGTACAGAAGTTTTGTTAGGACTTCCCTTTCCTAGTTAGGGCGTAGTTTAAAATTTCTAAATTTCTAGACTAGACAGGAGGTTTACCTACTACCTATCTACCTACTACCCTACCCTGCCAGCATCTCAGATTTGCCGTCAAGTAAAATGGGGTGTCGTATCATCCTAAATCAATACAATTAGTACATCTTCAGCTGAATCATCTCTTATTATTATGCGCGTTTGTGAATGAGACGTAACATGTCATTGAAAAATGATATATTAAGCAGGTATGTTAAGCCAATTACAATCTTTTTTTAATAAAAAAGAAAACACTATTGTTATGTGGTGCCCCCGCTACCTAATCAGCCTAGTTCGTATAGCTAATATAAACAGGATAATCCAATAAAAGGTTTCCATCATACACCAATACGTAAAAATAAAACCTATTACCGTATTATGAATTCAATAATTCAATTTCAAGCAGAATATTTTATGTTTTGCACGGACTAAAGAAAAAATAGATGGGGATAACAAACATATAAATGTTCTTGAATGTGTGTGAAGCCCGCAAACCCACACTTGGCCAGTGTGGTGGGCTATGGCCAAACCCCTCTCAGCCTGAGAGGAGACTCGTTTCTACCAGTGGGACATAAAAAGGGGTTCAGAGAATAATAGGTATGGCAAAAAAAATGTATGTTAAATCAAGTTTTTTTTATTAGTATCATTAATATTGTTAAATCCTAATGAAATATAATTAAAATCAGTCTAAAAACGTAGTTACTCTATAAATTAATCAATCAAAATTAGATTTCAGATAACCATTTATCAATATTTTATACAAAATACAAAAATAGTAGTTGTTAATATAGTCTAATATTGTTATTAATACATAATAAGGAAAAATTATACTAGATTTGAGGTAGACTGTATATTTTATGAAGTCAAAATAAATAAAATAAATAAATAAGCCCTTTACTACTGAAACACCTTTTAAATTTTAACTTATATTATTACTTATTGCTATAAAAACTACAAAAATACAGATAAATATAGTAAGTACTGTATCTATTTTATAATTTTATTTGATAAGTTTGTATGTAATATTTTTTAATATAATTTTTTATCAAGATCTACAAAATAGGTATGTTTTAGGTATTTTACCAATGTTTGCATTAACTTTAATAAATCTATTCCATATCCATTCAAGTTATAGTTTCACCCTATACCTTACCTATTGAAATTTATAATTCTTTGCTATAAGTAGGTCCTATGTAAGAAGTACAATGATAGCTTAGTGAGTTCCAGAAACATTGTTAATTGATTAATTTACAGTAATATTGATTTTTTACATGGAAATAGCCAAATAAGTTCTCTTTTCAGTTCTATATACTACCATGTTTACAAATTTATGGCTAAAATTTTAAGTATGAAGTTTTTCTTTGCTAATAGAATGCCTATTACACTAAAAATTATTTTAATTTTACAGATAGTTTTATATATTTATTTTCATAAATTCAATTGAAAGACTTTCAATACTCACTAACATACAATAGAATATAGCTTATTTCAACTACTTACTACAACTGATAATACCAAAATAACAGGAGAATTGATTATGCATAGGTATAAGCCATGATTTTTTTTTACAGGATTTTTTATGCAAGATACCATAGTTACCTAGTTGTTTAATGTTACAAAACAATACCTACTATTAATTACAAAAAGATTGGTGTTCAGTCCGCCTTATGGAGTACAGGCCTCTTTCAGTTGCTTGTCATTTCAGATTTAAATACTTTTAAATGAGGTTAATAACTGAAAACTGAAAGGTTTTGGTCATGACCCCCTTGCAGTGACCAACTGGACTGAGGGGGGAGAGGCTATACTATATTATTTACATTAAGATGAATGTATGACATTTCTTGCAACCAAAGCTGTATAATACAAAACTTTTCTAATGAAATTAGTATATTAAAAGAGTACCAATTATATATGAAGTTGGGTACTAATATACTATTCATTCATTTTCATGCATTTTTCCAGAGCCTATGGAGTAGAGACTCCTGCAGTGTTCTATTTTGAAGCAGACTTTGTTTCACTTGAAGACTTTGTAATAATGTAATTCCAGAGCATTTTCCAACTCTGCCCACGAAGTGTGTTCTTCACATCCTGAATTTGCAAACAAAACAAAATTTATGTATAACTTTTAAAAATTAAATAAATGAATGTATCCAAATGTTGCATTCTATTTAAATATGACCCATCTATACATGCATTTTCTAAAAGAATTAATAAACAAAAGGCTTTCTATGGTGTCAGTGGAGGGACAAGTGCATTTGCTAGGGTTCCGTACCCAAAGGGTTTAAGAGGACCCTACTATTTAAACTTCGCTGTGTATCTGTTTGTCACTGAATAGGCTGTATCTCATGAACTATGATAGACAGTTGTAATTTACACAGATATAATATAATGTTGCTGCAATAACAACACCCTACTAACAAAACGAATAATAGAATATAAAAAATATTGGGAGCTCCCATGCAACAGATGTGATTTTTTGCAGTTTTTTTAGGTAATGGTATGAAACTTTGTAAGTTTTACTTGCACTTGGCTGGCTTTCTTATATGCTTTAAATAAATAAATAAAAAATAAATGCTTTGTTAAAATACAAAAGACAACATCCAGCAAAAATATTGTTTGCAGTGACAGGATTGTAGGATTGACTATTGCCACTAAAACTACTATAGGTACCTATACGTATTAGATCAGATTAACAGGATTTTGTTTACTTTGCCTGAAAACTCCTATACCTACAATGTTCAACTGTATTCAGTTCAGTTGTGTGCTTCAAATAAAACACGAGCTGCAGCGTCTCCGTTGTGGTGTTAACAATTGAGGTCATCGTTCTCCAAAGAAGATAGCCACTGTCTTCTGAAAATCCATATACTGAATTGAACCCATGGCAGTGTATGGACATTAAGTGTTAAATTGCTTTCATTAAATAATAATTGCAATACTTACCTAATAAAAACCCATGTTCTCCACCGCATGCCTCGCAGCTCTTGACACAGTCCTCAGTGTACCTAATTGTAGTTTGGTAAGATCCTGATAAGTAGAATGCTAACGCTATCAGAATCTGCAACAGAAATGATGGCATGAGGCACATCAAACCATCATCATGAATTATTAATACTTTAGTAGGTACCTAATACTTAGACAAGAGTTTACCTTCATCTCCGCTGATATTCCGTCACTCCGACACAGTCTGGGAATTAACAGAGCTCCTCAACTAGACCCCTAATAGTTTCCTTCCCGAGGCGAAATGTTTTAACAAATTCAGCCTCGGAAATATCCATAACGGCGGCGACGGCGGTTTCTATTCTCCAAACGCACAGAATTTATCCAAACGCTTGTTCCGTTCAATATTAACCCCGTTAGCTAGCTGGAGAATGTTCCACCTTGCTCTAATCATCAATAGATTAGAAAAAAAACACTAATAATCCACATGCAATGATCGAAATTCATTGATTTAGCTATTACTGCTTAATTATCTAAAATTGCAGGTCGATTGCCATTTCGAACTGTCAAAAAATTAGCAGACTAGGATATATTTGACAATTGAGATGTAATTGTGTTAACAGACTAGCAAAAGTTCATTGAGATGTAAATTGTAGGTGAGTCGTGTAATTTTTACACAATTAGTAAACGATCGACCTAGCAGACTACCAAAATTGCAAAAATCGGTAATAATTGTGTAATTATTGGACGATCGAGATACAATTGTCATAGCAGACTTGGGGCCCAGATCATCGCGCGAGATTGCGATCAAATTCACCCCTGAATAAACTAATTCACTTGAAATATTACTTACCATACATTATTTTATACCGAATTTTACACTCCACCCAATTGGTAATCAGTAGTTTCAATTTCTATTAACTACCTTTGAACTTTCCGATACGATATGAGAAGCGCAAACCAAGACCCAAGACCATGAATCAAGACTATTTAAAAAAACCGGCCAAGTGAGACTCGGACTCGCGCACCGAGGGTTCCATACCATAAAAGAAGCAAAACATTAAAAGAATCACTTTTGTTCATGATTTTACGAGTATAATTAATGATCAAACGAACTTGCAAAGTGAAGTTCGATCATAATTATATGAATTCGCTTCATTTGAAGATAATTATCGACATGGTAGTACCTTCTATTGTACAGGCACTTTTCGCGCTTTTAGAATTAAGTCACTCAATTGATTTTTGTTTTCGTGTGGGTAGTCCCACCGATATTATATATTCTGTGGTCTCACCAGCCGTCGTCATTATTTTAGAGTAACACAAAATTTTCTGATTAGGGTTGGGAGGGAGGGTGTTTATATCTTCAAATGAAGCGAATTCATATAATTATGATCGAACTTCACTTTGCAAGTTCGTTTGATCATTAATTATATTTCATTTCGCTTCATTTTTCAGATAATTATCGACATGGTAGATGTTTAGAGACGAAAATTTTGTGAAGGTAAAAAACTGTAACTATGTTAGTGTGTTTATCATGGTAAATCAACGTTTATTTAAAGAATAAACCTTACACAACGTCTCTAAGGTACATAAGAAATAAGAATCTATTTCATTAATCAATTAATCATCAGTTCAGAAAATAACATTACCCTCTAATGTTTTATCAATCATACTCAGTTAACGGCTGCTAAATTAGTACACGTAGGACAATATTATTATGTTTGCGAACGTTTAGTCCAGTAAGCTGTTTTTCTAATAACATCTAACGATCAATATATCGGAGTCGTGTGCCGTAGATGTGGCGGTGGTGTGCCGCGTGCAGTGCGCGCCGAACGCCGACACATCCACTCCGCTTTCGCTCAACACTTTATTCATCTACTGATGGTTTGAGGAGTTGCCGGTCTGGGCGGCTTTTATGCGTTAAAATTAGCGAATTGACGTTGATGGCCTAATTTGCTCCATGACAAATATGTAATCTTTTATGAAGATAGGATATTGATCTATTTTCTACAAAATAGGGTAAAGATATTTCTATTGTTGATACCTTAATTTCGTCATCATCATTACGCCTGAGGGGCCGTTTACTATTAAATTCTCTAGTTTTATACGTGAGAAAGTTTGCAAGTGTGCTGTAAAGAGCGCAAGTATTAAAATTAGTTAGTTATTTACTAACTAATTTTTTCCGTGATATTTTCTAACGTAAGGTCCCCATAGTCCTATTTGGCAAACAAATTTTATACGATCTCAAGTAAACAAATATTTTGGTTTTAATGGTTTTAACTTATAAGCGCTTTTAAGTAAGCGTTGTATTTGGTCGATACTAGATAGGTTATTCACTACCGAAAAACAGCGGTAACGCGGAGCGATGAGTATTTAATGATTCATACGCAGCTCCATTATTATACTGTTCTGTGAGAAAAATTACAATGGATGAAGCTGACAATTCATAAAGGCTATGGTTATTGATACGATAGAACTGTCACCATAATTATAATGTATTTTTGGACAAGGATGCCATAATAAAGCCTTATGTCATCCCTGGGGTTCCGCTTGTTGTGAATTTCAGGGTAAGATTCTTCTCGGGACGGTGAGGTCCCGGAAGAGGACGAACTAATATTGAAATTAGGGATAACAAATATAGTTTCGTTTTGAACGATCCTCATTAACAAGGGAAACCAAGGTTCTGATGGCCAATAGGGCAATGCTAAGATATCCTCGGCTTGATCCATTAAATTTTTTGTTAACATTTTAAAGCCACTGAAACTGGTGGAAATGCGTAAAAAACAATCATTGATTTATAACATAATTTAAATGCATCTCCTGTCAGAGAATTAGGATCTTGTCTCCGAGATGCGTAATTTTTACATTTCCCATTAGTGCAAGGAACGAAAAGGTCAATTGTTGCTTCTCCGAATGCTGACGTCACTAGCTGATAATGATAGTTACCATTATAATGTATTAGGATTTTCTCGATGAGATTCCTGGTCAGCTTTTACATTGTCTTTTGTTTTTATATATTACGATAAAAAAAAAACCAAAATATATTTCGTTCCTCGCACCATTGCCGACTGGATCTTTTTAATTCACTAAGGTGAGGAAACTGAATTCCTCCCATCGTCAAAATTAAGAACTGCAAGGGTGTTTAATAAGGTAAGAGTGTCCGCCAACCACCACTGTAAGTTTGGAAGGATATCATTATTAGGTTTTTATTTTTTCGTCGTAATTTTGGTGTAAATTGAGAGCCAGAAATTTTTGCCTCTCCAGTGTTTTGGTACATAACCGACCATATCTTACAGCTGGGCAGGCCGGCGTAAGAGTACCTATTAAATGGGCATTAAAATGGCCTAGTCTCTAATAGTGCAAACTGGCAGGCGAGAAAACTTTTCTTTTAAATTAAAATATTGTAACGTTTTTCTGATGGAAGTGAAATCCTCACGTCCTTAGAATTGTAAATAAAACCCAAAAACTAATGACTCTGCAGGGATTCTCATATTTAGTAATGGAACCTAAACCATGACGCAAGTGGGTAGTATTTTTTACATTTCTAAGGCATCCCTCGAAGGTGTGCCCTATACGTAAACTATCATAATAGATTTAAAACCACCGTATCCTAATAAGTAAACTACTTATTTTATTACTTTCTTGAAAGTTCGCAGAGCTGAGCTCAACGCGTAGGGTTATTGCATTAAACTTGTACCGCGTACGTATCATTTTGTGAGCTTTTTGAAGTTCAGAATAAATCTATAATCGCCGTTTGGTTTTCGAGCTAAAAGATATTCGAAATAAATAATTCTTTACGATGTTTTATCGAGACAGTATTGTGAGGAGTAACATTTTGTACCACTAATTGGCGGGTGAATGGCATGCGTTAACCGTTACGACTCCCATGTCCCATGTCCCAGAACACCAGGGATTTTTGCCGTACTAAGCCAACAGGAGTAATAGTGTTGTAGCCTATCGGCATGCTGTATTACTGCCGCGTTTGTTGGTGGTCGTCGTTTTCGAAGACGACCTGCGAATCGGTAGCGTTTACGCCGCTGTTCGTCAGTAGTGTGTGTAATGCACCCGATGCGATCCAATCCGCCGCCCCCCCCCTGCCTTACGACTGGAGCAAGGAGGGCCGGACCAATTTCCCCGGTAACGAGGGCGAGAGGTTTCAGTGGATCTGTCCCTTTTAAGACTTTGTATTACATCCAGAAAAGACTTGTCCAGTATCGGAGTGATAAGTTTCGTTCTTACTTCCATATAGGAAAGATCTGTGAGTAAGTGGCAGCCATCCGACAAGATTTTCATTGCTTGTACTTTGTCATACTGGTCGGTTGCATAGTTATAGCTCTGTTTATAGCTGTGATTTCTAAACAAAGCTGCCGGGTCTAGAGCTCTTTATCATGAGCCCTTAGGGTATCCTCGATAGCAGCATATATTTCTGGATTAAATGCTGGAGCTTACATTTATCCGGGACAGCAAATTCCTTCAATAGCTTTTCCTTTGCTTTGTTTTGTAAACCTTTTTTATTTCGGTTTTTGTTCGGTACATACAATATGTTGTGACGGTGCCGGGTCTACGGGCACAGAAGTCGATGGCGGTGGCGTCTATTGCGGCCAGGATGAGCGCGATATCTAACGCAGTTTGTAATTTAATTATTGCGGCTCATTTTCTAATAAAAGAAAGCGATCGGGTTATCACCCAAAGGTTTTGATACCATAAAGAGGTCAATTGTGTAACGTTATACTAACCCATCGTGTTAACCCACAGTTAACTGCCAGGCAAGTATAAAAACACTAGGCCCGTGACATTATTCACAAGGGTTTTGTTCACTATTTTGATTATTAATTACTAAGCATCACTCAACGCCATCGTGTTAACCCGCAGTTAACCGCCAGGAACGTACAGAGATGCTAGGCCCGTGACAATATTAAATAATGTTTGTTCACTACTTTGATTACCAATTACTGAGCATCACCCAAATCCATTGTGTTAACCCGCAGTTAACCGCCAGGAAAGCATAAAGATGCTAGGCCCGCGACAATTTTCACAAATGTATGTTCACTACTTTGATTACTAAATACTATGCATCACGTAAATCCATCGTGTTAACCCGCAGTTAACCGCCAGGAATGCATTAAGATGCTGGGCCGTTGACAATATTCGCAGATTTTTGTTCACTTTTTTGATTATAATTACTATGCATCACGTAAATCCATCGTGTTAACCCGCAGTTAACCGCCAGGAAAGCATAAAGATGCTAGGCCCGTGACAATATTCACAAATGTATGTTCACTACTTTGATTACTAAATACTATGCATCACGTAAATCCATCGTGTTAACCCGCAGTTAACCGCCAGGAGTGCATTAAGATGCTGGGCCGTTGACAATATTCGCAGATTTTTGTTCACTATTTTGATTATTAATTACTATGCATCACGTAAATCCATCGTGTCAACCCGCAGTTAACCGCCAGGAATGCATAAAGATGCTAGGCCCGTGACAATATTCACAAATGTATGTTCACTACTTTGATTACTAAATACTATGCATCACGTAAATCCATCGTGTTAACCCGCAGTTAACCGCCAGGAATGCATAAAGATGCTGGGCCCGTGACAGTATTCGCAAATTTTTGTTCACTATTTTGATTACTAATTACTATGCATCACGTAAATCCATCGTGTTAACCCGCAGTTAAAAGTATAAAGACGCTAGGCCCGAGAAAATATACACAAGTCTTTGTTCACTATTTTGATTACTAATTGCTAAATATTACGCAATTCCAACGTGTTAACCCGCAGTTAACCGCGAGAAAAGCTTACTTTTGCTAGGTCCGTGAGTGTTTCAACTATATTATGTATTTTCACATCACATTTACTAAAAAGAGTTAATCCATCGTGGCAACCCGCAATTACCCGCTAGGAATTTGGTTAATTACAATATCACACTCACAGGGAACGTCACTATTACGTAAATAATAAAAATACATAGTAAGACTTACATGTATTCTCGTCCGATGAACACAACACTGTATTACGTCTATGCTTTACTAAGTTTTCTAATATTTTTATTTTCTTTACAATAATTTATTTTAATGGCAGCCGGAGCGTGCGCGCGGTGCCTCGCACAATAAAAGAATGACGACGGCTGGTGAGACCACAGAATATATAATATCGGTGGGACTACCCACACGAAAACAAAAATCAATTGAGTGACTTAATTCTAAAAGCGCGAAAAGTGCCTGTACAATAGAAGGTACTACCATGTCGATAATTATCTGAAAAATGAAGCGAAATGAAATATAATTTACATATAGGTACTTTTGTTGGCAAACCGCAAACCTAACTTTGTTTTCGGCGGATTATTGTTATTAGCAAAAAAAGTATAATAGTTAGAGGGTTGATTTTATTTTTCCTGTAAAATATACGTTAGTTTCTATTGATCATATTTATTTCAGATTTTTCTAATGGTAAACTTCGGAGATAAGGGGGGGGGGGGAACGGTACTTTTTTCGACAGTTTGCCCAATAAATCAAAAACTATCAGGCATAAAAATAAATAAAAATTGGTTTTAGAATATACAAGTAACGCCCTTTCATATGATACCCCACTCAATATTGTTATCTCATTTTGAAATTTTGGCGACCCGGTTTTCCCCCCTTTTTAAATAAAAATAAAAACAATTTTCAAATTTTAACGATTGCTATAACGTCGCGTCACTATTATCTATAACTATTCTAAATTTCAGGTCGATAGCTTGAATAGTTACTGAAATAATCGAGTGTGACAGACGGACGGCTGGTCAGTAGCTATTTGGAGGACAGATTCATAAAAATAAAAGACTTTAAAGGAAGAAATGACATTATAAAAGTCAGTAGCGGAGTACCTCAGGGATCAATTCTCGGACCGACCCTTTGGAACATTCTATACGATGGGGTCCTTCGTATAAAACAAGAGAAAGGGGTACAATTAGTGGGCTTTGCCGACGATCTGGCATTAGTAGTGGTGGCTAAAACAGAGATGTCCCTCATGACAAAGACAAACAAGGCGCTAAAACTAATAAACAGTTGGATGCAAGAAAAACGGTTGTCTTTAGCACCGGAAAAAACAGAAGCGATCGTTTTTAGTGGAAGACGGAAACTTGACCCTATTAAATTTGTAGTGCAGGAAGCTATAATTTACCCAAAAGAGTGTATTAAGTACCTCGGAGTCTGGCTCGATAAAAACCTGAACTACAAAAAACATATCGAAGAAACGGCCAAGAAAGCGCAAAATCTGACGGAGGCACTGAATAGACTGATGCCGACCAAGGGAGGTCCTCGATCAAGCAAGAGAAGAGTAATGGCGTCGGTAGCGCATTCCATAATTCTATATGGGGCACCAATATTTGAAGGAGCCATGAAAGTAGAGCTTTACCGTAAAAAACTGGAAACGGTACAAAGGCGTATGGCGATAGGAATCTGCGCAGCTTATCGCACGATCTCCACGGACGCGGTGCTGGTGATCGCTGGACTAGTCCCCATAGGAAAGTTGGTCAAAGAGCGTGCTGAGCTATTCGCTTGTAAAGAGAAGAAACCCCGCGAGGTGCGCGATAAGATTCTAACAGAATGGAGCACAGAATGGTCAACAATGGGAAAAGGTTCTTGGACGCGAGAGCTCATTAAAGACCTGAAAGCGTGGCACAACAGAAGGCACGGAGAGGTGGATCGGTGGCTTACGCAGGCGCTAAGCGGTCATGGGGTATTCAACACCTACCTTTTCGCAATCGGAAAAGCCCCAACAGAAATGTGCTACTTTTGCGGAGAAATAGACACCCCAAGGCATGCGATTTTCGAGTGCATCGCCTGTGCAGATTTAAGATCAACGGCACAGGAAGCAGACACTGATGTAGAAGCACATAACCTTATAACTCGCATGCTGTCAAGCGAAGACGCATGGCAGCGATACAGCCAAATGCTGAGGGGCATTATGAGGAGAAGAGAAAGGAGAGAAAAGGAAGAAAAGGAAAAGTGGAAATAGAGGTCCGGCATGAAGTAATGCTCTGCGGTTCCGTGCCGATGACCCAGAAGACGGGGAGGTTGTTTTAGTCCGTGCGAATCGGACATACCCTGCCATTGGCAGGAATCCGTTAGGGATTTTTTCCTCCTCGAGAAAAAAAAAAAAAAAAAAAAAAAAAGACGGACGGACGGACGGACGGACGGACGGACGGACGGACGGAGAAAGTCTCACCATAAGGGTTCCATTTTTACCAAATTGGTATGGAACCCTAAAAATATGTAGGTATAAAACCTACCAAAAGCTAGGCAGTTGGACCGTCTAATGTGGTACGCACTGCGGAATCGAAAAGCCTGACTATATAATCCCATGTTTATTCGGACGCCTGGCAACGGATATGCCGTATGTGAGTCAAACTCATCAATAGGATCGCTTGATTTTCCGAGCTTAATTTATCACAGGAACGGGGTTCAAAGAAGATGGATAGATAAATCTCTTTATTGCACACCACAGAATAAAAATATAAACAAGTAACAAAACACAAACTCGGGTAAACTTAGGAGTACGATTACAAGAAGCTTAGTTATTTACCTAATTGCAACTAATAATAATGTTGTAGGTAGTTATCGGAAATATGTTAGCCATGCTACATATTCCTGATAGCTACAACATTACGAGTATTATTAATTTAGATATGTGTTTAATTAATACGCAGATAGGACGCGTGCATCAGAATCAGACTTGCTTTCTTTCTTCTTTCTTTCTTAATTTTTAACCCGCTGTTAAGAAGTTGCAACATGGCCTAAGTAGAAGTTCCTTGGTAAAAGTAAAACTTGCGGATCAATTATCTCCAAGACACTTTCATGGTGTAGACATTGCCAACCCTGGGCAATCCACAATGCCATAAAATATTTTCCATGTTTGCGTAAGAAGGTTTGATGTTTGTATAAATATCTCTAGACTTCATTATGAAATTTTTCAAGTCGTCGGCTTTTCGTACTTTTTCAGTTTAATCCCGTCTTCACCGGTGCGGGTGCGGTTGTGCGGAAGTGCGGAAGTGCGGAGTGCGGAAGTGCGGAGGGGCGGTGTCGGGCTTAGATCAAAGGGAATTACGTTTATAAGAGGCCGACTACCGCTTTCTAATTAGATTCGTCCAGTATCGCGAGAAACTCTACGTTTTATTTGTAGGCATCACTGGCTTAATAGAAAACGAAATTAAAATAGGTCTTTCATTTAGAGATCCTTGTAATCAAAGATATCTGATAATATAACTAAGATATCTGATATCCTTGTAATCAAATCGTACACAACGGATTTGCAATTACTTAGTATGTAGTACAAAAAAACTAATGAAAGTATTGAGCTTTTTCTAGATTTCTTCGTTTAGACTTGAACATTATCGGCACGTTATGGCAATATGTTCAAATTACTCTTAAATTGTATAGCGCACCTTTTTCTAAATTTCCCACTTTTGCGTAGCTGTACTTTCAATAAACATAGGTGACAAGGGTTTCTTAATTTTATAACTTGTAGTTGTTTGTTGGTACCAAATTGTTGTGACTACAATCTACTTAAGTACAGTAGGTAATATAGGTTAGTAGTAAAATCAGCAGGTGTAACCCTTTGGTTTATTCTGAGGAAAGGATATGCGTTAGGCATTCTCTGCCTATAAAAAAATATGTAGTGAAACCGGCTTCATTTTTTATTAAAGGTCTCCAAATCGGCTTCATAATTATGTCTATCGTTTTCCTATAATCTGCGCGACATCTTTTAATTCCTGTGCCGATAGCTCACAATTAAGGCTATCAAAGAAAAACGAAATTTGCGCGAGTAAATGTCGTGAATGAGCTAATATTGCGCTGAAAGCTTTCGGGGTGAGGTTTAGGGGCTCGCAATCTTTTAGTTCAACATGATTATTAAGGGGTGCGTGAAAAGCCGCGTATCAAAAATAATCTCACTTCCCAGTTAATGTATGAAAGGGGCTGAACGGGTATTATCTAAAAAAATAAGACAAAAAAGTATTAAAAAAAGTAGCAAAAAAATAACCAATTAAAGACGCGTGGCACTCGGAGACTGCCGCGGTAAAGCTATTGCATAGCATTTTAAGCTATTTTTAGTTTTTAGTTTTGCCATCTATCGATGAATAGCAGAACTTTTAATGAAATATCACGCTTGTCTCTTTAGTTCTGCAAATCGCCTCTAGGTGGCATTGCAGAACTAAAGAGATGAGATGGCAAAACTAAAAACTAAAAAGTTTGTAAAGGTGCGCTCTCCTGCAATCATGGTACCCTGGTACCAAAAGCTCTACTTTAGAGTGTTAGGTTATTTTCGTTACGGAATTTATGGATTAGGTCTCCACGCTCAAAGCCCGCGATAAAAGTTATGCAATAGCTTAAAAAAGTGTTTGTCTGCAATTTCGATTATATCAAACCATAACCTATAATAATTAAATAATTAATTACCCATACCCGCGAAAACATTATTAAAGTATACAACAAAAATAAAAATAAAACTACAAGATAAAGTCTACATTAAACCTGCATCCATATTATTATACTACATCTACTGTACTACTTCTACACTTGCGAATAAACCAAATTCAAAAAATTCATGATAACAACAGTTGTCATCGATAAGGCACTCAATCAATTTTTTAGAATGAATAATTATTTCCCGTACATATTTGTTATTATTTGCGATTGTCAGAAGATAAGTCGATATGTAACTTGGCTAGCCGTGCTTTCGGTGAGCGCTAGCTGCTACGCAATCAATCACGACAAATTGGAAAGTAATTAAACAAGCAACTTTCGATGAATCCACAACTACGACGCGACGCGCTGGCGTCCTGATTTTATGCAGTGCCAATATTTACACCGCTGTAGGTATCTGTTGCTATTAATCAGAAGTATTGTACGTTTCTTGAGAGAATTATCTTCAGCTTATAAGAATCCTAACACTGGGCAAAAGCCTTTCTATCTCAAAGGAAGAGAAATTAAAGTAACATAGTTTTATACTTGTTCCCTGAGTTTTTAAGGTTCAATATCCAAAGGGTAAGAAAAGGGGATCCTATTACTGAGACTTCGCCAACCGCCCGTCCGTCTGTCACCAGGCTGTATCTCTTGAACCGTGATAGTTACTCTTGGATACTTTCTCAGATGATGTAGGTTTCCACTATAACAACAAAAAATGCTAAAAAATTTGATTTTTGCTGGTTTTTGGCCGATGATTACGATCAAGCAATACTCTACTCTACTTGTATAGTAATAATAGTAGTAGGGTATATGAATGAGCCTTCTGGCTTCTGCATCATCATCCGCTATGTTATATAGATACGGAACCCTTCGTGCGATAGTCTGACTCGCACTTGGCCGATTATTTACATCAGCTAAATATCACTCGTTCAACGATAAAGGAAACCTACATAGGTATTATGGTAGCCTGGTACCTGACGGTTCACAATTTAGATGTAATGACCAGCACCGTCATTCCGGCGCGATGCTTTGTAGTATTATACTAATCCCCTTTCAAGTAACAGCCTGCATCGTCATCAGGTAAGATTGCAGTCAAGAGTTTGTAGAGTGAAAAATAATGTGGACAAAGGGTTGAATAATGAATAATGGCGTAGCATTATAGTTCAAGTTATGTAGTGTTAGTAATTATGTTCATAAGGTTGCACTTTGTCGGAGTACGGGCGTGAACTGTGAAGGTAAACTAATGTCGGGGTAATTGCAGCCACTAATGGAGAAAGTCGCACTTACAGCTGATTGCAATTCCGGTGAGGAATTTCGGTTTGTTCAGTTTACATTTCTTATCTATACTAACTTATATCTTACTTTTTAACCGACTTCAAAAAAGGAAGAGGTTCTCAATTCGTCGGAATCTTTTTCACCAATTCGAAGTCGGGTGATTGTCTATGACTTCGTCATTTCTTCGCACATCAAGTAAGTAAGTATTAGGGATTGTATGAAACCAGAAACATTGCCCGACTTCGAATTGGTGTAGGTACCTACATTAAAAATTATTTCACTCTTTGTAGTGGCATTTGAAGTTGGTTTTTTGGAAAGCATTTTTACCTATAAGGACCAACGTGGAGCTAAAATTTATGCTACTTCTGAATCTTTTGCGTGCATGCACTGATGACTAACCTCAAGATATGGGCATCCGAACGATTTACATAAACCTTTTTCATACAAGCAAACAGTAGCGCCAACTGTCAAAATACCGCCGCCGCCGCTGAGCGAACTACCGCGTGGCCTTGTTGGTACTAATGACACCCATAAACTGGCGACATTTTTTTACGCGGTTCGCCCTGTCTAGAGTAGATGTCTATTCGTGCATGGCAATTTATCTAAAGAAGGAGTGCAGAAATCTAAATTTTCTCATAAGATTTAAGTTTCACGTCACGTAATTGTTGCACTATTATCACACCAAAACTTTTATAAATTTTTATTCCCTCATTTACATTACTATAATTTTAATTCATTCCTGTATTCTATATTAACATGTATACTTATTAGGTATTTACGCCAAGTGATAGCCATTCAGACACTAAAGTTGAGAGAAAAAATAAAAAATTTCAACATTTTTCATATATCTCACGCTAGCAACACTGTGTCTGTCCTTCCATTAGCGTTCTAGTGCTCGGCCGTTCAACACAACATTATTAAACTCGTATAAAAAAAGTGAGTGATTATAAGTATTTCTTGCGGAAATCAAAGTATCCGAAAAGAAATATTCAAAATAATCGGATTCATCGTCAAAACGAATTGTGAAATCTACGGAATTGTTATTATTGGTTCAGAAAATCCATATTGCTCCAGTGTTGGGTACACCTCTTAGAGGGTGTTACGTTCACAGCAGTATACATTGAGGGTAGTTGGAAGGACTATCGCCTTTGTTTTAATTACTGCAAGAGGAGCTAATCAAGATGCATTCTTCGGTGATGGGTACACTTCATTTAGAGGGTGTGACCTTCACGACAACATACATTGAGGGTAGTTGGTAGGTGAAAAACCTGAGGACTATCGCCTTTGTATTAATAATTGCAAAAAATAATTGCAAAGCATCTATGTTGAGGACACTGCATAAAAGGGATGTGATCATCACGACGACATACATGAGGGTGAGTTAATAAGATTATCGTCTCTATATTAGGTAATAATTGCAAAAAAGTCAATCAACATAATATATTCTGCAGTCTATGCTTCAGTGTTGGGTACACTTCATTAGAGAGTGTGACCTTCACGACAATATACATTGAGGATGGTTATTAAGACAACGCCTATGGATTAATCATTCCCAAAAATGACAAGATTATCTTGTAAGCAACTTCCAAAATAGCAAATTGTTGCTTAAACGCCCCCATACCATGTTGAAAACACCGGTTGACGGTTCTTGTCCGATCACCGAAATCAAGCAACATCGGGCGCAGTTAATACTTGGATGGGTGACCACCTGGGAACACCGCGCGATGCTGTTTTTTTTTATCACCAACCGCATTGGAATGATATAAAGGATAAAAACGATTACCTTTAGAAACTATTTCGATATACCCTCATATCAATATTTTCTTTTACTGTCTGCTAATTTAAATGAACCAAGATTACTTTACTAGACCAGGTCTGAAAAGTACCCGCAATCAAATGCACTATTTACAATTATTTTAGTCTTCCACACGAATCGTTTATTGTTGTGGTCATTATTTATAGATACATCAATAAAAAGTCCATTGACAACGTCTTACAAAATCAACTAGTAATACTACTCAAAATTTGAAATGTACGAGTGAGACACAAAAATTTTATTTGATAATATAATATTCTAATAACTTCTGTGTATATTGTCTTTTATCAATAATATGAAATACAGTTAATCAAGATCCAATATTAACTGGCACTGGAGGAATATCTGAGCAATCCACCTGTCGGTCCATGGTGGACCCACGGGCCAAATCGCAGGACAGCACTCGTCTCTTGCGACGACTTTTCTCGAAGATTTACCCAGGACAGAAGAGTCTTGATTTCCCCACAAGAGCAGCACCAGGAGCAAAACAGCCTTGCAAGTACTTATCGATGTCCTCTTTTGACATTTCCGTCGACCTGTCATGTCAGGCGCCGCGCGGCCGCCGATCGGAGTGCTGGCGGAGCGTTGCGCTGTTTCGAACCTCGTGCGGACTCGCGCATGTTCGCATATAGTCGGGTCGGGGTAAGAAGGCAACCCGTGGTACCCCGGGGGGACCATCGGGGGTACCACCGGCAATAAACGACACCTACTTACTCGTACGTTTGCCGTTTAGCTTATAGAATAACCGCATTCATAAAATATTCGAGCCTGATGATATTATTTTATCATGCTTAAATATGAGTGGAAAATTTATTTATTTTCTCTCTTTATGTTCTCAAAACTATGAACAGAATTTAATGTGTATTTTTTTTTCTCTTCTTTAGTTCGCATGTAGTGCAATGACACTTTAGATATCTAGGTACTATCCTAGTTTCATTCATAATAATTTACTTTTATACAAAAGGTTTTATATTATGAAGATTTATAAACTATTGAACCACTAATATTACAATTAATTTTCATGTTTATGTAATTAAAAATGAAAATGATTTTTTTCAAATGGGCTTGATTTACAGGCTTTTATGAAAGCTTGAATCTGAAAAACGGGTTTGCGCTGAGAAGGTCTGGCAAAAAACTCGGCTATTATATTCTGTTCACATACAATTGAATATGAGACAACCTATTCGATAACATACTTAATATTTTTTTTGTTATTCCATTACAAATACATGTTTTTAATACAACCATTCTTTCATCGTAACTCGATGTATTAGATATTACATCAAATTTATCAATGCTTTAACTGAGTTAGGATGCATGCTTTTAAAAGAATGCAATATTTTTGAATATCAAAGTTATTTATAGTTTCTATAATTGACTATTTCTTAAATTTCTTAAATGAATATTAAATATGGAAACTGTAGTCCTTATAAAACAATCGATGATATGTTTATTTAAATTTATTTTAGGTATCCTTGTACCTGTATCTACAGGAATATCGGTATCCATACCTAGGAATAACGTAACGCAATGGAAAATATATTTAAAGACCAAAATTAATTTTTGCTAGATCAAATATTTTTATTTTCAGGCGATCGCGCCGCTAATTAACTAATGGTTATCTATGCATGAAATGTTAAAGGATTTGGAAATTACCAATAATTATAAGAAATACTTCATTGGATTTATGATAATATGAACAATGATGGTTCATAATTTTGGCTTGCATGTATCATATTTTTTTTTTGTTCTTTTAGAGTTGATACATAGCCTACATTTTATTTTTTCTGTATTTAATCATTATTAAATAAGTCTAATATTTTGTTTAACTTTCATGCCGATGGATGACGCCGCTGCAAGGATTTAGCTCTCGATGATGACTGACCAAGGTCAAATGATAATTGAAAATTGGGTCATCACTGCTTCACTAGGAACTTGAATACCAGTACAGTAGTACTTCAGCTGTGGTATGTAATTAACTGATTATTATTAAACGAAGATTCAAGACTTTTATCTTCTGTGATGACAGTGGAATTATTGGGTAAGTGACAAAAAAAAAAAAAAAAAAAAAAAAAAAAAAAAAAAAAAATTTTTTTTCATCGTCGCAACAAGTCAACAAAGCATTAATCGCGAACAATCGCGAATAGCATTTCGACATGTCTACCTATTAACATGTTATATTTGCTCGTTGATTTTTGCGATTATCAACTTGGAAAAATCAGATCACATTTTTCAACTGAAAGACTGCTAAATTAAAAAATGGTC
This sequence comes from Coenonympha glycerion, assembly GCA_963855885.1. Classification (NCBI taxonomy): domain Eukaryota; kingdom Metazoa; phylum Arthropoda; class Insecta; order Lepidoptera; family Nymphalidae; genus Coenonympha; species Coenonympha glycerion. The sequence continues at coordinate 539,184 of OY979627.1, forward strand.
TTGATGCAGAAACTGAAGAACTTAAAAAGTATTGTCTAATATTTGTATTCCAATTGTATATATGTGGTTTTTTGTTTACAACTAACCAGTACAACAGCGATAGTAGTGTTGGGGTGACTGTTAAAATAACAATTAATGATATTAAACAACATTATTATAACATGAATAAGAATAACAATTATGCCTTCAGTTAAAATTTTAATATTATGTGAAATGATAAACTCAACACGATTTTACATACTATAATATTGTATAAGAAGTTTACTGTCTGACAATATTAGAAAACATGCTTTTTTCAGACTATCTTAAGTTTCTATTATTATCACTTTATTAGAACTCAGGAATAAACAGTAGATACAGTTACTTCATCAGCCTTTGTCTCAGAATCAACTTTAAAATAGGCTTATAAGATGATTTATCTATGGCTTTTTTTTAAATCTCTTGAGAATATTCTTACTTCACCCTATTCAGTTAAAAATATAATTTAAGGTCACTTTAAATCTTAATGACCTTATTAAAGCTGTACCTACACCAAAACCCAAATAACAATATTATTATGGAAATTAAATAAAAATATCATTGTTAACTCCTTCAATAGAAATAACTCTAAAGAGCTATGAATAAAATTAAACAACACTTTACAAAAATACTAATGCCTACTCCTGTATTTTCGTAAAGTGAAGTCAAGATGAAACGAACTAGTTCTCTGCAACCCATAGATTTATTAATCTTATATATTAATAAATTGATCTTATTTTTTTTTTTCTTTCCAAAAATATGTCTCGGTAATATTTATTCTACTCAAGTTTATAAAAATATATTCGTGATAAATTTACTGTTTAAAATATATATTTCATGGTTGCATATTAACAGCTCAATTTATTACGATTAATCAAGTGTTGCATTTAAAAGTTTAAACTGATACAAATATTTTCAAGCTTGTTGAAAGAGGTTTAAAACCTCTTTTAATCGTCAAGACTACATACGAGCAGTACTGCTAGAATATAGTCTTAATATACCCTTGGTATTCGCACATATAAAAATATATGTTTTTGTACATATATTATTATTAATATATTATACTAATAATATTGATTTACTATCTATCACAGTTTTAATATTTCTACAAAATTATGCCATTAATTATTAATTTGCTTTGAATATCAACTTAAGTTGTTATTTTTATTTTTTTGCTCAATATTAAGCGATTATGCTTATTATTCTATTAATTTAAAAGCATTTCTTTGTAATGAGGGTCGAGGGTTGAGAAGTAAAACACTCTTGATTGGTCTCTAAATCTGAACTGAACCTTTATTATGGGTAGCTGTATATATATAGTGGTACAATGGTGTGAGGGGCGCGGTAGGTACATACTTTATGACATCATAGGCCACACGTGGAGAGCTCGTATGTCGCGGTCCGGTTACGGCGTCAAATAACATGATTCTATATAAGGAATGGAATTTTATCAACAATAGTCGTAGGTGGTCCGTTTGAAATATGAGTAATATTTATCTACCTACTACTATGTACCTACTACCTATACCACATCTTCACCCCTTTTTTTAAAAAAAAATATGAAATACATTTTTTTTTTTTTTTTTTGAATACAATGTTAACCGTCATTTAATTTTGTTTAGTAATGAATGTTAATACAGGTTGATTACAAACATTTTTTTTTTTTTTTTTTATCTATTACCTTGTTATAGTTTCCTTATAATTTTATCTGTCTTAACTCTATGATTACAAAACTTATTCTATGATTATATTGGTATGATAACCTTCTTATTCTATGATTATATGATATATTTATTCTATTATTACAAAACTATGTGGTTATATACTTTTTATTGTTAGTATCGTTAGTAAAGTACATTAATTTTAATCTTTATTATTAAATATAATTCGGTACTGTTCTATTCTTATGTATTACATTGATTATATAGTTCGATTACAAACAATAATAATGATACATTATATTCAATTGAAATGAAGTATTCTAATTTTTGATTATAACATTTCTTTTTTCTGTAAAACAATAACTCTTTAACAACGTTATTTTCTTTTTCTTAATTCTTATTTCTTTCAAAATTATTTCAATTTTTATTTGACAATATGTTTAAAATTTATATTTATAGCATAATTCTTTTTGTAGTGTTATGTAAGGCGTCCTTTTTATTTTAGTTTTTTACTATCCTTAATATTTTAATAGTTTTATTCAAAAAATAATCATTGATATTTATATAAAAAAAATGTAATTGGTAACTGGGATTTGGGTATCGGGTCTTGGGTATTGGGTATTGGGTATTGGGTATTGGGTAAGTAGTAGCCAATGGTTTGTTGGCTTGGTAGACTTTATTTGAGTTATTACGAGTGAAATATGGCCTACCTCGAAAATTGTTATTTCTAAATCCTGATCTAATATATCCTTTGCCTCTGGCCGAAAAATTTTGGCCTGATGGCGAGGGGGTCATTGTTACCTCCTCATTCTTTGCTCCTTGAATCACGTCTTTTAAGGAGTTAAAGTTACGCGAGGCTATAATCGTTCTTAACCTGTCGTTACGCAGGCCGTCCGTAAATCTATGAATTGCTTGTTGTTCATTTATTGGCTTAGTATGTTGTGTGCGTCCTCATTATCTTTTGCTTGGGAGATGGTAAGGTCCACAAACAATTTTTCTAATTCTGCACCGAACTGATCTATGTTTCGGCTGCCTTGGTAACATGTTTGTAACTTTCTGTGTAATGCTGTACTTGATTTTGTAGTTAATAGATGTTTCTTCATGTCCCTAATAAGATCCTGTGCCGACGCGTAATTATCAGTTAATTTAAGTTTCGCATTTTGTGAGAGTCTTGTTTCTAATATGAATTGTATAAGAAGTGGAGTACTTTCTTTTGAAATCATGTTTGGATATAATTCAATTGCGTCAATTAATTGTAATGTCACTTTCTCAGAGCCATCCATCTGAGGTAATAGTGTGACTGCGATTTTTAAATCAAAATTTGATTTAGACGTCATGATTGTTTGTTTCATACAATTACTTATCTCAATATAAAGTGAATTTATAGCTGTTGCTATTTCTAAGATTTCGCTAGTTACGCTTTCTTTTTGTACATGTAATTTATAATCTTTGTTATAATTTTTATATATTTTATGCGCTAACTCGAATTTTTCTTGAGCAGCTTTACTAGTGAACCGTTGTTGTCCAGTTTTTATTAAGTATTTCCTTATTTCCAATAAATCGTCATAATATTTAAGTAATATGGCAATCATGTTCAGTTATATCAATAATTCATAATTATTTATAATAAAAAGAATCTTAATACAAAATTATCAATTTACAAAGTTAAAGAAAAAATATAGTTCGTAAGAGTTCACTTACATGTTTTGTTTTGTCCACTTTTCACTTAATCACTGATGCTAATGTTAATTTATACGGAAACACGGCGTGTGTTCAAGACGATCTTCGTAGCTTGCTTCTCGATTTTCCTTGTTAGACACTGGTTTATCTTCTTATACGCGATGTAACTCAGCACAATAACACATATGATCATTAAAGTGACGAGCAGTATAAATGATTTTTTCGGCTAATTCGCCTTGGCTGGTACTATTTGGTGCGTAATTATTTTGACCATTTTGTGTAATAATCACCTCTTCTTTGGTTTGCTTATCTTCTTTTGAATTTTCGGTACCCATTGTAATGATTTTCTTGTATACTGATCAAAGTTGGCCGAGAAAGATAGTGTTTTACCATTCCGTAAATGTGGTGTCTCTCTCCCACTTGATCTTGTAAATCCAAAATCTGTGTGGCCAATTTCCGCTAATGATTATGCTCGCGAATGCTGTGGTCCCGTCCGGTAAATTGGTATCCAGTTGTCTTAACATGTTGATCTCTAGTGCTGAGGTGGATGGTGGTTGGAGGTAATGGCCTGGTGGGCCTACAATGTTTGCTTCCACCATTTCTCTTCCATTTATTCTGTTGGTAAGTATGTATTGCAGTTGCATTGGGGTGTTTCGTATAAATTCCAGTATGTTATCCATTATTAACTGAAAATGTTCTTGGTTAATCATTGTAGTGTTATTTTGAAATTATTAAGTAGTTTGTGTCGTGTTGTCACGAGCGCGTATTGGAGTATATTGGTTCTTAATCCCGATCTTAGATTGATATTGATACTTGTCACCTTTTATAGGTCGTGCCTTTTATGGAGGCGAGTGCATTCCATCTCGGTTATTTGATCTGTAATAACATGCGCCGTATATGGAGGCGTTCGGCGGTCGGTCGGCTCTCCGTTTCCTAATGTCCTTGATAGATAGAATGCATCTTAGAAGTTATATTTTTCGCGTTATTTATGATTAGACTTTTATAATTTTTTTTTTATCGTACTGTTTAAGTTTTGTTCACGTTTAATTAATTTAAAAATAAAGTTCGACACTTGAATACTGATTTAATGCTATTTCTCTCACTATCACTTCTCGAGTAGATAATGATCGAGGTTTCTATACATAAAATCATTTACTCAATTACTTTGAATAAACAAGTTGTCTTACCTTATTATTTAATACTAAAAGTAGCAAATAAGTTATATGTTTGTAATTTTTTAAGTATTTAAGCTCGTATCCGTTTAAATTTATATATATTTTGTTTTTTTTTGTTGCTATTTAAGTACCTAAAATAGTCAATTTATTTTAAAATATCTATTCGTACTCAAATCAATAATGTTCATTTATTTGTTTGTTTAATTTAGTTTATAAACGCTTTTTGTATTGGAAGCATCCCCAAAAAATATTTTGTGGTAAAAAAGGACCCTTACGTTACATATTTTTATATATATTATTTAATATACTTAAATGGAAACGCAGACTATATAATTTTTAGGTAATATTATGAAGATTTTATGGCAATGTAAATTAACTATACTTCGCACTTACATAGTTCACGATGCGATGAGGTCACGCTGCGATGCGGTCACGATGCGATGTGGTCACGATGCGATGCGCTCACGATGCGATGCGGTCACGATGCGATGTGCGCGCTGGTTCGAAGTTGTTTCTGGTGACTCATAGTTGACCGTCGATCTTGATCTTCTTAATATGATGTATTCTTTCTTGATGTTTCTGGAACTGGGCCGGGATTACCCTGGACTCCTCTGGAACTGGGCCGGGAATACCCTGGACACCTCTGGAACTGTTGTTGTTGTCGCATGTTGTTTTCATGACAATATTGCTGCTGTCTCTTCTTGCTGTGTACTTATTGCTGCCAGTTATTCTTCTTATAGTTTTCTTTTAATTTAAATCTTCTCTTCGCTTTTCTTCTTTTAAAATTCTTTTCTTTAAATCTTCATAATATTCTTCTAAAATAATCTTCTTTATATTTCCTTCATGATAATTTTCATTATAATTTTCTTCTAAATAAATTCTTGTCAATCTTCTTATAATTTCTTCACTTATTTATTTTTCTCTTTTCTTTTATTTCTTCATTTCTTCTTTTTGCTGTCCAGCCGGCACGCTATTTTAGAGGTGCGCGCTGGCTGGCAGAGTGCGGACCCCTTTTTTAGACCCGCACTGGCAGGGTCGCCATGTAATGAGGGTCGAGGGTTGAGAAGTAAAACACTCTTGATTGGTCTCTAAATCTGAACTGAACCTTTATTATGGGTAGCTGTATATATATAGTGGTACAATGGTGTGAGGGGCGCGGTAGGTACATACTTTATGACATCATAGGCCACACGTGGAGAGCTCGTATGTCGCGGTCCGGTTACGGCGTCAAATAACATGATTCTATATAAGGAATGGAATTTTATCAACAATAGTCGTAGGTGGTCCGTTTGAAATATGAGTAATATTTATCTACCTACTACTATGTACCTACTACCTATACCACACTTATTTACAAATGTCATGGCTCTAAACATCTACCTAATAAGTATACATGTTAATATAGAATACAGGAATGAATTAAAATTGATGATTAAACGAACTTACCTTAAGTGAAGTTCTATCATAATTTTATGAATTCCTGTATGAAGATATTAACACCCTCCCGCCCCTGTTTTGTGGAAAAACCCATGTATGAATTTGTAAATAAAAAATGTACATATTACAATAATAATAAATATTTATTGAAGACAACATAACCCATATATATATATATTATTATATTTGCATATATAATATTGTGTGGTTATGTATAATATTGTGTAGTTATGTATATATTAGGTATATGATACATAATATTTGGGTGCTCTGTAGTGCTTCCTACCAAGACGAGCTTATCGAAGCACTAAGGCACTCTTATAATAATTACTCTGAACTAAATGAAAGGACAGACACAGTGTTGCTAGCGTGAGATATATGAAAAATGTTGAAATTTTTTATTTTTTCTCTCAACTTTAGTGTCTGAATGGCTATCACTTGGCGTAAATACCTAATAAGTATACATGTTAATATCTTCATACAGGAATTCATAAAATTATGATAGAACTTCACTTAAGGTAAGTTCGTTTAATCATCAAATATACTGGCCTGCAAAAGTAAATATCACACTTTTCAAATTAAATTTATACAAAGTGTGATACTTTCTTTTGCAGGCCAGTGTAGAATAGGTCTAGGAATATTAATCATCACTAAACAACTTTGACTAAAGTTTGAGATGGTGGAGATAGATTAAGCACATGAAAAAAAATTTAGTTGTTTTTGGTATATTTTAGTCCACATCAAACTGAAACTTTACGTGTAATGACAATTTAATTATTATTTTAACCATACAGTAGGTATTTGTGAGTTACAAATATGTTTGGACAACTCCGACATGAATTGAATCATCATCGGAAATACATCGGATAAACTGAGGTACCTAAGTACCTATTTAAGTTTTAGGAAAAAGCTTACTAACTAGTTGTTTCTACAATAGTATTTTAATTTCAAAGAAAACCTATGCAATACACAAGTGTTAACTTTATGATTAAACGTTCCCACAAGTAGTTCAACTTAACTTGAGAGTTAGTCGGCGCCCTTTGGGAAGAATGCACGCTTCTTGGAGCGGCGAGATTCTTTATACTACCACACGAGCGAGTAATGAGCAAGGCATTGCAACAACTTATCTCTTTACGCTTTATTCCTATATCTTGTGTCTTCACTTTAAAAATGCAGGCTGCTCTTACTCTGAGAGAAAACGTTTTAAATTCTCGAGAAAAAGTACGTGACATTTATTCCTTGGATGTCTCTAGAATCCTAACATGTTCGCGGGTTCCGCAGCAGAATGGCAAAAACGGAAAAAAAATCTTTTTCTATTTTATGCCACAATTTCAAACTAGAGAAGAATCGGCAAGAAACTCCTAATAGTTATGCTAAATTGCTTTCTAGCCTATACCTAGCACTGCTTCTCTTGGGTGGTTCCTAGATTATCACAGCCTTAAGTTTTTATTATTTCTTGTATTATAAGAAAAACCCATTGCACCTAAATCTTTCACAAACTTTTAAGTCCAAAAGTTTGTGTTAGAGTCAGTAACCGAGTCAGAGCTTTCCTTTTTAGACATCCTCGTAAGATAACCAATTTTCACACTCTACAATTTATTAGGTGCTTGACTGCGATCTTACCTGATGGTAAGTGAAAATGCAGCCAAAGATGTTATTATACTAACTTGGAAGGGGAAGTAAACTCTCGCCTAACGGTTTCTACACAGCATCGCGCCTGCACGCTACATCGCTTGGCGTTGCGTCTTTGCTGGTAGGGTGGTAATTAGCCATGGCCGATGCATTCCAACAAACCAGACCTGGGACCTTACCACCATCTCTTATAGCATTATTATTTCATACTGAAAATGACAACACAATATTACAAAAATACTGTGTGGTATGACCCTGAGCCAATTTAGAAATTATGAAATTCTAAAGAGGTCTTTGTGCGAGAATCGAATCCCCAACGTCCAACACTTGAATCCGAGGGCGCGCCGTTGTGCCAGGGAGGTCGTCGTATTTGCTTAATTATATATTAAGCTGTTGCTAGAAGTACACAGGTCGGAAAAGTAATAGAATTAAGTAAAACATTAATCCAACGAGTAGTGCTCGAACCTGCGACCTTTTGGTTTCAATCCAGCTTTGAATCGCCAAGCCACCGCGGCTCACAAAGTGTTGGTTAGCGTCGTAAACAGTCAATTATAACAGTCGTTCAATTTGACGATCACTTTAGGCATTAATACCTAATGATCATACCATTCGCGCAATAAGGCTTTCTTGCATTAATTACATCAGCCAACAAGAGAAGAATCAAGCATTAACCACTTTAAGTACCACCACAGCCTCAGTTATACCACTGTGTAGCAGTTTTCGTTCTCGGTTTGAATTCCGACGAGATTGTATGGGCTAAATGCTTAGATAAAAATAGTAAAGATAGGCCGATCCTTTAACGTAAACCTTCTTCTTCATACAAGCAAACAGTAGCGTCATCTGTCAAAAAACCCGCCGCCGCCGCTCCCCGAACTACTGCGTGGGCTTGTACTGTTGGTACTAATGACTCCCATAAACTGGCGACATTTTTTCGCGCTGTTCGGCCTGTCTTTAGTATACAAGTCTGTGGCTAAATGTGACATACAAACTAAACCTTAGGACGCACTGTATATGATACAGACAGGCGCGTCACCTAACATCAAGTGCTTATCTTGTTCTACTTGCCGTCCTTTCTGTTATAAAAAAATATGTTGTTACTATGCTATTTCCGACCTTGGTAAAAAAGTCGCTGGTAGCGGGTTGATGAGGAAGGCAGAGGACCGTGTGTGGTAGCGCGCTCTCAGAATTCCTTGTCCAGCTGTGGACGTCCATAGACTGATTAAGTTAAGTAAGTAAGGATGCAAATGTTATCTTCTTTACAGCGAGGTATGGAAGTTAGGTAACCTATTATTTTCCTTTCGTGTTGGCTGCTTACTTAATGCTCGTTAATTATGAATAGCTTTGCACAATTGCGTCTTATTGCCCGCAGAGCTCGGCGGCTTTATTCGCGTCAACAGATATAATTCCTAATGCCTCATTAATATTGTTATTATTGGTAGGTAATAAGCACATCTGCATCTAAGTAAGTCTGTAGGAATGATGTTACTAAATTATTTCTCAATTAAGTAAGGGCTATGCAAAAAAACCGGCCAAGTGCGAGTCGGACTCGCGCACCGAGGGTTCCATACTATAAAAGAAGTAAAACATTAAAAGAATCACTTTTGTGCATGAATTTACGAGTATAATTTACATGTAGGTACTTTTGTTGGCGAACCGCATACGTAACTTTGTTTTTGGTGGTTTATTGTTATTATCAAAAAAAGTATAATAGTTTGGGAATTGATTTTATTTTTCCTGTAAAATATACATTAATGTCTATTGATCATAATTATTTCAGATTTTTCGATTCATAAACTTCGGAATAATAGGGGGTTTGCTCAATAAATCAAAAACTATCAGGCATAAAAATAAATAAAAAGCGGTTTTAGAATACACAAGTAACACCCTTTTATATGATACCCTACTCAATATTTTTATTTCATTTTGAAAATTCGAAGCCCCGGTTTTCCCCCCTTTTTAAATAAAAATAAAAACAATTTTCAATGTTTTATGATTGCAATGGTGTTGGGTCACTATTACCTAAAACTATTCTAAATTTCAAGTCGATAGCTTCGATAGTTTCTGAAATAATCGAGTGTGACAGATGGACGGACGGAGAAAGTCTCACCATAAGGGTTCCATTTGTACCAAATTGGTATGGAACCTTAATAAATTACGTCCTTCCTCAAGCTTACAAACAAAATTTCATAAAAATCAATCAAGCCGTTTCGGAGAAGTTTAGTTAGTTTGTTACAAACACTGTGGTATGAGCGTTTAGTATATTAGAAGAAAGATTATTTATGTATCAAGAAAATACTAGAAAGCGCGTAGTTAGGAATTCAGCTACGATGTAGATTTTAGGTTTGAATAAAATTCTCTCTTACATCTCAAGTTTTAAACAAAGGCTGAACTAGGCCAGTTACTTGTTTACAGTGTTTAATATAAGCTAAGAGCAGCGCTAAAAGGATTACAACCAGTTAACCCTATGAATGGCCCGAGTATTATTAAGTATTATAATAATCCTGGAGCCTGAGGCTCTAGGGAGCTTAAGAATTAGTTCAGGCCAAGAAACCGACCTAGCGTGTACCTATCTACTAAGAATTAAGATATACCTAAGTACCTGACCTGTGATTAAAAATTCAAGTAAATACAGACTACAAAGAACGAGTTAGCTATTTTCCTATTGTTGAAATCGGAGCAAAGAATCCTCTTTGCTCCGATTTCAACAAATATATTATTTATTCCGTTCAAAATTTTTTTTGCGATTCGATTAGCGTTCAATCTTATGTTTTTGTAGACCTTGGGGCCTAGGGGTTGGGTTTCGAATCCGTCGAATTTGTTTAGAATTGTTTAAAAAACTTGGATTCAGAATCAGAAGTTATCGTACGTAGAGTAACTTAGAAGGGCTAAGTGACCTATATAACAGTGGTGTCTACGCAGCATCGTACCGGAACGCTAAATCACTTGGCAGTGCGGTTTTTGCCGATAGATGGTAACTGGCTGCGGTCGAAGCCTCTCTGCATAAGAACCAAACCTGAGTCAATTTAATAGTTATGAAATTTTACATAGGTTCAAACAAACTGTCAAAAATCATCTTCTATGTTACTATACAATAAACGAATTTTTAAATGACAAAGACCCTTGGATCTAAGTGTATATTCCGTCTGCTCACAAGATGCTTATATATATTTAGATATATTGTTTAAAACAAAATTGTAAAAATTATTATTTTTAAAAAAAAGCAAGTGCCGAGTTTCTTGCCCGTTCTTCTCGGCGCAGTGCTACTTTCCGAACGAAGCGGTAGAGTCTTAACGTTTCGCAAGAGCCTGTAAGTTAGGCCTATGTGAAATAATAAAATTTTTGATTTTTGAATTTTGAATTTTTTAAAGGAGCCCACCTGGAATTAAACCCGCAACCTTCCGTTCGAATTTGAACGCATGCCAAATGTGATACGAGTATAGGTGGTTGAAATACCTAAATCACGAAGTTTAGTATAATTAAGGAGGTGGTTAAAAGTAAATCAGTCAAATCCCGCCCACTAATAAGAGTTGTAGGCGAATATTATCAGTACCGCAATTATTCACAGTTGTTTGTTTATTTACGAGTTAGGACGGCTGCAAGGAGCGGCCGCGCCAGACAGACAAAGGTAGTCGTACCTTCTAGTAATCGCTGCTAAAAATCCGATGTTTTTTTTATTTCGGTTTAAAAGGCTGGTTCACAGGGCCAGCTCCTGATCACCAAGTTATCAGCAACTGTAGTTGCGCCTTTACGAATATAGCCTTAAAAATAACATATCCCATCTACAATTTGATCTCGTCTATTGATCTTATTATCTATTTATTATGTTTATGTATATGTTTTTATACTTATTATGTATTATTGTATGTATAGTATTACTGTATCATCTTAGTTTTTTTTTGCTTTCAACTTTCTTATCCTCAGCCCTATCCCATTTTTCACACTTAATTTCCTATTGCCAAAAAAGGTTGCCTGCCTGGAAGATAAGGCCGCCTTTTCATACCATCACTATTATCTTTTTTCTTTGTTCTGTGTTTCTTTTTCTATGTTTTGTGTTTGGATGCAATAAAGTGTTTCTTCTTCTTCTTCTTCTTCTATTTATTTTATCCCGTTTTATAGGATTTGTTGTTACAGCGGCAACTGAACTACGTAATAATAATCTGTGAAGTTTTAAATTAACTATCACAGTGTACTCTAGTCTAACTGTCACAGTTTATGAGAAACAGCCTGGTGACAGACGGAAGGACAATGAAATCAAAGTAATAGCCCCGTTTTACCCTTATAGAGTACGGGTAAGTCATATTATTACACAAGCTTGTTATAGATTTGATAGCACCCTTTGCTGGAGCGATGTCAGTCTGAACTCTGAACTAACGGCTGATAGTAATTGTGGTGGTTGTGATAAGGCAGGGTTCACTGCGCTAAGACACGCCACTTGTACAGTGTAAACTCATTACTCAGTGTTGTAGTGCTCGGTACTTCAACAAAGCCATAAAGCTTATGGAATTCCGAGAAGTAACTCGATGCTAAAAAATTGCGTTCGAAGAAACAGTAAAAATAATAACTTTTTCCTGATAAAATTCGTAATATAATTAATAGTCAATATTCACTCCGAACTTATTTGTCAGAATCTCAAAACTTCTCTGCTATTATATGTATTTATATTCGATCTAAGATCGTCAGATGGGATTTTAATCACTAGAAATAACTTGCCTCATTCAATTCATAATATATAAGGACATTACACACATCTCAATCTAGCCTCAAAGTAAACGATAGCTTGTGTTATGGGTATTAGTTAACTGATGATGATGATTAATATACTGTATAATATTATATTAAAAAAACACACAGACATTAGAAAACATTCATGCTCATAACACAAGTCACAAACATTTTCCGACGTAGACGACAGTATCGCTACAACCAACTACCACTACGCCATTCGGTCATCAAATCATCAGAGCCTGTAGACAAAGTTCTTTTAGCGATGTTGCGAATAGAAAAGTCCAAAATGTATAGAATTAACATTATAACGCTAATACATAGCGTAAGCCATAATCTAACGTCAATAAGTACATTTTTGGCATTCTATATCGCTGAATATAGCAATATCGCTAATAGAATGTCACATTGTCTAGGCCCTCTGGTCGATAATCTGTGATTGAAGAGAAATTTTACCTTCCATACAAGAATTCAAGCAAATCATTTTTTTTACTTTATAAATCTTTCCATCCACTCCATATTTTAAAGCAATGATAATGGTGTAGTGGAACGTTAGAGTTGTTTTTACCCTCGACTCACAGACTTGTATACTAAAGACAGGGCGAACAGCGCGAAAAAATGTCGCCAGTTTATGGGTGTCATTAGTACGAACAGTATAAGGCCACGCGGTAGTTCGGTCAGCGGCGGCGGCGGGTATTTTGACAGATGACGCTACTGTTTGCTTGTATGAAGAAGGTTTACGTAAAGTGTTCGGATCGGCCTATCTTTACTATTTTTATCTATTCCTCGAATTCATTTTGTCAGTGTAGTAATGTCAGACGTTTACAAGTAAAGAAACCTATCAGCGCGGCGAGTACACAACAAAATAAAAGTCGTGGAAAGTTTTAATTAAAGAAGTCTCAACATCGCCGCCCGTCGCGTCTCTACGGGGCGCGTGGATAACAAAACAATCGACGCTAACCGACACCACTCTCTGTTTACTCCCTGACATTTCTGCTCCTTTTTTATAGCAAAGAACGATAAGAAGAGCAAGACGATCACTTGATGCTAAGTGATACACTGGCCAATTTCAGAGGGAATGCATCCCAGGATTTTGTCTGCCATAACGCCCTGTAATTTAGCCTGAACTCTTACAGAACCGAAATTAAGTAATTCAAGTATAATATTTCGCAACGTATATTTCACAACAGAATAAAGGTACCTACAAGTTCACACTGTGGTGATTGCCATCCGGACGAAGGCTGACAATTGTAATTGTAACATATATACACAATGTGTACAACTGTAGACCTCGGACCCTGTCATACTTACATGCAAGGGTAAGGTTTGGTTATAAACAAGTACAAATCAGCTCTTCGATCACAACAAATTGCTGTATGTAAGCAATTAAGTATCGGATTCGAATGGGAGGTCGCGGGTTCGATTCCCGCCACGGGCCACTTTGGAATTTTATAATTTCTAAATTGGCTCAGGTCTGGTCTGGTGGGAGGCTTTGGCCGTGGCTAGTTACCACCCTACCAGCAAAGACGTACCGCCAAGCGATTTAGCGTTCCGGTACGATGCTGTGTAGAAACCGTTGGGGTGACTTAACTTACCCCTTCCAAGTTAGTACGCTAACATCTTCGACTGCATCATCACTTACCATCAGGTGAGATCGCAGTCAAGTACTAACTTGTATAGCGTAAAAAAAATGTAAGCAGTAATGTACTCGGTGGTACTAGCTCGGAATTTAGAAATTAGCGGTGTTTTAGCCCCGTGCCTCGGAGAGCACGTTAAGCAATCGGTCCTGCACCTAATCTCTCTTCGGTCGTGTCGGAGCTATCGTCGGATCCATATGTCTGTGGTCGGATCATAAGAGAGAAGGAATAGAGAGTGCACATACTTGTTCACTATAATATATCCCTCGTGGCGTACCCGGATAGGTCTAAACAGGACATTTTAGTGCACTTGTAGCTATGCGGGTGTGCCATCATGCGAGTTGCACATTTGCACTTCGCTCACACGCTGTACATGTGGCTGTACTGAGGTTTTATGGTCTATGTTAATATACTCACCACACAATAATTAATCACTGATTTTTTTCATTACCATTTTAAATACCTACAGCACACTGGTTAGAACCTCAGCCTCGTTGCAACTGAAAATCGTTTGCTTAGCGATTAGGGAAACATAGAGTAGAAACTTGACTTGAGATTGAATTAAGGGTACGTTTCCACTGAAGCAGAGCTGGGCGGACCCGAGCGGAGAAAAGCTGTGAAAAGTGGCAAGTATTTCTTTTAAAGTGGAGTTGAGCAGACGTATATCCCAGCTACACTGAACATTGGCTAAATGGTTAATTCTTTTTAAGGTAAGGCATCAGCCGGACTCAACTCGAAGCTAGTGTAACAATATTTCACCTTATTCACGCTGCAACTAATAGACCAATTTGGTTGGAAGGAAGCTTAAAAATGCACGGTTGGGATTTCGAAACATCCGTAATTCACACAAGCGAAGTTACCAGAAAACCCTAGTAAAATAAAAATAAAAAAAATGACTTGTAGGCCATTGTGTGAAAAATACAGCGTAGTACCTTAAAAATAATGTAGGTGCATATTATTTTGAACTGGTTTTCAATCATTACTCGTACGAACTTCACTTTGAATCATCTTCACAGGAAGCTCCCGTGATTTGTTCAGAGACGCTTTTGTGAGGCCGCTGATTTGAGCAACCCACATTCCACAATGGCGCTCCAATCAGTCATCACACATTTTGTTCTTAATGATATCCGAAATATTACTTACTGATACTAGCGAAAGCCTGTGTCTCCGCCCGCGTGAATTTTTTCTATGCACACTACAAGACTGTAGTATACCTACATGGCTGCGATCGTACCTGTAGTCAACGAATAATCTGTAGTGCTATTCTGCAAAAAGCTGACATCTATGCAGCTGCCATCTTCGGTATGGCAGCTGTGTGACAGCTGTTTCAGGGATGGAGATTTTCAAGAATAGCACTGCTGGTAAGGATGCAGATGCAGACGAAGCTGATATCGTACTAACGTGGAAGGAGTTAGTAGCCGTTACGTAAGTAATTTCGGGTTTTCATTAATCCCGTGTCAACCTTTACCTTTATAATATTAGCGTGACTAGCTTTTACTCGCGGCTTAACCTGCATCATCACATCACATAACCCTAATAATTATAAATTCGAAAGTTTTCCAATATGTGTGTGCTTGTTACTCCTTCACGACGCAACTATTAAACCGATTTGGCTGAAATTGGAATGTAGATAGATTATACCCTGGATTAACACATATGCTCTTTTGTTCCGAAAAAGTCCATAGCTCCCGCGGGATTGGTGAAAACCCGAAAATCACGTGAGCCTCCGCTTGATTCGATGCAGTGACTAAATCTAGACACGCGGTAGCGTGTCAAGCCAAGTTCAAAAACAGAACTGGCAAGCGCACCATGTGTAATTTTACACAAACCACTTGGAGCCACTTTTGAGACCCTTAAATCTCAAAAACTATTTGACATAAACGTGTGAAATTTGGCTCATATATTGAGACTTGCGAGATACATATATGCTCCAAATTCCATAAACACATCTTCAACGGTTATTTAGATATTAACATCCAGAAATCGTCATTTTTATCACTACCCTATAGATCAAAACTATAACCCAGTTCCAGATGACGTAGAAAGTTTGAATTTGGCATGCAGGTAGGTAACTTGCGAAGGCTAAAATATAATTCTTATATGAGAACTTGCCAGGTCAGGCCTTAGGCTTCAATATATTATCCTAAGTTATAAGAAGATATGATATTTTATGTTGTTTTAAATAAGTTTCAGGATTGACCATTGAACTTGGCACCCATTAAGATCTCACTTTTTTTGTCGTTGGAGTCAACAACCAAGGCATATCTATACTTATAATAAAACTGTAAAGGGTCGAATTCTGTACATTGAAGACATTTTGAAATTTTTTGTTGGGGGACACTATATAGTCGATACTGAAGCCAAAACTGTAATTTGTTTCATTTTTGTCTGTCTGTCTGTCTGTCTGTCTGTCTGTCTGTCTGTTTCACGACCGCGCATCACGGCTAATCCGCTGGATGGATTTAAATGAAACTTGACATGATTTTAGTTCATACTCCGAGGTAGGACATAGGACACATTTTGTCCCGGAATTCATCATGGTTTCCCTGGAAGACGGCATCAAAGTCAAAATGTGTATTTAGTTATAATTCATTAACCTGTTGTCCGATTTCATTCATTCTTTTTTTGTTAGAAAGGAGGTTCTTTAAAGATTATTCCGTATAAATTTTATCATCATCACTTTTGTAGTTCAGAAATTATAGACATCAGAACCTTTATCGATGAGGAGATGAGTAGGTGACTTGAAACTCGGAATGGACAAGCACCTAGGGCTAGGACGTAAGGGCTCAAGTCAGGCTGGAGTACCCTTACAGCCGTAAATAAATATGCTTAGCAGAAGATTTTGTATGGTTTAAGATTTTTCACTTTTAGGGTGAACAAAAATCATGAATTTATCACCACGTTATACCGTATCGCGCCATCTCTACAAATTATGTGGAACTTGAATGTAAAACTTGGAGATAGGTACTACCGAATTTTTGTTAATAATAATTAATTGTCATGTAATGTACTGTTCCTTGACTTTATATTGAGATGGCACTGTTAAGTAAGTCATGAACAGATTAAAGTTTTCACTTTTGTGGACATTCCCAGAGTGCCACGTCTTTTTTTATCATCCGCAACATGGAAAGAGTAAAATAATGGTTTACAAATATTTTTAACTCTCAGGTCTTAACTGGTCCTAACCGATTGACCGTCTTTTTATACGTATAGAAATATATAGCTATTGCCCATTCTGATACTTGGGATTGTATTGAGATGAAGCAAAGATTTTTAACAGACTATTATGTTAGGCTGGGGAATACTGTTGGTAAAGTATTTTATCCCAGTGGTACCTACCCGGCCGAACTCTGAAAGAAGATTTCTACCACCAGTACAACTTTTCACATGATTTAATAATTTTTGACATATTTCGTGGTTTCAGAATAAAAATCACAATGAAAAGGACGATTTTAACTGTCGATATTTCGATACATTGGTACAAGTCGTGGTCACGAAGTGACCACGACCTGTGCCATTGGGTCGAAATATCGACAGTTAAAATCGTCCTTTTGATCTTTCAACTACGTATTAATGAAACTTTATATTTTTTATTAAAAAAGGAGTTTTCAAAATCACCACAAGATAACCCGTGCGAAGTAAGAACAGGTTTCTGTACAACATCACACCAGAATCCCGCGAAAATCAAGGAATTCTACGGTATATGTAAAAAAATCGTTATTCACGCGGGCGGAGCCGCGGGCAGCAGCTAGTATAATAATATTGAACTTGGCTCCCATTTTACATTTATGTTTTGATGGGTTTAACGATTCCTCAACAAGCCCTCTTACTTTTCCTTCGAAAATACAAAAACCAATGGAGCATTAAAAAGAAACATAATCACAAAATGGAACAGTGTAAAGCAATTAACCCTAATCAAATCTGATCGCGCCGAGGCGTTATGTTCTAACCGAAATAGGATTATCTATCGACGGTTAAAGCACCATGTAGTTGGAAACTTTGATCACGCGCTCGATACTCGATACCTTCTGTACCTACCCTAACAGGTACTCCTAATAATAGCTTTACACAGAATATTGTGGTTATCAATTTTAAGCTAAGAAAGCTGCGTCTCAATGTTACAAAGAAATCAGATAGATAATAAAAACAGCTATTACATCTCAACGCACAGGAACGAATCCTGTGTTATTTAACAGAATTAAATTCTTCTCACTTTTTGAAATTATTGTGTACTTACCAGTTTATTGATTAATTGATAAACTGTATCCTATAATTTTAAAAAGTCTAAAGTTATGTTTTAAAAAAACGGCCAAGTGCGAGTAGGACTCGCGCACCGAGGGTTCCATACCATAAAAGAAGTAAAACATTGAAAGAATCACTTTTGTTCATGAATTTACGAGTATAATTTATTTTTATTATTAGGTTTTTTATTTAATTCTCTATTCTTATCCAAATAAACAAGTAGATAGAACAATACCCAAACTGGTGAGGAATTAGCCTGCAACCTTGAAATTTTGACTTCGTTCTTTAAGATAGGTAGGTATGTGCTGTTGAGACTTTTATGTGTTATCATCCCGAATCCGCCAAAAATTCTTGAATCACTTGGTAATGTCGGTAGCGGCCATAAATTTCAAGAAGCACAAAGGCCGCCTCACAAATAAATTCATTGGCAGTGCTATCGCCGGCGAGTGATACGCTTATTGCTGTTGCCGATGCGTCTTGCTGGCAGTTGACAGTTGACACCCATTCACAGCATCTTTGAATCGAGATTTCAACTGAAGTAGGTACCAGTTCTTTTTTGTAAATGTGAGTTTTCAAACAACAAGCAATGTTTGTGAGTTTTCTATACCTAATGAAGCCAAAGTACTGTGAAGTCTACTTACCAGCTCACCCAGTTATGTGGTAGGTGTTAGCAATTAATATTTTGTTATGAAAAAACAGGCCTCTTCTGTACAACAACGCTTTAGCAAATGGCTTTTTTTTTTGGTTGGCCAGGGCCATACAAACTTTCGATCTTCGTATTTCCTTATTTAATGGTGCCTTTTTGAGTTAAGAAAATATGTAAACTAAATTGATATCACACGTCTAAAAATACTACTATATTAAATTCTTATATGATAAGCGTTTTGAAATAAGCACCCGAAAAGGTACCAATATTCTGTTCCTGACACGTAGGTAAACACGAAACGAATAAATTCTTTTCAATACAAAATCAAAGAACTTTACGTTTCATAAGCCCAAGTAGGTAAGGTTCATAAGGGAAAACAACTGCACGAAATTTATATGCCCTTCGAATTTCATTAGGGAAATGCTACCAGCCAAATTGTTCGCCGTTTCACTTGATGGCTTGAGGTATAATCATTTTTAAGTGAAGAAACACACAGTACATACAACATCGTAATATACACTGGCCTGCAAAAGTAAGTATCACACTTTGTATCAATTTAATTTAAAAAGTGTGATACTTATTTTTGCAGGCCAGAATATTGCATTTTTTATGAGGAATAAAATAACTCTCTTTGGATAGAATTAAACTATCCTATCTAAAAACTACGTCCAACTGAGTATCTCACTGACGAACGTGGCTTGGTTCACGGGTCCTCCTATTTATCTCTCTTTATCTCTCTGCATGTCTGTCTGGTATACATTCATTCACCAATATAGTGAAGTTTATTCACCAAAGTGTTACGTTAACCAGCTAACTGTTGTTTATTGGCATTATTAATATAATTAGGTTTATTTTTTATGTATTATGGAAGCACATATTGATTACTGGATTTAACCTAAGGAGTTGTTTGTGTACGTCGAAATTCGTTCTAAGATACAAAATAAAGGCCCTTAGGGCCTCGTGCGAATATCTACCTTAAGCTTCTAATTTAATCACTGGAAAAGAACACTCTATTTCCAATTTTAATGCTTGGTATTAGAGTATAGATTTCCATATCCATTTACATCGTTAGGTATATTCTATATCAATTTAAAGGATGGGATGCTTGGAGCTAATTTATCAAAAGCTTTAGCCATCTATAAGTACAGGGCTTAGAAGCCGTATTTAAGCGATCTTTAGTGAAGTTTAGTTTAAAAACTATTGAGACAATTACTTTTAAATTTATACGTCATGTATTTTGGGTCTTTAATCTAAAATCGTTGAGAAGCAGAAACACGATTAGATAAAATTTTCTCGATAGAAAGTTCTCCCAAAAGTTGCTCCAAAATCTCAGTTTTTCTTCTTTTTTTCCGAAACTACAATGGATGTAATTGTAATTTTTGTTTTAATGTGTCGGTAATAATAATATCTAAAAACGTTGAGAAACAGATTTTAAATAACTGGCTTAGTTTTAGAGAAATTAGGTAAGAGGTCGTTTTTCTGTTATATTCTTCCGCGACGCTGCATGTCGCTCCCATCAACGCATTCGTGAGAGTGACAAAGACAAAAATAAATTCAATAAATCACCTTAAGTATCCAGAGCTCTCAGGTGACCAATTATTAAATAATCCTTTTTGCCCTACTGGGGATGGGTTTGATTTTAGCAGTGTTTGCTTGTGTGCGTTCACTAAAGGTCTTATTATCATCTGGCCTGTTAGTTTCATTACTTTTCTTTACCATTTATTATATTTTGATATAAATGAAGTTTTAGGAGTAAGTAACTATTTTTAAAATTGATTGTGACAAGTTATTTTCGATAATTGAACCTGATATTTGACCTGGCTGAGTTTGTTATAGACTCCTAGTGCGCATTCAAATCCTTGTAAATTCATGCATAATAATTATTATTGTAGATTAAAAACGAACTGTATATAAATCCTAAACATGTTTTAACATTTTCAAAGTTTTAATTACAAAACGCGAATATGCGAAGCCTACTAATTAGCATTAAATATTCTAAATAGATGGGTATTCATTAAACAGTTTATTTAGCTTTGGGCACGGTTTTCTGTATTTGATACGAACATTTTCTCGTAACCACTCAACGATTCTACGTAGATGGGTAACTCTGTGAACGAGATAAGATGCTGTATCAAAGTAAAGAGGAAACCCCGACATTACGAACTTCCAACATTAATAAATAGTTTTCGGTAAAATAACTTTTCTTTGAATGGATGACATGTTAAATAAACTTTTGGATAACTAGGTACAAGATAAATGAACCCTGTTTTATGACCTACCATGGTAGATCTAGTGGTAGAAAAGTTATCAAATTGAGACGAGTTCCACCCTTAGCAAGCTTCACACACTTTTGATAACATCATTAAGAATTCCCACACACATAGATTGGTGTATTGGTATGACATGAAACTTTACATTAAATTAACTTATAGTTTCCTAAAATTATGAGATCCATATTTAGCTGTGCAATTTGCAACTGTTAATTTTTGGAGCGATCATTTGGAACGACAAAGTTGCCCGCCCACGGACAAAACTGTTGCAGTGTGCAATTACCACGGCGAAGTTGGAGCGTTGCGTTGGCGCTAATGACAGCTAGATAAATGCAGGAAACACGCTACGTATTGACCTATTAAAATAGATAAAAATAGTCACGATAAAATAGAAAAAAGTGATAAAAGTTCTTCATACAAGAAAATGTAGCGCCATCTGTCGTAACTCCTGCGAAATGCATGTTTATTTTTTTAATTTTTTTTATCTATGTGTCTGTGGTCACTGGTCACCTTGCCTGCAATATTATAATTAATTAAAAAAAAGAAATAGGTCTTTACCTATCTACCTCTACTGACTACTTTATTATTAATTCAAAAAAAAAAGAAATAGGTCTTTACTTATCTACCTCTACTGACTACTGACGGGGGAGGGTGCAAAATAGTCATTCTTGCTCCCTTAAACTGGCGACATTTTTTCGCGCTGTTCGCCCTGTCTTTAGTATACATCCCTTCTATATTTTTAAACTGAATGCGAAAATTTAACTGAAGCTTTCAGCTCATAATGTTGTTTGTTAAAATGAGGTAAACATTGCATCGTTTTAAGTTTATTATAATTTTGTTTTCGTTGTCCGCCTTGTTTCAGTCTTTTAAGTTATTGCATTTTAGTTGACATTTTTGCAGTCGGGTTTTTGATTTTTTTAATTATTTATTTTTTATAATAAACTTCTCGTTCTGTGACCACTACTTAAGTACTGCCTCTGAATTTTAAGGAATTTTCTATTCTATTCTATTTTATTCCATTCTATACTTTTACACATCTAGTGTAACCCGCCCCTAACTCTAGGTAACGAACTTTATCCGTATGTAATTAAGAATTGACGAAGTTTTGAATAACTACTTACAGACAATTTTCAGTGTCCATCATCGAAAACTTTCTTAATAATCATGTAATATCTGGGTGACCGAGCTTCGCTCTACATATAATAAAAATGAATCCTAGCTAGATCGATTAATCACCCCCAAAACCCCCTGCATACTAAATTTCATGAAAATCGTTCGAGCCGTTTCCGAGATCCAGATTATATAGAAATATATATGTACATATATATACAAAAATTGCTCGTTTAAAGGTATAGGATAAGTAGGTATATTTAATCATGCCGTGACGGACAAATAGAGAGACGGAGTGAAGTTGCACCATTGTGTTTCATTTTTACCTTTATGGTATAGAATGGAACCCTAAAAACGTTTTACTTCTATTATTTCGATTCGTTTCCGAGGCCTATTTTTGTCGGGAGTCCTTGAACCTGCGCCCAGGAGTCAGGAGTCACGAGTGCTTCGTTCTCGGCAATTAGCCAGCGAGCAGCAGTAGGCGCTTTTTACTGTGACGCCCTAAATAACTCCTAATTGGATCGAGAAAAAGTTTAATGCGAATTTAATTTACATTTTGGGTACTTTAGCCGGTATTCTGTTGGTGACTGATTTAAGTTTACGAGTAATATTTTTTTTGTGTCTGCATAAACGTGATTGTGAGTTTATTTGTCGTTCAAACACACGTAAGCACTTGTAGCAACGGATCAACGTGGATTTTTGCTTGATACAGTTGAAGGTGCACACTATTTTTCAACCCGATATTTTTTATTAATCTATGTTAAAACAAAATTATGACTTTCAAGAAGAATTACTTTCTTACGTGTCACTAATCGTATCAACAAATCTATGTGGGTATTTTCCGATAGATGTAAGCAAAGATTTAAATCGCTAGATGAGCCCTAAACCTCCAGAAACGTTCACGTTTATGTCTTGTGTGCGACACGTTGTCACTCTCTCTGTCACAAGTGAAACTATAGCATACTGAGAGCACTCACTCAACATGTTTGAGGACGTTTTTGATGTGCACAATGTAGGCTTAGGGCCCATTGGATGTAGATTGTAGGTACGTAGTCACGTCTTCTTATTTCTATTTTTGTTTATAATATTGTATGCATTTAAAAAGTATTTATATTCTTTAAGAGTTATTGTGATTACCTAGTGAACATTGAATCCATGGTTTGGCTAGAATTTCTAACTGCTCAATAATTTACCCCACACTCAACTTACCTGACCTATACCACCCATATACATTAAGCATCTCTGGCTGCATTTACTCAAATGGCTGTAACTATTAAAAATAACTTATGTAATATTTTATCCTATCCATTTTTATGGAAGCTATTATAATACTTATCGTTGAAGTGCTATGACCGCTCTAATGAAAAGTTACTCAACCTAGCCCCTCTTATTTCGAAAGTTGGGTAACCACTAACCAGTAAAGTACCCTCACCAGTTCCAGGGTAAGATTTCGTAATGCTATTAAAATAACTGCATTATCTTGCGAGTTTGAGCTCACCTATAAATCTCAGCGCGTCTGAAGGGGCGAAGGTAAAGTAATTACACAGTTGCCGGAGAGTTACCGACGTGTTTTATCGCTGTTGCCTGACAGTTGCCGACGCAGCCTTCCTTGACGGATAATGTTATGTTATGGCACTTCCGTATTCCCAGATTATGAAAATTGATGTGTTTTTAACACTTACTATAATATATTTGTGGTTATTATTATCTTCTTTTTATAAATTTTGTTTTTTTTTTTGTATTTTGTACCTATCTGTTATAATTTATTTTTCATTTTTTGTAATTACTTATCGTTCTTTTTTAATTTCATATTTAACGTTAGCTTTAAGTAATTATATACTTACTAACAAAGAATGTCCTCTTATACAGTGCATGTTGAGTTAGCCTATAAGTGGAGTGCACAACATTGTAAAGAATATTTAAATGTGATTATTTATTAAGTTCGTTGTGTACACGTTGGCTTCCAAATAAAATAAAATAAAATAAAATAAAATATTGGTTCATGACGTCTGTCCGCCGTGTAGGGACAATTTTACAAAGTTTCTTTTAGGGAGGCGTTTCGCGCAGGGAACTACACGAAAGAAAATTTATTTTCGAAATCTAAGTATCTAGCGATGCATCACACGTGAAAATATAAAATGGAGTTTTGTTTTAGGTTTTATTCCAAACTTTGTTTCTACCGAGTGTTTCACGACACTCGCGTCTTTTTTGTGAACATTGCATCCCTTACACAGTTATTGTCGCACAGTGGTAGATAAATAAGCGAAAGGTCCCGGGCTCGAACCGGCACGGCCATTTTTTTAGTTGATCGATGATCTGGTGGAAGTTTCGACTACTACTGGTTACCATCCTAAAAGCAAATGCCTAAAACGTTAAGCGATTTAAATCTGCATAGTTACTTACCAATCTAGTAATTGCTCATAATGTAGCATTTAGTAACAATTCTTTCGAAGAAACTTTTATTACATGGTCTCTAACTTTTTCGTCTGTGTGTTGCATGTCGCGTAACGGTCGGCCGCTGAGTAGGGATAAAGTGAAAGGCGCTCGTCAGAGCAGCCATGGCCACAAATTTTCACTTTTACCGTGGATTCATGAAACCAAACAATCATTTTTTCTTATTTTCCAAGATTTTTTAATAAATTCTTAACATAAAGCCATTTTCCCCGGCCCTACCTAAAGTTAGAAACCCTAAAGTTCGATCACCGCTAAAGCGTCGCTCCAATTAGTAATTATAATTACCGACAAGTTAAACCGTTCGCGATCACTCACAGAGTTTTAAGTTGTACCCTCACTACCTTAACTGTCGTTCGGTAATTAAATTCGGGTAATAACGCTTTATGGGACTTATAACATTTCTATCTAGTACGAGCAAGTATTATAATTAATCTCGGAATAATTTAACTTATATTTGAACTTAAATGCTTTACCGTCTACCTTAAGTTTTAATTGAGGACTAGCTGATACCAGGCCACGTTCGCTTATCACGAGATCGAAGAAACTACAGGTAGCCGTTATAATTTCAGCCGGCCGCCGTGCGCCGTCTACTTTGCTCGCGTCAGTTCTTGATTGGTCTATTTCACTCGCTGCATGCGCCTGATTGCCAGGTATTCTTAGTACATCGAATGAGATAAAGTTACTCGATAGAAAGAGACCACAATTTTGCGTATGTTGCGTGTTGTTTGCGAAGGCGTAGCTAGGCGCTATTGCGAACTATTGCACTTTTTGTGTCTAGCACTAGTCGCTATTTCTTTAAATCATCTTGCGGAGAGAACCTTCTGTAGTTAGGAACTATTATGATACTCACAACTACGTTGGATGGATAGATGATGGTGATGATGATGATGATGGATCATGGATTTCGTTGCTACCAAAAATTCTATGGAAATCAAAATCTTTATTGTTCACATAGGTCGAAATCAAAAGCTCAAAAGTCAAAACTCTACCGCCATGATCAGAAAGCAAGTTTGCACCGATATGAAAACTGTACTCGTATCGAGTTTCTAGCCAGTTCATCTCAGTGTTAATTTCAAAATATCAAGGTATTGTTTTGTCGTTTAGTTTTTTTTATGAAAACAATTGTATTAATGTCAAAAGTTACTAAGATTCTCTGTTAGCTCAACCTTACTTATGAAAATCTCATCAAAATTCGGCTTTGGCAGTTCCGGAGATGAGTGCATTGAAACAGACAGATAGATTGTAAAAAAATAATGGCTTGCTTGCTTAATTTATGCATAAAAACTTAATGTTGATAAATAGTTATTTGTAAACTGAAAGATAGTAGTTAGCTTAGACCCGGGCACCCGATGTTAATAGAATACTTTATTTTAAAACTCAGTTGAACAATGCCGCTCGTCGTAGATCGTCGACTAAATACCCAATAGACCTCTAATAACAATATTTATGCATCAAATATATTTGAATCTAAAGCATTCATTCAGCTGTTAGATCAAGGAGCATTTACTCACAGAAAACAGAGTACTTAGCTACTCATCAAAACAATTCGCTTCATTAGGAATACATTTTTTAAGGTTCCGTACCAAAAGGGTAAAAAAGGAATCCTATTACTGAGACTTCGCTGTCCGTCCGTCCGTCCGTCTGTCACCAAGCTGTATCTCTTGAACCGTGACAGCTACAGACTTGAAATTTCCACAGGTGATGTATTTCTGTTGCCGCTTTAACAACAAATTATTAAAAAATAGAAAAAGTAAATATTTAGGGGGCGTCCATCAAGGGCGGATCCAGCTTTTGTGCCAGGGGGGGTCACAGTTGTGGTCAAGTCATAAGAAGTTATAACTTATAATTTAATTTTGATACTAATTGATACAGGTAAAAAGTAGGTAGGTATTTTATTAATGTGTATAAGTAGGTACTGTACTTAAAAAGACCTATCTTTAAATAAAAGAGCCAATTTTTCTTTTACGTCTTCTTCCGAAACGCATTATCACTTCATCTATTTAAATGGGTACGTTTTTCGGACGTGGAGACGCCTTAACCAGTCTTAGCCATGATTTGATTTTTCGTAACAGTGTAGAATGAACGCGAGCGAAGCGAGCTCAAAATATTTACATTCCACAGGATAAATCACTATTTATTCCAGTCTTGAATTTAACATGGTATGATAGTGAGATCCATATTTAATAAAAATTATATAATCATTTTTAGGCGTAATAACGCCTTAAAATCGCAAATATGCCCGAATAAAGTGAACGAAAACTTTATATAATATATTTTGATATCTGGATATGCGAGCGAAGCGAGCTCAGATTTTTTAAGTTTTTTTATTCGTTTTATAATGTGATCCATCTTTAATGTTAAATTTAAATAATATAATAATTTTTAGGCGGAATAACATCTTGAAATCGCAAGTAGTCCTGAATGAAGCAAACACGAATTTTATATATCCTGACAACTGGATATGCGAGCGAAGCGAGCGCGAAATTTTCAGTTTTTTTTTTCTGAAAAAGTCACAACATAACAAAGATCCTGATGGGGGCATACATATTTTGATAACTGGAAATGCGAGCGAAGCGAGTTCAAAATTTTTAATATTATTTTATTTAGTCTAATTAAATAAATTAAAAAATCACTATTTATACCAGTCTTGAATTTAACATGATTTGACAGTGAGATCATCCATCTTTAATAAAAAATAATATAATCATTTTTAGACATAATAATTAATAACGTCTTAAAATCGCAAATATGGCCGAATAAAGAAAACGCGATCTCTTGATATACTTTGATAACTGGATATGCGAGCGAAGCGAGCTCAAATTTTTTAGGTTTTTTTTATTTCGTTTTATAGTGTGGTCCATCTTTAATCTTTAATTTAAGTAATATAATCATTTTTAGGTGGAATAACGTCTTGAAATCGCATATAGTCCTGAATGAAGCGAACACGAACTTTATATATTCTGATTACTGCATATGCGAGCGAAGCGAGCGCGAAATTTTGTTTCTCTTTTACTGAAAAAGTCGTAACATAAAAAAGATATGCGAGCGAAGCGAGCTCAAATTTTTTACATTTTCGCATGATAAATCACTAATTATTCCTTAACCTGAAATGACCTTGTATACATCCGAGCAATCAAGGTCATTTCGTGAAAATCCGCCTTGGAGGACACTTAGATATCTAAATCATTTTTACGTGAATATAATCTCAAAACCCAAATATATAGGAGATTAATTAATAAAAAAAGATTCCAACGAATTGAGAACCTCCTCCTTTTTTTGAAGTCGGTTAAAAAATCAGTAAATAAGGAGGATTGTTGATAAATTAGGAAATCTCCTGGGAAATCCAGACGTCATCAGATAAAAGGTCGCGGTGGCGAGGTAAAATTGAAATTTTCGATACTTTCGATCTCTATTAACACGTTTGACAAAAATACCATATAAAACATTATATTTAACAATTTTAACTATTGGGCCATCTAGGTTTTGGAAGGCCCAGGGGGGGGTCATGACCCCCATGACCCCCCCCCTGGATCCGCCGATGGCGTCCATATAACAAACGTGATATTTTTGCTTGTTGTTGTTTTCAAATTTACACAGAATGTATAGTTATATAAGTACTTACTGTAGAAATAAGTAGTTAAATTAAAATGAAATAAAAAAATTGAGAAGGGCTCTCATAAAACAATTAGCAGTTTAGGATTTCAAAAATAACCGATTCTATAACAATAACAAGTAAAACATTTGCCATCTAGAGGATGAGTGGTCGTCGACGTAATCAGGGCACCAAATAAATCCCGCTCGGGACTTGTTGTTCCTTTATCTCGAGTTTTGCTCGCTCTCCGCTCGCGGAGCTTTTAAGCGAAGTCAGCGATGACGGCCGCTTGAATTACGAGCGCTTAAGCTTTATTTGTAATCAGTATTTTTCGGCACTCGTTAGGTGGTATTATGGGAACAACATAATAATGGACCGAAAATGGATTTTATTTTTGTGCTTACGCTTACGAATACGTTGGTGAGTGCGAGGGGTCGGTAAATGAGAATAGGCCCCTTCGCAACGTAAACGTAAGCGTAGCGTAAGCGTATCGTTATGACGCTACGCATAACAATAGGACAATTACGCCTCCTACGATTCGCTGCAACACCGTTTCGTCGTATCCACTGGTCACGTCGTACGCGAGGATTACGCTACGTTTACGCTTACGAGCCGTGTGCGAAGGGCCTTATAATGTTTGTACTCAAAGATGTGCGAATTGAATGTAAAGTAATAAATAATATTAGTCTTATAACAATAATATTATTGTCAGTAAAAAAGCTTGTAAGAACATCTATCGGGACGGCAGGATAACGTCTGGCGAGCCAGCAGTAATAAATAACTAAGATTTGAATAATTCCAAAGTAAATCAATAATATACTTACTTAGCTATATTTTATGCGTAGTCATTGAAATTAGGCAGTAAATTGTAGAAGGACTAAGATTCCGGTCGTTCGATATCTCTGGAGGGTTTATAACTTTACCGGTACTTTACTCGTATCATGCGCCGAGGTAAAGCGCAAAATATATTTTTCTCTGATAGTAAATTTCCGAGTCAGCCTAAACACATGTAAAAAGTAGTAAAATATGCAATAACACAGTAAAAATGGCGTTTTATGTTACAAAATAATATTTACATAATATGCAAATGCAATCCAATGTCGAGTAATTTCCAATGACCATAAAATATAAGTACTTACGCACCGTATGTAGAGTTCAAACAATGATGCCAATTAAAATACATTGATACACATACCTACATTGATTTTATTTTTGTCTTTCTCACGCTTGCGAACACGTTGGTGGGTAAAAAGTTAAAAACAACGTTTTACCTAATTACTCAAAAACTAAGCCAGTTATCAAAAATCTGTTTCGGAGCGTTTTTGAATATTTTATTATTACCGACTAATTAAAACAAACACTACAACTTCATGCATTGTAGTTTCCGTTAAAAATAAGAAAAATTGAGATTTTTAAGTAATTTTTGGGAGAACTTCCTATCGAAATAATCTTTGTTTTATCCAATCATTATCCTAATTTCTTCTGAATTTAGATTAAAAAACCCAAAATACATGGCGTTTATGATATTTCAATACACGAAGACGCGCCCCTCTCTGGCAATATTGCTAATGTTTCATTCGATTCTTATAAAGTTTGGCAGAGTGGGGCGCGTGACATCGTGGATTGAAATATCTATAAGTGTGAAATTATTAATTGTCAGTTTTCAAGCTGCAGATAACTAAGAATTGCTCATAAATGACCCTTTTATGCCGTTAAAAAATCCAATTTTTAATAAAATACAGCTTTCCAATCTGTAATCTCACCTCTCTCCCCCCTCGGCCGGTCCGAGTAATTATGCTAATAGCTGAGTTTCTTTGCTCTGTTTGCAGTCGCTGAAATCTTGAAAGCCGATGCTCGCAAACTAGATAGTTCGTAGATACGGTCTGCTAGTTCTTTCTACGGTAAACCTTTCTTCTGATTTTGAGAGAGAGAGACAGAGTCAGCCTTTGAGTCAGCCTGAGTCAGCAGACATCTCAGTGTCAGATTTTCTGCCGTATTTATAACCTTGCGTGTGTGCGAACCGCACAAAAAGCTGTTCGATTCTTTATTTCTAAATACTTATATTGCTAGGTATTTAGGGTATGAAAATGCTCTCTCGAAATCTGTTTCCCGCATCTAATAACCTGGGTAAGATTAAAATAGTGAATAAGTACTTAGGCATCTTCTAGGTAAGCGCGCTCCATCTTCGACCACAGTCACATGTGAGATTGTGATCAAGCGTTAAGCTCATATTGAACAACCTTTTGAGTTTAGACATGGAAGAATAACTAGAAAAACGAACACTTATCAGTTCTATCTGAAACTCTGTAGTTACGTTAGTACCTACTTCTATAATATTATGTTAGGCCAACTTTATATATTTACTAGGATTTGTCTGAATCCTATGCTAGGGTCAGGTATTTGAATCGAGACATTCATTAAGTATATCTGAGCTTTCTTCAAAGTTAAGTAAGTATCTAGCTAAATAGCACTCGCTTAGCATCACACACATTTTTGACTCATAAGTTCTTTAAACGCTCTCAAAAGTTTGTGAAGCCTGCCAACCCGCACTTGGGCTCAAACACTTCCCATTCTGGGATCACGGACGCGAAGCAACTATAGGGTCTCCACTGGTCATTCTGCAGTGGTGTAAAAAGGTCTTGAGAGTTGAGACAAGTGGAAGGTAAAAATATAAAGATTATAATGTTTTATTTTCTAAATAGATACAACCATTAAATTGTTATTTATTAATCTTGAACGTATGTAGGACATCAATACAAAATAGCCACAAAATAATTAGATAGCTAGAGTACCTAGGTAGGTATCTTATTCATTTGTACATTTCCCAGAATTCACATTTACGTAGGTAAGTAAGGGCTGAGTGAATTCACTAAGTTCAGCCTCTCGTGCTTATCTAATTATTCAAGTTCTTAACATTTTTAATTAGGTAGTGAGATGAGTACTTAAACTGGCAACTGCCATCTATCGCAAATTTTCTAAACCACTACTTGTAACATACTTTAATTGCTTTAGCTACTCGACACAAGATGGCAGAACTAATATTTTCATTTTTCATGTTCGTATCCTTACAAACAGTAATAAATAAAAACGGTTTTATTTATTACTCATATATAAAGTTTAAAGTTATTATTAAGAGCTCTGAGATTTATTACATTTTACTATGAGATCAGTACTTCTGAATTATTTTGCAGAGGAAAATAAATTAATCTGTATTATAATTAAAATTATCACAGAGTGCACAGAAAATTGGAAAATATTTTGTGGTAAATCTATGAATAACATCTAACATGCGTCTAGCGTGAAAATTATAACAGTTTAAATCTCAAAACACTTAAATTACTAATATCAAAATAAATACCTATGTAATACTTAACACTATAAATCACTCACTTGTAGTTATGTACCTACTACAACGTCTTCATGACAATATGAGACCATGAAACTATCCAATTCTTTCAATTTTCATAAAACAAGAAATCCTGAAAAGGAAAAATTTATTATTTAATATAGGCAACCATGATTTTTGGTTGAAATATGTTGTTATTGCGTTGTATAATATTATGTCCTATTTGGTTGGAACGTGGAAGCCAAATAAAATTATAAGTAGGCACCTAATTCCTGTGGTCCACAGGCTGTGGATAATTCTAGATAATATTACCTATAAATATTAAGTATTTATGAATATTAGTAAACTATTTGCGAATTAATGCGAATTCGTTTTGCTTACCGCTATTGCTTTTGTAGAGTTAGAGAAAATTTTATAAAAAAAGGTGCTCGACTCCGACCGCGACAGATTGCTCCAACGCCTATTTATGGCATACACTTACGATGAGGAAGCACGTGACGACAATCGCTGCTTTGTCCGTCGTCCAGCCCGAGCGGGAAGCGAATGGCGAAGCTGTTGTGGTCGCGATAGACCGCTCCAAAGTTTGCTGCTGTCGCATGTGACAGACCTACTTGTGGTTGCACTTACGATGAGGAAGCACTTGGCGATGATCGCCGCCTTGTAGCGCACGTCCAGCTCGAGCGGGAAGCGGATGGCGAAGCTGTCGCGGTCGCTCGACGCCGACCGCGACAGACCGCTCCAACGTTTGCTGCTGTCGCATGTGACAGACCTACTTGTGGTTGCACTTACGATGAGGAAGCACGTGGCAATGATCGCCGCCTTGTAGCGCACGTCCAGCTCGAGCGGGAAGCGGATGGCGAAGCTGTCGCGGTCGCTCGACGCCGACCGCGACAGACCGCTCCAACGTTTGCTGCTGTCGCATGTGACAGACCTACTTGTGGTTGCACTTACGATGAGGAAGCACGTGGCAATGATCGCCGCCTTGTAGCGCACGTCCAGCTCGAGCGGGAAGCGGATGGCGAAGCTGTCGCGGTCGCTCGACGCCGACCGCGACAGACCGCTCCAACGTTTGCTGCTGTCGCATGTGACAGACCTACTTGTGGTTGCACTTACGATGAGGAAGCACGTGGCAATGATCGCCGCCTTGTAGCGCACGTCCAGCTCGAGCGGGAAGCGGATGGCGAAGCTGTCGCGGTCGCTCGACGCCGACCGCGACAGACCGCTCCAACGTTTGCTGCTGTCGCATGTGACAGACCTACTTGTGGTTGCACTTACGATGAGGAAGCACGTGGCAATGATCGCCGCCTTGTAGCGCACGTCCAGCTCGAGCGGGAAGCGGATGGCGAAGCTGTCGCGGTCGCTCGACGCCGACCGCGACAGACCGCTCCAACGTTTGCTGCTGTCGCATGTGACAGACCTACTTGTGGTTGCACTTACGATGAGGAAGCACGTGGCAATGATCGCCGCCTTGTAGCGCACGTCCAGCTCTAGCGGGAAGCGGATGGCGAAGCTGTCGCGGTCGCTCGACGCCGACCGCGACAGACCGCTCCAACGTTTGCTGCTGTCGCATGTGACAGACCTACTTGTGGTTGCACTTACGATGAGGAAGCACGTGGCAATGATCGCCGCCTTGTAGCGCACGTCCAGCTCGAGCGGGAAGCGGATGGCGAAGCTGTCGCGGTCGCTCGACGCCGACCGCGACAGACCGCTCCAACGTTTGCTGCTGTCGCATGTGACAGACCTACTTGTGGTTGCACTTACGATGAGGAAGCACGTGGCAATGATCGCCGCCTTGTAGCGCACGTCCAGCTCGAGCGGGAAGCGGATGGCGAAACTGTCGCGGTCGCTCGAAGCCGAGCGCGACAGACCGCTCCAGCATTTAACGATGTCACCGATGCGTTTCTTGTCAGTTGTGTACAACTGAAAGTAGAAATGTTAATATTGCATTTCTGCCATTGAGGTTCTATGTACTAAGTGATTTCTGCGTATCTTGGGACCATGGATACTTTTAATAGATTTCCGAGGAGCGAAAGTAAAGTGGGACAACTTTACAAAAGTATCCCCAGTCAAATGACAATTAAGACATCAGCCTAATAATGCAAGAAGTGGTAACATATTATTATTATGTCAATGGGCAATTGTGTAAGTGGTTGAAGCTCACCTCGAAGTTGCACTGAGCTGATATGGAGACGGGCCCCTTGACGCGGATGACGGGTCGCTCGCTCGCGTCGTGGATGACCAGCACCGGCTTGAAGAACGTGACCTCCTTGCGCACCACGGCCGCCGGCAGCCCGCACAGCGACACGTCCATCTTGTCCGACCCCACCGAGTACGGGCGGCGGAGCTTCATCACCTACAGAGTGATCAAGAAGGAGCTAGAGGAAACTACTTATAGTAGGGGATCCCAAGTCAGGTCGACCTTCACCGAGCTGTTTATTGGATGAAAACTATTTTATATCCAATTAAATATGTCATATATCGCAAGTGGGTTGCCTAATTTAGTCCAGGATATGATTAATTAAGAATTTAAAAAAACCATTGTAACATGAACTCCTATTTGTTAGAGTTCCATTGACATCTTAGTTCAAATTAGATTGGATGAGCGATTCAGATTGCAATTATGCTTATTTACCTACGATTTTATTATCCGTTAACTTTCTTTTGCCAAAAAATATAGAGCAGAAATACTTTCCTCAGCCACGAAAGTATTTCTGGCAAAAAACACTATTTATAAAATCCAATCTAATTTGAACTACGATGTCAACTAAACTGTAACAAATAGAAATCCATGTTACAATGTTTTTTTTTGAATTCTTAATGAATCATACCCTTGACTGTAATTTTTTAGGCAACCCACTTGCGATATATTTATTGACATATTAAATTGGATATAAAATAGTTTTCATCCAATAAACAGCTCGGTGAAGGTCGTTGTATAGCGGGATCCTAGACTATTATACGGGTGAACTCGCAGTCACAGCTTCACGACAGAACATTTGACACTGATGGAACAGCTGATGGTGGTAAGAATTGGGGGCAGACTCTCCAAGAAAAGTCCTACCACCTAGTTCTCCTGACTGACGCTGACAGAATATTACGGATTACGATTAGGTATCCGGCTATAGTACCCTTGAAACCAAAACTACCCAGTAATGCTAATGCATGACGTTGCTTTACGGTGAAATAAAGTTATTGCGGTGATACCCATTATATAGATCTGCAAGAAGAATCCCACCACTAGAAAATATGTATAAAAGGCCTATGTAAAAGGCTCGTGTAATGCGAAAAACATGTTCCTCGTGCAAGTAAATATAGAACTGCCAAAGAAGTAGTAAATATCGCATTTCGCACATTTACGAGTAGAGACTTTACTGTAGAAGGTTTCTTTCCAAGTTTACTGTAGGTACCTACTTTAAACATCACACAAGCTGAGAAACTTACGTTCATTTGGCTTTAGCAGCTTTGAAGAGCTAACTACCTGTACTAGGTTTATAAACGATTTTATTACTATATATATAGCTGCTTGTGCTGATTCATTCACTCATTGATCACCTCTCCTGAACAATTTTGTATGAAAAAAATTTTTTTCAAGTATGGGTTCGTATAGAAGGTAAAAATTCATGAGGAGGAAAAATACGGAGAGAGCTGATGATTGAGGATTTCGGAGACGGATGAAGAGCACAGCCAAGGGTATTGGAGATAGGTGGGGGGTGCTCGACCAAATGTCATTTGAAACGTCATCCAATTGGCAGTGAGCTGAAAAAAAATTCAAAATGGCGGATTCAAAATGGCCGCCATTCGAATTTCGTCGATATCTCGGAAAGTATAAGAGATGGAAGAACGGTTTCTTGACAAGAGTTAATCAGGACTCGAAGGTCTAGGTGATGAATAGAAAAAAAATTGAAGAATTGAAAAAAAAGTTTTTCGGAGAGTTACTAGAGAAAAATATGGAGAGAGCTGATGATTGAGGATTTCGGAGACGGGTGAAGAGCACAGCCAGAGATAGGTGGGGGTGCTCGACCAAATGTAACTCGAAACGTCATCCAATTGGCAGTTAGCTGAAAAAAAAATCAAAATGGCGGATTCAAGATGGCCGCCATATAAATTTCGTGTTGTTCTATCTCGGAAAGTATAAAAGACAAGAGAGTGATTTTTTTGCAAGACGTAATTAGAATCTCAAGGTCTACGGGATGAATGAAAAAAAATCAAAGTGGTTGAATTTATTTTTCCATGGAAAATGTGAATGCTACAATAAACAAGGCCTATGAAAAACTATGAAAAGTATGAGAAGAGATGATAGTCTACGATTTGGATGATGATTGAGGAGCACGGTCATGGATTTAAAGATAGTTAAGGACTGTTTGAATAAAAATACACTGAACCTCACCGGGTGAGGTTCAGTGTATTTTTTATTCAAACAGCCCTTAACTATCTTTAAATCCATGACCGTGCTCCGAGGTAATTCTTTTAGCCCATTGCCAATCGGATTCCAATTGGCGATGGAGATGACGGCGATTCTTAAATAGGTGAGAAAACAGCCCGCGGGCCACATGTGGCCCGCGCTCCCACGCGCCCTACTAGTTAATATATATATAGCTACTCGTGCTGATTGGCCACTGACTGACTGACTGACTCATTGATCACCTCTCCTGAACATTTTTGTATGAAAAAAATTTTTTTTACTGATTGTTTCGTATAGACGGGAAAAATTCATTCGGAGGAAAAATACGGAGAGAGCTGATGATTGAGGATTTCGAAGACGGGTGAAGAGCACGGGGAGGGTATCGTAGATAGGTGGGAGGTGCTCGACCAAATGTCATTCGAAACGCTATGCAATTGGCAGTGAGCTGAAAAAAAATTCAAAATGGCGGATTCAAGATGGCCGCCATACAAACTTCTTCGGTCTCTAACTCGGAAAGTATAAAAGATGGAAGAGTGGTTTCTTGACAAGAAGTGATCAAGATCCGAAAATCTATTCGATGAATAGAAAAAAAAGTCAAATTGGTGGAATTTATTTTTCTATAGAAAATGTATGGAGAATAAATTGATTCGAGATGGGGGCGATTTTTTTACTGACGGGAAGACAGCCCGCGGGCCACGTGTGGCCCGCGCATACACGCGCCCTACTAGTTATTATTACTATATATATAGCTGCTTGTGCTGATTCATTCATTCACTCATTGATCACCTCTCCTGAACAATTTTGTATGAAAATTTTTTTTTTCATGGATGGGGTCGTATAGAAGAAAAAAATTCATTCGGAGGAAAAATACGGAGAGAGCTGATGATTGAGGATATCGAAGACAGATGAAGAGCACAGCCAAGGGTATTGGAGATAGGTGGGGGGTGCTCGACCAAATGTCATTTGAAATGTCATCCAATTGGCAGTGAGCTGAAAAAAAATTCAAAATGGCGGATTCAAAATGGCCGCCATTCGAATTTCGTCGATATCTCGGAAAGTATAAAAGATGGAAGAACGGTTTCTTGACAAGAGTTGATCAGGAAAAAAAGCTCTATTTGATGGCTAGAAAAAAAATCCAAAATGGCGGAAAAAAAAAATCCATAGAAAATGTATGGGGAATGTTGATAAGGGACTAAAAGTTGGAAGGCAAGTAGGGGGAAGACGGCACGCGGGCCACATGTGGCCCGCGCCCTCACGCGACCTACTAGTACTATATATATAGCTACTCGTGCTGATTCACTCACTCACTGATTGATCACCTCTCCTGAACAATTTTGTATGAAAAATTTTTTTTTCATGAATGGGGTCGTATAGAAGAAAAAAATTCATTCGGAGGAAAAATACGGAGAGAGCTGATGATTGAGGATTTCGAAGACGGGTGAAGAGCACGGGGAGGGTATTAAAGATAGGTGGGGGGTGCTCGACCAAATGTCATTTAAAACGTCATCCAATTAGCAGTGAGCTAAAAAAAAATTCAAAATGG
Organism: Coenonympha glycerion; assembly: GCA_963855885.1. Classification (NCBI taxonomy): domain Eukaryota; kingdom Metazoa; phylum Arthropoda; class Insecta; order Lepidoptera; family Nymphalidae; genus Coenonympha; species Coenonympha glycerion. Next base: position 576,751 of record OY979627.1, read on the forward strand.
CGGATTCAAAATGGCGGCCAAACGAATTTCGCCAATATCTCGAAGAGTATAAATGATGGAAGAACGGTTTCTTGACAAGAGTTGATCAGGACTCGAAGGTCTATTCGATGGATAGAAAAAAAATTCAAAATGGCGGAATTTATTTTTCCATAGAAAATGTATGGGGAAATTTGAAGAGACTAAATGTTGGTAACTACTAACTATACAAGGTTTCGATGCGGTTTTTCGGAGAATTACTAGAGAAAAATATGGAATGAGATGATGATTGAGGGTTTTGAAGACAGTCGAGGAGCATGGGCAAGGTATTATAGTAAGGTAGGGACTGCTGAAACAAAAAATACTCGGAACGTCATGCAATTGGCAGTGAGCTTAAAAAAAAATGGCGGATTCAAGATGGCTGCCATACAAATTTCGTGTTGTTCTATCTCGGAAACTATAAAAGATAAGAAAGTGGTTTCTTAGCAAGAGGTGATCAGGATCTCAAGTTCTACGGGATGAATAAAAAAATGTAGGAATTTATTTTCCCATGGAAAATGTGCATGCTACAATAAGTAGGGAACTATCCAAGGCATTGACGCAGTTCTTCAGAGAACTGCCAGCGAAAAATGTGAGAAGTGATGATGATCTAGGATTTAGATGATGGTTGAGGAGCACTGTCATGGTTTTAAAGATAGTTAAGGGCTGTTCGAACAAAAAATACGCTGAACCTCATAGATGAGGTTCAGCGTATTTTTTGCTCTAACAGCCCTTAACTATCTTAAAAACCATGACTGTGCTCCTTAGTCATTTTTTAAGCCCACTGCCAATCGGATTCTAATTGGCGATGGAGATGACGGCAATACCTTTATAGGCGGGAAGACTGCACGCGGGCCACATGTGGCCCGCGCACTCACGCGCCCTACTAGTTATTTGTATATATGTAGTGAATTTGACAAATTTCTAATAAATACAAGTAAAGATTATTAATTCGTCACTAGAAATATTATATTGCCTTCAAACACAAACTGACATTACTTATTGGAGAAATTAAATTAGCTACCTGGGAATTAAAGCCATCAAGGCTTTATCCCACATATCCTTGAGCCTTTTCCTTTATAACTTCTGTTTAATAAACCTAATCCTCATAAATAAAAATGCCCTGCGTCACGTAATAATTGGTAGTCCTTGGATAACACAAATCGCCACAATTTCCATCAAGTGCGTGCTCGCTGCTCCGTATCACGTAGCGCGGTGAATGGTGGTCAATCGACGCATTTCGCCCCGACACGCAATCATAATATCCAATCCTGACCTTCCTTACCTGACTTACCTACCTGAAATTAACAACTATGGTTTCATATTTTGGACTATTGAACGATTTACGTTCAGCATTGAGTTGCAACAAACACTGATATAAGTTTCAGATTTTCCAATTGTTGGTATCTCAAATACTAAATTAAGCATGAAACTAGTCTCATAAAACTCGTTTGTCTGTCCAGGAAACAGTTTTTACTGAACTTACTCTAACTACTTGACCTGAGGACGTTTGTTTCTGAGAGATACGACTGATTAGCTCAAAACTGGATGTCTGGGGCCAAGCCGCTCTCCAGCTTACATCAAGCTCTTTGCGCAGTATTGGCAGCTGTTAGCAGACAGTGTCTGGACTAAGTGGACATATAATTTTATCTAGAAATTCAGGAGATAACGCTTATAGATTCAGCTGCAGAAATTCGTTATTGTAGAATTATTTTATTTTAAAATTTGAAAGCGAAAATTCATTGCGACTTTTCCTTTATTAATCATTGTCTAAATCCCACTCATATCTACACTAGAATCTCCATGTCCATGATGGCAATAAGAAGCAGCTGATTAGTAAACCATATATAGCCCGTGGTCCTACTGAACTAGGTACGCAATTAGAGAATCGACACCGTTATCGATATAATTAATACGTCGGACAGTGGTAATAAGATAATAGTGGGAAAGGGACGAACGCGTTGTACTTGTATACTTACTTACGTGTAATTTCCTAGATGTTTCAGAGTATTGATTACATAAATATCATCCATTTTAAAAGCCAACGTGACGACTGACAAGTTCACAATAATATTTTCATATGTTTAAATCGTAAAGTTGAAACAAAACAAAATAAATGTCAAGCATCTACTTACCTCGAGGTCGTCGGTATCAAACACGTCGATCTCGAAGGCGCGGCTCTTGCCGACCAGCATCTTGCTGAGGACGCCGGAGTCCTCCCTGGCGTGCAGCAGCACGGCGCCCTCTGCCGTCAGCACCACGTACTTGCTGCTGGTGTACCCGACGCACCGCTCCCGGACCAGCACCCGGTCCAAGGACTTCAGCTTCTCGATACCTGGAAACGGGAGTTGAGAATTTTTCAGTTCGTTTTTTTATACGAAAGAATGATGAAACCAATAAAATAAATAATTTAAAAAATCAAAAAACCCGACTGCAAAAATTTTCGCATTCAATTTAAAAATATAGAAGGCGGGACCTATTTTCGCAAATTATAAATTAACATAGAGAATATTAATAGGTCCCGCCTGCTTTATTTTTAAATTGAATGCGAAAATTAACTAAAGCTTTCAGCTCATAATGTTGTTTGTTAAAATGAAGTAAAAATTGCATCGTTTTAAGTTTATTATAATTTTGTTTTCGTTGTCCGCCTTGTTTCAGTCTTTTAAGTTATTGCATTTTAGTTGACATTTTTGCAGTCGGGTTTTTTGATTTTTTTAATTATTTATTTTATTTCAGGCTTTTTAGTTGCCACACTTTACGAGCGAAACCTAAGCACTATTATCTACACAATGTCAAAGACGTAAAGTGGGTATATTTGGTTATATATTATTAGATTAAATCTGATCGACAAAGTGGAGCGCGTCTTAAAGTACACACAGCGCCATCTAGAGCGAGTAGTGAAAGTACAGATGTTAAATAATTGTTTAATGATTATATTAAATTATGTTTTCGATTTATGCTATGATATACCAAGTAAAAATGCACAATATAAAGTACGACACACATTTGGTCAATACAAGATTAACGCTATCAAAAACTACAAATATTACCATTTTAATCGCATTGATCGACTGTTTATAATTCCAAATTAATTCGAAACATATGACTTATAAATATTTTTGTAATCTCCTTGTAATTCCCTTCATTTTGATACCCCACTCGATAGGTTTGGTTATAAATATTTTGTAAATGACTGACAATTTTAGGCCCAAAATCCGCCATTTTGCTTTTTATTTTCAAAAACCTAACTAAGAACACTTGGGTTAATGAGACGAATCTAACGATACCATTAACGTCAAAATCCATCCGGCCGTTTGGAAGATACGTGGTCATAAAGAAATTTACATACATACATACAAGATACGCGCGAAAAACATAACCCTTCTTGCAGTCGGGTAAAAAAAGACGTTGAAGTTAAGTGATACTTCCTGAACTTGAAGGGGGATGGGTATTGGGTACCCTCCGGGAGCGAAAATTCAAATTTTATTTAGTTTTTCGCTAACAGTGGTACCTACTAACACTGTAGGCTTATCGCAATGAGTTTTGCGGGCACAACATTTGTGCATCTACATGTTAAAAAAAAAACTCTGCTCAACAATACTCATTTAGTTCATATTGGTTCTCTATGGCTCGAAATCTGAAAAAAAAAATCAATCCGGGAAAAAAATTTTTTTCATACAAAATTGTTCAGGAGAGGTGATCAATCAGTAAGTCAGCCAGTGAGTGAATAGTGAATACACCAGCTATATTTATATAATTATTTATTTATTTGTGGCAACTATGGCCCCCCATCTAGACACGGTAGCGTGTCAAGCCAAGTTCAAAAACAGAGTACAAATTATATGATATTAAATAATTATTATATATATAACATAAATTATTAAAATGATAAACTTACAATAATAATAATAAATTACAAAATATCACTTAATCCACAATATGCATATTATAAATACATACGGGCTGTAGGTATGTATATGAAATATACTGAGAGTCATGGATTTGTCCTAATAATATTGTAATTAAGACTCACTCTTCACCAATTCGCAGGTTTGAAATCAGAATTTGCTGCAAGTTTACTTTCTGTTATTTCGTTTGAAAGGAGTGTAAATTACGGTGTGAGAGCAGTATTCATCAATTACTACAGGTATTCGTCCGTTACTGCAGAGTTATGAGGGAGCGGACAAGTAAATAAACAGCACCTGGCTATGCGGGTGGGCGCGCAAAAACTCGTATGTACGATGTACAATATACATATACTCGTATATGAACTGAGTGTCTGCAATCCTGCTGTACTTACTGAACTACTAACGTTCTATGCGTTGCTATACAAGGTGAAAAATTTATGGTTTTTGATATTAAGCAGGGTAAATCATTATCAGCAGTACTATCGAATTACCTACACTGTTTTGGAAAAGTAAGCATTTTTATTTTTATTGCAAAAAAAATAATGGAGATAAACTCGAAAATGTGATAACCAATAGTAGTGGCTACGCTGTACGTGGCGTGTAGAGTAGATACCGCAGAGTAGGTACCGCACGCAGCGCTCGCGGCGTGCGGTACCTACTACTACTGGTTTGCGAATTTTTGGAAACAAAATTTCTCGAAAAAAAAAATCTGGGGTCAAAATAAATTGCAAAAATTTAAAGTACTGCGAATAGCGATTTACCTCGCCTCACATCGAAAACCATTTATTTTTCACCGTGTATTTTATACCCCCCCCCCCCCGGTATTCAAACTACGGCCCTCGGTTAAGATCCGGTCCACCAGTGCAATTAATCCGGCCCCCGACTGCCTGAAACTAGTATCATCATTCTGATCAACGACAGCCAATGTCTTATTGTTGTAACTTTTGCTGTGATATGTTGTAGTAGAAAATACATAATGATATGATGATGGTTTTCGGTTTTATTTACTTACAAGGCAAAACTCTACGACAGAAACCATGACGTTTAAAACTTCACTTATTACATTACACAATAGTAATCGAAATGAAAAAAAGTGTAAACATCCAAAGTCCGTGCACTTTTAGACTAGTCTATGTAGTTAGAAATATATTTAAACGGCCTATTTGGTCCTTGGAAAAAAATCATTATGGCCCTTCGGCTTCAAAATTTGGAGACCTCTGGTTTAGAAGTCAAATTGCTCGATTAGATTTAGCATAGTTTATTATACTTCTTTTTTTCTAGGCCTCTCTTAGGTTCTTTTTTTCTCGAATCATCTTGCTTTTGTAAGGGCCTTAGTTAGCGGCTAAAATAAAAGGTCTTGCCTCTTTGGCTTTATATTCTTTTTAGCTCATCGGTTACAAACTTTAAAATAATCTTTTCTCTTGAGTGATTCAAGGAAATGAAAAAGCATTAAAAAGAAACTTACCTTTTGATGATTCCGTGGCAGCCATTTTCTTTTCTTTTTATTTACGCAGTTGTTCTTTTTACCACGTAGACTTGTTCCAATAATATACTAATTATACCTAATGTAAAAAAAAATCAATTGCCCATGATTGTATCTAATGATGTTATGACGATATCGATATCGATGACGATAAAATAAACAGAAATCCTCAGGGTGCTAAAAGCTCACAATGTGTATGTGTTTGATGCAATAAACTAGGCATCAAGTTTAGCTGATATGTTTGTCTACGATTCAAATATTTATTTATCAGATAATCTGACCGACATCTTTTTTGAGGTTTATAGTTTTACAGACTCATGATATCCTGTAGTTTAAATAAGAAATTTTATAATTAATGGCAAAGAAGTAAATAATCTGCTGATTTTTCCTATATTTACAAGACGTTGTTGTCACATTACTCGAACTTGAAAAGGTTCTATTCATGCATACTTAGTTACTTACATAATTTATTCGAAAAGATACATGTGGTATTTTGAAGCTATCAGAAGCTACACTAACTGGCTTTAAATAGCCCCGAGTTGCGGGTTAAATAAAGTAATTAGGCGATAAGAACCAACAATGATAAGAACTAAGTGATTGTGAAAATGTGTTTGCAATCTTTCAAAAAAAATCAATCAAAACCTTATTTGTAGTGTGCTTCTTGCTTTACTTGCAGACTATTAAGAAGCATAATAATATTACACCTGCGTACTCCACTCTTTGAGTACCTACCTTATTATATCAGTTGGTTTTCCTAATAAAATCTAATTTATAAATTTTTTATCCAAACTTTTTGAGTATTCATTTTACCTATTTAATTATTTTGTCATACTTTTTCACTTTTGGAATATTACATCAGTAATTAATTAATTACTCTATCAATTTGGCCGATACAATATCTAACCCCATGTAGCATTGATGAACACAAAACTTTTACCACGAACCCACCTTTTGAGCGATTTGAAAAAAAAAATACATTTAGATATCCTGTTTTAATCTATCTTATATTTTAGCCGCTACTTTAAGTACGTTAACCGTGTATTTTTATTAGTGCTTGTACCTATAGGCACTTAACAGTTAACACCCGCGAAAATGTTTTTCGATACGACCACAAGCTTCGCGATTCGGAGTGGACTGAAGACTGAAAGACGTGAAGTTTACCGAATGTAATGTGCGATACTAGACCAGCCTTGCAAGAGGCAAACGAAGATAAGAAAAGTTAGACGAGCTTTTACGTACATTATGTAATTTGAAATGAAGTGAAATGAAATTCTTTATTTTTCACATAGGCCTAAATAATAGGCACTCATGAAAAGTCAAAAACTCTACCGCCTGGTTCGGAATGCACGTTTGTACCGAGAAGAACTGGCAAGAAACTCGACACTTGCTCTTTTGAAAAATGTCATGGTATACAATTATTTTTATTCTTATATATTATGAAAAATTATTTAACATAACTTTTAAGATAATATCACGAGGAGATGGAAATATATCCCTATCATTCCAAGAATCTTTGTCATTTAAAAATTCTTAAATAGTTTATTAACCCTGATTTATGAGATGTTTCTTGACAGTGGCTATAAATCTATGTAAAGGAAAGTCCAAAACAGACTTCGGGATCATATTATTGTAGAAGCCTATACTCAACCCCACAAGGGACTTCTGTACCTTACGCAAACGGTGTGGCACTACAACTAACTTGTGTCCCTCCATTTCTAATAATTGGACTGTTACTTATACGTTAACGTTGCTTATAATTATTAATATTTTAACGTACAAAGAGTAAGCAATTATAAATGTATTGAGATGCCACTGTTAGAAAACCTATTTCTTTGAATTTTTGGCGAAGAGATTCGCGTGGCTTCTTATTATTTATAATATATAAGTATAATTAATAAGGCCCAGGGCTGTTGTTCTACGAGGAACGTCTGTCTGGTTTAATGAGCCACAAAAAGCCAGAGGTCTTATTCTACGAGGAACCTGAGCCACATAAAGTTTTTATAGTTTTGTTCGTCAGAGCTAAAATTACCCAACACGTCGTAGGTAATTGTTTGTAACCTCATCCTTTCAGCGAGCAAACAGGGAACTCGGGTCGAGGTTGAGGGTCGGAGGTCGCCGCGCTATTACCCGCCCATTACCTCCGCCCCGCGTCACTGTCAATACTGTCAGCAGTGTCAACTGACACACCCGCATCAACCACGCCGAATTAGGTGCTTATATTGCGGTTCTACACCTAGTCAAACGTCACCCAGTCATTTCAGACGGCCGCCTTGCGCCAGCTACTTTGCTCGCGTTAGTTCTTCTATTTCTGTCTTGGACTTACCTTTGCACCGGTTTAAAGATACTGTCAAAAAACATCAAATAAATCAGGGTTACTACTTACACCATTGAAGAATTTTTAAATAACAAAGATTCTTGGAACGATAGTGATATGCTTCCATCTCCTCACGAGATATCTTAAAAATATTGTTTCATACTAGTACTAATAATTGTATATTGCGACATTTTTTTTGAAAAGAGCAAATACCGAGTTTCTTGCCAGTTCTTCTCGGTGCAAACCTCCTTTCCGAACCTGGCGGTAGAGTCTCGACATTTCATGAGAGCTTATATCTAAGCCTATGTGAAATTAAGAATTTCATTTTATTTCATTTTATTTTATTTCAGGCGCTGGTCGCGCTGGACGCGCTGTCAAACCTTTAAAATCAAGACACGAGTCGGTCGGTGCTCGGTTATTGTATTCAATAGATCCAACAGGATTGGATTATCTCCGAACGGTGCGAATGGAATCCATCATGATGCAGTCCTGATAGTGTTTCAATCACTGTTATCAGCTTGGAGCTATAGACATGCCATGCTGTGGTCAATTGCCTGGAAATAGGCAATTGGTAAAGTTCCAGCTTAAATGATTTCAGTTTTCGACGTTTCCAAAGCTTTCAATAAATTTTCCGACATCTCTGATGCATTTAACGCTATCTTGAATCTGAGTGGAAGGTCCCAGGTTTGATTCCCGGTCATAGGTACCTACTAATAGGTCAAGTTGGTATTTATAATCTCTGAATACTCTGAATAGGCTCAAGTCTGGTCGAGGGGGGGCGTTAGGCGGCATCCATAAAATACGAGAGATGTTTAAGGGGGGGAGGGGGTCGAGTCAAATCTCATGTAATCTTACGTTGGAGAGGGGGGGGGCGGCAAATATCACGCAATTTTTTTTCTGATTGAAACAAAAAATTAAAAAAAACACCTCACGTAATTTATGGACGCCCCCTTAGTTGCAGCTGGTTACCACTTTGATACTGAAAAAACGCAGCACCCAGCACCAAAATGCGATGCTGTGTAACAACCGTTAGGGGTTATGCACCATTATATTCAGCTGTATAGCGCATCGTCACTTACCATCAGCTGAGATTGCATTTCGGACTCTGAACTTCCAAATATGACGCAAAATAGGTAAGTAACCAATATGCTGTCGCCTCACGCCTGTCACTGCTTAATTATGTCTGATTCATGATGGCAATTTTTTTTAGTATCTAAAACCAAATTGGGATCATTGTCAAAAGACTGATATTTCAGTTTGCATGTAACTTGGTACGCATTTCCTCGGGAGCGATTATTACTGATTTCTATTTAGATCACTATTTTAATTCCACCGCTGTGTGGGCGCGCTAATGTAGATATTTTTCGCAGCGATTGATTCCAGTAATATCTCAGTCGAGTTAAAACAAACCAGTTGATAGCTCTTGTGGTAAACGTAAATATTTTGATCCTTGGTTTTTGAAGTATTTTTAAAATAACTACATAGAGCTGTAATCTCAGATCGAGCGACAAAAGGTAATTAGGTAGGTACCTATCACACTGAACATTTAGATTAAGATCTATTAGAAATATTTCATAATTAGGTACATAAAGCCTTTTAACGTATTTGGGTGGACCGTGGATATTTGATGATTAAACGAACTTACCTGTAAGTGAAGTTCTATCACAATTGTATGAGTATATTTAATTCGAAGATATAAGTATAACACACTTGTAGTATACTTTCATTGTATACGGCAACTTCGCACTTTCAGATATTCAGTTTATTATCTATTTTTAAAACTTACCGCCCGACACACCCACGTTGGAACACGTCGTCCGAGCGAGCCTCATTTTTTAGAGTACATTTAACAAAATTTTCGTAATACTTATGGGCTTTGGGTATGGGAGGGACCTTATATCTTCGAATTAAATATACTCATACAATTGTGATAGAACTTCACTTACAGGTAAGTTCGTTTAATCATCAATTGCATTTTGTATATTTAATTCTCAATATAAGTATAACACACTTGTAGATGTTTAGAGATGAAAATTTTTGTTAAATTGTGGACATAAATAGATTGTAAATTGTTTTCTATTATAATATGTCCTCTTTATACTACAGAAGAATTTAATTAACCAATCTTTACGTTTAATTCACTGGATTAATAAAACAGTCACATTATTTAAATAATGTTAATGATTAATGATTAGAAAGCAAAATAGCTTTTGTGAATGAAGCATCATCGCTCACTGGGCGGTTATAAAACTTAGCAAAAGTCTGCAATAATTGTGACCTACCGACTGTCTTTCTGATGAGGTCAAGCAACAAACTACGTGCTCACCTCGAAAGTGTTGCGTACCTGGTTCTGAGTGAACTGAAACGCAGACCCCTCTCGTGAGAGAGCATATTCCTCGGCAGACACGTTCTTATACTGACCGCCGCCAGCACCTGTTCCGTGGTGGTCTGTTTGCAGGCGACCTTATGACGTCGCTTAAACGTTATCAGGAGGTTGTCTATCGTATGTTTTAGTCTAAGATTTTATAACCAACATATCGATTTGTTTTTCAAAGCTGTGGCATATTTTTATAATTTCGTTAAAGTATGTTATGAGTTACACTAAATTTATAATTAAAAAAATATTAATTTAGTTACGTTTTATATTATTGATTGCATTGGTTATTGTTCATCTTGCGTTTAATTAATCTTAAGAAATTTAATCAAAGAATAAAAAAGGCTTTTTGTATTATTTATTTATGGTATGAGTAAAACTGGTTGGCCACGAGTGGTAGCCGACGTTGTATAAATTCAATAATTTTCTTGATTTATACAATAATGCTAACTTTTACTGATATTAATGTTTTCATTATATGTGATGTGCATACTGCCTGAGGCTAATAAAGTTACAGGATCAATTAACTCTTATTAAGACCCATTGAGCAATGTGTTAGCATACGATCTTAGGATCCTATGTAGTATTTGACGTTAATTTATTTATTCCTTTTAGCATTGTTTTAATTTGTTAATTTGACCCAAAATCATCAGCAAAAAATTAAACTCAATGCCGACGTCACAATGCTACGTCGTTAACAAGTTGTTCTGTTGGAAATTACGAGGTTGACTTATAATTTACGGATTGTACGGGTCTCTGTCGTTATTAAAGCAGTATTGCCACAAAACTTTGTAAATAACACAAAAGTTTTGAAACATATAAATTATTAAAAATTCTAACAAAATGTCCTTCTTTTTTCTTTAATGCCTTCAGAGAACTTCCCACAGTAATTCCTATGAATTGTGGTTCCCTACGAAAAGACCATATTTATTTATTTATTATCAATAAATATACTATAAGAAGTAAGTCTTTTGACACTTTATGTAAAAGGAGAAGACCCTAAGTTGTAAAGGTCCTTAGACGATGTATGCCTTAAGCATTTTCTATAATAGTATCTTTAAGCATTCTAACTCTAGAAGAATGGATAGAAAAGCAAAGGTAAACTTGGTGTTCCAAAATGTTCAGAATGCGTCTGTTTCTAAGACGTCTGGGTTCAGACATCATTCGTATTGATAACATTTCGCATTTTTGCAAGAAGCGATAAATTCAATAACTGGATTGAACTCTTTGAATAACTTTAAAGTGAATTGGAATAAATTCTTTGAATAACTTTGAAGTATATAATTTTACAGCGATAGCTTAATCCCATTAACTGGATGTAACTCTTGGTCAGCTTTTTGATTATCTTTAATTTCAATATAAGAAACAATTAACCCAATCGTTTAAATGAGGATATTTGATATCCCCTAAGCAACTGATGTAAATCATGTGTATCAAAATAAATGTATCGAAAAATATGGCCATCAACTCTGTAAAGAGGTATTTCGATTCATCTTAACGTTAATTATTACAAAAACAAAAATCTCTCTAATTAAAAGAATTATTTTTCATCTAGACCGGGAAATCGTGTGAATCACTAATTCAACCTTTTAGGTTTAAGGGAGTTAGATGACTTCAAAAAATGTTTTGTAACCACTGGCCATCTGATAGAATAACCGATGATGGACTAACAGCTGCGTCTAAAGTCTAATTTTTCATACGGACTAGGACTTTTAATCGGAATTAAGCTTAACTCTTAGGTGACACAACGCGTTAAGCGTATAAAATTCTTTACAGAATTTGAATTGTTACATCATTCACGTCATAGTTTGCGGTAACGATACTGCCATATCGTCAGAAATTAAAATAAAACCAGGAAACTGAGCTTGTTTTGAGGGTAGTAAATAACTTTAACACTCTAACACCTAACAAATAATCTTCATGAAAAAACCGCGGTAAGTATCTGAGATGAGTCACAACTTCTTTGTGTATTTTGCCAAGGATGAATCGGTACTTTAAAATAAGATTCTTCAGTTCATAGGCATAAAACCCTTTTTAGGTATTCGCTTGTAAGTTGTTCTATGAACTATCAATTTCAAAAGATTTTGAACCACAAATTCATTCAACGCCTTTAAATTTAGAATGTATCTTTTACTACGTAAGATTTTGAGGTTAGACACATCTTAACTATAATCGAACATGCAGTGACTCACTCTCACATTATCTCACCCAAAAATGAAATGTCGATTGTCAAAGACATTTGTCGCTTTTCCTTTGCTGTGAACGTGTAAAGGCGGTACACTGTGTTAGTGTACGATTTTTAAAATGGTATTATGTATTAATAATTTTTTGGAGCTAGTTCCTTAATTTGTTCAATTCATTAAAATATTTTATTGAATGTACGTACATTTGTACACCTAGTGAAAGTCAAAAAATAGTCTTCACTTATTATAACTCCCGAAATTCTAGATTATAGATCGTGACGGATTCCTTGTCAGTGATATGTAACCAATAAACTTCAAAATGTTGAAGACAACTGGCATATAGGTACCTTAATGTCTAGCGTCGTCGATGAACCTGGTCGTTGTTGTGGCTGATGCTGGAAACTCGCTGTCATTTGTCGAAACAAAATGTCATTTGTCAATACTTAAGCTTCTTCTCAGTTCAGGACGCGTTGTGGTTTAAGATTTTTATTAGTTTCAGAAAGAATTTAACAATTCACTTCAATGAAACTTCCAGACTAATGGTACATTATACATAATATTGTTAACTTATTGAGTTTTGAGCTAACAGTTAAATTATCATCCCATTACACAATCTGAACATTAATTTTCGAAAGTGAGTAAAATTATTTTCCACCACAAAATCTAAACATTATTGTTGTAGGTATATAGTTGTAGGTAGGTACATAGTTACAAAAGTTCGACGCGTTGGTACCCTCGTGGAATTAGTTTTTAAGTCGTGAAATAGTTATCACTGATAAAAGGCTATAACATTTAACTGGCTATTCATAAGCCAGGCAAGTATATCAAATAAACTATTTGATTCTTTGCAATGAAGGTCGGCTAGAATTTTACAACTGTCGGGACTAACCATTAATATAGTTCTTGTGACTGAGCGCCGATAGCAATTCGGGATCAAAGTCCTGGAGGTCATGCGGAGCCACTTGTAGTGAAGCCGAGAACAGCGCCACACCGACATCGTCCCCCGTTGGTATCCGCAAAGTCCTTTGAGTTTTTTTTTTAGAATCCTTCGTGTTGACCCGCAGTCAACCTCCAGGAGCATTGACGCATCATGCTATGCTTTCGTGGTAACCTCAACGTGATACCCTCCAAGCTAGCTTAGAGATGCCTGGACTATTTCGCGCATCATGCTATACTTTCGTGATAACCTCAATGTGATACCCTCCAAGTTAGCTTAGAGATGCCTTAGGATTTCAATTTTTGGACACACTTTCGTCAGCATTGATATTTGAGTTGATGTGATATCTGGAAAAAAGGTTAATTTTCACTTACCCTCTTTCCTCGGAGTCTGACGAAGATGAATGCACAATTATATGATTTGATTTTATTTTATTTTTGTTATAATAATAATTTTTACTAGCGTCTAAGCATTATCAGTATAGAAAATTAAGCAAGTTTTAACACTGAACACTTAATTTTTTTTCACTTTGAACCTAAATTAACAAAAACGAGACGTGTTTTTGTAGTCGAGTGCTCGTTGCCGCGCACAATAAAAGAATGAGGCTCGCTCGGACGACGTGTTCCAACGTGGGTGTGTCGGGCGGTAAGTTTTAAAAATAGATAATAAACTGAATATCTGAAAGTGCGAAGTTGCCGTATACAATGAAAGTATACTACAAGTGTGTTATACTTATATTGAGAATTAAATATACAAAATGCAATTCCAGGTTATAGGTTTGTAAATTGTAGGTACACATTAGGAAATACATACTTTTTTTTACTTCCAATCTTTAGTGTAGTTTAGTTTAAAAACTATAAAGACAATTACTTTTAAATTCAAACGTCATGTAAGTAGGTATTTTGGGCCTTTAATCTATTGAATAATATTAATTTATACTCTCCTAAGTACCTACTTACAATAATAATTATTGTCAAGCTTCAGATAATATTGTCGGATATAATTACCTACTGCCTAAAACGTTTAATAATTCATTCATAATACCTAGTTACTTAAAGGTACAGTGAATATACTGAAGAAAATAAAAAAAACAAGAATTTTAAAATTGTTTATAATTTTTTTATTTAGGTAAGCAAAACTTTACGCTAATACAAAAATTAAACCGTAGAAAACTAAACTAACTATTCAGTCTGCAAGTTCCGAGATCGAGTTCTCAAAACTCATTTCACAACCATTTCCAATTGAATTGTGTTGCCACAATAAAGCAACAAAGAAAATTATTGTGAAATATGTTTTGACTTTGCATCCCGCGAGATGACGAAACTTTTTACAATACTTAACAAAATATGAAATAATTACAATCTAAAACCACGGCTTCATGACGATTTATCCTGGTCACTATCACTTGCAGATTTCTCCTGGATCGGGATCTTCCTTTCCGGGAGAGGTTCAGCCCTGAACGCTATCAGCTTCAACTTTCCCTTGTCGAGGTGACATTCCACCCGCTCCGGAGGAAATCCTTCGGGCAGCAAGAAACGCCGTTCGAAGTGGCTCTTCGTCCAGCCTCCGTCGCGCTTTATTTCCTTCTTCCCCTCAATCGTGACCTCGTTGCCGACCGTTTTGACTTGGATCTGCTCAGGACTGAAGTTCTGGACGTCCAAGTGCACCTCGACCTTCTTCCCGTCCGCTTTTATTTCGGAGTCGGAGTACACACCTTCGATTCCGTGGTCCTGTTCGATCGGCGCTGTCACTTGACGCATGTACTTCACCGGGTCTTTGAAGAAAGGGTCCTTCGCGAACACCGCGAACGGGTCTTCCAGCATCCTGGTCACAGGGTCCCGGTACGCCAGATTCCGTAAATGACGCAACCAATAAGGCACAAGCGACATTTTTTCGTGTTTGTTTCTTCCGCTTCGTAGAGAGAATCGCTCGATTGTTTGTTTATTTTCAACTGACAGTTCGCGCGCTTGGCGCCGTATTTATACTCCCGGCACAGCGCACTCTGTTATCGGGAGACTGCAAGAACGCTCGCGAATATTCTAGCGAAGCGTTCGATTCGAGAACAGCGCCGACCGCAGTCACATGCCGCAGTGCAAAACGTCCTAGAACTTTTACACAGCGACATCTGTTGTTCAATAGATGAAATAAAATGCATACAACTTTGTAGTTTTAATCTTTTATTAGTATAATAATATTATTTTTATATACTTTGAGTCATCTTTTCATATTTTTTTTATTTCATATTTTATTTTATTAAACTTAAATTCTCTTATCTTTGTACCTACTAGTATCTAGTGTTACGCCATCTTGCGACAAAATAAAATATTAACTCTATAAGAGTTAGACTCTATAAGAAGAGACAATAAAAATAAAAAAAATAAAAATCAATAATTTGGAATTTTTAAATATAAAAAAAAATGTTTTCATTGGGAAATAACACATTTTCGAAAAACGATTCCTTTGTTAAGAATTGAGATGTTATACATCGCCATCTAGTGTTGAGTAGCTTTAAATGACTTTTATCAATGGTACCTACTAGATGGCGCTTGCAATTTGTTTGCTGTAGTCACTGCTGTAGTTATCCTGGGTAGGTATATCGAACTTGAGTTTTATCATGGATTTATCTCAACGTAGACAATAAATTCCTTAGATCAGGAAGTCAAATAGTAAAAGTAATGTATATTCAGTGCTTGAGGTTTCCGAGAGGGGTTGAGCTTAGAAAATGAAGTTTTGCCATATTATCTGTGGTATGAAATGAAATGAAATGAAATTCTTTATTTCACATAGGCTTAGATATAAGCTCTTATGAAATGTCGAGACTCTACCGCCAGGTTCGGAAAGCAGGTTTGCACCGAGAAGAACTGGCAAGAAACTCGGTACTTGATCTTTTCGTATGTCGTAGCACTCGTAGCCATGATGGAATGGAGCCTTCATTCGTAGAGTCGTAGGCGTTCAGTCTACGCTAGGAAGTTCTACGACTTCGCGACGTTCTACGAGTAATAACTTATCGTTTATCGAAATCAAAAATTGTATTGTATGCATTGTATCGGAACTTTGTTATAGGCAGATACGAGTGGGAATTAAATATCCAAATCACTTGAATTTCAAGCGACTTTTTGTATATATGTATACAGTGGCGCCTTCATTTTTATTACTAGACATTATTCTATTTTACTAAACATAATAAACCGCAGGTCTACAAGACGATAAATATATGGAAATAGGGTGTATTATTAGGTTTTCCAAGTATTCGGTGTGCACCAATTAATTAACAGTGTGTTTAACTAGTATATATTAATAGTCTAATATAGGTATAGGGCGAAGTCCACCGTGAATCAGAGATTGACCAGATTCCGTGAGTCGCCGTGCTACTCTAATGAGGTGCCAATCTGAAAAGTAAATTTATTTAAAAATATAAATAAATATAATTATTTTGTTTACCTGCTTAGTAATACGTATCGTAAGTAAGTTGATGTAGCTGACATTTAAATAATTATTTTTAGAATACCCCAAACACGGTGAGGTAAATTCCACTGGCTCAACATCAAAATGGTGAAAAGTCTGTTTTTGGTCATTGTGTGTACCTACCTACTTACCTAAATTCAAAGACGTAGAAAATACAGTTTTCACCGTTACTCAACAAATACAAAACATATACCCATATAAGTAGTACCTTCTTTAAAGGTTCATATCAAACTGCGGATGCTATGTAGAGGTACCATATAGATAGTAGTAGGTACATTCTTTTCGGGGAGGAAAAAATCCTAATGGATTTCTGCCTGGACAGGGTATGTCCGATTCGCACGCGGACTAAAACAACCTCTCCTTCTGGATCATCTGGACTTCTTCTTCTAATTATAATACCTAGTACCATATAAAATTGTCGATCATACAGTAGGTACGAGTGGACCGTATAACCGATGCACATTGTACTACGCGTTGGAAAACCCATGTATTGGCAGACTCCTCGCAAGGTGGACAGACGACTTCAAGAGTTTAGTCACTGGCTTCACGCGACACAAAATCTTAACGCTAAATCTCAATACTCAGTAGGCGAAAGTTAAGGATACCTACCTACCTGTTTTTTTTATCTGGTGTAAGTAAATACGCACAATCGGACGAACAGACGTGCAATATGCTCGAACATTGCTTTATTCCTACTTATACATTTGTATACTGCGATAAAATTAAGTCGTCTGCGGCCTGACTAGAGTGGTCATTATGGTCAAATTCTTTCTAATGAGCATTCGTGAGGCGCCCTCCAGCTCGTTGGACAGGCGACGTAAAGGACGACAGGACGTGGCGGGAAACGGCTGGATGAGAAAGGCTGAGGACATTGTGGTGGCAATCGCTTGGAAAGGCCTATGTCCAACAGTGAACGTCTGCAGTCTGAGAATCTGAGATGATGATGATAGGTTATATCTGTGCCAAGGTAGGTATTCCATTTTCGAGATCGTCTGTTGTTGATCGATTGTCAAGGCTATTGTTACGGCCCAGGGCTGCCGAGCATAAGAACGGAAACCACGGCCCATAGATGGCCCGTTCCGGCAGGCCTGGGGAGGGTCGAGATGGTGTGAATGTACCGCTCGACCGGGTGGAACTACAAATACGATATACTATTATCGGAGAAAAGAGCATACGAAGTATGATTATAATTTTAGTTAGACTAACCTTCTCGTCAGCACGAAGTCTTCGTGGAGGTAGACCTGTGTAGTGTAGGTTATGTAAAATGGTGTGAGAATTATTGTGTAGATTATGTATACAAGTCTACCTCGAGGATCTGTCCCCGGATCCTACCGCCTCCGGACCAAACAAGCGCGGTATTCCGCGCCGGATGACGGCTGGCTTCTTCCAAGCCCCGTTATAGAACAGACCACGTGATGCACAAATATCACGAACTTCGAAGGTTCTTTAATAAGGTTCACAGTTACTGGAGCGCCTACAAAGGGTGGCCCGTCAAAGTGGCCAGCACCCCCAAGTCCTTAACATAACACCAATCGCCACAAATATAATTCGGACATACGTCTCGCGATGGTTCACACGCGGATACCTACCACGCTTCAAACAGTACGTACTACAACAACGATCCGACCGCAGACCTTAACAACAGTCTACGCGATGTTCTCGCACAAGGATCGAATCAGCAATCACTGTCTCCGCGAACAATTACAGGCTAGCAAGAAACACACCTCGCGGAAACACCTCGAAACGCACGTGACGGCTAAGCATGGCCGTCTAGTCAACTCAAATCGCGCGTCAGCGAACACGTTAACTCGTTCAACACAAATCCGGCGACCTTTTCATCCAAATTACAATTGTAAGCCGCGAGTCGCCATCAAATACCGCCACTAAAGGGCATCCAAGCCCGCGAAAAACACGCGCGAATCCAAAAGCGGTTGGTTCGCCCCGAACAAAGACGCGCGCTCGCTTCAAGGTCAAAACCGTACTCTCGTGCGCCCGCGCCGCTCCGATACGCGAGGCGCCTTCCCCTCTCCCCCGCGGCCCTGCCGTTCTCGCCTAAACAATCCCCCGTCCCGGACATAAGGACATTATGTCCGCTAACATTTGGCAAATGTAACAAAGTCAATACATTTTCTTTAATGTCTGATGGCTCTCTTATACCTAATACCGCAATTAGTCCGGACCAGGTCAGGCAATTTCCGAGAAGAGGCTAATCCACCTAGCGTGGCTACAAGGCCTCAATGCTGAAGGCACCGGCAAACAAATGTACGGACCTGAGGCAGAGGCAAGCAAGGCAACACAACAAGCCATGGTCAGTTCCAAGTAATACGAAGGGCACCGCTCTCAAGGGAGAGTGGACTTGCTCTTAAGCAAGACTCTAAATATCGGCTGCAGAGTGTCGGCGTCCAAATGACAGCAAGAGACGCTGTGACAATGACATTCAAAATGTGCGTCAGCCGATCAAATTTCAATTTGCATGCTGTAAATAGCCGAGAGGGCGTTACAACTACATAAAAGATTCGTCTATCGAACATTCAACAAGGGTGTGCTCTGCAGCGAGCAACAAGTTATCTACACATAGGGCAGTAAGTGAATTTACCAAATATGTATTCACCGAAGTGCATGACCCAATGGTCATTCAAGAAAGGAGACACAGCCCAACAAATTAACTTCGTTGCAAAGGGTGATCAAATATCACGGAAGTTTCTCAGAGGCTTTAGGTGCAGTCTGCCAGTTCAACGCCTCAGGGGTGTGTTCCAAATTCAAATTTACAAATGTTAGAAGGTGCGATAGTCGTTCGCATGAATGTTCAAGAGGCTCAAAGCCAACAAAAGAATCTCTCTACCCGACAACCGACAACGCAAGTGTCCGATGTCAACAAAGATTCATAAAGAAGCGGACGTGCGGGAGAGAAGGAACAATTTATCAAACATGTTCAGTGTCCATCTGAACCAAAACGCGGAGGTCAACAATAATTAATAAGACCACACTGCAAGTTCGCGTGTCGACTGGGAGTTAAGCACTTGGCGAAACCAAAACAAATCAAAGGCCACTCCCAGGGACTACATGAGAGCCCTAGTATTCCCACTTAACAAATGAAGAGACACAGCACAATGGACCCGAAACAACAAGGCATGGCCAAACAAATGTTCGCCTTTCGGGTTAGTCACTCTCCCGGAGGCAGACAGCAAAGGGAGCAGTCAAACAATCAGACTGTGGAGAGTCAAGGTTCTCCGAAAGAGTGGCTGTGGTGGGAACTAGGGTGTCAAACGCCTAACAAAGAGCGCCTCCCAGAAGCCGGTTTGTAAACCGGTCGTCCCCAAATCGGGATTCAGGAGAAGCTCGAAAGACCAAAGGAGCCGGACCCCCATCCAACAAACCCCAGGCGGCATCCCAATACGAAGCTGCGGGTCCTGTGGAACAAACAGCATCCGGAACCGAGCCGTGCCGCTGGTAACCATACTGAGGGGGACGGTGCCCTAATCGAGGTCTCTCCGCAATTGGAGGTGATAAAGGACGTGAAGGTCCTTGCAAAGATATAAAGCTACCATCAATTTGGCGAGGGGGGTTAGAACCCCCCCGCCCCTGGAGGGGTGATTTGTCCTCCCAACGAACCGGTACACTCCTAACAATATCGCGTGAGGGGGGTGAAACCCCCCCGCCCCTGCACGAGGGAACCGTCACCTCGAGAGGGGCTGGAACCCTCTCTACAACAGGCGATCGAAACACGCCGCCAGAGGGACGTCCACGCGGAGTGTCCACATTAAAATGATAAGTCGGGGGTGAAACCCCCCCGCCCTTGCCGAGGTATGTTCCCGCTCCATTAACGGGCGAAGTTCTATTTACAATGGGCAAGGGGCGGTCAACAAATGACTTACAAGAATTTTCAACAAGAGGATCAGGACACGCACCCCCTCCCGTGCGGGTTGTGCGCTCAACTAGGTCCTGTCTGCCAACGCCATTTCGTTTGAGGCACAGAATGGAAAGGTGCTCACCTCTACAGTAGATACAAGGTTTCCTTTGGGGGCAGTCACGCTGCAAGTGCCGTTCTAAACAAGAGAAGCACCACCGGCGCTCCTTGGCAATTGCCCGACGAGTCCTTACGGGTTTACTCACAAATTTCGGGCAAGCAAGGGTTCGGTGGGTTGGTGCACGACAATATGAGCACAGAGGTGCCGCAGTAGTAGCAAGGCCACAATAATTTGGGATGGTCCTACGCCCTTCCTCGTGCGCACCAATCGGCTTGTTGGAGACCTTAGGTGCTCCCTTCGACTGCATGACTGAGCCAGATTCCCTCGCCTGGGGAGCTGGTCGCACGGGCGACTCTATAGGCAAGACAGTGCCCACGGCATTCTCAACCTGCCTGCTCTGCTCCTCTAAGAACTTAGTGAGGTCCTTAAACGAGGGGATATAGTTGGCCCCGTCGCCGCCATACCTCTCTTCAAAATGGATGCGTAGGTCCAGAGGCAGGCGGGACAGGACCAAATGGAGGAGCCAAAATGACCATTGGTCAACAGGCAGGTCCAGGCGGCGCAGCGCATTGGTGGCCACCATTACAGGGTCAAGGATCTCCTCCCGTAGACGCTTCTGGTCTTTCAAGAACGGGAGGGAAAGTAACTGCATCATGTGGGCATCCGCTAGGCGGCGTACGTTTGCGTACCGCCTTCCAAGTAGCTCCCTGGCCGTGGGGTAGCTGTCGTCGGTTAAGTCAAGGTGTCCGACTACCCCAAGTGCTTCCCCCTCCAGGGAGGATAGCAAGTAAGCCATCTTTTGAGCGGATGTGAGATCGCGACGCGCATCGACCAGGCTGTCAAAAATGGCTATAAACCCCAGCCAGTCCCGTACCCGTCCCGAAAACCTGGGAAGATCCAAGGTTGGCAGCCGACCCAACAGGGTGGGCTGTGACGGCTGTCGCGGGGGCTCACAAAGCGTGTTTGAGTAGCGGGCCTCTTTCTTGTAATTTGCTCCCGCCTCGATAAGCTCATCCGTCAGCTCGAAAAACTGGTCATAATCCCGCTGTGCGGACTCGCGGGCCTCCTCATCCTCGGTCATGTCCAAATATTCTGAGCAGGCCTCCTCAAAGTTTGCCCGCCTGGTCGGAAGCTGCTCGAGCCTGTGAAGCAGGCTGGACACTCTGTCAGGCCGCGCAACAAGACTATGGGCACTAGAAGCCCACCGGAGTTCAGCCTGCATCCGGCTCGCAGGAGACTTGTTGCTAGGCATGACAGCAGCTAAACTTAATAACCGACAACCAAAACTTACAACAATAGCCCGCAACAATTAACGCGAATGAAATCAAAGGCGCGACGCAACAAATATGCTTCAATTTAATCCAAATAAGTTAATGACGCGACGCAACAAAATGCCCAATAAATTAATTGTTATTAAACTAATAAGGCGCGCCCTAATAAGGCGTGACACAAAAACAAGTACGCAACAGCACGACGCGTTAAAATAACTCAATACGCAACGAGTTAACGATACAAATCACTCCAAGTACATAACAACAAAAGCGTTAAACGTAAATAATACGTAACAAATTTAACACTAAACAAGTGCGGTACGCGACGCACACAGTGCCACAATCGGCGTGAAACCGCAGGTAGGTAAGTGATTAATCGCACTCACTGTACTGCCAATTGTACGTGAATCAACCACGCTCTGCTACCAGTATGTTACGGCCCAGGGCTGCCGAGCATAAGAACGGAAACCACGGCCCATAGATGGCCCGTTCCGGCAGGCCTGGGGAGGGTCGAGATGGTGTGAATGTACCGCTCGACCGGGTGGAACTACAAATACGATATACTATTATCGGAGAAAAGAGCATACGAAGTATGATTATAATTTTAGTTAGACTAACCTTCTCGTCAGCACGAAGTCTTCGTGGAGGTAGACCTGTGTAGTGTAGGTTATGTAAAATGGTGTGAGAATTATTGTGTAGATTATGTATACAAGTCTACCTCGAGGATCTGTCCCCGGATCCTACCGCCTCCGGACCAAACAAGCGCGGTATTCCGCGCCGGATGACGGCTGGCTTCTTCCAAGCCCCGTTATAGAACAGACCACGTGATGCACAAATATCACGAACTTCGAAGGTTCTTTAATAAGGTTCACAGTTACTGGAGCGCCTACAAAGGGTGGCCCGTCAAAGTGGCCAGCACCCCCAAGTCCTTAACATAACACCAATCGCCACAAATATAATTCGGACATACGTCTCGCGATGGTTCACACGCGGATACCTACCACGCTTCAAACAGTACGTACTACAACAACGATCCGACCGCAGACCTTAACAACAGTCTACGCGATGTTCTCGCACAAGGATCGAATCAGCAATCACTGTCTCCGCGAACAATTACAGGCTAGCAAGAAACACACCTCGCGGAAACACCTCGAAACGCACGTGACGGCTAAGCATGGCCGTCTAGTCAACTCAAATCGCGCGTCAGCGAACACGTTAACTCGTTCAACACAAATCCGGCGACCTTTTCATCCAAATTACAATTGTAAGCCGCGAGTCGCCATCAAATACCGCCACTAAAGGGCATCCAAGCCCGCGAAAAACACGCGCGAATCCAAAAGCGGTTGGTTCGCCCCGAACAAAGACGCGCGCTCGCTTCAAGGTCAAAACCGTACTCTCGTGCGCCCGCGCCGCTCCGATACGCGAGGCGCCTTCCCCTCTCCCCCGCGGCCCTGCCGTTCTCGCCTAAACAGCTATAATTAGCCGATAATCAGTTATAATCGCAACAACATATTTGCGGATTCAATGTAGATCGCGAATGACGTCACATTTGACGTCTTTCGCCCTGAGTGGGGGGGGGGGGGGGCATGGACCATGGTAGGTATATAATCCTTAAATATTCTCCATTTTATCTCAATCAGCTTAACGCGTGTGATAAATTAAACTTTCCATACGGTTAAAGTAACAATAAAAATGAGCAATTGTGTATTTTTTGTGTTGTTGGTAGTGACTTGTGTTGTAAGCATGCCTTTGGAGAGAACTGAAATCGGTTAGTAGCCACATATATTTATGTTGAGCCATTTCCTTCTAATCGTATCTACATATTGTTTTGAGATAGGGATTGTTTAAATTTCCAGAACCTACCATCGCCATAGTTCCAAGGCACAGACTCTTCAAGAGGTTCATTAATCCGTCGATGACTTCAGGTGGATTCTCTAGTAATGATTTTACAAAAATAAGAGCGAAGAGAAAGTAAGTTTTAATTTTAATCGCAAAGAAATCAGTAACACGGGATAATTTTCTAAATTCAAAACCGATGCAATGTTGCCGGTCTGACTGTATTTTTATGGGATAAGTATAATACCTACTATTTTGTACTCTTCCAATTTTGCTCAGGATTCAGGAACTCTGTATCCTTCAACATACCTTTTTCACCTACCTACACACCAACAAACTCGGACGAAATGATTCTCTATCACGTTTCTGATAAAACAAGCCACCCGGGCTCCCAATTCTGAATCTTCGATATCTTAAAATTTTCGATTTCGATTTTCTAGATCGATATTGAGTGCACTTTTTTTTTATAGACAGAAAATGCCTAATGCATACCCCTCCGTCAGGGGACACGGAAGGATAATGTGGGGCTTGCACCCACTAAAAACTGTCTGTTTCCACGGCGGACCTAATGGCGGGAGTACGGGATTCACTGTCGTATTCACCGCGCATATTGAGTGCACTGGCCACTGCACTAGAATCTAGATTATAATCTGCCCATGATTATACTAGTGGCGCTGCGGTGACGACTGACGTCGCTCTTAATATTTTTTTAATTCAACTTAAGTTTTTATTACGAAACTTAGTGTTGATTTAAAGTTCTTAAATTATAATAACGATCAATCAATTCAAGACTTAGGCTCGGTTGCTTGACTTGACTTTAACCGAAACGTTATAGTTAAATATGGCGGCCTGACCCTTATTTCGAAAGACATAAGAGTCAGACCGCCATATTTAACTATAACGTTTCGGTTAAAGTCAAGTCAAGCAACCGAGCCTTAATTACGAAATGCAAGCTAAAGTAACAATTACAACTAAATAGCCTTAGTTGCGATATTGGCCACAGATTTCTGTGACGCGTCACGCGCACTCTTATCGTATCGATCGATATCGTTATCGAAGGGTTCATAATCGCCTCATGACCACTGAGCTACTGTCTACTGAGGAGTGGGGAGTGAGGAGTGAGGAGTGGGGAGTGAGGAGTGAGGAGTGAGGAGTGAGGAGTGAGGAGTGGGGAGTGAGGAGTGGGGAGTGAGGAGTGAGGAGTGAGTGCTAATGGGGTGTCTGCTTCCAGCGCGGAGGAGTGCGAGAAGCTGGAGCTGTGCAAGCTGCACGCGCGGTCCTCTCGCAACTTCATAGCTGCCTTCGAGCTGTACTTCGTAAAGTGAGTTGATTCCTCAGAAACGGTTTGAGCGATTACTACTCGGTTACAATATCTGTGGACCTCGCTGGAATGCGTACCCCCTTCCCGTTCTCCTTTCACCTCCCCGCGCTCGCCCCGGCGCCTTGTTTTGCGCACCATATCAGAGCGCTGACACGACGTGACGTCATCGAGCCAGGTCCACAGATATTGTAACCGGGTTATAGAATGGGACGTCGCGGGTTCGATTCTCGCCATTACCCCGGCTCCACACACACGCCGAGTCGAGTCGAGCGGCTGCGAGTGTGAACGAGAGGTCAGTACTTAGTTACCTCTCACTCGCACTGGCTGCCACTCGCCTCGCCTCGGCGAGCGTGTGGAGCCGGGTACACGGCATAACCCGCGCTCTACACTACTAGCGAAGTTGACCGAAGTGGGACCGAAGTTGAACGGTGCGAGCAGTGTGGAGGGTCACTTCGTCTAACTTCGCCAACTTTTCTTAGTACTTCGGTAAACTTTCTGAGTACTTCGCCGAGGAACTCCGCGAGTAGTGTAGAGGCCACAGAACACTATTACTCCTGGGTAGAGGCCGGGATAGTTTTTGGGTGCGGAACGCAAAAAAGAGATCTTTGAGCAGTCTATCGTTTTCGTTTCAGCAAGGAGAACGCCCGGCTATGGGACCACCGCGCACATTCACTGGCCGACTGCGAGCAGCGCTACAGCTGCTACAGATAACCTACCCCACATCAGAGCCGCATCGAAACCGGCCTAGCTTTACACGAGAATCTCATTATTGTGAATTAAATGTTTATTTATTTCAATACTCTACCTATTCTGTAAGTACTGGCGTCCCGGTGGTACATACCATTAAACCAAAGTGTTCGGTGCTACCATCGGTATTTTATTCTTTCGAGAAATATTTAAGAAATATTAAATGAATAAAACCAGTATTTTAAAACAATTCACATTTATTTACCTTCACAATCGTAAATCCATTGAATACTTTCACCGTTCACGAAATATACACAAACACAAAAAACAATGCATAATAAAAATTCACAATAATTCATAATACATCTTCACAATAATTCGTTTTAAATTAAATTAAAAATAAATAAATTACTATTATGTTTTGATCGTTGCATGATGCACATTTCAACTAATTATTTTGTAGATTACAACAGTATTTAAAATCCTATACCTTTAAACGAGCAATTCTTGTATATATATATATTTCTATATAATCTGGATCTCGGCAACGGCTTCAAAGATTTTCATGAAATTTAGTATACAGGGGGTTTTGGGGGAGATAAATCGATCTAGCTAGGATTCATTTTTAGAAAATGTCGAATTTACCAAAAAAAAAATAATAAAAATATGACTTCTGCTGCCATCTATTAGCCAGTAGTTAAACTACCGAGCGAAGCATTTCTGCTGCCATCTATTATCCAGTAGTTAAACTACCGAGCGAAGCTCGGTCAACCGGATATTAATAATAATGCTCGATAGTTCAATACGGGGAATGTCTTAAAATATAAATTTTATGCTTGCCTTATATTATAACACGTTGTCCATGTCTGTTAATGATAACTAAATTCACATTTCCTTAGAACATTGTACATGGAACATTCAGTCTATTAGGGCCGATTTAGATGCTACAATTTTCATGTCAATCTCAATAAAAATTGTCATATTATGTACAAACAAATTTTCACACGTATGTAATCCATAGAATTGAAACTATTATTTTAAATGATGTTAGATTCTAACTGCACCAACTTTGCATGCAAATGAAGAAAATTTCCAAATTATAATGACAAAATCGAAGTTTAGTTTAAGGCAAGTCACTTACAGATGTTTAATTCTGAATCTTAAAGCTGACTTTTATTTATTCACTTATATCATCACTTATATCATCACTTATGTCATCAAGCAATCACTAGATGTTACTACTGCGCCTTCTTTCTCGACACTCTCTTGATGGTGTCAGGTCGCAGGTTGGCAATGCGATGTCGCTGCGTGTAGAGCAGGCCTAACGCCGCGAGCAGCGGTAACACGAGGAGCGAGCTCTGCCGTAGCTCTTGCTCTGAGGACTTCACCTGGAAACAATACAAGGAGTCATATTATTAATCATCATCTGGACAATTGATAGCTACATGAAATTTGATGTCTCAGTTCTAAAATGTTACTTGAGGTCAAAATTATAGTTTGTGAAGTGGTGATAACAGAAAACAAAACCCGTCTGAGTTTGTTGTGGGCTTCTTCTCAGTACAGGGTGCGTTGCAACCCTCGTAAACTTAGTTTTAAGTCGACTTGGAGTTATCGCCATACTAATGTGACAAATATCATACTGAACTATTACAAGAGCCTGTATATTAGGCCTATGTGAAATAAAGATATTTTGAGTTTGAGTTTGAGTTGCAAAAAGTTAAAAATCTATACAAACTATACTGTTTCACCATTATACCGACTAACATTATTAACTTTTCAGAAGTGCCTGTAAGTAAGGCAAATTATTAAGTGAAATGAAGAACTTTGAACTGATACTGTTTATCGTGTTGAGTCGCAGGTTGGTCAGGCATTATCGCTGCGTGTAAACCAGCACTAACGCCGCGAAATAAGTTGTCATTTTGACTTCTTGAACAAAATATAAGGGTTCACTTGTACCAGGCCAGGTACACTTATTATGTGATCAAGAAACTATAGGTAACCGTTTTGACGTACTAATTTCAGACGGCCGCCGCGCGCCGGATATTTTACTCGCGTTAGTTCTTGTACGGTCTTGTACGGTCGATGATACGTCGAATGAGATAAAAGTTACGCGATATAATGAGGCCATAACTTTGCGTTTGTTGCGTGTTCTTTCCGGAGGCGTGGCTTGGCGCTATTGCGAACTGAATTACACTTTTTGTGTCAGCGCTAGAGTCGTTATTTTTTTAGTCACCTTGCGGAGTGCGCCTTCTGTACTGTTAAGTCGCCTCTCTACAATGGCTTGTGATGGGCCGTGCTTTGCAACGCACAACTGTAGGCCACGATCACTTGGTGTTCACACAATGGCGCATGGCTCATTGTTGCCTGGTGAGGCACTTGCGATGGACGTAGAAGTAGTTACGGCCGCGGCTGTTTATTTTCAATATAATTCTTTGTTGAGATTATTTTAAATATTTATACAATGTTAACTAGTAATTTCGAATATATTTTGCAAAAAAATATCGCCGAAAGAGTGCACTATCCGTATCAGCGGTCGGTTACCAACAAGCAATGGGCCATTGTGTGAACACCACGCAACGCCACGATTCCTTTGAAGTGTGCGCCAAAAACCGACAACTTCCCGTTCGCGCGCCATCGTTGACCATTGTCCGCCATTGTATACCATTTTCCCCTGTACACAATGGTGATGGCCTGCAGTGGGCCAGCATACGCCATTGTGTAGAGGCTACTTTAAGTACTATTATGTATGCGCTTGTACCAACCTTGGGACGGAACTCGATGTCGAAATGCCGGAACCTCCCGTCCGAGTTGAAGTAGTACACGTGGTCGTCGTACGAGTGCGTCACTTTCGACAGAGTGGACTCCAGCTGCAGCGCGTAGGTCTTGTTGTCGGCGGGCAGGCGCGGCAGCGCGTACATCAGCCCCGGGTTGTTGTCGGCGGTGTACCCCGCGGGGTAAGTGAGTTGAATCTTTTAGAGGACTACATATTACCCACGACTAGTACTAACCTTGGGATGGAACTCGATGTCGAAATGCCGGAACCTCCCGTCCGAGTTGAAGTAGTACACTTGCTCGTCGTACGAGTGTGTCACTTTGGACAGAGTGGACTCCAGCTGCAGCGCGTAGGTCTTGTTGTCGGCGGGCAGGCGCGGCAGCGCGTACATCAGCCCCGGGTTGTTGTCGGCGGTGTACCCCGCGGGGTAAGTGAGTTGAATCTTTTAGAGGACTACATATTACCCACGACTAGTACTAACCTTGGGATGGAACTCGATGTCGAAATGCCGGAACCTCCCGTCCGAGTTGAAGTAGTACACTTGCTCGTCGTACGAGTGTGTCACTTTGGACAGAGTGGACTCCAGCTGCAGCGCGTAGGTCTTGTTGTCGGCGGGCAGGCGCGGCAGCGCGTACATCAGCCCCGGGTTGTTGTCGGCGGTGTACCCCGCGGGGTAAGTGAGTTGAATCTTTTAGAGGACTACATATTACCCACGACTAGTACTAACCTTGGGATGGAACTCGATGTCGAAATGCCGGAACCTCCCGTCCGAGTTGAAGTAGTACACGTGGTCGTCGTACGAGTGCGTCACTTTGGACAGAGTGGACTCCAGCTGCAGCGCGTAGGTCTTGTTGTCGGCGGGCAGGCGCGGCAGCGCGTACATCAGCCCCGGGTTGTTGTCGGGGGTGTAGCCCGCGGGGTCGAGCTTGGCGGAGTACACGAGGCTGTGCGGCGCGGACTCCGGCGCGAGCGTGAGCCGCAGCGTCTTGTAGTGGTCGAGGTTGGGCGCGTGCACCAGGACGTTGGTGTCCGTCAGCTGGTTCGGTTGGATTATTATCAGGCGGATGTTCTCCACGTCCTTCTCTTTCACCTGCGAACGATATCCCTCCTCAACAGGTCTGCCCGCGAAATTCAAAATTTTCGTGGTTTTTTGCAATTTGTACGCTAATTTCACATAATAGGCTTATAGCAGTCATTTTGCGAGAATGGCAGTTACTTCTTTACATGTTTATATCAACATTTTTGCACAAAAATGTCTATCCTAGGAAATTAGTCCGAGTAAAGAGTTTTAAGTGAGCAACTCGCAAATCTCGGATTAATTTCTTTAACTCGACACTTTCAAGCATAGATTTTTATATAAATACGTGAAGATGATCTTGGGATTATCGCAATTTAACTGCCATAAGCCTATTACGTCCAGCTTAAAAATCGCGAAAAACCACAAAAAATTTGAATTTCGCGGGCACAACCGTGGTGTGCTCCTTAAACAAGCAATTCTTTTATATATAAATATGTATGTATATATAATTATATATATGTAGATATACATATTTCTATATAATCTGAAACTCGGATTTTCATGAAATGTAGTATACAGGGGTTTTTGGGGGCGATAAATCGATCTAGCTAGGATTCATTTTTTAGAAAATGTCGAATTTACAAAAAAATTATATAACACCTGCTGCCATGTGAGTAGGTAGTAATACAACCGAGCAAAGCTCGGTCACCCTGCACCCAGATATTCCACCACTCAGGTCGTTATACCAGCTGTTCTGAGTTACTCCATAGAAAAACGAAACAAAATACAGTGTGGAATGCCGACAAAAGTGAAAACTTGTTCACTACAGTTGCTTATAATGTATGGCATAGTAGGAAATTAAAAAAAAAATTTTTTCTTTATTTTACGGTTTTATCAGTAGTTTTTCCCATATAAAATATGCCCAATGCACCTAGAGAAGCTTTTCGCTGAACCTGACGGAATTTATGTTAGCACTTTTCTTACAATTAACTTTTTTGCGCTTGATACAATTATTACAATAATTACTATGCTTGATGGAAAGCAATGATGGGGTCTTGGTTGAAGCTTGCTTTGAAAATGCATATTCACTCTTCTCTTGAGCCTTCAAAACATAAGTGAAAATGCATTTTGTACTTGGCTTTGCACACCTTAGCGGTTCGTATTAGAAGCGTGGAAAGAAAACATACCGTTAGCACGAGCACGATATCTACCACATAAGGATGCCACTTCTCTCTGGATCTAGTGGTTCTGTGGACCTATTTGTGGTAATTCGAGTTTATGGAATCCTTAAACTTCTGAGGTAAGAATTTCGATAACACCGAAGAAAATCTTTTAAGACAATTTTGTGCCTAAGTAAAAAAACTTACCTGTATCGGCGGCGGCGCTTTGGCGAGTTCGATGCCCGTCAGCTCGTGGTCAGTGGAATCCTTCAGCTCGATGACGTACTCGCAGTTCGGCAGCAGCCCGCGGATCCTGCGACCGATACAACAGTTCAGATAGGTACTACAATCCCACAAGGCTCTCTTGGCACTTGAATGACATTGTCAGGAGGGCGTTTTATAGAACAAAAACAGCCAGAACATTAAATGTCTTCAATTTTACTTTTATTTTAGTTGATATTAAGAAAAAACAACATAATATAGCGATATACCGACAGAGCGAACTATCAAACAGTATATCAAGATAGCGGCGCTAGTTCCGATTTTGGCCACACGCCATGTTAGCTGTGCCGCACTGTAAATACTAATACTAATTTATTTATTTTGTCTTAATATAATGTCCAGACCTACTCATATATATTTTCTGTATACAATTTTACATCTTAGGGAAATAAACAGGTGTATATCTTAAAAAGTAATATAAGGGCCAAGAATCCTTTCAGTTTCAATATGATTTCAATTCGAGCACTGAGATTATATTGTTTTGTTGATGTACCCACCTGAAGTCCCCGGCGGGCGAGGTGGTGGCATCCTGCTGCGGACAGCGCGCCGCGTGCTCGGGGGAGGACGCACGCGCGCGCAGCGGCACGCGCGCCACGCCCGCGCCGCCCAGCGACAGCGCGCGTCCTAGCGCCGACCACGCCACGCGCACGCCCCTGCACACGGGGAACCATTGCACTTTACACCAACAATCTTACCAAGAATTACACTGAAAATGGACATAAAATGTAATTTTTAAGCTATTGCATAGCTTCTATCGCGGGCTTTGAGCGTGCAGACCGAATCCAGAAATTCCGTAACGAAAATAACATTACACCCCTAAAGTAGCGTCTACATGGCGTATGCTGGCCCACTGCAGGCCATCGCCTTTGTGTACAGGGGAAAATGGTATACAATGGCGGACAATGGTTAACGATGGCGCGCGATCGGGAAGTTGTCGGTTTTTGGCGCACACTTCAAAGGAATCGTGGCGTTGCGTGACGCACCAACAACCTTACCAAGAATTACACTGAAAATGGACATTGCATAAAATTTAATTTTTTTCAACACACTTATTGCTCATAAAGTAGCTCTAATTTCACCGCAATCAGGCACTTAATGACACCTATAATCGCAAACTGTGACTTTTGCAATACTATTATTCACAAGTGAGTTAGACAGTTTTTTTCAACACACTTGCTCATCGCAAACTGTGATTTTTTTTAATTATATTAATAGTGAGTAAGTCAGTTTTAATCTACTAAATAAAATTATTTTTAAGTATTATTTCATTCACAAGTGAGTTGAAAAACGTCGTATGATTCACATGAGTATTGATGATTACCGTCCTCGGCTATCTTAAGACCATCAACTAACGGCTCTTGTCTCAATGGCGCCTCAGCGGTAATCATCAACTTTACTCACTTGTACCATAAAGTACTATTTTCTCTAACTCTTTAAATGGCATGTGGGATCCGACGCCGTGTCGACACGCACCTGAACAGCAGCTCGTGCGTCCGTCCGTCCTCGACGGGCACGATGGAGTGCGGCGGCTGGAAGCGGTACTCCTTCATGTTGGGCTTCACGTAGTACTGCGCGGGGGACAGCGCCCCGAAGCGCAGCGAGCCCGTGTCGACACGCACCTGAACAGCAGCTCGTGCGTCCGTCCGTCCTCGACGGGCACGATGGAGTGCGGCGGCTGGAAGCGGTACTCCTTCATGTTGGGCTTCACGTAGTACTGCGCGGGGGACAGCGCCCCGAAGCGCAGCGAGCCCGTGTCGACACGCACCTGAACAGCAGCTCGTGCGTCCGTCCGTCCTCGACGGGCACGATGGAGTGCGGCGGCTGGAAGCGGTACTCCTTCATGTTGGGCTTCACGTAGTACTGCGCGGGGGACAGCGCCCCGAAGCGCAGCGAGCCCGTGTCGACACGCACCTGAACAGCAGCTCGTGCGTCCGTCCGTCCTCGACGGGCACGATGGAGTGCGGCGGCTGGAAGCGGTACTCCTTCATGTTGGGCTTCACGTAGTACTGCGCGGGGGACAGCGCCCCGAAGCGCAGCGAGCCCGTGTCGACACGCACCTGAACAGCAGCTCGTGCGTCCGTCCGTCCTCGACGGGCACGATGGAGTGCGGCGGCTGGAAGCGGTACTCCTTCATGTTGGGCTTCACGTAGTACTGCGCGGGGGACAGCGCCCCGAAGCGCAGCGAGCCCGTGTCGACACGCACCTGAACAGCAGCTCGTGCGTCCGTCCGTCCTCGACGGGCACGATGGAGTGCGGCGGCTGGAAGCGGTACTCCTTCATGTTGGGCTTCACGTAGTACTGCGCGGGGGACAGCGCCCCGAAGCGCAGCGAGCCCGTGTCGACACGCACCTGAACAGCAGCTCGTGCGTCCGTCCGTCCTCGACGGGCACGATGGAGTGCGGCGGCTGGAAGCGGTACTCCTTCATGTTGGGCTTCACGTAGTACTGCGCGGGGGACAGCGCCCCGAAGCGCAGCGAGCCCGTGTCGACACGCACCTGAACAGCAGCTCGTGCGTCCGTCCGTCCTCGACGGGCACGATGGAGTGCGGCGGCTGGAAGCGGTACTCCTTCATGTTGGGCTTCACGTAGTACTGCGCGGGGGACAGCGCCCCGAAGCGCAGCGAGCCCGTGTCGACACGCACCTGAACAGCAGCTCGTGCGTCCGTCCGTCCTCGACGGGCACGATGGAGTGCGGCGGCTGGAAGCGGTACTCCTTCATGTTGGGCTTCACGTAGTACTGCGCGGGGGACAGCGCCCCGAAGCGCAGCGAGCCCGTGGGGCCCGACGCCACGTTGCGGCGAAACGAGCCTCCACTTACTGACACTAAGGCGCCCTGAAAATTGATTGTTTATAAAATTTTATGTTTTTGTGACAGGGTGGAGTTGGGACCCACGCTAAATTAGTTATATTATGTCGACATATAGTTATCGCCATTGTATTATTATTAGTATTTGAATCGTTACATACCTCAAGTGGCTTGTTGTCTGCGTCGTCGAGCAGCTGCACCGTGATCTCGGCGAGCTTGTGCGCGCGGATGTCGCCGCCGGCGGCGCGCTCGCTGAACACGTACGAGTCCTTGTGAGCGGTGACCTTGTACTGCAGCGTCGCGTCCAGCGGCCCGAAGCTGTACGCGCCGTCCGGCCCGGTCGTCTGAGTTAGTAGCACGTCGTCTGGAAATAATAGTTTTTTAAAATAATTTCAAATTATCAGCCGATGTGGGCTATGGATTAAGATAATATAACAGAACGGAGTCTCTTGTGTTTCCTGCCTCTGTGGCTGGCACTCCGACCCCCCCACTAACCGCTGAGGGCTGCGAGGGGTGCAGAGGTGAGAGGGTTGCGGGGTCAGTAACGTGTCACCTACCTCCCTCAAGAGTGACGGTGACGTCAGCGACTGCGGGCACGATCCTTCCTCTGAGGGTGAGTGCTTGGGCGGCTCGCAGCGTGAGCGCTTGTGGCTGGCACTCCGACCCCCCCACTAACCGCTGAGGGCTGCGAGGGGTGCAGAGGTGAGAGGGTTGCGGGGTCAGTAACGTGTCCCCTACCTCCCTCAAGAGTGACGGTGACGTCAGCGACTGCGGGCACGATCCTTCCTCTGAGGGTGAGTGCTTGGGCGGCTCGCAGCGTGAGCGCTTGTGGCTGGCACTCCGACCCTCACTAACCGTGATGGCTGCGAGGGGTGCAGAGGTGAGAGGGTTGCGGGGTCAGTAACGTGTCACCTACCTCCCTCAAGAGTGACGGTGACGTCGTCGACTGCGGGCACGATCCTTCCTCTGAGGGTGAGTGCTTGGGCGGCTCGCAGCGTG
The DNA here is from genome assembly GCA_963855885.1 of Coenonympha glycerion. Classification (NCBI taxonomy): domain Eukaryota; kingdom Metazoa; phylum Arthropoda; class Insecta; order Lepidoptera; family Nymphalidae; genus Coenonympha; species Coenonympha glycerion. The sequence continues at coordinate 611,550 of OY979627.1, forward strand.
AGCGCTTGTGGCTGGCACTCCGACCCTCACTAACCGTGATGGCTGCGAGGGGTGCAGAGGTGAGAGGGTTGCGGGGTCAGTAACGTGTCACCTACCTCCCTCAAGAGTGACGGTGACGTCGTCGACTGCGGGCACGATCCTTCCTCTGAGGGTGAGTGCTTGGGCGGCTCGCAGCGTGAGCGCTTGTGGCTGGCACTCCGACCCCCCCACTAACCGCTGAGGGCCGCGGGGGCTGAAGAGCAGGTGGGAGGACTGCGCGGTCACTGTTATCACTTCTCCCTGAAAATGGGAAATATTAAATGAGCATCTTGGTACAAGTTTACTTAAGGGATAAAAGTACACGACTTCGCTGGGTACATCCGTCCATAGTATGAACTTTAAGCTTTTTACAATAAACTCTCGTTCTTTGTTATATCAATTTGTGGGAATTAAATATCATTAGCTTAGCAGTGAAAAACAACGATGTGGGGAAACCTGCATGTCTGAGTTACCATCATGTTATGTTACACAGTCACAATGTTATCTGGCACTTGGTCACTGAACATTGGCCAACCCCAACCCGCATTTGGTCAGTGTGGAGAGCTACTTGGCCCAATATTTGGCTGTAGTTGCACACAGTTGGTACCTCGGCTAAGTAGACGGTGTGCTCATAAACATATCCTCCATCCTCCTGGGAGGGCGTCAGAGGTACGTCTTCTCCGGGCTGTCCGTCTGCCCTCAGCTGCAGTACCACATCCTTGGCCGGCTCGGGGGACAGGATCCTAATGACTGCCGCGTGCGCCGTCGCTACGAATGACACGCTCTGAAAAGTAGGACAGTATTAGTTTCTAAATTAAGTCTAAAAGAATATTACCATTTTATTTCAGACGTAGAAAAACGCTATAAATTTTAGTTTGTGGTTATAACACCACCAAATCTAAAGCAGGAGTGATTAATTTGTTTTGCTATAATCTAATAATTATGGATTATGGATTTCCTGCTAATTATGGATTTCCGCAAAATAACACCTGCTTCCATTCAATACCAAATCTAAAATTCAATAAAAATACTAAATAACATTTGTCGCTAGAGGTCGAAGTACGTTAGATACTTTTACTTACTTTTGTTGCCAGTTTAAAAAATACTTACTAATGCAACAACAGTAAAATAAATTACTATTGTTTTTATGATTGTGCTTAGAAATTAAACAGTATGTTATAGTTACTTACCCTATCCATTCGTTTATTTTCTTCCCTAACCATTTGTTTACTTTCTTTTTGACACATGAGAAAGATAGCAATAGCGAGGTACCAGAGAGAGACCACTTTACGTTTGTCTCTCTCTGGCCCCTAACTATTGCTATTTGCTATACAATAAACGAATGGACAGAGTATAGTGAGTAGTGTTTTGGTTGGCTGTACTGTGTTTGGGAGCTAGAGTTGTGTTACCGGTACGTCGGGGCCGTCCATCGCGACGGTGAGCAGGGGCGGCTGCACGCGGTGGCAGCCGCGCGGGACCAGCGTGTACTGGTCGGCGAGCGGCACGCACTGGCGGCTCTGCCCGGCCGGCACCGACAGCACGCCGTCCACGCCTTCACTCTTGTACTCCACCTGTAAAGAAGGACATGCTATGTTAGGGCATACACGACACGGCCACACTGCCCGGTACCACGTCCTCGGACACTTCCTACAGAGATGCTACTACATCTCTCGCGACGGCCAGTGGTTACCTGCATGCGATGCGTGGCGCTGATGACCAGAGCGAGTCCGTGCAGCTCGAAGTCCGGCACGGGCGGCAGCTCCTGCGTGACGGCCACGTTGTGCGCGGCCTCCGCCCAGCACAGCCGCTCCGAGCTCACCGACACCTCCACGCTACCCGGCACCACTTCCTCGAACGTGTACTCGCCGTCTGCAGCGACGGAACCAGCCTTAGCCGAGCGACTTATCTAATTCTATTTCTATGATCACTTTTGGTGCGAAATTCAAAAATGTTTGTGAAAGACATATCCGATCGAAGAGGAACGATCGACAAATTGATCCCGTGACTTATTGATGCCAACTATCATTCTCATAAATATTTTGAATTTCGTTCCAAAATTGTAGAAATAAAAAAAAGGTTTATGGCTATTAGCAGAGAAGAAGAGACATGTAACTTTTAAACCAACAAATGTAATGCAAATAGGTATAAGACTAACGACCGTTTTCACCAACACTTTAAGAAACGCCTAAGACAAATAGGTGACAGTTTTCACAAACAACAACATTTCAACAACTGTCACTTAAGGGCTTAGGTGTCTCTTAAAATGTTGGTGAAAACGAGCATAAGTATCATCATCAAACACTCACTGAGGACGGGCGCGTGTCGCGGCGGCCCCGCGTACGCGCCGTCGGCGGCGAGCGGGCGCAGCGCCACGCGCAGCCCCGCGCAGCGCGCGCCGCACAGCACGCGGCCGCGCACGCGCGCACGCACCTGCCCGAACGACACGCCGCGCACCGCCGCGCGCCCCACCGACACCGCCTGCTCCTGCGGGTAGAACCTGCGCCCGAACCGTCCACGTGTTACTGATGTTGTAGTGATAGTGGTTGTGGTGAGTACCACAGCAGTGTTCTTGAAACTCCACTATGAAGACAAGAAAAGCATTTTCTAAGTGAAAACTTTGTTATCGCATTGGGCATTTTATGAAATGGGAAAAACCATTATCTACACCTCTGTATATAAGTATCTGTTTTGTAGGCCGCTGATATTCATTATTATTCATACAGTCATTTTTCACTTCTGTCCGCATTCCCAGAGTGCCACGGAATCGCCCTGGGTCAAGACGCGGGGTATAAGGGTAGTTAATAGTCAATAGCCAGTAGCCACCAACACGAAATTTGCCAGATTTTCTTCCATACAGAATTAAGTAATCTTTACAGATTTTATTGTCACTAACATGTTAACATGTAACTTACTTTATAGTAATTAAATATTAGGGATTTTATAGTAACTAAACAACAACAATGGTAGGTACTAACTGCAATCCGTCTCTCTGCTCTTGTTCGCTCACTTCCACTTTGGCAGAGTACATGCCGGGCTGCAGGAACGTGCACCATTTACCTAAAATCATGCTGCATGATTAAAGAAGAACTTCATGGGAAGAAGTAGTACCGAAGAGTGGTATGGTTTTTAAGAGTCGAAGTCCGTCCGACCGACATCCGAGAGACAACGCGCGCTGTGCTATACAATTTTTCTCCATATTATTACTTTCTTATAATACATAGTGTACTCCAAGTGTATGTAATCATGGTCCTTCGATCCGGCTCGAAGGACCACATGATTACACCTTGATTGTACTGGTAATTTAAATAAAAGATAAACTTAGAGTTGTGAGATTTTAACAGTCAGTCAGCATTGGCTTGTTACTGGGCGGTGGTGCTGCAAAGCTTACCGTCAGCTCCGGCCTGTACACGGAGGTCGGGCGCGCTGCGGTCGGTCGCCCGCAGCAGCACGGAGCGCGACTCGGGAGGGGTCAGCTCCCCGCACACCTTCCACCGCGCCGCAACCGCGCGGAGCGGAGCGCTCACTCCGCTGGCTGTCACTGTCACCGGCAGCTCGTCGAACTCGCATTGCGCTGTTAGCGACAATACCCGATTAGATCATAGAAAGGACCAAAGAGGCGCCCCATTCATTTATTCTAGCCTAGCTTTACGACACATGCGGCGCCATGTTCAGCGCTAAGATTTACTAAATGTTGACTTCCCTAGGAGACGCCATCTTATGCACCACTTTACAAATTAAAAGTAGTCATGCATATTTTGTAGACAGGGCCCATATATTGTTTCCTAGATCTGTGGATTAGATGGACTTAAGCTCAAACTAGTCAGGTTAATCCTAGCGGTATAGTAAAGGCCATTTTAGAATTTTTACCTTTTTACACTTTTCAAGTTAGCATGATAACATCTTGGACTGCATCATCGCTAACTATCAGATGAGATCACAATCAAGTACTTACAGTAAATGTGTAGAGAATAAAAATAACTTGTAGTTTGCAAGCACACTCTAGCACATGCTTTAGTTAAAGTGAAATGTTTTAAGAATGCCCTGTTATTTGTGATGCCACACCGTCCAAAGAAGGCCACACCATCCAAAGAAGAATGACACCAAAAGCTAGTCAAGAACAGTAAACGTGTAGAGAATAAAAATAACTTGTAGTTTACAAGCACATTGTAGCACCTGTCTAATCAAAGTCAGAATGTTTTAAGGATGCTCTGTTATTTGTGATGCTACACTATCCAAAAAACAATGACGACCTCCGTGGCGCAGGGGACGCACGCTCGGATTCGAGAGGGAGGTCGCGGGTTCGATTCCCACCACGGGCCACTTTGGAATTTTATAATTTCTAAATTGGCTCAGGTCTGGTCTGGTGGGAGGCCTTGGCCGTGGCTAGTTACCACCCTACCAGCAAAGAAGTACCGCCAAGCGATTTAGCGTTCCGGTACGATGCTGTGTAGAAACCGTTGGGGTGACATAACTTACCACCTCTAAGTTAGTACGCTAACATCTTTGACTGCATCATCACTTACCATCAGGTGAGATCGCAGTCAAGTACTAACTTGTATAGCATAAAAAAAATGACATTAAACGCTATTCTCACCGTGCTGCAAGTTGAGTGTGAAGGTGCCGGGTTTAAGCCCCGCGAGGGTAAAGGTGCCCGCGGAGTCAGTGGTGCCCACGGGCTGGTCGCCCATCAACACGCGCGCGCCCTGTATGCCGTGATTGCCGTCACCGCTGGGGCCTGACAGCGCCGTGCCTTGCACCGTGAACCCGCTTACCTGACCACAACAAACATGGTGAATTTTATGCACAAACATGGTGAAAATTACTGCACAATTGCACATGTGTGAAATATGTATTTCGCTTTTATTCTACTACTAGCGGACTCTATTTCGGATTTTTTAATAGATTGTGATGCTTGTTTAATATTGTATAACATTATTTTGTTATATCCTCAATAGTTTCCGCAGCGCACGCGCTGAAATGAAATGAAATGAAATTCTTTATTTCACATAGGCTTAAATATAAGCTCTCATGAAATGTCAGGACTCTACCGCCAGGTTCGGAAAGCAGGTTTGCACCGAGAAGAACTGGCAAGAAACTCGGTACTTGCTCTTTTCAAAAAAGCCTCAATATACAATTAATAATACTTAGTATGAAACAATATTTTTAAGATATCTCGTGAGGAGATGGAAGCATATCACTATCGTGCCTAGAATCTTTGTTATTTAAAAATTCTTCAATGGTGTAGTAACCTTGATTTATTAGATGTTTTTGACAGTATCTTTAAACCGGTGCAAAGGTAAGTCCAAGACAGACTTCGGGATCATATTGTAGAAGCGTACACTCAACCCCACAAAGGACTTCTGTACCTTACGCAAACTGTGTGGGAAAGTAATTTTTTACGACTTGTATTACATTATTCAAGTTTAAGTAAAGATGCGTAATTAAGTTTGGAAATTATTATAGCCACACTCCACAATAACGTAGCTTTCTATTGGTGAAATAATTTTGAAAATCGGTTCAGTAGATTACCCCTTACAACGTCACAAACTCACAAATGCACAAATACCTCTTTATAATATTAGTATAGCTATATAATGTACAATCTACATCATGCAGGGTTCACACACAGTGATTTAGTATTGTTCCAACAGTCGAATTTCAATTAGCAGTTACTTACCTCAAAAGCATTCTTGATATACAAGCTGTCGTGTCTCACAGAGAATGGTACTGCGTCCGGCTTAATGTTATATGTGATGGCGGCCTGTCCTGGGGACTTGGACAGAGCCAAGAGTCTGTAGTCTCCAGCGGGCACGAGACCAAACTTGAACTCCCCTGCATTATCAGTAACCGAGTAGCAGATGGGCGAGTCCGGCACTCCTTGCAGAAGTGCTGTTTTGCACCCTTCCACTCGGAATTTAGGGTTTTCCTGTAATCGAAAATCATTGGATGAGCTACCAAAATTAATCATCAAATAAAAATCTACAAAGGCCTAAATTCCAGTTAGCAGCCCTATAGAGCTGCTAAGACTGATCTAAACTACGGACAGAAAGATGGGCCGACATGGCAATACTATCAGGATTTCTGAAACCATTTTTGTTTTTTATTTCTTCTGAGAAATAGGAATGCATGAATTCTGGTTCTTGACTGACAAGATGCTCAATCAGCATCCATGGTTATAATTACTAAATTAATAAATAATTTCTGTTACAAACCATAACCACACAAACATATTAAAAGTTTACACTGAGTTATAATCTCTTCATCTTTCTTACCTCTACAGAATAGAGCAGGACATAGATTCCAGCAATAGGGCTGCCAAAAGATGTGACGGACCCTGACACATCGTAGCCCTTCACAGCTAGCGACCCTATGGGCAGGGCAGTGTTGCCCTCCTTCACCTGTACCACTGTCTGTGCAGGGTCAAGTTTCCACCTGGAAACAATAAAAATAAAAATATTTGACGACTTTGTCAACCTCCCTGGGGCAGTGGCACGCGCCCAGATTTGGCTTGCGTGGTAAGTATAGCTAGAAAGCTATAAACTTGGCCCTCCCATGGTCTGCGGGACGCGGGGCGGGAGCTACTCAACCACTGATCTCTATTCTATGGATTAAACATTCTATACAATTCAAGCTACATTCACTGTGGATCCATAGAATAGGGATTAGTGAGCTCAACTAATCAGCTGTCAGTGACTGACGTGAATTACGCTACACACGATGATATTAATCTTGCGACGTGGATAATGATACATACTCAAGAAAATACCATTGGCGAATTCTCAAGATGCGAGTCATTACATCGTATCGTGTATAGCCAATCGCACACCCGCCCCGCGTCCCGCAGACCATGGGAGGGCCAAGTTTATAGTGGTCAAGTTATAGCAGGTTAGATATACTTTAGTATTTTATCATTCCTAAATTAGCTTTGGTCTAGTCTGGTGGGACGCTTCGGCCTTAGCTAATTAACACGCTACCAACAAAGACGCATCACCAAGGGATTTTGCATTCCTATGCGATGCTGTGTAGAAATCTTTAGGGGCGAGTTAATTTATTTCATAATCATTAAACCAGGTAAGATTGCAGTCAAGTTAAAGAGTGTAAGAAAAAAACATGAGTGATAGTGTCTGATTGTTAAAACTTTTTTAAACATTTAGCAACACAAAAATGGGTCATGCACTACACTACCACATAAATACAACAATAAATTATACAAAATATGAAGTCATGAGTCATGCAAAATAATGTATGCCAAAGTTTTTTTGTGTGCGATGTATGTTTGTTAATCAGTGAAAACAAAATTGAATTTTGGATCAAAGCATGAACTCTGGATAAACAGAGGATAATTTAAATTTTGGAAAAATTTGTGATTTCTATTAAATATGAGAAAGATTTATGCTGGCAGAGCTGCAGGCAACAACTAGTAAACTTGTATCTACAAAAAACTTGGCAACTCTTACCTAGGATGTGAGGCCTTCACAACATACTTCCCCGGTATGACGGGTGTGAAGTGGAAGTCTCCGCCCACAGTGGTGTGGGTGTGTCGGGTGTCTCCCTGCTCATTCACAAGCTGCACCTGGATCCCACTGGGGCCTTGCTTCTGACCCGCCGTCAGAACCCGCCCAGTGATGCCTGGGACAAACAGTAGTCTTACTCATTAAACTAGCCTAAATACATTGTGGGAAGCAATTCAGCAAACTGGTCCAGCATTACTTCATATTTTTCTTTTTTTATCCTTAAAAGGCTTGGCGCTTGACCACAATCACCCCTGATGAAAGCAATAATGAGGACTAGGGTGAAGCATGCTTGTCTAGAAAATGCCAATTCACTTTTCTTTTTCTCAGCAAACCCTTTCATTTGATGTCGATACCATGAGAGAGTACATAAAAGAACTACCCTGTCATCTTGGTTGATTTAATTGTAAAGCTTGTGAACAATAAATATAATATTTATTGTTATTATTATTATATTTAGGGCCTGTTACACAATCACAAGCTAAACTTTATCTAATGAATAAACTTGATGTTTTGACAGATTCCCAATACAAAAATGGTCACGACATCAAATATATTCGCTAGATAAAGTTTATGTAGTGATTGTGAAACAGGTCCTTATCATATTGGATATTTATTATTTTTTAATGAAGTCACTTATTTTAGCTATCCATGCATGTATACAGAATTTCACTTCAGTTGGTTTAATATAATATTATCTGGTTTAAAATTCAGTTGCAAGTTAAACAAGTTTTTATCTAAACGTACATACAAACTTTGCAACTACATAATATAAAATAATAAATATAATATCAGGACATTACATACATTGCAATCTAGCCCCAAAGTAAGCAATAGCTTGTGTTTATGGGTACTAGATAAGTGATAAATATATATACATTTTAAATTCCATAAATATAAAGTATTTTGAAAAATATATTTTAACAATATTATGTATTTCTACATCCAAAATTAATCACACTTCTCAATAGCTGAAGGATCAAAATATCCATAACTTGAGACACTTAATTGAATGCCTTTAAGGTGTTGCGGCCCTACCAGCCTGCGAAATTCAAATTTTATTTAGTTTTTCGCAAATATTAGACTAACTACACATTGTAGATTTATGGCAATGCATTTTGCGGGCATACTTTTTATGCATCTACATGTTTTTAATAGAAACTTTGCTCGAAAGTTCCCACTCATCTCATATTGGTTCCGAAAGATAATTTTTTGCAGTTTCCCAGATTTCGAGCTATCGGGAACCAATATGAAGTAAATGAGTATTGTTGAGCAGAGTTGTTATTAAAATCATGTAGATGCATAAATTCTGTGCCCGCAAAACACATTTCCATTATCCTTCGATGTATAATTAGCCCACTATGAGCGAAAAACTAAATAAAATTTGAATTTTCGCGCCCGGATGGTACCCATCGCCCTTAAATCAATTGTAAAGAATAAGTGATAACAGTCATGCATTAGCCATTCTACAGCTGCTCAGATTATTATTATTACTTTTATTTGTCAGATTATATTTTGTGACATACCAAACCCATTGAATACAAAGTTAATATCTTCTCCCGTGGAGCATGGATCTGTTTCACCATCTATTGACAGTTCCACCTCAGAAGGTTCAAAGCTCCATCCAGCGGGCGGGTGCACCTTCAGCACATACTCTCCCTTCTCATACAGAGGTAGGAAGTAGTAGCCGTTTGTTGGTGCACACTCAGTTTTCTCTTTGAGACTTCCTTCTTTTGTGTACCTGAAATGCACGGAGCCAATACTTACTTACTTGCTGAATTTATTAGGAGAAATATATATATTTTTTTCTTTAAATGATCAATGACCATGACAAACAAAACTAAGTATAAAAAATATTCAACCGCTATTCCATATTTGTAAGGGAATAAGTACTTAGGCAAAATACCTCCATCTCCCTGTCTAAATATCACTCATAATCATCATATTATGAAAGTGCTAAAAGTGCTCAATTGCTGGTACTAGAGCAACAAGCTAGGTATCAGATTCTATTTGGACACATCTATCCATAAACACTCGATAGTTGGTTGGATTTAAAACACTAGTTTAAATTTTAAACATTCATTTGTGAAAAAAACACATTTTTTTATTCATATCTTGACAACGATATAAATCTTTGTATCTTGACCTTATTCTGTTAATTTTATTAAGTTAAAGTGGTTTTGAGGTTACTTACAGACCAATCTCAATTTTCGAGAAATCCAAGCTAGCGTGGCTTTTCACAAAACCACCACATCCTAATATATCATTTGAATAGCATAGCGGCACTGTATTAATAATAAATATTAAAATTAAGGCTCGAAATGTTGATAACATTTTCAAAATTCCAAGTAGAATTGTAGAATTGAAACGTCAGTCAAAGAGTATTATAATTATACAGGACGTCAGTCCACACTCCACAGAACATTATTACTCCGTCAGTCTTTCATTGATTCATTCGACTTTGACACATGACATTTTATTTAAGCACTGATTATTGACGTTTCTCACTCGTTTAGAAGTTTCTATTTTTTTTTTTTAATTAAATGAATGATTCAAACCTCAGTTCTAAATCTAAACACTTCAATCCTAAACTGAAAACCAGCCAAGTGCAATTCGAAATCTTCACTTGAAGGGTTCCGTACTGTACCATCATAATCCTATACCTTTAAACGAGCAATTTATATATATATATCTATATAATCCGAATCTCGGAAACGGCTCAAACGATTTTCATGAAATTTAGTATACAGAGGGTTTTGGGGGCAATAAATCGATCTAGCTAGGATTCATTTGTCGGAAATGTCAGAAAATGTCGAATTTACAAAAAAATGACCCCTTCTGCCATCTATTGGTGGGTAGATATACTACCGAGCAAAGCTATTGCATCATGTGTACAAGTCAGGACACAACCGAAGACTTGGATAATATAATAAAACAAGTCGTCGTCTAAGTTTCAGCCGATGGGCGTGTATTGCTGGACATAGGTCTCTTTACATGACCGCCAAACGCCACGACCTTACTCCTCTTTGCATCAGCGAATCCACGTCCGTCCACCGTCTATGGGGGGTCTGTTGAGACTGCACTTCCTGTTCCGTGCATGCTTACCAGCACTTTGGGTTCCCAACGTCCATTCAACCATTGGTCCTACGAGCTATGTGCCCGCCCATTACAACTTTAGTTTTGCGACATGTTGAAAATCCGCAAATTCTTTTGTGGATCTCCTCGTTTCTGACTCTCTCCATCGCTCGTTGAGTGACCCTGAGCCTTCGTATGAGGCCTGTAGTCGTTTGTTTTGGATCCGTAAGTAATCACTAGTAACTATCTTCCAAATATTGATAGTACTAGACTCTGGTGATGCTCTGGTGTGACTTCTAAATTCTTTGCATGAATCTGACGTTCAATCAAACAAACATCTGTGGTGATATTTTATTCAATGATCCATATAAAAACTTGGGTGTAGGAAATGATTAATAATTAGTTAGATCATAAAAACCAAAAATATACTTAAAAAATACATTTACTAAGGTAACATAATGTAATATTTTATGTAGCAACTGCTGTTTTTGATTTGTTTTGTATCGGAAGGAACAACTTGAATTCAGCTGGAAGCTCATCCTCTGAATACAATCTGTCTGAGAAATAAACCCTCCTAATACGACAGTTTGCATGGATTTGCACTCTCAACGTTTCAACATAGTTAGTGCCGTATGCTCTTCTAGTAAAATCTGCGAGGTTGAACTGTATTTGATTCCAGCCTTCATCAAGACGCATAGGCATTGTACAAATGAATGGTTTGACCCTGGTTGTTGACTGGTAATTGCTCGCTCTAAATCTTCTCCGAACATTCTTGTCATCTAGAACCTGAAAGTATGTAAAGAAAGTTTTAGTTAGAGGTTATGTTTACGTTTAACTTATAATTATAAAAAAGAAACCTATGAGAAAGTACCTAATGGAATGTTGCAAAAACTAGAATTTGCTTACCTGAACTTCGAATGTGAAGTACTTTTTGAGATTTTTAATTATCATAACCAAAAAAGGCAGTTTGATGCCTAGCGTCTTCTTGGGATCCGCCGGGCATGTTATGTACGTCGTGCTCACATTGGTCCCAACTATTTCCAGCACCAGGCTCTGGATATCATTGTCCGTGATACGTTTTATGTGCCCATTTCTCACTTTCTTGTCCCAAATCTGCAAAGGCTTGCTGCCTATGCTGTAAAGAATTGAGAGAAACCCGGACTGAAAAGTGTTCTTAAACATTTTAATACAGAGTTCTCGAAACCTCCATGTATCCACACATTTATCGGGTAGCTAACGGGAAAGTTTAATCAATAAACTATTATACTTTCGCGGTTGCAATAGTTATTGACAAACTGACAGAAAATCACGAGAATTTTGAACATGATCATTGGCCATGCCAAAATGCCAAGGCAGAAGGCTCTTCATTTGTTATCAAAGCCGCGATTGCCATAGCAACGGTCGCAGATAATAACACAAAATCCATAGACGTGAGAGTGTACGTTTCAATTCACGCCCAAATAGAGTTTTGTTTAATGTATAATAATTATTTAATTTATAAAAAAAGCAAGTTTAAAACGGTTTTCGAATTAAAATATTTTTTTTATTAATCCAAAGTGCATTTTGTCACTTTAGACCATTCTTTAAACCACGAAACCTTATAATAAATCAAAACAATGACGATCGAATGGAACGTAATCAATAACGTAATGAGCTATTTTGACAGCGATTGATAATTGACTACCTATATTGTCTATGAGTGACATTTCAAGTTTCAACTTTCAACATTTGACATTGACAGATAAAGATATTACAAGCGAATCGTGTGATGCATTGTCGCATTTCTTGAGAAAAAAATATTATTTTGTTTACTATTATAATAAAAAATGAAGTGATTAATCACCCCTTTTATCAACTACGTTTTAGAATAATGATTTTTGGGTTTTTATTTCCTGTGAGTACCTATATTTTGTGAAACTTTGAAGATGACGGAGAACTCATCAAAGAGGTAAGGGAACTTAATGCTGTTAGTGATATTTCTGTAAATTATTTCAGTGTAATAATTTTCTAACTTTACCTGATAAACTTGTAACTGCGTGATTGAATCTCCTTTTACGTTCACAAAGTTGTATTGTAGAGCGTCGATGTTGATCTATAGGAATGTTTGTATATAAACATAAATGATATAAATTACTTCGTAAAAATTAGTGTATAACGGGTAAATAAAAAGCTCAGCAATTTACAAAACTTATTATAAACTTGACACAAATGTAAACAAATCAAATTTGACAAGCCATCCTTCAACTGTATTTTTTTATATTTAATTTTGAAGTTTTGTCTAAAAGAGTATTGTTTTGCCTTCTAAATTCTGCTGGACACTGGTGCTTCAATCTTTATAAATTACTAGCTGACCTGGCAAACGTTGCTTTGCCCTTGGGGATTTAAAAAATAGTTGAATTGAGATTTAAACTATCCTATCTCTCAAGTTGGATCTAACTGCACGTGGTGTGCGAATTTTATTATAATCGGTTAAGCGGTTTATGAGACCATTGAGGACAAACATTGTGACACGAGAATTATATATCTAGCTGATGCCCGCGACTTCGTCCACGTGGGATAAAAACTATTCTATCTTTTAAGTTGGACCAAATGACAGATATTCACGAAGTTTGAACTAAATCGATTCAGTAGTTTAGGAGTCCATTGAGGACAAACATTGTGACACGAGATTTATATATATTAAGATAAATAAATAAATTATATCTACCCAGTATCCAGTAAATTGGATTATCCAATATTTAGTCTGTTGTAAAAGCAAAGATTTTAATTTGAATGTGAAGATTATGTCTCTTCTTGATCTCTTATTAGCTTGCAAATGGCAAAAAATCAAATATAATCTTAATTTGGTGAGCTCCCATGTTTTTCATGATTATGATCAACAATTGAAACTTATTGAAATTATTTAGCAAGTTTTTCCCTTGATGTTTAGTGATACGCCCATGTCAGATGCTGTGAGTCACAAGACTTTGCAAATTCAATTTCAAAATTCTTCATTGCAATCTTGGTTACAAAAGGTCTTCAAGATGCATTGCAATAATTTATTTAACTTTTACAAAGAGAGTAACAACTGATTATGTCTATTTTTTTATTAAATAATTTTGTTTCATAACTTCCTCGATGTACAGAGGACCTACATGCACTTGTATGGGAGAGAGCAAATTTTTTATCTCTCAATACATCCTTTGTGATAATGATAATAATAAAGAGAAAACTTTGTATGATATTATTATACACATACAGCTGCCTTCAATACTGTTAATAAAGAAACTTTCACGTTTCATGATTTTATACTTATATACCTGTAGGTTTTGAACTTTCACTGCACAACTGAGTAACCAGTTTCTGATAATGCCAAATGCAAACGCAAAGTAACATACTTCAGAAGGAGTTGTTTAATTTTTGTTGGATAAAAAAGCATTTCTTTGATTTTGCATGCTTGAACATTCGGGTCAATCAACTTGAAAAGTATTTGAGTGCCATATTATTCTTTATTTCACCAGTTTCCAAAATTCAAATTTAATTTAATAGCATTTTGAATCTGACTGCCAACAAACAGAAACTGCTGTGATTTAACAGCATTAGTGTGAATAAAGTGATAAAATTATGACATTGTAAGGGTGTTATCTCTTAAAAATTTTTTAAATTTCTCTTAAAAACTTTTGTTTTGAGGATTTTGTATGTTAAGTATATTATGAAACTTATGAAAATTCTGTGGTAAATTTTAGTATTGCAACATTAAGCCCTAGTACTTATCATCATATACCAAAGTACCGTAATGTGCATATAGATCTCAGGGAACTAAAGAGCATAATTGTAAAGATTCGCCCCTTCGTTACTCGGATCCAGGCACTGGTCACTCAAATCTTTTATGTCTAAGGCCCAGTTTCCACCAAAGCGCAGCGGAGTGGAGCTGTGTTTGAATTATCAATCAGATTTCGCCATTTTGACATCTCTGAAACTGAGGGAAGAGGAGATGTGGAAATGTCTAAGTCTGATTGGTTACTCAAACACAGCTCCGCTCCACTTTGGTGGAAACCAGGCCTGAAGAGGGTGCAGCCTCAGCTTGATGATGTAGGTGGAGAACACTCAGGTCAGGCAAGGCAGAACCATTGGTAAAGTCTCCTGGTAAAATGCGGGCCTCTCAGCATCTCCTGGGAAATAATATGTTACTATTTTGCTGTATAATCAACAGTGCTGTAGTGGTACCTATTCGGACGAACTCCACAAGAAGAGATCCTACCAGAAAAAGGTGGTAAAACACAAGGTGTTTTCCTTCACATGCTTCCAAAAAGTCAGAACTAGCCTGTCCAGGGTTCTACGTGATTCTGCTTGGAGTTTCTCTACATGATCAAATCAGAAATGAGGACATCCGTAGATGAACCACAGTCACTGACATAGCTCAACGTATCGCGAAGCTGAAGTGGTAATGAGCGGTTCACATAATTAAAAAAAAAATCAAAAATTTTATTCTTTCACATAGGCCTAACTTACAGGCTCTTGCGAAACGTTATACCGCCTCGTTCGGAAAGTAGCACTGCACCGAGAAGAACGGGCAAGAAACTCGGCACTTGCTTTTTTTTAAAATATATCACAATATATATCATTGTTTTAAACAATATATCACATTTTAATAAGCATCTTGTGAGCAGACGGAATAATTTATACACTTAGATCCAAGGGTCTTGTCTTGTCATTTAAAAATTCATTTATTGTATAGTAACATAGCTCGTAGAACCGATGGACGTTGGGGATCCAAAGTGCTGGAATGGCGACCCCGCACGGGAAAGTGCAGTGTTAACCTCACTATCTTACTTTACAGTAAAACAGCAATATTCTGGATTTGTGAAAGAAAGATAATGCTCTAATATGATTGATTAGCCATTGCCTCGAGACCGATCGCATTACAGAGCCGGGTCATTCCTTAAGCGGGTCACAGTACATAGATGTATTATAGGAACAATGGCCTCTGGATGTGGCATCCGCAAACAATACCTCCTCAGTACGTACTCATGCTCGCGTCAATCGATACACTACCAAAAAGGCCCTCACGACCATTACTATTATATACGTGTAATCGATAAGGGACTCCGTTTTAGGGATCCTTAGGTCAAAAATACTGCAACTTTTCGGGTCCGCGGGTCCCTCGGTTTTTGAGGCTACGCAGAAAATATACTTGTCTCGACTATTCTTACATAGATTTTCTGAACTTTGGAAGATTTTCCCGGGTCGATATCAAACGTTGAAGAATATAATTGATGATTAAACGAACTTACCTTAAGTGAAGTTCTATCATAATTTTGTGAATTCCTGTATGAAGATATTAACATGAACACTAATTAGGTATTTACGCCAAGTGATAGCCATTCAGACACTAAAGTTGAGAGAAAAAATAAAAAATTTCAACATTTTTCATTACGATATCTCACGCTAGCAACACTGTGTCTGTCCTTTCATTTAGTTCAGAGTAATTATTATAAGAGTGCCTTTGTGCTTCGATAAGCTCGGCTTGGTAGGAGCACTACAGAGCACCCAAATATGTATCATATACCTAATATATACATAACTACACAATATTATACATAACCACACAATATTATATATGTAAATATAATAATAATATATATATATATGGGTTATGTTGTCTTCAATAAATATTTATTATTATTGTAATATGTACATTTTTTATTTACAAATTCATACATGGGTTTTTCCACAAAACAGGGGCGGGAGGGTGTTAATATCTTCATACAGGAATTCACAAAATTATGATAGAACTTCACTTAAGGTAAGTTCGTTTAATCATCAATTTTGATTCATTCCTGTATTCGATATTAACATGAACACTAATTAGGTAGATGTTTAGAGCCATGACATTTGTAAATAAGAAATGCTTTTAAATTAATAGAATAATAAGCATAATCGCTTAATATTGAGCAAAAAAATAAAAATAACAACTTAAGTTGATATTCAAAGCAAATTAATAATTAATGGCATAATTTTGTAGAAATATTAAAACTGTAATAGATAGTAAATCAATATTATTAGTATAATATATTAATAATAATATATGTACAAAAACATATATTTTTATATGTGCGAATACCAAGGGTATATTAAGACTATATTCTAGCAATACTGCTCGTATGTAGTCTTGACGATTAAAAGAGGTTTTAAACCTCTTTCAACAAGCTTGAAAATATTTGTATCAGTTAAAACTTTTAAATGCAACACTTGATTAATCGTAATAAATTGAGCTGTTAATATGCAACCATGAAATATATATTTTAAACAGTAAATTGATCACGAATATATTTTTATAAACTTGAGTAGAATAAATATTACCGAGACATATTTTTGGAAAGAAAAAAAATAAGATCAATTTATTAATATATAAGATTAATAAATCTATGGGTTGCCGAGAACTAGTTCGTAAATTTTTGTTCATCTTGACTTCACTTTACGAAAATACAGGAGTAGGCATTAGTATTTTCGTAAAGTGTTGTTTAATTTTATTCATAGCTTTTTAGAGTTATTTCTATTAAAGGAGTTAACAATGATATTTTTATGTAATTTCCATAATAATATTGTTATTTGGGTTTTGGTGTAGGTACAGCTTTAATAAGGTCATTAAGATTTAAAGTGACCTTAAATTATATTTTTAACTGAATAGGGTGAAGTAAGAATATTCTCAAGAGATTTTAAAAAATCCATAGAGAAATCATCTTATAAGCCTATTTTAAAGTTGATTCTGATACAAAGGCTGATGAAGTAACTGTATCTACTGTTTATTCCTGAGTTCTAATAAAGTGATAACAATAGAAACTTAAGATAGTCTGAAAAAGCATGTTTTCTAATATTGTCAGACAGTTAACATCTTATACAATATTATAGTATGTAAAACCGTGTTGAGTTTCTCATTTCACATAATATTAAAATTTTAACTGATGGCATAATTGTTATTCTTTTTCATGTTATAATAATGTTGTTTAATATCATTAATTGTTATTTTAACAGTCACCCCAACACTACTATCGCTGTTGTACTGGTTAGTTGTAAACAAAAAACCACATATACAATTGGAATACAAATATTAAGTAGACAATAATTTTTAAGTTCTTCAGTTTCTGCATCAAGACCATTTTTTAATTTAGCAGTGTTTCAGTTTAAAAATGTGATCTGATTTTTCCAAGTTGATAATTGCAAAAATCAACGAGCAAATATAACATGTAAATAGGTAGACATGTCGAAATGTTATTCGCGATTGTTCGCGATTAATGCTTCGTTGACTTGTTGCGACGTTGAAAAAAAATTTTTTTTTTTGTCACTTACCCAATAATTCCACTGTCATCACAGGAGATAAAAGTCTCTAATCTTCGTTTAATAATAATCAGTTAATTACATACCACAGCTGAAGTACTACTGTACTGGTATTCAAGTTCCTAGTGAAGCAGTGATGACCCAATTTTCAATTATCATTTGACCTTGGTCAGTCATCATCGAGAGCTAAATCCTTGCAGCGGCGTCATCCATCGGCATGAAAGTTAAACAAAATATTAGACTTATTTAATAATGATTAAATACAGAAAACATAAAATGTAGGCTATGTATCAACTCTAAAAGATCAAAAAAAAAAATTATGATACATGCAAGCCAAAATTATGAACCATCATTGTTCATATTATCATAAATCCAATGAAGTATTTAATGATTCTATGATCTTATATATATATATATTGGTAATTTCCAAATCCTTTAACATTTTTGATGCATAGATAACCATTAGTTAATTAGCGGCGCGATCGCCTGAAAATAAAAATATTTGGTCTTTAAATATATTTTCCATTGCGTTACGTTATTCCTAGGTATGGATACCGATATTCTTGTAGATACAGGTACAAGGATACCTTAAATAAATTTAAATAAACATATCATCGATTGTTTTATAAGGACTCTACATTTTCCATATTTAATATTCATTTAAGAAATTTAAGAAATAGTCAATTATAGAAACTATAAATAACTTTGATATTAAAAAATATTGCATTCTTTTAAAAGCATGCATCCTAACTCAGTTAAAGCATTGATAAATTTGATGTAATATCTAATACATCGAGTTACGATGAAAGAATGGTTGTATTAAAAACATGTATTTGTAATGGAATAACAAAAAAAAAATTAAGTATGTTATCGAATAGGTTGTCTCATATTCAATTGTATGTGAACAGAATATAATAGCCGAGTTTTTTGCCAGATCTTCTCAGCGCAAACCCGTTTTTCAGATTCAAGCTTTCATAAAAGCCTGTAAATCAAGCCCATTTGAAAAAAAAATCATTTTCATTTTTAATTACTTAAGCATGAAAACTAACTGTAATGTTAGTGGTTCAATAGTTTATAAATCTTCATAATATAAAACCTTTTGTATAAAAGTAAATTATTATGAATGAAACTAGGATAGTACCTAGATATCTAAAGTGTCATTGCACTACATGCGAACTAAAGAAGAGAAAAAAAAATACACATTAAATTCTGTTCATAGTTTTGAGAACATAAAGAGAGAAAAAAATAAATTTTCCACTCATATTTAAGCACGATAAAATAATATCATCAGGCTCGAATATTTTATGAATGCGGTTATTCTATAAGCTAAGCGGCAAATGTACGAGTAGTAGGTGTCGTTTATTGCCCGTGGTACCCCCGATGGTCCCTCCGGGGTACCACGGGTTGCCTTTTTACCCCGACCCGACTATATGCGAACATGCGCGAGTCCGCACGAGGTTCGAAACAGCGCAACGCTCCGCCAGCACTCCGATCGGCGGCCGCGCGGCGCCTGACATGACAGGTCGACGGAAATGTCAAAAGAGGACATCGATAAGTACTTGCAAGGCTGTTTTGCTCCTGGTGCTTTTCTTGTGGGGAAATCAAGACTCTTCTGTCCTGGGTAAATCTTCGAGAAAAGTCGTCGCAAGAGACGAGTGCTGTCCTGCGATTTGGCCCGTGGGTCCACCATGGACCGACAGGTGGATTGCTCAGATATTCCTCCAGTGCCAGTTAATATTGGATCTTGATTAACTGTATTTCATATTATTGATAAAAGACATAATATACACAGAAGTAATTAGAATATTATATTATCAAATAAAATTTTTGTGTCTCACTCGTACATTTCAAATTTTGAGTAGTATTACTAGTTGATTTTGTAAGACGTTGTCAATGGACTTTTTATTGATGTATCTATAAATAATGACCACAACAAGAAACGATTCGTGCGGAAGACTAAAATAATTGTAAATAGTGCATTTGATTGCGGGTACTTTTCAGACCTGGTCTAGTAAAGTAATCTTGGTTCATTTAAATTAGCAGACAGTAAAAGAAAATATTGATATGAGGGTATATCGAAATAGTTTCTAAAGGTAATCGTTTTGATCCTTTATATCATTCCAATACAGTTGGTGATAAAAAAACAGCATCGCGCGGTGTTCCCAGGTGGTCACCCATCCAAGTATTAACTGCGCCCGATGTTGCTTAATTTCGGTGATCGGACGAGAACCGTCAACCGGTGTTTTCAACATGGTATGGGGGCGTTTAAGCACCAATTTGCTATTTTGGAAGTTGCTTACAAGATAATCTTGTCACTTTTGGGAATGATTAATCCATAGGCGTTGTCCCAATAACCATCCTCAATGTATATTGTCGTGAAGGTCACACTCTCTAATGAAGTGTACCCAACACTGAAGCATAGACTGCAGAATATATTATGTTGATTGACTCTTTTGCAATTATTACCTAATATAGAGACGATAATCTTATTAACTCACCCTCATGTATGTCGTCGTGATGATCACATCCTTTTATGCAGTGTCCTCAACATAGATGCTTTGCAATTATTTTTTGCAATTATTAATACAAAGGCGATAGTCCTCAGGTTTTTCACCTACCAACTACCCTCAATGTATGTTGTCGTGAAGGTCACACCCTCTTAATGAAGTGTACCCATCACCGAAGAATGCATCTTGATTAGCTCCTCTTGCAGTAATTAAAACAAAGGCGATAGTCCTTCCAACTACCCTCAATGTATACTGCTGTGAACGTAACACCCTCTAAGAGGTGTACCCAACACTGGAGCAATATGGATTTTCTGAACCAATAATAACAATTCCGTAGATTTCACAATTCGTTTTGACGATGAATCCGATTATTTTGAATATTTCTTTTCGGATACTTTGATTTCCGCAAGAAATACTTATAATCACTCACTTTTTTATACGAGTTTAATAATGTTGTGTTGAACGGCCGAGCACTAGAACGCTAATGGAAGGACAGACACAGTGTTGCTAGCGTGAGATATCGTAATGAAAAATGTTGAAATTTTTTATTTTTTCTCTCAACTTTAGTGTCTGAATGGCTATCACTTGGCGTAAATACCTAATTAGTGTTCATGTTAATATCGAATACAGGAATGAATCAAAATGTCTTTGTTGCTTTTACTTACGAATTTACGCAAACTGTGTAGGTAAATTTACGAAAAGTGTGCATAGTAAAGGAAAACTTCCACAGTTTGTCACAGTCTCCTATTATGTTTTTAAAATGACTTGCCTTTATTAGCAAAAAGGTTTTTAATTTTTTTCAAGCAGTGTTTGTTATTATTTGGAACAGTTCAGAAAGGTTTATCTCGATCAGGCAAATGTGAATTTTCTGTTACGAATGTCACAGATACGGATTCTCTATGCTTTTATCGGACTCTAGCTTGGCATGTATTACGCGTCGTCTTTCGACGCCTTCGGCTTACGATAGCAATCAATGTACGAACCAAAAGGAAGTGTCCTACATAATCGACAACGAGGCGTTCGTTACTCAAAAATTCTTCACCGACTAACGATCTGCTTAAAAACTAATGAAACAATTTCGATAAAATTTCGATCAAGTACTTAGTCCAGGAAACTTAAAGCTGAGAAGTAAGAAGCTCAGAACGAAATTGCTATACAAAGTAGGTTGCAAGTAAGAATTAGAAGCTTTAACATACGTCTGTCCTTTAGTGACATTAAAGGCAACTCCCTCTCAAGACCTTAAGATAGGTGGTTTTCACGATATTTAGAAACTCTCGCTATCTAGTAGGACCTCTAAATAAGAGAGGATTAACAGTTTAGCTATTATTGCTTTTTATACTTCTTAATTATTAATATTATTTTATGCAGTACCTACCAAGCGCAAGATGCATTCTCATCTGTCCAACACGTCATACTATCGGAATTCGAATGACTCCTTTAATGTTATTCGATACAGTCTTTAAAGGCCTTTATTTTTTCAACACTTTGCAGTTTCCTGTGACTTCGCGTGAATATCCTGTTTTTAAACCCTTGGCAAACTTCATATTATCCGGTTAAAAGTGTTCTTTATATTCTAGTCGAGTTTGATCTAAGGTGAAACAAACAAGCATCAACATACAACGTGATTTTGTATAAGGTTATTCTTTTTCTTTTTAAAAGATCACATCCTTTTCCAAACCGGCATTATTATTAACGTGAGATTTCCGCTCAGATGAGTAATAAGATTTAAGGTTATTAGCTTAGCCTTTAAAATTAAATCTAGTCTCAATGAAATCTGATAATAAGCACGCACTCATAATTAATAAATAAATCAGGGGGCACGGCAGTGCCCCCGCCAAAGTCAAAGCGCGAAGCAAAACTGCCGTACCATCTTTACAGGAACCATTTCGCCGCATTTTCGGGCTCCTATTTGAGAACCTCTGGATAAGACCAGAACGCTGAAATTTTCGCTATCCAGTAAGCTATAATCACATACTTAAAACCCAAAATTTCAAGTCTGTAGGTCATATAGTTCCGAAGTTATGCGAAAGCAAAGTTTTGCATTTTCGACACTGACTGACTGACTCACTCATGATCATCAAAATAGAACTAGTACTTCCCATAAACTCAGAGAGCTGAAATTTGGTACAGAGTTAGGGTTTAATGGCCACATAAAGGGAAAACTATAAAAACTAGGATAATCGAAGATCTGGAGTACCTGGTGATCACTGCATTAATAACTTTGTAATTCCATATAAATTATATGAGATTACAAAGTTATTTATGCAGTTATCTAGAAAAACGGACAGAAATATTTTGTAATATTTTGAAGTTTCTACAAAAAGAAGTGAAATCCCACCAAAAACATTCTGTAAAAAACTAGCCAAAGTCAAAATGGAGCTGCTTGTTTATCTCTAAAAAGTACTGAAATCTAGACAAAGTCGTGCCAAGTCTAAGGTTCCTTACTGCGATTTCTTTATTATTATAGTTAATGTTGTGTGACTTGGCCGTTGAAGACCAAGAACCGCTACTCATTGACGATGAATTCTGGCGACAGATTGGTGCAATGGTGTCATGGAGCACCTGGTTTGAACCCTTGTGTACCCTTCAACGGCCAAGTCACGCAACATTAACTATAATAATAAAGAAATCGCAGTAAGGAACCTTAGACTTGGCACGACTTTGTCTAGATTTCAGTACTTTTTAGAGATAAACAAGCAGCTCCATTTTGACTTTGGCTAGTTTTTTACAGAATGTTTTTGGTGGGATAATATTTACCTCAGATTCTAATTGGAAAAAATGCAGGGCTGAACTGAATTCACCCTATAGCCATGATGGTTTGTAAAGCATATACTTAGTCGCAGGTAACAAAAGTTTAATTTGTACGAAACGTGACCTTTTGGTTAATGGAATCGATAGGTTGATTGCTATACACATATCGTCGCTATGTTGCTTCAAAAGACGGTGAAAATTGTAGTTCTAATTTCAATGAACAACAAAGTTTCTAACGAAAGACTAATCGTTCAAAGAAAAGTACCTAGGTAAATACTGGGTTATTTAGGTACAGTCAAACCTGGTTGAGTGAGAGCTCAAGGGATTAGGGACCAAGATCTCTTTTTCTCTTATAGGGGTTTCTCACTAACCCGAGTTATAGAGTTCTGAGGAGGGCAAAATGACGGGACCTGGCAAGTACTTTCATTTCTGGCTTACACAGTTCTTCGTTGTAGCTTGCAGTGCAATTCAGGCGTTGTTGGCAAATATTGTTACCACATTATTATATTTGCCGAAAATTAAAACTAATAGCTGTAGTAGTACTTTTCCAGCCCACACGTATCTAATTCTAAATTATTATCTCCTTATAACATAAGTGGCAAGATTGCCCACAATATATTACTCACAATTTGGCTATAACTGGGTAATAAAGTCTACGACAACACTATGGTGTAAATGTCATTGATAGAGCTTTTGCTAAAAACCATCATTTACAAGATACGATACGACATCACTAATCACTATTCACCGGATAGTTATTTTTCAGTATGGCAATGCAGAGAGAACTTGCCATGTACAATGTAGAATAATTTCAAGCTGCGCTTGCGAATGTATACGGAACGCGGTCTCTATTCCAGAATACTATTTATAAGTGTTATATAAATATCACGTATGAGTAACTATAAAGCTTATGTTTATTTGTATGCACCTTGCAAAGTGACAGCGGGCGAAGAAGAGATACTATACTTAGACGAGGCATCGCTACGATATTCTACGAGTAATCGTTGAGCGGATTCTGTAATTTTAATTAAAAATGCGGACGTCTGTAGAGCAATGAGATTGTTAACAATAGGCATCTCTTCTGCCCTTCACGGGCAGAAGAGATGCCTATATTGAATAGAATGCAGATTAGTGTAGTGTGAAAGTGGAAAAAATTATATCCCCAGATATGAGTGTTCAATTCAGATAAACTCTGTTCAAAACTTTCAACGTACATACGAGTACTTAAGCAGATGATTTCCAAAGCAGTTTAGTCGTGTCGTTCTCGTTGCCTAGTCCGTATCGTGGGGCCTTAGGGGCCGTCAGCAGTGTATCGAAACTCGAAAGCCGCGTGGGCCCAGAGCGCAAGCTGTGCTGCGGTTTCAGATTCTAGGTCGTCGATCTAGGCTGACCTGTCCCGTTCACCGCTGCTCTCTTTCCGTCCCACCACTGTCGCCTATCGCCTTCAAAATAGGCAGGACGTAGAGTACCATATTGCCTCATAAAATATTTATTTTAGACAAACCGTATTTTTTCGATCTTTGCAAAACATGTTTTGGCAATGGTAATCGACGGTTTTGTGCGAAAGGAATGTTGTTTCTTTTATAAATATGTCAAAAGCTGCTGAGATCATTTAAAATCTAATTTTGTAATCCTAGTAGTGCTAAAAAAATGCAGACAAATAGATAGTACCTAATTAGGTTATAATCGTGTTCAAATTTTGAATTTGTATAAAATAACTACTCTATTTAAATAAGTTAATCTCTACAATCTGGGAAGTAGCGGTAACCTTCTGAATTACACGCGGAATTATTTGAAATCCAAGTGTTCTAATTTTTTAACTGCTTAATTATGTATCTCCATGGTCACATAATTATACGATAATTATTATACCTAATGATAATTACTAACAAAAACAATAATATAATTTAAATTCCCGAAAACAAGGAAATCATACAAATCAACTTTTCAATCAAGTACTTTTTCATGTTTGAGTTATTAAAGGCTAACGTTGGCCGAGTATCTAGGCAAGATTAATGACCAATTTACTCGTATGCCGATTCTCTGAAACGCACCGATTTACGTATGTCGGAGTATTCATCTCTCATTGGCTGAGAGCTGCAAGAGCTAAGTACGTCATGATCGCATGCCCCAGTCCAGGTATAGCCGGCTAAGGGTCATCGTTCGGGAGATCGCTTCGAGCAGCACGTGGGGCATGGGAGACGACATACTCTAATTAACTCGTCGGGGTATAGTTAGGTTCAAACCTTATGGCGGTTGGCGCGCTTAGACTAACTCAAAACGCCTAACAACACATTGTGTGTACTTACCTGTAGCAAAATTTTTTTGGCAGTCAATAATTACGTAACGCAAAATTCGATGATATTATGGCTATCGTCGTTGTTCGATGTTCCTATCACTATGAGTTTAAAAAGATGACAAAGACATGAGTAACTTTAAAAGAAATATCAATTTCAACATAAATTCCTTGGTATGTAATGACTAAAACTGGAGTACACCAAGCATTAAACCCCCGTTCAGTTGAACATCAATTAATTAAATGTAAACTTACATCTCTAATCAGTGATAATTCCCCTTTTTTGGAAGATCATTAAATCTATTCGATTTTAAACTCTCAACAAACTCTCGAACTAGCCTTTTACAGATCGTATGAGAGCATTATTTCATACCATGAGTCGTTGGTAGAGCTCTTTTCTGACCAAGTGGTCCATTACCATGATTGCATTATAAAAGCTTTGTGCAGCGTATCTACTCCGTCAAAGGAATGGCCATGTTGCTTTTTGAAGATTGTTCGCAAAAATATCACCGGCGGAAACTCAGTAGGTACATCAACATCTCAATGACTTGACAACTGGAGATAGAGAGAGATAAATCCTGGAGTTTGTTGAGTTGTTTTGTGCGGTCCTTTCTCACGACCTGCCTTCCTTGTTAATAGCTGAAAAGGATATCCATCAGCGACGCATTCGAACTGAGTGGAAGATGATGTGGTCAGAAAAATAAGGTTTAATTCTCTCTGGACAAATGGCTGCATTAGGGAGCCGTTGTAATCTTGCCTCTAAACTTTGCGTTAATACCTGGTAGAGTGCTACATTCTTACCTCAAAAATCTAGAACCTAAAAACTTATCAAAAGTAATTGCGAAGATACAACAATCCTGTCTGTTTTACCTATTTGCCTGAACACCATTGAATGCCTATAGATCCTAATAATATTATAAAGGCGAAAGTTTGTGTGTGTGTTTGTTACTCCTTCACGGCTCAACTACTGAACCGATTTAGCTGAAATTTGGAACATAGGTAGCTTATAACCCGGATTAAAACATAGGCTACTTTTTATCCCGGAAAAATCCGTAGTTTCCGTGGGATACTCAAAATACCAAATTTTCTAGAGCAATCTATAGCTACATCTATAGATAGATTGTTCAAGCGAACTTGCTTGAAAGCATGTTTAAAGGTTGGAATAGGGAACGATAACGGGAAAAAGACGTTTACCTTAGGATTCATGAAAAAGCGAATTTGACGCGGGCGGGGCCGCGGGCAAAAACTGAATCTATTATCACTATAAATGTGAAAATGGCCACTATGTAGGTTCTGAACATAGCACTGTACGCATCTAACAAGTGTGTTTTAGTTGAAAAAGGGGATATGGGATAATAATGGTATAAATGTGGAAATGGGTACCTGTATTATATGTTCCGACATTACAACTGTTTCACTATTAGCATTTTGTGTTTTAGTTGAGCAATGAGATACAGGTTAATAATACTATGAAAACGGGTACCTATATGATATAGGTTCTGAACTAACATCTGTTTCATTACTGACAATGTATATAAATGTTTAGTTGAGCTATGGGATATGGTATAGTAATTAGTAATTCTATAAATGTGAAATGGGTTCCCATAAAGGTTCTGAAAGTACAATTGATTCGCTATTTAATGTGTGTTTTGGTTAAGCAATGGGATACAGGTAAATAATGCTAAAAAGGTGTTCCTGTATAGTTTCTGATATTAGAACTGTTTCGCTATTAAAAATATGTGTTTTAGTTGAGCAATTGAATATGTGATAGTAATTATGCTATACGAGTAAATGCGAAAATGGATACCTATAAGGTAAAGGTTCTGAAATTATTTCACTCTTAAGACGAATGGTCAAGCAAATGACCTTGGGCATTTGGACGCGGAGCTACCGCCATCTATTTATGATTAGTAGTTCAATGTAGCGTGCAACTGCATTCGGTTGTCTTACCGCTAGATGGCGCATTTAGCGATTTATTTCACAGAGTTGGGCAGACAGAGTTATAACGAAGAGAATACCTACATTTTTTTTCGAATTGTAAATAAATATACATGGAATACCTACCTTATTTTTATTTTATCCCCGTTTAACCCCTATAACATGTATGTCCCGTATTATATGTATCTTCAATACGGCTCAAACGATTTCATGAAATTTGGACTGGGGGTGGTTTCGGGGGCGATAAATATATCTAGCTAGGTTATATTTATACAAAAAAGCAAATATTACAAAACTTTGATTAAAAAACAGGGTGGTCTTTAGTTGGTGACCCGTAGCGGAGGGGGGTGGGAGGGAGGTAAAGGGGAGGGTGGAGTGGGGGGGTCTATCCCCCCAAGCCAAACCCGTAGAATCTTAATAGTTTTCGAGAAATAAATATTTAAAGTTCAAAAATTTTGAGGTTAATTATGATAACTTAAATAATTACTTTGACAGATAGCTCTAAAATAAGGACCAATTCGGAATTGTGACGTTTCCGGCGCTGCGGGAAGTGCAGCCTCTTCGCCCTTGCGTAGCAAAGCACAGGCACCCATGACCCACACTCATCTCCGCAGCCCCGGCGTGCTGGTCGCTTTCGGCGACCAGCCTCGGCCGCTCCGGCTCGCCCGGGGGATGCACTCCCTCCGCGCCTCCGGTTTAAAAAAAACACTCTAGGGGTAGGACAAACAAGCCTGCGTGGTGTCGGGGTAAGGCAATTAGATTTCTTGACATGTTCGTTTTAGGGTTCCATACCAATTTGGTAAAAATGGAACCCTTATGGTGAGACTTTCTCCGTCCGTCCGTCCGTCCGTCCGTCTGTCACACTCGATTATTTCAGTAACTATTCAAGCTATCGATCTGAAATTTAGAATAGTAATAGATAATAGTGACGCGACGTTATAGCAATCGTAAAAATTTGAAAATTGTTTTTATTTTTCTTTAAAAAGGGGGGAAAACCGGGTCGCCGAAATTTCAAAATGAGATAACAATATTGAGTGGGGTATCATATGAAAGGGCGTTACTTGTATATCCTAAAACCAATTTTTATTTATTTTTATGCCTGATAGTTTTTGATTTATTGGGCAAACTGTCGAAAAAAATACCGTTCCCCCCCCCTTATCTCCGAAGTTTAGCATTCGAAAAATCTGAAATAAATATGATCAATAGAAGTTAACGTATATTTTACAGGAAAAATAAATTCAACCGTCTAACTATTATACTTTTTTTGCTAATAACAATAATCCGCCGAAAACAAAGTTAGGTTTGCGGTTTGCCAACAAAAGTACTTATATATAAATTTAACTCGTAAAATCATGAACACAATATTTCTTTATTTACATAAAATTTTTAGTTTTCACCTTATTTCACATTTGCACAGCTCACCAAAAGAAGAAATAATATATTTTTCACTTTTTTTCGAAATCGAACCCTAGTCACA
The DNA here is from genome assembly GCA_963855885.1 of Coenonympha glycerion. Lineage (NCBI taxonomy): Eukaryota > Metazoa > Arthropoda > Insecta > Lepidoptera > Nymphalidae > Coenonympha > Coenonympha glycerion. Next base: position 640,440 of record OY979627.1, read on the forward strand.
CAACAATCGACATGTACACAGTACAACGGTACCAAAATGTCAAAATGTACAAAAAATACTCTGTGATGTCAAATCATAACACACGCGCGCACTGCCAAAATGCCTGTGCGCGGAACGGCAACGCGGCATGAGTTGCGCCGAACTGGCAACGTTGCATGCGTAACTAAACGCCTGATCAATTTTGTGAGCAAATACTTTATTAGTGGAGTTTGATTTACAGTAGGCACCAAAGAGCTTTTATGATAAACTTCTATTGTGCAATACTGTTTGTCACAAATGGACCTTGCATAACAAGATACAAAATAAAGAAACATGTATGCAAAGATTCATGATAAACGGATTAGCCAAACCAAAAAAAAATCCATCTTAAGATATTCATCTTACGCAAGTCATAGCACTTTCTAAATTGTATTTTCTGATTAGTGAGTAAAGATCACCAAAAATATCGAACACAACAAGATACTTCAAGATACGCTTTATAATAACACAAAATTGCTGTAGTTCTCTAATCTGTAATTTAGCTGAAAAACATAGCCTAAAAGACGTCTAAAAACGCATTTTGCTTTACCATTCGTCTTAAGCGGATACGTTGATTTTATTTTCGTCCTTCTCACTCTTATGAATACGTTGGTGGGTTAGGTTAGGTTAGGTTAGTATGCAGCGTTGCGGAAGAATATAACAGAAAAACGTTGTTTTACCTAATTACTTCAAAAACTAAGCCAGTTATTTAAATGTCGTCCTCAGCGTTTTTGGGAATTATTTTTTACCGATAAATTAAAACAAAAATTACAATTATGTCCATCGTAGTTTTCGATGGAAATTAGAAAAATTGAGATTTTGGAGCAATTTTTGGGAGAACTTTTTGGCGAGAAATTTTTATCCAATCGTGTTTCTGAAGTTAGGTAACACATATGCTGTTTTTTTTCCAGAAAATCCAGGACGCCCACGGGATTTGTAAAATCCCGAAATTCACGCGGGCGAAGCCGCGGGCAAAAGCTAGTAAATTCTAAATTACATATTTACTTATGTAAATGTAAATAAATAGTTAGCGTTATATTGATGAGTAGAATAGAACAAATCTTATTAGGTTCTAGTATGACAAACTTAACTTAGAGTAACCTAAAAATTGCAATATAAAAAAGTACCTACTTAAACTATTTTTTAAACTGGAAGTTAAAAGTTCACAATTTAATCATATTTCATAGCGGTTGTTGTGTCTTTGTTCTCATAACAATAAATGAGAAATTCTCATGCTGTTCAGAATTGTATGGGTCTTGTAATCTCATTGCGGCGATAGCGGTTAAATAAACAGTTAATTTTTTTTCTTACTTTTTACTTACTCTTTCGAAAAAATTCTGATCTTCAGTACATAGTATCTCAGTGGATCTACATGAAAATCAGCCTTGTCAATTTAGAGAATAACATGGAAAAGTGACAAATTGCCTGGGGTTTCAGCCTTTTACGAGTGCATTTTCAAGCTGCAAATTCTCTTATAGCAGGGCAGATTAATTTGTTTTGCTATAATCCGCTACTTGAAAAGATTCTGTATGGTACAATATGCAGGAACACTATACCAACATGAAACACCACACACAATTTTTAACACTTTCTTCGACGTACGTTTCGTCCCGACACCGGGACATCCTCAGGAGATGTTGACTTCAGAATGCGAAATCTCTACGATTTCGCATTGTTGATTTCATGTGGGTAGTTTTCCTGCATATTGTACCATACAGAATCTTTTCAAGTAGCGGATTATAGCAAAACAAATTAAAATTAATCTGTCCTGCTAATTATGGATTTCCGCAAAATGACGCCTGTTTCCATTAAATCCCCTTGTATCTTTCCTTAAAGTGTATGACCAAAACCTTTTCATGCAAAGAGGGAACCCTTGAAAATTGGCATATGTTGATAAATTTGTCTTACATCTAAATATAGAATTGACTATGAATGCTTCTCAAGAAAGTTTCACATGTTTAAATAGGTCTTTTAACAGAGAAGAGGTGTATGTGTGTAGAATAAGGGCAACGAACGTTGCTCGCAATGTTTGCACCGTATTAAATGCTTGCGTGTTACATGAACCTTTCCTAACATAAGAAGTAGGATAAATACTCAGTATTCTAGTTTCTTGGGTCAATATTACAATACCAGTACCAATGTGACTAATAGGTCATACTTTTACCACACCATATAAACATTCTTAAACTTAGGCCACTGAAATATAATATGTACAATTATGTATGCCTATACTTGTGCAATCTTAACTCTTGCCCCCATGGAAATGATTTAAGTATTGCATTGACAAATATGAAAAGAAAAAAATAGCCGTAAAAATATTTGCACGTCAAATATCTTGTAAACTTGACCATATTCATAAGCGGGATGAGTCATAATCAAGGCTTAGACATATATTTAGACCCATTCGCAATGCACTTACTCCAACAACGTACCGAAAATAAACAACAACAAAAATAACCCTAAATCAGGATCAGGAGTGGGATAGTTAATCTGGATTCTAGAGTCAATAATAACAATGGGCTAGTATCAACAGGCGTCTTTCGGCATCGGTGCCAATAAAAAGGTCAGGCGGTATCGCATCGGATCCGTGTATTTATAGACGGACCAACACGCTGTTTTATTTATCTGGAGCCGCGAGCCGCCCACCCGTCTCCCGGCGAGGGACACGACACGCCGGCAAAAAACATCACTCAACGTTTGATTTGCGTGGCTGATGGGACACTGGAAATTAAAATGTCAAGATTTTTTATTTATACATCATATGCTTTGATACGCAATGTGAAGTATATTAATTCACGATTTTATGTGTCGGGATGCTATTTTAATCAAACACTATGAAATGTGCCGTCTATTTTCATCATGCATCCATCCTTCCTTCTTCGTTAAAAAGTCTCATATTAATAAAATGGTTGGATAGTATAAGATTGGATCGTTCATCGGACTATCTAAATTCGAAGGAAGCGGCAGGACACAGAAGGCTTTTCGCAGTTTTCGCATACATTGTTTTGAAAACGCACATGCAATAGTGATTATTGGCATGATTGACTTGGCACAAAATTACAACCATTACAATGGGGGGTGGGCAATGGGCATTACTTAAAATATATACAAAATAATTATTGTAAGGCTCTTTATTAATTAAGGACAAAAATATCAAATGCCAATAAAGTAAATTCGGAATATGCATGATACAATAATGAAACATGAAATTGGTAGACGGCTGGTGGAGCAGGAAAATTCTCCCATATTTCTGAGTGTGTCAACGTGAGATGGGCGGAAGACAGTCAGCAGTCTGGTGAGAGACGGCGCAAGGGACGTTCGTTCGACGCTCCGGTCCGACGCCACGCACGCTTCGACCGGTTGTTATGACTTGGAAAGGATACCAGAGTTTATTTTGGGATCTAACTTTTGTTAATCGCTTTTGAATGTTTGCAGCGGACGTGCCGTTACGTAAATATGAATATTCTCCATAACTCATAAATGCTCTGAAAAAGTTGACCAGTGATTTCATGATAACCGTTATCATTCAACAAGGATCCAGTTGTAACAGTGTTTACTTATCTGACGGGTTTACATATGGTATACCAATAACCAAGTGTTGAAGTGATTAAACTATCACGATTCTTGGAACTTTGTGATGTGTTATTTTGTTTTGCGGAATCAACCTACTCCAAATTCGTGTTGATTTTTGTGCTCCAAATACATTCTAGGAAATAGCTTTACTTGTTTTTTCCTGAAAATTGTGGAACACTTCTATCTCTGAATTTGCCAAATTAGTAGAGGATAATTTTGTCCAAAAATTGCGGCAACAATTCTGATCTTCGCAAAGTCAAGATGCAATAGCCAAGACGGCGGGATCGGCAAAAATGAAGTGCCCTCATGGACGCTGAGGGCAGACTCGTGTTCTGGAAGGGTGGTATGTGGGAAGGGGGTGCTCCTACCCTCAGTTGTAACACTTGCAAGAAGCGTCGCTCTGACAGGATGAGCGCCAACGAACGCCCTCAGGGGTGAGTTTTCCACAAATTGCTTACCTTATGGAAATGGTATTCGATGAAGCAGGAATCCAAATTCCCTTGACTTAATTTAGGGATTCGATTTTTTCTTCTAAATAAACAACTAGCAAAATGGTGTTAACATTTATAACTTTCTAAAGGTTTTAAATAAAAAAATAGTCTATTAGCAAACCTTTCATTTCAAGAGCACTAAACAAAATATTTTGATGTCCTTACTGCTCCAGAAATACTCAATTTACTGACTTAACCTGGATATTTTTAACGGCTTACTTGAATCCGAATAATCAGGATATTTTATCCTGATTATTCGGAATATTTTCGAGTGAGCTTGACATACTTCCGGCACCTTAGGTCCTTAGTCTCAGGACTCATGCCTGGTCAACAGACCCAACTGGACCCCTTGTTGACTAGTTAAAGGACTAGTGAGATTAGCTTTATTATAAAGTTTCAACTTTACAATAAAGCTAATCAATAAACAAGTTTTAAATTTATAATATGTCATAATATCATGATAGTGCGAGTGACAACTTACTGTAACTCTGTACAAGGTATACAGGTGTAATAGGTATGAATATAATATGTTCATGTAAATATGTGAAGTGATTACTTGAACCAAGGCTTTACTAGGAAGGAAACAGAACAATAACAACAATAGAACGATAAATTGTTGAAATACATAACTGGTGAGGAAATGCCTACTCTACAATGTGCTCTGTGGTCGGTGAATCACCGGGAATGCTGTTGTGGTGAGCTTAACTTGAATTCTGTAACTCTGACTAAGATTGTACCGTTACAAATATAAAGTCTTAATTGACCGCGGAAATTCATTATGCAGTTTCTACACTTTCGTCAATTTAAAATCGAGTTCGGAAAAAATATGGATATTATAATCCTTATCGAAGCCTTCGTTAAGTCATTATCCGTCAAACTGCAATTGCATAACTTTCCGATTCCTCTGGCAACGGGGGTATGCATTAGGCATATTCTGTATTTAAAAAAAATGGTTGGTACCCAAAGGATGGTGATTGGTAATAGTTATATTATGTTAGTGTGTAAGTTACAATCTCTCTGAACTCTGGACAATGGCCCACTATCATTGTCTGCCGATGGTCTGATATGTCGTTTATATTTTTGTTATGAGATAAAGCATGTTTTTAAAACATTCGCTATCTATACTGTAGGCACATAACAAAGTTACACACTTTCATTTGTCATAAAACAGATTGGATATAAGTTCAATTTAATTTTAGTGTGATTGTTTGAAAATTTTTCAAACTATTCTTCTGTATTTTCTGCTTTATGGCTCTCTACTTTATGGCTCTTTAATACAGTAGTATTAACATATATGTTTTTTTGTCAATGTCATGCCGACGTTCGCAAGAGCCTGTATGTTAGGCCTATGTGAAATAAAGACTTTGACTTCTTTTTTGACTTTTGTCTTAGATTTGACTATGCAAGCGCAATTTACAGTTTTATCTTTTGTAAAAGTTTTAATTAATTTCTAATAATAAGTACTAGTGTAGTACGCATTCTTTGTCGCTTATGTAGTTCACAGTCGCCTGCCTGTGTGTTTATTTATGTCGTAAAGAAACTAAAACGGCGTCGCATTCCTTCCACGGGCACAGATGTGTAACAACTAACAAGACCACATGTAGATCACATCTCCAGTCTCCACTATCTATATCTTCACGACCTTCCATATGCTTTTCAGTATTTTCTTAATCCTCTAAAATTGTGGTTGCGCCTTATGCATCGTGGCTGTCATCGCTTTGTTACTTATTTTTGATCACCACGGCTACCTCATCTGCGAGGATTCCCGTGTTTCCTTTTGTGATGATATTTTGTCCTTTTGAGATATTTGAAGCCATTTTATTAAGTGGGATTCTTCAAATACTTGCATCTTCAAGCCCTTCATTACTTTCGTGTCTGGGGTTCATACTTTATAGCCACTTAGTGTCTACATTTTAAGTATCTTCCTTGCTTATTTAATTTTCATTAATCTACAGAAATATGTGTGAAGTTACTGGTGCATTTGTGTAGCGTGTGAGAGATTTCTGTTTAGTTTTCGGTATGATTATTTGATGATTTAATATTTGACTCGGGTCTTGTCTGGTGGGGGATTTTAATGCATTGAGCAAGTACCACTGATAATACACAACACGGCGAACAACACCAAGCTTAAGCTTTCACCAATTACTTTATCGACCGTTACCATCAGGTGAATTTGCAGTTTCAGCATGGCCAAATCTTTTGCGGAATCATTTAACAACAATGGGCACTAGTTAATTTATATGGAAAATTTCCTTGATACTGGATATTATATGTATGTTTTTAAAGAGAGTATGAACGGGGACATAAATGGAATAAGACCAATAACCAACCTCATGAGATTCGTAAAGCAAGCGAAATAAACGCGAGCGAAGTTGCGGCAAATCACTAGTAGTAGTAATACATATTATAATATTGTAGTTGTGATGTAATTTACAGTGCCACTGTATAATATCAGCAGGGCAGGGGTTAGGCCGGGCGTCGACACGGTGCTGGTATTTCGTAAGGCATTGATTTTATTACGAGTTACGACCACGTTACGACACACTTACCCTTGTTTGCGTCCACCACGTGCGATATAATGGGTCGGTGAACTTCAAACGTGAAGTAGCCATACGTATTATAATACTCGTATATAACGGGTACACAGTATATACCACGATAAAATGACTGATTCTAAGATGATGATTTTAAGTGTCGATATTTTTAGAAATTGCACAGTTCGTTGTCACGATATAACCACAAAAGAAGTTTAATCAAAACTTGATTTAAAATGCCCCAATTTATTGAAGTCATCTTTGCCCTGATTGTTTTTTTTTATTGCGATAGTTGGTGATTTTCATATCATAGCAGACGTTTGCTGACGATGGAACTTTAACCCTCCTTAGGATCTTACTGATAAATGCGGAATAGCGACGGAATAGTTGGGAATAACCGAACTTTGTTTTATCTTACTCTAATTAGTAACTTGATATTTGAAAGATGGCAGTTTTAGGTGTGCCACCGCTTATTTGTAAGGGGTTTACACTTTTTCAGCGTTCCTCTCATTCCCCTAACGCGTGGTGACTAATGACTTATAGGCTATAGCGACTTTGTTGATGTTGTTGCAGTGAGTTAAAGAAACTATCCGAGGAGAGCTTGACACGGCAACCGGAAGAAGTTTTTGACATCATCTGCAAGCTCGGAGAGGGATCATATGGCAGCGTTTACAAGGTCAGTTGTGTTTTACGCGACCGTGACACTGTGCCAACAGCATGGCAAGTCAAGGTGGATATACGTGTAATCTATGAATTTTAACCCAAAATATTAATATCATTATCATGCTGACCACAAACGATAAATATAATAATGAAAAATTTCCGTTTATTATGGACGCAATATCCAAATATTAGAAACGGGTTTGTTAAAAGAAGCCTCCAAGGCCTGTTTCCCCAACATCTTCCGCTCTCTGGCGAGATGATAGAATGTTTGGTATTGCTAACAATTTGTTCCCACCAAACAGGAGTTACAAGTAAGTATGTCTGGGGATCGCTTGGAGTCCAAGTGTCTTGCTTGGAAACATTTATTCAAAGACCGTGGTGGGAACTTTGTAATTGGGAACTGAGAGGCTTGTGACGTCATTTATCGAAGACCTCTACCCTCAACCTTCCATTCAAAAATAGTCACTATTCATTGGTCCTTCATGACGTGATGTTCCAGGCGTTACACAAGGAGAGCGGGCAGGTGCTGGCCATCAAGCAGGTGCCGGTGGACACGGACCTGCAGGAGATCATCAAGGAGATCAGCATCATGCAGCAGTGTGACAGCCCTTACGTTGTCAAGTACTACGGCAGCTACTTCAAGAACACCGACCTGTGGGTGAGGGGCGACCACTTGTATGCATGATCCCGTAAGAGCCGGGAATTTATCCTGAATAAAAATAAACCAAGGTATAATCTACCTCCATTCCTATCAGACGAATTGGACCTATAGTTGCGACGTGAAAGGGTTTAAAATACATCTTCTAACTTTCGCCCGTAGTTGTAGTAGTTATTATAGTACTAAACTCTTGCCGAAAATTTCCCCGGCTATAGATTTCATGTGTGTTGGAGCTGAGCTAGCAGTTTTGATGACAAATATTAGCGTTAGTGTTTTTGTCTCCATACAAAGGAACTCCTCTACGCTTAAGGGCTCAGACGTGATGCTTTGGATTATAATGTTTTCGATACTATAAAGTTTGGTTTGGAAATGGATTTTATACACATAAACTTTATTTCAACGTTGAAATCATTCTGATTTTCCAGATCGTTATGGAGTATTGTGGCGCGGGATCGGTGTCGGACATCATGCGGCTACGCAAAAAGACGTTGTCGGAGGACGAGATCGCGACGATCCTGTGCGACACGCTCAAGGGGCTGGAGTACCTGCACCGGCGGAGGAAGATCCACCGCGACATCAAGGCGGGGAACATCCTGCTCAACACCGAGGGCCACGCCAAGCTGGCCGACTTCGGCGTCGCGGGCCAGTTGACCGTGAGTTGTACTTGTTGTTTGATCCTGTGCGACACGCTCAAGGGGCTGGAGTACCTGCACCGGCGGAGGAAGATCCACCGCGACATCAAGGCGGGGAACATCCTGCTCAACACCGAGGGCCACGCCAAGCTGGCCGACTTCGGCGTCGCGGGCCAGTTGACCGTGAGTTGTACTTGTTGTTTGATCCTGTGCGACACGCTCAAGGGGCTGGAGTACCTGCACCGGCGGAGGAAGATCCACCGCGACATCAAGGCGGGGAACATCCTGCTCAACACCGAGGGCCACGCCAAGCTGGCCGACTTCGGCGTCGCGGGACAGTTGACCGTGAGTTGTACTGGTTCTTTGATCCTGTGCCACACGCTCAAGGGGCTGGAGTACCTGCACCGGCGGAGGAAGATCCACCGCGACATCAAGGCGGGGAACATCCTGCTCAACACCGAGGGCCACGCCAAGCTGGCCGACTTCGGCGTCGCGGGGCAGTTGACCGTGAGTTGTACTGGTTCTTTGATCCTGTGCCACACGCTCAAGGGGCTGGAGTACCTGCACCGGCGGAGGAAGATCCACTGCGACATCAAGGCGGGGAACATCCTGCTCAACACCGAGGGCCACGCCAAGCTGGCCGACTTCGGCGTCGCGGGACAGTTGACCGTGAGTTGTACTTGTTGTTTGACCCTGTGCGACACGCTCAAGGGGCTGGAGTACCTGCACCGGCGGAGGAAGATCCACCCCGACATCAAGGCGGGGAACATCCTGCTCAACACCGAGGGCCACGCCAAGCTGGCCGACTTTGGCGTCGCGGGCCAGTTGACCGTGAGTTGTACTTGTTGTTTGATCCTGTGCGACACGCTCAAGGGGCTGGAGTACCTGCACCGGCGGAGGAAGATCCACCGCGACATCAAGGCGGGGAACATCCTGCTCAACACCGAGGGCCACGCCAAGCTGGCCGACTTCGGCGTCGCGGGACAGTTGACCGTGAGTTGTACTTGTTGTTTGATCCTGTGCGACACGCTCAAGGGGCTGGAGTACTTGCACCGGCGGAGGAAGATCCACCGCGACATCAAGGCGGGGAACATCCTGCTCAACACCGAGGGCCACGCCAAGCTGGCCGACTTCGGCGTCGCGGGCCAGTTGACCGTGAGTTGTACTCGTTATTGTTATCTTCAAAATTATTATAAAGGCACAATTACCAATATTTATAGGTAAACGCACTGAGAGTAGCCTTTTGTAGCGTTGCATTATGGAGAGATGACTTAGACGTGCAACTAATGGTCCTGAGGATATCCCTAGTTTGTTTGTACTCCTACAGATTGATATTAAACATCACTATTTTAAATCTTGAATAGATAGGTTATTGAAAGTGAAAGTGGTGACTCCTGCGCGGGAATCAATTGATTCAATATCACCTCTGCTCTCATAGAAATACGTTAAAATATTATGATTGATTGAACATTAAGTTTACCACAATGCCCTCAATAATCGTCCCTCAATTCCCCAAGCATGCGTGCTAAATATACAATATTCAAAATCTTTGGTTACAATTTTCCAGGACACAATGGCGAAACGCAACACTGTGATAGGCACTCCGTTCTGGATGGCGCCGGAAGTGATCCAGGAGATCGGCTACGACTGCGTGGCGGACATCTGGTCGCTGGGAATCACTGCGCTGGAGATGGCAGAGGGGAAACCACCGTACGGGGATATACACCCCATGCGAGCCATATTCATGATACCTACCAAACCGCCGCCTTCATTTAGGTGAGTTGTATAACATCCGTATACACCGTACTGTAACATTTTACTGGTGGTAGGACTCTTCTTGCGAAGATATTCCAGTCAGTCAGTTATTCCACCGTGAAGCAGTTTGTATTATACTGTTTCGGTTGGAGGGTAATGTACGGCGACGTGATTACTGGGCAAATTGAGACATAGAACTGATGTCTAGGGAAGATGCAGCAGAGCGCAATGCAGTGTGTCCTATGATAATGCAATGCAAAATTGTGGGACGTCATACATCTGGTATGACCAACAGGCATGCTTGTCTCATTCTACGTTATAAAAAAAATACAACTTATCACGATCAATCGGGGTATATATCCAATTTGGACGTGCTGCTCTTTCTGGCGGCAACTGGACTTGTAGGGGAACTATAGGCAGCGGCGAGCACAAAAGATCGGTGACGGTCAACGTGCTACCGGGAACGAAGGAAGCCCTGCATAGCCGCGACAACAAGAAGATGAAGATACATCCAATTTACTGATTGTCTTCTTATTATAGAACTTCAATTTAACTAATACTACTGAATATGATACGCATAACAATAACTGTAAGTCAATGCTGAGGCCTACCTCAACGGAGAGTTGCAGTAATTGTTAAACGTATCATATACGAGTTACCTAAAATCGTGATCCAATTGATAGTACACCCAGCCGATATCTGGGAGACGTGGATTCAAGTCCCGCCGAGTACGAAAGTTTTTGTATTTGTATTCCAAAGGTGGCAAATTCAATCCAGGAACAGATGTTGACCTATTAATGTTTGCGCTTCCAGGGAGCCGGACCAGTGGTCACCGGAGTTCATCGACTTCGTGAGCCAGTGCCTCGTGAAGAACCCGGAGGAGCGCGCCACCGCCGAGTACCTGTTGACGCACGAGTTTATTGGTACCGCACTTTCCTCATACAACTCGGTTACAATATCTGTGGACCTCGCTGGAATGTGTACCCCCTTCCCGTTCTCCTTTCACCTCCCCGCGCTCGCCCCGGCTTGATTGTTTTGTGCACCATATCAGAGCGCTGACACGACGTGACGTCATCGAGCCAGGTCCACAGATATTGTAACCGGGTTATATGTAGTTTGACCAATGGCGTCGCACGTCATACATTTCGGTACCACTGGGCACTGACATCACATACCGCTGTCGGTCGCATATATTGGCGCCATTTTACAGTTTTGACAAATTAAAAATCCGGCTTCAGGGCGGAGCCTAAAATTGTATGTGTGACGTCAGTAAGTGCTGGTCCTTTTATATGTTTAATCAATGAGTTTGACTCACCAATCAACTTTGCATTGCCAAATTATAATGATTGGGAACACATAATAGGGAGCACTCCACACCAAAATGCTAATATAAGACGTGGAAGAATATGGTGTCGCTGATGTCAGCCATAATATAAGGATGCCACCGTCTAGTTCTTGTTATATGGTAGAGAGGCAAAGGGACAATTTTGTGGAACTAACCGGAATCACATATTTGGTTTTTTCTCTCAGAGATTTGCTAATTGAAAAATATTTAGGCCACGTTGAATTTATTTACTTCATTACTTATTGCTCTCTAATTAGACATGGAATCTTGGTTGAGCTAGAAAACAGATTCATCGTTATCGGTAACAAACTCTGTCCTCTGATTCGCTGTGTAGCGATTTCCGATAGATGTCCAAAAAAAGGTGGTGACACCGAAGGCATGACTTTGCAGATGATAGAGTCAACAAGTAAATAATTAAAAAAACACGACTGCCCTGGGTAAAACTACTTTTTCCAAAAAAAATTATAGCCCATGTTACTCGGAATGATGTAAGGATTCTAACGATACTCCATATGTCCAAATCTATTCAGCCCTTCAGAAGTTATGGTGGAATAAAGAAACTCACATACATGAACCCTAAAAACATTACACTCCTTTTTTGGGCAGTCATATAATTAGTAAACCCTCCAGCCAAGAACTATGCCTGGGGACCATTTTGTAATGGTCGTCACTTGCTTTGCGCCATCCATCGGATACAGCTCGTATTTGATGTTCACAATTTTCTTTAAATGGACAGAATTCGTTGTCTTTATCGATTGTTATTTTTTTTTTTACTTTATAAAAGTTGTTACTTGACTGCGATCTCACCTGATGGTAAGTGATGATGCAGCCGAAGATGTTAGCGTACTAACTTGGAAGGGATAAGTTATGTCACCCCAACGGTTTCTACACAGCATCGTACCGGAACGCTAAATCGCTTGGCGGTACGTCTTTGCTGGTAGGGTGGTAACTAGCCACGACCAAAGCCTCCCACCAGACCAGACCTGAGCCAATTTAGAAATTATAAAATTCCAAAGTGGCCCATGGCGGGAATCGAACCCGCGACCTCCCACTCGAATCCGAGCGTGCGTCCCCTGCGCCACGGAGGTCGTGTTATGAAACGTTTTTTGTGTACAATCAGCTCCATTGTTCAGTAGGATACTAATTACGTGTCGTTCTGTTATCGCGGCAGGGAACGCGAAGCAGGCCAGCATCCTCAGCGCCATGATCGCGGAGGCGCGCGAGATCCGCGAGAGCCAAGCCTTCCGCAGCGCCAACGACCACGGCAAGACCATTGCGCCGGTAATCACCTCGTTTATACCTAAGGTTTGCTGTGACACATTTATATACTACACGCTGTATTATGTATTAGCTTCTAGCGAGTACACAGGCCCGCATCCTCAAAGCAAAGATCGCGGAGTAGCGTGGAGTTTTGCACGCTTTGCACTTGACAAATCACCAGACTTATGATACACTAACGCCTAACAACCATAATATTCTCAATCACTGCTGTAAAGTCTCGGTTCATGCAAACCTCGAGAGATTCGATCGGCTCGAACGATTTTCATGAAATTTAGTATACAGGGGGTTTTGGGGGAGATAAATCGATCTAGCTAGAATTCATTTTTAGAAAATGTCGAATTTACAAAAAAAATGACTCCTGCTGCCATCTATTTGGTGGGTAGATATACTACCGAGCAAAGCTCGGTCACCCAGATATTGTATACTTATACTGCACACACAGAGCGGCTCTCCAAGATAACTTTGAGACCTAGTGCTTACTAATTCCAACCCACTGTTGACTGGCAAAGCTTTTACCTAATTTGAGGCACCAAACTAATATCACTTTCTTTAACAGTAAAGAGAGATATTTCGTTTCTAGACGCACAATAAGTCAAAAGTGCGCGCCCTGGATTAGAACTCTCGACCCTCTCCATGAACCAATAGACTGGTTTTTGTATTAGGGACAACCCTCCACCACCCATGGCCCAATCAACCTCGCGGTATTGGGGGCCGAATCGCGGGAGGGCGCCCGTTCGGTACTTGCTCTTGGCGTGTTTCCGGGGCGCCTTGTTGACTCCCTACAAGTGGTTTCCTCTCGCTCCTTGTCCCTATGTGCTCACTCTCCCCTGGTTTTTGTATTGGGTGATGAGTTGTAATGAATTTGTCAGAGCGGCGGCGGAGCGGGCGAGGAGTACAGCGAGGCGACGATGAAGGCGCGCGAGGCGACGCTGGTGCCGAGAGACGCTTCCCTGGAGCTGGCGGCGGACCTGGGCACCATGGTCATATACGACCAGGACTGCGCCACCATGAAGCGTGAGTCGTCCATTTCACTGCCGAACACTTGACCTTGACGACCTCCGTGGCGCAGGGGACGCACGCTCGGATTCTAGTGGGAGGTCGCGGGTTCGATTCCCGCCACGGGCCACTTTGTAATTTTATAATTTCTAAATTGGCTCAGGTCTGGTCTGGTGGGAGGCTTTGGCCGTGGCTTATTACCACCCTACCAGCAAAGACGTACCGCCAAGCGATTTAGCGTTCCGGTACGATGCTGTGTAGAAACCGTTGGGGTGACATAACTTACCCCTTCCAAGTTAGTACGCTAACATCTTCGACTGCATCATCACTTACCATCAGGTGAGATCGCAGTCAAGTACTAACTTGTATAGCGTAAAAAAAAAGAACAGCCGGCTGATTTCTTATGCAAAAATCTAGCCAGCATTTCAGATGGGACATATGAGATGAATGCGATGATACCGCAATCAAAGGTCCCAGTGAATTTTTGGAACTAATAGTACTGTAATTTAAGCTATGGCTTACACTCTGGCAACGTGTTTGCTCGATAGAGATGAATATAACAATATTATGTACCTATCACAGATTTTATGATTGAATATTTCAGGACACGACACAGACCCCATGGACACAAACAGACCAAAGTACAGGCCGCTGTTCTTGGAACATTTCGAAAAGAAGGAGGTCAACCACCTCAACATGGGCACCACCAACGGAACTCTCACGGGGCCGCTGAGGTTCGGGGATGAAGAACTAAGGTTACTAACGTTTTCACATTTTTTTAGTACACTAACTACCTAACAAAGAAACCTGGAATATTCACACTCTGTTTCTCTGACATCAGTAATTTGACATTCGAAGGGAAAACGAGAAAAAATAACAGCTATTCTACTACTATTCTATGTTAAATTGTAAGTGGCTTAGTCCAGATTCACCCAATATTGTTAGTGTTCCAGCCTAGAATTACCTATTCCAAATCAGCCTCTCTTCTAGTCCAGTAATTGTTCCAGTTCTGATACTGTTCCAATCTCCAGTCCAGGGATTTTCTATTTTTCTAACACCTATAGGAGTAATTTACTATAATATATTAATATATTTATAAGACTAATCAATGCACGACAAAATAAAATCTTTGAAAAAAAAAACCTTTTTCTAACATCTGGCACTACTGCCTTTTTTGTATTCATCAATAATTCCATACAACGAAAATAATGATTTTTCCATATTACGTTGATATTTTCGGCTGTAGCTGCACTATTGGTGAAATTTCATTTAAGAGTCAAGTAACTTTAGTTAAGGGCTACTATTCGCTAGTAGTAGTAGTAATGCTAGCTGTAAGATGAAAAAATAATTTAATAAATAAAACTTGTAGTGAGTACACACTTCTACTTTGTGCGCAGGGTGGTCGGAGACAGCGAGGACGGCGGTGCAGAAAGCGTGGCCGGAGCGGGAGACGGCGCGAGCGGCGCGCCGGCGGGCGTGCCCTTACAGAGGGCGCTGCTGGAGGAGGGCAACTTCGAATTCGTAAGTCAACTGCACGTCGTCACTCTGCTCGCGCTGCACTCGCGTAAGTCGACGCGCCGCCGTGCGCGCCCAGTGCCCGCCGGTGTGCCCTGTGTGTGTGCCCCAACGCCTACACCGTGTGTCTATAACTCCCATAAATTGTTGTTGCGCTGGAATATTAATGCCTACCAGACTAATGGTATTTTATTTTAAACCCAGAGCCGCCAGCTGGCGAACCGTTGCGTCCACGTAGGAGTGGCGAAATAAAGTGGGCTTCATATCGCAACAGTTGTTTAATTTATACTAAAGAGAAATATTTTCATTTCTTACTATGCCACACCCTACAAAGTATATGTACTAGAATTGCCTGATGCTTCCACCACCTGGGCAATTATTGCCCAAGGGACAATAATTGAGACAAGTTGTTCTTGTCCAAAATATTGATAATCTTATATACACTCATAAATATAGTATTTGAGTGTTTGACTCCGATAATTATTGACAGTTTAACAACACATTCATCACAGTACGGCCGATGCGCTAACAAGTGGCTTGCTCTAATTTTTGTTTAGTTTGTTAATAAATCAGTGTTGTGTTGAATATATTTTTAACCCAACTGTAATATTTTGTTTAGATAAACATAATCCTAACTCTCTCTCTCCTTAGTGTGGGGTTCGTTGTAAAACTCGTAAGCTTAGTTCTAAGTCGACAAATGGTTATCACTATTATAATTTGTCATAAGTGCTGTAAGTTAGATCTATGTCATAAAAGGACTTTGAATCTTTCCATATAAACAACCAATATAACCAATGGTGACCAATATCCCTATCTGCGTTTATTCAGTTTTCACAGAAATCTTTTTTCAAGTACATACGTATTCAAGTTTGAAATATCCTCATTATGGTATATTTAATATATTTATTCTAGTAGGTACTACGATAAATACTTTAGCTGTAACAGCGGTATGCTTCCGCAGCTGTCGTTCCTGTCGGAGGGGGAGCTGGAGGCGTGCATGGCGCGGCTGGACGCGGAGATGGAGGCGGAGATCGAGCGCCTGCACCAGCGCTACGAGCGCAAGCGCCGCCCCATCCTCGACGCCATCTCGCTCAAGCGCAAGCGCCAGCAGAACTTCTAGCCGCCACGCTGTGAACACACACATACACCCGCACGACTCGCATACGCCTCCGTGAAATTAGGCGATGCGGAGAATGACTATCAGAGATACGATCGAGAACTTCTAGCCATCGCGCTTTCCATACATTTCCTCGGCTGTCGCTTGCATACCGCTCATAGCACCGACCAATGCCAGTTACGATAGACAACTGCTTGTGTCGCGCTGTAATTGTGCGAAATATGGGCCGGGCCGTGGCCTCTTTCACAACGTTAAAAATACTTGAAGTTTCACGAAGTGTAAGGCGCTATGAATTAAATTACCATCGATGTGATTGAACTAAACTTCATCACGCGTGGTGTTTCGCATTCATTCTGTAATGGCTTATGATTTCGGATATTAACATTATTTAGTCTTAACATTATTTAAGTCGGCCTAACATTATTTGTGAACTGCAAAGTTGCAGTAAATTTTTAGGAGCTTTTTTAAAGTAGACGTGCCAAATTGAGTATGAACTCATGTTCCTATACCAATAAAGTGTTATTTGGCATGATAATATTTGAGCAGCAAAACCGAATTGCTCATTAATCAAAAATGGCGAAATGACAAATTAAATTTTTACGTCACTTTTTTTAATAGATATACATGATCAAGCTTAGAAATATTAAAATCCAATTTCTTAAAAAAGAAAAGGGTATTTCCATTTCGCCGGAAAATGTCAATGCAAAGCATTTAACTGTTTTTATTTATTTATAGTAATTACCAACTACTTATAAATATCCGCCTCGACTGATTGGAACTTTCACAGCTAAATAATACATACAAGGCCAAATATTGCATTTGAGCGCAAAACGTGTGTAAATTGTAAAAAATGGAGACGAAACCTCCATAACACTTTATGGCCTTCTCTGATGATGCAATCTTATCGCAAATTGACTTCAAAAATGATTGCACTGTCATAGAATTGCCCCGAACATAATTATGAAGCATCCAAACACAATAGGCACAAATCGGATATCTGAAATTGGTTGGTTATTCTGCGCTATTTATTGTTTATGGGAGGTCCCGGGTCTAATTCACGGTTCGAGTCTATTTGAAAAAAAGTTCTACTACCTACCTGATCTGGCTTTGTCATGAGAGCAGCCTAATAGAATTAAAGGACATGGCCGAAACTTGTATGGAGCTGTGCCCTGGAAAAAAAATATGCATGGCCATCGACAAACAGTACGTCATAATAAAGCTTATAATTATGTCTTTACAATCGTTTAATTTTTGTAATCAGAAAACTAGCGAGAGATATAATATTAGCATAACAACTTGCAACAAAATGCGCCTAAATATTTTAAACAGCAATGATTTTTTATTAAAATATCATGCGTATTGTTTGTGAACTAATTATTTTTTCATAATACAAAGCTTAGAAAATGCGAGTAAACATTTTGAACCGCAATTTGAATAAAAAAATCATTGCTGTTTAAAATATTTAGGCGCATTTTGTTGCAAGTTGTTATGCTAATATTATGTCTCGCTAGTTTTCTGATTATAAAAATTAAAAGATTGTAAAGACATAATTATAAGCTTTAATATGACGTACTGTTTGTCAATGGCCATGGATATTTTTTTTCGAGGGCAGAATCCGGCCATGTCATTTTAAAAGATTTTTTTTACATGCATAGTTTGAAAGTAACACGTGGAAGTTATTTAGAATCTAGTCTGATGGAAACATATTCTGTTTGGGTGTTTCATAATAAGGTCTCGGTGCGACCGTGGGCCGTTTTAGGCTAAGTTGTTAAATTAATTTAGTGTATATTTTGATTTGTGTGTAAGGTTGCCGAGACATATCCGCGTAGATTGAACGCTTGGGCTGCCCGCTAGATGGCGTTGATTGTTAATTTTCTAACTACCCTCACAAGCACAAAAACCAATTTTGTACTGAGTTTTTATATAACTTACGCATATTTTAGACCAATATGCAAAATTAAATACCTTTTACATTTATTGGTCTGCAATTTTTTACTTATACTACTACTACTATCAGCCTATGTAGGTCCACTGCTGGACATAGGCCTTTCCGAGAGCGCGCCACCACACACGGTCCTCCGCCTTCCTCATCCACCCGCTACCAGCGACCTTTTTCAGGTCGTCGGTCCAGCGGGCAGGAGGTCGTCCCACGCTGCGCTTACCGGTACGCGGTCTCCACTCCAGAACACGTCTGCCCCAACGGCCGTCGGTTCTGCGACAGATATGGCCCGCCCACTGCCACTTCAGCTTGCTAATCCGTTGGGCTATGTCGGTTACTTTGGTTCTCCTACGGATGTCCTCGTTGCGGATTTTATCCCTTAGAGAGACACCCAGCATAGCCCTCTCCGTAGCACGCTGAGCGACTTTGAACTTGTGGACAAGACCTACTGTGAGTGTCCACGTTTCTGCTCCGTATGTCATGACCGGTAAGACGCAGGCGTTGAAGACTTTTGTCTTTAGGCATTGGGGTATCGGCGAGTTGAAGACTTGACGCAGTTTTCCAAATGCTGCCCATCCCAGCTGAATTCTTCTGACAGCTTCCTTGTCGAAGCAATTTTTTACTTAAAAAACAATATAGAAAGTTTTAATAAATATCATTGTTTCAAGCCATCTAGCTGATAGTCAAAAGTACATTTTCTTTAGTTTCAATAAACTAAAAGGAGATATATGTACAATAAATGTACTTTGTAGTATATTGTTATACATGACAATATTACCTAATGTATATAGAATAGCAAATAAATTAATTACTTATAGTTAATATGATTTCAATACGTATGCCATTGTGAGAACGTTTTTTCGATTTCGTGAGAACAAAAAGAGAGGAAAATTGTTCTCACTGTAAGTGGTAATATATTTAATTTACAAAATAATAATTAATATTTTGTTTGGTAGTTGATTTGTTACTGCGATTTATTTAGTTTAATTTTAAGTTCCTTGCGTTTGGATCTCAGACTTGTTTCATCTCGCTGTATTTTAAATATTAGATTACATTCACTCACATCATTGTCTTTTGTCACAGTCAAGGAAATATATAGTTACGAAATATCGTATTTTCAAACACATATTTATATCGGATTCTATCAATGTATTTTCAAATACATTGATAGAATCCGACTTAAATCAACCTTTCGGAACTGTATGCTTGTACGAGTATAACTGTTTAATAATAATGTAACTTTCGTAGTGGGTTGTGAGATTTTTGAGTCAAAAGTATTTCTAAAGTTTACGCATAATTCACTTTTTTGTCAGTAGGGTGACAGTTTGCATCTTACTGATTATATTAGACTGTGTATAGAGTTAAAACGTTTGGTAGGACAAAGTTTTTATGACCAGAATATAAAATTTCTCTTTGAACAAGGATCATTATGACGATATTATACTATCAAGTAGCTGTTATGTTAAAATTGCGATAAAATAGATGGGTGAAAGCCTTGATATTCAGAAAATGTTCTGATTAGAAAACTCCCAAAAGGGCAAGGTTTTTGCTTATATAATACAATACAATATTGACTGCTATGTCTTTATCATCCACTTCGTGATGTTGTCTTACACAATGGAAAATGTCTTGTCCCAGTAGTCTGTTTGTTTTTTTTTTTATTTTTATTATAATATTGTCCCCTTTCATAGAGAGGGAATTTATCTATCTAATATTATTATGGCTATACATTATTATCATTATTTTCAATTTAAAATGTCGAACATGACGCAAAGCCTGAAGTACACAGAACAGGTAGTCTGTTTGTTAGCTGCAACTTACAGTACCTCCTTGATTAAAAGCACTATTATTGTAATGAAATGAAATGAAATGAAATTCTTATTTCACATAGGCTTAGATATAAGCTCTTATGAAATGTCAAGACTCTACCGCCAGGTTCGGAAAGCAGGTTTGCACCGAGAAGAACTGGCAAGAAACTCGGTACTTGCTCTTTTCAAAAAAATGTCTCAATATACAATTTTTAGTACATAGTATGAAACAATATTTTTAAGATATCTCGTGAGGAGATGGAAGCATATCACTATCGTTCCAAGAATCTTTGTTATATTAAAAAATTCTTCAATGGTGTGGTAACTAGTAACCCTGATTTATTTGATGTTTTTGCCTGTATCTTTAATCTTTTATTGACAGTTGTTTAGCTACTAAAAGATAGTCATAGTTTGTTTAACCAGACTAATAACTACTGCGGAAACGACATTTTGGCGTTTAGTGCTGATTGTTTTACTGGTTTTACATGTATTTTTTTCATACCAGAGATAACTCTTTGTGTTACTATCGTCGTGATGGCCCTTGCCTATACCACGCCTGTACAGAGTGTATTTTGCTAATAAATTCTCCTCCATCGAGTTAAATAATATTATTATGAAGTAACAAATTTTTAGAAGTGCCATTAAGTGTAAGATAATAGTATTTTCGTACATTCGAGCAATAGATGTAAATGACAAATTTAGAAATGTTTATTAATTATGAATTATTATCGAGGATTGGTCGGTTCGCGCCGCTTGCGATTGAATTAGTCACAATAATTTTGATTTATTTATATTATGTACCCTCAAATACTGAAAATCACTACTTATTTTTATTGTAACATACTCGTAATATTTATGAGAGCATTTTCATTTTTTGCCAATATTTACTTTTCAGTATCCAGCCGATATACAATTTTCAAGCTTTATTTTTGTCTTGATTTATGCAAAGATTTAAAAGATTTATTTTTGTGTATTTTATATGATTTTTCTTAACTTATTTATAATATTGGCCTAAATGCAATTGGATAATAATATGTATTTGTCTCTATGAATTGTACAGGGTAACAAAGTATTGGAATGTGAAACTGCTGAAAGCGCATTTAGCAATGTTTTGTTCTGAGGAAGGAATGGGTTGACACTTGACATTGACACTTGTGACATTTTTTTTCTCCAAGACATGTCAGCTAAAGTTGGCCCAATCCTATCTAAACCAGCGACATCTACTGAGCTTGGTATTGTTTTACTCAATTTTTTATATGTTTCACAAAATCCTTTGTACACTATTTAGAATAAGAATCGGGAATGTCATTATATTTGCTTCTAACTCGCACACTACCAATACCGATAGTGTGAGAGAGGTTATTACCCCAAATCTAATTGTTTAGTAAGCTCAATCAGATAAACTATTTAGATCGGATAAACAAATTGATGTGATGGTTATTTCGCTTCTTGGAGCTATCTTTATTATTGTGTGCATTTTTTGTACTAAAAATATCTGAAGGCTTTGCCAAGTTACTTATCAGTTTTATTTCTACGGGATACGTGGACTGTTGACCACGTGATTTATTGATATAATCATTTTCACGTACATCGCATTCCTATACATTTGTTTTCAGTATTGGCGATTGTAAGAGAATAAGATGATAAATCGGTTAAGCCTGCAGTTGGTATTACTGCTTTATAAACATGAAATTTTTAGTACACATAATGCTGGTGAGATTGTAAACTTGACAGGAAAAAATAGTACTATTTTTGGCCCATAACCTATTTTTGTGATAATAACATGAATTATTATTTTTATTTACTTATTGATTTTTTTTGTGATTCAGATTATATGTATAGGTATGAAATTGATATTTTGTTCTTAAATAGCAAATTTTGCTTGAGTGCAGATGGGCCTTATCATAATGAGTTTTTTTGTATCATAGGTGGACAAGAAAGGAAGTGCACTTTGTAACTCTGTAGCCTGTTGAAGTGTTGATTATATCATAGTTGTACGCAATTATATTTTTGGACAGACAACTCGGAGATTAAAAATGATAATATAAATTATAAAAAAAAATAAACATTTTTTATTTCATCATTTTTATTAATAACAATAACTTAGCCTCAAATAAGACCACATAGGAGTATTTTTATAAACGCATACTAATTTCACGACCTTTTTTATTCGTTCCTTTCATATAGCTTTTATAAATATATTCTTTATTTTACTTTCCTGTCAAATCTTAAAGCCAAATAAGTAGAGCTTGTCTACGCTCTCCACTACTTAATTAGTTGATTTAGAATTAAGATAATGCGAATATTAATAACGACAATGAATTTGTGTGGGGGCAAATGTTCCTTAAATTAGGATCTGTATGCGTACATCACAGTCAGCTAGCTAGACAAATATATCTGACAACGCTCTTTGTATGAAACAATACGTCCGCTCCCTCGCGCGTTCAGATCACAAGTGACTAGTTGGACATCTAATCCGAAAACAACGCTTCTGCAAGTACTGACTGAATGACCAATTACAATGGCTTCTTTGTGTTTTGGGTCAGTATTTTAACATTGTTCGTATGCGTAAATGAGGTGAGGGCGCGTCATTTCAGCTTAGACAACCTCTACCTAACACTTCCTATCGAACTACGAGTTGTAATTCGATTAACTCATTCGTTTTAACCTCCCTAACGCAGTAGGTGCGCTGTTAGGTCAAAACGGAAAGTCGGTTGTTCGATTAGACACTCGTTTGGCGATTTATACATCAAACATTAAAGCTTGTTAATAAGTTTGGTGGCATTCGTTCGGTCAAGTCAATAATTTTACAATATAACCATAATTAGTCCTAGGGAATGGAGTATTTTATGTTAATGCTAACACTAAACTATTCATTTTATAAATAAACAACACACATAAACTTAGAGGGAAAATGTAATTGAAAGGAAGCATCTACTCTAAAAATGCAAGGGTTATAAACACAATACAAATTGTTTTCATAAAAACTAAATAATTTAAAAATTATAAAACATGAATGTGGTAAAACTACTTTTTCGAAAAAAATATAGGCTATGTTACTCGCAATGATATAAGGATTATAACACTACCCCATATGTCCAAATCTATTCAGCCATCCAGAAGTTAATAAAGGAACTTACAATACATACATGAACTCTTAAAATATTACACTCCTTTTTTGGGCAGTCGTGTAATAATCCTAGAAACTAACAAGCTTTGTGGGCTTGGTTTTAGGAACTACTAATTTATTTACAAAGATTCATATTATTTACAAGTTATTCAGAAAAATAGGATCATACCTGATTAATAAATTTACTTTTCTAAAAATTCGTTGTTTACACAATATACGAGTATAGGGACGCGGGAATTAAATTGACCCAAAATGGCGACCAATTGTACAGTCCCCTCGTGGCGCCCTCATACCGGAAAATATGTTCCGCGTCAGTATGAGTTTAAGGATAATATACTTGATTATTCCAAGAACCCAAACCACTTAATAAAACATCCTTTTTAGTCCATAAAATTTTAAAACAATAATAGAAAAAAAAAACAAACACAATTTTAACTTATGATTAGATTTAGCAAGTAAGGATCACAGTGAATTTTTAACAAATTACATATAAATAAAATCTACTTAAAGGTGCTTAAATTGATAGGTCTAGGTTAGAAATAGTGCTTTCCTATACTTGTTTAACTTTCAAGCAGATGAGAAAAGCACTATTAAATTAAATAAATTAAAGACTATAATAATAAATTATAGACTTTAAATTATAAGCACATTTGTGATGTAATGTTGCGTGGGAGTATTAAATTCTACAATATACTAACTTAGTGGAGTTACACTCTAATAATTTCTCACTTTTCTTAAAAAAATTAATTAATACTTGATTCCATGTTAAGAGATCATTAAAACATATTTTTTGTGACCTACACAACTATACTATATGTTAGGGTTGGAAAAAATATTTAATTTAAAATTATCTTGTCTATCTCTGCCTTTGTTTTACTTATTAGTACAACCCTAATATTTGGAATGTCCAATATAATACAAAAAGTAAACACAAGTTTCGTTTTTTCGTTCGTTTAACTGTTAACACAAGACTCAGTGCATAGTATAGTCTATTCGCTTAGAATTGGTCTAGTACATGCGCACGGTCGGCGTCGTTTGATGTTCACTGACAATACCGACGCCGCAACCGGCCGCGCGACAAAATGATAGCGAACAAACTATAACAGTGTAAACCAAATACTATAATAACAACTTCACTAAATACTAGTGTCTGAGAATCATCTGGCAGTAGAGGAAGCTGTCCAACACTGGAAAAGAGAATAACATTTGTTAATTTGTAAATACACAACACATACTCTAAACATCTGAAAAAACATCTGTGGTGAATTCATACTGTACTTATGGTATGAGGTTAAAATAAAATCAATATGAGCAAAGCTGCGGACGCTTTCAAGTTATAATTACAGAGTAGAATGTAGATTATTATATTTCAAAACTGGGAACATCTTTAGGCACGTTTGGAATTTTAAAGATAGGAAAAAACCATTGAACTTGCGGAGTGCCACGTCTCGAACAGCGAGTCCAGCTGCAGCAGTATAGTGTACATAGAGTACAGTTGCAGTGCAGTATACTCACAGTACTGCGCGATGCTGATCAGCAGCTCGTACATGTGCAGCGGGCCCCGGCCCTTGATGACGATCTCGCACATGAACACGTACACCACGCGGCTGGTCTCGAACAGCGAGTGCAGCAGCAGTATAGTGTACATAGAGTACAGTTGCAGTGCAGTATACTCACAGTACTGCGCGATGCTGATCAGCAGCTCGTACATGTGCAGCGGGCCCCGGCCCTTGATGACGATCTCGCACATGAACACGTACACCACGCGGCTGGTCTCGAACAGCGAGTCCAGCTGCAGCAGTATAGTGTACATAGAGTACAGTTGCAGTGCAGTATACTCACAGTACTGCGCGATGCTGATCAGCAGCTCGTACATGTGCAGCGGGCCCCGGCCCTTGATGACGATCTCGCACATGAACACGTACACCACGCGGCTGGTCTCGAACAGCGAGTCCAGCAGCAGTATAGTGTACATAGAGTACAGTTGCAGTGCAGTATACTCACAGTACTGCGCGATGCTGATCAGCAGCTCGTACACGTGCAGCGGGCCCCGGCCCTTGATGACGATCTCGCACATGAACACGTACACCACGCGGCTGGTCTCGAACAGCGAGTGCAGCAGCAGTATAGTGTACATAGAGTACAGTTGCAGTGCAGTATACTCACAGTACTGCGCGATGCTGATCAGCAGCTCGTACATGTGCAGCGGGCCCCGGCCCTTGATGACGATCTCGCACATGAACACGTACACCACGCGGCTGGTCTCGAACAGCGAGTCCAGCAGCAGTATAGTGTACATAGAGTACAGTTGCAGTGCAGTATACTCACAGTACTGCGCGATGCTGATCAGCAGCTCGTACATGTGCAGCGGGCCCCGGCCCTTGATGACGATCTCGCACATGAACACGTACACCACGCGGCTGGTCTCGAACAGCGAGTCCAGCAGCAGTATAGTGTACATAGAGTACAGTTGCAGTGCAGTATACTCACAGTACTGCGCGATGCTGATCAGCAGCTCGTACACGTGCAGCGGGCCCCGGCCCTTGATGACGATCTCGCACATGAACACGTACACCACGCGGCTGGTCTCGAACAGCGAGTCCAGCAGCAGTATAGTGTACATAGAGTACAGTTGCAGTGCAGTATACTCACAGTACTGCGCGATGCTGATCAGCAGCTCGTACATGTGCAGCGGGCCCCGGCCCTTGATGACGATCTCGCACATGAACACTGAACCACGCG
Organism: Coenonympha glycerion; assembly: GCA_963855885.1. Classification (NCBI taxonomy): domain Eukaryota; kingdom Metazoa; phylum Arthropoda; class Insecta; order Lepidoptera; family Nymphalidae; genus Coenonympha; species Coenonympha glycerion. The sequence continues at coordinate 666,637 of OY979627.1, forward strand.
GCTGGTCTCGAACAGCGAGTCCAGCAGCAGTATAGTGTACATAGAGTACAGTTGCAGTGCAGTATACTCACAGTACTGCGCGATGCTGATCAGCAGCTCGTACATGTGCAGCGGGCCCCGGCCCTTGATGACGATCTCGCACATGAACACGTACACCACGCGGCTGGTCTCGAACAGCGAGTCCAGCAGCAGTATAGTGTACATAGAGTACAGTTGCAGTGCAGTATACTCACAGTACTGCGCGATGCTGATCAGCAGCTCGTACATGTGCAGCGGGCCCCGGCCCTTGATGACGATCTCGCACATGAACACGTACACCACGCGGCTGGTCTCGAACAGCGAGTGCAGCAGCAGTATAGTGTACATAGAGTACAGTTGCAGTGCAGTATACTCACAGTACTGCGCGATGCTGATCAGCAGCTCGTACATGTGCAGCGGGCCCCGGCCCTTGATGACGATCTCGCACATGAACACGTACACCACGCGGCTGGTCTCGAACAGCGAGTCCAGCAGCAGTATAGTGTACATAGAGTACAGTTGCAGTGCAGTATACTCACAGTACTGCGCGATGCTGATCAGCAGCTCGTACATGTGCAGCGGGCCCCGGCCCTTGATGACGATCTCGCACATGAACACGTACACCACGCGGCTGGTCTCGAACAGCGAGTCCAGCAGCAGTATAGTGTACATAGAGTACAGTTGCAGTGCAGTATACTCACAGTACTGCGCGATGCTGATCAGCAGCTCGTACATGTGCAGCGGGCCCCGGCCCTTGATGACGATCTCGCACATGAACACGTACACCACGCGGCTGGTCTCGAACAGCGAGTCCAGCAGCAGTATAGTGTACATAGAGTACAGTTGCAGTGCAGTATACTCACAGTACTGCGCGATGCTGATCAGCAGCTCGTACATGTGCAGCGGGCCCCGGCCCTTGATGACGATCTCGCACATGAACACGTACACCACGCGGCTGGTCTCGAACAGCGAGTCTAGCAGCAGTATAGTGTACATAGAGTACAGTTGCAGTGCAGTATACTCACAGTACTGCGCGATGCTGATCAGCAGCTCGTACATGTGCAGCGGGCCCCGGCCCTTGATGACGATCTCGCACATGAACACGTACACCACGCGGCTGGTCTCGAACAGCGAGTCCAGCAGCAGTATAGTGTACATAGAGTACAGTTGCAGTGCAGTATACTCACAGTACTGCGCGATGCTGATCAGCAGCTCGTACATGTGCAGCGGGCCCCGGCCCTTGATGACGATCTCGCACATGAACACGTACACCACGCGGCTGGTCTCGAACAGCGAGTCCAGCAGCAGTATAGTGTACATAGAGTACAGTTGCAGTGCAGTATACTCACAGTACTGCGCGATGCTGATCAGCAGCTCGTACATGTGCAGCGGGCCCCGGCCCTTGATGACGATCTCGCACATGAACACGTACACCACGCGGCTGGTCTCGAACAGCGAGTCCAGCAGCAGTATAGTGTACATAGAGTACAGTTGCAGTGCAGTATACTCACAGTACTGCGCGATGCTGATCAGCAGCTCGTACATGTGCAGCGGGCCCCGGCCCTTGATGACGATCTCGCACATGAACACGTACACCACGCGGCTGGTCTCGAACAGCGAGTCCAGCAGCAGTATAGTGTACATAGAGTACAGTTGCAGTGCAGTATACTCACAGTACTGCGCGATGCTGATCAGCAGCTCGTACATGTGCAGCGGGCCCCGGCCCTTGATGACGATCTCGCACATGAACACGTACACCACGCGGCTGGTCTCGAACAGCGAGTCCAGCAGCAGTATAGTGTACATAGAGTACAGTTGCAGTGCAGTATACTCACAGTACTGCGCGATGCTGATCAGCAGCTCGTACATGTGCAGCGGGCCCCGGCCCTTGATGACGATCTCGCACATGAACACGTACACCACGCGGCTGGTCTCGAACAGCGAGTCCAGCAGCAGCCACGTGGTGATGCTGCGGCCGGTGTTTTTGGCCGCACTCCTGTTCATCACCACGCAGCTATTCAGGAAGCCGATCCCACTCGAGAATAGCATTAGGCCGGACACAAAGTAATGGATGCCTGGAAAATACAATCATAATACAGTGAATTTATTTACAAATTTTTGACGACTGCAGGATCTGTTTGTTTGCTAGTAAAGTTCATACCGAGTACATACCAACATCATTTCCGAATAGAGGTTTGGTGTAGAACAAGTCAGAGTGGAGAAGCCGAAGGAGGGCAAACACAAATGCTGTAGCTGCTGACACCTGGGAACATCACATAGGTTCCATTATTGCTGATCCACAGCTTGCCTACACTATGGAGAACAGTTTTTCTAACAATGTTAAAACAATAATATTAATACAGAAATGTCAGAGTTCCTTGAGAAGAGACATAAGCTATGAATGGTATTACAATTGGGTACAATTTGAGTCCTCTGAACTTAGACATTGTGAATGGTAGGTGAATGAAAATCTTTCAAATACTCCTTTTTGCAGTTTCGAATTGAATTTTTTAATAGCAGGTGGTGACTTTTTGCAAAGTCCACCGAGACTTGTACCACAGCAATGTCAGATATGCCCATAAGGCATTTATTACTGTGTTTCAGTTTGATGAGCAAGAGCTATATCACTTAACATCAAGTGAAAAATCTTACTTGTTTCATATTATTAGCTAGAAAAAAAGTACATTTTAAATTATGGAGCACAAAATGAACAGGCTCATTATAGCAAATAATATGAAACTATAAATACACAATCTCTTGGCAAATCGTTTACCTTCATTAAATCTACCATACCTAATGAGCCAATAACAAATGATGCGTAGAACAGCTTTCTCCTAAAAATACACATTCTATATCATAATCTAACATCTCAGCACCAGGTGAGCGGTCTGAACATGTGATAAACGATTACAGGAAGCTAAAAATAAATTCAGTAGATGTTGCTTGTCTGGTCACCAATATTTAAGTGGCAATTTTTAGAATAAATATTTGTTTTTGCTACCTAATCTTTATTTCAATGATAAAATAAGCTCGTCTGTAAATGACCATTGGTATTACTAATACACTTAGTCTAAGTGTGTATTGAATACATTAATATTTCGTCCTTAAATTAATTAGGTAATTAGTTTTACTATGGCTTAACAGAAAATATTTATACAGACAAACAGCATATAATTATGTCCTCTATAAAACACAAGCGATAGGAAGCATATGAAGAAAAGTTTCGATTATGCATTTTTCAATAAATCAAAGTAATTAGCGAGATAAATGAATTAATTACTTACCGCAAACACGGCCGCTACTACCCGTATGTAAACTTTCAATTCTAGCACAGGCATTGTATTAGTTTGCTTGGGCATCAAGGCGCTGCCGTTGCCGCACTTGGATTCCCTTTCTAAGCACTGGCTTCCATTCATGGGTCTTGCAAAATTTTCAATAATTTTTCACACAAAATCGATAAAAATTCCGTATCGTATTTACGCGCTCGACGTAACTCGAAGACACATTCAATTCCAATTCAAATTCCAAAAACATAAACAACATTGTCAGTTGTCAATTGTCATAGAACGCTATGATAATATTGTTTATTGTCAGTGTCAAATGTCAATGTCAACATGTCAGGTTTAAAAATCAAGGGATGCTTGTTACAATTTCAGAGTTGAATATTACCATACATAATATAATTATTAAAATTCATATTACATATTATTATAAAGTGTACAAATATAATTGAACACGAGACGTGTGTAAATAATAATATCAATTTTATAAATATACCGAAGAGTGATAACTCTATCTGATACTAGATGTCGCTAGCAGACATCTTTTTTGATTTTTGATCAAACGTAATCACAGACCAAGGGTGGTACGAGGTGGTAATAGTCATGTGTTAGATCGGAATTGGGGGGTAAGATCGTTTTGAATATTATTGTGATCTATGTTATAAGTACGCCTCACTCCGTGACTCCGCAGCATAGAGTAATAAATAATAGGTACCTATAGGTAATATGCTCCGCAGTCTACAACTTCTGGACGTTTTAGCTGAAATCAATGATTATTTTCAGTGGCGATGGATTATATCCTGAATCCATTGAGATACTATGTCACACATAATAATAATGATTATGTTACTTAGTACTTCTAACCCCGAAAGTCCACGGTGGCCCCTGAGATTGGTGAAAAACAGGTGAAAAATTTTCATACGAGCGAAGCTTAGAGCAATAGTTAGAAAGCAATAAATCACATAAATCAATTATTATATTATTAAATACTATCTACAACACTTTAAAAAGTTTAATAATATTATTAACGAAAAAAAAGGGGAAAGTATTTTTTATTGTGCTGTAAACACAGATGCTGTAAATAATTGAATTTTGAGGCGATTATCGTTACGCCTGTCCATCAACGAATCACAGAGAGACCGCAATTAAAAAACATTTCATTTGTGAATTGAATATAGCGTTTAATACAAATTAAAATGTATGAATCCACAATGTTCACGCCTGTCAACAATCAAGGATTCAAATGATTTGCATATAACGCTATAACGCGCTTTTCGGGATATAGTTTTCGTGTCGTGTCAGTCTTGGAAAATTAATGAATCCTTAATTAATGGTAATAATGGGGGTTTTCTTGTACGGCTTCATTGGTTTTGTGGTATGGGCAGGGATAAGATTTTTAATTAACATGCTGATTCGATGGAGATGTATCATATTGTAATGGTAAGTAGATCTGGCCCTATAGAATCTAGGTAGAATTTGTAAACGACATATTCATTTTTATCTTTTCGGCTGAGTTCGTTGTGGGCTTCTTCTCAGCGACAGGGCGCGTTTGTGAACCCTCGTACTCGTAAACTTAGTTTTAAGTCGTGAATGGTTAGTGACCATGTAAAACAAAATGACGTATCATAAAAGCCTTTGTATGCTAGGCCTATATGAAATAAAGAATTTTTCTATTCTATTCTATTCTATCGTTATCGTTTACAAATTGTGCCTGCCGTTTGCTTCTCTGTTTTCCGTCACCCAATCGAGGGACACAATAAGCTAACGATAACGATAACGTTGAATACGTTTTTCTCACGCAATTAGACCCAGCTATCGGTAACTCACGTGTCTTAATGCCTAGACTTTATACGAAGTTTTAATCTGTCATCTACCATCCAAAAACAAGATTATTGAATACATTAAGGCATTAGCTATCTAGCTGCAGTGCGACAAAGCTATCTTGGCGTGTGCCCAAAATCGGAACTAACGCCGCTATATTTTGATACTGTTTGATAGTTCCACCAATATAAAGTTATTCCTTGGTCTGTGGATAGTTGGTGCGTTGTTCTTGCTAATTATTAGCTAAAATTGAGGAGATATTATTCGCTGGCTGCCTTTGTTCTACAACTAAGTCTTCCTGTCAATGTCATTCTAATGCCAGGAGAGCCTTGGCGGACAGTATGCTAAACCATTTATATTCCTACCCACATTCCGTAATTCTACATACTTTGTGCTAAACCTCTATACTTCGTCATTGTGCTAAACCTATCTAATTATAAATTAAAAAAAAACTACAGTATTTGATTACCGGTTGGACAACCAATAATCCACGGATAAAGGCCTAGCTTGTTTCGCATAAATTCATATGAAAAGTGCATTATCATAATAACTGCAACCATAAAGTATCACATGTGTAACCAAATAATAAAACTCGTCAAACCACAATTGATGGTCGCAATCGATGTAAATTTACAATCGGCAACAACTCGTAAATTCAATTTATAATTGAATCAATCGAAACGCAATTGGTTAATTCGATTTACGGGGCATGAATGGGGACTTAATTGCTTGGTACGCCCCAACTTTGCTATGGCTACAGATTTTTCGCAAATCAACTTTACAGATTTATTCGGCACATGTTATTTTAGCTACTAGTAAATTCAACGCATGTTTCAGTGTTACCTAAGGTGCCTAGAGGTACCTTCGAATTTGTTTTTTTACTCAATACAAGCAACATACAAGTTAGTACTTGACTGCGATCTTACCTGATGGTAAGTGATGATGCAGCCGAAGATATGAACGTACTAACTTGGAAGGGGTAAAAAAAGTCACCCCAACGGTTTCTACACAGCATCGCACCGGCGGCACGTCTTTACTAGTAGGGTGATAACTAGCCACGGCCAAAGCCTCCCACCAGACCAGACCTGAGCCAATTTAGAAATTATAAAATTCGAAAGTGGCCCGTGGCGGGAATCGAACCCGCGACCTCCCACTCGAACCCGAGCGCTCGTCCCTTGCGCCAAAGAGGTCGTCGCTTTATGTTAGCGATAAGTTTCATATTATGGCAAACGTTTTGATTTCTCCAAAAATGCGGACGATAGCTATTAAACTACCTATACCTAATATTATTATAAACACTGAAACCTATTTAAGTACTTATTACTTATCACAATTAACATACTGTAGGTACAAGTATTGCTCGAGTAACATGGTGCTAAAATTTTGTCTGCATTTTCAAGTGCAGGCCTGATTTTTGTTGCACAAAAATCTGCTAAGTAGTCCTTACAAAAACAAATGTCCCTGAATTAAAAAAACTTTTGATTTTGGAATTACTCGCTTTAGCATTTTTTTCCTGCTTACAGCAATCGTTACACGATAATACTGTAAGTACAATTTATTATAATGTGACTGTAAGGTACTATACTTAATAGTATTCCGTGATAATACTCCAACTCGAAAATTTATAACCATAAAAATAATATATATCTTTTAGTATTCGTCGACATTCTTACCGTTGATCTAATGGTGTTCAAAATAATGATTAAAAATCAAACAAAATTTTTACTCAAGCCTCTTAATTCGATTAAAATAATATACCCACCTATTTAATTGAATTAAAATCGTCATCCGAACGCAATGCAATAAGCACTTGTTATGTTTTCTTTGTCCATCGGTGGAAACGGTCACTAGTGGTCAGTACATTAACATGATTCAATTAAATTATACTACCTTTCAAACTTAAAGAAAAATGCACCCTAACTGCCGGTAATAAGAGCTATAGATGTTGTATAGTTGAGTGTCACAGTAGCCCCCCTCGCAGTTAATCGCCGAGCAATAAAACGGTATGGTCAAGCAGTGAGAGCTTTTGACACGATCTATTCTGCTGCAATAATAATGTATGATGTAGTAGGATAAACTTTTTTGATACTTAATTTGGAACTTGGAAAGTGGTAGCAGAGTGATTAAGTTGCAGCCCCATGTGGTAAAGATCAGAATATTTTAAGAATTGGGTCTTTTAGCTGTTAAGGCTTGTCTACTAGCAAACAAGAGGTTTTCTCCGGTTTTCTCCGTGTAACTCTTCCTTACTGAGTGAATGTAAAATTACAGAAAAAATATATGATATATATTGAACCTTTATCTTTAATTGGAACGTTTGAAATTATTTTAAATACATTATTAGTGAATGAAAAAAATGTTCAAAGTGAAGTCCTTTTTGTTAGGATTCTTGTAACTACTTCTAAACGGCAATGAATTTTAGTATTTGGCTTTCGCACAAATATTTAACGAGACTTTTTCCAGAATTGGTACGTTTGGCTTGTCAAAATAATGGAAAAATAAGGCTAAAAATAATTTTCTTAGTTTTCTACGTAAATATCAACGGACGAATCGGTGCGCGGGCGACGGGCGGCAGTGTGATTCGGACTGTTGGACGGGAAGGTCACGCTTCTTGTTACTCTGGAGCCGTTTATTAATTCATATCGATTATTCTGAAGTAAATTTAATAGTGCTGGGATTTGCATCTCGCTTTACACGTTTTACGTGACACTTCTTTATAATAAGTTATTATATACCTATTTATTATGTAATGAATGAAAAATTCTTGTTTTATCACTATTCGCTATTTTGTGGTGTCGACGGCAACCTTGGGATTGAAAGAAGTCAAATACTTTTTGTATGGGGATTAGTCCCACCAAAAATTGTCACGTATATTAGTAAAACTTATGTTGATTTAATTCTTATGATCTTGTGAATAGAATGTTAAAAAGCAACTAAGCCTTATTTACGGGAATATTCGGATATCGAGAGTCCAATGTGAACCTCAGCTTATTCCTACTTACTGCTGCTGTCTCGCAGTTCGGAGTTCGGACAGTAATTGTTTTCGCACATTGTGTTGAAATCTAGTAGTACAATTGACAAAACTGCGTTGTGAAGTTGGGTGATCCATTTTTCAAAGAAATACTTAAAACGGGAATAACATAAAAGTGTAGTTAGGTATTAGGTCAATAAGTCAATAAACTTCTACATTTCGTTTCATGATTAAATCTTGAAAAAATCTAATAAATAAAAATCAGGAGCTGTGGGACAGGGAACTCGAACTCTTTTCGAAGAAATATTGAGAAGACTTTTTATGTGTCTACCGGAAGTCCCAGAGATGAATGCAGTTATCTTTGACAACGAAAAATAATAAAACGTTTCGATATACCTACGCTTTTTTTGTATAGGTAATATCAAGTAACTGGAAATGACAAGAACCAAGAACTGATGAACAGGAACATTGAATATCAAAACATTACCTCTTTTTTATGACTTAATTAATCCGGTTAGATTTTTATATGAAATCAACACCGTTTACTATGATAAATCTGTTACTTATTTTAAGTATGATTTGATTAATAAACGCTCTCATTCCCAGTGGGCCTGTTTATGAATTATAAAAATGCAGGAATCCAAACATCATGTATCCAAAAAAAAAACTTAGGTTCTGACATCTGTGTAATCTATGGTTGTAATAATGTCCAATGTCCGTCATTACTCATTACTCATGTCTTTTGATCGGTGTGCAAAAATCAAAATGGTGTGAAATAAAAGTCTAGAATCATTTTCCAACATACATACTTGTGGTTTAATTTTCTTAGAACAAAGTACAAACGTGCAATTTCTACAGGGCCTAAAAAATTGTCTCCTTTGTCATAGTATAGTATTCTAACAGTCAAGCTCTTTCATTTGATACTTATATTGAAGGAGTGGTAAAAAAAATGCTTTACATCATTTCGGAAAAGAGCTGATACTTTTAGATTGCTGGACCGATATTAACCAAACGTAGCTAAGAACAACTGCACGGAAACTATAGCATTCAAATAAAAAAATCGCATCAAAATCGGTCAATCCAACTGAAAGCTACGATGTCACAGACAGACATACACACATATACTCCTACACCTCTGTTTTTGCCTAGGCCCTAGGGGTTGAAAATGAAACCCATGGCTCGAATTTATGATTTCCGATCGATAATCCTCAATTGATAGTTGAGGCGAAAGTGGCTTTCAAATTTTTGATACACAAATAATACCTAACATCTATAATAAAATCGTTGAACTTCAATATTCAATGAAATATCGATGTAATAGACGAATTTCAATGCCAACTGCCGATGTCCAAAATATCGATAGTTCGGCAACACTATCCCGCATGCACACCGCAGTTGCGAAATATTGTAGCGGGGGTAAGGCGGTCGGCGCGGGGAAAATTTCTAGCTCCGCCCAGAACTTCAAGGTCGTTGGCTAATACAGGGGCCTTAACAGTCGACTTTTTCGAGCATACAAGTTTTTAAAACTTAAATGGAAGGCTTTATCTATTAATTTGCAAGTAGACCTAACGTTTAATTGAAAATTGTAAAAACAAGTGATAACTGGTCTCGACCATTGATGTAAATTCGACCGTAATGCATTTATTTAAGCTTCAAAATGTCTTAATTTCCCAATATTATGAAATTGCAAAACAACTGTAAGTACATAAAAGAAAGTATTTTAGTCTTCAAATAGTGATATACTAGCTGTTGCCCGCGGCTCCGCCCGCGTGAATTACGATTTTTTTTTACATATACCGTAGAATTCCTTGATTTTCGCGGGATTCTGGTGTGATGTTGTACAGAAACCTGTTCTTACTTCGCACGGGTTATCTTGTGGTGATTTTGAAAACTCCTTTTTTTAATAATAATATAAAGTTTCATTAATAAGTAGTTGAAAGATCAAAAGGACGATTTTAACTGTCGATATTTCGAGCCAATGGCACAGGTCGTAGTCACATTGTGATTTTTATTCTGAAACCACGAAATATGTCAAAAATTATTAAATCATGTGAAAAGTTGTACTGGTGGTAGAAATCTTCTTTCAGAGTTTGGCCGGGTACCACTTCGATAAAATACTCTACTAATGAATATTCCCCTGCCCAACATAAGAGTCTGTTAAAAATCTTTGCTTCATCTCAATACAATCCCAAGTATCAAAATGGGCAATGGCTATATATTTCTTTACGTATAAAAAAACCTATGACGGTCAATCGGTTAGGACCAGTTAAGACCTGAGAGTAAAAAACATTTGTGAACCATTATTTTACTCTTTCCATGTTGCGGATGATAAAAAAAGACGTGGCACTCTGGGAATGTTCAAAAAATTGAAAACTTTAATCTGTTCATGTCTCAACAGTGCCATCTTAATATAAAGTCAAGGAACAGTACATTACATGACAATTCATTATTATTTACATAAATTTGGTAGTACCTATCTCCAAGTTTTACATTCAAGTTCCACATAATTTGTAGAGATGGCGCGATACGGTATAACGTGGTGATAAATTCATGATTTTTGTTCAACCTAAAAGTAAAAAATCTTAAATCATACAATATCTTCTGCTAAGCATATTTATTTACGGCTGTAAGGGTACTCCAGTCTGACTTAAGCCCTTACGTCCTAGCCCTAGGTGCTTGTCCATTCCGAGTTTCAAGTCACCTACTTGAACTCATCGATAAAGGTTCTGATGTCTATAATTTTTGAACTACAAAAGTGATGATGATAAAATTTATACGGAATAATCTTTAAAGAACCTCCTTTCTAACAAAAAAAGAATAAATGAAATCGGACAGCGGGTTAATGAATTATAACTAAATATACATTTTGACTTTGATGCCGTCTTCCAGGGAAACCATGATGAATTCCGGGACAAAAAGTATCCTATGTCCTACCTCGGAGTATGAACTATAATCATGTCAAGTTTCATTTAAATCCATCCAGCGGATTAGCCGTGATGCGCGGTCGTGAAACAGACAGACAGACAGACAGACAGACAGACAGACAGACAGACAGACAGACAGACAGACAGACAAAAATGAAACAAATTACAGTTTTGGCTTCAGTATCGACTAAATAGTGTCCTCCAACAAAAATTTTCTAAATATCTTCAATGTACAGAATTCGACCCTTTACAGTTTTATTATAAGTATAGATTTAATTAAAATAAAGAAATAGTTTCACCCAAGTTGTTAACTATCAAGTGAGGTCGCTCCAAGTATAGCGGTGTCTCCTGCTCTACATATCCGTAGCACTCGTAGCAGCGACTCTCGGAGATATGAAGCCAATTGCCAATACAAATAGCAATATAATAAACTTAATAAAGATATCGTATTCACAATGTTTGTGGACATAACTCACGTGACGTGACCAATGGGGCGGACAGTGGACGCGACACGCAAATGTTACTATTTGTTATGTGTAATATCCATCCATCTGCCTAAGAACAGGGGTTTGACTGCGTAAGAAAAACGTATTCATCGGTATCGTAATCGTTAGCGAATTCTGCCTTGCGATTGGCTGACGCAAAATTAAAAAGCGATTACGATAACGATGAATACTTTTTTATTAGACAATCTAGGGGCTATAGAAGATCCTTTTAACAACTGTCGTAACTCTGTGGTGACTTGTGGGCTATTGGTAGACCCTCCAGTTGCGATAGCGCAATGAATGGGCGCGGGTTCAAATCCCATCAAGTCCCAGAATATTTAAACCTAGGTGCCTGTTCAAAATTTATAGAAATATCCAAAAATCATGGAGTTTAGGCATACCTACATTAAACTTGGACGTATGTCTAGTTACTACTATTTGTAAGACAAATATCTAAGTGATATCTCAGGTTTATATTAATCTTTGTGTTAGTTTTTAAAAGTTCAGGTAGATAGAAAGTTACAGTCTCTTAGATACCTATTTGCTTTATCGCTTTATGCCTGTTCCCTAACAGATAGTCTTGAACTGTTTGCTGCTAGGATCACCCCAGTATCTACTAACTATCAGGACACAATAATTATGTCCAACGGCTAAAAACTCTGCACAAAACTTTGGAATAAGCATACGATTACGAAAAAAATTATAGACATAATATTTTAAACTTTTTTTCATGAAATGTAATGTATGTTACATGAAATGTATACCTAGTATTAATTTGTTTTAATTTTTGAAGTACCTATATTTATCGTGTTTTTGGAACACGGGTGTAACATAAATAGAATCTGGAATTTAAAAGTATCATCAGTTTCAATATGATTATAAAAGTTAAAATAGACTATTTAATCCAAAAGACAGGTCCCACCGAGATTTGAACTCGGATCGCTGGATTCAGAGTCCAGAGTGGTAACCATTACACCATGAGACCGGTGCCTGAGTGTGGAAAAAATTGTTTCCACATTGAGCTAAGAAATATTTCACTTTAGTCAGGATATAAGCATCCAACGATTTACGTAAACTTTTTTCATACAAGCAAACAGTAGCGCCATCTGTCAAAATGTGCCAGTTGAGCGAACTATAGCGTGGCCTTACTGTTGGTGGCAAAACAAGCATTTTTTGGCACCGATAAACTGGAGAAAATTTTTCGCGCCGTCCGCCCTGTCCAGGAGGGTATATGTCTATTAGTTTAGTGCACCTTTATTTTTAATATCTTAAAGCTATTTAGTTTGAACGTGAACATGTTAACTCTAAGACCGATCCAACTAGGTATAGGATCCAATATAACAATTATGAAAATACAACTAAAGTAGGCGCTGGATTTTTTCTCAAATAAGTATGTCCATGAACCTTTCTTTCATTACATTATTTTTTCATTACATTATTCGTTCTGTTTGTTACTTTTAGCAGAAAAACGTATTTCATTATTTTTGATTAAATGTTTCTAAATGTTATTATTTTCTAGATACACGAAAATTGGTTGGTACCTACAATATACAGAAATTGTAGAGTTCTAATCAAATAAGTGCGAAGTTTAAAATTTTTGATCGAGCGTTTCTGTCCCGATGATAATATTATTGTGTTCGTGATTCGATTATTGGTATGACAATTTGTTACAATCGATCATATTCGACAGGCGATTGTGCAGGAAGAGTTGACGCCCTGTGCTACTGCTAGTGTAAAGTGCTGGGGAAAATTAGATACATATTTCGACTTTATAATATGTCTCAAACTCTCAAACTCTGCCCCATACGAGAGATAAAGTGAGATTGTACAGTGGCCTGAAGGCACAGAAAGAGTTGGGGTTTAAAATGACTTTTTTTTTATTTCTTTTTTTTTATTAGCCAAACAAACGGATTTTTGGAATGATAGGGATGTATGCTTCTATAGTCGTCACGAGATATCGTAAAAATTATGTATTAAGTACATATTTTCCACACAGTGTTAAAAAAAATTGTACTTATAAAGTGAAATTTTTCAAAAGTGCCGAGTTTCTTGCTAGTTCTCTGTGCGATCCTGCTTTCCGAATTCCGAAAGAAAAATAAAGCTTTATTATTTTAGTTTAGTTAAATAAAAAAAAATACCTACTCGAGGGAGTTTTTAGGTGAAAAATATGAATATTTAGACGCTAATAACTTTTAAGATAAGCCATATTTAAACATTAAAACGTACAAACATAGTTCTTCATTGTATCTGCAATATTTCTAAAAATATGAAAAAAAATTGGAGACACTATATTTACGAGTAGGAAAAAGTTATCGCTTTTAAAATAAACATTTAATTAAGTTGCTAAAATATGGACAGCGTGTACAAAAGATCTAAAAGCGTTCAAAATTCGACATAATTGGTTAGTATTTATTAAAGCACTAACCACAATAGGCGCTAACAGTTACATTTCGTTCGAAAAGCCTCGACACGAGTACACACGACATAAAAAAAATCCATAACGAAAACATCAAACAATAAATAAGAATAATAAACGAACATAATCCATATATTCCATTCCCGGCGCTGCAAAGCACGTGGCGGGCACGCGAGCGGCGCGCGACCGTCATATCACGTTCCTGAGTTGAGTAATGAGCAAAATTGTAATTGCTCAGTGCGGCTCAGGCGATGCTCAGTGCTCAGGTACTTAGCCTAATTCGCTGCAGTGCTCGTTAGAGAAATTATGATTGATCTATTGTTTGATATGCGCTTCGAGATTGTAGAAATACAAGATTTTTTTAACCTACTTACTTTGCTGGCAATACAATTTTACCTCTGTGGGGATATTTTAATTTTCAAAAGTATTTTTTTAGTGTATGCCCCCGTCTTTCATGACAGTTCTAGATCTAGTTTTTACCTACATATCTACTGATCGATGGTTCGGTATTCCGTGCCAGTTGTGTGAGCTAAAATTAAGACCTAAGGAAAACCTAAGGTTTATTACATTAGCCTCTAAATTATCTAAGAAAAAAGTAACCATCGTTATCATAATCTTTTACTAATTCTGCCCGCTGATTGGTTGTCTGATTTACATCAGCCAATCGGGAGGCAGCATTCAATATTCGATAACGATAAATAGGTTTTTCTTACGCAATCAGACCCTAATCAGAAAGTCGGTCAAAATATTATGCGCATAAGCAGTAGGTATAGATAAGGTCAAAATTATACATAAATTAAAGCCGAAATAACATTGAGAAATTAGTGACATGCATGATAAATTTAATTTCGTGAAACTACTCGTAGTTGTAGGACTTGTGAAACTGGTTTCGTAGTGTCGCGAAACCTTCAGTATCATTGTAACCATGGTACCATCGGCATCGAAGCGTTTCCGCAATGCATAATGTTGTTAAACACATTTAATAAATAAATTATTATGTTGTTAAACACATTATTTTGTACAAAATACGGCTTTCCCGAAAGAAAAGACTAATGTGGGTTCGAGAGTAGATTTCAAGATAACAGCTCGGGATTGACTGATAAACACCCTGAAAGCTATGAAAACCTATTTTCGCGACACTAGTTTCATCTCATTTATGTTTTGAAATTTCAAATTAGTTGCATGACATTAGTTTTAAAAATGCGCACGGCACAAAACTAAATAGCCTAGTGCTATGAAATTAATGCATGATGAAGTTTACACGTGAAACTGTTCATGAAACTAGTGTCGTGAAAGTAATTTTATGCCACATTTCTCAATGTAAGCCCTGCTTAATTTATGGTAATGGTATCTATGCAGGTACCTTTAGATTTTTCTAAGTTAATCAAAATGGTAAGGGTTTTTCTGTAAATATAAAATTTTATTAATGACAGTAATAATATCACAAACGCAATAAAATTCGTGCGCGCACGCTTTCCATAAATCTGTAATTACGCGAACATACACACAATTAAACATATTCCGATGGCAATAACAACGCAAACTGAACTCTATGATACACTTACAAAGTCCAATAATGTCCAAAATAATTTTACCAGAAGCTTTTATACTTCATCAAACTGAAAAAAAGCTTTTGCAGACATTGCAAAACGAGCTTTACGGTAGAGTCTTTAGCACGCAATTTAGATTAGTATGCATAAAAGCATATCAGTCCTTTCACACATCAAATTAAAATCGACCTCAGTACACTGTGATACGGTACAATTTAGCGTGTCAGTGAAATGAGGATAATTCGTGAGGGAGTCAGTGAGTCGGTGATATTAGTTCGCGGGCACGTGGCGCTCCCCCGTGCGACCCGCGTGGCGAAGTCTTTCCCACGTCGCGTGGCGCGCGGCCCTTGGGCGGAAAACTGAGCTTTCCCAATATTTACCCTGCTCTGCACTTATTTTAATTAAGTGGCTAAAATTCATATTGTGCTACTTTTATTCGATTACTTTAACATGAAGAATGCAAATCGCAGTCTACTTTTGCATTTATATATTTTTTTTCCCCAGCCTTCGAGTATTTTCATTCGACCGATCGAAGTGAGGTTTTCAAGATAAGTTTTTAATATTTCAGAAGTTAAGTCTGAATTTTGACTTTCAAATTAATAAAATTGTATTGCATAACGTAATTTTTGATGATTTGGGTAGCTTATTAAATAATTTATTGGGCTTTTAGGTTAGATATAGTTGCGTGGTCTTAGTTTGGGTAAACACCATTAAATAGACCATGTAAAATGAAATGACTTGTCATAAGAGCCTCTGTGTGCTAGGCCTATATGAAATAAAGAATTTTCTATTCTAATCTATTCAACTAGTTATCATCATGGAGACATATATATCACAAAACATGGTGAGGAGGTGCACGGCTGAGAGTGCTTTATACTCTTCTCAAAGCTGTGAGAAGCCTGCCAACTGTGGTAGCCTACAACCAACAACCCCTCTTATTCTGAGAGGAGACCGGAGCCTAGAAGTTGGACATACAAAAGGTTTGAAGCAATGGTGATAATGACGAGATATTGTATGAAGTGAAGGTGTCTTGTATACAAAGGCGCGGTCTGTTTGTCTGTGCGATGTTGTTTGTTCCAACATCGCCCGCAAACTTACGTGTCGTGATTTCGCTCGCCTGACGACATTTTGATATCATCTTACTTCACCCGCTTCATTAATTGTGGACTGAGAAATCCCAGTAGTACCTATTTCTTTGTTTTTATTTAGTCTTCAGTCAGTATAAATAAAATTTTAAATCTCTTTAAATAAAAGATTTACAGCATTTTACAGCCCTCATGTCGGAAATACTCAGTCAGAGATGTATTTGTCCATGCTGGTCAAATGCGTATTAGTGATCTTCTCATATCTTTTAGAACATTACATTACGAGTAGTCTCACTCAGGTACGCAGTTTTCCTCACGGAATGCACCTAGCTCCAAATAGTCAGCGAAGATTCAAATTACCCTTTCGAATAAAAGGCCAAGTTCATAGTCAATTTCTTTAATAAGATCGTTGATAGAATTTAGTATGCTAGTTTTGTTATTTGTTGACGAATCTCATCCCATCCCCTCGTCAAATTGGAGTATGAGAGCGAAGGAATAGTTGCAAGCGTACATAATTTCTCCCACGCAGATGGAAAATTTCTACAGAGATTGAATGCCAACAAAATTGCTAACAAATATTATGAAAAATGATAATAAATCAAACTACTGACCTTTATATACTTATTTTCTTTTTATATTAATACGCCATAAGGCAGAATGTACAAGGATAGACCACCTAAATGTACCTACATTCTTATGTGTATAATATAAATGACATTCATTCATTTATTTATTTAAAAAATCCACTGTAAAGTCTTTGATCTACAGCCAGTATCTCCTTACCTTTGCATGTAAGCCTAGAAGATACCTTTTAACGAAGCCTAAAGATTAAAGTATTATCCAAAAGCGCTAACGAGCGAGACCTTTGATAAGTGTCAGTTACCTTAACTTATACTTAACTTTTAATTGAGTTCAATAACAGAGGTGGAGCTTCGTGTTTATATTAGGTACCTATACATTTTTTCGTCACCAAATAAGTATGGTTTCGTGCTTCAAAGATGACAAAGAAAACAGACGCACAGTAAATACGCAAGTGAATCCCATATTCACCCATTCGTTTCTCTCACGGAACTCGGGGTATGCGTCAAGCATTTTCGGTCTAGGTGTACATGAATTTTAAGTCGTCAAATTCTTGTCACGGATTCCGAATTTCATATTACTTATTTGCATTTTTTAAGACCCAGTCACCAGCGTCCTTGTAAACATACTTAATCTTTGCAATTTTATCTTACAAATATTATCTTTAGTAGTCCTACATTCAAATGGCGCTAAATCCATTTGTTTGTTCGACCCAGTTTTAAATTGTATCTTTTCAATGCGAATGAGTTCTACATGGTTACAGAATAGTGCTACGTGAGATGGGTGTTGCTTCATAGTGTATTTTTCAACCATGTTTCGTAATATAGTAAATCGTCCATCAAAATTGAGTGCCAGCTCATTTTTGAAGAGATTTTGATGATAAAACATTTTAAAATATATTGAAATGCCAGGCACGTATAAGGGATAACACCGACTTTTCTCAAAACGATTTTATTAGCGTGCAATTTGCAAATAATCATGATTTTTAGGCATTGAGATACTATGTACTAACGTTTTTTAGGTATCAGCATCAATATCGACCTTATTTATTGACACTGATGATCATCAACATTTATTCGAATATACTTACTAAAAGAAGCTTAAACACCTAACCAGACCTAATAATATTCGAAATATATGCCCCATCAGGCTTATATTATTCTTCTATCGGATACATTCTCGGATTCAGGAAGTATATCGGATGGAGTTAGAAAATTGTTTGATATTAGGTTTAGAAATGTTTTGAAATTTTTAAACCAGCCCAAATTGGATGTCTCTGGCATCACGTAATTTTGTGGCGACAAACAAATTCAGTGCAAGAGGATACACTGTATTTACTTTTGTCCTTCTCACGAATATAACAGATATAATTATGACGTTTTATCTAATTACTTAAAAAACTACGGCAGTTAAGTACCTACCAAAAATCCATTCAAAGCGTTTTTGGATATTATTATTATAAAACAAAAATGACAATCCACATCCATTTTAGAGTAGAAAAATTGAGATTTTGGAGCAACTTTTGGTATAACTTTCTATCGAGAAAATGTTATCCAATCGTGTTCCTGCTTCAGAGCGAATTTAAATTTAAGACACAAAATACATGACGTTTGACTTTGGAAAGTCTTAATTCGTCGTATACGCCGTTAATTCTCGCCAACCCACATAAAATGAGTGAGGAGAGAATAAGCTCTAGACTAGAGCATGCATATTGCCTATGAATAAGGAATCACAGATCCTGTGAAAAAGATGTGTGATAGGAATAAACTAGATGCAAATCAAGATAATAATATAAGTACTACTGAAATGAAATGAAATTCTTTATTTTCACAATAGGCTTAGATATAAGCTCTCATAAAATGTCCAGACTCTACCGCCAGGTTCGGAACGCAGGTTTGCACCGAGAAGAACTGGCATGAAACTCGGTACTTGCTCTTTTCAAAAATGTCTCAATATACAATTTATAGTACAATAATGAAACAATATTTTTAAGATATCTCGTGAGGAGATGGAAGCATATCACTATCGTTCTAAGAATCCTTGTTATTTAAAATTCTTCAATGGTGCATAACCCTGATTTATTAGATGTTTTTTGACACTATCTTTAAACCGGTGCAAAGGTAAGTCCAAGACAGACTTCGGGATCATATTGTAGAAGCGTACACTCATACCCCACAAAGGACTTATACTATACATATATGTATACTAGGTAAGTAGTAAATATTACTATATACTGAGTTTATTTTCCTCAGTGTGTAACTGTCAAGAGTCCACTAACCCACGATGTCTCCCATACAAACGTAATACCAAAATCATTTGTAATTCGTGCAAATTTCCATCACGTTGTGGTGTTACTCGGGTTCTTATAGTAATAATCTATGCTCCTGGCCATATCTGGTTCCGAAATACTGTTGTTAAACGAAATTGTAAACGAATTTAGTTTTGCTTATGGTCTAGGATCCCGCTATACAACGACCTTCACCGAGCTGCTTATTGGATGAAAACTATTTTATATCCAATTAAATATGTCAATAAATATATCGCAAGTGGGTTGCCTAAAAAATTTCAGTCCAGGATATGATTAATTAAGAATTAAAAAAAAAACCATTGTAACATGAACTCCTATTTGTTAGAGTTCCGTTGACATCTTAGTTCAAATTAGATTGGATGAGCGATTCAGGTCGCAAATTAAAATTGTGCATAATTGTGCATAAAACCTACGATTTTATTATCCGTTAACTTTCTTTTGCCAAAAAATATAGAACAGAAATACTTTCCTCAGCCAGGAAAGTATTTCTGGCAAAAAGCACTATTTATAACATCCAATCTAATTTGAACTACGATGTCAACTAAACTATAACAAATAGGAGTCCATGTTACAATGGTTTTTTTTTAAATTCTTAATTAATCATACCCTGGACTGAAACTTTTTAGGCAACCCACTTGCGATATATTTATTGACATATTTAATTGGATATTAAATAGTTTTCATCCAATAAGCAGCTCGGTGAAGGTCGTTGTATAGCGGGATCCTAGGCTATTATATTTTTATGTCAAAGAGGACATGTTTTCTGCTTATTTGTTTTGTTATAAAAACTACACTATCTCACGTCGCAATAGTTCAGGAGCACAGTTTTTATTGTCCAGATAAAGATAAACACCAGTTAATAAAGTAATTTTATATTTCATAATTTTTGGTATTACGGAACTCGACCAAAGTTATAAAAATTTTGATCAAAATGATTATTATTTCGTTTTAAAGAAGTATTTCCGAACCAAATATGGCCAGGAGCATAGATTATTACCATATGAATCCGAATAACACCACAACATGATCGAAATATGCACGAATTACAATATGATTTGGTATTTTTAAATGTATGGAGACAACGAAGGTCAGTTCATTCTTAAGATAGGTAAATGATAATATTCTCTGACATTTCGCGAGATACTGCATTTTGAAAGGATGTCTTGTGCAGGCAGTATCCAGCACAGACCTTCTCTTAGATTAACTACGTCATTCAGTGTTATTGTAGCCATCAAGGAATATCGCAATATCTCAACTTGAGTGCATTAAAAAGCAATTTGCTTGTAGTGAAAACAATGTTACGGAACTTTATTTAATTTTTCTTCCTTACGAAATCGGCTATAAAATATCGTGAAGGAACTATCCCGTGAAAAAATCCCGGGTTCCCGTTCCAATCCCTTTTCTTGTTTACTTTTTCCAATGAAGTTTTCTATAATAATGTACCTACCTATATCTATAGCTATAGACAGCAATATAGCTAATTTCGGTTTTTATTCAAAATCCGACCGTGTAATTTTCAGACATAGGTAGGTAAGTATAAAGTAGTGGTTAAATGTTAGTTCAGGGTAAGCTGTCTTATGTCTACACTCCAAATTTCAACCAAATCAGTTAAGTAGTTTCGCCGTAATCGAGTAACAAACATTCAATCATATGAACTCACGAACTATCACATTTTTAAGGAAACAATAGGTTTGTAACAGGTTTGTTTATTGCTTGAGAAGTCTCAAAGTTCCAACAAGGTATTTTATTAGACAGGCGATCACATTGTCTCCACAGAAGTCACGTTTTGCTATCTGAAAGAAAAAGCTATCGGTTATGTAAGACGGTTGTTTGTGAACACAAAACTTTTATTTTAATTATCAGCCCTTTCCCCTTTTACAAAAGCTCGTAGACCGAGCTTTGCTCGGTAGTATATCTACCCACCAATAGATGGCAGCAATGATCATATTTTGTTTTTGTTAAATTCGACATTTTCTAAAAATGAATCCTAGCTAGATCGCCTTATCGCCCCCAAAACCCCCTCTATACTAAATTTCATGAAAATCGTTAGAGCCGTTTCCGAGATTCGGATTATATAGAAATATTATATATATATATACAAGAATTGCTCGTTTAAAGGTATACCGTATAGGATAGGTATCAAATTACGATCACAGAATTAGATATTATATAATACACATAGCTGTTGCCTGCACCTGTTATACTACTTTTGCTACGGTTCACAAGTATTTTTTATTTACAAATTACAACTAGGTAAATAATATCGTCGTTATAGGGTCTACACTCTACATACGATCTATATTAATATTTGTAGTTATTAGTTCCAATTCTGTTGTGCGAAATCTCTAAACAAATTTGTCGCATCTGAAAATAGGGCTACCCTTTTCCATCGAAGAATTTTGAATAGGATATTTTTAGGTGCACCAAATTAGTTTAGAAATTTTGTACAACACAATTTGCACCATTGAAAATAGTTTGGACCGTGTCAAGTAAAAAGTGTATTTTGTCAATTTTATTAAAATTTATTGATCACTCGTGTGTTGCTGGATGTACCTTCTCGTACAAAAACCCCCTGGACAAGATACCCAACCCCACATCATGGTAGAGTTCCCTTCACCTCTATAATTGTTCGGTCCTCATATTACCTCATCCCTTGGCACGGTAGCTTGTCGTATGTCGCCTGATGGTGTGTGTCTTTAAGGTTAGACTTAATCTTTAGATCTATTTATTCATTTCCTTTCTGCAGCCGTATCCATGCTATGAATTATTATATATCTATTACATTTCTGAGATTGCTTTTGTTACGCTTATTTAAGGAAATTCAAAAATACATTAGAAGGTTTTAATGGTAATAAATGCTGTTTTATATAGACAATAATAACACGTAGAATTTCTTTATTTTATTAGCGATCTTTTCGCGTGAAACAACCCACACCTCGAGTACTGAAATAACTAATTGTTTACGCGTTTTAATGTTAAGTAAGTGTAGTATGCAAGTGGGTAATGAAAACATATACAGGCCGTTATCTGATCAAGAACACTTCTGTAGATTGAAGCATTTCAGGCACACTCCATTCAGAATCGTCTTCTTCGCTTAACCACTTTGACGATCATCACCCACTACTGGAACTCTTTCTCTACTGGACCTGGACAGCAGGATTCAGTAAAATGAGTAGGACTTGTAACAGTGTGGGTTAGTACTTCCAGGCATGCAACTTTCATCCACCTCATCACCTTACTTATTTACTTATGAAAATTAACACTTTCCCACCACGTTTGGAAAGCAGTTTTTCATCTAGAAGAACGGGCAATAAACTCATCACTTCTTCACTGTCAGGTCATACCTATTTAGCCGCCACTTGCCAGAAACTCACTTACAATCTAAGTATTTATGTTATGGTATGTAGGGCTATATAGGGCTTGCACCCTCTAAAAACTGTCTTTTTCTACGGTGGACCCGCTGGCGGGAGTACGGGATTTACTTTCGTATTCACCGCGCTACCGCCAGGTTATGGTTAGGTTACTCAGTTATGCCATATCTTCTCTTTATCTTCATCTCTTGAAATAGTCAGCTGTCTGAGAGGTCAGAGGTGTGTGCATTTGTTTGAACTGTGGACCTCCCGATTTAAGGCCGAGTTTGGACTCAGCTAGCTTATAGACTATCCAATATCAATGCTATAAATAGGAGGAAATCCCATGAGGTCTTTCCCTCCAATGTTATTATTTGAAACTCAAACACAATAAAATTATGTTTTCTTTCTTTCAGTAGTAAATAATGCCGTGGTTCCCACGCTACCCTGAAGCGGGGGTGGAGGGTGACACAATACAGACTCGCTTTAAACAGAATACAGACCCCTCAGTAATTTGTATACTGAGTGCCAAGTGCGGAGTATTTCCATTTTCGACTTTCGTAGCCGTACACGAACCATTCCCTCCCTAACGCCCGCGTAGATCGCACGCGTTTTACGTTCGATATTCGAATTTACGTGAATTCCACGAGTACCATTTTGACGTAAACTTTTATAATTACGTAGTGTCTGGGTGCAGACTATAGTGACAATGGTGTTGGCTGACTTCTTGACGGAGACCCGGAGGAAATGGCTGCAGGTGCGTGGGTTTTTGTGCTTTTCACTTTTTTTTTTGATTTTCCTTTTTTTTTGTACATCGTTATGACATTTTTTTTTATAGACAGAAAATGCGTAACGCATACCCTTGCTTATAACGGAACGGTTATTTTGGGCTTGCACCATCTAAACACTGTCTGTTTCCGCGATGTATCCGCAGGCGGGAGTACGGGATTCACTGTCGTATTCACCGCGCTCCCGCCAGGTTCCATGGTTATGCCATATCTTCTCTTCATCATCATCATCTCTTGAAAATGCCTCGATGTTGAAGCAAATGGCTGCAGGAACATACTCGTAGCTTTACACGAGCGAACGTAGAAAATACGACTTGTATTGTTTTCATTGTCATCTCAAAATGATGCATCGATGTTGGAGCAATTCAAGTTTCTAATAAGAAAAAAAAGATGATACTTCATTTGTAGAAGTTGATAATATTTGAATTTGGAACAATTTTGAAGTTCATTGGTACCTAATACCTATTGAATATTGTGGATTGAATGTGAACTTCCGTAACACCTGCTTCTACACGTGTTTTTGCTGGAGATGGTGTTTTTGTTTTGTTCTGTTTTCTTTCGGTGCGTGGCTCTGGATAGGTTTTTTAATGACCCTTCGTTTCAAGTGTATGTAGATTGTAGATTGTTGGTATGGTATACCATCTCTAAATCACTTACGGATAAATCTTACCAAGACTTCTGTTGTAAATTATAGATGAGGCAGAAACTTACGTTAATATATAATCTGTGCTGAAGTTTACTGGTCTCCAGACAACGAACCCGGGACTTCTTATACATTCACCGTCTACATAACCGGAAATATTTTTTGTACCTACCTACATAACAACATCTTGAAAAATATTTTCGAACAGTTTCTTATCACATTACGTGCACGGACGATGGCAGTTAATATGGAGAAGGAGCACAGAAAGCAAAAATATGACTATCGACTAATGGACGCGACTAGAGTGTCTAAGCGTGACGATAATCTAAAGTCAACAGTCATAGTCATAAATCAAACTTACGACCTTCGAGATTCGACGATTTTACTGCTAAGATATCGTGAAGGCCCATCAAATTTTGGTTATGTACTTACCTATCTACTGCGAAGTGTAAACACACACATTTCAGCGGAGATAACAAAATGTGTGAAAATCATATTATCATGTAATGTAAACATTATAAATGTCGGTTTGTTTGATTGTTAGTTTGCCCTTCTATTTCGTGGCAATGGATTGGCGAGATTTTTTCAATCTTCACAATGTTAGACTAAGTTCTGCTCGCAGCTTCGTCCACGACAGCTTCTGGTTTATAACAAACCTCGTGGCAACCGTCTATTTTCCCGGATAGATACTTTTTCTGGTATTGGTGTCTTCCTTCGTTGCGTTGAGGCTAGCTGGCTAAAAGGCTGGCTGTATACTAAATTTCATGAAAATCGTTCGAGCCGTTTCCGAGATCCAGATTATATAGAAATATATATACAAGAATTGCTCGTTTAAAGGTATAAGATATTTCCATATTATGTAGCGTAACAAATATTGTGAACACAATAAATAAATAAATAAAATAAATAAACTTGTATAGCGTAAAAAAAAGGCGGAGCCAGACGCTATTGCGATTTGCGAACTGAATTGCACTTTATATGTCAGCGCTAGAGTCGCTATTCCTTTAAACCACCTTGCGGAGTGAGCCTTCTGTACCGTAGGGTACTATTATGTATTCTGTGGTGTAAATTGTAATTGTACTTGGCGCTAGTCGGATACATCCCTGCATTAAGGCAGTGTGTACACCGCCGTCTCGCTCTCTAAGCAAGCGGTGTACAAAGGAATATTCGTGATAGCTAGAATCACAGTTGCCACCATTAGCACCGACAAGCCATTTAGCGTAACAGCATGATGCTGCGTAGCAATCATTAGCGATTTTCTACCTCTTTCAAGATAGTACGATATCATCTTCGGCTGCATCATCTTACATCAGGCGGGACTGCAGTTGAGATTTCGTGAAAAAGCTCATTTTATTTAACACGAATTCATAGCTAACAGTAGCACTCGCAATTAGGTCTCGATACGTAGATACTAGATAGCAATCCCAGGCCCATTAATAACCTGGGTCCTTGGGGTTGACTCTAACTTTGCCTGAAAGTGGCAAATGAAGCCCCACGGGCGTTGCGCAAGGGAGCCTGCGGTGCGTTCGTATGAGATCCCGGAGCTTTCAACATGAGCGCTGAGGATGTCCGAGGGGGTTTTAGTGGGTTAAAATCCCATATAACCCAATTGGATATCTCAGTGGAGATTCCCCCCCGTATTAAAAAAAAGGTTTCGATACGGCGTAGGTACCTAAATCTAGAATCCACAGTTGATAAGTATAAGAACGACATCGCATCGATGCGAAGTGTTGAATGTTTGTCTGTTTGTCTGTCATGTTTGTACGTGATAACGATAGGAAGCAGACGGCCGGTCTCAGTCGCTCAATATTGGTACAGCGATGACGCGGGTAAATAAATATAATGTTACTTAATTACTTTACGTACATTTTAGGTATATTTACCTACCCTAAGTATATAAACCTAATTTTACCGTCGTACAAAATATAACAAATGCGTAATATTATATTATTTACGCAATTAGGTTCAACTCCATGGCTAAGAGCATCATATTATAACAGTGATAGTAATAATGTTTTCGAAGTTATATGACGCCTGCCAACCCATTGTCCAGCATGGTGGGTTATGAGTAAGCCCTTCTATTTCTAACTACCATTATTGTCTTTCTGTTTCTAAGTGAATTAACGTGAAATCAACGGGTCTGCCCGCGAAATTCAAAATTTTCGTGGTTTTTTGCTATTTGTACGCTAATTAGACATGATAGGCTTATGACAATCAATTTGCGAGAATGGCAGTATCATCTTTACATGATTATATCAAAATCTTTGCATAAAAATGTGTATCCTAGGAAATTAGTCCGAGCATCGAGTTTTATGTGAGTAACTCGCAAATCTCGGACTAATTTCTTTAACTCGACACTTTCGAGCAGAGATTTTTATATAAACACGTGAAGAAGATATTGGGATTATCGCAATTTGACGGCCATAAGGCTATTATGTCTTATTAGCTTGAAAATCGCGAAAAACCACGAAAAATTTGAATTTCGCGGGCACACCCGTGGTGTGCTCCTTAAGATTACCCAAAGAACCCAAAATACTAATAGTGACGTTTTTGAAACTAATTGTTATAATTACTAGGTCACTTAAAATCACTTAAGCCGTAAATTACCCTTTTAGCCCTATACTAATGAGAGTCGTGAAACCGACGAAGTCTAAAGTAAATGTTGAGGGGTTAGTTAGATAGGTACTTTGTAATATAACACCACTTAGGTAACTTGATGGCAAAGCAAAGTTAGTTCAATAATTATTATTAATCTCACAAGTTTTAGTCTATGCGAGGGTGGGCGTTTTAGTTGGTGGTAAATATTTATGTCAAAATTTTCTGATTATTATCAAGTTCAGTTGTCTTGTATAGTAATTACTGATTCAGTAATTACACTGACATTTGCTTAATGATTTCTATATTGTAGCTTCAAAGGTTCAAACCAATTAAATACTTAGCTCAATTTTAAATATGCAACAATAAATGCAACTGATATGAGATGAATAACTGGAATAAAGTTGCATCAGTCGCTAATGTCAGTAACCGATAGAGAAATAAAATATACCCATTCGTACCTAGGTATAATAAATCATACAGATACGTATTAATGTGTGCGGCCACCGACTTTATAGCACCTACATATTACAACACAGTTTTACAGGAACTATGAAACATTGAATTACGCTACTTCGCTTAAAGGCGTAGGTAAATTAAAAGAAAACAATAATCCATAAAGGGATTTCCATATTTTATTTCATAAGGTAATGGTGTATTTTAAAGATCTAAATTGCTAGATGAGCCCTTAACATCGAAAACCGTCCACGTTCTTGTCTTGTGTGCAACACATTGTCACTCTCTCTGTCACAAGTGAAAAGCTTGTGGACGTTTTTGGTGTGCAATGTAGGCTTGGGACACATCTAGCGATTTGAATCTTTGCTGTATTCATTAAAAATGAAGACTATTCGAGAACTTAAATGTAAACCGACAACTTGCTTACATGCATTATTACCAAGGGGTATTCGGGGACCAAAGTCCTTCAAGGGCCTTGAAGCTTGGGCTCCTTGTAAGGGCTTGTCCTCACAGTTAGCTCCACTGCCTTGGTCCTTAATTTCAGCCCTTCCAATCCGGACTGGGCCTGCACCTGTCTGGCGTTAGCCTTAGAAGTAAATTTTCGTGTTATCTATTGCGTGACTCCAATATTTTTCAGTCAGGTTGTCGGGTACTCGTGTGAGCAAGGAACTCCTTCGGGAATTGAGGCAAGCCTCTTTATTTTCCGCTTTCGGAGTTTCGGATAGCCAGGTGTGCCCAAGAGAGACGCTTGGATCACAAGCGATTCCCTTATTTCGGATCGGAATTATTACCTCTCTTGCCCGACAAATTGGTGATCCTGACGTGGCGGTGACACTTACACTGTGTGTGTACTGTGTAGTTTAATAAATTATTATTATTTGTATATCCTCTGTGGAAGTCCTGCTTAGTAGTTTATCGTATCATTCGGACACTAGGCAGTCTGGTGGTAATAGTGCCAGTGATTGCGCGTATAATGTTCTACCAATGCATGCAGTACTACTAATTTTTGGATTAGGTCTCCACGCTCAAGGCCCGCGATAGGAGCTATGCAATAGCTTAAAAATATTTCTGATGTTTGATTTTATTTTATGGGCTAGAGATGCTTGCCTATTTTCACCGACATGTGTTATAACAAGTTCACAGGTGACCGATAGGTGACGCGGGCAGTTATAAGTCACTTTCGCTAGTTTGTCATTCGTTACCCTACCTACAAAAATTCAAATGGCGCACGCAGCCCGTGGGAACTGGGAAGGCGAGGGTGCGGGTCGTTTGGACACCTGCTCGCAAACATTGCCCTTTTTTACACAAATAGCGTTAGCTCTTCCTCAAATAGGTAATTGCCTATAGGAGTCAAATTATTTTAGTTTTTTTTACCACAACTTCTTAGTAAATTCCACATTTAATGTTTAGATGCTTGCGTGCAGCTTTCGCAATTTCGCCGGGGACTCATTCCTAGTGGAGAAGACTAAAACACGAATTTATAATTAGTATTCTAGAACTTCTGGTGATAATACGCCTGCGTCGCATAGATTTTATTTTTCAAAATGTAGCTGTTTAATAAGTGTTTGCGTGGACTGATGGTGCGACAAGCCAAGTTCACGATGCAGTGTGTTCACAGAGTATTCGCTATCGAAATTTTTTAGGTCAACTATAATCGCAACTGGTCATCTCGGGCTGACCCCACAAAGGGGTTGCTCCCATTTCGCCCAGTGCGTCTGCCCGGTACCGGGCAGGATGGCACAAAAAATTCCCATCCTGCCCGTTGCGCACCGTGCAATCGTTTGCCGGGCAGGATGGGAATATTTTCTGGAAAAAAATCCCGTCTGGCCCGGTAACAATTAGTTATAAAAAAGAAGCCTTTAAATGAAATAAGGATAGGGCGAGGGTGGTCGGCAGCCATGACCAGTCCTTCAGTTGGCGGCCGCGGGTCGCTCACTCACGCGGAACCTTACCAGTTACAAGTTAATACACGCTATTCTGTAACGGACGAATATGACTTTTATGGTCCGATTAGGATATAAGAATAACTTTATGTTATGTAGCTGACCCGGCAAACGTTGTTTTGCCATTTGGCATATAATTTTTTTTTCCAAAAAAATACCACCCTATAATAATATTATTTAAAAACAGACCAACAATAAGATCAACAGTCAAACATACCTACGGACAACAAAAAAAAAATACCTCCATATTTTACGCTTATACTTACCTACAAACATTTTAGCATAACAAAATAAATAAGGATTTCCTTTTACCCTACTTCAACATCAGTCAGAACCATAAAAATTATATCTCAAATTTATTACATCATATTATCAAATTCGAACTTTAGACTACATTAGAGTCATTATAATTAGTATCGCACTTAATGAATATTTGAGATAATTTATTTGTTTACTAGAGACACTCTCAGTATGAGGGTGTTATATCTATAAGACATTGAGGATCTCCAAAATTAAACACAAATTGTTTCCCTGAAATAACAAAGTTTTGTTTTATTACAAGTTTTGTTTTATTTTACAACTAGCTGTTGCCCGCGGCTCCGCCCGCGTGAATTACAATTTTTTTACATATACCGTGGAATTCCTTGATTATTCGCGGGATTCTGGTGTGATGTTATACAGAAACCTGTTCTTACTTCGCACGGGTTATCTTGTGGTGATTTTGAAAACTCCTTTTTCTTAATCATAATATAAAGTTTCATATACGTAGTTGAAAGATCAAGAGGACGATTTTAACTGTCGATATTTCGACCCAGTGGCACAGGTCGTGGTCACTACGTGACCACGACTTGTACCATTGTATCGAAATATCGACAGTTAAAATCGTCCTTTTCAATGTGATTTTTATTCTGAAACCACGAAATATGTCAAAAATCATTAAATCATGTGAAAATTTGTACTGGTGGTAGAGCTCTTCTTTCAGGGTTTGGCCGGGTAGGTACCACTGAGATAAAATACTTTACCAACAATATTCCCCAGCCCAACATAAGTCATTTAAATATCTTTGCTTTATCTCAATACAATCCAAAATATCCAAATGGGCAATGGCTATATATTTCTTTACGTATAAAAAGACCTATGACATTCAGTCAGTTAGCATTTGTGAACCATTATTTTACCCTTTTCCATATTGCGGATGATAAAAAAGACGCGGCACTCCGGGAACGTCGACAGAAGTGAAAACTTTAATCTGTTCATGTAATGGTAGTGCCATCTTAATATAACGTCATGAAACAGTAAATTACATGACAGGTAATTATTATTTAAAAAAATTCGGTAATACGTACCTATCTCAGAGTTTTACATTCAAGTTCCACATAAATTGTAGAGATGGCGCTATACGGTATAACGTAGCGAGTTTCATGATTTTTGTTCACTCTAAAAGTGAAAATCTTAAACCATACAAAATCTTCCGCTAAGACTATTTATTTACGGCTGTAAGGATAGTCCAGTCTAACTTTAGCTCTACGTTTTAGCCCTACGTTCTTTATCCATTCCGAGTTTCAAGTCACCTAC
The DNA here is from genome assembly GCA_963855885.1 of Coenonympha glycerion. Taxonomy (NCBI): domain Eukaryota; kingdom Metazoa; phylum Arthropoda; class Insecta; order Lepidoptera; family Nymphalidae; genus Coenonympha; species Coenonympha glycerion. The sequence continues at coordinate 697,422 of OY979627.1, forward strand.
TTGAAATTATCGCTAAAGGTTCTGATGCCTGTAATTTCTGAACTACAAAAGTGATGATGATAAAATTTGTATGGAATAATCTTTAAAGAACCTCCTTTCTAACAAAGAAAGAATGAATGAAATCGGACAACGCGCTAATGAATTATAAGTAAATACACATTTTGACTTTGATGCCGTCTTCCAGGGAAACCATGATGAATTTCGGGACAAAAAGTATCCTATGTCCTACCTCGGGGTATGAGCTATAATCATGTCAAGTTTCATTTAAATCCATCCAGCGGATTAGCCGTGATGCGCGGTCGTGAAACAGACAGACAGACAGACAGACAGACAGACAGACAGACAGACAGACAAAAATTAAAAAAATTACAGTTTTGGCTTCAGTATCGACTAAATAGTGTCCTCCAACAAAAATTTTCAAAATATCTTCAATGTACAGAATTCGACCCTTTACAGTTTTATTATAAGTATAGATTATCTAGTTATTATCAAGTTACGACAATTACACTTCTATCTCACCTGAAATAACAAAGAAACGACATTTAAAGTTCACTATATCTCGAGTCCTCAATCACATTCTTTCTATGAGTTTTTATTACGACAAAAATGCACACAACAATTTCAGCGTCCCTCGCCATTTTAAATCATCGACACAGATCAATATCATAGATACGCGACAGCTGATACGCGAAGCGCGGCAAATTCAAATGAATGAAATGTCACTCATTTCATTACATCTCCCCCCCTAAGAGCGAAAATTCTAAGCAATATATCTGTAAAATGTACTTATAAGTCATCTTCATATTCATTATCATCTCCTTCATCTTCTTCAGCCTCTGTTATGACAGGTTGCAATTTTGTTATATGAAATAATGTTGATTCTGTTTTTCTGTTGCCTGTATCAATCCTATAAATGGAATTCGATATTTTCTCTATTATTTTGAAAGGGCCTATTTTTAATTCGTCTAATTTCTTTCTATTCAGTCTATTTCCATTTTCTACATATACACTGTCTCCTACATTAAATTCTTGCATTTTTCTATTTCTATCAAATATTTTCTTGTTATACTCATGAGATTTTATTGTATTCTCTAATGCCAATCTTCTATCAGCAATCCACTTGTCTTCCTTTTCCATCGTTTTGAATTCATTTGGTAGAATACTGACATTTGTACCATCCAGTAAATATTTTGGTGCAAAACCTGTAACGGAGTGTTCTGTTTCATTATATTTTTGTATACATTCTCTTGCCAGTGTTGTCCATGTTCTCTTATTATTTTTCTCATTCATTTTACACCTTATTTTATTTACTATTGTTTGGTTTAATCTTTCATTCAAGCCGTTCGAGAATGGTGTATTCACGGCTGTAAAAATTAGTTTAATATTATTTTCCTGCAAAAATTGTTTAAATTCTCTTGAATTTATGCCCGGATATTGATCTGTCAGGATAATTCCAATCTCATCTGTCTCTAGTACTTTCTTTGTTAAATTTATAAAGTCACATGCATTCTGGGTTTTCGAAGTCGCAATAAATGCATATCTTGTGTAGTGATCTACTAAAAGGTGTAGATATTTCTTTGTAGACCTAGATCCTCCAAATCCACCAATAGTATCCATTGACATTATTTCAAATGGTTTGGTAGCTGGTCCCAGTTGTGACATTAATCCAATTTTTTTTTGACATCTTGATTTATTTTTTATGCATATTTCACATGTTTTACAAATATTTATGATATTTTTTGTTAGGTTTATAGCCGTATATATTGAACTTATTTTTTTCTGCAGTTGTCTGATCCCAATATGGCATAAATCTTCATGCACCTTTTTTATAAGTTTTTTACTAAATTCTTCTGAGAGGATAATCTTTTCCTGTTTCTTTATTTTTTTATAATAGATATTATTTTTTAGTATTAAATTTTGTTTCTTTTCTCTTATTGTTTCATTTTTCTCTTGGTCTCCAACTATATCTTTTATTTGTATTAAATTAACTATTCTCAATGTTTCCTCTCTGTTATCTTCTGGTTCTAATACAGGGTTTCGGCTCAAACAGTCTGCTTCTACATTTTCTTTACCAGGTATATATTTTACGGTAAAGTCATACTGAGATAGGTAGTATGTGAGATCACCCAATTCTTCATCTGTCCTGCATTTAATGTTCATGTTCTCTAGAGGTTTGTGATCTGAGTAAATGGTGAATTGTTTTCCGATGAGCCAGTGCTGCCAATATTTAACAGCTTCTTTCATAGCAAGACATTCTAAATATATAGCCTTTTTCCGTTTTTGATGTTCATTCAATTTTTTTGAGAAATATGCCACCGGTTTGTCTTTACCATCTAGTTGTGTCTGTTTTAATATTGCTCCAATGCCCTCCAAAGATGCATCGGTAAAGATTTTGATTGGTAAGTCTTTGTCGAATATTTCCAAGACCGGTTGCGAACATAAATATCTTTTTATCAGATTGAATGCTTCTTCACATTTCTCTGACCATACAAATTTCTCGTTTTTTCGTAATAAATTGTGTAATGGATCTAAAATAATTGCACTTCTTGGTATATAGTCATGGTAGAAGTTTATTTTTCCCAAAAATTGTCTGATGTTCTTTTGCGTCTTAGGAGTTGGAAAGTTCCTTATTGAAATCAAATTGTCTTTTAGTGGTCTTACTGAATTGTTCTGAATTATATGGCCGAGGTATTTTACTGAGTCTGACGCAAAGGTACATTTCTTAAACTTCAGTCTAAAGCCTTCTTTAATTATTGCCTCTAATACATTTCTAATGTGCCTTATATGTTCTTCAAAGGTAGACGAGTATATCAAAATATCATCGATATAGTTAACAGAGTATCCTGTGAGATTGTGTTTTCTTAGAATATTGCTTAAGATTCTCTGGAAAATTGCTGGTGATGTTTTCAAGCCAAAAGGGAGGCAGGTCCACTGGAAGTGGCCATCTTGTGTGACAAATCCTGTTTTACTTCTGTCTTCCACCCGTAATGGTATTGCCCAAAATGCTGAGTTTATATCTAGTGTAGTAAAATACGTCTTGCAATTTCTAGTTTTAATAATTAGATCATCTATCAAAGGAAATGGTTGAGCTTGTGGTATAACTATTTTGTTTAACTCTCTGAAATCTACACATAAACGGGATTTTCTATTTTCACCTTTTTTAAACGCCAATGTCACTGGAGCAGCGAAAGGACTGTATGATTCTTCTATTAAATTGTTCTTTAGTAACATCGATATTTGCTCTTCAATTTCTAATCTATCTTGTATTGTACATCTGTATGGTCTTTTACTACAATATTTATTTACTTGTAAATCTATGCGAGCTTCATAATCTTTAACTGAACCTATATCATACTTGTCCTTAGCAAATATTGTTTTATATTCCTTTATAATTTTCTCTATCTCAATTTTCTTTTGATTATCTAAATGGTCTGTCATACTTATAAATTCCTCTGTTTGTATGTGTTCATTGAAATTTACTGTATATTTTTTTATATTATTATCTTCATTTCTGTTATCTTTAGACATCCTGTCTATTTTATTTGTTATTTTCTTTTGTTCTATCTGCAAGTTCTCATTTTGGGTTAATCTGAATTTCTTTATCATATCTAATCCGATTATGAAATCATCAAAATCTTCATTTTCTACTATGTATACATCCACCTCTTCTTCTAAATCAAATATTTTAATTTTTATTGTTATCAAGCCATCCATCTTCTTCACACCATTAACCGTTCTCATGTATGCTATGTTCACATCATCTTTTTTTTCTTTTACTTTTATTAATCTTGAATTTATTATAGAAATCTGTGAGCCTGAATCATAAATACCACTCACTTCTAGTTTATTTTCTAATAAAAGCTTGATTTTGATTAATGGTGTGCTTACTAGTTTTTTTCTCAGTATTTATGTCTACTTCAATTATGGAGTTATTGTTTACATTTTTAGTTTTAAGATCTTTTTCAGGTTCATTTTTATTTTTCTTGAACCAACATGACTCCTCCGGATGATATCTAATCCCTTTGTCCAAAGACTCACAAGTCTTACATGACTTCTTCTCATAAGTTTTATTTTTATTATAAAATGTACTGCTCTTTATGTTAGTTGAGTTTTTCTTATACATCGTTCCTTCATATTTTCTTATCTCGTTGAACAAGTCAGTAGTGTTGTTGAGTTCATCCCTGTTTAACTTATTTAAGATAAATCCAGGTAAACCAGTTGCAATAAGATCTATCATTGTTTTGGAATCTATAGATTTGTTTATATCTAATAAAAGCCGTTCTTTTTTTATGGCATAATCAATTAACTGTCCTTCTTTATACCTAAATGCGAGAGCATATGTGACTATGTCCCATCCTTGGTTTTTAAAAGTTTCTAAAAACTTGTCTTTCCATTCACTCCATTCAGAATTTATTGTTAGTTTTATGATCATCGAGCTATACCAATCCAAACAAGGTTTATCTAAAAATAACCTCAAAATATCTATTTTTGTCTCATCTTTTGTTATATTAAAGCGCGCACACTCTTTTTCAAAAATTTCTATCCATTGCATCGCATTAGGATTTTTGCTTGTGAATTTTTCAATAATAAATTTTTCTGAGATATGTTTTAAGTTATGTTGACTTTCTTTCTTAGTTGTAGTTTCTATTAATTGTTCCAAGATTTGTTGCAAAGTGTCATTTTTGTCCTTTGCTTGTGTTGTGCTCACTTCATCTAAATATTGATCTAAAAATTGCATATTACCTTCCTCATCTACATATGTCTTCTTTAGATTTTCATCCAACTTTATCCATACTTTTCTACTCTGGTGTCTTTTTTTAATGCTATTTTTTACTTTTGTGAAAGTGTTCGTTTTAACAATATATGTATGATGACTCACCGGCTTCAGTTCCTCGGGTAAAACATAACATTTTCCTTCTTCAGTAGATATTGAGGTTATAGCTAATACATTTGATTTGCCATCATTTGAGGCTATTATTGTAAACTCAAATTGAAGCCGGTCCATCTTCTTTTAGTTCACAAAAATGTCGTTTTATAAGACATTGAGGATCTCCAAAATTAAACACAAATTGTTTCCCTGAAATAACAAAGTTTTGTTTTATTACAAGTTTTGTTTTATTTTACAATTATCTAGTTATTATCAAGTTACGACAATTACACTTCTATCTCACCTGAAATAACAAAGAAACGACATTTAAAGTTCACTATATCTCGAGTCCTCAATCACATTCTTTCTATGAGTTTTTATTACGACAAAAATGCACACAACAATTTCAGCGTCCCTCGCCATTTTAAATCATCGACACAGATCAATATCATAGATACGCGACAGCTGATACGCGAAGCGCGGCAAATTCAAATGAATGAAATGTCACTCATTTCATTACATATCTTTGTACCTATAGTAGTTACCAGCTGAGAAGTGTTTACGAGCTATTGTTGATAATATAAACTGATAGTAAACCGCGGTGTAGCAAACATACAGTGGGGAAATGGGCAACCATTCCAGAGGACTCATCATCGGTAGTTCATTAAATCTATTCTCCTGGCGATATTATCATCATAGTAGTATAATAGTTGGAAAAAAATCTTTACATTCGCTATATGAATTCTGAAGGACACTTATTTCGGAGAACTTTCGAAATATTTTGAATTTGTCTTTTTCTCTATTAAGTCGTTTAAGTTTAAATTTTATTAAAACACTCCATAACTGAAGGTTGATCTAAGTCGGGATCTAATACTCTCACGGAAATAGGAAAAGAAAAAATTCATTCGTTCCAAAGTTTAAGTACAGAGCTATTCTATATTATAGAAGTTGTTTTGTTCAATAATGACGACGGTTGTTGTCGTTTCAATAGTTAGAATGCAGCACTCGTAGCTCCAATCCAAGAGCTTCTTGCGGCATTTTTCAATAGTCAGGTTACTCCGAATGGTTGCAGTCTTCAGTATCTATAGTGAATCTACAGACGGATTTCAGATAGGTTATCGTGATATTAAATGTAGCTGTAAATAATTCAACAACAGCGTTAGTTTCCAACTTTTTTAGCTTTCTGTATATGGTGTCTTAAACTTGTAATAGAATTAATATATTGTTCATTAGAACACGGTTTTTTTTCACATGAAAGTCGTTTATTTTACATAAAATCAATCATAAAATAAGTTAAATATAGAATTCAATGCGCGGTCGCGGGCGGTTGTCAGTGCCTTTTTTTTGTAATGTCAAAAGTGATGTTCTCGCTGCCCTCCGGCGCCGCTGTACAGCGCCATCTTCCGGTGGTGAGCGCGAACATACTCGGCCCCCTGGAAAGCATTTAGCTTTCAAGCAAGCCTTTCAGCGTTGGGGTTGGGTAATAGGCAGATTCGGTTGATCGCACGACGCACGACGCCTCTCGCCGTTGTGATGTCCGCGACGCGTGTTACACCGTCTGCCCCTGGGAACAGTTGCTTCACTCGCCCGAGACGCCAATGCAGAGGTGGTGAATTCTCGTCCTTCAGGACAACTAGATCGTCCACTTGAAGGTTTTGACTCCTTGTGCGCCATTTGACCCGTCCCTGTAGCTCGGAGACGAATTCATGGCTCCAACGCCGCCAGAAGGTTTGCCGCATGCGCTCAATGCGTTGATATCTGTCGAGTTGAGTTTCTTTGGTTTCCAGCAAGCACGGAGTTGGTAGAGCGACAAGGGGTCTTCCAATTAAAAAGTGGCCCGGGGTTAAAGGATAGAAATCTTGGGGTGAGGAACTGAGGGAATAGAGGGGTCGACTATTTAGGATTGCTTCTATTTGAGCGAACAAAGATGATAGCTCCTCAAACGTTAAATGCGCGTTGCCTAGAACCCTAGCAAGATGAAATTTAGCCGATTTTACGCCGGCCTCCATCAGACCATTAAAGTGAGGAGCGTACGGTGGCGAAAAGCAAAATTCGACGCCCTCGCTGGCGGCAAAATCAGACAGAGCGTTGGCATTAGACTGTAGAAAATCTTTTATCTCTCTAGCCGCTGAGACATAATTTCCACCATTATCACAATGGATTCTCCTTGCGAGGCCTCTTCGAGCCGTGAATCTTTTGAGCGTCAAAATAAATGCGTCCTTTGATAGTTCGGAAACTGCTTCTAAATGAATACACTTATATTTAAAGCATATGAAAATACATAAATAACATTTGGTAATTTTGCAACCACGGCCCTTGCGATCCGTGATCATGAATGGCCCAGCAAAATCGGTCCCTACGACACTAAACGGAAAATCTGGCATGAGTCTTTCCGATGGTAAGTTTCCCATGATATTTTTTACAGATTGGCCTTGAAAACGCCTGCAAACTATACAGTTAAGGACGGTGCGTCGTGCAAGGTTTCTACCCCCTACAGGCCAGAAACGAGTTCTAATTGATGCGAGCAAGGCTTGCGGACCACCATGTAACAGCTTATAGTGTTCTTTCTCAAACAATAATTTAGTCAAATAATGCTTGGAGCTTAATAAAGTGGGATGCTTCATATTAAAGCTGTATTCGGAATCTTGTATGCGCCCACCTACCCTGATTAAGCCTTCATGAAGGAAAGGATTAAGTGCCGCAATGTTAGATTTAGGATTTAGTGATTTTCCTTTCAATAGTAAGTCGTATTCTTTGGGAAAAGACTCTAACTGAGAAATGTATATTAATTTTTGAAGTGATTTTTCTAATTCACAAGCAGATAGTGATTTAGTGAATTTAGTTTTTGGGTTTCTGCAATTATATAAAAATCTATTTATGTAGCCGAAAATATTTTGTACTGTTTTTAATTTGGAATATTTTTCTATATTAAATAGAGATGGTTCTATTTCATTTGCTTGGACGACGTGCACCTTTACTTCTGGTAATTCGTTCATCTCTACAGAAGGCTGTGACTGAGATGATGGCCACTCGGATTCAGGTAAGGCCAAAAAGGAAGGACCGAACCACCACATTTCGCAGTTTGCTACGTCTCGGGGATCCACTCCACGAGATAATAAGTCAGCTGGGTTATGCTCTGTGGGAACATGACGCCACGCGGAAGTCCCCGTGAGCTCCCGAATAGTGGCAACCCTGTTAGCTACAAAGGTTTTCAAATTCTTAGAGCCATTGCGTATCCAAGCTATCACGATGCTCGAGTCAGTCCAATAGACGACTCGTGAAATTTGGCAACGCAAAGCTTCAGATACCGTTGAACTCATTTCTGCAGCAAGCAGAGCGCCTGAGAGTTCAAGCCGAGGAATTGTAGTTGGAGTGGATGCCGGAGCTACGCGTGATTTAGCGCAAAGGAGATTTACACGCACCTCTCCTTCTTGGTTCACAGATCTGAGGAAGATGCATGCGCCAAAGGCACGCTGCGATGCATCGCTGAAACAATGCATTTCAATAGATTCAGCATTTGGAATTAGTGTTAATCTTGGAATGGATAAAGAAGAAATCGATTCCATGCCATCAGTGACATTCTTCCACGATTTAACGATTTCTTTAGGGGCTGGCTCATCCCAGTCCAATTTTAGGGACCATAAGGTCTGAATTAAAATTTTGGGAACGATAGTGCACAAAGATAGGAGCCCCAAAGGGTCGAAGAGTTTGAACGTTGAAGAAAGAATCGTGCGTTTAGTAACGACATTAACTTCATTAATGTCTATTGGAAATTTTAGAATATCTCGGGATGGCTCCCAGGTCAGACCAAGGGTATTTGTGGTTTCGCTTATTATTAGGTTACCGCTGGATTGGATAGTATCTGCTGTTAGCAGAGAAGGTGAGTTGGAGCGGTATTTACGCAAGTTGAATCCTGCCTTAGCAAGGTTTTGAGCAACTGACTGCTGAATGAAACGTAGCTGGCTCTCATCGTCATGACCTGTCAACAAGTCGTCGACGTAAAAGTCGGTTTGTATAACATTTTTAATGACCGGATCATCACATTCTTCGCCTACCTGCCAGAGACAGCGCGTTGCAAGAAAGCTTGCGCTAGCAAAGCCGTATGTGACCGTATTTAGCCTGAGAGTTTGTAACGGTTTGTCCTCTGCATCTCGCCATAAAATTAGCTGCAAATTACGATCAGACTCATGCACCAAGATTTGACGGTACATCTTTTCGATATCAGCCGATATCACATACCGATATTGACGAAATCGAAGGAGGATGTTGAAAAGAGAGTCTTGTATCGTAGGACCTATCATTTGTATATCATTTAAGGACATAAAAGATATTTTATTGCCTTGTGTGCAGCTGCGATTGGTGGAGCGACTCGAGGCATCGAAGACCACGCGAAGGCGCGTGGACTCGCTATTCTCGCGTACTATAGGGTGGTGGGGGACAAAATAGCCGTTCTCAGGTCGTTCAACATCTGAAATTGAGAGATGTCCAAGATGAGCATATTCATTAATGAAGTCTACATAAGCCGTTTTAATTTCGGGTTGTTTTCTGAATCGTCGTTCCAGATTTAGAAATCTCTTTTTTGCCATATAATATGAATCACCGAGGCAATCCGGTGTATTAGTGAGTGGAAGCTTTACAATGAAACGCCCGTCACTATTTCGTTTTGTATGCTTTAGAAAGTGAATTTCACACTCCTTTTCTTGTGAGGTGAGTAGAGGTTTTCTTGGTAAGCTTTCCAGCTCCCAAAATCGTTTTAAATCCTTATGGAGTTCTACTAAGCAATCATTTTGGTTGTCACTTGCACTATCTGTGACTTTTGTAAAATTGCATTGTATAGTATCGTTACATATTTGGTGCAAAGGACCCGCAATGAGCCAACCTAATTGAGACTGTCGCAGAATAGGATTTCCTTTGCCAAGGGAGTGCTGTTTTGATAAAATGACATCCCAAAAGATGTCAGCACCAATGAGAAGATCTATATCAGATGGCTCATTAAATTTGGGATCCGCAAGAGAGAATGAAGTTAAATCTAAATGTGAAATATCAATTAGTGTCTTAGGAATTTTCCCAGAGATTTTGGAGATGACAAGACACGAAGAAACAATGCTGAACGAGTTTTGTTTTGATTGGATACGAATATTGCATCGCTCAGCAGGAAGCTTGAATGCTACGTCACCGATTCCTATGACATTTTTTGTTTCAGAGAATAATGGAGTTAGATCTAACTGTTCCTTAAGTTTTTTCGATATGAATGTAGATTGGCTAGCGCAATCTAGCAGTGCTTTTGTAGTTATTACTTTGTTTGTTTTAGGATTGACGACGTCAACTAGTGCTGTGCACAATAGAGTCTCGGAGGACGTGGTGGCTGACATTGCAATTGGTTCAGAATTACCTTGTTCGTTTTCTGTTACAGGTTCAGATGCTTTACAGATCATAGTGCTGTGACGTTTCCTGCAAATTTTGCAGGAGCCTGGAGTTCTGCAGGAGCGCTGGTTATGCCCAGTCCGTAGACAGTTGGTACATAATTTTAGCTTAGTTACCAGTGCTGCCCTCTCGTCAATCGATTTTGGTTTGAATTGCGGACACTCATAAATTCTGTGATCTTCCTTGCAGACTACGCACTTATAAATTGTCGAGACGTTGGAATTATCGCCCTTTTCAACAATAAATGATTTTGTAGATGAAGAGGATTGAGGCTTCTTATAGCTTTGTGAGTTATTCGGAGTTTGCTTGATGTTCTTATTCGGTTCTTGCTTACTGCGGAAAACAGACTCGAGCACGTCCGCGCGAGCCTTTAAGCATGTCAAGAAATTATCCAGCGTAGGCATCTCCGAAGAACTTACATTGACGTGAATGTATTCCTCCCACTTTACTCGGGTGTTGCTATCCAATTTTGCTGAGACTAAGTATATGATCACGGTATCCCAATGCTCAGTTGGCTGTTTTAAAGTTTTAAGTGCACGCAAGTTTTTGGTAATATGATCAACAATAAATCTTAATGACTTGTCAGACTCACGAGCCTGTTCAATGTTAAAAAGTAATTTTAAGTGACTATTTATCAATTGACGCGTATTGTTATAACGCTCACACAAAAGACTCCACGCTTCGGGATAATTAGCATCAGACACCTCAAGATTGCTGATCACTCGAGCAGCTTCGCCCTCTAAATATGAGACCAAGTAATGAAATTTATGTATGTTTTTAATTTTAGGATTGCTGTTTATCAAAGAGTTGAAGGTGTCTCTGAACTGAACCCAAGATTGGTAACTTCCAGAAAAAGGACTAATTTTAATTACAGGGAGGCGAAACCCAATCACTTCGTGATCATCCTCATCTGCCGCAATTGCAGAGCTATAGCTATGATCGAATGATGCAGCAGATTTCTTTGAGGTTGTGTTATCTGCTATTATTTCTTTGGCAGCAGATATAGAATTATAAAATGTTTGTTCGATTGCCTCTCGGGTGTCTAATTCATTGCTTAAATTCTTTTCATCCAAGCTCTCGATTTGATTTTGCACGCCATCGAACTCAGTGAATAATGCTTCGATTTTCGCTAACCTTTGCGTCAGTATGTCGATCTCAATTGGAGTGATTTTACGGCCTTTAAGGTCATCTAACTGATTACTAAATTTAGTTACGCGGCCTTTAATTGATGCGCGTTTTAAATTCAAAGCTTTAAATGTAGTCTCCATACTTTGAGATTAATACGCCAACGCAGGTAGGTATAATAGTTAGCCACTTAGTAATGAAAGGTAAATACAATACGCTCCTCGCTTCAAGTCCGATCCGCAAGCGGGGCGCAAGTGTAGAAATGCGCAGGGGCAGTGGCTGCAGGTGGCCGACGCACCGTGTGACTTCAGGGCTCACTCGCTGGCCTCTGCGTCAGTATGCGCTCTGCACGTCCTGGGTTACTGGAATTGATAGGTTTTCCGGCTTTGTATCACAAGTAATAAATAGTATAGAAGCGAAAGGGAGTTTTGGTGAATGTATTTAAATGCAATTTTTGAAATAATTGATTGATATAGTTTGGCTAAGTTGTGCGAATAAGAATGAGAGGAATCTTGTGATTGTTATGTATTTACATAGGTAGGCAGCTATAATTGTGTGCAATAGGCAATTGGCTTTTAGGTTGTAGTTAAGTATTCACTAATTAACAAGGTAAGACTGATTTTGTACATAAAATGAATGTAAAATTGGTTTAGCAATTTGGAATAATATGTATTTTGATGATGATGAACCTTAAATTTCGTTTACTAAGACTTTTAAGTCGATTAGGGCATAAAATGCATATATGATTTGGATGACTTGCAAGCCGATAGTAAGTATATAAGTAGAAGGTTCTATGAGTAAATAACTGTGATTTCACTGAATGCACATGTATAGAATATAAGGAATGTATTTAGGGCGTAACAATACGCGAATTATCGTCTTATATTCGAATACGTTTGTTGCAAATGCGAAACATATTATTATAGGTTAGGTAGTCATGCCGCTTGTGAGTGAATAGGCAATCACGCAAATTAATAGAAGAAGCTATATCTCTGCTATCTCAAATAGAATTAGAGTGATTGGATAGGATTAGATAAAAGGAACGGGCTCACTTTTTGTTTCGATGATGTTTCCATGGGCTGCGTTCTTCTTTCTCAATTTCTCACACGGCCATGACGCGGCGGCTTCCAATCGAACTTCGACGGGTCAAATACAGGCACACTTCGTCGATTATTATTTATTGTTCACGGTCGCCACATGTTCATTAGAACACGGTTTTTTCACATGAAAGTCGTTTATTTTACATAAAATCAATCATAAAATAAGTTAAATATAGAATTCAATGCGCGGTCGCGGGCGGTTGTCAGTGCCTTTTTTTTGTAATGTCAAAAGTGATGTTCTCGCTGCCCTCCGGCGCCGCTGTACAGCGCCATCTTCCGGTGGTGAGCGCGAACATATATTACATAAGGAATAGCAAATGTACAGAATGGTTTCTGTACGATTACAATATTAAGGACTATATTAGCGACACAAACCCTTGGAATTGACTGATAAGTTGTAGATTGCTCTGTTGTCGTTGCTAGCCTTTTTTTAGTATTTATACTTATTTTGTTAAATGGTGATAACATAAAAAAAAAACCGGCTGAGTTTGTTGTGGGCTTCTTCTCAGCGGCAGGGCGCGTTTGGAACCCTCGTAAACTTAGTTTTAAGTCGACTTGTAGTTATCACCATTATTATGCAGAAATGTCATGCCGACGTTCGTGAGAGCCTGTATGTTAGGCCTATGTGAAATAAACATATTTTGACTTTTGACTTTGACTTTGACTTTGATTGCTAAACCGCGTGTGAGCTATTATTAATTACGCTGCGATGAAGTCTGATAGTAAAGTATAGTAAATCAAAGGAATGGAGGCGGGTTGAGCATTCAACTTTGATCGCCGATTGTTTCTACATAATAATTGATAACGCGTTATCAATTCATGTGATCAAACATTAAGTAGGTATCCAAAACTGACCGGGACCCAAAGTCTGGCACATACTTTGCTCAAAAAATAAGCATTGCGATTCAGCGAGGCAATGCTGCCAGTCTTTTGGGTACGCTCCCATCAGGTGTCGATGTGGATCCACTATTTTAGTTTATAAATTTTGTATTTAATGTTTAAATTAAGGTGATTATAACATTACTTGTATTATATTTTAATAGTAGGTATGTACTTAATTTAATATAGGAGTGAATTCTTGGACACGATAAAATTTCTGTCAATTGAAACCTTTTTACACGACTGCCCAAAAAAAGAGTGTAATGTTTTTAGGGTTTGTGTATGTATGTATGTGAGTTTATTTATTCCACCATATCTTCTGAACGGCTGAACAGATTTAGAAATATGGGGTATATCGTTAGAATCCTCATAATATTCTGAGTAACATGGGCTATCACAGGACAGTCATGTTTTTTAATTTTTTTCATTTGACGACCTCCGTGGTTGAGTGGTTAGCGTGCCGGTATTCAAGGCGCCGCCATCTCTGAGGTTCCGGGTTCGATCCCCGGTCGGGGCAATGTAGATAAATAACTTTTCTACATTGTCTCGGGTCTAGATGTTGTGGTACCTTCGTTGTTTCTAATTTCCATAACACAAGTGCATAAGCTACTTACTATGGAATCGGAGCAATGTTTGTGATGTTGTCCTATATATATATTTATATATTTTATTTAATTTTTAAATGTTATTTACTTGTTATAGCAAGGTTGCTTGTTAAAGTTTAATGTACAGTGTCGTGACCCTGTGCCCGCTCCTTGCGTGCTCCACAACTGTTAGGCGCGTGTCTTTGGGGAATAAAATCGCGCTTCGTGTGGAGTTATGGTGGAAAATAGAAAGCTAGAAAGCTATTTGCGTGTTTCTTTGTTAAATTCACAAGTTGCGACTTGACGTCATCTTTGACGATACTGCAGTACTGATTAAAAACATAAGTGTTTTGCTTTACTTCCCAGAATCAAATTAATCTGTTAGAAGTGTTAGAAGTCAGTACCTTTATATTTGAAATGACTCAAAAGTGCCGGCTTAATAGTACCGATTTCCTCTTTAGTTTCCACCGAAATTGGGGAATTAAATATGATACTCGATGATACATCAAAAGCAGTGCTCGAATTGGACCGGAACGCACCGGAACGGCGTTCCGGTTCGTGAAATCACCGTTCCGGTTCGTGAAATCAGCGTTCCGTTTCGTGAAAATTATTCTCAGAGCGTTCGCAAACTCTGGTTTTTAAATAATTGAGATCTTCTTGGAAGGATCACTACTAAAAATGTATCTGTACCCTCAGAACTAACGTTCCAAACTTTGGTTTTTAAATAATTGAGAACTTCTTGGCAGGAGCACTACTAAAAATGTATCTGTACCCTCAGAATTGAATATGAGTAGGTACTGTGAAGGGATAGCGTTCCGGTTCGTAAAAAAGTTCAAAAAATAATAGGAGCACTGAAGGTACAGCGTTCCGGTTCGTGAAAAAGTTCAATTCGACCACTGATTAAAAGCCCTAAAAAAGTTTAGTTAGTTTCGATGCACACTTGCAGAAACCTGGATTATTCCTTAATAAAAACTATAAACCATCACACCAGGTACGTTTATCCACAGTATAAGACCTAGTAGACACTTTTTCGCAGCCAAATGTGCCTAGGAACTCCACAACCTTGTACCTCCTTCACCTTTCTACGACAGAACCGCAAGACGTCGAGAGAAGTGGCATCCTTATGTGGTTGATGTCCAGCGTACTCGAACGAAACGTTTTTCTTCCACGTTTCTGATACGAACCGCTAAGGTGTGGAGCACCCTTCCAGCTTCCGTGTTCCCAGCCAAGTATATAATCTGGGTGCCTTCAAGAGAAGAGTGAATAGGCATTTTCTAGGCAAGCGTGCTCCGTCTTAGACCTCATCATTTCTGTCCATCGGACATGATTGTGGTCAAGCGCAAACCTATCAATTGTAAAAAAACAAATGTTGCGGCGTGCCGGGCCAACAAACACAATCTTCATCATTTATAAAGTACCTAAAAGGATATAATTACGGAAAGTAACCAACAAAGTTTTATAAATGAATAAACGAGTCACGTTTAACCGAGTCTATTTAGGATTTCCCTTGTTTCCTTCGCAACTCGAAAGCTACTCAGTTCGTAAGTAATCAAAGTTTAATGAGCGACTTCGAGTTCCCGTGGCGGCGAATAACTGCGTGAAGCCGCGTCTTTAGAGGTTTAGCGTCAAGTACTGCTGACAAAAAAAAGTTGCTGGTACGTCCGCATCAATTGCCCATTAATAAATGGCTATCAATTCGCAAATTCTCCGTTACCCCTCTCGCTTCATGTATGTCTTATTACCAGACTACTGTTATCTAAAGTTAGCGTTCGTCATTACCTTTATACAGGGTTGTTATCGGATATACCAGTCAGTTTGGCCACGTGGTGTGAACATGTGGTTTGTGTATCCACACGCAGCAAAGCATTAAAGATCTCTTCCACCGGGGAAGGCAAATTGTATTGATAAATAGTAAATATGTAACTTTCCCAAAAAATATATATTTTAGAACTACCCGGATGTCTTTCTCACACTCTACACTGATTTAGCTGGTCTTACAGATGCTGCCATAAAGTCTATAGAAGGAATTACTTGCTGATGATCCATTCATCATTTTTTATCAGCGTTACAAAATCATGGTCAATTTACAGTTTTATGTATTTTATGTTAAAAAAGTAAAAAGCGAAATCTCTGATATAAAAACCAAATTTTTCATATTTTTTTATTATATTTTTGTGCTGACCGTACAGGGGTGTTCGGCACGAGTCTGTTTAGCTGTATCTCGTTAATGTGGGAGCTCGTCCAGACGGAGGCTGCCATCTCGAGAGATTCAGATGCGAACAAAGATTTAAATCGCTAGATGGGCCCTAAACTTCCAAAAACGTCCACGTTTTTGTCTTGTGTAACACGTCGTCACTCTCTTTGACACAAGTGAAACTAAAGCATGTTGAGAGCACTCACTCAACATATTTGTGGACGTTTTTGATGTGCGCAATGTAGGCTTAGAGCCCATCTAGCGATTTAAATCTTTGGTTGCGAATGTTTTAGTAATACGATGCAAAGATTAAACGAAGCCTTAACGAAATACGTTGACACGTTTAGTATAAGACGCCGCAGACCTTGCCTTTAAATGGAAACTAAAACTGGTATACAAATATCTTAGGCCCGGTTTCCACCAAAGCGGAGCGGAGCAGCTGTGCTATTCTACAAAATGAAATAGCTGCCAGACAGCTGCCAACCCGAATATGGCATGCAAAATTGTACTCTATTACAACTGACAAATTCATAGATGCAGAGATGTACGCTCGTCGCTGTTTTGCAGAATAGCACGGCTGAGCTGTGTTTGAGTAACCAATCAGATTTCGTCATTTTGACATCTCCGAAACTAAGGGGAGAGGAGATTTTGGAATGACAAAATCTGACGAAATCTCCGCTCCGCTTTGGTGGAAACCGGGCCTCAGAAAGGAAAATGCCAGATACTTTACAAAAATTCACGTTTCCTTTATGGGCTCCCATTCAACAAATGTGAATTTTTCAAATATCATTTTGAATGGAAGCATAGGCGTTATTTTGCAGAAATCCATTCCAATCATTAATAGGGCTGATTAATTTGTTTTGCTATAATCCGCTACCTGAAATGCTTCTGTACAATATGCAGGAACACTGCCCACATGAAACACCACACACAATCTTCCAATACTTTCTTCGAAGCACGTATCGTCTCGACACCGGGACATCTTCAGGAGATGTTGACTTCACAATGCGAATTCGTATCATCGAATCTACTAGGATTTCGCCATACGGAACGGTACGGAACTTGTCCTTTTCTTGGCTAATAATTCTGCCAACCCGCAAATGGTGGTCGGCTATGGTAAAATTTCTTCTTGAAATTCCATGACTTCCTTTTGAAGAGGACATTAAAAACCACTTCAGGGATATTTTGTAAATGGCTAAAAAAAGAGCAGTTACAGAGGATTGGCATACATGCGACCACCTGCAGAAGTGATAGCAATCGATACTAACTGGATACACAGCAAGCTGGGGACATTGTAGGTCGGGTCAGAGGTCAGCCCGGTTACTGCTGAATTAGATGCCAACGTTTAAATGGAACGACGACTAATGGATCATGTTGCGGTGTGGCAGTTAGAACCTACTCGCACATTAAATACGGAACATTGATACTAATATTATTTATATTACTGATAATACAACGCGTGCTCCGTGCTCTGCTGATTGGCTATTGCCCTGGTTTTAGCGAAATTGTAGTTATCATGATTACTGTCACCCAATTGTTCGTTTGTTACTGTGCTACATTATACCTAATGCCTATTAATAGTATACCTAATATCTCACTGCACGAGAGTCAATAAAATTTGGAAAACAGGACACCGCGTGTTTGGGTCGTAAGGTTACGGTCCTTACGCGTTTACCTGAGAGATCAACAGGCGCCTATCTCCTCATTTTATTGCGCCGCGTGCAGCGATTAATATCCACCACTTTTTAATTAAATATTACCGTACTTACTTGAAATAAAAATGACCTATGTTTCTCGCGACTCTTTTGATGTCATCCGTCCACCTAGTGAGAAGGAGTTTGCAAATGCTGCTTTTCCCGGTTCTAAGACGTCATTCTGGTACTTTATGTGATGGATCCCTATCGTTGATTGGTCCTCCACTCAATACCACTTTAACTTAAGCAACAAAAGGAATAATTTTTGATTGATTTACTGATCTTCACTCTTGTTTATGAGGCTTTTCTCATTTTTGTTACAATCGCGCATAGATACTCCGAGCAGAACTCTATCGTTCACACGCGCTACTAGCAGGCGATAACTAATCGATGACTAAATAATTAACCTTGGATTGGTTATGATCGAACTGAATAATAATCTAAATAATTCTATAGGCATTTCGATTCGAAAGATAATGCTCCATATGCCTCATGCATAAAAAATTATAGCAAGCTGGACGAGTCTTTAAAAAATAAAACAACAAAACAATTTAAGAAGAGTCTCTTTCATTGGCTGTGTAGTGTGTACAAGTTCTTTCTACTCTCTTACAGAATTCATGAATATAATAACGAAAGAAATTAATTAACATGCTAACATTTAGTAGTCTTATGAATGTTGGGATGTTGTGTTTTAATGTTTGCATGCTGAAGTGTCAGTAGAATATGTAAGGACTTTTATAATGTAAGAACCAAGTGTTAACTATATTCTGCAAGTAAATCATTTCATAAAACAAAACACAATCGAAAAGGTAGTAAAGGTAGAAATTCGAAGGGTAGTAGACAGTAGTGAAGCAATTTGTCATGCAATAACTCGAGATATACAACGTGTCAGAGGCATACAATGTCACAAGTGTATCGATATGAGAGGATGTTGCGAGGCTGCATTGCAACACGTGTTATTGGGGTGGAGATAGCGCGCCAAATTGCTTTCCGATACGAGTTACGACGCATTGCGAAAACGTAGCCTTTTCAAACAGATTTATGGATTTTCCTCAGTCGTTTGAGAAGAGTACCTACCTCTCATATTCTGTGAAAAGCGAGCTTCTTTGTAGTTGACTGGATTTTAAAGATACACATTTTTAGGACGTTGCGTTTGATCACTTCATGGCAAGGTAGAATAAAATAGGTCATCATTTAGTTTCCCCATCAATTACTTTAACATTACTTGTTTACTGACATTACGAACGATAATGATTATTATCGTTGCACAACACAGAGTTCCCCAACATGTCTTTTCAGATGGTTTGTCTTTTCTCTTGTACAGATTTTCAACAAAAAAGGATGAATTATATTATTATGGGTATCTAATTTTCAGAAATAATAAGAAAGGATCTCTCAAATCTCAACAAGATCCCCTGAGCAGCATCAGTGAAAGGCGGGATCAGCTAGTTTCTGATAAATAACAATTCGGTACCTACACTATCAAGAAATATTTTTGTGACATTAAACTAACATACACCATCTCTATCTTTGCAGGCCTTCAAACTCTTCAAGCGCAACAAAACCCGCAAGAGCGCTCGCAACCGCGTCTCACCAGCGCTGGTCCGCTCGCCGTCATACAGCGGCACGGTGGACGCCTCGCCGGAGATCGACTTGCAACGGTTCTGCCCCTGCAGGACGACCCCGCCAGCCCAGCACGAGACCTACGACAACATCCTCATCAACGACCCAGCTTACAACAGCTACGACAGCTACGACTCGCAGAACGACAGCCTGCAAAGCTGCAGCAACAGCCACTCCAGCAGGTGGGACTCCGCGTACGGCTCGCACAGGAGCAGCCCTCAGCGGACGGTGTACGCGGCCGTGACGTACTGCAGCGCGCACGACAGCGACGACAGCAGCAGCATTCACACCGAGTACACGCTGCTGGATGCTGATGCAGCAGAGGACGAGCACGCGCAGAACGTGCTGAACGAGAGCCGCGAGGTGATAGAGCAGGCGGCCGCGCTGCTGTGACGTACTGCAGCGCGCACGACAGCGACGACAGCAGCAGCATTCACACCGAGTACACGCTGCTGGATGCTGATGCAGCAGAGGACGAGCACGCGCAGAACGTGCTGAACGAGAGCCGCGAGGTGATGGAGCAGGCGGCCGCGCTGCTGTGACGTACTGCAGCGCGCACGACAGCGACGACAGCAGCAGCATTCACACCGAGTACACGCTGCTGGATGCTGATGCAGCAGAGGACGAGCACGCGCAGAATGTGCTGAACGAGAGCCGCGAGGTGATAGAGCAGGCGGCCGCGCTGCTGTGACGTACTGCAGCGCGCACGACAGCGACGACAGCAGCAGCATTCACACCGAGTACACGCTGCTGGATGCTGATGCAGCAGAGGACGAGCACGTGCAGAATGTGCTGAACGAGAGCCGCGAGGTGATGGAGCAGGCGGCCGCGCTGCTGTGACGTACTGCAGCGCGCACGACAGCGACGACAGCAGCAGCATTCACACCGAGTACACGCTGCTGGATGCTGATGCAGCAGAGGACGAGCACGCGCAGAACGTGCTGAACGAGAGCCGCGAGGTGATAGAGCAGGCGGCCGCGCTGCTGTGACGTACTGCAGCGCGCACGACAGCGACGACAGCAGCAGCATTCACACCGAGTACACGCTGCTGGATGCCGATGCAGCAGAGGACGAGCACGCGCAGAACGTGCTGAACGAGAGCCGCGAGGTGATAGAGCAGGCGGCCGCGCTGCTGTGACGTACTGCAGCGCGCACGACAGCGACGACAGCAGCAGCATTCACACCGAGTACACGCTGCTGGATGCTGATGCAGCAGAGGACGAGCACGCGCAGAACGTGCTGAACGAGAGCCGCGAGGTGATAGAGCAGGCGGCCGCGCTGCTGTGACGTACTGCAGCGCGCACGACAGCGACGACAGCAGCAGCATTCACACCGAGTACACGCTGCTGGATGCCGATGCAGCAGAGGACGAGCACGCGCAGAACGTGCTGAACGAGAGCCGCGAGGTGATAGAGCAGGCGGCCGCGCTGCTGTGACGTACTGCAGCGCGCACGACAGCGACGACAGCAGCAGCATTCACACCGAGTACACGCTGCTGGATGCCGATGCAGCAGAGGACGAGCACGCGCAGAACGTGCTGAACGAGAGCCGCGAGGTGATGGAGCAGGCGGCCGCGCTGCTGTGACGTACTGCAGCGCGCACGACAGCGACGACAGCAGCAGCATTCACACCGAGTACACGCTGCTGGATGCCGATGCAGCAGAGGACGAGCACGCGCAGAACGTGCTGAACGAGAGCCGCGAGGTGATAGAGCAGGCGGCCGCGCTGCTGGTGACGTACTGCAGCGCGCACGACAGCGACGACAGCAGCAGCATTCACACCGAGTACACGCTGCTGGATGCTGATGCAGCAGAGGACGAGCACGTGCAGAATGTGCTGAACGAGAGCCGCGAGGTGATGGAGCAGGCGGCCGCGCTGCTGTGACGTACTGCAGCGCGCACGACAGCGACGACAGCAGCAGCATTCACACCGAGTACACGCTGCTGGATGCTGATGCAGCAGAGGACGAGCACGCGCAGAACGTGCTGAACGAGAGCCGCGAGGTGATAGAGCAGGCGGCCGCGCTGCTGTGACGTACTGCAGCGCGCACGACAGCGACGACAGCAGCAGCATTCACACCGAGTACACGCTGCTGGATGCCGATGCAGCAGAGGACGAGCACGCGCAGAACGTGCTGAACGAGAGCCGCGAGGTGATAGAGCAGGCGGCCGCGCTGCTGTGACGTACTGCAGCGCGCACGACAGCGACGACAGCAGCAGCATTCACACCGAGTACACGCTGCTGGATGCCGATGCAGCAGAGGACGAGCACGCGCAGAACGTGCTGAACGAGAGCCGCGAGGTGATGGAGCAGGCGGCCGCGCTGCTGTGACGTACTGCAGCGCGCACGACAGCGACGACAGCAGCAGCATTCACACCGAGTACACGCTGCTGGATGCCGATGCAGCAGAGGACGAGCACGCGCAGAACGTGCTGAACGAGAGCCGCGAGGTGATGGAGCAGGCGGCCGCGCTGCTGTGACGCAGAGCACAGGCCATAGAAGCTTCTGACTTGAGTATATTGTGCTGGACGCAAATGTACTAGTTGATAGAACCGATATATTCGTGTGACGCTTTTCATACTGAAGGAAATTCAGCTCAATACTTGACCGCTGACTATTCCCACAACGCTCTTGTAAATGACCCAGACTGATAATTTAGAAAAATGGCCATGCAAAAAATAGCATATACGTATAGGTATTATATTAAATGTTGTACTCAGAATAATGAACTTTAACCTTAATCATATTCTATTTACGCAACCCATGATATTATGATGTCCTTGATTGTAAATAACGCAAAAATCACATTATAACTTACATAGTATTGTTGTTATAAGTTTGCCCACAGCTGGACAGTGGCACACCGCACAGTTCTTCACGAAGTACAACCATTACCCATCTCGCGTGGTCGTTTATATGAATTTTGAAATAGCTATAAAACATTATTCTGAAAATAATTTACTAAGATAATGAATAATTATTACACTAAGATGTTAATTTTACTGTGATTTTTCTCTTTTAACTTTTCTTGAAGCATAACAGATGTTTTATAATCGAGTTATTTCAGACTACATTGTACAAAGCTTTCAATCAACAAGTTTGGGAATTATCAATCTTGAACGTCTTTATACTCTTTAGTAGGTAAATACTTAAGTAATTTACTTGATTGAATATTCAAAACGAAATTGATGTACCTATAACAATTCCATCAATCAAGCCGAAAGTTCAATAAACGGTACCTAAACTTTGAGCAAAACACGTTCTAAATGAATGTTTATTGAATTTTTGGCAACCTATAGTTAAACATACTTAGGTATGTATTTGTATACTAAAAATCAATGCCAAACTAAGGTATACTTTTCTAGCGACTTTGAGTGTGCGAATTTTTACACGAAATGATTGATTTCTTTTACAAGAATTTCTTTTACAGCCTTCACGACTGACAAAGAATTCAATGATCAAACTTACTTTATGCATTTTTATTTTTAAGTGAATAGTATAGTCAGTAATTCTGAATAAACTTGGTAGTATACTTATTTATTCTTAAATAACTAGTAAGAGTAGTAAAAATAAAAAGAGAAGGTAAATTTTAAATATTTCTACATACTTTACCAATATAATAATGTAGAGAAATACCTACTTGTACTTATACCGGAGAGCGAGTGACGATCTATTATAAATCTATGACTTATATCTATTCCAGCGATAAAAATTATTTGTGAGCTATGACTTATGAGTCACAGATTATATCGAAAGCTGCTATAATTCAGTTGCAACTATAGACATTGCCAAAAATGTAGCGTTGTACGTACAGTCCAACCCATTTTACCAAAGTTATTGTGATAATAAATAGATTAATTATAGGTGTTATAATGATAGCCTATTAGATAATACCAAATAATATAAAATGTTTTGATCTCAAATAATTATATTAGGTAGGTACATATTATAATCTAGATTTGTATTGATTACCACGTTACATGACCATGTAATTTGTAATTACTGTAAATAAAGAATAATAATTAAGAATTTATAATTATTTTATTTTTCGCTTTAGGCTTTGCTTTAGGTATATCTTTCTATATATCATTATCCTTAATATACTTCCTATTAATAAATACGCGACTCGCGTATTTATTAATAGTTCTCGCGTAACGCGAGAGAGACACGCAAAACACTTTATTGGATATAAAAAGGCAGTCAGAAAGGAAAATGAGCATATAACCGACCAGAGGCTAAATGCGGATTAAGAGGCTTCACACACCTTAAAGAACGTGAACAATTCTCAGATAAGCCAGATTCCTCACGCTACATTCTAGAAAGTCGAAGACGTAACCTCTAGGCAAACGAATAGTCTTGTAAGTTTAAATATGTAAAACCAGAAGCGAATATACATCATTATAGAATTTTGTATATCGCTTTGTGACCATTACGTAAAGCTTTTAGAAAATAACTACTGAAACAGGTTCCTTTTAATGCTCCAAACTTGCTAAAGTAAATATGAAGTCCCTCCCTAAGCTTTTTCCGACCCCTATTATAATATTTTGTCGATATTTCAATAATACTAGTTTCGCATCAATGGCGTCGCAAAACCCAATCCATAAACCAGTTGAACAGGTTTATTTTGTGGGCTGATGTACAGATCATTGTTATTTATTGTAATGAGCTATAATGAGTGAGGACCTAATTGGACCAAAACATATTTTGAAAAGAAACTCTAATGCTGTTTTTTTTTTCAAACATTTTCTTCTGTCAACATTTTAAAAGGTTCCGTATCTCAAAAGAAAAAACGGAACCCTATAATGAGATCACTTTTGACGTCCGTGGGGACATGTTGTTGACCAACGCGAGACCTACTTGGGCTTCTCAGCAACACTCCAAAATATTCTGGTCGACCTGGGAGGCCTCTTCGGCTTCTGGAGTGAGCTCGGCTGGCTGGAGCGATCCGGCGAGGATCTGTATCGGCAATTCCACGCGCAACAGACAAGATTCAAGATTCAAGATTCAGAAGAGATTTCGGCCAATTGCGGAAAAGTCCCAGGGACAGAAGAAAGAAAGAAAGACCGTGGGGACATTAAAACGTAATTCATCGCTATCGTAATTCTAAACAAATTCTGTCCGCTGATTGGCCGAATCCGCTGTTTACATTTTTTCTTGCCAATCAGCGGCGAGAATTTGTTCATGATTTTGAAAGCGATGAATAACTTTTTCTTAATTACACAATCGCCTATCAGGTTGGGATTTTCGGATCCTACGTTACGTAAAAAATATTCTAAATAAATAACACTTCTTATTTATCTTGTATCAAAATGAGTTACGTAAGTAGATCTTTATCGTTGCTGAAAGTTAGACAAACTGCAAACTCTGTATCTAGTACAGAATACCTACATTGTATAATGTCTATGTATTCACTACAAACAAGGGGTAGGAGAGGGTAAACACTGGTTAATAATAATTTATCTGTCTGTCTGAGTGTTTGTCCTCTTTGCGTGCATTGCGTCACGTAAGCTTTGATCTACAATGTATAATCGTAAACATCTAGCCTACGAAATAAGCGATTCCGTATCCTAAGGGTGCTTAATGCTTACGTTACGCTTTTGTTATGTATTCGGAGCTAACTTATATGTCCGACTATTCACCGGGTCTTTCTAAACAATTATACTATTTCTAAACGATATTTGACGACCTCCCAGATGCAGTTGTGGGAGGTCGCAGGTTCGATTTTCGCTACCTACGGGCCTGTACGTCTGGTTCCGGCCGTAGTTAATTACCACGCTAATTTCAAAAATTGGGAGTGCGTTTTAACTTAGCACCAAGATAGTATGATAAAATCTTCAGCTGCATCATCACTTACTATCAGATGAGATCGCTGTACCTACTGATTTGTATAAAGAAGTTTTGACGTGTATAAAAAAGTTTTGATTTCGTCTTGAATCTTGGATTAACACAATATATTATAAACAAGCTACTTTTTACTCCGAAAACCGACAAAAAAAGCATGTAAAAATATAAGCGTTTTAGAGTCCGCATAGTAGATTTTGCTGAGTTTTGGGGATACTTCTCAGTATAGGGCGCGTTGGTACCCCCGTAAAGTACATGTTTTAAATCGTCAAAAATATTTGTCAAAAGTTCTTTTGCGGTTCTCAACTCCAAAATTCGATCTTTGCCAAACAAAAAAAAATATGCGGAAAGAATCTACAGGTGGCGTGTTTGATATTTCCGTATTACGGAAGGAGCATGTATCGAGTTATGACGAACGCACACATACCGACACACAGACACACGGCACGCACACGATCGCAAAAAAAAATACGCTTTTTGCACCCTCCTAGTTCCTACGGAAGTGCGAGAGAGATGAATCATATGCGAATCGCAAGCGCGAGAGGGAGAGCACTCGTGGGAAACACAGGGGTGGCGATATCCCATACAATCGCTGAAGTGGGACGATATGTGGAATACATTCAGTTGGACCCCGCGTAGGGTTGACACGCGCTTCGAAATGGGTCAATGGACTTTTCAATCAAGTCAAGAGTACTTACCTTATTTGTAAAATCAATACACAACTCTTACCTGATATAAAATATTAAAAAAAATTACATTTACGGCCATAGTAAAATTATGATTACAATTATTATTTTTTCAAGATACAAGCAAAGCTGAATAGTATTTCGAAGCAAAAAAATGTAAGAAAATTTTGAGCTTTTCCGTTTGTTTGTGCTCTAAATTTAAACTAAATTTAAATTATTTTTAAAAGGATCTACTGACATGACGTGACATGGATAGCCGTAAGTTATCTAAGAAATTCTGACCACACTAAATAATAACAATAAAGAAAAAGTTTGTACGGGTGTACGTTTGTTACTCCTTTACACTGCAACTACACAACAGACATGGTGGAAATTGGGACTAATGATATATTATGACCCATGGTTCTCTCGGGATGAATGAAAAAGTGAATTTCAAACGCGTCTTTCTCAAAAATGCTAGTAAGCTATGAATTGGAAATACTTTATCTCCCGGCAGCGCCAACCCTATCGTCTGCATGACATCTGCGGGGTCAGTAGTAATTAGAACTACGGCGGCTCTACGGCGACACCTGTGCTGTTTATTGCTAATTTATTTCACTTTAACCGCATTAGTTGTCCGGTGCACGGCGATGTAACCGTATAAGCTGTAAAGAGGGTTAAATGGAAAATAGTTCGTTACCTTTTAACGTTTTACCTACTTCCGCTAGAGATAGTGTAACTTTTTTTATAAACAAGAACGATGAGGCGAGCACCTCTCCTTTATATTAAGTGATACGGATCTCCATTTCAAATGCAATGCGTCCTATAATTTTGCATTGCAATTCTGAGATATCAGTTCTTAGGTCTCATTTTGCCCAGTAATCACGTCGTAGTACCTACTCGTAACTACCATAAAAACACGAATGCTTATTATATATACCCTGACGAACTCCGCAAGAAGAGTTCTACCATCAGTACTAGATACAAGTAGGTACTAGAGTAGACTAGCACCATAGAGAATATATGAGATAGAATCTACCTAGTGGGATGCCTATTTTGCAGAGTGCCTGGATGGTACAGCAGTGTCAGATATTCTGAAGTTGTTCTGAAGAAGAATGTTCTGCTTCGTGAAGCAGTAGTCATTAGTAGTAGTCGTAGCCGACGAAATTACAGGGCACAATGAGACTTAAAATTAATATCCAAAGATGACGAGGGACGAGGGAGGCAGTGCGTTGTACCTCTATGTCATTGCAAAACGAAGTTTAGGGACGCATAAGGGCACTAGCATCAACTGAACGTTTTTCTTTGTTGTCTATATACAGATCATCAGAGGATGAAAATAATATTTTATAAAATATAAGAATTAAAAGTTGCTTTTAAGTATTTAAAAAAATAATTTATTTTCTCTCATTTTGTTGCAGCTTCCAGCGAACGGTTTAAAATATTTACAGAAATATACAGAAACACATCGCATGTATAAAATACATTAATTACATCTATGGATATGCGTACAAAATCACACGAAAGTATTTAATTAATACCTGTACACAAAGAAATAATTTCACAACCTTGTGCAAATCACAAAATATTACAGTGATATCATTTTACAATTTTAATTTTTCTAGGTATAAGGCGTTCTTGTTAGTTCAAGGACATAGCGACTGGCATTTACAGACTCGTTGAAATACGAACATAACAAGATAGCCTCTATATGTTTTGGTAGAGCCTCTGCCACTTCAAAGCGACTTTTCACGCGTGCATTTAACGTATTTTTCAAAGCTGGCTGCTTGCTGGCACGAGTATGTATGTGGCGTCATCATGAAACTTGATGGCTAAAAGAGTGTTAAGTCAGGTATGTCCCAATACTTATGGATCACCAACACAGGTACAACCAGCTAGCAATGTTGCTGTTTACTTGTTACTTGCTGTTAGCAATGTAATAGGTACTTGCTGTTTTTAAAAACCATGATCATCAAGTCCGCTATCTACAAAGAATTTATAACTTATTTCAAAATGATTTTGTTATAATCCGCCAAAACATAGACATCTGTAAGCATCTGTAATCAGGATGCTCCGGTGTCAGAGCGAAATGTGCGTAGTGTAGTGTAAAAGTTGGTAGTGGCATTACATGTTTGGGGGCTTGGCGTTCTTGCTTGGTGAGGGATTTAAGTTATAGCATATTTAAGTTTGCGAAAAAACTAATTTTGGACTAGTGATCAACGGCATGTGATTTTCTTTGTCTAGATTTATTAAGATAATTTGTAAAAGTGAAAAAATACATTCCATTATTAACATTAAAGCTTGGTTTTTTGGTCCCAATATTTCTACATCAGGTAAAGTTAATAAACTAATTGTATTAATATATATATAGCTGCTTGTGCTGATTGGCCACTGACTGATTGATCACCTCTCCTGAACAATTTTGTATGAAAAATTTTTTTTTCAAGGATCATGTCGTATAGAAAGGAAAAAATCATTAAGAACAAAAATATGGAGAGAGCTGATGATTGAGGATTTCGAAGACGGGTGAAGAGCACAGCCAAGGGTATTGCAGATAGGTAGGGGGTGTTCGACCAAATGTCATTTGAAATGTCATCCAACTGCCAGTGAGCTGAAAAAAAATTCAAAATGGCGGATTCAAAATGGCCGCCATTCGAATTTCGCCGATATCTCGGAAAGTATAAAAGATGGAAGAATGGTTTCTTGACAAGAAGTGATCAGGACCCGAAGGTCTATTTAATGGATAGAAAAAAAATTCAAAATGGCGGAATTTATTTTTCCATAGAAAATGTATGTGGAATGTTGAAGAGACTAACAGTTGGTAATAATGCAAGGTTGTGATGCGGTTTTTCGGAGGGTTACTAGAGAAAAATATGGAGAGAGCTGATGATTGAGGATTTCGGAGACGGGTGAAGAGCACAGCCAGGGTATCGAAGATAGGTGGGGGGTGTTCGACCAAATGTAACTCAAAACGTCATCCAATTGGCAGTTAGCTGAAAAAAAACATCAAAATGGCGGATTCAAGATGGCCGCCATACAAATTTCGTGTTGTTCTATCTCGGAAAGTATAAAAGACAAGAGAGTGATTTCTTTGCAAGACGTAATAAGAATCTCAAGGTCTACGGGATGAATGAAAAAAAATCAAAGTGCGTGAATTTATTTTTCCATGGAAAATGTGAATGCTACAATAAACAAGGCCTATGAAAAACTATGAAAAGTATGAGAAGAGATGATGGTCTACGATTTGGATGATGATTGAAGAGCACGGTCATGGATTTAAAGATAGTTAAGGGCTGTTTGAATAAAAAATACACTGAACCTCAGCACGGTCATGAATTTAAAGATAGTTAAGGGCTGTTTGAATAAAAAATACACTGAACCTCACCGATGAGGTTCAGTGTATTTTTTATTCAAACAGCCCTTAACTATCTTTAAATCCATGACCGAGCTCCGAGGTAATT
Source organism: Coenonympha glycerion (assembly GCA_963855885.1). NCBI lineage: Eukaryota > Metazoa > Arthropoda > Insecta > Lepidoptera > Nymphalidae > Coenonympha > Coenonympha glycerion. Next base: position 726,879 of record OY979627.1, read on the forward strand.
CTTTTAGCCCATTGCCAATCGGATTCCAATTGGCGATGGAGATGACGGCGATTCTTAAATAGGTGAGAAGACAGCCCGCGGGCCACATGTGGCCCGCGCTCCCACGCGCCCTACTAGTATACTATATTTTTATCACACAACTTATTAAATATATTTATATCTAATTTTAACAGTCTTGAATATAAGATAAGGTAGGTTTTATAAATTAAACTCTGAGATCTACAACAACGTAATTATTTTTGGAATAGCAGTAGAAATTATAAGAAACCCGTATTTATAGCATTATTTAGGTTCATAATTCTGTTCCGCTCTGTTCTGCAGTAAAAGCAAATAAATGTATCTGCAGGAAATAAAAGAATTTAAATTACAGTGTTTGTGGGAAAGAAAAGAATTTAAAATTCATTTTCTTTGCTTGCACAATTTGTTGTAACTTTTATCTATGAAGAAAAAAAATCTGAATGAGGTTCTAAAATGTAGAAATGGTCTCAACCGGACGTATTCAGAATCCTTAGTGGGCAAGGAGCAGATCCGCACTTAGTCAATTTACATCATTGCTCTACGAGTACATTACAATCTTCCTGTGGCTACTGGCTCTACTTGATGAGACTTTGTTTTGAATCTTACTAGAACAGAATTAGGAATTTGCGTCATTTCGAAATAATGTTCCTGTTTTCTAAGCCTATCAAAGCAAAAGGGTTTCTTATAACTACTACCGGTACTAATACTTTGGACAAAATCAATACGCTAACTCAGCACCCCAGGGTCTGTAGGGCTTGGAACTGTTCTGCGAGTACTGATGATGTGGCGGATGGTGGGGGTACGGCGCGGGGTAGTGTGGTGCTGGGGGGGCGGGATGCCCGGGGGGAGCGGACGGGCCCGGACCGGGGGGAGCCGGGGGGTAATGGGTGTAACTCGGAGGCGCTGATAAGGGAGCGGCTATCGACGGGGCGACGGTGGTAACCGCGGTGGAAGTCGGCGGGTCTCTCAAATCCGTGTACCCGTGTTGAGGCTGGGGTATCGTCTGGGGTATCGCCTGGGGTACGGCGGGGTACTGGTAGCCCCAGTTGGACTTGGACGCGAGCTCCCGCTGCGCCGCGAAGCACTGCAGGTGGCTCATGAGGCGCAGGCGCAGCGGGTCCTGGATGTCGAGGCCCTCGCAGCTGACCAGGTACCGCGCCACCTCCGCCGCGCACTCCCGGAAGCCGATGCTGTGGTAGTCCATCGCGTAGCGCTGGGGATCGTACGCGTACGTGTCGAGACCTGGAAACAATGAAAATTGGTTAATTGATATTACTATAGGTAAGGGAGATGTAAAGTTTTTCCTCTTAATGTACAGGTACTCGATAACTATTGGTATTAATAAATATAAAAAAAAGATGACTGCTAACTGATCCGTTCATCCATTCGCATAGGTAAATTTATGCTGCTTAAACTAAGAGCTATAATCCGCCAACAGATACTGAGAACGCTTGTATACCTTTATTGCTATACTCTTTAACCTGGGAAGGTTTCCCAGTTTAGGAAACCTGGACTAGTAGACATTTAAAATGAGGAGATATCAATGCTTTTACTTTATTTAAATTGATAAAACAAATAAAAGGAAAAAAAAAACAAATAACCAATACAAATCAACAATACCAGCAAATCATTAATGCGGCATTCAATAAATCCGTAACCAAAGATTACTTTATCGAGTGACCCCAGCGTAGCTCAGCAAACAGGGGCTGCGTGGGAACCGAACCCCCGACCACGTCTCACTCACACAGGCGGCCCCGGGAGGGACGACCCTCCCAGTGAAATATCCCCGGATTATAAACGTATGCTGAATTTAACTTTTAAATAATGGGGATAATCACTTAGGAAGTTATTAAAATGAAAATTAGTTATATGAATCAATTCAATGAATGGTATTATCTTGGAATTTAAAGATGAATAATTTTAAAATAGGCACATTGCGATACATCATTTCAACTTTACAGTTCCAAAGGAATATGTAAAACAACAAAAAAATTTATGACATTCCACCATGAGTAGATTAACAATTTTCCTTACTAAAAAACAGCCAAAAAATAAGACTGTCTCCAAAGAAATAAATCGTTATAGATTATAGGCATACAATCCATAATAAAATAAAATCAAAACATTTCAAACTCCTAATCTACATTCGCATCCCCCTATCACGCGCGTATTGTAAGCAGTGACAAGCGGAAATAAGACCGAGTCTACTTCCAACCAGAAAGGGCTTAAAGGGTTGCCCAGCCCCACCTGTGGACAAAAAAGTGAAGAAAAAGTGACGCCTAGTCCTAAAAACGGAAGGGAAGTAATAGCACAATGGGTTTTTAAACGATGGCATTAAATATATCCTGTTTAGTTTCCGGCACTTCACGATTTTATAATTTAAGTAATATGTGGAGTAAGGGGATTTAATGGAGTGGATGAACGCCGGAAAATGGATGCGGACTTTATGAAAAGCTTCGCAAAACTAGCCCTATAGGACTCTTTAACCAACAGAAATACAAAAACGTATAGTCTTTATGAAACAAACTAAACAATTAGAACATTTTTAAATTTTAAGCTAATAAATGATTTTAAGCTAACTAGTAGGTATAAATAAATCCCTGACTTTCTTACTGGGGGACTTGTATCTTCGGAGTCTTTAATATGACCTACTTATTACTATTGAATTATACAGATTTTAAAAACTTCATCATTATTAAAGTTTAACTGATGAAGGTCATAATTAGGTCATAATATTTCAAAATTCTTATATTCTAACTTCATTAAAATATTGACAAGAATACCAAATAACAAAATTTTCAGAAAATGCATTAAAACATTTACCAGGGATCATACTTAATAGAAGGATGCAATATCTTTAGAAAGTTCTGGACCAGATTTTTGTCACTTTTCTTTTACTACAATCTTTTGTAATACAACAAATATAATTTATGCAATCTTCACAATGCTTGTCCTTCAGGCCCCCTGTCTTCAACCCTCAGTCGCCGTGTGTCCCGGTAGCCCAGTGACTCGGTAGTATAACCAACCCCTCGTAAAGTAAACCTCATTCACTGAGCGATAGCGGATTCTGTTATTAAACTTTTTCCCCACGGAAGAGCACCGGAAACACGGGGTCCTCGTTAGGGCTGCCAGTCTCTTCACCGATTACATTTTTGCAATTATTTTTGCGTAAATTTACATTGCTTTGTGAATAATTTACAATGTAATAATATAATTTACGTTAAATGGACATTACAAGCTTCAAAGTACTAACAACCTGTTTTTGCCAGTATATTTTCCGTACGTTTCGAATTAAGATGTGGGCAAAGAGATTAATTAAGATGCGCTTTTATTTAAGTTCTTATTCTCAAGGAAATAATAACTTCATGGATAACTTTTGACGTCAAATCAACATTTTAGTGAATTATATTAGTTACTTTAACTTTATTTATTTTAATTATTTTTGTATTTTGTACAAATATTTGTAAAAATACACACGCAGAAAAAAATGTCATATTGACAATGAATGAAACAGTTTCTACTAACTACTATATTTCTTTATGTTGTAAACATTTCTTTATCCAAAAATAAAAAACACTATGAAATATTTTAATGAAAAATTGGCATCCCTACTCACTATAACTCCCGTTAGTAGTCTGATTCTTTCGCACATTCCTATAAATGCCACCCGTCTCTGTCTACTTGTTACGTAAGCATTTAAGTAAGGGAGGGTAGAGTTCAATGGAGAATTCTCCTTTTCTTCGATTCATGAAGATTTCTTTATTTGTGTGCATTTTTTCATTCATTGTACGCATCTGCAGCAGCGACAAGTTATTTCTGTCTTTCAAGTTAATTTTAACCCTTACACTCGTTGTATGCAGCTGGGGGGTCGAAAGAACCATGAATGTAAATAATATTACTGTTTACCTGTATTATAAAAAGATAATTCCAGACTCTTTCATTCACACTATGCGCTCACCGAATGATCGTAACCCAGTCCAAACTATAGGACTTAAAAAGCTGAAATTCTGGACATATAAGTTCCCTTTTGTACAAGGGATAGGAAAGGATCATCCGAGCGAAGTAGTCAGCTAGTTATTCAATAAAATAAAATCTAATATAATCGAAATCTTCAAAACCTTACATAACGTCATTTGCGTTGCATTTGTTGCAATGCGAACGCGTTAATAAAAAAAATCGCTTATGTTACATTCGATTCGAGTTTGTCAGAGTGGGGTGCGTCATCGTAGATTGAAATATAAATAGTTTGCGCCCGTTTTACCCCATAAGAGGGTGAGTTTTAAAAATCCTTTCTTAGTGCACCCCTAGTCCTCATAAGGAAATCATGTGCCAAATTTGAATCTCTAGACCTAAGCAGTTTGGGCTGTGCGCAATCAATGTCAGTCAGTTCTTTAGATATTGGGATCACTTAGAAATGGGTCGAGAATTCAAGGTTAGGGCGACAAGGGTCGAGAATTCAAGATAAAAAATTAAATTCGTTTATTTAAAAACTCACTAGGTATACATATACACGACAGAAATCAACATAACCCTCCTTCTTGCGGCTAGGTTGAAAATAGCTAGGCAGATCGCATATCAGTACGTAAGCCGACCTATCGGCCACTTCCGGCGAGTTTTTCTAGCGCCAGGTGTGTGTCCGTATGTCCTGCCCCCTGCCACCACTAACCTTTATACCTGGCCGACGAACAAGGCGTATTGTGACCGCCGAAATGGTTTTGATGCGATTTTAAATGCTTAATAGACTGTTACTGTAGAATTATTGACGGTTTGACTTAAATCGACTGGGAACTTATTTTGAATGTTTGTGGTTTCGAAATTCTAATGTTTATTCTTATAGGCCTAACTTACATTCACTTGTGAAATGCCACACTTTACCGCCACGTATCGGATGGCTATTTTGCATCGAGAAGAACGGGGAAAAAACTCGGCAACTGAATTTGTTGAGATCAATTAATAAAATTCTATCTCGTAATACATTTTTAAGAACCAATTGACAAAGAAGTACGGCCATTCGATTTAGCGTTCCGATACAATGCTTTGTAGCAACCGTGAATAGTTTATCCCTTCAGGTTTGTTCTATCTTCTTGTAGTGAAGATGCAGCCAAGTAAATAATAAGTAATGAATAAGGTTTGTTAACTCGCTAAAGTGAACTGTTTTCATCACTTAATATGACGCCGGATTCTCAACAACTATATATAAGCAACAGGCATCCACTGAACCATGATTATTTAGTTATTTCTGTCCACAAAACTAAAATATCGTTGTTCAACAAAGCGAAACACCGCATAATTTCAAGAGTAATTATCATGAAAGCCTTTAAGCCTAAACTGCTGACTCTTCCTTCCTGCGGCCGATGACCTTTGGCTAATTGGCCGTAATCTCGTCAGCAAAAACGCACTGCGGTTTGACTGCGGTCACCACCCACCGCCGGAAGTAACGTTCCATCATTAATTATAATAATAAAAAAATATGGTTCCGTAGTAAACAATTTATAGTTTCACCTTGTCCACGGTTTAGGTGTAGGTACTTCAAAGTTGTGGGTTATAAAATGTTTGTGTTTATGGTTATCCTATACCTTTAAACGAGCTATTCTTGTATATACATATATATACAAGAATTGCTTTCTAATATTTTTCTATATAATCTGGATCTCGGAAATGGCTCGAACGAATTTCATGAAATTTAGTATACAGGGGGTTTTGGGGGCGATAAATCGATCTAGCTGGGATTCATTTTTAGAAAATGACGTATTTACCAAAAAAATAAAAATATGACTCCTGCTGCCATCTATTGGCCAGTAGTAAAAACTACCGAGCGAAGCTCAGTCACCCAGATATTTAAAATATAATAAATAAAATATGATTTTCAAAATACTCTTTATTACCTATACACTATCTCATCTCATACTACATCTATTATATGCTACAATTAACAAACGACCTAGACATTGAAATTTAAACCGAATCCCTCGTCATATAAGGTGCATAACGCAAAGGTGCACAGTCTATCGGCGTATCGCCACCTGTCGGACACGGAAGCAGCGTGGCAGCGTGGGAAGTATCAGTGACATATAGATAACACGATAGCGAGACCTCCTGGCCCATGTGCGAAACGCGGTCCCGCATGCCGGATCCATGTTGCACGTGTGTGGACCATGACAGCCCCATTTGAACTGAGGAGCGATGTATAAGGTCCTATGTTGTGCCATTTATTGGATGCCATCGATAGTTTTTTTTTTTATGCTATACAAGTTAGTACTTGACTGCGATCTCACCTAATGGTAAGTGATGATGCAGTCGAAGATGTTAGCGTACTAACTTGGAAGGGGTAAGTTAAGTCACCCCAACGGTTTCTACACAGCATCATACCGGAACGCTAAATCGCTTGGCGGTAGTCGGTACGTCTTTGCTGGTAGGGTGGTAACTAGCCACGGCCAAAGCCTCCCACCAGACCAGACCTGAGCCAATTTAGAAATTATAAAATTCCAAAGTGGCCCGTGGCGGGAATCGAACCCGCGACCTCCCACTCGAATCCGAGCGTGCGTCCCCTGCGCCACGGAGGTCGTCAAAATCAACAAGCTACAGAATCAACGCCTATAGTTTAAAACAAAGAAAGATTTTCTGCCAACAGCTGCCTCGTGTACTTCTTGCAGTAGGACTCCACGTTCACTCGGTGGGAAACTATCTGGAGATTTTTCAGTATAAGAATAATGATGAAGGAAGACAGGCGACGCGACGGGTTCATGCAAATACCACTCTGCTGGTAACGAACCATTATTGACCCTTCCTATAATGAACGTACAAAATATAAAAAAGTCTTGAATATTCATCTAAGGCTTTTATCACGATTCATTAGTTCAAAACAGAAAAAATCTTTCTTTAGTAAAATCGCAAGTCGCACTAAAATGTGAAAAATCAAATATTTCGATCAAAAAAGTTTTAGGTACGCTTACAATTGCTTATGGAACTACAATTATAACAGGATAGCGGAACGAACGGTAAAATACTCTTGCTTTTTAGCAATTTGACCTTTTTTTGCGGAACCGTAACGGAATTTCTGATAATTCGAAGGAAACGGAAATGAATTGATTCTTACTTGTGAGCGCACAAATGACAGGATAACTGCGGCCATTTTAGGATTTTTTGGTATTGTGGATAGTTCTGTTTGCTATAGCTACGTGAAAGTTTTACTGTTAGAAGTTTATCTCAATCTTTTTCAATTTTCGATACTGACAAGACCATTACCACGTCGTCTTAAATCATCTAGAATATTACATGCAATATATAATCAAGATTAGAACACACACCTGGAGTATAGAGTTTGACCAACACTAAGTACATAAATCAAATCAATCAATGCCAAAACTCTTGACTTTTACTGGCTTAGTATCAGATTTTCATTTTAATGTTTCTCTCAAAGTGCATAAGTAAAGTAAGTTGTCTCTAAGAGGTAGACAAGTATGCCTCTTAGGGACAAAATCTTTTAATCGAGATTAACTGTAGGTATAGGAAAACCAAAGTGGTTGACTTTTTTAGCTGACGAGGCAATTGGTAGTATCTACTACCATTTTTCAAACCCGATGGCTGTTAGGGTGACATGTTCTGCAGCTCTAACCGTGTTTTTTGAGCTCGGTCAGCAACGTGTTGATGCGGTCGCGCCTTTCCTTCTCGATGACGCCGCGCCGCCGCTTTCGCGTCATCGGATATCTATACAGGCTGATTGTACACACCTTTGGCGTGCAGCATCTTAAGGTGGTCGACTGTGAGCTGCAGGATCTCCGCCTTCTCCAGCTTGGCGCTGCCCTGCTTCTCGCAGGCGGCGGGCACCAGCCTCTTGAGCTCGGTCAGCGACGTGTTGATGCGGTCGCGCCGCTTCTTCTCGATGACGCCGCGCCGCCGCTCGCGCGTCATCGGATATCTACAGGCTGATCGTACACACCTTTGGCGTGCAGCATCTTGAGGTGGTCGACGGTGAGCTGCAGGATCTCCGCCTTCTCCAGCTTGGCGCTGCCCTGCTTCTCGCAGGCGGCGGGCACCAGCCTCTTGAGCTCGGTCAGCGACGTGTTGATGCGGTCGCGCCGCTTCTTCTCGATGACGCCGCGGCGCCGCTTGCGCGTCATCAGCTGGCAGGAGTCGCCGCCCGGGGACCTGGGAACGAATTCAATAGGTACAAAACCCTTCTGTTCCAATATCCTTATCGCATGATTAACTCCAGACACTTGATTTATACCGAGGCCGGAAGACCCAACATATAAGAGTCCAACAGACCTATGCTCCAATGTTGCAATGCACTGCACTGCATACTGAAGACCTGCCACGACCATAAGGTACTATTACGTTATTCCGTGCCTTGACTGCGGCCTTTGCAATAAGGTTCTAATTTCATCACATCCAATGCGTAGTATGAAACAAAGTTGAAAATATTAAAATCCTATTGATAGGATTTTAATATTATATTTTTAACTCTTTTGTATTTAGTGCCGAAAATCAAACGTATTAAATTACTTAGGATTGCTTAGACCCACTGAATACGAACCGCGTCAAAGAGAGAACGTCATGATAATCCTATCTTTAAATGAGTAAGTATTCGAACTAATTTAACAACTAAAAGTCCATTAATTTTTCGGGGAGTTCAAATACGAATATCTAATATTAGTCAGCCTTTTAACGTTACAAGAGTTATAGTAGAGCTTGTTTTAATTGCGGTTTCCATCGCTTTTGTAGGTGAAAGGTGAAATTTTCTTTTGATCACATCGCCGCGCTGACTTTTGACTTTTGACCTATTGCCGCGCCGCAAGTTGAGCCGGATTTTTACGTTAAATAAATTTGAAATGCGTCATGTTTCTAATTCATTACTCACATAAAGCAAGAACTATAAATATAATTTTTTTATATGTGAACAAACTTTTATTACAAAACATTCATTTCATATAATTATTTACTAATATGGCAGAAAGCTTAAGGAAACAGAGTAAATTGCTCTATACAAGGTCAATTTATTTGAAAGGAACGATGAAAGGTGGTGATACTAAAAAAAAAATTGATTCAAGTTTAATTCGTGGCGAATTAATTAATTGCATTACTGAGAAGTTTATGTTTTAGTTTAATAGAGTTAAAAGAAAAATAGTTCCCAGAGCTATTCTAGACAAATGTAATGTAAAAGTACTAATCACATAACATTTTACAGAAAAGGCCATTAAAGAGATCTCAATAATAAATTAGCTAACCGAGTTTTGACCTTATTTTGATCTTTAGTAAAAAAAAAAATAGGAAAACTTTTGCAGTATAATTTCGTGAAATCGCGAAGTCGTAGACAAGCTACGCGCTCGTAGCACGCGTCTACGCGCCTACGGTAGCGTTAAGTTTCCGAGAGCTTTCGCTTTCCTATTAGAATCTTTCTAAAATACATTTACATAATATCCTTACTCAACTCAGTTTAAGAGATATACTCGTAATTATGTATTCTAAGAATACTATATTTTTCTTCGAACCTCATGTAGTTATTTTTATGTAACTGCATTTATGGCTTTCTTTCTTCTATATTTTATTAAGATTTTCTTTAACTCTATACCTTTCAACTACTAATTTACTTTTTACTTGTATGTTTTGATTTTTAAGGTACTGTAACATCAGAAGGAGGTTTCGTTAGTCTTTTTTAGGAGTTTCGTTAGAAGTTATTTTATACTCACTGCGCGTCTTTGCTGCTTCCCTCAGAAAAAGCGTCGTCTTCACTCTCAGAGTGGGTCCTCTTGTTCCTTGGGGCGGGCGCGGTCGCGGGGGGCGCGGGGGGTCCCCAGCCGTACTGCGGCGCCCACTGCTGGGCCTGGCCTTGGGACTGCTGGTGAGAGCTGGGCTCCATGTGCCTCTGATACTCCATCACTTATATCTACCAGAAGCTCTTAATATAAACTTCAAATAAATGTTTTTTTTTGGTTTTGATGCACCCTTGTTGCGTTTAAAATTGTCACTTTTTATGATTATTAATCACTGATTCAAGACATTTTGAGAACTTAAAAAAATTGCTAAATTTTCACTTGTCTGTAATGTTACACGGTTCGGTCCTTTTTGCACAAGTTTTTTTCAAAAATAAGTTTTTCTTTAATTTCACTTCAATGCATTCCGGAAACCAGTATTTGGGTAATCACTTTTCCTACTGTTTACGAATTTCACTCATGAAAACATTTTCCTCGTAACGGTCTGAAAATCAGTTCCGTATTCACATCTCCAAAAAATATGCCTAATTAATCAATTAAGTAAACAAGTGCCCATTCGTCTTAGAAATTGCAGGAACTTGTTGATCGGAGTAAGTACGCATGCGCGGGTGAGTACGGCACGCCACGTGCGCGCGCGTCGACCGCCGGCCGCGGAGTGTGTTGCCGCGTGCCCGGCCGTGCGACGTGCTCCCGGCGTGCTCCGGCCCTGTGGCGACCATGCTTTACATCCCACAAACGTAACATTACCACAAAAACCAGCAAATAACAACCTTATCACATCGCACTAAGGCTCTGGTAACCGCACTATAAAGTTGTGATATTTTTGTGCACACAATTTTACTACTTCACCCAAACACTATTATTTAAAACCTTATGGTTATAGTCATAAGATTGATGTGACCTGCAAATTAAGATCAAATAGGGTTGACAAACGCTTCCTATTTAATTTCTGAAGTGAATCACGGGAATGTAGACGTTATGTTTATGAATGTAGAGGTGAAAAAGGGGTGGTTTTTTGTGTTTAATACATCTGAAAAGGCCGCGTGGCGGACGCACGGTGCAACGGCGTCAATTAGGAAACGCAATTTCATTGAACGGAGGCTATTGTCTGAGGATGAAGAAGGCTCGGGGACGGGCGGAGGAGCGTGTCACACGCTTGCCCGCTATTGTGAAATTTAATTCTGAGCGCGTTGATTAGTGTTTGGTCAAACTGCATTCGGCCATCTTCCAACAACTTTCAAAAAGTTTACGTTAAAAAGATGAAAATGATTCATCTGTAGTTACACTTGATCTTAGGATGCAAGTTAACGAACAAGACTTGCTAGTTTTCTGCACATACATACCTACTAGAGAGTAGAGACCTACATTTGTATTTTTTTGCTTTGCACTTTTTCGGATTTCAGTACATGAAAGTATCAAGTGCCAACCCTATTTCATTGGAAACTTATTAGCAGAAACCCAAAATCTTTTGAAGATATAAGTTAAATAGAGTAATTTCGAAGTAATTTAAAAAAAACTGCGACTTATTTACATAACTATATATCAGATCAATACACACATCGCAATGTATCCCCTAAGTAGGGGATAGCTTGTATTATGAGTACCAGATAACTGTTAAATATACATAATACTTAATATACATAAATACAATGTATTGAAAAATACCCAGACACTTGAAAATATTTATGCTCATCCCATAAAAAAATTGTAAGTGTGGGAATCAAACCCACGACCTCCGGCAGACGGCAAGATGGCTACCGCTTAGGTACCTGTAACTTCGGAAATTCCAAATAATTTTAATTCACGTATGAAGTATGTGAAAGAAATTGAAAATTTTAAAAATAAGCATTTAGATTTTAGACTTCAACGCAAGCGTGGCTTCTTATAAGTTCAGATACTTGATGCATGATAGAGAGTAAGCATGCTTTATCGTACATTGTTTTTATTATACGTTTTTTATTTGGTTATTAACATTATAACAACGATTCAAAACAGTTTGCTAACTAACCGTTGCTGAATAACTATGGTTTGCAAAGGTTTTTGGCTACCAAGGGAATCTATGGCTATATAAGTACATAAATCTACCAAAGCCATTATACTAAAAATAAATAATTAAATAAATAAATATATAGAGGACAACATCACATACATTGCTCCGATCCCATAGTAAGTAGCTTATGCACTTGTGTTATGGAAATCAGAAACAACGAAGGTACCACAACCCGAGGTAACCCAGACCCGAGATAATGTAGAAAAGTTATTTTTCTACATTGCCCCGGCCGGGGATCGAAACCCGGAACCTCAGAGAACCGGAACCACTCAACCACGGAGGTCGTCAAAAAGGTTGCCTAGAAACTCGTCACTCGTGGAACGAACATCAAGTTGCGAAATTAGAAAAAAATACGATTTCGCACGGTTTTTAAATGTCTTCCTAACAAAAGCAACAAGGGGCGATGTTTTTGAGCCCTGTTAATCCTATAAGATTTTCTATTGCAAGGCTTTAATCCTTGCCTTATACAGCTCTTGTTCTGATTGTGATCCTATTTATTCAAGAGCCTTCACGGCGAATTTGAGGCACATACAAAATCTTTGAAAATAATAGTTATTTTTTTTAAGTTTTTCGGCTCTTAGACAGAAATCTTATTATTTTCAGAAGATAGTACATACGAGTAGGATCCTATAATATCATTGGATTTACAATTATCTTGCGTATAAATAGGATCTCGAGCTAAAATTTTTTATCAATGATTACCTACTTTAATCTTCGCTTACATTTTGCTAATGATATTTCTTTATCAGTAGCGGTGTGCATGAGATAGATTTCCCAAGTTCGAATTCTGGGGCACCATTGAGCGTTGATCACGAGTCTGATGATAGGATAGGTATAATTACACCTTTTACTTTTCTTTTTATAAAATGTGCGATATCAATTCTCACCTGATCATAAGTGATGATAAAAAAGTACTTATGTAAGTAGATGTGATTGCTCTAACTTTAATAAGGCTTAGTAAACCTTCACATTGATATTTTCCTACACAGCATCGAATTAAATTTTGGAATGCTTAAACTGTTTACATCTTCGTAGAATTGCTGTTAGCGGCGAAAACCTAATTAACCTACCATAAGGCGGGAATCATACCCAGCCCCTGCCGGTTATGTTAGGTTAGGTTTAGGTCACTAAAATTATCATTTCTCCATTTTTATATCTAGATAAAAAAATCAAAAAAGCTTATGTAAATTACTAGCTGACCCGGCAAACATTGTTTTGCCACTGGGAATATAAAAAAATAGAGCTCTTACTCAGAAAATTTTATAACTATCCTCCGTTTTGGAGGAGTTTGGTACCAAAAATTGGCACGAGAAATTTTACCTATATATTATAAAAAAAAGATTCCGACGAATTGAGAACCTCCTCCTTTTTTTGAAGTCTGTTAAAAAAAGGAGGAGGATTACCTATCTACTTAATGGCGTATGGTCATTGATATTTTGGTTCTACTCGACTCAATGGTCACTTTGTATATAACCTAACCCTCAAAGATGTTAAACAAATAAGGCTCATCATAAACAGGATACGAAATGCTAGCCTCCGGCTAAAGTCTATTTTCAAACAACAGCAACACAATCCATTAAAACAACAAATAGGCCAGCTTGTTTATTCAAGTAACCACCGAATTTCCCACAGAGTAAAATAAACAGAACAGTTAGTTAATCAAAAGTATATTTTAACAGAATGGAGGCACTCGAAGTGTATTTCGTGTAACAAAAGTCCTCACATTTCGCGCACAATGGTAGGCCTTTGCAACAATGGGGGTAAGCACCTGCCATGGACCATGGGGTTTTATTCTCACGCCCACAAAAAACGGGTTATAATCCTTGAAGTCGAAAATCTCGGTCTCTTGGACCCCGCGTTTTTTCGTAGACATTTTTTTCGGGAGTCACTTTTTTGGGGTCACATTGAGATTATAAAAAGTCTTTGATGTTACGAGTACATTAGCTGTAAGTACATACATTGTCCATGCTACCTCCACGACTTGGGGGCATATTGTATTGTAATTTGTATCCCTTAACTATAAACTATGTAATCCCTAATGTGTAACTTACATAATAAAAATGGGAAATGCTTTCCAAAAAACCAACTTCAAATGCCACTACAAAAAGTGAAATAATTTTTAATGTAGATAGGTACCTACACCAATTCGAAGTCGGGCAATGTTTCATACAATCCCTAATAGTCCTTCTTACTTACTTGATGTGCGAAGAAATGACGAAGTCATAGACAATCGCCCGACTTCGAATTGGTGTAGGTACCTACCTACATTAAAAATTATTTTACTCTATGTAGTGGCATTTGAAGTTGTTTTTTTGGAAAGCCTTTCCCATTTTTATTTTTTACTTTTTAGTGGAAAACAATCAGCAAGAGATTGCGTTGACTCTTTACTAACCCGTCATTTTATCGTCTTGCGTGCAGTAACATATTATTGTGTCTAGTATAATGGTGAACATGAGTTTGATTCCCGGGTCAACGCAATAAATAAAATTATTGGAGTTTTCTATCAAGAATTTGTAAGTAAATACCTATAGAATAGAGTTGGTATTAGCGGTTTGTCAACTCCGTGCCTCGGAGAGCACGTCAAGTCGGTCCTGTGCCATATTATCTCTCTCCGCTAGAGTAGGTAAGTATAGTCTGGAGCTCCCGTTCCATTAGAATTAACTAAGAGAGTGAGAAAAAAGAGGGCGCACCTGTATTTACGCACACTCTTGTCTACTATAAATATATTAATCATAAAGGAACTGGATTCAAAAATGTATGAAAAATAATTTGTCACGTGACCCTTATTAGGGATTAGGTAATATTTTTTTTAATTTTGTTCGAAAGCGATGTAAAGTTAGAAAAAATGGAAAATTATTTCCAAAAAACCGACTTCAAATGCCACTACAAAGAGTGAAATAATTTTTCAACGTAGGTACACCAATTCGAAGTCGGGCGATTAATACGAATGACTATGATTGTACGAATTGCGGATTGCCCGACTTCGAATTGGTGTACCTATGTTGAAAAATTATTTCACTCTTTGTACTGGCATTTGACGTCGGTTTTTTTTAAAATAATTTTCCATTTTTTCTAACTTTACATCGCATTTTTAACTTTTTAGTGGAAAACAACAAATGCACAGAGCATTGAATAAAATGCCCAAATCGCTTGAAGTGTGCTTATAAAATTTGAAGAGTTCCCTTAATTTTTCCGAGATCCTATCATCAGAACCTGACTCGATGACTATAGTCATTAAGTCAGCATCTGCAAGCAAATGCACCAGTAACTATAAAAAATACCCAAATCGCTTCAAGTATATTAGCAAAATTTGAAGAGTTCCCTCGATTTCACCAAGATCCCATGATCAGACCCTGACCTGATGACGATAGAACAACCTGGAAAATATTACTCTTTCAAACAGTAGCCAAATTGTTTCAAGTATCCATATAAAATTTGAAGAGTTCCCTCGACTTCTCCAGGATCCCATCATCAGATCCTGACCAGAAAAAAAATGGGACCGTCATAAAAAAAACATACATAAAAAAAAGATTCCGACGAATTGAGAACCTCCTCCTTTTTTTGAAGTCGGTTAAAAATGCATGGATGTGACAGAACTGCCTAACAGTAATGTAACTAAGTAGTAAGTGCCCTACAATAACCCCTTACCAAGTCGATCAGTCAACACCACTAAATGTCACCAAGCAAATATTTAATACACTGTGAAAAAAACATATTATTCCATTATCTTAATACTATGTTACGATTTAACCAACAGTTAGATCAGTTTGGAAACCTTTATTGTAATGGAACAAGGCATATTTTAGATTAACCGAGGTGTAAAATAAATTGGTGGGTGCGAGTTCCCGTGTGAACGAAGGGTGAACCAATATGGGGGTGGGTTTAGTTAGGTATCGTTTAGAAATTACGGTATTGACTAAATGTTGATTGCGATGCCTTGTATGCATTGTTTTACTAATGCCGCTTTGGTAGTCTGTGGGAAATTCTCGTAGCACATTTCTCAAATAATGCGCGGAAATTAAATACAATTACTTATCAAAATCATTGAAACGACGAACATGAATTTTTTTACCGAGTGATAGAGTTCTTCACACTTCACATATTTTTTGAAACCAAGTTCCTTTTCAGACGGTATCGCGTAGGAGGCTAGACGAAAGAAAATGGATTTTTTGCGTATCGAAGAAAATCTACAAAAATCTTCGATAATTTTGTATAAACATTTCTCTTAATTAGTAGGTAAGTAGTAAGTAACAGATTACTAAGCAGATAGGAAGCTAAACCACAACAGATACTAAATTTGCATTTTCATTAAACTTTTACTGTCCACCGCTCTTTGCCACTACAGTAGGTAATTTCGATTTATCTCGAAGAAGGTTGTCAGAAAATACTAACCATGGATCAAACCACCAATTTAAACCAAAAAAAAGTAACTTTTTGTATGCAAAATTTAATTCCGGATATGAAAAATGAATTCCTAATGATTCTTAAAACATATTTTATTTTCCTAGAATATTTTGTTTTGTTTCATGAGAAAACTTTATGGAAATCTGTGATACCACTTTAATCCACTTTGCTGTCCAGCAGTTACCAGATGCGGACAAAGTTACGGGCAACAGCTACTTATTTATTTATTTTGCACAATGAATTAAAACATTAAACACACAGACATAGAGAGGACATGTACAAGGACATCTTATCGCTACAAATGAGGATCTCTTCCAGATGCCCTAGATGTGGGAGCAATATAAACATGATATACAGAGTAGGCAATAAAAAAACAAAACTGAAAGAAAAAGTATGCATAAATTAAGTACAATAAAAATAAGAATGCAAGTATATATTATAATTACACACATATTATAAGTATAAATGGGTATACATAGTATAAATAGTAGAAAATAATATATATACATAAATATGTGACATAATAAACAGAAATGAAGAACTAAGAAATCTTATCAAGAGCAGAATGATAGTGCTGTTTCAGCCGCGACTTGAAGACTCCCAGAGATGGGTTGTCTTTAAGAATATTCTCCGGGAGAGAGTTCCAGAGCCGCGTAGCCTGGACAGCAAAGGATCTAGCAGCAAAGATCGTGTTATAGTGTGGTACGTCGAGAGCTCTCTGTGCCACACAGTACTACTCAGTACTGTGTCTACTTAGTATAAAATGAAATCGCCCCATCGCACCGCAATAATTTTACGGTCGTTCGATATTTGACGGCGATTGAACTCCCCCGCGCCGGTCGCGTGCGGCGCGCGTGTGAGCGCGTGCGCAGGCCCTTTCACACACCACGCCGCGCCGCCCCACTGCAGTGACAGTGAGGGGGCGGCGAGTGCACTACGCAGGTGATCTGTAGCTTCGCGCCCGTGGGAATTTCTATAGCCAAATGCCAATTACTTAATTGCGTGAAGTAAGAATTAGTTTCAGGGTTCTGTGGCTCAAAAGACAAGCTGGATTTTTATCTACTTATTTCGTCCGCGAAAGGCAGAGAGGAGAGATGTTTTAAAAATTAGATTTTGTTGTATTATTTATGGATTTACGCAAAATAACGCCTGCTCCCATTCAATATTTAGGTAAAAACTATTGAACTCGTTACCACGAATTGTTACTTATATAACCTGGGCATTTTTGAAATGGGCAAAAACCATTGAACTCGTTACCGTAACGTAACCGACGCATCAGTGTGCCTATTCCGAATTTTTTATTTATTCGAAAGCGAGAGAGTAAAACAATCCCATACTATTTAGTCTCTTTCGATACCCGATCGATATAGTTTTCACTTCTCTCGTGTAATGGAGAGCCGCGTCTTTCTCTTCTCAGTTATATATTGTATGAAATGTATAAGATCTGGCATAAACACTATGAGAAACAATGTGTTTCCATAGCCAATCTGTACAGCGGCTCTCAAAAAAAAATGAAAGTGTATGAAATAATTACAGTCTGTAAAACTAAAAGGGAAATGATACTCATATAACTTCTATAAGATAACGTATTATTTATTAACTTAAAGCCTATCGATACATTATTGTCTATGTTCGTATACAGGGTGCGCCGCGCTTCACTTGTCGTGCGACGAACGCGAGTCGGGGTCGGACGCGTCGCGCAGCTCCATCTCGAAGTCGTCCACGGCCATCGGCGTGTCTGCGGACAACGTACCTCTATAAAATCTCACTCAAATGGGGAGGCACGGGCAAAGCTAATCTCAGATGGCGCCACCCCCGCTGGTACCTGACAGATTGATCATTGCTATCTAATATATCTGTGGTCAGGAACATTTTGTGAACATCGGTGGACATAGACAAAAAACACAGGTGAATTTTGAGGTTACAGTTTGTCTTAACTTTATCGTAATAAAGCGCAATAATGTATTCCTTGATGACTGTGGCTATTTAAAAAACTGAATTAAGAAATGCGGAATCCTATACCTTTAAACGAGCAATTCTTGTATATATATTTCTATATAATCCGAATCTCGGAAACGGCTCAAACGATTTTCATGAAATTTAGTATACATGGGGTTTTGGGGGCGATAAATCGATCTAGCTAGGATTCATTTTTAGAAAATGTCAAATTTACCAAAAAAGAGTGACTACTGCTGCCATCTATTGGCCGCTAGATATACTACCGAGCAAAGCTCGGTCACCCAGATATTGCATTATTAACTGAAAAAAAATCGAAAAACCATGGTTTCTATTTTTTATGCGTTAAGCTAGACCTATCTATGACCTATAATTTTTCTTCGCTGCTCATTCGCAGGAAAACAATGTGCATCATTACTATTACAGTGGTAGGCCAAAATTTTAGGCAATTTATTGAGTTATATGAGATTATTCAAGTTTCGGAAAAAAATATGTATGGATTTTGACATATGTACAACACCAGCGACGATGGGACACCTAGCGGGATAAATCGGCAGCGTGCCACCCCATTGAATTGGGGTTAGTTCCATAACGTACAAGAAGCCAAAACCTCATTTATATTATCAAGACAACATTTATATTATTCTTATATTGACTCCGCCATCTTGAATTGAACGGACCAATCCGCCATCTTGAATTGGAAAACGGATACCATTTTGTAATCTGACTGACTGAAACCAACTAAAAATGTTTAACTAATATCGCCTTTCCTTTTGTAGTTGTCTCCTATCTTTGTTAACTTTTGCGTTTGAGTGTCCTGGCACAGCGGCTTCCTGCAAAGGATTCTTCGTCAGCTACGCGCACTCACCCAGGTGGTCCAGGGTCACGGCGTGCGGCGGCACCCGCGCCAGCATGCCGCGCAGCCACGCCGCCGCCAGCAGACGGCGCGAGGCTGACAGGCTGAGCGCACTCACCCAGGTGGTCCAGGGTCACGGCGTGCGGCGGCACCCGCGCCAGCATGCCGCGCAGCCACGCCGCCGCCAGCAGACGGCGCGAGGCTGACAGGCTGAGCGCACTCACCCAGGTGGTCCAGGGTCACGGCGTGCGGCGGCACCCGCGCCAGCATGCCGCGCAGCCACGCCGCCGTCAGCAGACGGCGCGAGGCTGAAAGGCTGAGCGCACTCACCCAGGTGGTCCAGGGTCACGGCGTGCGGCGGCACCCGCGCCAGCATGCCGCGCAGCCACGCCGCCGCCAGCAGACGGCGCGAGGCTGACAGGCTGAGCGCACTCACCCAGGTGGTCCAGGGTCACGGCGTGCGGCGGCACCCGCGCCAGCATGCCGCGCAGCCACGCCGCCGCCAGCAGACGGCGCGAGGCTGACAGGCTGAGCGCACTCACCCAGGTGGTCCAGGGTCACGGCGTGCGGCGGCACCCGCGCCAGCATGCCGCGCAGCCACGCCGCCGCCAGCAGACGGCGCGAGGCTGACAGGCTGAGCGCACTCACCCAGGTGGTCCAGGGTCACGGCGTGCGGCGGCACCCGCGCCAGCATGCCGCGCAGCCACGCCGCCGCCAGCAGACGGCGCGAGGCTGACAGGCTGAGCGCACTCACCCAGGTGGTCCAGGGTCACGGCGTGCGGCGGCACCCGCGCCAGCATGCCGCGCAGCCACGCCGCCGCCAGCAGACGGCGCGAGGCTGACAGGCTGAGCGCACTCACCCAGGTGGTCCAGGGTCACGGCGTGCGGCGGCACCCGCGCCAGCATGCCGCGCAGCCACGCCGCCGCCAGCAGACGGCGCGAGGCTGACAGGCTGAGCGCACTCACCCAGGTGGTCCAGGGTCACGGCGTGCGGCGGCACCCGCGCCAGCATGCCGCGCAGCCACGCCGCCGCCAGCAGACGGCGCGAGGCTGACAGGCTGAGCGCACTCACCCAGGTGGTCCAGGGTCACGGCGTGCGGCGGCACCCGCGCCAGCATGCCGCGCAGCCACGCCGCCGCCAGCAGACGGCGCGAGGCTGACAGGCTGAGCGCACTCACCCAGGTGGTCCAGGGTCACGGCGTGCGGCGGCACCCGCGCCAGCATGCCGCGCAGCCACGCCGCCGCCAGCAGACGGCGCGAGGCTGACAGGCTGAGCGCACTCACCCAGGTGGTCCAGGGTCACGGCGTGCGGCGGCACCCGCGCCAGCATGCCGCGCAGCCACGCCGCCGCCAGCAGACGGCGCGAGGCTGACAGGCTGAGCGCACTCACCCAGGTGGTCCAGGGTCACGGCGTGCGGCGGCACCCGCGCCAGCATGCCGCGCAGCCACGCCGCCGCCAGCAGACGGCGCGAGGCTGACAGGCTGAGCGCACTCACCCAGGTGGTCCAGGGTCACGGCGTGCGGCGGCACCCGCGCCAGCATGCCGCGCAGCCACGCCGCCGCCAGCAGACGGCGCGAGGCTGACAGGCTGAGCGCACTCACCCAGGTGGTCCAGGGTCACGGCGTGCGGCGGCACCCGCGCCAGCATGCCGCGCAGCCACGCCGCCGCCAGCAGACGGCGCGAGGCTGACAGGCTGAGCGCACTCACCCAGGTGGTCCAGGGTCACGGCGTGCGGCGGCACCCGCGCCAGCATGCCGCGCAGCCACGCCGCCGCCAGCAGACGGCGCGAGGCTGACAGGCTGAGCGCACTCACCCAGGTGGTCCAGGGTCACGGCGTGCGGCGGCACCCGCGCCAGCATGCCGCGCAGCCACGCCGCCGCCAGCAGACGGCGCGAGGCTGACAGGCTGAGCGCACTCACCCAGGTGGTCCAGGGTCACGGCGTGCGGCGGCACCCGCGCCAGCATGCCGCGCAGCCACGCCGCCGCCAGCAGACGGCGCGAGGCTGACAGGCTGAGCGCACTCACCCAGGTGGTCCAGGGTCACGGCGTGCGGCGGCACCCGCGCCAGCATGCCGCGCAGCCACGCCGCCGCCAGCAGACGGCGCGAGGCTGACAGGCTGAGCGCACTCACCCAGGTGGTCCAGGGTCACGGCGTGCGGCGGCACCCGCGCCAGCATGCCGCGCAGCCACGCCGCCGCCAGCAGACGGCGCGAGGCTGACAGGCTGAGCGCACTCACCCAGGTGGTCCAGGGTCACGGCGTGCGGCGGCACCCGCGCCAGCATGCCGCGCAGCCACGCCGCCGCCAGCAGACGGCGCGAGGCTGACAGGCTGAGCGCACTCACCCAGGTGGTCCAGGGTCACGGCGTGCGGCGGCACCCGCGCCAGCATGCCGCGCAGCCACGCCGCCGCCAGCAGACGGCGCGAGGCTGACAGGCTGAGCGCACTCACCCAGGTGGTCCAGGGTCACGCCCATGGCGGCTCGCACGGCGGGCAGCGGCGCCACGGCGTGCGGCGGCACCCGCGCCAGCATGCCGCGCAGCCACGCCGCCGCCAGCAGACGGCGCGAGGCTGACAGGCTGAGCGCACTCACCCAGGTGGTCCAGGGTCACGGCGTGCGGCGGCACCCGCGCCAGCATGCCGCGCAGCCACGCCGCCGCCAGCAGACGGCGCGAGGCTGACAGGCTGAGCGCACTCACCCAGGTGGTCCAGGGTCACGGCGTGCGGCGGCACCCGCGCCAGCATGCCGCGCAGCCACGCCGCCGCCAGCAGACGGCGCGAGGCTGACAGGCTGAGCGCACTCACCCAGGTGGTCCAGGGTCACGGCGTGCGGCGGCACCCGCGCCAGCATGCCGCGCAGCCACGCCGCCGCCAGCAGACGGCGCGAGGCTGACAGGCTGAGCGCACTCACCCAGGTGGTCCAGGGTCACGGCGTGCGGCGGCACCCGCGCCAGCATGCCGCGCAGCCACGCCGCCGCCAGCAGACGGCGCGAGGCTGACAGGCTGAGCGCACTCACCCAGGTGGTCCAGGGTCACGCCCATGGCGGCTCGCACGGCGGGCAGCGGCGCCACGGCGTGCGGCGGCACCCGCGCCAGCATGCCGCGCAGCCACGCCGCCGCCAGCAGACGGCGCGAGGCTGACAGGCTGAGCGCACTCACCCAGGTGGTCCAGGGTCACGCCCATGGCGGCTCGCACGGCGGGCAGCGGCGCCACGGCGTGCGGCGGCACCCGCGCCAGCATGCCGCGCAGCCACGCCGCCGCCAGCAGACGGCGCGAGGCTGACAGGCTGAGCGCACTCACCCAGGTGGTCCAGGGTCACGCCCATGGCGGCTCGCACGGCGGGCAGCGGCGCCACGGCGTGCGGCGGCACCCGCGCCAGCATGCCGCGCAGCCACGCCGCCGCCAGCAGACGGCGCGAGGCTGACAGGCTGAGCGCACTCACCCAGGTGGTCCAGGGTCACGCCCATGGCGGCTCGCACGGCGGGCAGCGGCGCCACGGCGTGCGGCGGCACCCGCGCCAGCATGCCGCGCAGCCACGCCGCCGCCAGCAGACGGCGCGAGGCTGACAGGCTGAGCGCACTCACCCAGGTGGTCCAGGGTCACGGCGTGCGGCGGCACCCGCGCCAGCATGCCGCGCAGCCACGCCGCCGCCAGCAGACGGCGCGAGGCTGACAGGCTGAGCGCACTCACCCAGGTGGTCCAGGGTCACGCCCATGGCGGCTCGCACGGCGGGCAGCGGCGCCACGGCGTGCGGCGGCACCCGCGCCAGCATGCCGCGCAGCCACGCCGCCGCCAGCAGACGGCGCGAGGCTGACAGGCTGAGCGCACTCACCCAGGTGGTCCAGGGTCACGGCGTGCGGCGGCACCCGCGCCAGCATGCCGCGCAGCCACGCCGCCGCCAGCAGACGGCGCGAGGCTGACAGGCTGAGCGCACTCACCCAGGTGGTCCAGGGTCACGCCCATGGCGGCTCGCACGGCGGGCAGCGGCGCCACGGCGTGCGGCGGCACCCGCGCCAGCATGCCGCGCAGCCACGCCGCCGCCAGCAGACGGCGCGAGGCTGACAGGCTGAGCGCACTCACCCAGGTGGTCCAGGGTCACGGCGTGCGGCGGCACCCGCGCCAGCATGCCGCGCAGCCACGCCGCCGCCAGCAGACGGCGCGAGGCTGACAGGCTGAGCGCACTCACCCAGGTGGTCCAGGGTCACGGCGTGCGGCGGCACCCGCGCCAGCATGCCGCGCAGCCACGCCGCCGCCAGCAGACGGCGCGAGGCTGACAGGCTGAGCGCACTCACCCAGGTGGTCCAGGGTCACGCCCATGGCGGCTCGCACGGCGGGCAGCGGCGCCACGGCGTGCGGCGGCACCCGCGCCAGCATGCCGCGCAGCCACGCCGCCGCCAGCAGACGGCGCGAGGCTGACAGGCTGAGCGCACTCACCCAGGTGGTCCAGGGTCACGCCCATGGCGGCTCGCACGGCGGGCAGCGGCGCCACGGCGTGCGGCGGCACCCGCGCCAGCATGCCGCGCAGCCACGCCGCCGCCAGCAGACGGCGCGAGGCTGACAGGCTGAGCGCACTCACCCAGGTGGTCCAGGGTCACGGCGTGCGGCGGCACCCGCGCCAGCATGCCGCGCAGCCACGCCGCCGCCAGCAGACGGCGCGAGGCTGACAGGCTGAGCGCACTCACCCAGGTGGTCCAGGGTCACGGCGTGCGGCGGCACCCGCGCCAGCATGCCGCGCAGCCACGCCGCCGCCAGCAGACGGCGCGAGGCTGACAGGCTGAGCGCACTCACCCAGGTGGTCCAGGGTCACGGCGTGCGGCGGCACCCGCGCCAGCATGCCGCGCAGCCACGCCGCCGCCAGCAGACGGCGCGAGGCTGACAGGCTGAGCGCACTCACCCAGGTGGTCCAGGGTCACGGCGTGCGGCGGCACCCGCGCCAGCATGCCGCGCAGCCACGCCGCCGCCAGCAGACGGCGCGAGGCTGACAGGCTGAGCGCACTCACCCAGGTGGTCCAGGGTCACGCCCATGGCGGCTCGCACGGCGGGCAGCGGCGCCACGGCGTGCGGCGGCACCCGCGCCAGCATGCCGCGCAGCCACGCCGCCGCCAGCAGACGGCGCGAGGCTGACAGGCTGAGCGCACTCACCCAGGTGGTCCAGGGTCACGGCGTGCGGCGGCACCCGCGCCAGCATGCCGCGCAGCCACGCCGCCGCCAGCAGACGGCGCGAGGCTGACAGGCTGAGCGCACTCACCCAGGTGGTCCAGGGTCACGGCGTGCGGCGGCACCCGCGCCAGCATGCCGCGCAGCCACGCCGCCGCCAGCAGACGGCGCGAGGCTGACAGGCTGAGCGCACTCACCCAGGTGGTCCAGGGTCACGGCGTGCGGCGGCACCCGCGCCAGCATGCCGCGCAGCCACGCCGCCGCCAGCAGACGGCGCGAGGCTGACAGGCTGAGCGCACTCACCCAGGTGGTCCAGGGTCACGCCCATGGCGGCTCGCACGGCGGGCAGCGGCGCCACGGCGTGCGGCGGCACCCGCGCCAGCATGCCGCGCAGCCACGCCGCCGCCAGCAGACGGCGCGAGGCTGACAGGCTGAGCGCACTCACCCAGGTGGTCCAGGGTCACGCCCATGGCGGCTCGCACGGCGGGCAGCGGCGCCACGGCGTGCGGCGGCACCCGCGCCAGCATGCCGCGCAGCCACGCCGCCGCCAGCAGACGGCGCGAGGCTGACAGGCTGAGCGCACTCACCCAGGTGGTCCAGGGTCACGGCGTGCGGCGGCACCCGCGCCAGCATGCCGCGCAGCCACGCCGCCGCCAGCAGACGGCGCGAGGCTGACAGGCTGAGCGCACTCACCCAGGTGGTCCAGGGTCACGGCGTGCGGCGGCACCCGCGCCAGCATGCCGCGCAGCCACGCCGCCGCCAGCAGACGGCGCGAGGCTGACAGGCTGAGCGCACTCACCCAGGTGGTCCAGGGTCACGCCCATGGCGGCTCGCACGGCGGGCAGCGGCGCCACGGCGTGCGGCGGCACCCGCGCCAGCATGCCGCGCAGCCACGCCGCCGCCAGCAGACGGCGCGAGGCTGACAGGCTGAGCGCACTCACCCAGGTGGTCCAGGGTCACGGCGTGCGGCGGCACCCGCGCCAGCATGCCGCGCAGCCACGCCGCCGCCAGCAGACGGCGCGAGGCTGACAGGCTGAGCGCACTCACCCAGGTGGTCCAGGGTCACGCCCATGGCGGCTCGCACGGCGGGCAGCGGCGCCACGGCGTGCGGCGGCACCCGCGCCAGCATGCCGCGCAGCCACGCCGCCGCCAGCAGACGGCGCGAGGCTGACAGGCTGAGCGCACTCACCCAGGTGGTCCAGGGTCACGGCGTGCGGCGGCACCCGCGCCAGCATGCCGCGCAGCCACGCCGCCGCCAGCAGACGGCGCGAGGCTGACAGGCTGAGCGCACTCACCCAGGTGGTCCAGGGTCACGGCGTGCGGCGGCACCCGCGCCAGCATGCCGCGCAGCCACGCCGCCGCCAGCAGACGGCGCGAGGCTGACAGGCTGAGCGCACTCACCCAGGTGGTCCAGGGTCACGGCGTGCGGCGGCACCCGCGCCAGCATGCCGCGCAGCCACGCCGCCGCCAGCAGACGGCGCGAGGCTGACAGGCTGAGCGCACTCACCCAGGTGGTCCAGGGTCACGCCCATGGCGGCTCGCACGGCGGGCAGCGGCGCCACGGCGTGCGGCGGCACCCGCGCCAGCATGCCGCGCAGCCACGCCGCCGCCAGCAGACGGCGCGAGGCTGACAGGCTGAGCGCACTCACCCAGGTGGTCCAGGGTCACGCCCATGGCGGCTCGCACGGCGGGCAGCGGCGCCACGGCGTGCGGCGGCACCCGCGCCAGCATGCCGCGCAGCCACGCCGCCGCCAGCCGCGCCGACTCGCGCTCCGAGCCGCCGGCGCGCGCGCACTGCGACAGGTGCCACGGGACCGCGGCCGACAACCTGCCAACAACAACAAAATACTGCTGAAAAATATGGGAAATTTAAACGACGTGTATTATTCAAGTCCACGTCTATACGTGGACTTGAATAATACACGTCGTTTCTAGGCATAGGCCTAGAACGCAGAGCGCAGTCGCTCTACACTACACGGTTAATGCTCACCGCTCCCTCTGCTCCTTCTCCAGCTTGGCCAGCAGCTGGTAGGTGTGCTGCAGCGCGGTGCCGATGCCGTAGTCGTGCTGCGACTGCTTCACGTCGTCCTCTATCTCGCTCAGGAAGTCCACGTCTATGCCCAGCTCCGACAACGTGCGCAGTTGTTCTATGTCCACTTTCACTTTGGATAGATCCTGAAGAAAAACAAAAATTGTCAGAGAGCACTTTATATGGTCGTTTAGTACGGGCTTCTTTTCAGTGAAATAAAATTAATGGAATGGCGATCTCACGTTTTCTTCTTTGGGTGCCTGTGCCTCTTGCTGAGTCTTCTTGTCGGGGAACATGGCCTCCATGTCGTATATGTGCTGCCACGGGGAGTCGGGCGCGAAACGTAACATTTCCTCGTTGCCTTGGCCGGTCTCTGACGCTAAAATAATCAAGGTTTCGTAGAAATTTAAAAATGTCGTGATTCAATTTAATTTTAACTAACGCAGAGTTTAACTGTAGCTCAATCGATAAGGAAGCCTTGGCGATCACTGATTTTCTAAATACGACATTGATTATTCAATATGACATATTGCTTTTGAGATATTCAAGTTGGATACATTGTATCCAACTTGAATATCTCAAAAGCATTTATTAAATACACATAGAGATATCATGTGTAGTGTGGACTCACGTAACGTGTGGTATATGAGGTGGGATTCGTCCTTGGTGAGAGTTGCAAAGGTGCCGTCGTAAGAAGGCGCGTACGAGCTAAAGGGCCCGTAGTGCAGCGGCTTCACGCACTTGGCCATGTTGCGACGATCTTCGCGAGTGGCTACATTGAAGTAAATAAAACATAATATAATTAGACTTAGAGAATCGAGAATTATACCATCATAAGAATGTGTAACAGGCTATATTTAGATCTAATCTATTTTAAATTAACAGGAAGCCTGGTTAAAGTGAAATTGTTTTTTTTAGTCTCCCATGCCAAAGCATTTTCGGACACAATGCTTTTATATTAAGTGCAATTTTTGGTCTTTTACCCAATGCACTTGTTTCTTTTATTTCTTTCTTGTTAAGACTGCGATGCTATGTAACAACATACAAGTACATACTGTGCAATGACCCGGTGCCCTGGGTGAGTTTCCCGATGAACTGCCCCAGAGTCATGGGCTTGTCTTCACCGGAACCCTCCACAGTGTGTGTTACCAGCTTCAGAGTGGTCTTGCCTTCGGCGTCCATTCTGGGGAACGCTGAAAAATAAAATTGATATTTTTTTAATTTTTTTTCTTCTTCATGCTACAACTACTGTAGATATTTTGTTGAAAAGAATATATGAAGCTATAGTAAATTAGGCACTAGAGTAAAATACGCTACTTTATTAAAAACTTTTATTTAACTTGCAATGTATGTTTTTTTGCAACGAACGTAACGAGAAATTCTTGTATTAATATTATATTTCTATATAATCCAAATCTCGGAAACGGCTCGAACGATTTTCATGAAGTTTAGTATACAGGGGGTTTTAGGGGCAATAAATCGATCTAGCTAGGATTCATTTTTAGAAAATGTCGAATTTACCAAAAAAATATGACCCCTGCTGCCATCTATTTGGTGGGTAGATATTCTACCGAGCAAAGCTCGGTCACCCAGATATTGATAATTAAATTACTCTGATTTGCATCCACACCTTTCTTAGCGAGTCGTTTCCTATGCTGCTCTCTGGCCGCTTCCATTTGTATCTTGACGCTGTCCCCGCTGTCCTGTCTGTCCGGACCTCCATCCGAGACCACCTCAGCTTCAGAGCCTCCTGACTTCAGCGGACTGCTGCGTTTCAGCACCTTATGCTGACGGAATACAGACCAAATTTGCACTTTGTCTTCAGACATTGAACTTTACGTCTCCAGCCATTAACAAGCGATTCGGGGACGTTCCGAGTGGCGACTTGGAATTTAATGCCATATTTTTACTTATTCCGTTATTCTGTCAATAGATGGCGCTGTTTCAATTTCATACAAATTTGATGTCAAAAATCTCCTATTCGCCATAGAGAGGGGAAAGAGTAACACAACACACAGATAGGGAAAAACTGGGCAAATCTAGCTATTAAGTAACAACTCTATGACATGTTTGTGACTCTTTCGCCACGGAACAACCTCGCTTCGCTCGCTGTGACTTTAGACCTAAAATGGCGGGTTTAGAGTCGTGGTATAAAAAGACTTTCCTAAGAATTTTCAAGTATTATTTAAGTCTGTTACTAAGAATACACTTACGTCTAATCCACGTCTTTGCAACCCACCACTTACGTGTACACCGCTCCTTACGTATCGTATAGTGCAAATAGGATATTAAGTCTAATTCATGCAAAAAAAACTCAAATTTCACACGTTTAAGTATAGCTTTTTAAAACTTTTTTTTACAATATTCACATAAAATAGCCGCAGGAGGGTAGGTATGTGTGGAAGCGTGTAACAAAGCACTTAATATCGTATTCGACTCGACACAGAACATGCAAAAGTCTGCACTATAATGGTATGACGCGATCTCAGCTAGGTAACAAAACAACACCCATTCAAAGTCGGTAAAGCGGAAAAATCTATTTTGTAAGGGAAGCAAAGACAGATGGAGTAATTTCACAGATTTCAGTAGAATTTAGATTAGTCATATAAAACATATTATTGTTTATTTTAATGACCCTATTTATGTATTTGAAGGAATTTTGGTGAAGTTAAAAATATTTAAGGATTTTGGACTTAGGCATAAAAACCTATAAAAAGCCTTAATAAAAATTAAAATATGGAGTAAACACTGCACCATCATATGTACATATAACTATAGGTTTATAATTATTTTTTAATTTTGAACTCAAGAAGAAAGAGTGATCAAAAGATTGCTGCAAGTTTTGAGAAAATAAAACTAAACCCTGGTTTCCACTGACGATTAAACAAGAAACATGTTGAACACACTAAATCTCTTTGCATTAACACATAGACTGAAAAAAAGTTTTCCAATATGTTTCTTGTAAATGATTCAGCAGTGGAAACTCATACTAAACATATCTTCTTGAGTCTTGACTCTCGATAAAGCTAAAATAAGGCTTAAGAAAACGATTTTTTTTATAAGAAGGGTCTGTGCTTCCCTTGAGTGCATGTCACTACGTAATATAATTATATTGCAAACCTTCCGACCGTATGTCCGTATTGGCTGCCATGTAAAACATTGCATTTGTAAGAACGGTTAGGGCATCTGATTCATTTATATGCACTCACACAATGTACATGTTCGGTTTTTTTAATTTTTTTTCTTTTATTCAAATATTATTTTTCTAGTCAATGTTTATACTCAACATAAATCTTTGTGACACAAAAAGTATCACAAATCGAGAAACTCACAATAATTCAAAAGTGGAAGTAACAGTAGGTATTTTGTTGTTTCAGGACAATTTTTAACCTAAAAGCGTACTGTCTCTGTCACAACATTCTCTGTAAAAAGAGATAGCGCTAGTTTGAGAAGTTTCAAATCTGGTTATTCCCTTATTGGTTAACATGAGTAATCATGAAATAAGCTCAATATTTTTCGATATATTTTAAATGAACCCTTTTTCTGCTTTTACTTTTGATGCCACAGAACCGATGTTGGCATACCTTGCCCGTACTATTTGTACTCACCACGCCATGTGTCAGTGTCATCGCTCCACCGAAGTTCTGGTAGACTTTTGGGCTATGCTCAATATACTCACTCTCTCTATATAGCTGATGTTTAGGCTTAGCTCTTTGATGGGTACTCCATACAGTGACAAATTGCAACCTGCCGTAGCTGGTGCACTGTCTTTTGAGCCGAAACGCGAAAGGGCGCCGTAAGCTGCATGAGACCATTTTGTGGTACAATAGGCCTAGTTTACCACGCCTATATTGCTGATGCAGTCGAAAGTTTGATACCCAGCTCTCTACACATCATGGCCCAATCACCTTCGCATGCAAGGCAGTCAGGCGACTGTGAACTACTGAAGGTCATCTAGTGGTACACAGTGCCCATTTTTTTGTACTCACCGCATCCATTTCTCTAATGTTGAAGCCCAGCTATGGGACAGGTATCTCGTCCATATAGGTAAGGGGGTAATCCCAGTAGGGGTTGTAATTTCTGGGGCGTCAGCAGCTCGAGTCTTATATACAGAGACTGCTTGGTCACCCTATGGTACTTTGAGCTGGGCTCGCTGTACTCACCACGTCCATTTTGCCGATGTCGAAGCCCAGCTCTCTGATGGGTATCTCGTACATGTAGGTGAGGATGTCCCCGAGGGGTCGTAGTTTCTGCGGCGTGAGTTGCTTGAGCCCCGCGTGCAGGAGTCGCTTGGCCGCCTTGTGGTACACCGTACCTGGTTTGTTGTACTTCATTGCGTTGTTGCACATAAGCTTGAAGTCATTCTGGGGAAAAATACTTTACTTACAGCAGCAGAATTAAAGATTTTATTCGTAAGTGTAATTTTTTTTATTCAGTCAATTAAAGTGAGACCATAGTTATAGTATCAGTGTATTCAAAAATGCATTGTCATTGCAATAATGTAAGTGGTAATCAGAAATCAACCATCTTTACAATGTTCTCAAATATGTGAAGCCTGTCAACGTTTTGTCAACGTACTGTCAATCTGTCACCCGACACACTATTGGTCAACATATCACCACTGTGGTGGATGATGGCCAAACTCTAAGCTGAGCATTTGAAATGCATTGAGACAGTCAAAATGAGCACTAACAACAATAACCTCTGAATCTCATCTCAGCATGTCTGATTTTTCAGTGTTACATATGTTTTTGAATCTAAATGTCAGTTGCTAAATTGTGAAGGCAAACATTAGCAAACCTGCATGCCTGAGAGTTCACTTGCCCTTCTCAATCTGAAAACAGACCTGTGCTCAGCAGTAGGACATAAAATAAAGGGGTCGGACTCACAATGAAGCAGTTGAGCGACCGGTAGTCGTTGTCGTCGATCTTCTGCTTGATGGTGGAGAAGTCCATGGGGCGCTTGATGATGGAGGAGTAGTTGGGCGCGAAGTTGTCGTTGACGGGCCACGCGAAGAACTGATGTGGGTCGCGCTTCTCCAGGTTGCGCAGCAACTGCTCCAGCAGACGCGACAGCGGCCGCCGCTTCTGCGACGCCTGCACACGGTCGATCGAATCTTTTTATTTTTTAAGGTTCCATACCAATTTGGTGAAAATGGAACCCTTATGGTGAGACTTTCTCCGTCCGTCCGTTACTCAATTATTTGAGTAACTATCGAAGCTATCGTCTTGAAATTAAGAATAGTTTTAGGTAATAGTGACTCAACGTCATTGTAATCATAAAATTTTGAAAGTCATTTTTATTTTTATTTAAAAGGGGGGGTAAACCGGGTTGATGAAATTTCAAAATGAGATATCAATATTGAGTGGGGTATCATATGAAAGGGCGTTTTTTGTGTATTCAAAAACTGATTTTTATTTATTTTTGTGCCCGATAGTTTTGGATTGATTGGGCAAACTATCGAAAAAATTACCGTTCCCCCCCCCTTATCTCCAAAGTTTATGGTTCGAAAAATCTGAAATAATTATGGTCAATAGGAATTAACATATATATTACAGGAAGAATAAAATTAACTTTCTAACTATTATACTTTTCTTGATAATAACAATAAACCGCCAAAAACTAAGTTAGGTTTGTGGTTCGCCAACAAAAGTACCTACCTATATGTAAATTATACTCGTAAATTCATGAACAAAAGTGATTCTTTCAATGTTTTACTTCTTTTATGGTATGGAACCCTCGGTGCGCGAGTCCGACTCGCACTTGACAGGTTTTTTAATATTATCTAGTGTCATTAGTTATATTATACTGGTATTCCAGCAGAAGGACGCCTCATCCATTATCCAACTTTACTCATATCATATCTTACTGATTTTTTATAAGTTCCTGTAAGTAGATAGTGTTCGAAGGAATGGCCTAGTAGTGGTCTCAAATAGGCGCCCTAACCAGTCTATTTGTATATTATGCTCACAAAATTTTCAATGAGTATATAATACAACTTCTGGACTAAGGCACACCAGTGCCCCCAGGCATAACTTTGCTCAAGGTTTTTCCTTTTGCCTGAATTACAGGCAGACTTTGTGAACTCACTTTCAACACACATGTCCTAGGTTCTCTGTGGGAAGCCGGGGAGTTGGGTCCAGGCGCAGGGCTCAATCGACGATACATCTTCTTGTTCAGGCCCTCATCCTCAGTCTCGTCACCCTCCGACATCTGTAACTCAAGCAAGGGGAATAAATCAGAAAACTCAATGGACAACTTAATGTACTTAATAATCATAGCTGAGCATTAACTCCTTAATCATTAATTAACGAAATTAAAATTTTGATTAACAGATTAACTTTTAAGTAAACTTTTAAAAATGTTAACAGAAACGGATCAGTTAATATGCAGAAGTCCATTAATCATTAATCCAATAACTACTACTATACGCACAGCACCGAAAAAGAGGTTCAAACAACAAGACGTGCCGGGTGGCACATGGCGAGTGAAATAAAATCAAAATTAGATATCTGACGTCAGAAACTATTATAACTGTGAAGAAATGTGTTACATTTAATTATTTCATCGTATAGCCCTTAAATTATGTTTTGTTCCTAATCTGTTAACTTCCAGGACCTAAATAAATAGGTTTTATTAGTTCACTAACACAACAATATAAAAATGCAATTTAACACACATTAACGATTAATGTTAACTTGCGTTAATTCTACAAAAATGTAATGCTCTAACTTTTTTGTAGCGGAGTAACGATTAATGTTAACTATTTGGTTAACGATGCCCGGCTATGCTTAATAACAAGCTCAGTTTACTATGGGCTCATCTATGTACAATTGTACAGGGTTTGTCGCAATCCAAAAAGTCTGTTTTTAATATTTTTAAGTTGCTTTTTATTAATTATTATAGCAACAACAAACCAACTTATTAGAAACGGAGGACAATGTTAGTTGCAGCTTTACAACATCTATTTAGAGCACATAAGTCCTGAATGTGGTGTCTTATTACAATATGTCTTTGGAGAACATATCTATGCATGGACTCAAATAATTAGAAAACAATTGGATTTCTAAATGAAGAATTCCAAAAGAATTCCAAGAAGATTCTTCAAATCTGAGAGACTGGACAAAATAGTTACAGCCTACCTACAATTGATATAGCTCAAACTTACCAAGTCCACTTCTCTGCGTCTACGTCTCTTCTTCTTGGTCTTCCCGTCGTTCTGCTTGGCCGCATCTTCACTAGCAGAGGGCTCAACATCGCTCACTTCAAAGATTTCCTCCTCTGCAACACATCAGAAACAAACACTTTAGCACGCACCAGCTTGTACAGGTTATTTTCCAGACGTCAAGAAAAGGCAAAAATGGATGGTGTTATTACATGTTTGTGTTATAAATAATAATATCTCTTACTGCAACTCAGCTTTTCTAAGTCCTCGTTGCTCATTTTGTCCAGACGATGAACACTACCTGTTGCAGTATAAAATCACGGCTATTGACACATAAACTTTTATTTATTCTAACAGCACTTAAGATTTATATTACTTATTACAAAACATTGCATTTTTAATACAATTTTATCATTTTTCCTTCAACACAAGCGAAAACAGCGAAAATTTTCACGAAAATCAACAACAAAAAAGCGTGGCGTCAGTGAACCGTCAATTATGTCAATTGTCATATAGATTGTCATTTGCACAGGCCACAGATTAAAGATCTAGTCATTAATTTGTCAAATATCTTTCTTTTCTACTTGGACGATTTAACCTAAGGACGCGCCTCGCATGATTATTCCCCTCTGTCAATAGTAATGGATTTTTAATCCACTGCGTTTATAAAAACTGTTTGCGGAATCGATTTTGTCATTGTCAGAATCGTTTTCGATGTGTGACGACGTCTTACACGCTGGGTGAAAAATGCCTGTTTGTGCCGTTAGTGAGTGCAAGAACAAATCAAACACATCAAATTTACAAAAAGATGGAATTTCATTTCATAAGGAAGTATTTTTGGTGTAATAAACGCTTTCTATAAATTAAATTACATAAATTATTATAATAAAATAACAATCGAGAACTTTACCGATTCAGTAATCGAGTACGTAATAATTCGGTAGAAACGAGTCACACTCCTCACGAGACTATATTTTGTTTTTTCTAAACAATTGCAACCCTCGATATATACAAATTAGGTTAAAATTTGAATACGCGTGAACAGCATGAAATATAGTCTCGTGGGGAGTGCGGTGCGGAGAGCCAGCGCCCAAAAAACTGTTTGAATTTACTAAGGCTAATTTTTGACGTGACAACGTCTTATAAATTGGTTTGCCGGGTGACACTTCAAGAAACTGCGTTACGCTCCGCTCACGTTATGCCCTCACCTCACAATGAGAGCGAGTGAGAGGCACGCGTCCCTTCCACTCGGGCATGGTTAGCATGAATATTCACATTAAAATTATTTTACCACTCAAAGTCGTTGTCACGTAAAACTTTCGCCCGTATACCGACTTTACAGGCAACCAATTTTTTTGCGCATACTGACCAGCTCTGTCCCCATATTCTGCTGACTAACCATTACAACTTTTATTTATATGCAATATACAAGTTATATAATAATTTTCAGCCTTAGTAAATTTATTTTATTACCTCGCAGGTACGACACCTTTGATAGCGCACCTGAGTCACTGTTTTCAGGTTCACTTGACTGACCGCAGTATGTTTGTGTACGCAACGATTCTAATGAACCATAAAAAAATTAGCCTTAGTAAATTCAAACAGTATTTTGGGCCCTGGCTCTCCGTCTATCTATAGTATACCGCACTCCCCACGAGACTATAGTGTTATTTTTACAAAATTTTCCAGTATTAGATTTAATTGCATAGGACATAAGGTTCGATTTTTAAGAATCATTTGATAGTGCGGTTCGATTATAGATATCGATGAAAACATTTTCTTTATTATTAACGACTAAATTACCGTCTTCAAGTCAAGTAATATTGTAAATCATAAAATTGAGCTGGCAAAAGCTGTGATGAATAAATATGCTGATACAAGGATTTCATACCTAGCCCGAAAAATTAACTCTGAGAAATGTATTAGGCATATTTACACAAAATTAATTCATTTTAAAAATCAATAAATAAAATGTCGTTAATATATAATAATATGTCGTTGGTTAGCCGCAATAAAAATTTATGTATTAAATCGCCAAGAATATACATAACATTAACCTAATGGTAAATAATGTCGTGTTAAAAATAGAAGAGGCCACCGTGTGTGTTTACTAATTTATTTTCATAGTATCATATCTGTCTTATGGAATTTTGCTGTGGGGTAAAAGCGGCAGGTATTGAGAAAGTTTTTGCATTGCTAATTTGTAAGGGCAATACGTGTAATATTTAATAACTTACATTTAATTTTTTTGGACAAAGAGTACACCATATTGGAATTACCATGTAAACCCAATGTGCAATAAATAAATGATTGATTGGAAAGAAAAAACATTTTATTGATTGATATACCTACTAATTATGTTTTGGTAGGCTTTTGAGCGGTCAGGTTTATTTTGTATTATGTAATAATATAAGTCATTAATAAGCACATTTTCAGTATCGAAATTTTAAATGAAAATTTCGTTATATAAAAAAATACAAAAGATTAAAAATGATATAAAATAAGTAAAAAAGTATGTGCATATTTTTTAAATAAATATTTTTCTTATTTTTACGTTGCATTATTAGTTTTTGGGATAATTACCTATTAAGTGAGGTGAATGTATGCAAGAATACGCTACGCTGACCAAACACTGGTTTTAAGTAATTAAATACGAGTAAGTAATAAATTCTTACTCCTACTTTTGTTTCTGAAAAACTATCGATATATTTTAAAATATCGATACGGTAGCATCGCAAATCAATTTGACTGTCTTACAGTCGTAAAGTCTTTGTATGTTGATGTATAAAACTTATTAGTGTGCGTAAAATGTAGTAGTGTTGAAGATTTTGATATGTGTGTGTTGATAATGACACAAAACTTTGTTGAGTGAGTGTGTCAAGTTGTCTATGTAGTGTTTCCTCGTCCCGCACCAAAAGTGACAGAAATTTTTATTCGTAATATTAGGCGCGTTACAAGTCCATAGGTTAAATCGTCCAAGCTTTTCTATCAAAATCGTCTTTGGTCTAGATTCTAGAATACCGATAACGGTAATTTACACGGCGCGGATGCGGACTTATCGGCGGACGGACATGGGTATAATTTTGTCAAGCTCTATGTCATTGATTAAACATATTAAAGGATCAGTACTTACTGACGTCACGCATACATTTTAAGGCTCCGCTATGAAGCCGGATTTTTAAGTTGTCAAAACTGTAAAATGGCGCTAATGTATGCGATCGACAGCGGTATGTGCTGTCATTGGTACCGAAATGTACTTGAATTGTACGAAGCGCGACGCCATATTTAAGAAATTTTTGACTTCAACATACGTTACATCTTTCCCGTCCTCTTAGCGTAGCGTATTTCGTCGTTGCTCTATGACTCTATGTCAAGCTTGCGACTACACTACTGTCAGAGTGACATACAGTGCGACAAGCTTAGGCGACAAGGCTATCTTGGCTCGTAGTCAAAATCGGAACTAACGCTGCTATCTTGTGACACTGTATGATAGTTCGCTCGGTTGGCATTATGTCGGTAGGTGTAGGTTGCAAATATTTTGTGTTGTTTTAGCTTATTATTAACTGAAGTTGAGAAAATTTTATTCGCTGGCGGCCTGTGTTATACTTACATTTGTTCTACAACTACGCTCTCCTGACAATATAATTCAAGTGCCAATAGAGCCTTGTCTGACCGTATAATAGGGCTGCATAATGTTGAAAATCTATCATAGTATTATCGATATTATCGGTACGCACTACGGCACTAACTAGAAATAGCGGTTTTATTGCTACTATTTCATTGACAAAACGGATTACACATGAACAACCAACATTAACCAATAACCAAACAATAACAACAAAGTAAATTAACAAAACCAACGTTTTTAGGAAAGTGTGTGTCGTTTCGCTAGCTGCTGTACCTACCACGCTGTACGAAGCGCGGCGTGTTCCGTGTTAGGTACTAATTAAATTGGTTACAAGTCGGCACCACCTAATGGAAAATCGCGCCTAATAAATCTTTACCCGACGCGCGTTCACACTTTGATGCAACGACTGTTGCATAGAGGTCCAAGAGGCCGCCGGTGACTTCGAAAGTGCAACAATAAATACTCTGTCTCAGTTAACAAACCCAGCCGAGCAATACAAAATACAAATTTTAAATTGATATTCTCACACTACAAGAAAAAGTTTCTGTAGCTATTGAAGATATCGACATGGAATTTGGAATAGTTGTAGATAATGATGGCCCGCCGTCAGTAAAATCATAAAAAAACTGAAAATCGGTTTTATTTTTATTTAAAAATGGGGGAAAAGAAAGTCGTCGAAATTTCAAAATGAGATAACAATATTGAGTGGAATATTATATAAAAGGGCGTTACTTGTGTATTCTAAAACCATTTTTATTTATTTTTATGCTTAATAGTTTTCGATTCATTGAGCAAAAATCGCTATTTAATTAACATCGGAATTCCAAAATCTATAAGACAGGAAATGTGCTGAAATTAAAGTAACTTTTTAGGTAAATCGCCATACCACCCGTACAAAGAGCTGTAAGTTTTTCGGTCAGATCGGATGTAAACGATCGCCAAACGTAGCAGCGGTTTGTCCGCAAGTCGGAGTCCGGAGATAGTTTGATTCCCTGCGCCTGCGCATTGTTTCCTGCTATTATTTGCGAACTGACTAAAATGAACGGGATAGATGGAGGTTTTGATAAAAATGGCTTCTTTCAATTTATATTAGTTTTTGCTCTAAATGTGATTATTTACATACGCCTAGTATCTTTCTTGACCTGGATCCGACCGGATCCGACCGGACCCGTAGTACGGAACTCTCGGTGCGCGAGTCCGACTTGCACTTGCCCGGTTTTATCTAAATGCATTCTCACTGCCCAGGTGTTTTAGATACTGGTTGGCTACTGGTGGTAGAATGTTAGCTTCTCATAGGTAAACCTTATCTTTCCAAAATTATACTAAAGGTACGCTAGTGCTGATGGACAGAGTTATGGCAGTGGAAATAAAAGAAACGACAATTAAGTACTGATATATTGAAACTAGTAGGGCGCGTGGGAGCGCGGGCCACATGTGGCCCGCGGGCTGTCTTCTCACCTATAAAAGAATCGCCGTCATCTCCATCGCCAATTGGAATCCGATTGGCAGTGGGCTAAAAGAATATCCTCGGAGCACGGTCATGGATTTAAAGATAGTTAAGGGCTGTTTGATTAAAAAATACACTGAACCTCATGAGGTTCAGTGTATTTTTTAATCAAACAGCCCTTAACTATCTTTAAATCCATGACCGTGCTCCTCAATCATCATCCAAATCGTAGACCATCATCTCTTCTCATACTTTTCATAGTTTTTCATAGGCCTTGTTTATTGTAGCATTCACATTTTCCATGGAAAAACATATTCAACTACTTTGAATTTTTTTTCATTCATCCCGTAGACCTTGAGATTCTAATTACGTCTTGCAAGGAAACCACTCTCTTATCTTTTATACTTTCCGAGATAGAACAACACGAAATTTGTATGGCGGCCATTTTGAATCCGTCATTTTGATTTTTTTTTCAGCTAATTGCCAATTGGATGACGTTTCGAGTTACATTCGGTCGAGCACCCCCCACCTATCTTCGATACCCTGGCTGTGCTCTTCACCCGTCTCCGAAATCCTCAATCATCAGCTCTCTCCATAATTTCTCTAGTAACTCTCCGAAAAACCGCATCACAACCTTGCTTAATAACCAACTGTTAGTCTCTTCAACATTCCCCATTTACTATGGAAAAATAAATTCCGCCATTTTGAAATTTTTTTTCTATCCATCAAATAGACCTTCGGGTCCTGATCACTTCTTGTCAAGAAACCATTTTTCCATCTTTTATACTTTCCGAGATATCGGCGAAATTCGTATGGCGGCCATTTTGAATCCGCCATTTTGAATTTTTTTTCAGCTCATTGGCAGTTGGATGACATTTCAAATGACATTTGGTCGAACACCCCCTACCTATCTGCAATACCCTTGGCTGTGCTCTTCACCCGTCTTCGATATCCTCAATCATCAGCTCTCTCCGTATTTTTCTTCAAATTGAATTTTTTTCTTCTATAAGACCCCATTCGTGAAAAAAAAATTTTTCATACAAAATTGTTCAGGAGAGGTGATAATCAGTCAGTCAGTGAATCAGCACAAGCAGCTATATATATATTAATATAATCATGGGAGCTTCATACAGAGCAACGCGGTCGGTGCAGTGAATCCAAAAGAGGAAAGAAAAAAGAATTTGTTCTAAGGCCCAGGTTGTCACGTTGACAATCAAGTGACAACATACGTCACTTCACTTAGACTGTTATCAACATGGAGGTACCATACAGGTCCATGGTTATCAATGACTTATGTACATCTTACACGTACATAGACTATATCACATAGTAAAGTCAGAGAATGATTTGTTTACACATTCCAACACTGGCCCTTAAGGTGTTGCGGCCCTACCAGCCCGCGAAATTCAAATTTTATTTAGTTTTTCGTAAATATTAGACTAACTAAACATTTTAGATTAATGGCAATGCATTTTGCGGGCCTACTTTTTATGCATCTACATGTTTTTAATAGAAACTTTGCTCGAAAGTTCCCACTCATCTCATATTGGTTCCCGAAAGATATTTTTTTGCAGTTTCCCAGATTTCGAGCTATCGGGAACCAATATGAAGTAAATGAGTATTGTTGAGCAGAGTTTTTATTAAAAACATGTAGATGCATAAATTCTGTGCTCGCAAAACACATTGCCACTAACCTTCGATGTATAATTAGCCTACTATGAGCAAAAAACTAAATAAAATTTGAATTTTCGCGCCCGGATGTTACCCATTGCCCTTAAACAAAGCATCTATCATGTAACTACTTAATTTATAAAAAGTCTATATACTTATACCCTTTAATACATACAAAAACTTAAGTACATAGCCTAGAATCAAGACCGAGTTCATTAACAAACTTTTGAATCTTAAACTTTGTTAAAGGCTTAGTTAATATATCAGCCATCATGTCATCAGTACTTACATAGCACAATTTAATAATACCTTTATTAACATTCTCTCTAATAAAGTGATGCCTGACATCTATATGTTTAGTTCTCGCATGAAACATTTGATTAGAACACAATTTCTGCGCAGATTGACTATCATTATAAACAGAAATGTTACATTCAATACCTAAACATTCATACAAAAAGCTCCTTATGAATAACGCTTCTTTGCATGCATCAGATAGAGCCATGTATTCAGCTTCTGTACTTGAAAGAGCAACAGTCTTCTGTTTCCGGCTTTGCCAAGATACTGTTGATTTTCCAAGCTTGAATACAAAGCCTGTGTAAGACCTTCTGTCTACCTCATTGGAAGCCCAGTCAGCGTCAACAAAAGCATTCATTCCTATGCTACTTTTACTAAATGTAAGGCAATAGTTCATTGTACCCTTTAAGTAACGAAGCACACGCTTTGCTGCGTTCCAATGAGTTTCACTGAAACAGTCATTAAATTGGCTTAAAATACTTACAGCATTAGCTATATCTGGCCTAGTACAAACAACAATATACATTAATTGTTACAACCTATTAATTCTCTAAAAGGTAAGTTACACTCTTTATTATTACATTTTACTAATTTTAAACCTGTTTCCATAGGAGTGCTAGCTGGCTTACAATTAGACATATTAAAACGCTCTAACACCCTACCTATGTAATCTGATTGATCTAAAGTAAATACTCCATTTCTTTTACACAATCTCATGCCAAGAATCTGATGAGCAGGCCCTAGATCCTTCATCTCGAATTGAGTCATAAGATGCTGTTTGATCATAGGTTTTTCCTTCTTGTTATTAGTGAACAACATTATATCATCTACATACAGGGCTATGATAGTCACTGTACCATCATCATGATTCTTTATAAATACACACGGCTCTGAAGAAAATTTTCTAAATTTCATTTTGTGTATTAAAACAGAATTAATTTTCTCATACCAACTTTTAGAAGCTTGTTTGAGTCCATAGATTGCCTTATTTAAGCGATAGACCATGTGAGGTTTTTCTTTATTTACAAAACCTTGTGGTTGCTCCATATAGATAGTTTCTTTAAGGTCACCGTTAAGAAAAGCTGTCTTA
Source organism: Coenonympha glycerion (assembly GCA_963855885.1). Classification (NCBI taxonomy): domain Eukaryota; kingdom Metazoa; phylum Arthropoda; class Insecta; order Lepidoptera; family Nymphalidae; genus Coenonympha; species Coenonympha glycerion. The sequence continues at coordinate 768,360 of OY979627.1, forward strand.
ACATCAAGGTGATCAATTTCCATATTTTTCTCAGCAGCCAAAGCAAGCAGAATTCTAAGAGTTGAGTACCTTACAACGGGCGAAAATGTTTCAAAATAATTCACTCCATATTTCTGTGTATATCCCTTAGCAACTAATCTCGCCTTATATCTCAAGACCTCTCCTTCCAATCCTCTTTTTCGTTTAAAGACCCATTTACATTTCACAGGTTTCTGACCCTTGGGTAGCTCACACAAGGTCCAGCAGTTGTTATCAACAAAGGATTTATACTCATCTGACATTGCATCTCTCCATTTTTCGGAGTCTTTGCTCTGCAACGCCTCTGTAGCAGTCTCTGGTTCACCATCGAAACAGCTCTCACTGGCTAGGCATGTAGACTGCAACGCCAGGCTTGTTTTTTTTTTTTTTTTTTTTAATTTATTGTTCAATATATATAATCACAATTTATAAAATTTACATTATATACCATCCCCAGGAAACTTGTCGTTTATTTTGGGGATGGCGAGTTCGCTACACAAACTTACAAAGAGTTATAAAACTAGTTCATACAATATACTTATATAATATGACAAATCTATGTAAATATATCATAAATTACTTAAGACGAATGGTCAAGCAAATGACCTTGGGCGTTTGGACGCGGAGCTACCGCCATCTATTTATGATTAGTAGTTCAATGTAGCGTGCAACTGCATTCGGTTGTCTTACCGCTAGATGGCGCATTTAGCGATTTATTTTATTTCGCAGAGTTGGGCAGACAGAGTAATAACGAAGAGAATACCTACATTTTTTTTCGAATTGTAAATAAATATACATAGAATACCTACCTTATTTTTATTTTATCCCCGTTATTTTATCCCCGTTTAACCCCTATAACATGTATGTCCCGTATTATATGTATCTTGAATACGGCTCAAACGATTTCATGAAATTTGGACTGGGGGTGGTTTCGGGGGCGATAAATATATCTAGCTAGGTTATATTTATACAAAAAAGCAAATATTACAAAACATTGATTAAAAAACAGGGTGGTCTTTAGTTGGTGACCCGTAGCGGAGGGGGGTGGGAGGGAGGTAAAGGGGAGGGTGGAGTGGGGGGGGTCTATCCCCCCCAGCCAAACCCGTAGAATCTTAATAGTTTTCGAGAAATAAATATTTAAAGTTCAAAAATTTTGAGGTTAATTATGATAACTTAAATAATTACTTTGACAGATAGCTCTAAAATAGGGACCAATTCGGAATTGTGACGTCTCCGGCGCTGCGGGAAGTGCAGCCTCTTCGCCCTTGCGTAGCAAAGCACAGGCACCCATGACCCACACTCACCTCCGCAGCCCCGGCGTGCTGGTCGCCTTCGGCGACCAGCCGGGGGATGCACTCCCTCCGCGCCTCCGGTTTAAAAAAAAACACTCTAGGGGTAGGACAAACAAGCCTGCGTGGTGTCGGGGTAAGGCAATTCGATTTCTTGACATGTTCGTTTTTAGGGTTCCATACCAATTTGGTAAAAATGGAACCCTTATGGTGAGACTTTCTCCGTCCGTCCGTCCGTCCGTCCGTCTGTCACACTCGATTATTTCAGTAACTATTCAAGCTATCGATCTGAAATTTAGAATAGTTATAGATAATAGTGACGCGACGTCATAGCAATCGTAAAATTGTTTTTATTTTTCTTTAAAAAGGGGGGAAAACCGGGTCGCCGAAATTTCAAAATGAGATAACAATATTGAGTGGGGTATCATATGAAAGGGCGTTACTTGTATATCCTAAAACCAATTTTTATTTATTTTTATGCCTGATAGTTTTTGTTTTTTGGGCAAACTGTCGAAAAAAATACCGTTCCCCCCTTATCTCCGAAGTTTAGCATTCGAAAAATCTGAAATAAATATGATCAATAGAAGTTAACGTATATTTTACAGGAAAAATAAATTCAACCGTCTAACTATTAAACTTTTTTTGCTAATAACAATAATCCGCCGAAAACAAAGTTAGGTTAGTGGTTTGCCAACAAAAGTACTTATATGTAAATTTAAGTCGTAAAATCATGAACACAATATTTCTTTATTTACATAAAATTTTAAGTTTTCACCTTGTTTCACATTTGCACAGCTCACCAAAAGAAGAAATAATATATTTTTCACTTTTTTTCGAAATCGAACCCTAGTCACACAACAATCGACATGTACACAGTACAACGGTACCAAAATGTCAAAATGTACAAAAAATACTCTGTGATGTCAAATCATAACACACGCGCGCACTGCCAAAATGCCTGTGCGCGGAACGGCAACGCGGCATGAGTTGCGCCGAACTGGCAACGTTGCATGCGTAACTAAACGCCTGATTAATTTTGTGAGCAAATACTTTATTAGTGGAGTTTGATTTACAGTAGGCACCAAAGAGCTTTTATGATATAACTTCTATTTTGCAATACTGTTTGTCACAAATGGACCTTGAATAACAAGATACAAAATAAAGAAACATGTATGCAAAGATTCATGATAAACGGATTAGCCAAACCAAAAAAAAAACCATCTTAAAATATTCATTTTACGCAAGTCATAGCACTTTCTAAATTGTATTTTCTGATTAGTGAGTAAAGATCACCAAAAATATCGACACAACAAGATACTTCAAGATACGCTTTATAATAACACAAAATTGCTGTAGTTCTCTAATCTGTAATTTAGCTGAAAAACATCGCCTAAAAGACGTCTAAAAACGCATTTTGCTTTACCATTCGTCTTAATAAATATTTTTTACATTTCCGAATATAGATGTGTTTTTTATCATCAATAGTTTGCAAGGACATTGGAAAATTTTCAATGATTTTAGGAAGCATGTATTTATAATTTCTTTTGCCATATGCATTATTAGTATTAGGTACAATAAACTTTTTATAGTTAGTTTCGTAGCAGGATCCCTCAGAGTCGAACTGCTCCTTTGTCGTTTCACCTGGAATGTAAGTTTCATCACGCGGATCATCTGACTCAATACTGTCGCTAGAAATAGGGCTTCTCTGTACACGTCGCCTTGACCTTATTGTAATCCCATCAGTTCCCGCATTACTGGGGCTCCCAGTTTCATCATGTGGGACTACAGGTTGACTGGTGTGTACAGACTCACTTGAAGATGAAGGTTGCAAATTTATTTCAACAGTATGAGGCTTTTGCTTTGTAGTGGGATTATAAAATTCTGTCTCAAGGAATGTTACATTCCGAGCTTTTATGCAGACTTTAGGATTAGTAGGATCTATTAATCTGTATCCTTTTGTCTCCTCACAGTAGCCTACAAAAACATATTTTTCACACTTAGCATCAAATTTCTTCCGCTTTCCTGCTAGTGCATAAGCTAAACAGCCAAATGTTTTAAGGTGACTTATATTTACCTGCTTGTTTGACCATTTGCTTTCAGGAACAGTGCCAGTCACCGCCTTGGTAGGCGACCTGTTTTTTATATAAACAGCTGTGTTGACTGCCTCTGCCCAGTACTGTTGGTCCAACCCGGCATCGAGAAGCATGCATCTCGCTTTCTCAACGATAGTCCGGTTGGCGCGCTCTGCAACACCATTCTGTTGCGGAGAGTCAGGCACTGTGGTCTGGTGGCGAACCCCACACTTCTTCAGGAAGATCTGAAAATCATTATTAATATATTCGCCTCCATTGTCACTGTGAAGAACCTTAATTTGCTTTCCTGTCTGTTTCTCAACAAGAGCTTTATATTCCCTAAATTTATCAAACACTTGATCTTTTGATTTAAGGAAATATACAAATGTTTTTCTGCTATAGTCATCTATAAACGTGTGAAACAGTGGGCATAAATAAAATGCAATATGGCGATATCACACGGATTATTTATTGCGAATTCAAATTACAAGTAACAGCGTTATATTAATTATTAGTACACTTTACACCACTTAACTTATCACTCACTGCAGGATTGATTAAGACCGCAAAATGAACTCGCAATCGTATATATAGCCGACTTCCCAATAACTGGCGTAGTGGGAGATCGGCTATGGCTCGGGTTGGCTTCGGTCACAATCGTGGCTTTTGGCTCAAAGTTTGGCGGCAGTGACCGTGATTGGCTGGCTATGGCACAATGTAGGCTTGCTGTGATTAGCGGGCGGCAGGTGGCGATGCGCACTGTTATTGGCCCAGGCTGTGTGACGTAACATTCGGCCGTCCTGAAACAACAATTGCTCCCGCAATGGGGAGAGGTATGGTCAATTCTCTAGAAGGTCAATGATATCATGATTTACAAATTGTTCAGAGGAACTGGTGACAATACCAAAACCCAGGTATAATATCTACCTACTGCGATGAGGTCTTGTAATCAGACCAGCAAAGAACTTGCAGTTTAAAAGTCCCTTCTTACTTCGTATCAACCAGATCTACACTACCCTACTACCCTGGTTTCTAATACCGGTGAAAGCCGAGTAAATATCATTAATCATGTTTAGTATGTAGGGGTGAGCACTAAGCAATATCTTGAGCTCACAATTTAAAGTTGACTTAAACAATTAATGGAAAAAATTAAAAGATTACTGAAGAAGCCTTTCAAAAATAGTGTCCTCACTCATCCTTTAAGATAAATAACTATGAAAACTACAAAATTGCATAGGTACTGCAAAGTGCATGATTAACTAGTATTATCGCACTTCTTATGGACACCCTAAAGGACTATACTTACTTATAGCTAGTTTTGCAACTCAGAGTTTTTATCGGTTAGAATCGTGCTTTTCCATCGGCTAATTTGAGTTCCAAAACCTTTTAAAAACATCTAACCTGATCAAAGATGATAATATAAACTACTCTACCTTGATTAAATGTCGAATAAAGGTATCAATAACAATAACAGCCATAATTTGGTAAAAGCCTTATTAAAACTAAAACATGGCGCATTTAGTTTTGTACCTACTTTCATCTGGATTCTGTATTACACAATATTTTATATCACTATTGTAATTGTTGGAATTGGACATACTCTACCACAGATCACACTGACAAGGAATCTTATTAGGAAATGTTCTTCGGACTTGTGGTCATCAAACAGCAAGCTTGTCTCAGGATATTAAGTGGAAATGTGGTCAGAGAGACTTTTAAACATTAGGTATTTTAGAAAACTATTGCTGTCGCTCTGCGACGTTGCCGTGTCCGGTCCGGCAGCCCTATCCATGTGTGTGTAAGTTGACAAAGTGTGCGTGTCCGCGATGCGCGTTGCCGCTCCGCAGTCCGCACTCGTTCCTGCTATTTTCTGGTGTTCGCATCATTCTTTACTTACGCATTGACGAAAAGTGATTGATCTCTAATGGTTTTGGCTTGTTTATTGGAATTGTTCTCCCTGCTACGCTATTGATTTAATATTGACCAACAAAAATATTGAATCGTGAGCGTGGCAGCAATTCAAAGTACTTACTGCAAGAAAAAGCAGCAGTACCTACTTAAACTCCGAAAGTATTAGTATTGAAAAATAAACTTCCTGACTGAGTGACTGACATATTATCAACCCACAGCCCAAACCGCTGGGTCTAGAGACTCTAAATTTGGCACACAGGTTCTTTATGAGGTCTAGAGGTGCACTAAGAAAGGATTTTTCAAAATTCATTCCCTAATTGGGTGTGCATCGGGGCTCCAAATTTTGTATTTTACCAAGCTTAAATACTCCTTCACGCCGCAACCATTAAACCCATTTGGCTCAAATTTGGAAAGGACTGTATATAAACTGTATCCTGGAATAACACATAAGCTACTTTTTATGCCGAAAAATCCATGGCTCCTTCGGGAACAGTAAAAAACAGATATTCAACCGGATGAAACACTCTTTCACGGCGTAACTACAAAACAGATTTGGCTGAAATTTAGCACGGAGATAGATTTTATTCTGGATTAATACAAAAGCTACTTTTTATCCCGAAAAATTCATGGTTTCTATGATAGAAGTGAAAGACAAATATCCACGCAGAAAAAATATTCCTTCACGCCGTAATGACTGAACTGATTTGGCTGAAATGCGGAATGAAGATAGATTATATCCCGGATTAATGAAAAAGCTACTTTTTATCCCGAAAAAATCCATGGTTTCCGCGGGAATACTCAAAAACAGATATTCACGCAGGAAAATATTATTTCACGCTGTAATTACTGTACTGATGCGACTGAAATTCGGAAAAGAGATAGATTTTATCCCGAATTAATACATAGGCTACTTTTTATCCCGGAAAACTCAATGGCTTCTATGATAGTAGTATAAAACAGAAATTTCTCGCGGTAAAATATTCCTTCATAGCGTAATAACTAAACTGATTTGAAATTTGGAAAAAAGAAAGATTTTACACTGGTATAACAAATCGGCTACTATTTATCCCGGAAAAATTCATAGTTTCTAAAATAATAGTGAAAATCACATATTCATGCGAGAGAAATACTACTTCGCGCCGTAACTACTGAACCGATTTGGCTGAAATTTGGAATGTAGAAAGATTATATCCTAGAGTAATAACATCAACTACTTTTTTCTCGGGGAAATCTATTGTTTCTATGCATTTTCTTTGATAATAGTAAAAAAAGGTCAAGAGAGAGTTGGGCTTGTGCACTGAGGGCTCCGTACCATCACGACCCATTCTCTATACTATTAAAGTAAACTTAACACTCGTGCCCACTTAATCAAAAACGAGCATAAATATCACGTTTGTTGTATGGGAGCCCCCTTAATTTTTAATTTTATTTTAATTTAATTATTTATTTCTACAGTAAGCATATAACTAAATATTTTGTGAAAATTTGATGCGTTTACCTGTTAGCGTTATCAAGGGCGAGCAAAAACAAGCAAAAAAATCACGTTGTATGGGAGCCCCCTTAAATATATATTTAATTCCATTTTTTAGTATTTGTTGTTAGCGGCAACGAAAATACATCATCTATGATAATTTCAAGTCTGTAGCTATCACGATTCAAGAAATACAACCTAGTGACAGACGGATGGACGGACAGCGATCAGAAGTCTCGCTAATAGGGTTCCTTTTTTACCCTTTGGGTACGGAACCCTAAAAACAGATATTCATGGATCTATTTATATAACATACAAACTTTCAACTTTATTATATTACTATGATGGTACGGAACCCTACGTACGCAAGTCCGTCTCGCACTTGGCCAGTTTTTTGTAGACGACATACGGACACACAACAAAGTGATTCCTATAAGGGTTCCTTTTTCCTTTTAAGATACAGTACCCTGAAAATGTAAATGCTTTTATCGATAGCTGTTAACAACACTAGTTTATCGATATTATTATCAACTACTACGCATCACTTCAATCTGTGTACGTATGATCAGACCGTCCCGCGTCCCCGCCCGCAAATTCGTGCAATAAGGACAACTGCAGATCCGACACAATAGGCCCTTGTAAAATGTTATATTTCGGGGTTTTGTTCTCGACTATTTCCTCCTCCAAAACTGGACCAATTTAAAAGATATTTCGTAAACTGAATATAGAGAATATATACTGTGTCGCTATGTTTTTCTTTTTTCGATAATAGTTGTCAAATTCGTACACTAGGCATCTGTTAACAGCGAGTCTAATTAGGCAATTTTGAGCATTTTCTAAGGCTTCTAGTGCTTATAAAGATAATGTATTATCAAAAAAGAAAACATAGAAACATAGAAAAGATTGATATTTATTTTACTGTTAAAAATCATTGCTTTAAGTTCATAAACCAGAAAGAAAACAGACGAGAACGTTTGTATGGAGAAAAGACCACTATCGTTTCCTCTTAAGTGGACTGAGATCAATTAGAAACTGTAATCCTCCAATTAGGGAAAATATAATATGCCATGAAACACTTGTACTTGAAAGACAGCGCTACGGGACCGAACATATTATTACCTCAGTTAACCGCTTAGCCATTTCTTCTTACCAACCGCAACTTTTGTAGAGTTTACATTAGGTTACCACAATCAATCAATCAATCAAACAAGTTACCACGTACTTATAGAGACAGTATTTTACATATTTTTATGACTTGCTAAGTAGATACTAAGATTAACATCTGCAATGATACGTTTAGAGGCCAGTTTTTGATTTGAATCGCTGTATCTTATGTCATCTACGTCATATGTACGAATCGTATTAAAATTACTTAGGCATATGCAATAAAGACGTGACAAATAGACTTTGGCCTTGGTGTCAATGGAATACATTTGAAATCAACCTGAATTACCAGTGGCTGATTGAGCTAGGTTAAGGTGTAAAAAGGACATAGAATACAGAATCCAATGGCTAAAATCAGCTAGGTTAGGTGCTACGAAGACGCGATATAATGGCTATGATCCAATGGCTAATGGTAAATTAGACCGGCTAGGTAATTCAAATACGCTATAGAACGGCTACACTCCAGTGGCTAATATTTAGCTAGGCTAGTGTGCGACAAAGTCGTGATAGAATGGCTGTAATCAAGTAGCTTATACTAGGCTAGTGTGCAACAAAGACCAGAATAGCTATAATTAATTGGGCACATAGCTTTGAATACGGAATTCTTTTGAGTTTGTGTTATTTGATATTTAACATAGATCACCAAGATACGTTACGTTCATAGTACATTGCGTTTTAAATCTGTGCCGAATTACCACTCACTGATAAATAGAACAAAAGATACGAAACAGCACGCAAACGAAAGAGACAACAATAATGCTTGCGCTCGACGCAGACTAACTACGAAACTTACAATTGTAGGATTTTTGAGTTTTCACAACGCGCGCGCTTGTCACATATCTGCTCCTTTTTATATATTATATATCATTGATATTTAATAACAATATTGAACAGCAGAAATCAAATTATTGAAGATTCGTTCGATAGCTCATGGCATCTCTAGTGTCTAATTCGAGTTTTAATTTATTTTCATTCTATTTGATATTGCACATAATTGAACACCGCGAGTAATGCCTAAACCATCGCCAACCGCTGAGTAAGTATATTGACCACGATTAAAGTAATTTTGCTGCTTTTCAGGTCTAATTGATTACTGAATTGAGTTACCTAAGCAGCATTTAGTTTTTTAAGCGTTATTAGGCGCGTTTCATTGTTAAAGATTTGTTTGTAGTCTACTATAGATCGAGACAACACATAAAAGCAGGTATGAAATAGGAAGCAATCTAGTATATAAAAAAAAGTAATAATGCGGTACGCTCCTCGCTTCAAGTCCGATGTTCCGCAAGACGGGCGTAGTTGCAGCAATGCGCGGGGCAGGGGTTGTAGGTTGTTGGCTTCACTCCCTCATCTGGCGAGGCTGCCGCTGACTGCCGCTGCTGCAGGCACGAGTATGCACCGTTGGCTTACACTGGAATTGATAATTATACAGCTTTGTATATTGGTTATATCAGAACCGAGCTTATACTAGGTAAAGGTATGATCGTGCGCTTGCGAGCAATCAATAGGCTTTCAGTTATTATTCTACTACAATGACCACAAGGATAAGACTGATTGGGGTATGTAAAATTGGTTAAGAAATTTGTAATTATAGGCATTTCGGTAATTAGAAACCTCAAATTTCGTTTAAAATTTAAATACTTAAATTGATATTAGAGCATAAAATCCAAAAACAGTTGAGACAACTTACCAACCAACAGTAATATATAGAAAGGTTACGAAAGTAAATAAGCAAGATCTGGCTTTGATTTGAACAAATGCAATTGAAAAGAATGCAACGAATTTGCTTTAAATTATCACGCAAATCCATTCACCCAGAAACTATAATATTTTCGGCACGGATTTTAATTTCCGGAGTCTCAAATAGAATTTAACTGCCTAATTGGGTCATTGGATAGGAAATAAAAAGGAACGGGCCCACCTTCTGTCTCAATGTCTCCGAGAGATACGTTTGCATTGTCACGTGGCGATGACGCGGCGGTTCCGAACTTCGACGTGACAGACAGGCACATAAACTTCACTGGCGCCGAATCTACGTTGACGGTAGCTCGGTGTGCTGCAGGTATTGAGTCTTGTTGGTATTCCGCGCTTTTCCTCAGGGATGTTTTGCGCGCTGATGTAGCAATTGGTCAGCACACATCACACGGCCACCGGATTTTTGTGGTTAGGTGGCAGAAATTGAATAGGTACAGCATGCAGCTTGTAGTGTCGTATCCTTGTGATGACGTCGTTATCTTGATCTAGCTCGCTCACTTTAATGAAAGAAATTCCAAGTAGTAACTATTTGACGATCAATTTTGCGGGTAGTTTCATAATTTTCATGATCTTGAAATAAAACGCATTAACATCTACTTCTAATCTTCCCGAGAATAACTGAACTATCACAAATTCACCATCTTCTTGTTTGACCTCTCGGTACGTCTTGCAGGTAGGATGATTAAATATTTCCGCGGTCGCCGGTCGGGGTCAAATTCAGATTTTTCGTGAACATTCTATACATGAATCGGTGCGATTATGCCTCATAGCTTTTTTTATTTATCCCACTTCTGAGATGAAACAGTGGGCATAAATAAAATGCAATATGGCGATATCACACGGATTATTTATTGCGAATTCAAATTACAAGTAACAGCGTTATATTAATTATTAGTACACTTTACACCACTTAACTTATCACTCACTGCAGGATTGATTAAGACCGCAAAATGAACTCGCAATCGTATATATAGCCGACTTCCCAATAACTGGCGTAGTGGGAGATCGGCTATGGCTCGGGTTGGCTTCGGTCACAATCGTGGCTTTTGGCTCAAAGTTTGGCGGCAGTGACCGTGATTGGCTGGCTATGGCACAATGTAGGCTTGCTGTGATTAGCGGGCGGCAGGTGGCGATGCGCACTGTTATTGGCCCAGGCTGTGTGACGTAACACGTGAGAAAGTACCTACACCCACTAAAAGATGGCTTAGGCATTGGCCCACACAGGTCTGTATGAATGAGCCCTAATAGATCCTTAGCCCTACTGAACGATTTCTTCGGAAATGGTAACCTGGCTTGTTTTCCCTGTATACAAGATACACATGATTTGAAATTTGAGTTATCATAATCAATACCAACAGCCATACCTCTCAATAAATCCATACTTCGCCTGTTGAGATGTCCCAGCCTCCTGTGCCACGTCACCTGTGACTCGCTGGACTGTGAAGCAGGCACAGCTTGCTCCATAGCGGTACACGTGGACGGGCTAGCGCTACTCTGCTTCGTCAAAGGCAAAACACATGGTTTATCTATAATGTAAACCCCATTAACCTGTTTAGCCAATGCACCAATCTGATCCCCGTCTAACACCTTACATACATTTTTATCAAAAACTACAGTAAAGCCTTTTCTAGTTATAGCACTAACCGATAGTAAATTAACAGTTAGGTCTGGAACATACAAAACTTCACTAATAGTCCTTACGGTGTTCTGTAGAGAAATTTTCACGCTTCCTCTACCCAATGCCAACAACTTTTCACCATTGGCAACTTTTATTTCTACGGGAGCCTCTTCTTTGTAATTATGCAAAATTTTGAGGTTATTTGTCAGATTGTGTGTCGCTCCAGAGTCGACGCAAAACACTTCACTGCCTAGATTCACCGACATGGCACAAAAAAAAGGATTTTTCCTTTTTCTCACTAGATTTCACTTTAATTACACATGAACTAGCCTTGTGTCCCAATTGTCTGCATTTATAGCACCGAAAGGTCTTTTTAGGTTTACTCACAGCAAGAGCTTCGGCCTTAGTGTCCTTCTCCAGCCTCCGTTGGTACTCCTGAGTCAGCTTCGACCTCACAGTGTCCGTGGTGAGCTTCTCCGATGAGTTCTCCAACGTCATGATAAGCGGGTCATAGTTGCTTGAGAGCCCACTGAGCATGACCACTGCCAAGAAGTCGTCCTCCAGGCCTGCACCTATGTCGTGAAGCTGTTGACCTACATCTGTTATTCTATTCAGATATGACTGCATGTCGTCGAAGGCCTCCAGCTTGACCGCGAACAATGTGCGCAGCAGACCTAGCCGCCTCGTGAGACCTTTGCCCTCGTAAGCTCGCTCCAAACTGTCCCATGCTTCGTAAGCTGTCTTTGCAGTTCTAATATGTGTAAGAACACTAGGTTGTACTAAAAGACAAATGCGCGCAAGCGCCTTACGTTGTGTTTTGTCGTCCGCTCCTTTTCTTTGTTCGACAGCGTCCCATAAGTCCTCGTGGATTAAAAGCATGCGCACGAGAAATTTCCACGTGCTGTAGTCGTCCGCACCTTTGAGTTTTTCGATGGAAACGCGGCAGTCCGGGGCAGCCATTCTTTCGATGTAGGATGCTCGACAGGTACCACGTGCCACGCGGCGATGCGGTTATCTCGGGGACATGAACAAAACGGTAAAAACTCGCGCTGCCGGAAGGGCCTGGGCCCATAACCTGATGGACAGAGTTATGGCAGTGGAAATAAAAGAAACGACAATTACTGATATATTGAAATATAATCATGGGAGCTTCATACAGAGCAACGCGGTCGGTGCAGTGAATCCAAAAGAGGAAAGAAAAAAGAATTTGTTCTTTCAGGTCGGCCCAGGTTGTCACGTTGACAATCAAGTGACAACATACGTCACTTCACTTAGACTGTTATCAACATGGAGGTACCATACAGGTCCATGGTTATCAATGACTTATGTACATCTTACACGTACATAGACTATATCACATAGTAAAGTCAGAGAATGATTTGTTTACACATTCCAACAAGTGCGCTATTGCTCGTACACTGTACTACTGAATCGGCACCACTAGCCAATGCAATGTTATTGAAAATATCTGACCGATGTTGAAAAAAGGCAGCCTTTATTAATTAAATATCTGGGTGACCGAGCTTCGCTCGGTGGCCAATAGATGGCAGCAGTAGTCATATTTTTTTTTTTTTTGGTAAATTAGACATTTTCTAAAAATGAATCCTAGCTAGATCGATTTATCGCCCCCATAACCCCCTGTATACTAAATTTCATGAAAATCGTTCGAGCCGTTTCCGAGATCCAGATTATATAGAAATATATATACAAGAATTGCTCGTTTAAAGGTATAAGATTAAGGATTTTTTAATAAAAAATCAAATAATAAACCAATCTTTAGTAAGCTCCAAAAAATAACATAGGGTATGATATAGATTATTGAAAGTAATCTTCAAACCCCGTCTCGTTGTTGATATAATTGTATAAAGTAACATGCACAAAACAAAATATATTCATTAGAATTTAGAACGTACACATAATATTGCTACACATTTCTTCATGACAAAATAATCGGCTTCTTATTTCAATTTTTCGTCTACCTTTCTGTTCAGTCTGCGTGTTCGCCGCACAGTGCGATCTCTGTTATTAAATTGAGCACGAATCCCAGTGGTTTATAGATTACAATTATTTACGCTGTCGATCGCGCCCCGGCCTCCGTCCACTCTCAGCAGCGAAGTGATTCCGGCACGCGAGGCTGAGGAAGAAACACCGTCCATTCCAAACAAAAAATCTATATATATAAAAGAATGAGGCATTTTGGTTTGTTCCACGGATTCCGCCTAAACTATAGGTCGTAGAGATCTGAAATTTGGTGCCTAGGTAGATATTAGGTTATGAATTCGTACTAAGACGGGGATTCCAGAAATTCAAATTGTTAGGGGTAAAAATCGTACATTAAAGGGATTTTCCCATACAAAAGTGATTTTTTTTCGTTGTTCCAGGAATTCCCGAAAAACTAAAAGTCGTAGAGCTCTGAAATTTAGTGCCTAGGTAGATATTAGGTCATGAATTCGTACTAAGACGGGGATTCCAGAAATTCAAATCCTAAGGGATAAAAATCGTACATTAAAGGGATTTTCCCATACAAAAGTGATTTTTTTTCGTTGTTCCAGGAATTCCCGAAAAGCTAAAAGTCGTAGAGCTCTGAAATTTGGTGCCTAGGTAGATATTAGGTCATGAATTCGTACTAAGACGGGGATTCCAGAAATTCAAATCCTAAGGGGTAAAAATCGTACATTAAAGGGATTTTCCCATACAAAAGTGATTTTTTTTTTCGTTGTTCCAGGAATTCCCGGAAAACTAAAAGTCGTAGAGATCTGAAATTTGGTACCTAGGTCGATATTAGGTCATGAATTCGTACTAAGACGGGGATTTCAGAAATTCAAATTTTAAGGGGTAAAAATCGTACATTCAAGGGATTTTCCCATACAAAAGTGATTTTTTTCGTTGTTCCAGGAATTCCCGAAGAACTAAAAGTAGTTCAGATCTGAAAATTGGTATTGCTAGGTTTTTATCAGGTTCTAAAATCAATTCGTACTCAGTTCTTTCGGGGATTCTTGAAATCCAAATTTTGAAGTGGCCGCCATTTTGAACTTTTTTGTTACAGGGCCGATTGCTTTGAAAATCGATATATGAGTATCGCAGCAAGCATAGAAAACGAATATATGGTCAGAATTAAATAAAGTGGCCGCCATTTTGAACTTTTTTGTTACTGGGCCGATTGCTCTGAAAATCGATATTTGAGTACCGCAACAAGCATGGAGAAGGAATTTGTGGTCAAAATTAAAAAAAAGTGGCTGCTATTTTGAACTTTTTTGTTACTGGGCCGATTGCTCTGAAAATCGATATTTGAGTATTTCAACAAGCATGGAAAAGGAATTTGTGGTCAAAATTTAAAAAAAGTGGCCGCCATTTTGAACTTTTTTGTTACTGGGCCGATTGCTTTGAAAATCGATATTTGAGTATCGCAGCAAGCATAGAGAAAGAATTTATGGTCAGAATTAAAAAAAATGGCCGCCATTTTGAACTTTTTTGTTACTGGGCCGATTGCTCTGAAAATCGATATCTGAGTATCGCGACAATCATGGAGAAGGAATTTGTGGTCAAAATTAAAAAAAAGTGGCCGCCATTTTGAACTTTTTTGTTACTGGGCCGATGGCTTTGAAAATCGATATTTGAGTATCGCAGCAAGCATAGAGAAAGAATTTATGGTCAGAATTTACAAAAATGGCCGCCATTTTGAACTTTTTTGTTACTGGGCCGATTGCTCTGAAAATCGATATCTGAGTATCGCGACAAGCATGGAGAAGGAATTTGTGGTCAAAATTAAAAAAAAAAGTGGCCGCCATTTTGAACTTTTTTGTTACTGCCGATTGCTTTGAAAATCGATATTTGAGTATCGCAGCAAGCATAGAGAAAGAATTTATGGTCAGAATTTAAAAAAGTGGCCGCCATTTATTATGGACAGACGGGCAGACAGTGTAGTCTCAGTCATAGGGTTCCCGCCTTCTTCCCTATAGGTACGGTACCTTAATTGAACTACGAGTATATTAAACTTTTTGTAACAACCCCATATTTTTAAAACCGATAAGTGACTATAGCAGCAAGCACAAAGGAAGAATTTGTCGTCTTAATATTATTAAAATAAATGGCAGTTAAGACAGGAATTTTAGTAATTAAATGCCTAAGGATGTAAAGCAGAGGTTAACACGTTCACTGCATTATGAGGTCTAAAAGTCACAAGCGTGACTTCTCGCTGGTGCGGCAGTCAAAATCGTGTTCTTTCACTCTGTGCGGGAGGGGACTATTTTAACATTTCTTTGAGTATGACAGAGACAAATACATAAAATTGTTTCTCTTGCGAAGTCAAGCCCTGTGGCGAAGTTAATAAGATATGAGGTCGAAAAGCACTCATACGCACTGAATAGAAATAATAACGCTACTGTGCGAAGTGAGGTCTAATCTGTCTCAAAAGTTGTAGGCCTCATAGACGCACGGAGTGAAGCGCGGGCGGCGCGGGCGCCGCGTAGTGATGGGAAAAGTTTTGATAGGAAAGCACGCTTCTCGTGCACGCGACTCACTCGATTTTTACTGTTACTGCAATTAGTTGTTTTGGTGTAAAATGGATCCTTCAAACCATAAACGAAACAGAATGAGGCTCATATTATGTGATTCAGATTTGTTAAGTGAAACAAAAGAGTTAAAGTAGTTAAAGTGTTACAGAGGGTTGCTCCAACCAAAAATACTTCTGTAAAAAAGGTAAATATTCACACAAAAAACAACAACACAACACATACTTTAAAACTGAAAATGGTATGTGTGGTAGGTTTGGCACTTAAGAATCCTAACTTAAGTGTTTCATTTCAGGATTTGCTAGCGGCAAATGTGCTAAACATGTGCTTCAAAAAGGCAGTCAACGCAAGCGCTGCCGGCTGAGTAGGTTTCTACGATAAATTAAGGCTCAGCCTAGACAGCATTCAAGCTGCAAAATTGTTACTTTCTGTGTGCAGTGTGATAAATCATACCGTTTGCCTTGCTTCAATGCAAATTTTGATTATTTATTTTAATTATCTTTTAATAAAATAAATTTTATACTCGTCGCACCTGCATATCTATTTTATGTACATCACTAGTAGAGACACAAATCGAACTTCTTTTTAGTGCGATGTGAGGCAGAACCGATGACAAAAATATTTTTTTCATTTATTCAATACCGAAATGTCACAACTGCGGGCGAAGCCAGATTCAACTTGAAAAACTATTTAAGTTTATAATGGTAAAGTTTCAAGCAATTATTTTAAATTTTGAGCTATATTTAGGTTGTTTTTAGAAACAATATTTTGTGAGGCCAAAAAGCTCTCAAACGCACTGTAAAGAAGTTCAACTTTGCCTCGAAAAGACCTCATTCGCACTGGCTGAAAGGCCATCAAAAATAGTGCCGCAGTGAACGTGTTAAACGCGAGCGAAGCCGCGGGCGTCCGCTAGTATATTTATATTAACATCTAAGTAGGTATGAGAAAAATGAGACCTTTCATATGCCTTTCAGTTTCATGGTCTCGAGCGCGACCCCTTATTGAAAGACCCAGACTTCGGGACCCTTATTGAAAGGACACATCACACAAATGTCAGGCTGAAAGTACGATACACAGATTACTCTATTTATGGTACGATACTTCAGCAACTGAATTAAACAGTCGTAGTATTCGGTGTGCGTGATACCCATTGATCTATACTTACCTCTTTGGTGACACCAAACGCGTCCAAAGAGGCATCGTAAACGCTAGCGAATTCTGCGCCGCGATTGGCTGACGCAAATCCTGGAACCCAATCAGCGGGCAGAATTCGCTAGCGTTTACGATAACGATGAATACGTTTTTCTTACGAAATCAGGGGGCACTTACAGACGTCACGCATACAATTTTAGGCTCCGCCCTGAAGCCGGATTTTTAATTTGTCAAAATTGTAAAATGGCGCTAATGTATGCGACCGACTGCGGTAGGTATGCGCTGGTTACATTTCGTATATATACACCATGTATGGTACCTATAGTATAGTAGCGTATTTCGATATATATATACACCTGCCGAACGCACGGTGCCGAAAGTTCAGTTCGATACGCCGAATGACGCCGAACTTAGCTTGCAGTAGCTACCTACTATTACTAGCTTTGAACTTTCGTAGGTACGTTTGACAGATACACACGTCGAGTTTAGCCTTAGTTCAGCGCCGCGGAAGATTACGTAGGTACCACGATAAGACACGATTACGCACGCCGAACTTTCGGCATCTTTTTAGTACGATAAAAATTTGGCTGCGTCGTCGCTTATCTCTATGTCTAGTAAGGCAAACTATGGATAGATAGAATATTGGGAACCGCCATATTTCAGTCAAGAACTACTTAACTTGTGTAAACGCCTCCAACATAATAAACCATAAATCCCGTATAGCCGCATAGTGTACCTATCAAAATAAATCGCTTTATCTAAAAATTCCCGCAGCGTCTTCCAATTAGCGCACGTTATCACGTTACATCACGATTCACGCCGTCACGTCTTATCACTGTCGAACAATGCGCGCCCGCCATAACCGCTCCCACCCGCTCCTGTGTGCACAAGTGTGGGGGACTCGCGTTACGGACATGATAGCCCAACGTACTGTTAGGTCTGGTTTCCAGTGGCAAGGAAAACACCAATTTAAACTTGGGTTTTTATTCGGTTTTCGGTGACAGGGGAGCACACTTGGATTATCTTATATATACTATAGGTCCCTGGAAAAGGGATTTTATAGAGCCGGAGCTGCACCTTGAGGCTACATTGCTGATGAGGCCGGCAGGCTTAAAAGCGGGTCCGTCGCCTCAAGGTTGGCAGCCCAAAAATGCGAACTGGTTTTAGATGAAAGATTCTGTTTATATTGGAAAAAACAGATTACTATGTGCTGATCAAAAATTGATGTCGCTATACAGCAAAAATTTAGTCTGGTCCGGACTTCCTACGACAGGGCCGTATTTGGGTTATAACAGTACGTTCTGAGGGCAATAGGGAAATTTTGTCTCCAGGGTAGCTATTCACGTTGGCTGAAGGCAAATATTTAAAAAGGTCATGGCATTTACGTATACAAGGTGTGGGTTAATTCGTATAGTGTGCCCGCAGCTAACCTTTTAACTTGATCCTAGAAACACATTATAAAGTGATAAGAAGTCCCAATTATTTTATTTTATTTGCAATACAAAAAATATTCCCTACTTCAGGCTTTCGGCGAATTTTCGGCGAATTGTTGTGTCACGTATAAGCAGACGATAAGGTTGATCCATCGTATTTCCTATGTTGAAGTTTTACATTCGATTTTACACTCTAAACCAATAAACGTAAAATTAATTAAGTATGCCTGGGATTTCTCTATGGCCTGGGGACCACTTGTAATCCGAGCGTATGACGTCAGAAGTTATATTCATAGAACGCTCAACGAAAACTCCGTCAGCGAATGCCAGTTACGCTATCTGTCGTCAACTATCGAAGACCGCTACACTACTATGGCAAAACGTACGCTATGATATTGCAAATCTTTACTTCAGGCTCGTAGTTAGTCAACAAAGATTTATTATTACAAAACATCAGTAACGAATCGGAAATTGAGTCCCCTTTCAATCACTGACGATAACCTTTTGAAGTGAAAAGTCGAGTTGATATTTTTGTGATGGCTAAAGACCACTGAACTTTTTATCGTAACGTAAACAACACTTCTCTGTAACTTAATCGACAACTCTAAAAAAATTTTAAAGTAAAACTTGTTTTGGCTCGATGCGCATTTTTAAGATGGGGAAAAATTTAAGTAACTCGTCCCACTATAAACATAACCTGAACCTCTATTTGAGATGGGAAAAAACATTGAACTCGCGACATTGTTACCGTAATCGACACATCTGTTTTCCCTTCTGTCGGCACTGTCGGAGTACCGTGGCTTTTTTCCAACACCTAAGTAATTTGATGACGTCACAGCCCACAGGTCGTTGAACACCAACACGCTAAGTAGGTAAATATTATAAGTAGGTACACATTTACAAGTAAAATTAGTCGATGTTTTGTCGATGTGATTGTAGACCTGCCTCACTGCGTAATGTAATGTCAGAGATCGGGAAAAATAAATTGTATACAAAAATAAACTTCGGTAGTTGGCTTCGTGCCATAGATCGCAAAATAAATTAATACCGGAGTACTTTTTAGGGATCCGTAGTCATTTTACAAAATGCGGAACTAAACCTAAAATATACCTATATATTCAGTGTAGTTGGTTCGTCTTTCTTCACTTTAGTGTCATTTTACTTAGAAACTACTAATACAAAATCTCGCTCGAGAGTTCTAGCATAATTTTTGTCCACGCATACAAGAGAGTGATAGTAAGATAGTGTGTAGTGTGTTGGAGATTGTTGAGTTTTTTTTATCTTTTGAAATGCGTTATCTTGTATTCTATGAAGTTTCAAAAATGTGACCCGTAATATGAATTTTGTTTTCTTCATGCCAGGATTTGCGCAAGGGAAAAAATCCATTTTATTTCCGCTAGTTCCGGTTCCAATATCAAGATATTAAGATTGTTAAACAAACTGCTGTGCTATTCAACAAAATGAAATAGCTGCCAGACAACTGCCAACCCTAATATGGCATGCAACATTGTACTCTATTACAACTGACAAATTCATAGATGCATAGATGTACGCCCGTCGCTGTTTTGCAGAATAGCACGGCTGTACCGAATCCCTTCAACTTAACGCGACGTCTCAGCGCCGCGATTTCCATAGGGCGTCACACATTCCAGCGCCCTAAAGTATTTAATTCGTCGTTTTAGGAGGGAGCGCTAGATAATCTGCGCCTTTGTTCGCGCCCCGTCATAAAGATAGCAGGAACCTGGACTCCTGTCTGATGTACGGAACGCTCGAGCTATTTCAGGAATTCGCCAATCTCTAAACTTTATAGCTTACAGTTTGCTGCGTTGCGGCCCTACCAGCCCGCGAAATTCAAATTTTATTTAGTTTATCGCAAATATTAGACTAACTACACATTGTAGATTTATTGCAATGCATTTTGCGGGCCTACTTTTTATGCATCTACACGTTCTCGAAAGTTCCCACTCATCTCATATTGGTTCCCGAAAGATAATTTTTGCAGTTTCCCAGATTTCGAGCTATCGGGAACCTATATGAAGTAAATGAGTATTGTTGAGCAGAGTATTTGTTAAAAACGTAGATGCATAAACGTTGTGTCCGCAAAACACATTGCCTTTAACCTTCGATGTATAATTAGCCTACTATGAGCGAAAAACTAAATAAAATTTGAATTTTCGCGCCCGGATGGTACCCATCGCCCGATTTAGGTCTCTCTATTCGAAGGATACGGGGTTCGAATCTGAGGTTTTTATGATGGCCCCTTATTTAAATAAAAAATAAAATAATATAATATTAGGGGCATATAAAAACTTCTGAGCTTTTATAGGATTAATCATACCAATGACTTATCCACGATGATCGTCATAGAAAAGTACCTGTCGGAAGATAATGCCATTTACGGGTACGGTAGGTAGGTACTATAAAATATGACAATGAAAAATTTCTAAAGTTTCTATAGAGAGAAATAAGTAATTAAGATTACTCTTAATTATTCTTTTTTTTAATTTTTCAAGGAGGTCTTGGGGCTCCTCGAAATCCAGTGCAGGCTTATAGTAGAATGTATTCATCGCAGAGGTTCCTTTATAGTGTAGGCAAGGGATAAAACAGGATATTTCCGAATTATTCGAGCGAAGTAAGCTTTAGGTAATAAAAAACTGACGAGCGCCCGCGACTTTGCTCGCTTGACAGTTGACAGTTGACACCCATCCCATAGCGGCAACGATTTTTTGACGACCTTCCAGCTTCTGTGTTCCCAGCCAAGTACAACCTGAGTGCCTTCAAGAGAAGAGTGAATAGGCATTTTCTAGGCAAGCGCGCTCCATCCTAGACCTCATCATTTCTGTTCATCAGACATGATTGTAGTCAAGCGCAAGCCTATCCATAATAAAAAAAACCGGCCAAGTGCGAGTCGGATTCGCGCACCGAGGGTTCCATACCACAAAAGAAGTAAAACATTGAAAGAATCACTTTTTTTCATGAATTTACGAGTATAATTTACATGTAGGTACTTTTGTTGGCGAACCGCAAACGTAACTTTGATTTTGGTGGTTTATTGTTATTTTCAAAAAAAGTATAATAGTTAGGGAGTTGATTTTATTTTTCCTGTAAAATATACATTAATGTCTATTGATCGTAATTATTTCAGATTTTTCGATTGATAAACTTTGGAGATAAGGGGGGGGGGGACGGTATTTTTTTCGACAGTTTGCTCAATAAATCAAAAACTATCAGGCATAAAAATAAATAAAAATCGGTTTTAGACTACACAAGTAACGCCCTTTCATATGATACTCCACTCAATATTGTTACTTCATTTTGAAAATTCGAAGCCCCGGTTTTCCCCCCTTTTTAAATAAAAATAAAAACAATTTTCAATTTTTTATGATTGCAATGGAGTTGGGTCACTATTACCTAAAACTATTCTAAATTTCAAGTCGATAGCTTCGATAGTTACTGAAATAATCGAGTGTGACAGACGGACGGACGGACGGACGGAGAAAGTCTCACCATAAGGGTTCCATTTTTACCAAATTGGTATGGAACCCTAAAAAGAACCAATCATCCTGTAGGAATATATAGGTACGCCTTTCATTCCGTCCATTAGATAGTTTGAGTTGCGCGTTGACTGATCGATCCGTCAGTCACCTTTCCCTTTTATATAGACAGATCATTCGCAAAATATATTGTACCTATCTACCAATTTGATCAGTCAGCGGTTACCAAGGTATCCTTATTTAGCAATTGTTCGTAGGCGCGACCACGGCGCCTCCGCGGAAATTGGCTGACGTAACCACATGACTATAATAAGTGAATGTTTACGAATGTAATCAACATTTAAAGAAAGGCCTATGTGTTTTCTACGGAACATAATAAAACATAATACGGATATCAATCACCAACAATGGTCCTATCGCTCAACACACAACTGTAGTTTGGCAAGTTCGTGCGCGACCCTCCTGCGTGGTGACAGAACTGACAGACGGCCGGGGGACGCGGTAACGCATACATGCAAGAAGTGTCCCCTTCCCTGCTACACCGCCCGCTAACCGCTGACATTTAAGTTCCTTGCCTCCCCCACCGTCTGTCACCCCGCAGGAGGGTCGCGCACGAAGTTGCCAAACTATAATAAAACAAAGTATATATGAAACGAAATACAAAAAAAAGTATGTGTGGAAGACAGCTGTTTTTGATAAGCCACTTAATTAATTTGTCAACCAGATATGACATTTCCACGAATTTTTTTTTAAATTTCTTTCCATTAGGGTATTTGACAAGTTTCTATGACGATCATAGTTGAGTCATATGGCTAGGAGCGCAAGAGTTTGGTCCTCTACTATAGCTACTATAGTATGTATATAAATATAAATATAAATAAATATATAGTGGACAACATCACATACATTGCTCCGATCCCTTTGTAAGTAGCTTATGCACTTGTGTTAAGGAAATCAGAAACAACGAAGGTACCACAACACCCAGACCCGAGACAATGTAGAAAACTTATTTTTCTACATTGCCATGACCGGGAATCGAACCCGGAACCTCAGAGATGGCGGCGCCTTGAAAACCGGCACGCTAACCACTCAACCGCGGAGGTCGTCAAATGATGGAACGATACACCCAGCCTTGGTGGTCAATACTTGATCGACTTTGTTATGTTATAAAAAGACGTCCAGCTGGTCCAATTTTTTGCAAGCATCAAAGCCCAAATAAGATGAGGATTATATGATGAGTAGGACCTTGAGAGAAAGAGTTCCAAACTCCTTGGCGTCCTTTCTTTTCGGTGAATCTTAATCTTCTGCGATCTGCTCACAAGATGCTTATTATAATGTGATATATATTGTTTAAAAATAAATTGTAAACGATTACTTAAAAAAAAAGCTTGGAGCCGAGTTTCTTGCCAGTTCTTCTCGGTGCAGTGCTACTTTCCGAACGAGGCGGTAGAGACTAACGTTTCGCAAGTGCCTGTAAGTTAGGCATAGACCTATGTGAAAGAATAAAATTATTGAATTTTGAATTTTTTTGAAAGACTGGCATCTTCATAGTTGGGTTAATTCTTTGGTAAATGGGGCATTTCACGTGAAGCGGACAGGGAAAAAAAAGTGAGGTTCTGAAAATCGATCATATTCGGTCCATTTATACTTTTTAATAGATATGAATGTGAACACAAAATATTTTTTTTGTATAATGTATATTTCACAAGTTATGGGTTTCTAAAGAATTGTCGAAATTGTAAAAAATATTATTTTTAAAAAAAAGCAAGTGTTTCTTGCCCGTTCTTCTCGGTGCAGTGCTACTTTCCGAACGAGGCGGTAGAGTCTTAACGTTTCGCAAGTGCCTCTAAGTTAGGCCTATGTGAAAGAATAAAATTTTTGAATTTTGAATTTGAATTATGTATTTTAAGAAAGTGGTTTTTCGAATTTAACAAATTGATAATAAAATATTTAACATAGCGATACATATTGGAAAAATACTGCTCTTTTTAACAATAAAGTAAAATTAAAAAAAAAATCTTTTTCATGTCCAAAACCGGAAGTAAACTTTTCAAACGTGAATTTCAGTCACTTCGACCAATTTTTTTTTTTAATTTTTTTATTTCAAAATATAGCTTAAAGTGTCTTAAAAATATCCTAGAAAATTCATAGTGGGATCGCTATTAGTTTAGGAGTTAGAATGATTATTGTACATTAGGGTGGTTAGCGCTTGTATGGAGATATTTTTTTTGAGATTTTCTGTAGGGCTGGGTATGGAAAAGATGCTCCAAGAGGCGACAATTAAAAACTTATGGGAGTCTTGTGATATTTTAAGTGTAAGTACTGACCCGAGAACGATGAATATTTAAAAAATCGCCTGATTTTGGGGGTTATTCCGGACGTAATTTAAAAAAAAATATTGACTCTATAACACGTTTTATCAATTAATAATTATAAATATTAACTTATAATAAATAATTAATTAATAATAATGAATATTCATTTATAATAAATAATTAATTTACTATCTCTATATATATTATATAGCTATACCTATAATATATAGTAATAAAAATGAATTGCTTTTCGTTAGTCTCGCTAAAACTCGAGAACGGCTGGACGGATTTATATTATCTTAGTTTTGAAATGTTCCTGGAAGTCTTAAGGAAGGTTTAAAAGTTGATAACAAAATAATAAACGGGAAACCCCTAAACAGCCCTTTTCTTTTTCCCATACAAACGTTTTCTAACTAAAACGTAGAGTTAAAGATGAGATGTCGAAACGACGCAATCTGATTGGTTACTCAAACACAGGTCTGCTTTGCACCGCTTTGGTGGAAAAAATTCATTTATATTTAAATAGGTATTCGATAGAAAAACTTTTATCAGAAAATGGGATGACTATATCAATATACCTTGCTTCATAAACTTTTCGTACGTTTTTAATCATAATTTTGCTCCAACACAGCAAACTGGATAGAAATTTGAGCTAAATTATTAAAAAAAAACACGAAAAGTGTATGAAGCAAGGTATACTGGTATAACCATATCATTTTCTGATTAATAAACGTTTTTATATCGAATTAGTAAATAGTATAATTCAAATAAACCTTAATATTCTTCGATTTTTGAAATTTTCTGACATTGTGGCACTGACCTAGTTCTGATTATCAATTTTATAGAATATTTTATAGTTATAATAAATAGCCAATAGCCCTGTTCTGCATTTAATTAACCAGAAAGGTAATTTGAGTAAGAAATAAATTTGAGTCACATCGTGTCATGCCAATGTTAATAAAAAAAAAGCTAGTCTTAATCTAAAGTTTATTACAAATAAATAAAACGTGTTATAGAGTCAATATTTTTTTTTAAATTACGTTCTGAATAACCCCTAAATTCAGGTGATTTTTTAAATATTCACCGTTCTTGGGTCAGTACTTACACTTAAAATATCACAAGACTCCCATAAGTTTATAATTTTCGCCTCTTGGAGCATCTTTTCTACACCCAGCCCTACAGAAAATCTCAAAAAAAAAAATCTCCATACAAGCGCGAACCACCCTAATGTACATTAATCATTCTAACTCCTAAACTAATAGAGATCCCACTATGAATTTTCTAGGATATTTTTAAGACACTTTAACCTATATTTTGAAATAAAAAAATTAAAAAAAAAATTGGTCGAAGTGACTGAAATTCAGGTTTGAAAAGTTTACTTCCGGTTTTGGACATGAAAAAAATTTTTTTTTTTAAATTTTACTTTATTGTTAAAAAGAGCAGTATTTTTCCAATATGTATCGCTATGTTAAATATTTTATTATCAATTTATTAAATTCGAAAAACCACTTTCTTAAAATACATATTACAATTTCGACAATTCTTTAGAAACCCATAACTTGTGAAATATACATTATACAAAAAAAATATTTTGTGTTCACATTCATATCTATTAGAAGTATAAATGGACCGAATATGATCGATTTTCAGAACCTCACTTTTTTTTCCCTGTCCGCTTCACGTGAAATGCCCCAAATGTCATATTTGGAAAATGGAAGAAGGAACTTCTTATTGTTTGTCTTTGTTCATTTTTACGAAACCTTTGAGAATTTTTTAACTGTCAGCAAGTTAGCATAACACCAACGAAGTTCGCAAGTTCACAGAGTGCATTATCTTAAATCTAAGTTTTTGTGGCTTGTAATACTATCGCAATGACTATCTGAGGCGATAAGCAACTTTGTAAGCGCTGGTTCCTCCATGCAAAAGCATAATTTATAATGTTGATATTAGCAGTGGAGCAGGTATACAAACACCAATCCATAGTATATAATATATATTTTAACCCATTACTTTATAGTTTAATATACGTTGTACAAAATACCATGACAATATAAATATTTGTTACCGTTTTTCATTAGAAATTATAGTAATGCTTGTACTTGAATATGAGTTAAAACTAGTTCTTACTAGACAAAACGCGTTATCCTTAAT
This sequence comes from Coenonympha glycerion, assembly GCA_963855885.1. Classification (NCBI taxonomy): domain Eukaryota; kingdom Metazoa; phylum Arthropoda; class Insecta; order Lepidoptera; family Nymphalidae; genus Coenonympha; species Coenonympha glycerion. Next base: position 794,711 of record OY979627.1, read on the forward strand.
ACCTAACTAAACTTAAGGAGCACACCACGGGTGTGCCCGCGAAATTCAAATTTGTTGTTGTTTTTCGCGATTTTTAAGCTGATAAGACGTAATAGGCTTATGACAGTCAAATTGCGATAATCCCAAGATCATCTGCACGTATTTATATAAAAATCTCTGCTCGAAAGTGTCGAGTTAAAGAAATTAATCCGAGATTTGCGAGTTGCTCACTTAAAACTCTTTACTCGGACTAATTTCCTAGGATAGACATTTTATTGCAAAAATTTTGATATAAACATGTAAAGAAGTAACTGCCATTCTCGCAAAATGACTGCCATAAGCCTATTATGTGTAATTAGCGTACAAATGGCAAAAAACCATGAAAATTTTGAATTTCGCGGGCAGACCTGTTGAGTTCGCCTTAAGTTTGAGAGCTAACCGTGCCCAGCTGTGGGACATAGGGGTTGAGATGAAAATAATTTTAAGCTGGCTGAACGCCAACGCAGAGGCATTTGCTAGGGTCATGGGAAAGGATTCATCTCCTCTAACCATTGATTTATATACTAAGGATTTGGGGTCAGCGCTAAAAAGTGTCCGAACCGAATGACATACAAAACGCGAAAAGACAACATAATCGCATTTCAGTCTCGTGTTTGAAAATTAGGCTGTGCCTGTATAGTAATGGTTTAAGTTTAAGACATAAATTACAATGTTTTAGTTTGTTTACAAAAATACTCATGTACCCTCGTTTATATAGGTTTTCTCGGGACACTTTTTTCGTGAATTTTGTATTACACCCGTCGTCTATAGTAGATTTATAAGCCTATGTCTCTTACCCTCTTTTTATGTCCAACAGCTTGGCCTGCTCAGAATGAGGGGGATTTAGCTATAGCAAAACGTTGGCTGGCCACTAGCAGGTTGGCGAGCTTCACACTCTACAATGCGAACAATATGGTGAAGTCTAACGCCAAGCTGGTGACACATTGTTTCCACAAACGCACACAAAAGTCAGAGGTTCCAAAATATTAGAGGGACCTTTCAGAATGAGGATGACACACTGTTGGGTCATCCCCATTCCGAAAGGTAATATATCGTGTTGAACAAAATGTATCAGCAGAAGTACTTGATATTCCACGTGAGCTGCCGACAGTTTAGTGAGATGAAAGTCCGTTTCTCCCGCGCTGCCTGGCCCGGTTCGTGAGCTATGCGCATAAGTAGACGGATAGACAGGATGTGTTTGGCTTCCTCAGTTCATTTGTATTCAAGGTCGTATCTTGCAAAAAATGGTGCGGAGGCAAGACAAAACGGAAGTTTACGGTTTGATATCATAGTATTATCGCCGAATATACGAGTACATAATATAATATTGCTAACGTAGTAGTAAGGCCCAACTATTTAGTCTGATACAAAACATCTTATTCCAAACTCAATAACACACGTAAATATTATATTTTTGCAAAAAAGGGACAAGAGTTTTGATGTAAAAAAGGTCAATTTTGGATTTATTCTAATAAAATTAAGGCAGATATACACCATGCTTAGAATTAACATTGCACTATATGTACTAGAGATTACGTATAATAATTATGAAATTCTTTAAAAATATAAAGCTGAATATTCTTAAATAAATCTTAACTATTCAAAACGCTAGCCGGGAGTCCATGTTTAAATTTTTGACACTTGCTCGCGTTGTTTTACTTTAGAACTTTTCTATATTCTGACTTTTAATTCGATGCAGTAAAATGATGCTTCGTATTTTACTAAACTCTATTATTTCTCGTATATTACACCAAAATAAAATTTGTATAAGAGAAGTGTCAAGTGACAGTAAGATAAAATAAATATGAGACTTTTGAAAATCTTTCGAAGCAAAGTGTAATATTAAGGTGAAATACTTTTGATTATTATTATATTTTTATTGCTTATTAAATTTACCAAATGTCAGTTAAACACATCATTTTACTGCTTCGAATCAAAAGTCGGCGTATAGTTACTATTTTTTCCATAGCGTTAATACATTACATTTGACTGGGTTTTTGTTTTAATTGTTGGGTTCTATACAATTTCTTCCTCATGTTTGCTAAATAATTACGCAAAGAGATCTTGACACTGCGTCGATGCTTTAAGATTTCTCGGCTTGTGTTCAATGATGCCCATTCCTCTGCATACGCACGCATCTCGACAAAACTCAATAAAATGTCCATGGCATTTTTATCTAATACGTAATTTGTAGAAGAAGACGCAACGGAGACTCCGTTGCGTTTTTTTTTCCCGAAAAGATTACATGTGGTCAAGGCGCGTTTGCTGAAGATCGCCACTAGCAAGCGTCTTGCCAACTCGGAACTACTCTTCGACTCTGATAGGATTCTGAGAAGGGTCGTTTCTCTGACATATATCCCCGAATTATGCGTAAGTTCAACGAGTCCTTGTTGTTTTTCATGGTACTTCAATGTCCATTTACGGTCATTTTGGTTTTGTTCCCTTGGCAAAATTACTTGTTTGGCTGATGTGTTGCTGGCTTTATTATTTTCAGTCTCGCCACGCATGGTAGATTTTCTTCTTTTATTAATTTGTTTGTCTTCGTTTTTTTTTAATTTTTCGCTTCCTGATCTTTCAATTTCTCCGCTCTCCATATTGTGTTCTTCAACATTCATCACATTCATTTGTGGATTTGTTAAGTTACGAAGTGACTTTTTTAATTCCCCAATTTCATATTTGTTTTTTCCAATTTCAGAATTAGCTCGTGAAAGCAAATCCTGATGTTTCTCGAATTGTTTTGTTAATTCTTCAAAACTAGAAAGTAATTTATGAAAATCTACATAAAAACTTGGTGGAATGTTGTGTTCTATAATAATTGATGTATTATGATCATTTTTAGTACATTGAATTGGATTATGTGATTTATTAATAGATTTTTCAAGTGGAGATTCACTTTGGATAGAGTTAGTTGTACTGGTTGATTGGGGTTGTTTATTTATAGATAACTCAATTTCTTTCCTTAAATTTTCTTTTAGCTCTTCAGTGATACAACCAACATTCGTAACACCAGAATCAATGACTGTTGTTGTAGATACCACTGGTGTTCTCTTAATTTTCATCTTCAATTTGTTAGTCATCTCTCGAGTATACCAGTAATCAGAAGATTTTTCTATACAGACTTTTTTAGAGTTTGCGCTTTTTTGAAAATCATCGTCTGACTCAGAATTGTCGTCTTTTGTAGGCGTGTTTTTATTCAAATATCCGGTAGTGTTTGCGCTTTACGCTAGCACTCTCCGGTTTATGCTAGACCGTATCGCGTCGATCGGCTATCACTGCACGCCCCTCTCCCGCGAGCGGTTTGCGACCAGCGCCCGCGCGCGCCCCGGCGGCGTTCGCTCGCCCAGTCCGGTGCAAAATCCCGACGGAGTCGGTCGACTGTGTGTGCCGCGTTCGCCCGCGTGAAGTCGCCCGCCACGCCGCATCGCGCTGTCTTATTATTTATGAGGAGCTATTTATCGCGTACCATTTTGTGCCGCGTCGCCCGCGTGTTGTTTGCCGGCCACGCCGCCACTCCGAGTCCGGTCCTACTAGCCGATTGAAACGGTCATACCCAAGTGCCGCGTCGCCGCGTGAAAATTTGCCGGCCACGCCCGTGTCGTTTAGTTTACGAGCCCCGATTTATTGAGTTCCTTAGTTTGCCGTGTTGGCCGCCGCGTCCTTCTAACGCTGCGGCCCATTTTACTATCAGGAACACTGTTTTTTGTGCTCACGTGCCACCTGGACACCTCGCCGACGCGGACTCACTTCGCTACCCGCGATTTCGTACCGCCGCCGCGAAAGATCCCTCAAGAAAGGGAGAGTGTGTTCCTATTTGCATTTAACACCGCAGACACCACACACTACATTCATCCTACACGAACACACTCCCCGGATTCCACGTGCTGGCTGTCTCCATGCGCCGGTAAGTACCTAGTAGTAAGTCACTCTGTGCCGCGGGATTAAACCCAGTGCAAAACGCCTAATAAAATTTTTTGGCGGGCCCTTTTCGACCCGCCACCGCCGCTGCCTGTGTGAGTCCGCTGGCCTGCTCTGATGGGCCCGGCAGTTGCCCGCCGATTCATCGTGCACAGGCGCGGTGCGTAATCATTATTGGTAGCAGAGCGTGGTTGGTGGCCAGGAGTGGCAAACGGGTTACAAAGCGTCCGTCCGTACGGCGCCCCGTGTGAGTCCTTTTACAGGAATAACACGGGGCGCCGTACGGACGGACGCTTTGTAACCCGTTTGCCACTCCTGGCGGCACGACCCCACCTAGGTCAATCGCGGGCCCTCGCTGAGAAGAGGCTCCTATCAATGGAACGGCGCATGAAACGGGACCCGGTCTTCCGTAGCAAGTATGTGGCCTTCATGCGGGAATATGAAGACCTTGGTCACATGTCGCCGTCCAACTTTGATTGGCGTTCGAACGAGCATTACTTCCTTTGCCACCACGCCGTTTTGAAAAACCCGAATGGGAAAATCCGTGTGGTTTTTGATGGCTCTGTTCCATCGTCCAACGGAGTGTCTCTCAACCAGTGCCTACACTCCGGTCCCAAGTTGATCAAGGATATCTCCGACATCCTCACGACGTTTCGGCAGCACCAGGTGGTCTTTGTGGCCGACATCCGCATGATGTTCCGCCAAACCGTGGTGCATCGTGATGATCGGAGGTACCAGCTGATATTATGGCGCGAGAGTCCGAGTGACCCCATACGAGTGTTCGAGCTGAATACGACCACCTATGGCCTTCGGTCCAGCCCCTACATTGCCATCCGGTCATTACTGGAGTTGGCCGACCGGGAACGGCTGAAGTATCCTCGCGCCTCAGCCATTTTGGAGTCGTCAGTCTACATGGACGACATTTGTACTGGAGCTTCCAGTGTTGAGGAAGCCTTGATTTTGCGGGATGAGTTGATTGCCATCCTGAAGTCGGGTGGATACGAGCTGAGTAAATGGCTCTCGAGCTCCCCGCTTGTCTTAAGGGACTTGCCGGGAGAAGATCAGCAGGATCCACACATTTTCGAAAATCCCGAAAATCCTAATTTGCTGACAGTATTGGGTATACAATACCAGCCCGTGCAGGACATTTTTACTTACCGGGTCAAACTGGATCCCCCCCCTAAGACTTGGACCAAACGTACGGTCTTGTCCACGGTGGCACGTACCTTTGATCCAAATGGGTGGATCACCCCCGTAATATTTTTGGCCAAATGCTTCCTGCAGAAGCTCTGGTTGGCTGAAGTCAGCTGGGACGAGCCCCTTCAAGGGAGGTTATTACAGGAGTGGCTCTCCCTTGTGGCCTCACTTCCGAATGTTAATCGGATTTCGATGCCTCGTTGCTTCCTACCGCCCGGAAGGTGCCACGCCAGTCTCCACGGCTTTTGTGATGCGTCCGAAAAGGGGTACGCTGCCGTGGTCTATTTGCGGACTGTCAGTGACACCGGCGAGGTCGCAACCCACCTTGTCTTGGCGAAAAGTAAAGTGGCCCCAATTCGGTCACGCTTGACGATACCCAAATTGGAGTTGTCTGGAGCCGCTCTTTTGGTGCGCCTTCTCAACCATGTGCGTACGTCCCTCCTATCGATTGTTGACCTGACGGACGTGTACGCCTGGTCGGACAGCGAAATTGTCCTTTGTTGGTTGCGAGCCGCTCCCCACAACTTGGAAGTCTTTGTTGCCAACCGGGTTTCCCAAATCCAGAATTCGGAAACCCCGTTGACCTGGAGACATGTGCCAGGGGACCTGAACCCTGCAGATTGTGCTTCCCGCGGATGTGAAGCTTCCGACCTTGTCAACCACTCTCTTTGGTGGGGCCCTGACTGGCTGACTCGGAATGAGTCCGCCTGGCCTCAGAGTAGGTTCTCCGAGCCCGATGTGTTACCTGGCTTGCGAGTCGGAGTTGTGGAAGATAAGCCAGCCAATTCGCTGAGCTATCTTCAGGAACGCTACAGTTCCCTTGATAAATTGATTGGGGTGACGGCTAGGATTCAGCGCTTCACCCACAACGCTCGGAACCCACGCGACAAAATGTCGAACCCGGTCTTGTCGCCCCTGGAGAGACAGGAGGCCCGGACCTTTTGGATACGTTTGGTTCAACTGGAGCATTTTGAGTCCGCTATTGAGACACTGAAGCGAGGTTTACCTTTGAAAGGCTCGCTCGCCCGCTTAAACCTCTTCCTGGATGACGCCGGATTGATACGCGTCGGTGGACGCCTCCGGAATTCTGATTTACCCTATGGGGCACGTCATCCCTTGTTGCTTCCGAACAATAGCGCTTTTGTAAAATTGTTGGTGACGCATTACCACGTCAAAAATGCCCACGCTGGCTGCAACGCCCTTTCGGCCATATTGCAGCGCGAATTTTGGATTTTATCGGGACGACGCTCCATCCGAAGCGTCATTTTTAAGTGCATTCCGTGCTACCGCCTGAAGGCCAGCACCATGCAGCCCATTATGGGGGACCTCCCCACCGACCGTGTCGTGGCCTCGCGCCCTTTTTCGGCGGTCGGGACGGATTTTGCGGGGCCGTTCTTCGTCAAGAGCTCCAGCCTCCGCAATGCTCGTTCCCTCAAGGCCTACCTTTGCGTTTTTGTTTGCCTGGCTACCAAGGCCGTACACTTAGAACTGGTGAGTGCCCTCAGCACCGAAGCCTTTGTAGCCACGCTAGGCCGCTTCGTTTCACGCCGAGGTTATCCGCACCTGATCCGATCGGATTGTGGGACCAACTATAAAGGTGCCGATAGACATTTGAAGGAAGTCGTCCAATTTTTGAATGAAAATAAGATAGGCCTCGGCACGGCAATGTCCAAGATGGGGATAACTTGGACCTTTGACCCGCCAGCTTGTCCCCACTGGGGCGGGATCTTTGAAGCCGTCGTCAAGGTCTCAAAGACGCATCTCCGACGCGTGATAGGTGAAACCATTTTGACTTTTGAAGAGCTCGCTACCGTTTTTTGTAAGATTGAGGCTGTCCTCAATTCTCGGCCACTCTGCCCCTTATCGTCCGATCCCAATGACCTGGAAGTTTTAACCCCCGGTCATTTCCTAATTGGTGAACCCCTTAACGCCCTGCCCGAGTACCCCTTCAGGGACGTGAAGGTCTCACGGTTGTCTCGTTTCGAATTGCTACAGCAGATGACCCAAAATTTCTGGCATCGTTGGTATTTAGAATATTTGCATCTCTTGCAGCAGCGCGTTAAGTGGTCCGACAAGACCGACCCACCTAAGGTTGGTGATCTTGTCCTAGTTAAGGAGTCTAATTTGTTGCCTTTGTGCTGGCGTCGTGGACGCATTCTTAAATTGATATATGGATCCGATGGGGTTCCCAGAGTTGCCGAAGTAATGGTCGGAGATTCGGTTTTGCAGCGAGCCGTCTCTTCCTTATCCCGCTTGCCCATTGGTTAGTGGACCCCAAATCCTTGGGTCCACTGGCGGGGGTGTTTGCGCTTTACGCTAGCACTCTCCGGTTTATGCTAGACCGTATCGCGTCGATCGGCTATCACTGCACGCCCCTCTCCCGCGAGCGGTTTGCGACCAGCGCCCGCGCGCGCCCCGGCGGCGTTCGCTCGCCCAGTCCGGTGCAAAATCCCGACGGAGTCGGTCGACTGTGTGTGCCGCGTTCGCCCGCGTGAAGTCGCCCGCCACGCCGCATCGCGCTGTCTTATTATTTATGAGGAGCTATTTATCGCGTACCATTTTGTGCCGCGTCGCCCGCGTGTTGTTTGCCGGCCACGCCGCCACTCCGAGTCCGGTCCTACTAGCCGATTGAAACGGTCATACCCAAGTGCCGCGTCGCCGCGTGAAAATTTGCCGGCCACGCCCGTGTCGTTTAGTTTACGAGCCCCGATTTATTGAGTTCCTTAGTTTGCCGTGTTGGCCGCCGCGTCCTTCTAACGCTGCGGCCCATTTTACTATCAGGAACACTGTTTTTTGTGCTCACGTGCCACCTGGACACCTCGCCGACGCGGACTCACTTCGCTACCCGCGATTTCGTACCGCCGCCGCGAAAGATCCCTCAAGAAAGGGAGAGTGTGTTCCTATTTGCATTTAACACCGCAGACACCACACACTACATTCATCCTACACGAACACACTCCCCGGATTCCACGTGCTGGCTGTCTCCATGCGCCGGTAAGTACCTAGTAGTAAGTCACTCTGTGCCGCGGGATTAAACCCAGTGCAAAACGCCTAATAAAATTTTTTGGCGGGCCCTTTTCGACCCGCCACCGCCGCTGCCTGTGTGAGTCCGCTGGCCTGCTCTGATGGGCCCGGCAGTTGCCCGCCGATTCATCGTGCACAGGCGCGGTGCGTAATCAGGTAGAATATTGAACATGATTATTGATTGAAGGTTGAAATAAATTTTGATTCGATTCGGTTGTTACAATGTTGTTGTCGGTTTGAGAACACTGTTTATCACGAGATTGCCTTTTTGTAATAATTTCTGAGTCTGCGCAGTTTGAAATTTCTTCATAATAGTCTCGTGCAAGTGTTGGTGTCTCGTCTTTAGTTTCAAAACAATTATTATTATCAGAAGATATTTTGTTCCGAATTACTTGGGAGTCTTTGCTTTCTTCAAAATCGTCGTCTAAGATTTCTATAGAAATAACGTCTTGTGCAACAGAGAAACCATGAGTTGGTTTAGTTAAATGCTCTGTTACGATTTTGGGTGCATTTGTTTGTTCACTTTCTTTCGTTTTAGAATAAAAATAATCAGGAGATTCCGTCCTCTCTTTTATTTTGGTTTTGTCGCTATTTGTCGCACCATCTAAAATTTTCTGAGGGTCATCTCGTGTACTATCACGAAAATATTCCAATACATTTATTAAAATCTTTTCTACAGTTTGTAAGTCTGTAATTCTTTTTTTGTAATTATTTTTTGGGGAACTGCTTGCCGCGTGCACGCAAGCCAGTGGCTCATTTTCTGGAAGAAAATAAATATTCTTATGACAAATTAATATAGAAATCATCGATTATTATTGATTAATCATTATCATTAATTTTGCTATTTATTACATGATCAATAGTATTATTAATATAGTCAAACATGGTTAAGTGAGTTCAAGGGACCAATAATTCAATATCTTAATATTATACCATACGGTTGCACGTGATTTTTTTTAAGATATGAGCATTATAATATTAAGCTATAAGCATTATAATAGTAAATAGTATTTAATGCACAAGCACAAAATTAAAAAAAAATACCTTTGGGGTGTGTTTCCGTGTTTCGGACGTGACGCTGATGTGAATTGAAGTTTTTGTTGAGGTAGTTAACATAGTTTCGGGCTACTTTGTAGGAGTCTGTGAAGAAGTATTTACAATTTAATTAGGTCGTTGATTAATCAATAATGAGATATCTTGATTATCACGAATTTCCGTTTTTTAAGGGTTCCGACTTCCGTACCTCAAAAGAAAAAGAACGGAACCGATCACTTTGTTGTCCGTCTGTCTGTCATGAGCATGACCCATTATTGCAGTAACTATTAAAAGATGAATGAATCTTGTAGGTACCTAATAATGGCCCGCTGTCATTTTACGTTTATAAATCTATGCTGAAGCCTATTTTTATTTATTTTTATGCTTGAGAGTTTTTGATTTATTGGGCAAATTGTTGAAAAAAAAATACCGCCTCCCCCCTTATCTCCGAAGTTTATCGTTCGAAAAACCTGAAATAATTATGATAAATAGGGATGCATATTTTACGAGAAAAATAAAATCATTTCTGAATCTATTACCTATACTTTTTTGGTATTAACAATTAACCTCGAAAAACAAAGTAAAGTTTGCGGTTCAGTAAAAAAGTGTTATTTTTTATGTAGTACGGAACTGTCGGTGCGCGAGTCCGACTCGCACCTGGCCGATTTTTTTAACATGAAATATCACAGAAACCTGACCGATCATTCATTCCATAAGTTTATGAAATGTGGGCCGTGACAACATTATTCCATACAGAATGTAGGTAAACAGATCGTGTTTACGGGTTTGGGGGTTGGGGGTTCGCTGTCACCTAGAAAGTTTAATCTACGTACAGTTTGAAAAAGTCTGGTCCACACAATTTTTTTTACGCTATACCCTTTAGTACTTGACTGCGATCTCACCTGATGGTAAGTGATGATGCAGCCGAAGATGTTAGCGTACTAACTTGGAAGGGGTAAGTTATGTCACCCCAACGGTTTCTACACAGCATCGTAGCGGAACGCTAAATCGCTTGGCGGTACGTCTTTGCTGGTAGGGTGGTAACTAGCCACGGCCAAAGCCTCCCACCAGACCAGACCTGAGCCAATTTAGAAATTATAAAATTCCAAAGTGGCCCGTGGCGGGAATCGAACCCGCGGCCTCCCACTCGAATCCGAGCGTGCGTCCCCTGCGCCAGGGAGGTCGTCAAACCAAAGACACGAGTACAAGACTTACCGGTCTCCCGTTTGACGTCAACCTCATTCGTCTCCCAGTCTTCGACGCTGCAGTCGTCGGGTGCGAACAGCCCCCCCAACTCCCTCGGCAGGCTGACGGCTACTTTACCGTTATCCGACACGCGCTCTATCCAATAGTTCGGCAAACACAGGAACTTCTTATTTCCTATAGGGCGCTCCAGTTCGATTACGTAGTATTTTTTCATATCGTACATCTGAAACACAAAAAAAAGAATGCGTGAGTGTCGTGGAACTCGTGGAACACTCGGTTGGAACAAAGTTCTTTTCGTAATACATATACTATAATTACTATATGGGAACCCTCGTAAACTTAGTTTTTAAGTCGTTAAATAGTTATCACTATTAAATATTAATAAGTATATGTACCTACTTGACCTTTCATAAGTGCTAACAAGTAGTGGCCTATATGCAATAAATTATTTGAATCTTTGAATCTTTGACTAGCTGATGCGCGCGACTTCACCTGCACTAATTTAGGTTTTTTGAGTCAACCTTAAGAGTCCTGTCAACTACGATGTCTCCTTTCGTTCTTATTCTTATTCATTCAAAATACCAAATCCTATACCTTTAAACGAGCAATTCTTGTATATATATTTCTATATAATCTGGATCTCGGAAACGGCTCGAACGATTTTCATGAAATTTAGTATACAGGGGGTTTTGGGAGCGATAAATCGATCTAGCTATTCATTTTTAGAAAATGTCGAATTTACCAAAATAAAATAAAAATATGACTACTGCTGCCATCTATTGGCCACCGAGCGAAGCTCGGTCATCCAGATATTCATTTGTAATTCGTGCATATTTCGATCTTGTTGTGGTGTTAGTAGGCTACATTAACATTATCTAATTATTATAATCGAAACATTTTTCATGACCTACACCAACAAACATATTATTGATATTACTAACGCCTACACTGAGAAATCATATCGAATTAAAACTTAACAAACTTAACATAATAAAATGTTATCATTATTATAGACGGTAATTTGCTAATCATTTCTCTTGACCTACAGGAAGAGTGGGTTATGATAAGAAATTGTTTACATTATTTACTATTTTGGTCTTTACAATAACAAGATAGTCGAATCTGGTGACGGATTGCAACTAAAATATGCAAAGATACCTACGTATAAGAATAATTTCAACACATATTTTAAGAAGGTAAGAGCCCATATCTTGAAAATTACTAAAACAATTGTAATAGAACTTCCACTGTTAAAATTGGTTACAAGTTATATGTTCGGTGGTACAAGAGTGAATTGTTAAAAAATAAATAAATTACCTACTAGGTCATGCACACAAAGCAAATATTTCCCAGCACGAAAAAACTAAATAAATAAATATAAATAAATAAATAGTGGACAACGTCACATACATTGCTCCGATCCCTTAGCAAGTAGCTTATGCACTTGTGTTAAGGAAATCAGAAACAACGAAGGTACCACAACACCCAGACCCGAGACAATGTAGAAAACTTATTTTTCTACATTGCCCCGACCGAGGATCGAACCCGGAACCTCAGAGATGGCGGCGCCTTGAAAACCGGCACGCTAACCACTGAACCACGGAGGTCGTCAATCTCACTGTTTATTAGTTTTTGACTGTCACCATCCCTAAAGGTATTTTGAATAGGTAGCGCACTAATCATAGAAATATCAACAACTTGGCTTTATTTTGCACACATACCAGTTATTTTGTCCCCTAGTGGTTAAAGTTATAAACTCAGGTTATAAAATTCTTTTTAGCAGATGCCGACGTCATGACAAAGCTATAATACCTTTATGTGTGCCAAAATTCAGTCTCATCGTAATATATATTATATTTCATACATTTTATTCTTCATATAATAAACACAATTAGGTATACTTTCATTTTACTGGCAATTTCGCACTTTTATTTATTTTGTTTTTTAAAACTGACCACCCTGATGGACACGCGGTCCCCAGCCTACCTCCGCGTCAAGCTTCATTTCTTTTATTGTGCGCGGCAATGAGCACTCGACTACAAAAACACGTCTCGTTTTTGTTAATTTAGGTTCAAAGTAAAAAAAAAATTAAGTGTTCAGTGTTAAAACTTGCTTAATTTTCTATACTGATAATGCTTAGACGCTAGTGAAATTTATTATTATAACAAAAATAAAATCAAATCAAATCATATAATTGTGCATTCATCTTCGTCAGACTCCGAGGAAAGAGGGTAAGTGAAAATTAACCTTTTTTCCCAGATATCACATCAACTCAAATATCAATGCTGACGAAAGTGTGTCCAAAAATTGAAATCCTAAGGCATCTCTAAGCTAACTTGGAGGGTATCACATTGAGGTTATCACGAAAGTATAGCATGATGCGCGAAATAGTCCAGGCATCTCTAAGCTAGCTTGGAGGGTATCACGTTGAGGATACCACGAAAGCATAGCATGATGCGTCAATGCTCCTGGAGGTTGACTGCGGGTCAACACGAAGGATTTTAAAAAAACCTCAAAGGACTTTGCGGATACCAACGGGGGACGATGTCGGTGTGGCGCTGTTCTCGGCTTCACTACAAGTGGCTCCGCATGACCTCCCGGACTTTGATCCCGAATTGCTATCGGCGCTCAGTCACAAGAACTATATTAATGGTTAGTCCCGACAGTTATAAAATTCTAGCCGACCTTCATTGCAAAGAATCAAATAGTTTATTTGATATACTTGCCTGGCTTATGAATAGCCAGTTAAATGTTATAGCCTTTTATCAGTGATAACTATTTCACGACTTAAAAACTAATCCCACGAGGGTACCAACGCGTCGAACTTTTCTAACTATGTACCTACAACAATAATGTTTAGATTTTGTGGTGGAAAATAATTTTACTACTTTCGAAAATTAATGTTCAGATTGTGTAATGGGATGATAATTTAACTGTTAGCTCAACAATATTATGTATAATGTACCATTAGTCTGAAAGTTTCATTGAAGTGAATTGTTAAATTCTTTCTGAAACTAATAAAAATCTTAAACCACAACGCGTCCTGAACTGAGAAGAAGCTTAAGTATTGACAAATGACATTTTGTTTCGACAAATGACAAGTAATTAAAGTTCACGAACGGGACCAGATGTTTTTTCGGAGAAATAGTTTCGGGCATTATACTAGTTTCAATGGTTACTGATCGTCAGGTGTTGTAAATAAAGAAACCAGCAGGGCGCGGCGGGCGACTTTGCTATCGACACCCACCGCTGGGACAGCGCAATCTCGTTTCTCGAGAAACTAGCTGGCCCCCTCTCGTTACGGCTCGGCCAGCAGGGGGGGGCGTGACACACTTGAGTATTGGCGATCAGCCGCGAGGAAGATGCGACGTGACAGCAAGTTTCCAGCATCAGCCACAACAAGGACCAGGTTCATCGACGACGCTAGACATTAAGGTACCTATATGCCAGTTGTCTTCAACATTTTGAAGTTTATTGGTTACATATCACTGACAAGGAATCCGTCACGATCTATAACATGATCTAGAATTTCGAGAGTTATAATAAGTGAAGACTATTTTTTGACTTTCACTAGGTGTACAAATGTACGTACATTCAATAAAATATTTTAATGAATTGAACAAATTAAGGAACTAGCTCCAAAAAATTATTATTACATAATACCATTTTAAAAATCGTACACTAACACAGTGTACCGCCTTACACGTTCACAACAAAGAAAAAGCGACAAATGTCTTTGACAATCGACATTTCTTTTTTGGGTGAGATAATGTGGGAGTGAGTCACTGCATGTTCGATTATAGTTAAGATGTGTCTAACCTCAAAATCTTACGTGGTAAAAGATACATTCTAAATTTAAAGGCGTTGAATGAATTTGTAGTTCAAAATCTTTTGAAATTGATAGTTCATAGAACAGCTTACAAGCGAATACCTAAAAAGGGTTTTATGCCTATGAACTGAAGAATCTTATTTTAAAGTACCGATTCATCCTTGGTAAAATACATAAAGAAGTTGTGACTCATCTCAGATACTTACCGCGGTTTTTTCATGAAGATTTGTTAGGTGTTAGAGTGTTAAAGTTATTTACTACCCTCAAAACATGCTCAGTTTCCTGGTTTTATTTTAATTTCTGACGATATGGCAGTATCGTTACCCAACCGCAAACTATGACGTGAATTATGTAACAATTCAAATTCTGTAAAGAATTTTATACGCTTAACTCGTTGTATCATCTAAGAGTTAAGCTTAATTCCGATTAAAAGTCCTAAAGTCCACTTCTCCAGCTATTAGGTATGGATGGGGTTACACAGAACGTCTGTAGAAACAAAAAATGTAGTCCGTAAGAAAAATTAGACTTTAGACGCAGCTGTTCGTCCATCATCGGTTATCCTATCAGATGGCCAGTGGTTACAAAACATTTTTTAAGTCATCTAACTCCCTTAAACCTAAAAGGTTGAACTAGTGATTCACACGATTTCCCGGTCTAGATGAAGACTAATTCTTTTCATTAGAGGGATTTTTGTTTTTGTAATAATTAACGTTAAGATGAATCGAAATACCTCTTTACAGAGTTGATGGCCATATTTTTCGATACATCTATTTTGATACACATGATTTACATCAGTTGCATAGAGGATATCAAATATCCTCATTTAAACGATTGGGTTAATTGTTTCTTATATGGAAATTAAAGATAATCAAAAGCTGACCAAGAGTTACATCCAGTTAATGGGATTAAGCTATCGCGGTAAAATTATATACTTCAAAGTTATTCAAAGAGTTCAATCCAGTTATTGAATTTATCGCTTCTTGCAATAATGCGAAATGTAATCAATACGAACCCAGACGTCTTAGAAACAGACGCATTCTGAACATTTTGGAACACCAAGTTTACCTTTGCTCTTCTATACATTCTTCTAGAGGAAGAATGCTTAAAAATACTATTATAGACAATGCTTTAGACATACATCGTCTAAGGACCTTTACAACTTTGGATTTTCTTCTTTTACATAAGGTGTCAAAAGACTTACTTCTTATAGTACATTTATTGATGATAAATAAATAAATATGGCCTTTCCCTAGAGAACCACAATCCATAGGAATTACTGGAGGAAGTTCTCTGAAGGCATTAAAAAAAAAAAAAAAAAAATATATATATAAAAAAAAAAAAAAAAAAAAAAAAGGGACATATTATTGGAATTTTTAATAATTTATATGTTTCAAAAATTTTGTGTTATTTACAAAGTTTTGTGGCAATACTGCTTTAATAACGACTGAGATCCGTACAATCCGTACCTACATTATAAGTCAACCTCGTAATTTCCAACAGAACAACTTGTTAACGACGTAGCATATGGTACGATTACTTGTTATCATTCGGCATTGAGTTTAATTTCTGCTGCTATTCATATATATATATATATATTATATTGCGAAAATGAATAGATAAATTAACATCAAACACCACATAGTAGCACACAATATAGTATGCTAACACATTGCTCAATGGGCCTTAATAAGAGTTTATTCATTCCGTAACTTTGCTTTGCTGATCTTGTAACTTTTTTAGCTCTAGGCAGTAGACACAGCACAGAATGAGAACATTAGCATTAGTTAAAGTTAGTATTATTGTTTTTATATAATTCAAGGGAATTATTGAGTTTATACAACGCCAGCTACTACTCAGGGCGAACCAGTTTTAATTATACCATAATTAAAACTGAAGAGAAAGTATAAAAATTTGCCACAGCTTTGAAAAACAAATCGATATGTCGTTTACAAAATCTAAGACCAAGATATATAATAGACAACCTCCTGATAATGTTGAAGCGACCTCATAAGGTCGCCTGCAGGCAGACCACCGTGAGAACGTGTCTGCCGAGGAATATAATCTCTCACGAGAGAGGTCTGCGTTTCAGTGCACGCAGCAACACTTCCTCGGCGAGCACGTAGTTTGTTGCTTGACCTCATCAGAAAAGCAGTCTGCTGGTAACAACCATTACGGACGTTACCTAAGTTTTATAACCTCTTATTGAGCGATGATGCTTCTGTCGCAATAGCTCTTTTGCTCTCTAATCATTAATCATTATAATCTATCTAAATATAAATTAAACCTATTTATAATGTGACTGGGTTATTGATCCAGGAATTGAACGAAAAGATTGTGTTAATTAAATACTTCTGTGGTATAAAGAGGACCTATTTCCTATTATAATAGGAAACAATTTACTATCTGTTAATGTCCATAATTTAACAAAAATTTTCATCTCTAAACATCTACCTAATTGTGTTTATTATATGAAGAATAAAATGTATGAAATATAATTGATGATTAAACGAACTTACCTGTAAGTGAAGTTCTATCACAATTATGTGAATACATTTTATTCGAATATAATAACATAAGGTCCCTCCCATACCCAAAACCCATGAGTATAATACGAAAATTTTGTTAAATATTCTCTAAAGAATGAAGCTTGACGCGGAGGTAGGCTGGGGACCGCGTGTCCATCAGGGTGGTCAGTTTTAAAAAACAAAATAAATAAAAGTGCGAAATTGCCAGTAGGTACAATGAAAGTATACCTAATTGTGTTTATTATATTCGAATAAAATGTATTCACATAATTGTGATAGAACTTCACTTACAGGTAAGTTCGTTTAATCATCAATTGGTCCAGTATACAAAGTCCTAATAAATTAAAAGTGTCAAAGACCTAGGGCGAGGCTAATTAAAATAATGGACGCGACATTTTAGGGATCCACGCCAAAATGTCAAAAAGATCCTCATACTCGTATAATAATCCTCATATTTTTCATAATTATTTCAGTAAACTTCGGAGATACAAGGGGGAACGGTTTTTTTTTCGACAGTTTGCTCAATAAATCCAAAACTATCGGGCACAAAAATAAATAAAAATTGGTTTTAGGATACACAAGTAACGCCCTTTCATATGATACCCCACTCAATATTGTTATCTTATTTTGAAAATCAACGACCCGGTTTACCCCCCCTATTGAATAAAAATGAAAATGATTTTCAAATTTTTATGATTGCAATGACGTTCGGTCAGTATTACCTAAAATTATTCCAAATTACAAGTCGATAGCTTGGATAGTTACTGAAATAATCGAATGTGACAGACGGACGGACGGACGGACGGAGAAAGTCTCACCATAAGGGTTCTATTTTTACCATTTTGGTATGGAACCCTAAAAAGGATCTCCTAGTCCCAAGCCAAACAGGCTTGAGTCGTTTAGGTTTGGTTTAGATGCCCATTGTATTGTTCCTGCTGATAGGTTACTTTTAGCACACCGTACAATTTTTGTACAGAACTGCACTTGTCCTTACCTAATAATAATATGATCAGTATAGTTATGCACTCACGCACATAAAAACGTTATTGCGTCGTAGACTAGCGGTGTTATCGACCGCATTTACATCAAGATACGTCTGGCCTTCCACGGGGCGTCTGTCGGTCAAATTCATCGTAAATTCCCTAGCCGAAAAATGTTTTTATAGAAAGGAAAAGCGGAAAATTTTCGCCTTAAAAAAGTTTTCGCCTTTGCATACCATTGTTATTTTATTTTGGTTTGTGTATCTTTTTAGAGTTCCGGATCTCAAAAAAATAAAAGGAACCCACACACGATCACTTTGTTGTCTGTCTGTCCGTCTGTCTGTGTGTCACCACCGCTTATTTCAGGAACTACTAAAGTTATCGACATAAAATTTGGAGTGGTTATAGGTAATAGTGGCCTACATTCATTGTAATTAAAAAATATGGAAATCGATTTTATTTTTACTTAAAAATGGGGGAAACAGCGGGGCGTCAAAATTTCAAAATGAGATAACAATATTGAGTGGGGTATCATATAAAAGAGCGTTACTTGTGTACTCTAAAACCAACTTTTATTTATTTTTATGCTGAAATAATTATGATTAATAGAGATTTACGCATATTTTACGGGAAAATTAAAATCAACTGTGTACCTATTATTATTATTTTTGGTACCTACTAACAATTAACCTCAAAAAAAAATTAAGTTTGCGGTTAGATAAGAAAAGTAATTTTTATGGTTTTACTTTTTCAATAGCAGTACGGAACCCGCAGTGAGCGAGCCCGACTCGCACCTGACCAATTATTTTGTAATGTTTGGGGGCAGTAAAGTGTCTCTTCTTATTCTGTGAATTCTTAAAAGCGCGTATTTTACAAGAAAAACATCTACTTCAATGTTGAAAGTGTGCGTCAACTAACGAAACAGAAAAGGTTCAGCCTAGCTTTACAAAAAACCTTAACAATCTTTTTACACTTTATAAGATAGTACTTGACTGCGATCTCACCTGATGGTAAGTGAAGATCCAGTGGAAGATGTTATCGTACTAACTTGGAGGGGTAAGTAAACTCACCCCTGACGGTTTCTACACCGCATGGTAAACGAACGCTAAATCGCATGGTGGTACGTTTGCTAGTAGGGGGTAACTAAAGTCAATAGTCATGACCGAAGCCTTCCGCCAGATCAGCAAAAAAATTGAAGGTTGATTGCTTGACGACAAATTGTAACAATGCAAGTAGGGAGATAACATAGAAATTGATAATCAAGAGCGATATAAATTGTAGAGATGGCGCTATAACATTATACCTAATAGTTTTGTATTTTTAAATAAAAATTAAAAGTTAATAAACTTACAAAAACATACCATGATGGAGAAGTGAAACCACACAAAAAGTGCACTTAACACCCACATGCTCCCCCCCTTACAATTATTTTTTTTAGAAAGTTTCATCAAAAACGGTTAAGCCAAAACGCAATAATTATTTCTACAAAGAAAGTTTGTAAACAACATGCGCAATTCGATATGTGTTATGTACCTACCTACATGTTACGTTTGTTATTTCATCCGTTACAATTGAATCGCTTATGACGCATTTATGCATTTTAGGTACTCTACATGACAATGACGGGATACATTCTTATTATACTTACAAACATCAAATTACATTCCAAATTACGATTTACGTGCTACTTATAATTAAATACATTTTTTGATCGAAAATAATATAAGACTTAATTGTAAAAAAAACATTTTGATGCAAATAAATTAACTACAATGTAATCAAAGAATAATAAAAATAATATAATATAAATTGTAAATATATATAGCTATAATTGTGATGACCGGAAGCGCCCCACCTTGGGTCAATTTATGCACAAATTGCTTTCCAATCCATCGTTTAAATTTTCTCCGAAAGTGAAGAACAAATACACAATAAACAATAGTGCAACTATTACGATTAAATATAATTAATTGACAAGTGGTAAAGCCACTTGCGACTCGCGAAGTAGGTACGAAACCACGGAGTACTTATTGTACTAAAAATAATTAAAAACATTGCTCGCAGGCAACTAAAAGTGTATGTTTCAATCTTATCAACATCCTCACATTTACGAAATTATTGAATTAAGCGCCTACTGCCGCATTATTTTGACCCTGACACTGAAGATTAGAAACGAATAAAAATAACAGTAAAATATGGCATACCTCCATTCTCTCTGAAGCACAATTAATTTGCTTTTCCATCATTCATAGAGACAGATTTACGAATCATTGAATTATTACTGTAATTCAGTGAAATAATACAATAAATAATTGTTCACAATAAAAGACACGTCTGGACGCTACGAGAGCCCGATATCAAATGACTACTTGGAATGGGATCTCGAAACATACAACATCATCGCTATTTTTATACGGGGTGTCGGCTCCACGAAAATTTAAGTAAATGTATGCTTTAGTTGAATTTTATAAGTTGATATGGAAAAACGCGAGGGAACGAGATGGATATTTAGTTTCGTTTCGCTTCCCATAGACTAGTTGCGCCCGGCAGTTCTCATTGGAAATATTGCCTAGGTAAGTCGAATGCAAAAGAAATAAATAGTATAGATCTCTCACTCTGTCAAACTCCATAGGAATCGAATGAAACATAAGCGATTTTGTCAGAGTGGGGCGCGTCTTGGTGGATTGTTATATCTATAGGTACCTATGCAATCATTATGTATGTTATTAGATAGAACTACACATTGGTGAAATGACTCAAAATCCTGTTATACGAGTAAGTTCCAGAGGTCTAACTACAAACAAACATACAAAACTGTTAGAAACATGCATATAATTAGATAGATACTTATGTACGACGATCGAACGACGCAGAGATAGTGATCCGGCTCTCTACGTCGGAGGTCGTGGGTTCGATTCCTACGACTGGAAAATGTTTGTGATGAACATAGAGTAACTACACCATAGAGATACTATGTATTATACGTTAGTACATAGTATCTCTATGGTGATGAACATGAATGTTTTCCAGTGTCCGCGTGTTATTCTAGGTATATGTATTTATTATGTATCTATCTATGTAAATCCTAATAATATTATAAAGGCGAAAGTTTGTGTGTGTGTATGTTTGTTACTCCTTCACGGCTCAACTACTGAACCGATTTAGCTGAAATTTGGAACATAGGTAGATTATAACCCGGATTAAAACATAGGCTACTTTTTATCCCGGAAAAATCCGTAGTTCCCGTGGGATACTCAAAATACCAACTTTTCTAGAGCACTCTATAGCTACATCTATAGATAGATTGTTCAAGCGAACTTGCTTGAAAGCATGTTTAAAGGTTGGAATAGGGAACCATAACGGGAAAATGACGTTTCCCTTAGGATTCATGAAAATGCGAATTTGACGCGGGCGGGGCCGCGGGCAAAAACTGAATCTATTATCACTATAAATGTGAAAATGGCCACTATGTAGATTCTGAACATAGCACTGTACGCATTTAACAAGTGTGTTTTAGTTGAACAAGGGGATATGGGATAGTAATGCTATAAATAATGCATAATGCTATAAATGTGAAAATGGGTACCTGTATTATAGGTTCCGACATTACAACTCTTTCGCTATTAGCATTTTGTGTTTTAGTTGAGCAATGAGATACAGGTTAAAAGTATTATAACTATGAAAACGGGTACCTTTATGATATAGGTTCTGAACTAACATCTGTTTCGTTACTGACAATGTATGTTTTAGTTGAGCTGTGGGATATGGTATAGTAATTAGTAATGCTATAAATGTGGAAATGGGTACCTACCCATAAAGGTTCTGAAAGTACAATTGTTTCGCTATTTATAATGTGTGTTTTGGTTAAGCAATGGGATACAGCCTACAGGTTAATAATGCTAAAAAGGTGTTCCTGTATTAAAGTTTCTGATATTAAAACTGTTTCGCTATTAAAAATATGTGTTTTAGTTGAGCAATAGAATATGTGATAGTAATTATGCAATAAATGCGAAAATGGATACCTGTAAGGTAAAGGTTCTGAAATTATTTCACTCTTAAGCGGATACGTTGATTTTATTTTCGTCCTTCTCACTCTTATGAATACGTTGGTGGGTTAGGTTAGGTTAGGTTAGTATGCAGCGTTGCGGAAGAATATAACAGAAAAAGGTTGTTTTACCTAATTACTTCAAAAACTAAGCCAGTTATTTAAATGTCGTTCTGAGCGTTTTTGGGAATTATTTTTTACCGATACATTAAAACAAAAATTACAATTATGTCCATCGTAGTTTTCGATGGAAATTAGAAAAATTGAGATTTTGGAGCAATTTTTGGGAAACTTTTTGGCGAGAAATTTTTATCCAATCGTGGGTTAACACATATGCTGTTTTTTTCCCAGAAAATCCAGGACTCCCACGGGATTTGTAAAACCCCGAAATTCACGCGGGCGAAGCCGCGGGCAAAAGCTAGTACATAATAAATACAATATCTGGGTGACCGAGTTTCACTCGGTGGCCAATAGATGGCAGCAGTAGTCATATTTTTATTTTTTTGGTAAATTCGACATTTTGTAAAAATGAATCCTAGCTAGATCGATTTATCGCCCCCAAAACCCCCTGTATGCGAAATTTCATGAAAATCGTTAAAGCCGTTCCCGAGATCCAGATTATATAGAAATATACATACAAGAATTGCTCGTTTAAAGGTATAAGATAAGATAAGAATATATATACAAGAATTGCTCGTTTAAAGGTATAAGATATAGATGTATTTATTATGTATTTATTTGACGATCGAGTGGGAGGTCGCGGGTTCGATTCCCGCCAGGGGCCACTTTGGAATTTTATAATTTCTAAATTGGCTTAGGTCTGGTCTGGGAGGCTTTGGCCGTGGCTAGTTACCACCATATAATGTACATATATCTATCAGTTCTCTATAGTACCCGGGACACAGGTTATCGATTAGTTTGGGGCTTAATTTGGTCAAGTGCGAGTGGGGCTCGCGCACTGAGGGTTCCGTACTATTAAGACCAATTCTCAAAGTAATACGAGACGTGTTTTAATTTTTAACGAGGATATTCTAGTAGGGGATCCCAAGTAAGGTCGACTACGATGTCAACTAAACTGTAACAAATAGGAGTTCATGTTACAATGGTTTTTTTTAATTCTTAATTAATCATATCCTGGACTGAAATTTTTTAGGCAACCCACTTGCGATATATTTATTGAAATATTAAATTGGATACAAAATAGTTTTCATCCAATAAACAGCTCGGTGAAGGTCGTTGTATAGCGGGATCCTAGACTATTCTATTGACTAATTTTACACAATACGTCATAGATATTGTGGTGCCCAGCCTATCTGTGCCTGAGTTCAAAACTCAGCGTGTATTCGTATTTTTTTCTGTTTTTTTCTTCTAACTTAACTTCTTTTTAATTTTTAAACTTTTTTTTAAGTTATAATATTATAATTGAATATTTTGTGAGCATATGAAGCGTCTACCTTTTACCGTTATTAATATGGAGCAAAAACAAGCAAAAAAAAACCGGCCAAGTGCGAGTCGGACTCGCGCACCAAGGGTTCCATACTACAAAAGAAGTAAAACATTAAAAGAATCACTTTTGTTCATGATTTTACGAGTAGGTATAATTTACATATAGGTACTTTTGTTTGCAAACCGCAAACCTAACTTTGTTTTCGGCATATTATTGTTATTATCAAAAAAAGTATAATAATTATATTAGAGTTGTATTTGGAGAGTTGATTTTATTTTTCCTGTAAAATATACGTTAACTTCTATTGATCATAATTATTTCAGATTTTTCTATTGGTAAACTTTGGATATAAGGGTAACGGTATTTTTTCGACAGTTTGCCCAATAAATCAAAAACTATCAGGCATAAAAATAAATAAAAATCGGTTTTAGAATACACAAGTAACGCCCTTTTCATATGTTACTCCACTCAATATTGTTACCTCATTTTGAAATTTTGACAATCCGGTTTCCCCCCTTTTTAAATAAAAATAAAAAAGATTTCAATTTTTTATGATTGCAATGGCGGCGCGCCGTAATTACCTACAGCTATTGCAAATTATTTCAGGTCGATAGCGTTAATAGTTACTGAAATAATCGAGTGTGACAGACGGTCGGATGGACGGAGAAAGTCTCAACATAATGGGTTCCATTTTTACCAAATTGGTATGGAACCCTAAAAAATGACGTTTGTTGTATGGAAGCCCCCTTAAGTATTTATTTTATTCTACTTTTCAGTATTTGTTGTTATAGCGGCAACAGAAATACATCATCTGGGAAATTTCATACGGTTCCAGAGATAAAGCCTGGTGACAGACGGACGGAAGGACGGACAGCGAAGTCTCGGTAATAGGGTTCCTTGTTTACCCCTCGGGTACGGAACCCTAAAAAATGAGTAACATAACATAATAGTAATACGTACGTTCAATCACTTACCTACTTTAGGGCTAGATTGCAAATTGCGATATGCGCACTGATACGAGATTGTATTTATTTCATTAAAACTTTAAACACTTTGATTTATACTCAACTGTACATAATTCAATCCAATCCAATAACTACATTAAAAATGAGACCGGGATGTTATTATCTTTTACGCCTGCGCAGTGCGCATGAGGAAAACTCCAATACCTAACTGAAGTACGAGTAGGTACTAATGAAATCTGTAAATAAAAAAATAATCGCCGAAATATATATGAGACACGCACGTAACTTCCTCATAGTCACTAATCACTTTCGATCTACTGGACCGAATTGGATAGTTCTGCTATTTTTGTGTTCTTTATCAGCAGAACAAGGTTTGTATATGAAGAAAATCATTAAAAAAAATTACGAGAGAGCAAGGGAGTGGTGTGTCACAATTAGATCTATGTTGTCACTAGCATATAGCGACCAATTCGGATCTGTGACGTCTCCGGCGCTGCGGGAGGTGCAGCTACAAGTGCTGCAGCCTGCAACCCCTTCGCGTCTCCGCCTTAAAAAACACTCTAGAGATATGAGTTAGGACAAGAACCTTCGCGTCTCTGCCTTAAAAACACTCTAGAGATATGAGTTAGGTCAAGAACCTTCGCGTCTCCGCCTTAAAAACACTCTAGAGATAAGGTAAGTGAGGTGTAATTCGGTATACTAAGGCTACGACGACTTCAAAAATTAAAATAAAAAAAACTAAACCTGATTTCTGTTTGAAAGTTTTTTTTAAAAGAACATTGGTCTTTTGCCAGCTAATACGTGCATGAATTAAGTGATTTTAGTTAGAATTTTCTTTTTAAATAATTTATTCGTAGACCTCTTTTTTCCTTCTTATTTCGTGATAAAATTTGGCTCAGCATTTTAATTCGTGAATGCAGGGTTTTTATTTCGGGATAAACTTTTGTGCAATAATTTTATGATATTATATTAAAACATTTTAAATAAAAATATAACAGGAGTTTAATACATTAATATAGCAATAAAGATATTCGATTTCTAAAGGAAAAACATGTTACATTAAGCTCAAATTCAGCTTTAAGTACAAACTGTTCCCTAATCATAACTGTTATCCACGATATCGCTTGCATACCTTAGGAACAATAGATTTTTTCGATATAAAAAGTAGCCAATATCCATCCAGGATAATGTAGCTCTCCATTAGTGAAAAAAATATCAAAATCGGTTCAGTAGATTTTAAAATAAAAAAATAGTAAAAAATAACCCTTAAAAGTAAACAATTAGTCATTGTTAATACCTAATTATAAACTGTAGAGATTACTCAAATATCTCTTATATAATTGGAATCTCCAAAATTCCAATACCAATTTCTTGAAAAAAAAAAATTGGAGTCCATGTTAAATCAAAAATCATTAAGTTTTGATTTAACATGGATACAAAGGATTTTGTTGCTATTATTTCAACATGAAATTTTCGCGTAAAAGTTTTAGTTTCAAATAACTTCCTTTATTATAAAAATAAACTAAAAATTTTGAAAAACTAAACCATCTTTAATAGTAAGTAATTTCAGCAAGTTTGAAGTCTTCTAAGCTCGATTCAATTTATTAATATTCAAGATAGTTAATTTAAGACAGATGTTTTTTTTTCTACGGTATATCTCATTATTCCATGTGGCTGAAACATAACAAAATAACTTTTATTTTTTCCTACTAATCACAAACCTTTACAAAGTAATGCCTGCAGGTATTTGATGGGAACAGTTACTTTTTTATCTTACAGAGAATTTTGAGTTGAGTACCTAAGTGAGGTTTGTAATGAAACTTGAAATATAGAACTTCATGTTTATTAACCTAAGACATATTTCATCACTAAAAATAATAAATTGATATGCATACGTTAATACTTAGTTTAAGTTCCTTATCACGAAATTAAAAGTGAGTGCTAAAATAAAAACATCTTATTTCGTGATACTTATTTTGGAAAAGTCCTGTACTTAAGTTTGTAAATCATTCAAAAACCATTTAAAGTAACTATTAAATATCCTGAATATAAAGATATTAAATGAAAATAAATAAAGCAAAACGAACTATAAATAAAACCATGCTACTAGTACCTATGCGAGTTCACCTTAAAAATTCAAATTTAGGTTTAGTTCAAACTCATTTTTTAAGAATTTTATTAAAAAAATCATATACCGAATTTAGCTCATAAGAAAGTTCATTACTTTCAAATTATGATTTTGATTTTATATTTAAAATATCTTGATTAATAAATTAATACACTAGCTTTACAAAAGAAACTCATAAATTCTTAATTCGGTAGTGATACGAAATACGCAACCTAAGAAAAATAAGATGCCGGCTATTTCGTGAGTCGATTAATTGCAATTTTAAGTGAATTTAGTACTTGTATTTATCTCTGTCCTATATTATATTAATTGTAAAGAAACACAAATTTACACTATAAAAAACTTAATTCAAATAGAAGTCTATTTGAATTAAGTTTTTTATAGTGTAAATAAAAAACCTTTGTCTTTCTGTAAGCTTATAAAGTACTAGTAGGGCGCGTGTGTGCGCGGGCCACACGTGGCCCGCGTGCAGTCTTCCCGCCCATAAAGGTATCGCCGTCATCTCCATCGCCTATTGGAATCCGATTGGCAGTGAGCTGAAAAAATTACCAAGGAGCACTGTCATGGTTTTAAAGATAGTTAAGGGCAGTTCGAAGAAAAAAATACGCTGAACCTCATCGGATGAGGTTCAGCGTATTTTTTGTTCGAACAGCCCTTAACTATCTTTAAAACCATGACAGTGCTCCTCAATCATCATCCAAATCCTAGATCATTGTCTCTTCTCATAGTATGTACATTTTCCATGGAAAGATAAATTCCGCCACAGTGAATTATTTTCCATGCATCAAGTAGAACTTGAGTTCCTGATCACCTCTTTCTAAGAAACCACTCTCTTATCTTTTATACTTTCCGAGATAGAACAACACGAAATTTGTATGGCGGCCATCTTGATTCCGCCATTTTGGTTTTTTTTCAGCTCACTGCCAATTGCGTGAAGTTCCGAGTATTTTTTGTTTCAGCAGTCCCCACCTAATTATAATACCTTGCCCATGCTCCTTGACTGTCTTTAAAATCCTTAATCATCACCTCATTCAATATTTTTCTCTTGTAGTCTTCCAAAAAATCGCATCAAAGCACTTCATGTTTTATAACTCGTAGTCCCTCAATATTCCTCATACATTTTCTATGGAAAAATAAATTTCGCCATTTTGATTTTTTTTTCTATCCATGGAATAGACCATGGGGTCCTGATCACTTCTTGTCAAGAAACCACTCTTCCATCTTTTATACTCTTCGAGATGGACACCGATGAAGTTTGTATGGCGGCCATCTTGAATCCGCCATTTTGAACTTTTTTTCAGCTCACTGCCAATTGCATGACATTTCGAATGACATTTGGTCGAGCACCCCCCACCTATCTTAGATACCCTGGCCGTGCTCTTCAACCGTCTTCGAAATCCTCAATCATCAGCTCTCTCCGTATTTTTCCTCCGAATGAATTTTTTTCTTCTATACGACCCCATCCGTGAAAAAAAAATTTTTCATACAAAATTGTTCAGGAGAGGTGATCAATCAGTGAGTCAGTCAGTCAATCAGTGAATCAGCACGAGTAGCTATATATATATTAACTAGTAGGGCGCGTGGGTGCGCGGGCCACATGTGGCCCGCGTGCAGTCTTCCCGCCCATAAAGGTATCGCCGTCATCTTCATCGCGCATTGGAATCCGATTGGCAGTGGGCTTAAAAAATGACCAAGAAGCACTGTCATGGTTTTAAAGATAGTTAAGGACTGTTCGAAAACAATACGCTGAACCTCATGTGATGAGGTTCAGCGTATTGTTTTCGAACAGTCCTTAACTATCTTTAAAACCATGACAGTGCTCCTCAATCATCATCCAAATCCTAGATCATTGTCTCTTCTCATAGTATGTACATTTTCCATGGAAAGATAAATTCCGCCGCAGTGAATTATTTTCCATTGCATCCCGTAGAACTTGAGATCCTGATCACCTCTTAGTAAGAAACCACTCTCTTATCTTTTATACTTTCCGAGATAGAACAACACGAAATCTGTATGGCGGCCATCTTGAATCCGCCATTTTTTTTCAGCTCACTGCCAATTGCATGACGTGCCGAGTATTTTTTGTTTCAGCAGTCCCCACCTAACAATAATACCTTGCCCATGCTCCTCGACTGTCTCCGAAATCCTCAATCATCAGCACTCTCCATATTTTTCTCTAGTAACTCTCCGAAAAACCGCATCACAACCTTGTATAATTACCAACTGTTAGTCTCTTCAACATTCCCCATACATTTTCTATGGAAAAATAAATTCCGCCATTTTGAATTTTTTTTCTAGCCATCAAATAGACCTTTTTGTCCTGATCAGTTCTTGTCAAGAGACCACTTTTCCATCTTTTATACTTTCCGAGATATCGACGAAATACGAATGGCGGCCATTTTGAATCCGCCATTTTGAAAAATTTTTCAGCTCACTGCCAATTGGATGACGTTTCAAATGAGATTTGGTCGAGCACCCCCCACCTATCTCCAATACCCTTGGCTGTGCTCTTGCTCCGTCTCCGAAATCCTCAATCATCAGCTCTCTCCGTATTTTTCCTCCGAATGAATTTTTCTCCTCTATACGAAATGGTAATTGAAAAAAAAAATTTTCATACAAAATTGTTCAGGAGAGGTGATCAATGAGTCAGTGAGTGAATCAGCACGAGTAGCTATATATATATTAATGATGTTTAAGCTTACGGTAAATACAAGCGCGCAGGTGTACTACAGCGGTTTGCGGCCAACTTAGGTTTTAAAGAGTCGTATTGGTCTGAGCTTTTTCACCAAAATTCTCATACTCGATTTTTTAACGGGTAATATGATGAAGATTAAGAATTTAAGTTTAATTTATTTATAACATGTCTTTATTGCTTATTTTTACGCCAGAAGCAAAAACTAACGAAATAACCAGACATACCGAATTACCCCTCACTTACCTTATGAGTTAGGACAAGAACCTTCGCGTCTCTGCCTTAAAACACTCTAGAGATATGAGTTAGGACAAGAACCTTCGCGTCTCCGCCTTAAAAACACTCTAGAGATATGAGTTAGGACAAGAACCTTCGCGTCTCCGCCTTAAAAACACTCTAGAGATATGAGTTAGGACAAGAACCTTCGCGTCTCCGCCTTAAAAACACTCTAGAGATATGAGTTAGGACAAGAACCTTCGCGTCTCCGCCTTAAAAAACACTCTAGAGATAGGAGTTAGGACGAGAAAAACTGCATGGTGTCGAGGTTAGGCAGTTCGATTCTGTAACTATTTCAACTTAAGTCGATCCAATTGTCTGACTGTACGAGTATTTCACACCGTTCCGTTGTGAATATATTGCGTTTGGTTGAATATCGCTAACAGTTTTTTGACCTGGCAGATCTGGCAGATAAGGTAAGGATAGGGTTAATCGCTAGACCCATAAGTACGAATCGCTGATAACAGTTATATAATATTTTTAATATTACATAATATATTGCCTGCACGCACCCGGTATTCTATACATTGACCAGGTATTGTACATAATATCTGAATTATACAGATTGAATACATTATACTTATATTTAAAATTGTTGCGAGTGGAATTCTGCAAATTGAAGATGTTATGCAAACATTTTTTGGAGGGCACTCTTAAACCAAAAATGCATTTTTTCTGTTTCTTTCTGTTTGTAACATGGTCTATTCTGTTGTATGTTGTTTAATATACTACGATTGGAAACAAATGGTACAGCAGATTCTAAGGGTTAAAACTTTAATTAAACTGAAATCGGTGCAATATACTACGATTGGAAACAAATGGTACAGCAGATTCTAAGGGTTAAAACTTTAATTAATCTGAAATCGGTGCAATATACTACGATTGGAAACAAATGGTACAGCAGATTCTAAGGGTTAAAACTTTAATTAATCTGAAATCGGTGCAATATAGGTACTACGATTGGAAACAAATGGTACAGCAGATTCTAAGGGTTAAAACTTTAATTAACGGCCCATTATCCCGGTTTTTAGCGACTACGCCACTTTTCAAAGCAATTCAAAGTCATGAAAAAAATGTTTTTTTTTCACTGTTAAAAATACATATTAAAGATACATGCTTTATCTCTATAATGGCCTCATGAAAACACGATAAGTTAAACTTGCCTCGATCATAAAAATTTTTGAAAACAGGTCGTTTTTGTTCATTTTTTTAATGGTATTTCCAAAGCTTTAGACTAAATTTCATAAAAATTATACGTAAAGTAAGCTCATTGTATTGCCTATCCATTGAGCAGACAGATATTAAATAAAAAAATTGCTGCAAAATTTCGCCTAACAGAAGTCATAAAATGGTCTAACGCATCGAATAAACGATGTACTCAGTGGCTCACGAGCCTCCATACGAGACGGACCTGCGCAAGTTTTCACGACTCACGCTACTTTCGCGCTAAAATTATTTATTTTATAAATGCGCTGGAAAAAAAAACTATCTGACAGGAAGCGAAGGAGAATTTAAAAAAATTATATAGTAAGTGTTTCTTGAGTTTATCAAAATACCTAGTCCTCAAAAGCTCCGAAGAAACTCTGATACGAACTAAGAAAATTATGGTAGGTAGTGTAAATTCCACCACGTGCAAATACCATCACGCGTAACCACAGTTTAAATACTGTTACTGTTTATCTGTTCAACTAAAATAACTCGTTTTTTACTTTTTACACGACTGCCCAAAAAAAGGAGTGTAATGTTTTTAGGGTTCATGTATGTATGTATGTATGTACGTATGTATGTGTGTATGTATGTATGTATGTATGTATGTATGTATGTATGTATGTATGTATGTATGTATGTATGTATGTATGTATGTATGTATGTATGTATGTATGTATGTGATGTTTCTTTATTCCTCCATAACTTCTGAACGGCTGAACAGATTTGGATATATGGGGTATCGTTAGAATCCTTGGATCCTCCCGAGTAACAAAGACTATATTTTTTTGGAAAAATCAATATGGCGAATGTGAGGCGCCATTTTCAAAAGTGGAAAAAAATTTTTTTCTTCAACTATCATAATATGGGTATCAAAATGAAGGTATTGGAGAGTAGTAACAGAAAATACCTTCACCTAACTGCTGACCATCAGTAAAAAACATAAAATAAAAATAAGTAATTAAAAAATTAAAAAAAAAACCGGCCAAGTGCGAGTCGGACTCGCGCACCGCTTCCATACTATAAAAGAAGTAAAACATTAAAAGAATCACTTTTGTTCAAGAATTTACGAGTATAATTTACATGTACCTAGGTACTTTTGTTGGCGAACCGCAAACCTAACTTTGTTTTCGGCGGTTTATTGCTATTATCAAAAAAAGTATAAAAGTTAGGGAGTTGATTTTATTTTTCCTGTAAAATATACGTTAATTTCTATTGATCATAATTATTTTAGATTTTTCGATTGATAAACTTCGGAGATAAGGGGGGGGGGGGGGCTGGTATGTTTTTCGACAGTTTGCTCAATAAATCAAAAACTATCGTGCATAAAAATAAATAAAAATCGGTTTTAGAATATACAAGTAACGTCCTTTCATACCCCACTCAATATTGTTATCTCATTTTGAAAATTCAAAGCCCCGGTTTTCCCCCCTTTTTAAATAAAAATAAAATCAATTTGCAATGTTTTATAATTGCATTGGCGTTGGGTCACTATTACCTAAAACTATTCCAAATTTCAAGTCGATAGCTTTGATAGTTGCTGAAATAATCGAGTGTGACAGACGGACGGACGGACGGACGGACGGACGAGCGGACGGAGAAAGTCTCACCATAAGGGTTCCATTTTTACCAAATTGGTATGGAACCCTAAAAACACGAGTGCCCTGTTATAAAACGAACTAAAAAGTAAAAAACGAGTTATTACTTCGTTTTATAACAGGGCATTCGTGTTTTTTAATTGTTGAAACTGAAATTATTTTAGAAGGCTTCTATTTCGATGAACGGTCTCATTTACAACATTGGAGATCACACAATGATTGGAGATAAATGTCGACTCGACATATGTAAGGATACTCAATGCCAAACCATATGAAAATCAAAATGTAACCGTTGAAAAAATTGAGTGTCGCAAGCACATATTACGCAACTTTTGTAAAAAACTACGCAGACTGGCAGCAGAAACAAATGCCCTGAGACATCGAAAAACACTTACCAACATAAGAATTATGATAATGAGAAAAGCTATCGTGAAATATATAAAACTAGCAGTGCCCGCGGACTCTGTTCCGCGTTAGAAATATTTTTGTCCCACGTTAGGCCCGGTTTCCACGAAAGCGGAGCGAAGCGGAGCTGTGTTTGGATAACTAACCAGATTTCATCATTTAGACATCCCTCAGTTTCAAAAATATCAAAATGACGAAATCTGATTTGTTACTGAAATACAGCTCCTCTCCGCTTCGCTGTGGTGGAAAACGGGCCTTATACCCACAGCCCACAGCGCTGGACGCGAGGCATTCAGATAAATGAATGATAAATGCCTATCCTATCGCCACGCAACGACCGAAGCGGCGGCGGCGCGCTCCTGCATACCGCGCGTTTTTGTTTTGCTAATATCTTTGAAGATATGTATTTAAACTGTATAGAGTAAAGGGCAGAACTATTCTACATTAAGGTGATTTATTGAATTTATTTTTGTCTTTGTCACTCTCACGAATACGTTGATGGGTGCGACATGCAGCGTCGCGGAAGAATATGACAGAAAAACGACCTTTTACCTAATTTCTCTAAAACTAAGTTAGCTATTAAAAATCTGTTTCTCAACGTTTTTAGATATTATTATTACCTACACATTAAAACAAAAATTACAATTACATCCATTGTAGTTTCGGAATAAAAGAAGAAAAACTGAGATTTTGGAGCAACTTTTGGGAGAACTTTCTATCGAGAAAATTTTATCTAATCGTGTTTCTGCTTCTCAACGATTTTAAATTAAAGACCCAAAATATATGACGTATAAATTTAAAGGTAATTGTCTTTATAGTTTTTAAACTAAACTTCACTAAAGATCGCTTAAATACGGCTTCTACGCCGTTAAATTTCCGTTCTAAAAAACATATTTACAAAGATATAAATTAATACCATATGGGCTAAATAAGCTTCACAAAAATTATTTCTTTTTAATCCACAATTTTAAAGTAAAAGCAGTTATTGCGAGTTACCCATAGGAGATAGGCATATGCTATTGCGGACTTTTTTGCAGATTTTGATACTGATTTGATGATTTTGATTTTATTTTGTTCTATCCTCAATCGCAGCGTACGCGATGAAAGCAATTTTTTTGCGACTTGGATTACATTATTCAAGTTTTAGTAACAATGCATAGTTAATATTGGAAATTATTATAGCCTATGACACTCCACGATAATGTATTGGTGAAAGAATTTTGAAAATCGGTTCAGTAGATCCAGAGATTACCCCTTACAACGTCACAAACTCACAAACATCGTTACGCTACCTTTTTATTATATTAGTATAGATATCACAAAATATCTGGGAACCCTAAAAACGTTGCCATATCAGTTCTGCACAACGATATTGTTAAACTCAATGCCGCACTCTTATGGTGATCACAGAATGTGTCAAAACTACTACTGTGAAAAGAAAGATGCGGACGGTAGCAAAGAAGATTAAAAAAAAATATAAAACTCTTCATATCCCTAATATGTACAAGAAAAATTTCTAGAAATCCTGCTACTTTAGTAATACATAATTATTATAAATAAATACCTCGGTTGATATTATCGATTACCATAAAAAAGTCAAAATATACGTAAAAAACGCAACTTCCAGCATATATTTCGTGAAGCGAATTATAATGACAAATAGTCCAACTGTAACAGTACACTACTGCACAGTACTGTGACGCAAATATTTATGAATAGGTTCACGGAGTTCATTCTAACTTCTTGGCTCACGGCAATGGTCGCTAGGTATCGTAGAGCGGGTCTGACTGTGCGACAAATACCTAAAGTGCTGGGATATAGTCGCCTTAATCTGAAATCGGTGCAGACGATGTGGCGGGTAACAGCTAGTCTATAAATAATGTTTTACCCTATATACCTAATCAAAGATTTTACCCACAAAATTGAGTTCCCGCCATCTAGTGCTAAATGGAGATAATGGTTGAGCTGTTTGTTGTGATCTGATACCGATTAATTTATGTAGGAACCGAATAATGTTTGCACGGCGTAACAGATGGCATTCCCAAATAAAAGAAACGCTGCGAAATTAGATTGAATCAACTGATTTATGAACAAACTCTATACGAGACACGAGTACATATTTGCTGGTCATTCTTACCCGCGCTCTACACTACTCGCGAAGTTGACCGAAGTTGACCGAAGCGAGCAGTGTGGAGGGGCACTTCGTCTAACTTCGCCAACTTTTCTTATTACTTCGGTAAACTTTCTGAGTACTTCGCCGAGGAACTTCGCGAGTAGTGTAGAGGCGGCGTTACCTGTACAGGGGACATTTACAGATAAACTTTCAGCTTTTATAAAATAACGAAAGTCTGGCCGTCGTGGGCTCTTGCTCTAATTGTTAACGTTCAATACAAATAGTGTACATCATGAATTTGTGTGATCCATTATGGTGGTCCATAATTTATCGAACAAACCTTGTTCTCAGCGTATGAACTTGCGTGGGGTTTTTCTATTGTCTGATTAGCGACGAATGATAAAAGATCCCTCTCAGCTCTAACTTTTGAAGTAATCGACTGAGTATTTAAATTTTGTGAAAATTTATAAATAAGACCCAATTCCGGTGAGAAATATAAAAATATCACCCGTATTTTTTGATTACGCTTTAAACAAGCTTTTAGTTCACTTTATGACCAAGTGTCACACTCTGCTTTTCCCTTTGCGAGTAAAAGGGTTCGGAGATTCGATTCCCAAGTCAAGCCAAAAGTTGAAATCAGATTTAAGTCGAAGAAAATGGCATTAATATTTGTGTTTCGAAGGTGTATAATTGCCCTCCGCTCTGCCTTCCTTGAGAAGGGCGATAGACACGGGGATTTTCGAGAATGCCCCTTCAGCCGGGAGTTGCCTCTTTGAGATGCATCGTTGCCAGGGTATTGAAACTCTTAGTCAAGAAGGAGGTTCTGCTTCCGAAGACAACGTTGACCAACCAGGCGATGAGATGAACAATGTTGGTTATAGTCGGGGTGATACCGACGTAACTGCAGAGATTCTCACTGGAATTTCTATATCCATAACGGATTTCCCCTTATCCCTGAAAAAAAGTTTGATTCTTACAATAGGATGTGCATTCTGTAGAGCTAGAAGCAATTTTTGGAGCTGGTCTACAGGAGATCAGTTAACTTTTTGACGGTACGAGTCTATTGTCTCGTCTTGACAACATTTTACATGCAATGTTTTTGGGGCATTACTTACTTATTTTTTTATTTTTACTTTCATTTTACTTTAACATTTTTATTAATAATAATTATGTACATATTTAATTTTATACAATACTTAAACTAAAATCTTAACTAATATTTAAAATGTAACTATAAATAAAATAAATAAAGAATAAATTTAAGCGTCAAAGTATTCCTCAGAATCGGTGTCAACTGGGAAAGTGCCTAGTAGGCTGTCAGCATTGCCACGTTGAATGGCAATGCTTATCCTCTGACCTAAGAAATATAGGTCGCAAGAGGCGTCGATTAAGCGCTTTGAAATTTCTCTAAAAAAGACGCGAGTACTCGGACCCCATGGACCCAGCGACTCGACTCCAAACTTACTTACCTACTTAGGTATATGAATTCCCGCAAAGCTACGCCTGCTACTAGCCAATATTTTTATCTTTGATATTAATTATTTATATTCGTTAGCTCGTACCCGCGTCGCAGGCGCTGACCATAACCTACCTTATATCGAGACTCGAGAGAACACTCAAGAGCTACTTTCCCCGGCTCGCGATACATCCACCATCTTCATTGATAACCTGCGCAACCAAAGAATAAGCATGCCACTTATACTGACAGATGTGAAAGTAGCCATTTAAGTCAAAGGGTAAAACGGTACCCATTACTAAGCCTCCGCTATCCATACGTCTGTCTATCTGTCTGTCCCCAGGCTTTATCGCATAAACCGTTATAGTTAGACAGTTACATGTATTTTTGTTGCTGTTATATCGACCCCTTTAATTCGAACCCGGGTTCGACTTTTTGAGTTTTCCGACTTACGTGCAATTTAGGAAACAAAATATGACTTGGTTAGCGGTGAAAGAAAAGCATTGTAAGGAAACTTGCATATCTGAGAGTTCGCACGGTGGGCTATTGCCAACGCTTTTATTCTGAGAGGAGACCCGTGCCCAACAATGTTGGACATAAATAGGTATTGAGCTATTACTTGAGTGTAATCACACTTGTAGGTGACAGTATTAAAAACTATACCTATACCAATAATATTTTCTAGAAAAGCATAGAAAAATTTTTGCTTTAGTATAGTGTGTTTCGTGTAAAAATTTGCCACTTTGAGACTATTTT
Organism: Coenonympha glycerion; assembly: GCA_963855885.1. Classification (NCBI taxonomy): domain Eukaryota; kingdom Metazoa; phylum Arthropoda; class Insecta; order Lepidoptera; family Nymphalidae; genus Coenonympha; species Coenonympha glycerion. Next base: position 831,527 of record OY979627.1, read on the forward strand.
ATGGCTTGCAATGTCTTTATGGCTTGCAATGTCAATTAGTTATCAGATTTGTTGAAGAATCAAGTCATCATTTGTGTCGACCCAGCGTCGAGGTCACATGGGCCGGCTGGCCAAAAACACCAGTTGACAGAATATCGGCGTTTAAAATAGGAATACATCGCCGTAGGTACCTTCCTTGGCTCTCGAGAGTCCAGAATCTTCCATCCAACTTCAACAACGGCCACCCACCACCAAAACGGCCTCCAATTTTTATTACTTTTCATTGTATACAATATTGTGTTTCTATACAGTTATTTGTATACAGTATTTTATCTCAAGTGAATATAGTGAACGTAGAGTTTAATGTTTATCGCATCTCGTTCACAAGCCAAGCTTCTACGCTCTAACTAACAGCCTTAACTTCACTAACTCTACATCTAAGTCATTTGTGGTTTGGCTGATATAATAAATCATTGACACCGTCTAGCCCTCGAGAAAAGAAGAATATATTTTGTTGGCATGGAAACACAAATATCAATGTTTTCACCCACAGATATGCAGATAAAAGGGTATGCAGATGCTTGATCGTATCTAAAGGCAAATAGAAATAGAGCTCATTTTAGTCATCTATATCGGCGCAATGAGATTCATCTGCGGATTAATCTTTGCCAGCAAGCCTTGTCAGCTTTCCACGCTGCGCGGGCGCAAGTCTTCGACTCTTCGCGACATAACGGGCCGGTGCGCGGTCGGGTACGCACGCGTCAGTGCTGTCGCGAGTGTTGGACTCTTCCCTCGGGTTGTGTTTACGAAAACTGTGCAGTGTTGTGATACATACTCTCACCACCAGGATCTACGACATTTCACAGGTAAAATACTGTTATTTTTGTAATTAGATTCTATGTTATTGCATTGGAATTTCAACTTTTAAGTTTTACTCTACTCTGTAAGGAGATACAACTAAGATTTTAATGATCGTGAAATTGCGAGATAAATTTCTACAGATCTAATGCAATTTTCTTTGACACGATTTTACAAAACCCGTTGTTTACTTAACTTAAGAAGATTAATTTCTTTAATTTGCTATTGACGAATGATTTGCTATAGAAATATAGGTATTCGTTTTGATTGGAAAATACCTTAACGCCCTTATTAATTTACTAATTTGCTTAGGTAAACATAATCCATCGGTATTCATATTTTTACTCATTACAAGATTTGATTCCAATCTCATCTGATGTAGCCGAAAATTTTATCGCACTTACTAACGTAGAAGGAGTAGGCGAGGTTTTTTAGGCTATAGAACATCGTACCGGAATGACCTACGATTTTGCTGGTAGGGAGATAATGGTATCCAGCCGAGGCCGAAGCCAACGAAACGGCTAAGGAGTAGAGTTTGTAAAGTTACAAACTTGTGTGGAGTAAAAAGTTCTTGATAGTGCGAACCATATTATACTCTGTCTTGGCATTATTTTACATGAAATGGTTTTTGTGAAATCGTTTTCGATTTGAAGAGCACTGTAAGCTACATTACTGGGCATACTGATACTCAATGAGCTATGTAATTTAGACTAAACAATTTCAGGGTAACGATTTAACGAAGCAGTGCAGAGCATCTGATGACGTTGCAATGCAAAGAACATGGGCAGAAATGTACACAAATAAAGTTTAGCGTCTAGATGTAATATTTATTACAAGACGATTCTAATAAATAACAGAATTTTTTCAAGGTATCACCAGTTATTGTAAAGGACGGGTCAAAAAATAAAATATTTAAAGAAATTCAATTGATTACTGATAGGTTCCGTTTCCACATTCCTGACTGCTAGTGTTGCCGGATGCCAAACTTTTCCACTTTTATGCTCCATCTTTTTGACGATCGGTCCACTTTTGTACGAGAACAACATGTAATAGACTATACTAAAGAAAAACCTATTTTCAAGTACTACGTTAATTCTTAGATCAGAATGTAGAATATCTACACGACAATAATAACTGCGTCGATTTCAAACCCCTCTTCAATAAAGATTAAAAAAAACTGTGTCGATTTCAATCGTTCTTTTTTTGCATTTTATTTTACTCGAATATATTTACATAAAAAGATTAAATTAGTTTAGGGTTTTCCATTGTAAAGTTCCATTTCCATTCCATTCCATTTGAGTAAAACTGAATATTATTATTCCGTGTGAGCCAGTCGCACTTAAATAAACTGTTTGAATATTTGTGATTATTTGTCATAAAACTATACCTATTAGTAATACTGAAATCTATTACAACCGATTATTTTGAGGATAGATTATTTTGTCTTGGTAGTTTAGCGTTTCCGAAATACCCTTGTAATTCTATATTAATTTATTAACTCAATTAGATTTTTCTTTCAGTTGATTGGAGTTTTTTAATTCCGGCATCTCGCAACATTATCCGACAGCTACATGATGGCTACATGGTCTCAACTGTCGACTGTGACAAATTGTGGGACAAGTGACAAGTATTTATCAAAGCGTATATAGTGTATTGTCTATGCTCTCAGATGCTTCATGACGGAGGTCGCAGTTGTTTTAATACTCAGATACAATATTTTGAAAATAAATATTAATTTTTCTCCACTTTTTTGTAAGAACAATCTTTTAGCATTGAGTTCAGGCTTGCAGGCCCAACCAAAAAAATATTTTTTCATTTATAGTTGCAATAGCGTAACGTGAGCGAAAGCGATGTATGGGCCCGCACCATTGTTCTTTGTTAATTTTTGTGGCTGTTTAGATTTAACTGGGGAACTTAGACTTCACGCCACTCTAATGCGGGTTGGCGGGCGAATTTAGAGCAGCGGTGTTGTTAAAGATAACTATCTGCCTAGTTAGTAATTAAAACGAAGTTAGTAGGTGAGCGAACAAACTCACAGAGTCATTTATTAGCCATTTAATAACAATTAAACCGCTGAATTAAACACGGGGTCAGTGACCGTTACCGTAAAGTGGTTCAGGCTAACAATATCGTTTTCTCGCTTTTATGTGGATTTTGATGAAGGTACCTACTTAGGTACCTTTTTATTTAGATGAGAAGTGATATACTTCATCTGGATGAATCTGGATTGCTGTTCGGAGCATTTGTGATGAAAAATAGATGCCCTTAGGTGGATAAAGTATCTATAAATTTTTTAAAAATCATTATGGATGTCACTTAACATGCCCGACGTCTTGAAAAAACATTAAAAAAATATATTAAAAAAAGAGAAAGTATTGATAACCGGGAAAGATAGTAATGGTAGGCATACTTTGGTATAGAAGAAGAAGGCTGCGGAGAGGGATCGAAAGACATCTGATCCGTCTCTCAACTGCAACCGCAGACAGCAATCCCAGACCCCCTTAATAGCCTCCTAATAAACCTTGGGACTGACCCTGACCTTCCCTGAAAGTGGCTAATGTTGGTCAGTCAGAGGAGAGCCAAACGGGCGTTGCGCAAGGGAGCCTCCAGTGCGTTCTTATGAGATCCCGGAAGCTTCCAATATGAGCGCTGAGGATGTCCGAGATTGGACTTGGGAAAATTTGACTTACATTTGGTGGGGTTGGGAAAGGCGGCTGTCTGTATACATAAGCTAACCAGACAAAAAATTCGCGTTAACTTTGAGCCGATGTAATATTTAAACTTTTCTTTATATTATCACCTGTAGAATTTTTGCCCCTTTTTAGTCTGAAATCATTAAAAAATCTATGGTTTTACAGCCATTTTTCACGAATAGTTAAATTCCAGGTTTGACCAGAACTTGATGTAACTATAATATAGCGTATTCAATACAAATGAATTAAGTAGGTACCTAAACAGATTTGTCACGGTAATCAATTCGTTTAATAATGCAACCATAAATAGTAGAAGCTATTTACAACGTAGGTAAATACTTACCTTGGTACGAACAAACATTCCTGCGTGCTTACTTTTGATGCATCAGTGCAATAAGCAATTTTCAATCAGTCAGCATTACCTAAGTAATTTTTTGCGCACAATGCTCTAATGCACTAATACGATTTGTCATTGAATTTACTTACGATTACGAGTAGCGCCTAACTGTTGACATCCAATCGCAGATATAAAGCAGTTATGCGGGAGATACTTACCTAACATTTTTGTATGCAAGTTTTTAGTACCTAGGTAGGTACGCCAATGTGTAAATTTTAAAGACTGGACTTAATATTCTTACTTTCATAATGGCTGATAAGGCAGTTAAATCAGGTTCGTCGTTCGAAATTCAAAAATGAGTACCTAGCCAGGTTGCTTGATAATTGATATAATCGAAAAACAGTACAAAATTCGCCATTTCAAAATAGTTTTGTTACGAATATCAGACACAGAGTCACAAATCCTATACCTTTAAACGAGCAATTCTTGTATATATATATATTTCTATATAATCTGGATCTCGGCAACGGCTTCAACGATTTTCATGAAATTTAGTATACAGGGGGTTTTGGGGGCGATAAATCGATCTAGATAGGATTCATTTTTAGAAAATGTCGAATTTACCAAAAAAAAAAAAAATAAAAATATGACTTCTGCTGCCATCTATTAGCCAGTAGTTAAACTACCGAGCGAAGTACTTCTGCTGCCATCTATTATCCAGTAGTTAAACTACCGAGCGAAGCTCGGTCAACCAGATATTAAATAATTAAAGCTACATACTCCTTGGGTAATAAGTAAATCTAAGATTATCTCCACATGAGGGAGGAAGCTCAGTTTATAGCTGAGAGCTGAAACTTTAATTCACGTTTAATGATATTTTAGATACATCATTAAAGCAGGAATAATTCGATATGCGGCGGTGTAGTGCCCTTTGTTTCGCCAGTAGTCAGAGTCACCAAATATTTTTGACTAGAACTGTTAAAATAAGCAGGCAATTGATGTAACGTGCGCCAGCTGGTTAAACAGCGTGAAGCGATTTAACAGGTGGGCCATTCTTTTTAAATCGGTTGAACATCGCAGGTTTTCTTAGAACGAGAATCACTCACAGAGCGAAATATTTAGCCAAGTGATAACATAAGATTTATTAATTAATTACCTAAGATATTATGATTTATGTGTGTCAGTAAGTAAACAAGTGAGCATGATTTATTTGGTGATATGAAAAATAATTTATAATTTTAAAATAGTGGTGAAATTTACCACATTTTCTCATGTGGAATGTTACGTCAGCGGTTGTTAGAAACACGGCAGAGTTTTGAACTAAAAAGAACCATCAATGATGGACAAAATTCCCATAGATTAGTAGGCTTGCATGTATACATTTGGGGGCAAGGTAGTGCCCCACCAAGACGAGCTTAGCGAAGTCTACTTGTTCTCGAAACGTTTTGTCGCTTTTTTGAACCCTCATAACTTGAGTTTGTTCATCAGGAACAAATTCCCAAGCCATATTCCAATCAAGGCGAAGAGTTTGTAAAGTTAGAGTGTGTAGAGTCAAAAGCTTGGCTCGCTCTACACGCAATGTGAGAACTTTTTGACAGCCTGGCCATATTGTCTCTTCTTTGCAACATTTTACATGATACGTTTTTTGGTGGGATAATCTTTTTACCAGATGGCAAGAATTCCCAAAGCCCTTCCAGATAAGTAGATACCGCCACCGGAGCGTCTGGTATTTTGCCCTGTAGAAGTAATTGCAAAGCATTATTATTTCGCTTTGAAGAAACAACCTACTGCTTATTGATGAAATTAATGACTGAGTGTGGCGAGCGCATTGCAATGCATCGTATATTATTGCAGTGTAAAATCCTGGGACGCTCTGAATCACACATACTTAGTTACTTAGCGTTGTATAATTAATATTTTAGTAATTACAAATCAATTTTTGGCTGTATTTTTACTAGGTAACTATTGGGTGTCATCGCTAAATAAGTAGTATTAGGGTCCCCAAACCTCTAATATTCCCTGCAAAAACTATAAATACTATAATAATAATATTTCTATTAATATTAATAAACAATAATCACCAATCACCATTTAGCGAACAAACCAGTTACATAACGTAAACAAGATAATAACTATGTTAAGTTATTAGACTTCAGACTCACACAAACGCACTTACCCTCATTTAGTACCAGTTATAGGTACTGGACTAGATAGTAACCACAAGTAACGTTACTCAATAGGCTTTACTTTTTACCTGCGCAGAACCTAGATAGGTATCTATATTCTAGGTCCCTTCTAAAGCCCTTTTAAGCAGTAGACGTCTGAAAATTTCATATTAACTTCGCACGGACCAACGGTTTTAATATATGAAAGAAGGAGTAAATTCGTGTTTTCTTTGTAATGACGATTTTATATTCACGTTTAGAATTTTGTATCATAAAAACTTTAAAATTATGCATGTACCAGTAGGTAAATTGCATTCAATTTATAATGTAAAGTAACCTAATTTCCAAAATAGATTGCACACAGCGTATCATGGTGTACAAAAGTTTTCTTTTGTGCCTATAATAAACAATTTATTTGCCTTCAATTCGTACAATAAATTATTTATTCACTACATAGTTACAAAAGATCACCTCGTCCATACAGTAGGCGTGATAACTTATTGAAATATTTAAATTACCAATGTCAATACTGAACGTGATACTATGTGTTTTTATTCAATCGTTTATTTACGTAATACCAACTAATTTAAATAATAAATGAGTTTGTTTTGTGAGATTCTGCGCCGCAAAGTTTAACATTGTAGCTAGGCACAAATCTTCCAAAAACTTTTTTTTTTCGTGAAACGTCAAAAAAATTTTCGTAAGGCACGTCCTGGATAGTTAATTCTGTCATTTTTCGAAGATAAAAAGAAAGACTGTCGCTCCGATTTTGTAATTTCTTTCCATAAAGTTACGTAATGAACGATCAACAGATTTCGTAGATACGAGTAAGTCAAATGCCTGAGACCCTGAGGGTGCTGGCCTAAATTCTATTTCTACAACCGCTAACGCTTATAAATACTCTGAAATGTTATATCTTGACATATCTTCGACAAGCGACATCAGATCATGTCCATTCATCTCTTATTTTTCTAAATCGTTCTTGAAACCTTGCTAGGTCTTCAGAGAAGCCAACTAGACGGCACCTGCCAGTAAACTACCTGCTCCAGTAGAGTTATAAGAACCTACTTGACCCAGAGCGAGTCAAACTAAAGACGGCGGTGACCTTAATGCCGGCATTGTGGCCCCGACAATAACGGCGTCAGAAATTAGCCGGCGTCAGTCACGCCGCGACTAATTTCTGACGTGTCGACGACCTAGGCGCTTACCAAAGGGGATTCAGTATTCACCAAATCAAAATGATCAAGATCGAATTCATCATCATCATCTTTTATCATCTTCGAAACAAAGTTTGCAGATCAACTTGTGAAAAGACCATCCTTCTTTAAGCGTATACCCTTACGCCATTTAAACATTTGCAACGGTGGGAACCTGGAATCTTTTCCGGCAATTTTTCCTTCCAAAGTCTGGTAGGTGGTTAAATGTAAAAATAATTCATGTCCACTATTTTACGCGGGGCACTGGCGTTCTTTCAACAACGATTAATATTCCCTACCTGGAGACCTATTTCCGGCAATTTTTCTCTTTAAAATCTGGTAAATTAAAAGAGAGAATTTTGTCCACCATTTTGGCCAGTTACAACGAGAAAATCAATATTCCTTTCCAAGATTAGATAAAAAGAGGTAGAGATACAGTTGGGCATGGGTCACCACTCACCTATAAATGAGAGAATCTCGCTGGAGCCGTGGTATTTTTCCGGGATAAATACTTAAGTTCGTATAAACTCACATTGTACTTATAATAATAATAATAATGGATAGGATAGTACGTTTACAGGATCATCGTTACATTAGCCATCCACGCTCCGTTGAAGCTGGAAGGATGGTGGAAACTGTGGTTCCGACGTGCTCACTGCTCTGAGCATTGCGTGAAGATAGGTGCACATCGCAGGATGAACACGCATCACGTGGTATTCGAATTTTGAACATGATGAACTCGCTTCTTGATGGAAAGCGATGATTGAACTTTCCAAAGTGGTTTGCGCTTGCCTAAATGCCTGAGTATTCATTCCTTGTTTTGAAGGTGCTTAAGTTGTAGGTGATGGGGAAGACAGTGCCTGGGAGGGTATTCCGGACTTCTGCAGACCGCTTTGAACGTGTCTTTGGTACGTCGATGTCTACGATGCCTTGCGGATCTATGGCAAAAAGGTGATGGTGGTACCAAATAAAAAAGTTTCTGAGCACACTCTCCGAAATATATTCTATAGATTACCTTCGAAAAAGCCTACAGGAGAATTCTAATTCTAGATCTTTTACATCGCCCTGTAGGTGTATTTCGCGGTTCTCACGGCTTTGTTCGGCGCGTCGCACGCTCTGTCCGAACAATTAGTGCGCGTGCGTTGTTCGCATGCGTTGACGCAACTGTACGCAATCTGCATCGCATCCATGACTCCATCTCGTTTTACGTTAACGACAAACATAATAGATACAAATATCAAGATACGCCCACCCGAACCTTTTACGTAAACCTTCTTCATACAAGAAAATGTTGCGCCATCTGTGGAAACTCCAGCGAAAAACTTTTTTTTTTAATCTATGTCTGTGGTCACCTTGCCTGCAATGCTGCACAGGTTGTAGAGGTAACCTTGTTCGGGAATCGGACGTACTTCCTGTTTTAATCGTATAAATTAATGGTTAAAAAAGTTAGTGGCATACCGATATAATTTAAATGTATTTTTACTTACAATTCAGAATTCATCAGTGATCGCTAAACATTTACTTCAATAAAATATGAGTAAATTAAAAACTTTTATGTTAAAAATACATTTTATTTTTAGTATAGATGAGTTTATATGAGGTCAGTACCTGTATATAGGTATTATGAAATTGCGGCACAGCTGATTCTTTTAGCTTTCGCAGTCCAGCTTTTGAGATAACAAAATCCTCGTCAATAAAATGAGCAGAGCATACTCTTGTGTTTTAGTGGGCTTAAATAAGCCTGATTTTCTTGTGCCCTGGCCCCTGATAATGCGACTCCAAATATCTTCACGTAGGCCCCTGATAATGCGACTCCAAATATCTTCACGTATGGGATCTCTTGGAAATCTGTAATAATACTTTCCGAATGATTTTACTTTTGACCACGAGCAAGTACTACACATATTGAATTCAGCTTGTTAGTAATTATGAAAAATAATACTTTATGTTTGACCAACTTCCAATGGCAGGATTCTTTTTTCAAATACAATGAAATGTTGCTTGCACATATAAAACTTAGTCGATTCACAGTAAAAAAATGCTTTGGATTTTTGTGCAGAACTCAAGCTTGACTATAAAAAACTATAAAATATTTTTGCATTTAAAATCGGTTCCATGTATCCTAATAGAGTTTGCCTGTATCTCTTAGTTATAAAGGCACCTAAAATACCAAGATTATTGGGTATTTCTGTCATTAAAATTAATAGCGCTTGTTTCACGACTAATTAACGTTATATTTTGTCTAATATTAAATCTTACTTCTCTTCGACTAATATCATCATTCCTATTTATAAAAATGGCGATGAAAACGCAATTAACAATTAGCGACCCATTGCTATACTTACCGCCCTATCAAAGATTCTGGAACGCTTGGTTTGTAATAGGCTTGTGCGCTATCTTGAACATTTTAATTTAATATCACCTCAACAATTTGGCTTTCGAAAAAATAAAAGCACATCGGATGCTGTTCTTGAACTCACTAATAATGTTATTGACCATCTTAATCATGGAGATAAAGTTATGACTATATTTTTGGACCTTGCCAAGGCGTTTGACACAGTACCAATCCCAACCCTCCTAATAAAGCTCGAAGAAATGGGTATTCGTGGAGTTCAGTTAAACTTCTTCCGCAACTACCTCACTGGTCGGACTCAAATGACTAAAATTTGCAATCAATTGAGTGATGAGCTATCAATTTCTTACGGTGTTCCACAAGGCAGCATTCTAGGCCCGACTCTTTTTCTAGTATTTATTAACGATCTCTGTAACCTTCTTATACCTAATGCCCAAATAGTATCATTTGCTGATGATACTGCCATAACATTTTATAGCAAATCATGGCCTGAGCTTCAAAAAACTGCCCAACGAGGATTAGATACTGTCTATGATTGGCTACTTTCACATTCTTTAACGCTGAACATCTCCAAAACCAAGCTTATAGCCTATTCGATCCGCTCAACTTCACAGCCTTTAACTCCATTAACGCTTAAAGTCCACACTTGTTACGATAAGTATAGTACAAACTGCCAGTGTCTCTCCATAGCTTCCACTGATAATATCAAATACCTCGGCATTGTCTTGGATAAGCATCTAAACTTTAAAGATCATGTTGATTTGCTTACTGCTAGGGTCCGCAAATTAATCTTTATTTTTAAAAACCTACGATATGTTGCAAATTCTCAGGTGATCCGTAAGGTGTATTTTGCCTTGTGCCAATCTATAATTCAATACTGCATCACATGTTGGGGTGGCACAGCAAAAACCACACTCAACCATCTTGAAGTCGCGCAACGGGCTGTCTTAAAGGTAGCTACTTTTCGGCCTATCCTTTTCCCCACCACACTATTATACACAGATTGTGGAGTCCTCAGTGTTAGGAAACTTTTTATCTTAAATTTAATTCTATATCAACATAAATTAACTCCATACCGAAACATTGAAAGTCGACGTAAAAACAAAATTTGTACAATGCGTGCACCTAAATTTGCCTTCACCAAACGATTTTGTTACTTCCTAGGCCCATACCTACATAATAAAATTAATCTTACATTACCCATATTCAATTTGTCATATACCCAGTGCAAACAAAAAGTTATATCATTTCTTATTGACAAAACTTACGACGAAATTGAGGAATTCTTTAAAACTCAAAATTAATTTAACCTACTTTCCGTTCAACTAGCTTACAAACACACACACACACTCACACATACACACACACACACACACACACACACGCATACCCACACACGCTAACATACACATGGACACACACTCATACAAATCTTGCATAGTCTTAAGATAGTAATTTTACTTCTGTTATATCTACTCAATTTGCTCTTGTACCTATTCCTAATATGTATAATTATGTTACCTTGTAGGATACGAGGGAGAGGGCTAGTTGTCCTTAACACAGATCGTAACAAATCTAGCAAGGACAACTACCGTTGAACTCTAATTATACCGATTATGTCATCATGTCATGTCATGTCATATCATATAAGAAATTATTATAATATATAGTGGTATAAAGGTACTGTAACGAATTATGAGAAATAAAAAAAAAAAAATATTATTATATTATAATATTGTTTTGAAGAAAAACGTGGAACATTGAAAAAGTCTAACAGCGAGCAACAGCTGATTGTTAATAAAAAGCACTCCTATAAAAAATAATCATGCAGATATATTTAGTATACTTATTAAAATTAATCTAAGTTCCTGAGACAAAAATAAAACAAATAAAAATGACGTCTTTACAAAGTCACTTCGGAAATGGCAGTTCGGTACTAAATATTGAATATAAAAATAACTTTCTTTAAAATAACTATTTATATTATTTATGTGCAAGAACAATTTAGTTTAGTTATTATGTGGTTATAACTATTGCATTGCCATTTACAATTGGTAAGTACATAATAATTTAATTCCAAGAAACTAATGTAATATTACTAGATGTTACTTACCGATGATAAGTTATCCCATGCTCCTTTTTAAATTTAAAACTGCAATTTTTGCAGCCTTTTACAATGTAATTAGGCATTTTGATGTTTTTTAGTTAAAAATTTCCCACTAAGTTATATTCCATTTTCCCGCTACCTAATAAGAATCTCTAATATGGCGGAAACCGTCTCTATGGAAACGTGCTGTTAGCGTCATTATCTGTGGCGGGGACCGCGGTCTACTGACTACTGACGCCAGGGGAGGTGAAAATAGTCATTCTTGCTCCCTTAAACTGGCGACATTTTTTCGTGCGGTCCGCCAGGTCTATAGTATAGGTGTCTTTGACAAACATATAAGATCTTATCCGATGAGTTGTCAACCAAGAGTTACTTCGTTTGAAGTAAGTTAGATCTTTTGGATTAGAATAACTGAGAATGGTGGCGCTCGAGTGCAGAGAAGGCTTATGTCCAAAATTGGATGCAAGATGGCTAAGGTTGATGATCAATTTGTAACAATATCCAATCAATTCCTGCTAAGACGAATACGATAGTTTCGATATTTCGCTCGTAGTTGATTGATGTTAAGAAACGATGCAGCCCAAAACGCAGGCATCGTACTAACTTGGCGGGGTTGGTAACCTCGAGTCGCTACACGGCATCGCACCGGAACACTAAATCGCTTAGTTGTGCGTCTTTACCAATAATTAGGTACCCAGTGCAGTCGAAGCCTCCCACCGGCTCCCCCTAGCTATATGACTCATGTATGCGATTTCAACAATTCTAAAATTGATTTTGCATCGCTTCCGAACAAAGTTCAAAAAAGTTTTGGAATTATCACTTAGGCAATTAAAATGAACTGTTTTAAGGCTAGGCTTTCAAGAAAAACCATTGATCATTCAGGCTTGCTTTAAAACTTGCTTTATTATCAGTTAAAACGCAATGTAGAAATCTTACAAGTTTGTCGTAAAATCTTCAGGAAATTGGATACATCACGTTACAAGTACAAACAGACATGGCTTTCCGTGAAGATTAGGAGTTATACAGCGAGTCGGGTCCATCTGAATCGCGATTAAGTTGGTCCCATGGCCGTGGTCACTAAATAACGGTGCAGGCTTATCTGTTACAAGCGCGGCCGACAAACTAAGGTATTAGAGTTGTAACGGGGCGGATGCACCGCGTTTCCTCGGACGAATTCGATTGGTAAATCTTCTGCAGCGGTGATAGGAATCGTCAGAGGCTCGCACGGCTTGTGGTATTAACATCTTCCGGTGGGGGTTGAAAATAGCTTCAGTAGATATTGAAGGTAATGAAATAATCGTCCTAAAAAGTACCTACTCTACTTTTAACTTTATGTTTTTCTTCCACTCTTCTGACACGAATTTTCAACCGCTATGGCTCTTCAAGCCTCCGCCAGAAGTAAAATCTGGATGCCTTCAAGAAAAGACTGAATTGGCATTTTCTAATTTCTAGACAAACGCACTCCAACCTAGGCCGTAGGTAGTCATATGTTGATTCGATTCGTTCAAATTGAACCAAGTTCAAAACTTAACAGAGTAACATTGTATTCGATCGCTAAATTTATCACGTGAATTCCACGCAGCAGCTCATGCCAAGAATCGAACCTCGGACTTCCCGCTCAAATCTGAGCGTACGCCAAGTGGCCCAAGACTTCCTTGATAGTGCGAAAAGTCTGAATAGTGAATACTAACTTTTTTCTACCTGAATCAAAACAAAACACAGTGAGTTAACAATCTAAGAGATGATTGCTACCGCTGGGCGGTGCTCCAGGGCTGGTGGTGGGTCTGGGCGATTATACTTAATCTGCGGGCGCCGCTGTCGGAAATGGGACAACATTCCGGCGTATTACGCACCGCAGCAGCAACGGGCGATACATTGTCGACACCGCTCTATAGTGCGAGAGACCAACGCGCGCCTATCAATACCTACCTTAAGAATTTGTAGGTCTACACTGTCTACAGTTATTTCACAAGTTTACAAGTCAAAATCCCAAAAAGACTAAAAAATGGGCGTAGCAATTTTAATATTGTGATTTGTGTCACGAGTAGTTTTATGGAAGCTCTCAAAAATGCATGTGACTACCTACTGGTTCATAGGTTTTTTCTATTCATCCTGAAAGCGAAAGGAGGCACTGGGGTTGATATACTCGTACGAGTAGGTCCACAAAGATGCGCCCCCCTTGGTCGCAATCGCTTATGTTCGCTTATGCGACGATACAAATTTTTATACGCGGTCTCTTTGTAGTCAGCTAGAGGAATAAAAAAGTTAGCTTTTGTTCTTCATCTCAAGCCAGGGTGAGCTACAATTGTGTTTTTGCGCGTGTTCCCGTGTTTCTGCATTGCTGGACGTGATATTATGGCTTTTTAATTGCCTCCGATATAACAGCTCTAACAATGTAGCTCTTCGACTATTTCGTTTGGCAAAAAATGTTTAATGCAATTATCTACGTTGGTGGGAGTTTGTGAAAAAAGTTGGTGAATAGGGTATTTGACTCCAATTTTTTTATTACTTTATTATAAAGTAGAATTAAAATAATGACGTGCACTGAAAGAACTAATTAAATCGATCAAATAACAAAAAAGTTATAAGCATTTAAAGATTTGTGATTAGACAGAGATAGCAACATGAAATTGTGACGTCACACCTTACCAATGCCATAGTAGCTTCGTGCGGCTTCATACAAATTTTCGTTTTGCGAGAAAGGGATAGAAGATCCCCCCACTCCAAAGTTTATACGCCTGTAACTTTGTAAATCTTCGTTGGATTTTAATATTTCTTTCACTGCGCGTTATTATTTTTATCCTAATTTATATTAAAGTAATATTTTTTATCAAATTCAAAAGTAGTGTAAGACCCAATTTATTTATTGTACTTGCGAACAAGGCAAAAAAGTTTCTAATGGACTTTTCGTTTTTATTGCTTCATAGGTTCAGCAAAAGAACGCGAATTACGAGTTGAATTTTCATTCCATTTCATTTCATACGGTTTTAGAACATTACGGAATGACGGACTACTGTTACGGGCTAAACGGTTATTTAAGCCATTTTTAGTGACCTGGGACCGTACCACCACCTCTTATAGCAGTATTATTGTAATATTGTTTTGACATTTTCATACAGTGTCAGTATGAACATTTTAAAACAATATTACAATAATACTTTTTTTTACGCTATACAATTTAATACTTGACTGCGATATCACCTGATGGTAAGTGATAATGCAGCCGAAGATCTTAACGTACTAACTTGGAAGGGGTAAGTTATGTCACCCCAACGGTTTCTACACAGCATCGTACCGGAACGCTTGGCGATACCAGACCTGAGCCAATTTAGAAATTATAAAATTCCAAAGTGGCCCGTGGCGGGAATCGAACCCGCGACCTCGCACTCGAATCCGAGCGCGCGTCCCCTGCGCCACGGAGGTCGTCAAAACTGCTATAAGAGATGGTGGTACGGCCCCTGGAGGTTAAAAACTATAAAGATTACTTTCAAAAACATTTATTTCATTTGTCGCGGTAAGTTCCAAAAACGCTCAGATTTTTTTTTGATAACTGGCTTACTTTTTCAGTAATTATAGGAAACACGTCGATTTTCTCTCATACTCTCCCGCAATGCTGCCTGTTGCCAGTAACGTATTCGCAGGCCAGGTTCATTTACTAATTTCAGCCGGCCGGCGCGCGCCGTCTACTTTGCTCGCGTAGGCTACTCATCGTACGGTCTATTTGACGCGCTGCGTGCGCCCGGTTGCGAGGCAACCTTAGTTCGTCGAATGAGATGAAGTTACGCGATATAAATAGACCACAACTTTGCGTTTGTTGCGTGTTGTTTGCGGAGGCGGGGCCAGGCGCTATTGCGAACTGAATTGCACTTTTTGTGTCAGCGCTAGAGTCGGTATTTCTTTAAATCATCCTGCAGATTGAGCCTTCTGTGCAGTTAGGTATTATTATGTATTCCATCGTATTCGTAAGACCGTGGAGAACTAAAGTAAAATCCGTGTAGGCCTTAATGTATTGTTTAAATAAGCATATTACATTACACAAATAGAAATCATACGTAGGCATAATACGTTGACAAAGACGCGGCAAACGAATCGTAATGCGTGGACCTTACAAACACACAAACCAATATAAACAGAGAACCTGTTTAATTATCGCGCCCACTTACTTTCACCGGCGAAAGGTCGTGACGGTATTATATTCAGTTACGCAACCTGCCGGTGTCGCCTCACCCGCAAATAGTGACCTCCGATAATAGATAAAAATAGTCAAGATAGGCCCATCCGAACATAAACGTTCTTCATACAAGAAAATGTAGCGCCGTCTGTCGAAACTCCTGCGAAATACATGTTTATTTTTTTATATTTTTTTATCTATGTGTCTGTGGTCACCTTGCCTGCAATATTAATATTAATTAAACAACAAGAAATAGGTCATATTTACCTATCTACCTATCTACCTATACTGACTACTGACGGGGGCGGGTGCAAAATAGTAGATAATTCTTGCTCCCATAAACTGGCGACATTTTTTCGCGCTGTCTTTAGTATACAAGTCTGTGCCTCCGATACTACCGAGATAACGGCCCAAATTTCTTTTCAATGGACGTTTTGTTATGTAGTCGTATATGTACTTCAACTTTTGTGCGTGATATTTTATGTAATACAATACTTCTGGAGAGAGTGCTGTTTTGAGTATCGAAGTAGGTATCAAATGTGAGAGAAGATCCGTAGAATAATCAGAGTGTAAATTATGCGCCGTAAAAAGGCCTATAACTCTGGACGTGGCAGACCGCGCGGAAAAGTGTCGCCAGTTTACGGTTTACCGGTGCCAAAGATGTTCGTTTTGACACCAACAGCTTCATTAGTAAGCCGACAGCAGTATTGTCTATGGACCGCGGTCCCCGCCACAGATCACTGCCTTGTCAAAAGTCTACACGCATGTTTTGTTAGTATGCGAAATTTTTTTTGTATGAGAAAGGTTTTTCGTAAAAAAAAGGCGTGTGGCACTCGGAGACTGCCGCGGTAAAGCTATTGTATAGAATTTAAAGTTATTTTTAGTTTTGCCATCAATCGAAAAGTAGAACTTTTGGTACCAGGCTAACTACACACTTTTTTAACAGAACTTTTTAAGACTTTTTGAAATATCACGCCGTGATATTTCAAAAAGTCTTAAAAAGTTCTGTTAAAAAAGTGTGTAGTTAGCCTGTGTGTCATTGAAAAATTCTGCTATTTTTCGATAGATGGCAAACTAAAAACTAAAAAGTTGTGGAGTTGTGCTCCTTGCTTTCATGCTAGCCAAGTACCAAAAGCTACTTTAGGAGTGCCAGGCTATTTTCGTTACGAAATTTCTGCATTCGGTCTGCACCGTCAAAGCCCGCGATAGTAGCTATGCAATAGCTTAAAAATCTGATGACCATATCCTCAGGTTCCTGGAATATTCTAAAACCGCTTTTCTCTACATAACTCTACTATCGATGGGCTGCCCTTAGTATCTAATACCCAAGTGAGTAGTTCTGTTGAGTGTTGTCATACGCCTACGCAACACCACACGCCACTCTACGCCATTAGCAGATTGTTATCAATTAGCTGGGCGGCGCCCTCGACAAATTGCCGGAAAATTGCTTTTTCGCCTAAAGAAAAAAAAGCTTTTGCGATTTTTACTTTTTGCCTTCGTTAAATGTGGAGGTAGAAGACAACTAACACTCAATTAGGGTCTGGATATAACCGTACCTAAAATGGAATCTAACTCTATGGTTGGGAGTTGTGATCTCCCACCTAAGCACGTCATTGTATTAGCGATATTGTCAAATATCTTCCTAATTGGCATCGTTATTCAAACGAATATTTTATCATCTATAAATTAAAGTGTCCAAAACCTAGTATACCCATGAGACTCTGTTGTCATACACCCACGCGACGCCACACGATAAACAGATCGCTATCAGTTAATCAGCGCTCGCGAGTCGCGACAGATTGTAGAAGAATTACTTTATTGGCTAGAGAGAGAAGACCTCTTGCTTCTCCTCTTTCGATTCCTAGTAACACCTTTCTTAGTTAAAGGTAAATATTATGAAGGCCACACTACGAATTCTAAAATTACCTATGCTTGAAATCGAACTGTAAGGTTCGAATCTTCGACTTATGTAAGTAATTGTGCCCTGGATGTTGTCAGCCTTAATCAGCCTATGTAGGTCCACTGCTGGACATAAGCCTTTCCGAGAGCGCGCCACCACACACGGTCCACCGCCAATCCACCCACTACCAGCGACCTTGTTCAGGTCGTCGGTCCAGCGGGCAGGAGGTTCCTACCCTGCGCTTACCGGTACGCGGTCTCCACACCAGAACACGTGTCATGCCCCAACGGTTACTTTGGTTCTCCTACGGATTTCCTCGTTGCGGGTTTTATCCCTTAGAGAAACACCCAGCATAGCCCTCTGCATAGTCTCCATAGCACGCTGAGCGACTTTGAACTTGTGGAAAAGGCCCACGCATGGCCCCCGTGAGTGTTTACGTTTCTGCTCCGTATGTCATAACCGGTAAGACGCAGGCGTTGAAGACTTTTGTCTTTACGCATTGGGGTATCGGCGAGTTAAAGACTTCACTTGACTTCCGTTGATAGCATAATATGTCCCTTATTGGCAGCGATATTTAATAGTTTCCAAATTCTCATGGTGTCCATTACGTTGGTTATAGATATGTGGTCCCATAGAGCTCTGTCGTCACACGCCCACGCGCCGCCTCAAGCCACTCCTCGCGATAGGAAGATCGTTATCAGATAGCCGGTCGTTTGCCGCTCGCGACAGATTGCCGGAAGAATTGCTTTATCGGGTAAAGAGGGAAGACCTCGTGCGGTTCGTTGCTTATTTACATTCCATTTATAGTATCTTTTATCTAAGAAAAGATTGGTAAAAGTACGATAGGTACCAATACATTTCGAAATGTACTTTTTTCCGTTGCATCGTAAATTGAGATATAGAATCTTCGGTTACAATGCTTGCATTTGGAAAAATATTGAAACACAAATAGTGGAATATATAAAGGATGGATTAAAGACCCATCAATGCTAATTATTTTCTAAGTGTCGAAACAATGCTAGAAAATCTAGATTATTTCCCACGGCAGTCAACAACCGCGGCACTTAACATCTTTTTGTTCATGACGACACTTGTATTCCGACTATTCAATCACGTTTTTGTAAGCATTACCCACCTACCTCGTAAACACTAAGAAATGTTTCGCAGTTTTTAATTCATTTATTTATACAAAACGTTCACGATATCACAGGTACAATTTACTTAATTCAATACGCTAGCTACACTCTAAAAAATAAAAGCCAACTAAGACTGATTTTCTCTTAGTTGACGATAAATTAATAATTACAATTATGATAATAAACTTAACAACCAAAGCTGATTAGTTATATCAGCAAATTCATTATTGATTAAGCTAACAATGTAGGTATGTCTATTGACCCTAACAAATAAATACGTTGTTTCTATTATTATTTACTTCTTTGTATGATACGATCATTTTTTATTATTTAGCTTAAACATGTACGTAAATTGAATCAATGTAGAATATACTCATTCACATAACTAATATAAATAATTGTTTCGATTGATTTTCATTATCAAACTAATCAATTTTTCTTATTTAAATCAACTATAAATTAAAATCTTCAAGACAACAAAGTTATAATGGTATTTTTTATTACTTGACATTGTTGGATTATTAATTAAAAATGTTAAATTCAACTAAGACGCTCATATTTAAAACGACTATTAATATTAGTCGATTGGACAATAAAGTCACGTAGTCCCTAGACCCGCGCGGGAGTGTAAGGGGGTACAGAAGCGGGGTCCGGGGAGCGGCGACGCAGGACTCTATAGTTTTTTAATGTTTCCTTCAAAATCAAAATCAGTTACAATCATGTTACAATTCTAACGGTGTCAGTGTAACTCGTCGCAGCCGTACTCGAACTTCAGCGCGTTTTTTTTCATCTTGGTACTATTATTATACGTTTTATCTACTCGTATGGTGGATGGAGGATGGAGGATGTAAAGGAACTTCTCAAGACCTGGGAATTGGAGGAGCTCATACTAGTATTCAATCGTAAGTATCTCGATCGGTTATTTTGTTTGAAGTGAAGACGTTATACTAAAAAAATTTAATTAGGTATTTTTTACTTTCTGTTTAAAATCGACGATGCCTTACTGTGTAAAAAATAGTCTCGTTTATTTATAATATAAAACTATGCTCGCGTCCCGACTCGATCTCTAAGGCCTCTTTTTATAAATCTTTTTGGTATTTTGGTAAACGACTGTAGTACAAACTCAGTGTTTAAATTTTCTGAGAATGCAAGAAGGGAAAACAAAATTTGCTTTACCTATCACTCATCCGCGAAATTTGGAAAAAGTATTTTGAATATGGCACCTAGAATCTACAATAAGTTACCAGGAGAACTGGCAGACAGATCTCTTAATATAAATATATTGAAGCATAAACTTATGGAATTTCTTATTAAAAAATGCTACTATTCCATAAATGAGTACCTTGATGATAAGTTTGATACTTATTAATTATTATCCCACTAAATTGTAATTTCTTTGAGACTTGTTTAGACTTGGCTTTGTTGACTGTAGGTACTAATTTAAATTGTATTCATGAATCTACTTAGATCATCAATTATATTGTTGTAAGGTTCTTAATTTATTGACTGTAATTTAATTGAAATTGTATGCTTATATCTTAATACTAATTTATTTAAGGATTCAAATATTTCTTTTTAAATTGACTTAAATTTGCATGTCAGCAATGACGAAACATGTTTGGTCTACATTCGGTTTGTCATCATATTTGTACAATGTTTCTTGCAAATAAAAAATTGATTGATTGATTGATTGATTGATTGATCAGTATAGCCCAATGATATTACACATATATATATATATATATATATATACTAGCTGACCTGGCAAACGTCGTTTTGCCCTTAAGGATATAAAAAAAAATAGATAAATTGAGATTTAAGCTATCCTATCTTTTAAGTTAGAGCAAACTGCACCCTGTGTACGAATTTTATTAAAATCGGTTAAGTGGTTTATGAGTCCATTGAGGACAAACATTGTGACACGAGATTTATATATATTAAGATAAATCTGTGGTATAGCCCAGTAGTAGATACATAGGTACACGTGAGGTACACTACATATTTAAATGGCAAAAAATGTTATTTTCAGAACAACAAATTACGATACAAGCGCTATCAGCTTTGAATAGTGACGACATCAAAGAGATTATCCCTCTTGCGGGTCCAAGGTCGCTTTTCATGCGATGCTGGAGGGCCTGGAAAGCAGAGTTTTCATCTAAATATATTCCAAACATTAGAGTTTGACAACCATTTCTGTTGTTAAGAAGTTAAAGAGTCAAATACAGCACAGAAGGTTGTCAAGTTCAACAATTCATTAGTATCTCCGATACCATGTGTTTAATATTTTAAGAAATGGTAAAAAATGTGTAACGTTGCGCTGTACTATTTAATAATAAATTAATAAATAACTTGTTGCAATTTATTTTGTTTTATTTTATCTCAAATATATCACTTACACATAATAGTTAATTTCAATAATTAATGAGACTAATTTAAATTTAATTATGATATAAATTTAATATTTATAGATACTTACATAATTAAGTAATATTTAAGATTTAGTTAAATCTACAGTAAATAAGATATCTAATTCACTTTGATTAACTGAGGGTCATATTAATAAATCAATCTTAACACAGAGAGCGCTTTTGAGATCACACTTTAAAGAATTTAAAGTGTGAACTCAAAAGTGCTCTGTGGGTTGAGTGTGATTTATGTGACAAATGCCTGTTTGCACTAACATTTTAAGTGACACCTAAGTCCTTAGGTGACAGTTGTTGTATATGAAAACTGTCACCTAAGGGCTTAGATGTCACTTAAAAAGTTAGTGCAAACGGGCAAAAGTGTCTTAGTGCATATGAACAAGTCTGAGTAGTTGTCATAATAATGTTACCTAATAGAATTGAACAAGTTTCATAGTCGTTTCAAAATATTTATGAGGCTCAAATTAAACAAGATCTTAGTTAGTTCGACTAAGATGAATAAGTCATTTTAGTTGTTTTAATAGTAATATTGAACAAGGTCTTAGTTAATTTTACTAAGATTAATAACTCATTTTAGTCATTATCATTTTAATATTGACCAAGGTATTAGGTGATTTTTACTAAGATAAATTAATAATTTTAGTCATTTACATATTACTATTGACCAAGGTCTTAGTTGATTGTAATAAGATAAATTAGTGATTTTAGACATTTTCATATTAATATTGACCAAGGTCTTAGTTAAATATATTAGAAGACATAGTTAGTATAGTAATTTAACGTGTTAATATTGAATAAGGTCTTAATTGCCTTAGTCATGTAACAATAATAGGAGCAATACAGTTGCTTAGTCTATTGAATTATGATAAACAATCAAAATCATCTTGATTGATGTACCTGTGTTCTTGTTAGGCTCGTATGGAATCAAGATGTTTGATCACAATAATCACTACCTTGTTAGGAATAACTAATTTTTTTTTAGAGTGTACGTCCAGATAGGCGGGCCTCACATAATCTCTGAGAACATTTATAAACCGGCCAAGTGCGAGTCGGACTCGCGCACCGAGGGTTCCATACTATAAAATAAGTAAAACATTAAAAGAATCACCTTTGTTCATGATTTTACGAGTATAATTTACATATAGGTACTTTTGTTGGCAAACCGCAAACCTAACTTTGTTTTCGGCGGATTATTGTTATTATCAAAAAAAGTATAATAGTTAGAGAGTTGATTTTATTTTTCCTGTAAAATAGACGTTAACTTCTATTGATCATAATTATTTCAGAATTTTCGATTGGTAAACTTCGGAGATAAGGGGGGGGGAACGGTATTTTTTTCGACAGTTTGCCCAATAAATCAAAAACTATCAGGCATAAAAATAAATAAAAATCGGTTTTAGAATACACAAGTAACGCCCTTTCATATGATACCCCAATCAATATTGTTACCTCATTTTGAAATTTTGACAACCCGGTTTTCCCCCCTTTTTAAATGAAAATAAAAAAGATTTTCAATTTGCTATGATTGCAATGCCGGCGCGCCGCAATTACCTACAGCCATTTCAAATTTCAGGTCGATAGCTTTGATAGTTACTGAAATAATCGAGTGTGACAGACGGACGGACGGACGGACGGAGAAAGTCTCACCATAAGGGTTCCATTTTTACCAAATTGGTATGGAACCCTAAAAAATCGAAGAAGAACATATACAAATTGGCCGATATAGGCTAACGGATTAGAAAACACAAGTGGCTAGCAACATACCATGCTAGTTTTTAACTTGTGCAATAAGAAAACAAAAATAAGACTTTTGCCTCCGTTTTCTTAGTTAATAAGAATAACCCAGAGACCCCAGAGAGGGTTACTAACTAACAAACTCAACGATCCAAAATCAGCCCACAGAACACGACTGCCCCGACTGCCATCTTTTCCTAGTTCCTGGTGCCGTGGTACCTGCCACTTGTACCTATCTGCTAATCCATTGGACCATGTTAGACACTTTGACTATGCTCTTCTCCGATTTTATAAAATATTGTCAGAGATATTATGTGTAGGATGTCCTCCTCTCTGCTGGATTGACGAGTCGTTGTGACTATTATGGTGGTGTTCCTTTGGAATCTTTTCGTTTTTTTTTACACCTTACAAGTTAGTACTTCACTGATATTACACCTGATGGTTACAATGCAGCCAAAGATGTTACCGTACTAACTTGAAAGTTGGCTGGGTAATAACGGTTGTTATACAGTATTGCATCAGAACGTAACATTGCTTTGCTGGTGGGGAGGCAGTGGTAACAAGGCCTAAGAATTCCACCAGAACCCACGACTAAGGCGATTTAGAAGTTTTAAGTGAATCTGGGACCCCACGCTCCAATAGTGCGTCAATGCCAATATAGTGTGTCAATAAATGCATCAGATAGTTCGTGAAAATAATGTCCAGCTGGGATGATGAGGACATTCGTGTCATGTCAAATATTCCTGTTTCCTTAAATTCGCTATGCTCATGGTAGAAGTCGGTGTCCAAACGAGTGAGGATCGATCCTAACAATTAATTCGATCAACTTTTCTCTATTTAGTTAATTCCATTACCATTGAGCTATAATAAAGGCTTTAAGAGTCAACTGACCCACGGTGTCTCCCATACAAACGTAATACCAAAATCATTTGTAATTCGTGGAATTTTTGATCATGTTGTGGTGTTATTCGGATTCACATAGTAATAATCTATGCTCCTAGCCATATTTGGTTCCGAAATACTTTTGTTAAACGAAAATGTAAACGAATTTACTTTTGCTTATTTTTATGTCAAAAAGGACATGTTTTCTACTTATTTGTTTTGTAATAAAAACAACACTATCTCACGTCGCATTAGTTCAGGAGCACAGCTTTTATTGTCCAGCTAAAGAAAAACACCAGTTAATAAAGAAAGTTACAAGTTTTCATTCATAATTTTTGGTATTACGGAACTCGACCAAAGTTATAAAAATTTTGATCAAAATTGATTATTATTTCGTTTTAAAGAAGTATTTCCGAACCAAATATGGCCAGGAGCATAGATTATTACTATATGAATCCGAATAACACCACAACATGATCCAAATATGCACGAATTACTAATGATTTGTTATTTTGTATGAATGGAGACATTGTAGTTCACAGGCCCCTTTAAAGTGGTCCAGCAATGGATGCAGATCAGTTAATTGTCAACGAGTCAGCGCAGAACGTACGCGCGGGAGGCATGCGCAGTATGTAGTGAACAGCTTCATGTACAGTTAGCTACTGAGCTAACTCAGTCGGTAGAACATTAATTAGGTCTATCCTGCTCTTCCCCATTCCGAGTCACTGCAGTGGCGTAAAATTACAACACTGTTGAACTCTAAATTGAAGTTAAAAGAGACAAAGTACTTGTTAAAACTTATCGCGGCGTTACAAACTCGACGACGTTTTTAAAAAATCTTTACAAGGTCCTACAAAAACTTATGACACGTAAGGTATTTGATCGGTAAAATTGTGATAGTAACTGTTTGTCGAGTCAATATGGATGATGTTTCGGTGCTTTCCATAAGTGGCGGTAGAGTCTGACACACAATTAGAACGTTACTGTAAGTTGCTGTAAGTCAGCCCTATTTGAAAGAGTTTGTCTTTTTTAATTTGTAAGTAAAGGAAATGATTTTGGAATACTTATTTATTATTCTTTTAGTATTTTTAAAGGACAATGATCATGGATGTATGGATTCCCGTATCAAGCTGAATCAAACCCAAACTTTATTTTTATAGTGTACGGTCTCCACATTTGCTCCTACAATTATTATTTTTTAATTAGGTTATATCCGGATTCTAAAGTTATAGGCAAACAAACAAAGTTGTACTTCTTATAAAATCAGTATATGAAATGAAATGTGCATTGAAAAGAAATTAATTTTTTGTATGAAAAGTTTAATTCCGGATATGAAAAACAAATTCTTAGTGCCAATGGTTCTTAAAAAAGCGTATTTTATTTTCCTAGACTATTTTGGTTTTTGTTCATTAGAAAACTTGATACCACCTTTGGTCATTCTTTTTTATTATAGGTATTTTAGATTTCTTATATATATGGTGGTTTGAGGTGTCATAAATAGTTCAAATGTAAGTTACCTTGACATTTCGATTTAGTTTTGCTACAATTCACAGTCTAACCCATAAACCAACCCAACGTTCTATTCAACCAACATTGCCTTTGTAAGGTTGACCGTAAATATTTACCAAATACCACACCCATTATCGTATTCTTTGTTCTACCGAGCAGTCAAGGTTGTATACGAAATCTATACTATCTATACTAATATTATAAAGAGGTAGCGTAACGATGTTTGTGAGTTTGTGACGTTGTAAGGGGTAATCTCTGGATCTACTAAACCGATTTTCAAAATTCTTTCACCAATAGAAAGCTACGTTATTGTGGAGTGTCATAGACCATAATAATTTCCAAAATTAATTACGCATCTTTACTTAAGGAGCACACCACGGCTGTGCCCGCGAAATTCAAATTTTTCGTGGTTTTTCGCGATTTTTAAGCTAATAAGATATAATAGGCTTATGGCCGTCAAATTGCGATAATCCCAATATCTTCTTCACGTGTTTATATAAAAATCTCTTCTCGAAAGTGTCGAGTTAAAGAAATTAGTCCGAGATTTGCGAGTTACTCACATAAAACTCGATACTCGGACTAATATCCTAGGATACACATTTTTATGCAAATATTTTGATATAATCATGTAAAGATGATACTGCCATTCTCGCAAATTGATTGCCATAAGCCTATCATGTCTAATTAGCGTACAAATTGCAAAAAACAACGAAAATTTTGAATTTCGCGGGCAGACCCGTTGATTTCACGTTAAACTTGAATATTGTAAAACGAGTCGTAAAAAAATTGCTTTCATCGCGTGCGCTGCGGAAACTTTTGAGAATAGAACACAACAATGTTCTACAATATTAAAGAACGTATCAAAATCTGTAAAAAAGTCCATGGTAGCAAATGCCTATCTTCTACGGGTAACTCACAAAAACTGATTTTACTGTTAAAATTGTTGATTAGGTACAAATACTTCTACGGGACAAATATATTTCTAACGCGGAACGGAGTCCGAGGGCACTGCTAGTGTGAGATAAACACAGTCGGGTATAAGGTATAAGATATCAAAATATTTGGGATGAATGCCTTGCAGTCAATCACCATTGTGCAAAGCTAAATTGAAGCCAGCGGTAAACTTACACGCTACAGCCCAAGGTAAGGGGCCATTTTGTATCGTGAGAGTTCTCAATTAAGTTTTGGTACAAGATGTAAGCAGTTTTTTCACACACGATTGTATGTAGGACGATATTGCGTTTAGCCCTTAATTGAGTGGACGATTGTTAGTTTAATCGTATACTACTACAAGTTACTTAATAACGATCTCACCTGATGGGAAGTGGTGACACAGCCGACGTTATCCAACTTGGAAAGGGTAAGTGAACCGTTAGGGGTGCTAACGGTTTTTACACATCATCGCGCCGCAACGCTTAATCACTTGTATATAAATTTTAAAGAAAGAAACAAAAAAACGTTTTTTCAGTGGAAAAAGCTCAACACACACACGCACAACACACACACATAACAGACACACACACACACGATATAATCAAACAATGAGTTATGCGCTTGTGCCAAGAACCCTAAAACGGCCCCGGCTTAGCATGATGCTTCTGCTCTACTAAGTGGTACATAAGTGGTACACGCAGCGCTGATTTTCAGTCGTAGCTGCACCTCGGGTTAGGCGGTTTAATATTTGAAGAACAGTACGTAACGAATGTAATGGTTTTTAGAAGAACTGAATGCAAAAGTATGTGAAAGAAGAATTCATCTGTGATCTGTGAACTTGCGAAATGTGAGTCTAGAATTCTGTTGTGTATGTGTATTAGTATCAGTGCAGCAATTAGGCTTAGTTAAGGATAAGAGTGTGTGACTGAAAAATGATGACCATTGACCACAACCGCTCTTATAAGAGCGCAACGAAATAGATAATGTAAGCATAAGAACTGCTATGGAACTTCCGTTAAGTCCTAGAAACGAATCAATGGCAGTTAAGGCGAAATCAACGACTCTGCCCGCGAAATTCAAAATTTTCATGGTTTTTTGCTATTTGTTCGCTAATTACACATCAGAGGCTTATGGCAGTCAATTTGCGAGAATGGCAGTATCATCTTTACATGAATATATCAAAATCTTTTCATAAAAATATGTATCCTAGGAAATTAGTCCGAGTATCGAGTTTTATGTGAGTGACTCGCAAATCTCGGACTAATTTCTTTAACTCGACACTTTCGAGCAGAGATTTTTATATAAACACGTGAAGAAGATATTGGGATTATTGCAATTTGACTGCCATAAGCCTTTTATGTCTTATTAGCTTAAAAATCGCGAAAATCCACAAAAAATTGAATTTCGCGGGCACATCTGTGGTGTGCTCCTTAAAAATAAAATAACGATATTCTTCAGCTCAAACTTCAAAGATAAATTGATGGGTATTTAACTAGATCCTAGCCTAACATACAGCTTTCGCGCATTGCACGTAGTCGTGGCGCGGCGCTACGCATTACGCAATGCGCTCGCGCAGCGCACGCGAGCCATTCGCCTCACGCGCCGCGCTCGAGCGAACCCGTTGAAATCTTTTATTGCCCGCATCCAAACCGTTGTGTTGTTATAATATGAATCGATACCATTTAGTACTCTGCCGATTGAAAGGAGGGGCCTGTGAACTACGATGTCTCCGTTAATGCAAAATACCAAATCATTTGTAATTCGTGAATATTTCGATCATGTTGTCGTGTTATTCGGATTCATATAGTAATAATCTATGCTCCTGGCCATATTTGGTACGGAAATATTTCTTTAAAATAAAATAATAATCAATTTTGATTAAAATTTTTATAACTTTGGTCGAGTTCCGTAATACCAAAAATTATGAATGAAAACTTGAAACTTTCTTTATTAACTGGTGTTTTTCTTTAGCTGGACAATAAAAACTGTGCTCCTGAACTAATGCGACGTGAGATAGTGTTGTTTTTATTACAAAACAAATAAGCAGAAAACATGTCCTCTTTGACATAAAAATAAGCAAAACTAAATTCGTTTACAATTTCGTTTAACAACAGTATTTCTGAACCAGATATATCTCGATCGAAATAAAAACGAATTACAAATGATTTTGGTATTACGTTTGTATGGGAGACATGGTAGTTCACAGGACTCCTGTTCATGCGTAAATTTACGATTTCCGACGGCACATAAAACAGTAATGTATTCAAATACTGATTTGATGATTGACATCATATTACTTATATGGAATTTCATAATCTAGTTTTTGTCTTGAAAATATTTGATAATATGTGTATAATTTTCTCAATATCTGGGTGACCGAGCTTCGCTCGGTGGCAAATAGATGGCACCAGTAGTCATATTTTTATTTAATTTTTGGATTTTTAAAATGAATCCTAGCTAGATCGATTTATCGCCCCCAAAACCCCCTATATACTAAATTTCATGAAAATCGGATGAGCCGTTTCCGAGATCCAGATTATATAGAAATATATATATATACAAGAATTGCTCGTTTAAAGGTATAAGATTAGAACAGTTCTGGTACAGGCTGTTTGCTAAAATAGCGGTCGACGCTCTACGCAGATGCAAGATATTAGCCAAGTTTCATATCCCAAACTTATAAAATGTCAAAATTTATAAGTTTGGGTTTAAAAAAAATTAGAAAATTTATAACATTTATTAGAGATTAAGTGTCTTAAAAAAATACGATTCTGAAATAAAAAAGGTTTGGCACTGCGGGAGTGCCGACAGAAGTGAAAACTTGAACGAGGGGTGTCGGTTACACTAACAGTGTGAGGTGCCGGTTACGGTAAGGGTGGTGCGAGTTCAATGGGTTTTCCAACCTCAAAAATGCCCACTTATACGATTGAAACATATGCCCTAAACATACCTAATATGAAATCATCATCGTTCTTTTTTTTGAAAATATATGAATATTTACTTGCCAAATGTTTTAAAAAAATCTCCTTCACTCGTCTCTGTTGTTGTGATGAACTGACATACTTGTATCAAAATGTACATGTGTAAATGACATAACGAGTATGACCGCTAGTCTTATCCAATTGGCGAAGAGCTGAGCTACTTCCGGTGGCTATGTACTCAATGCTCGATACTCGTAACTCGATAGCTATTAGCTCGATACCTACTCGGTGCAATTTCGTACCGTTATTATCTTAAAGTGAATTGAATTGAACATTGTTTTTAAACGGCACGAGAGAAGTTACATACAAGTTTGAATGAACATTGCATTTTACAAAAGCTCTTATGCTCGTTTTCACCAACATTTTAAGGGACACCTAAGCCCTTTGGTGACAGTTGCTGTAAGTGAAAACTGTCACCTATCGGCTTAGGTGTTTCTTAAAGTGTTGGTGAAAACAAGCAATGGAGCAACAGTTCAAATATACCGTGCGGTAGACTCCTTTTGTATTTTTCTAATTTCTAATTATCGGTATCTTACTAGGTATGTGACCGTTTATGAGAAGATTGTTTTTTTTTTTTCAGATAAGAGTGTTGCTGATTGGACTGTGGGACACAAAAGTTCAGAATCTGTAAGTTAAAATTCAATTTAAGGAGCACACCACGGCTGTGCCCGCGAAATTCAAATTTTTCGTGGTTTTTCGCGATTTTTAAGCTAATAAGACATAATAGGCTTATGGCCGTCAAATTGCGATAATCCCAATATCTTCTTCACGTGTTTATATAAAAATCTCTGCTCGAAAGTGTCGAGTTAAAGAAATTAGTCCGAGATTTGCGAGTAACTCACATATAACTCGATACTCGGACTAATTTCCTAGGATACACATTTTTATGAAAAGATTTTGATATAATCATGTAAAGATGATACTGCCATTCTCGCAAATTGATTGCCATAAGCCTATGATGTCTAATTAGCGTACAAATTGCAAAAAACTACGAAAATTTTGAATTTCGCGGGCAGACCCGTTGATTTCACGTTAAGTTAGTTTTATGTTCCATTCACACGTGACCAATGTAGCGATCATTAATTTTGACGATCGACGTATTTGAATTTCGTTATATTTTTATCTTTTTAGTGTATCGCAAAATGCAGTAGTCTTAAGGTGCTTGTAAACTTCTTTGCTTGTCTCATCACTCTACAGATCATTGTAAAATAATAATTGGTCAGGTGCGAGTCGGTTTATGTATTACATACATAAGTATATAGTACTTAAAAATAGTTTGTCTAATAATTTGCCCTCAACTGTCAAAAATATTTTATAAACCTGTTTTTATACTCCTTTTATTTACTCTTACATTACGTCATAATACAATAGTTACAACTTATCGCGAGATTTATCCGGGCATACTTCTTTACGTGTGTAGTCGTGACGTGCTGCCCCGTCCCCTCCAATGTCTGCCGCACCGCAGGGACGGTTACGCACGAATTTGCCTAACTATAGTTACTCAAACACAGCTCCGCTCCGCTCTGCTTTGGTGGAAACCGGGTCTAAGAATCACTTGTTTACCAAACCGCAAACTTTGTTTTATCAGGTAAATTGCTAATACCAAACAAAGTATAATAGATACAGAGTTAAGTTTGCTCAATAAATCAAAAACTATCTGGCAAAAGAATAAATAAAAATCGGTTTTAGAATACACAAGTAACGCCCTTTCATATGATGCCCCACTCAATATTGTTATCTCATTTTGAAATTCCGATGACCCCCTTTGTAAATAAAAATAAAAAAGATTTTCAATTTTTATGATTGCACTGACAGCGGGTCATCATTATCTACACCTATTCCAAATTTCATATCCATATCTTTAATAGTTACTGAAATAAAGGGTCTCGACACACAGACAGACCGATAGACATACGGTCAACAAAGTGATCTTAAAAGGGTTCCGTTTTTTTTCTTTGAGGTACGGAATCCTAAAAATGAAAAACTAAAAAGTTGTATCTTTGAATATTAGGCACCTATATGTATAATTTAAAGATTGAATATTGAGTTTCTCATGAATCTAGGAAATACAATCGATTAGCGAAAGAAAAGACATGATAATGCTTTATTGTATCTGTGTCAATGATCATACAGATCATGCGGCCGCTTGCGAGGAGCTGAGCGGGTGTGAACGCTAGGTTTTTATGCGGTGGTCTAGAATCTAAATTATAGGTGCTTGGAATACTATAGTATGCTAGTATTCAAACAAATACAAATACTTATAATGGCGGCATCACACTTCGTTATTTGTTATTCGTTATGCGCCTTATTCGGCCGCATACGACCAAGTGATGGGCGGTTCATTCGTTCTATATTTGCTTTATTTGCACGAATAACGCATGAGCGCGAATAGCAAATATGCGTATCCGTCCTCTTGTCGGTTTTTAGCACACTTCAAAGGACACGTATTGGTAATATTTGGCACATAGCACCAAGTGTGGATAGCATGTTCGTTATTTGCTCACATAAACACATATTTGGACAAATACAGCGTAGCCGCATAACGAATAACAAATAACGCAGTCTGGTTCCGGCATAATAATAATAAGGGTTCAGTACCAAACGGCAACATTGGGACCCATTTAATTTTAATTTTTATTTACGACTTATAATTTAGCGCTTAAAATTGACCGTTTTTATTTTTTCTTAAAGGAAAGACAACTCGGGATTTTGAATTAATCTAAAGATATCTTAACTGTCCTAATTCATACAGTCGTTTGAAGGATACATACAAACAAAAATAAACACAAGCTCAAAAAGCAACCCTACCTGGGCAGTCGGGTAAAAAACCCTTAGGCCCAGTTTCCACCGGTGCGGAGCGGAGCGGAGCTGTGTTTGAGTAACCAATCAGATTGCGTCATTTTGACATCTCCCAAACTGAAGGGAGAGGAGATGTCGAAATGACTAAATCTGATTAGTTACTCAAACACAGCTCCGCTCTGCTCCGCACCGGTGGAAACCGGGCCTTATCCGCCAAGATAACATAATATTTTCACCGCGCTGGTCGCCACTGGCCACTCAGCACGTACTTACCTAAGTACATTCTCAGCCGCGTTCGATATCTCGTTAGTTCCCACGGGTTCCCACGTCCTCACGTAAGTATCGGGGCACCTATTGGTTGTTTTACGCATCTGCGTGAGAGCATTTGATGAGCGGGGGACTGGGAAACTAATCATATCGGTCATTTTCTTTTATTTGTTATCTGTCGTAGATAGAATTTGAGCCATTTAGACATGTGCGAAAAAACTAATTACCTCACTTGGTTATCTCACTTTGAAGTTTATCCTCCTGATTTCCACCTTATTTATAGGGCACTTCTGATATCTTAGGGTTGGAATATACTCTTTATGGTACGAAACCCTCAGTGCGCGAGTCCGACTCGCACTTGACGAAATTTTAAATTCAAATAATTTTCATGTGTTTTTTTTATTGCAATGATGTTGGACCGCTTTATTTAAAAATATTTTCAGGTCGATAGCTTTGATAGTTACTGATATAATCAATTGAGTGTGATCGTGTTTTAGGTATGGGTTCATTTCATTCAAGTGTAGCGAAACCCGGTACACGATACTATACTGAATACTCATAGGCGCCATATTATAATTTTAACACATATCATTAAAGTATTTAAATATATAGTTTGTTCCAACGATGCATAAGTAATACAAGCTGATATTACGTTAACAAAGTATTGGTAATATCCGTGATCATATCAGTATCTTGCTCTATTTACTTGTAGAGCCGCGGTTAGGCATAGTATTGACATATCCCGGAACGTATTGCTCAATTAAGAAGGAAAGACAGACTTTACAGAACCTAATGTGGGGAAACATCGCACCTACAAAATCATGCAGCATGGAAAACGATTGTCTGATATGGATAGGAATTTAAATATGGCCAAATGCCACGCGCACTTGGGCACTTGATCGTTTTTCTATACGGAACCCTCGGTACGCAAGTCCGACTCGCACTTGGCCGATTTTTTTTACCATATTATAGTACCTTTCCTATATTTGTGGCAGATACTCGTGCCTAAGCATTTAGTACGTATAAATTATAGTCAATTTTCAAGTTAATTAGAATGTTGACCTTTCCAAAAATCATTAATTCGATTATTTATAATGTCCAAACCTATGTGGTAATTTAGAAGAGCTTCCAAACCAACAGATTATAGCAGATCAATGCCACTAATATAATGAGGCTGTGATTAATGACCTGTCTGCAGCATCAGGTCGGACTTTATAAATGTCAGAATATTGAGAAAGAGAGATTAGGTATTTTTAACCTATAAAAAAGTCTGATGTTTCAATATTTAAAGTCACGATGCAGTCGAAAATAAGCCTGAACTGAGTTCTCACTCAGCTGAACTGATTTCAGAAGGCCGCCGCGCGTCGGCTAGGTTGCACGCGTTAGTTCTTGTACGGTCTATTTTACGCGCTGCGTGCGCCCGACTACGAGGTAGCCCTAGTATGTCGAAAGAGATACAGTTACGCGTTAGAAAGAGAGCACAGCTTTAGGTGGATATGGGAGGCGGGGCCGCTTTTGCGAACTGAATTGCACTTTTTTGTGTCATTGCTAGAGTCGCTATTTCTATAAATCATCTTGCGGAGATAACCTTCTATACCGTTAGGTACTATTATGTATTCCGTGCCAGGATGGCAATTGCGTTTTAGCGCGGCACTGCATTTGACATGCGCATGCGCATCATCTATAAACGTCTTGCTAGTCTAGTCATTCGTGAGATTGTGGTCAAGTCTATATTGAATAAAAAAACTTTGCGGCAAAATATTTGATTCTGCGGTAGTATCCATGCCCTCCCAGTTCGATTCCCTCTACCAGCCACTTTAGAATTTTACAAACTTTAATTTTGCTAAGGTTTAGTCCTGGTTAGAGGCATCGTTCGTGAGCAACCACCCTACCTGAAAAGGCGCACCAAGCAACTCAGCACCAAAGCGGAGCTGTGTTATGACATTATGACTACCCAATCAGATTTCGTCATTGCGACATCTCCTCTCCTCTCGGAGATGTCAAATAGACGATATGATTGGTTACTCAAACACAGCTCCGCTCCGCTCCTCTTTGTTGGAAACCGGGCCTTAGCGTACCGGCGAGATGTTGTGAAGAAACCATTAGGGGTTGCTCACTCTTTCCTTAGTAGGTACGATAAAATCTTCGGCTGCATGAAGATGCAGCAGAAGATTTTATCGTACTAAGGAAATCAACAGGTTGCAGGAGTTGCAGCCAAGTACTTACTAACTTGTTGTGTGTAAAAAAATCCATTAATTAGTCAGTAGCGAGTAACCAGTGTAGTGCTGCTGGTCCATTGTGCGCTGCGGAGGGGCGGCGCGGTTAATAGAGCATGTCGCAGCATCTGCAACGCATCGCTGCACCACCGACCGCCGCGCACCTGTGTCTAGATACTTACTAACAGATCTTAGGGCCGTCGCGCACGGGCACT
Organism: Coenonympha glycerion; assembly: GCA_963855885.1. NCBI lineage: Eukaryota > Metazoa > Arthropoda > Insecta > Lepidoptera > Nymphalidae > Coenonympha > Coenonympha glycerion. The sequence goes on from OY979627.1 coordinate 866,381, forward strand.
AACTCGCCATCAAGCCACCGCCATGCCACCGCCATGCCACTGCTATGCCACCGCCATGCCACCGCCATGCCACCGCCATGCCACCGCCATGCCACCGCCATGCCACCGCCATGCTACCGCCATGCCACCGCCATGCCACCGCCATGCCACCGCCATGCCACCGCCATGCCACCGCCATGCCACCGCCATGCCACCGCCATGCCACCACCATGCCACCGCCACCGCCATGCCACCGCCATGCCACCGCCATGCCACCGCCATGCCACCGCCATGCCACCGCCATGCCACCACCATGCCACCGCCACCGCCATGCCACCGCCATGCCACCGCCATGCCACCGCCACCGCCATGCCACCGCCATGCCACCGCCATGCCACCGCCAAGCTAGATGCGGCCACAAAGGTATAGCTGATGCGCGCGACAGCTAAGTACATGGTGACTGGTGGTCGATACTTACGGTCGCTGGTTGCTGTTTTTTAGGATTCCGTACCTCAAAAGAAAAAAAACTGAACCCTTATAATATTATGATCACTTTGTTGTCCGTATATCCGTCTGTCCTTCACGGCCCTTTATTTTAATACTATATATTAAAGATATCAACCATAACCATTATTATGCAAGAAATGTTATGCCGACGTTCGCAAGTGCCTGTATGTAAGGCCTATGTGAAATAAAGACTTTGACTTTGACTTTGACTTTATCGACATGCCATTTGGAATAATTGTCGATATAATGTGACTACTGGATAGAAAGCAAAATGTACAGCTGTTCACTACTGATGTGTGATCAAGAACGAGCTCTGTAAAAACCAGCGCCAAACATCATTAATCGGATGATGTCCTGTCCTGGAATCGGTTTGATTTCCGGCTTAGGCCGATTTGGGAACAGTGGAAAATTCTGATTTTTTTCACATTAAATAAAGAAACTAGCACAAACCTACCAAAAACTACATCTACTCAAGTACGTTTAAATTTAAGGTAAAATGTTTTACGAAGTTTGATTTACCATATACGCAAACCTGTCGTATGAATATTTAAGCGAGTAAATCCATCTGCTAGGGCTATGGAATTGGAATGAGATGCAACCTCGAGATTTTTGAATGTATGAATAGCGTTGACCGACAACGCCTTATGTGTATTTGTTGAGGCATTTATCTCTGAGTATGGCGCAATGGAATGACGGTGTTAGTGTCGGGACACACCTGCGTAATTTCATCGCTGAGATTAAAATTGAAAGTTTGAATAAAACGCTATAACTAGTTATAGGAACTAGTAAGCGCAACCTCGCTGCCCACGTTGCGATAAATGCGGAAAGTGGGCAACGAATGTTGCCTGCCAGGCCTGTCAGAAAGCCGTGCGACAGAGAGACCAACAGACGATCTGTTTCCCTATTTTATAACTCCGCTTGCAGCGATATAATGGGCTTACTATAGCCGAAACTACGTTGAGGGTGTAGCGCCGAACCTTCCGTCAAGTCTCAAGATTAAGGATGTTTTGTCCACCGCTGCCGTAATAGAAGTAGTATGAATATGTACCCTTAGTAAGGTTTTGGCGGGTGCTGAAAAGTTCTCGCGTCGTAGGTACGCTTCGTGCAAGGAATTCGAGGGAGACAACAGTCACCTGACCAACCTAGCGTACTGTAATCCCGTTGCCTTGTTCCCCGCGCTTGATAACCAAGGAGACCTTAAAGCATCTTCTGAGCATCTATCGACTCTTGCGGTAGGTTAGGTTACGTGCCAGAAACTGTACAATGGACGTGTATCCGTCACTTCATAGTAATCTCACCCAGAAATCTCATTCTCAGTGACGCATGACACTGACGGCTGCTTTGGACACATGGTCTGCTTGCATTCAATACATTTTGCATAGCAAGCAACACATGTAACGCTAGTGACAATTTCAGGCGACAACTTTCAGCACTGTGTCTCTACATTTAAGTGACTTAAGATAAGTACGTTTCCACTGACTCGAATATGTACTTTTTTATTAAATATTGAATGGAAGCAGGCGTTATTTTGCGGAAATCCATAATTAGCAGGACTGATTAATTTGTTTTGCTATTATCCGCTTCTTGAAAGGATTCTGTATGGTGCAATATGCAGGAACACCATCCACATGAAACACCACACACAATTTTCTATCACTTTCTTCGACGCACGTTTCGTCCCGACACCGGGACATCCTCAGGAGATGTTGACTTCACAACATTCCTGAGGATGTTCTCTACGATTTCGCATTGTGAAGTCAACATCTCCTGAGGATGTCCCGGTGTCGGGACGAAACGTGCGTCGAAGAAAGTGATAGAAAATTGTGTCTGGTGTTTCATGTGGATGGTGTTCCTGCATATTGCACCATACAGAATCCTTTCAAGAAGCGGATAATAGCAAAACAAATTAATCAGTCCTGCTACTTTTTTATTAATTTATTTATCAGTTTGTTCATGACTTATGAGTTTAAAACTGCGAGTACAGCAGTGTGGGCACGTCCTAACTATCAATGCGCAAGAGTAGGCAATAAATTACAGGCAAATAGTGATAAAAACAAGGTCGACATAATATTATGTTAGTGGATACAGTAAACAATGTTAGTAATCATACAAAAATTAAAGTGATCTCATGCTACATGTAAAGTGATGAGCTTATAGATATTTCAATCCACGATGACTCGCCCCACTCTGTCAAACTCCATACGAATTGAATGAAACATGAGCAATTTTAACAGAGTGGGGCGCGTCTTCCTGATTGAAATATCTATAAATCTCCCGTACTGATCTGAAAGTGGTAGGACTGTGGAACGTCATTGAGTTTAATGAAATGAAATGAAAATGAAAAAGTTTATTGGCAATGCACATTAGGTACATATGAACAGGAGAGAAAAAAATAACAGGAAGAACAATGTGCACTCCCAAATGGGCCTCCACTCAGCATAAGCCTTGCTTTTTATGGCAAAGCGCTGGTCTTCCGTGAGGCCCACCTGAGACGTGGACGGCGACATGAAGATTACACAGAAAGAACATAACATAGCAAAAAAAGAAACAGCACAAACAGAATTAAACAATTAATATAATATTAATCTACTAATAAATATATATATATATATATATGTATATACATATAATAATATTATATAGGTATTTTAATTTTATATTAAATAGTAAAACATTATATACTTACATAAACACATACATATAGTATATTAGTTAAAACCAGCCCTGTAAAGTCCTTGAAATAATAATCGACTATGCGGTATTTATTTGTTTTAATAACAGATACTTTTTGAGAGTTTTCTTAAAAGTGATTTTGGATTTAATAATGAAACCATGTTCTTGTGGTAGTAAAAACGGGGTTCTTCAAATGTTATATAGTTTGCCGGCTAGCTTTTATGATTTTTACAAGCTGTTATCACACTTGCACTGTATGTTTGTTCGGTTGGATTATTCTACTTAATTTTGAAGCGGACAATAATTTATCTTCAACCGCTTTTTGTATAACTAAAATCTACAAGTTATTTTGGATGAAAATGTATGATTGCTTGGGTTATTGGTTATCAAATGCAAGGGTTTGTGAAGAAGAATAGAAATAAATTGAATAGAAATAATTTGAATTATTAATGTTAATCTTGTGGATCAGTGGACCACAATGCTGTTTTCTAATATTTTGTTACAAAAAAAACCGTCTAAGTGCGAGTCGGACTCACGCACCGAGAGTTCAATACCATTAAAGAAGTAAAACATTGAAAGAATCACTTTTGTTTATGAATTTACGTGTATAATTTACATGTAGGTACTTTTGTTGGCAAACCGCAAACGTAACTTTGTTTTTGGCGGATTATTGTTATCATCAAAAAAAGTATATTAGTCAGCGAGTTGATTTTATTTTCCCTGTAAAATATACGTTAACTTCTATTGATCATAATTATTTAAGATTTTTTGATTGGTAAACTTTGGAGATAAGGGGAGGAACGGTATTTTTTTCGACAGTTTGCCCAATAAATCAAAAACTATCAGGCATAAAAGTAAATAAAAATTAGTTTCAGAATACACAAGTAACGTTCTTTCATATGATACCCCACTCAATATTGTTATCTCGTTTTGAAATTTTGTCGACCCGGTTTCCCCCCCTTTTTAAATAAAAATGAAAACAATTTTCAAATTTTTACGATTGTTATGACGGCGGGTCACTATACCTATAACTATTCTAAATTTCAAGTCGATAGCTTGAATAGTTACTGAAATAATCGAGTGTGACAGACGGACGGACGGACGGACGGACGGAGAAAGTCTCACCATAAGGGTTCCATTTTAACCATTTTGGTATGGAACCCTAAAAAGAGGATTTTTAAGAAGGGGATAGTTTAACCACGCTCAACAGACGTGAGATAGAACATCTTATACACGTAAGTACACGAAGAAGGCACAAGGGAAAGTGAAGCGGGCTGCAATGTTGTGTGTAGCCACATCTGTCTGTGGTAATATTTGTGTGTTCCGCGGAAGAGCATTAGCATACGTTCTCACTTTCTACCGAGATACAGTTTTTATTGGACGCTCACCCAGCGTGGGATCGGATTTTTACCCAGCTGCTCAAGAAGGAGGGTTATGTTTTGGTACACTGTCATTGCCTCATCGAGTTAATGAAAAGCACTTCCCTCCACCACTTTCCTCGAAAATTAGACCTGAAATAGGAAAAAAAATTGTTTGCCCAGGTTCATGTTGGCAAACTGTCCACTGAAGCTGCTCTTTGGCGGATAGATACTCGTACCTGTACCTATCCTTCGTTGTGTAGATAGAACACAGATTTTAAGATAGAATGAGTTATGACGGAAAAGTTTAAGTCGTCAACCTTTAATGCTTCGTACGTGTCTTTGGTACCTACGTCTACTATGTGGGAGTTAAAGCATTTAGAGGCCTTGCAGTTCTATGGTAAAAAGGTGACGGGTGAAGCAAATGAAATAGTTCTTGAGCACACAACCCGAAATTATTCTATAGAATACCTTAGTGACAATGGGGACAACAGCAGTAACAGGACTATTATAATGATTTGATTCTCAATCCTTTACGAGCATAGCCCTCAACAAACTCAGCCGGACACATGCCGGACATGAAGCCATTGCGCGTGTGCGCGAGATGCATTTTCCATGCGTTAGGTGTTTAGAAACACAATAAACACTCGCAGAACGCATTAAATGCATCGTTAGTGCTCGGAAATGACGGAATACGCTACGCTAAGAGGACGGGAAAGATGTGACGTATGTTGAAGCAAAAAATTTCTCAAATATTTATGTCGTCGCGCGTCGTACATTTCGGTTGCACTGACAGCACAAACCGCTGTCGGTCGCGTACATTAGCACCAGCTTGCAGTTTTGACAAATTAAAAACCCGGCTTCAGGGCAGAGCTTAAAATTGTATGCGTATGACGTCAGTAAGTGCTGATCGTCTTTATATTTAATCAATGGTGCTCGGCCGTAAATTTCTGACGTCGACCGCAGCTAATGCGGGACTATTAGCAGATGTGAAAACCTTAACGCATCAACATCCACGGCGGGTTTTGAAAGCACGAGTTTAGTTTCACTAGAAACCGATGCAAACGGCCGCCAGAAGTAATGCCGATACGCTCATCGAGATTCGAGAGCGATTCATTTCAATACACGAAAATTCTTAAAAGTAACTAAAGTTTTACCTACTCAAAAACAAAAGCAAATGTTTTTAATAAACATTGAATTTGGTCAAAAGCGAGTCGGACTCGCGCACTAATAATCTATGCTCCTGGCCATATTTGGTTCGGAAATACTTCTTTAAAACGAAATAATAATCAATTTTGATCAAAATTTTTATAACTTTGGTCGAGTTCCGTAATATCAAAAATTATGAATGAAAAACTTTCTTTATTAACTGGTGTTTTTCTTTATCTGGACAATAAAAACTGTGCTCCTGAACTAATGCGACGTGAGATAGTGTTGCTTTTATAACAAAACAAATAAGCAGAAAACATGTCCTCTTTGACATAAAATAAGCAAAACTATAAATTCGTTTACAATTTCGTTTAACAAAAGTAGTTCGGAACCAGATATGGCCAGGAGCATAGATTATTACTATATGAACCCGAATAACACCACAACATGATCGAAATTTGCAAGAATTACAAAATGATTTTGGTATTACGTTTGTATGGGAGACATCGTGGGTTAATGGACTCTTAACAGTAAACATTACATATTATAGAATTTTAACACTGTGAAATTTGAATGTATGGGATTATTAGTATTCATAATGATTATGGGAAATATCAAGGCATAATATGACCGCATGTTATCAGAAAATGAAACTGGAACTAACCCAATAAAGCTACTGATATGTTGATTAAAACGAAAGCCTTCTTATTAATATAATTTAGAACTGTATTACACAGTAAAACTTTCTTTTGACCAAGAACAATCCCAATAACAGCACAAATACCGTTTTATTGGTTTCAAACAACAAAAGAAAGTCATGTGTCTAAGTATAAACTTTTCTTCTATCGTCTACGCTCTGATTCCTTCGCAGTTTCAAATGTAGGCAAGTGTATAACGCACAATGATAGCAGCTGGTCACTTTTATAATTTACTATAGATATCAGTTTTTTCATATCCCATGGATTTTCTTGGTAAAAAAGGAATCTACGTATAAATTCATATACCCACTGAAATCAACCAAATAAGTAGGTACATAGTTTACGAGTATCTAGGACATGAAGAAGTAACAAACATAAAAATATGTATACTTTACGCCATTGGCTAGATGTTATCGGGATAAAGACTAGGATGTTAGGCTAGAGGAGGATAATTAAGCTTTTGTATTAATAACTTCCAATTAGAAAGCAGACGTCTGAACCAGTGGACTATAGGAATAATACCAAGAGTTATTTGAAAGCAGACCATTCTAGTAGTTCTGGGGGTGTTCCAATATTGCAATTAACTAGAATACAACATGCTTTATGTAAACAACAGTTAAATTGGCTCAAGCGATATAATTCTTTATTTCATCAACGATAAGGTTCTGGATAGTTCAGCAAAGCATGTGGGTGAAAATACGTGGGCGCGGCTAATACGTTACATTGTTTTTGCTAAAAATGATAAGTTATTGGATATAGATTGGTCGTCGTTAAAAATAACTGAGTAAGTACGTGTTGTGTATAATATATTGTCAATAATTATACTATTCATGACGAAGAGAGAAGTGAGAAAATGAAAATTATTCAGTTAAGTATGACATACTTGATCTGACTATCTTGTAAATTATAAAAAACGCCTAAATCGTGCTGGTGTCGAACCCGGAACTTCTGGCTTGAAACACAACAACTACACCAAAGGGAACTTTTGTTATCTATACCTACTAAATATTATAAAGCTGAAGAGTTTGTTTCTTTGAACGCGCATATCTTAGAAACCAATGATTTGAATTGATTTTTTTTTGTGTTGGATAGTCCATTTATCGATGTAGATTAAAGCTATTATAACATCACTCTATGACCGTAAAAAATCAGTGCATTAATGAAAAATGTTGCCAAAACCGGAAAAATTGTTCTTGAAGAGCTTCCGCCCCAAAAATCATGTATTATGATAGAATTATTCTTTTTTAAAGTTGTAAGAAATATCTTTATTTCACATAGACCTAACGAACAGGCTCTTTGTAAAACGTCAATATTATATTTGTCGCATAGGAAGATCCCGAACACGCCCTGCACTGAGAAGAAGCCCACAACAAACTCAGCCGGGTTTTGTTTCCTGCTGTGCTATTCTACAAAATGTCCATCTATGAAACAGCTGCCAGACGGCTGCCAACCCGAAAAAGGCATGCAAAATTGTACTCTATTACAACTGACAAATTCATAGATGCATAGATGTATGCTCGTCGCTGTTTTGCAGAATAGCACGGCTGTTATCACCTCTTCAGCATGGCTCTTAAAAAGTAATTGAGATAGTATTTAATATGAGATAGTATTTCGTAATACGAATTTATACTTGCATTCGTAATATTTCACGGGAGTTACAGTTCCCGTCTTATCTAAAATATGTATAGCGTTTGTACCTATCTAAATGTGAAGGTCCTGCAGGTAATTGGTCCAAACGCCGCGGACCTCAGACTTACCATGCTGATTGTCCAATATATCTTACTTTACGTGAGATAGACAGAGCTTTACATAGTCTGTAACATTTATCACGAAAAGCCGATTACTCCGATTTCCTACCTACGTAAAAGAGACGAATGCATTCACCCCAATTTTTCATGGGTTGAGGATTTATTGTAATTAATAAGGTTTTTGGTGCATTAATGTTAAGAATAATGGTGTACTTAACTGCATTAATAAGTCGATTATTTTTGATTTCCTTGATAGTATAGTGTTTTAAAAAGAAGTATCTCCATTGAGTTACTTTGTACTATCAACGGGTATCTCACACATCAACGGGTATCTATCAACGGGTATCTTTGAAACTTGGAAATAGGTAGAACTTGTAATAATCCGTTCGGGTAGTTACTACCACCTACCACAGTGTCTGTCATTCTACCAGAAGCGTAAATTGAGTAAAATGAGACAACAATGATGTCTCAAGGTAATGAACGCAGTGCAGTAGGTACGTACTCGTACGATATTGCAATGCAAATTCACTGCACTGTTGACATAGGTAGTCGTGTTATCATAATATTATGGTATTCTGCGGTATTACTTAACATTAGGTGTTTTAATTAAACAAAATTTAGTATCAAGTCACGCGTTTATTTTGTAGATATATTTTTGAAATGAAAACTTATTTAGGCATGTTGGGTTTTTATAGACATGGGAAAAACCATCGAACTCGCGACACCATTACCTTATCTTACACCTCACACCATGTTACCGTAACCAACACCTCGCGTAATTGTTCAAGTTTTCACTTCTGTTGGCACTCCCGGAATACCAACTACCAAGACCTTTTTCTTTTGTTTGAGTTCTGCGAAGACTCTTCGTAGTTTTTCAGATTAACTTGAGTTTAAGTTTAACTCTTTATTTAACCCTGTATCCCCCGAACAAACAGACCTATATAAACTCATGAATATTATCTCAAGTTTGTCCGATTGTTTGGACAAGTACGCCTTTACACTATCGAGTTCCTATCGACTATCGAAGAATGATAACATTGGTCCTTTGTTGACTCAAATATCAATGTTTATTCGTTGATTTATGTTTGATCTTTAACGATATTTCTGCGTATGAGTCATGATTGTAGCTGGCAATAAAAGTGGCTTTCTTATAAAATGTTAAAAACAAGTCTAGGATTGGCAAGTTTCACAAACTGCTCATTTATTTATGATGTTATAAAATTAAAACCGCAGGTTTAAGATATTCCAAGTTTATATTACGTGGTGATAGGCCAGTGGCTAAGAGCTGGGTCTTCATTCGGAAGTTCCGGAGTACAAATCCTGACGAACTGACTTTTTGAAACTATGCGCGTGCTTAGTAGTGAAATGTGGTGGTTAAATATCATGAGGCAACCTCCATGTCGAAAGTTCTCCACTCTCACAGTGTTCTCAAAGATGCGTGAACGGTGAAACCTACCACAATGACCATTACCATCATTTTCCATTGAGCTTCTTAACTTATTATAGTGTGAATCATTCCTAAGGGTAAAATTTGACTGCGATCTCATCTGATATTAGATAAGTGATGTATTATCGTACTAAGGAAGGGGTATAGTAAACTCACACTTAAAGGTTTCTACACAGCATTGCGCCGGAACGTTAAATCGATTGGAGGTGTGTCATTGCTGGTAGAGTAATAGCTAGCCACGGCCGAAGCCTCCCACTAGACCAGACCTGAGTCAATTTGGAAATGATAAAATTCTAAATAGGCCCGTGATGGGAATCGAACCCGCGACCTCCAACTAGAATCTGAGCACACGACACTGCGCATAGGAAGGTCGTCTATATATACCTATTCAACATTTAAAAACTTAAACCATGGGTCAGTTAACCATTACATAATATTGTTTAACTAAACTGGGATTAAATGCTTGGTGAAATTGGGGCTTAATCGGTTTTCGTTGTCAGTTATAAAAATATACCATTTCTAATAATATAAAAATGGGAAATGCTTTCCAAAAAACCAACTTCAAATGCCACTACAAAGAGTGAAATAATTTTTATTTAAATTTTAGGTACCTACACCAATTCGAAGTCGGGCGATGTTTCATACAATCCCTAATAAGTAGTCCTTCTTACTTACTTGATGTGCGAAGAAATGACGAAGTCATAGACAATCGCCCGACTTCGAATTGGTGTAGGTACCTAAAATTTAAATAAAAATTATTTCACTCTTTGTAGTGGCATTTGAAGTTGGTTTTTTGGAAAGCATTTCCCATTTTTATTTTATACTTTTTAGTGGAAAACAATAAAATGCACAAGACGTTGTAAAAATACCCAAATTAGTCATCAAATCAGTATCTGCTAGCAAATGCACCAGTAACTATAAAAAATACCCAACTCGCTTCAAGTATACTAGCAAAATTTGAAGAGTTCCCTCGATTTCACCAAGAGCCCATCATCAGACCCTGACTTGATGACTTTAGTCATCTAATCAGTATCTACTAGCTTATGCACCAGTAACTATAAAAAATACCCAACTCGCTTTAAGTATACTAGCAAAATTTGAAGAGTTCCCTCGATTTCACCAACATCCCATGATCAGATCCTGACCTGATGACCATAGGACAACATGGAAAATATTACTCTTTCTAATAATACTGAAATAGTTTCATGTGTCCATATAAAATTTGAAGAGTTCCCTCGATTTCTCCAGGATCCCATCATCAGATCCTGACCTGATTAAAATGGGACCATCTGGAAACAAAACCCTCTTAAACAAAAAAAGAATTTTTCAAATCGGTCTACGCGTCTTCGAGTAATCGGTGAACATACATAGATAAAAAAAAAAAAATAAAAAAAAAAAAAAAAAAAAAGATTCCGACGAATTGAGAACCTCCTCCTTTTTTTGAAGTCGGTTAAAAAGTGAGTGATCCGGCAAACAAGTCCGCCATATTAGTCTATTCTGGTTATTTAATAGGTAGCCGGCGACGACACTACTTTCATAAGTTCATAGGCGCGGAGGCCGGTCGGCATAATGCTTTCTCAGTGTGACGTCATTGAGCCCCTTTCGTGTTTGCGCCCTTTTGTTAGAGCCAAAGCAGCCCAGGTCCACTTATCACGTGATCGAGGAAATACAGGTAGGCGTCTGGACGTACTAATTTCAGATGGCCGCCATATCTCCTGATAATATTTATTGATTTATTTTAAGAACATGCAAAAGTGTAAAATTATAGAGTTATGTCAGTTCTTCAGTAAATAAAGTGAGTGAATAAAATTGACTTGATTTTATTATAATTACCTACAACCATACAGTATGTTCAATAATTATATTTTTACGGTTTTTAATGAGTAGGTAAGTACGTTCGGCAGAGTGATTTAATTTTTTTAAATATTTTTCAATTGTTTTTTAAATTTTGCACAATGGGCTTTTTTCAAAGTATATGAATCGTTATGAGCTTTTGAATGTCACCTTAACAATACCCAAATAAATTGACTAGCTAGTGGCCACACAGATTTCAACTATAAAAAGTTGCTGAAGAAATGATACGGTCAGTTTGACTCATTCATGCCAAGTTATATAAAAAACACGATATTTAGCAGAGCAGTTACATCAAGTTTATCAAAAAATAAAAGTTGTAGTGGTACTGTAGTATCCGTTCGCAGAAATTTGCCCATGAGTTTTCCCTTCCACTTCAAATGACCGCGTCCAGCGCTCGTCTGATCAGTATTCAGTACGACGAGGCAAACGAGCGTGGGACGCGGTCGTTTAGAACGGTAGGGCATTTAACTCCCGTAAACAAGGGAAAGATGATAATTATTATTATCCATTTCCAGTTAAGTTGCTCCTAAATTAAACCTAATAAGTACATAGTTACGTAAATAAGTATAAAAACTAGCAAAGTAAAAAATGTATCGCCCAACGTGGGGCTCGAACCCACGACCCTGAGATTAAGAGTCTCATGCTCTACCGACTGAGCTAGCCGGGCTTACGACAGTAATGATAAAAATACCATCGGTAATCATTTACAAAAAGTCATCAATCTATAAGTTTAGATGTGCAAAATCTTTTACATAACTTCCGTAGGGACCATTTTGAAAAAGACAGAACTATTTTTAGACGCGTCAAATTAGTTTAATGATTTTGCACAACACAATTGGCACCGATGCAAAGTCAGCTAAGGCGTCATTCCAAATTTAATATGGCGGCTAGCTAAGATGGTGGAATGCTTAATGATTTTTCAAGCACTCCCATGATGGGGCCACCAAAGGATTTGTAATAAAGTTAGTAAAAAGCTCATGGAGAACGAATCAATGAATGAACGGGTGTGATTCGAGCGTTTCTTCAGCAAGCAACCTTGGATCTCGTTTCTCAATGCGGCAGTGGCTCAACACTGTAACGCGATACTGGTTTTATCATCCACCGACTGTTACAACACTCAGACGGCGGTTTACGTTTTATACTTCCAATTAATTAATTAAATTATCACTTTTATTACTAACTGTACAATAAATAATCATAACAGACAAGTGGGTTATATTGTTATATTTGTTTGAGCGGTATCTGGAAATGACAATATTGCTAAAATGTTTTTTTTCGCAAATAGACACCCAATTGTTAACTTCGCAATTAAAAAGTAGGCGACAAAGCTTTTCTCGATTTTATTAAAATCAGGTATCAAAATAAAAAAATATCATTAAAATCGTTAAAGTCGTTTCCGAGATCCGCAAAATAAAAATTTTATATTTAAATATATTAGAATTACTCGTTTAAATATATAAGATAAGATAAGTGTCTTTTTATGTCTTACTTAGTGGAACCATAACCTGGATACTTACACTAGTTTTGTTAACTCGGTTATTGTTCTAAATAATAAAAAAACCTCAATAATAAATAATTGCAGCGTGCTAAAACGTTTGCTTCCGGTAATTATGTTGATGTAATTTAATAAACTTGGAATTAAAGTGGATTAGAAGAAATCGAATCTCGAACTTAGTTAATTATAGATATCTAATCCGCTAACTTGCATAATTTAAGTGAGATGTAAACAGACAAAAATAAAAATAGCTTTTAGCTCATTAAGAAATGAACATTTCATAACATTCAGAAATAACTAATTTACAATATTATAACACTGGCAATTAAAATTAAACTATCATAAATTCGATTAATAATAATTTGAATTTTAGAAATTCTAACGAATTTCCATAAACTTAATTAATTCTAATAGATATTTTGATTTTTGATATCTTACCAAACTTTCTTCTAACTCTCATACAAGCATAATATTAGAGAAGCAAATATTGTCTATCTATTCAGATACTAAGCTAATTAGCAGACATTCCACGGCTGCGATGCGCCTGCGCCGAAAGTGAAACCACCTACTATAGATACCTATAGTAGATCGGTCAATGACCCTGCTATACGCAAATTAACTTGCCCTGTTGACATTGACAGTTTCATTCTATACTCTACACCTCTATGTAAAGTTTGTATTAAGCTGATTTTGTAAAATTAGCCTGCGAAATTCAATTTTGATCTACGACTAATTACAAACCAATGATATCACAGGCTAATATTCACAGTTTAGTATAAACTTTGTTCTACAACCCCCGTCCACCTCATATCTGGTCCCATAATATAATTTTATGCTGTTACCCAGATATGGAGATTTCTTAATGTAGAAGATACTTAGAAGGGGAAATACTATGATGTAAATATTGATAAAGTTAGTTATTATGTAACTGTTATTTACGCGATATACCTATAAGATGTAATAAGTCTAGAAATCCATATAAAATTTGAATTCGGTGAGCTAATTTTACACATCTAGGTATCTATAACGATTTACGCCCTCCGTCGTCCCCATTTGAGGCCGTTTCTTTAGCCAAATCCGTATTGACAGAAAGTAATGAAGTTTGTGGCGTGAATAAGTGACACACATCCAAATATAACATACCGGTTATTTCTATGAATAATAGGATATATTTCTTATTTCTGCGTATAACAATATGCTCCGTTTATTGGTGATGATTTCATAGCGATGAGACAGCGTGAGTATTGGAGTATGCCTTACTTAATTACTCTATTATTGTGACTCTGAGGCTTCTTATAAGGCTTATATCATAATAACTAGTGTTACGTCAAATAATTATTATAATGCTCGTATTATTTGCCACTCGCTGGTCACGCGAGAGACAAGAAAGTTCAGACTCGCTGGCTCCGCTCAATATTATTATGACTACTCGTACAACAATTACATCACATCATAGTCATACATATTAAGTATATGTACTTATTATTACGAGTACTTATTATTAAGTAGATAATAGAGATTTATCTGGGGTCTAATTGATAATACATTTCAGAACCTTTTTGTCACCGCGAAAGAGACTCCTCTCCACAATATTGCAATTTCTTATTCTATACTTACTTCCTTTTTCTTGTTCACAGGTTTTATGATCAGACTGAGTCACCAGAGATAAACTGTGTTTGCGTTGACGCGACCTCCATCATCACTTGTGCAAGGTAACTTTAGTTTATTACAAGCCTTTACTTCAATTACAATTGTTTTTCGGGTCAAAACTGGCAACTGAATTCAGTGTCCCTTAACCAATTGAAAAAAAATTATGATGCATATATAGTTTGCAAATGATTCATGGTTTACCTAACCATGAAAATCTAATAATAATTTTTTATGCACTCTCATGATATGGGTATCAAATAAAGGGGTTTGCTGAGAGGAATATTTTAAAATTCATTTTGTAAAATGTTGCTGACATTGTAAGAGAGAAGGCCATATCGGCGAACCGTGTAAAAAGAACAATTTTTACTATAATATTATGATTTATTGCAAAAAACTCAGCTCATTATAATTATGTTGCTTTAAGGATTATATTATTAACTAGATACGTATGCTATTTACAACAAATCGACTGCAATCATCCATAATGTTTAGTTCACAAGTCACATCATAACTCACACTTTTTTGTTTATCTTCACGAAGATCGAACCTTGGATGTATGTAATCAAAGCCGGCAATATAATGTTTCTTTCTTACACGTAAATACATATGTTATGCTCACCACAAAAGAAAGGCATGTAAACTAGCACGCCGGTTACGTTATATGCGGTTACGAAACTTACATCAATCATATAATATTCTAGGTGACAGTTTTCCTTGATAACCGCCTCCTCTTCGAAAACTAATGCGGAATCCTTTAGAGTTTTACTTTTAGCAGTTTTTATGAGTTATCTAACACTAATTTTCATTGGTTCAAACACGGTGGCAGTTAGTAATTTAAAGGCCGAGCCGAAGGCAAGCGATTTAGCTGCCACACGGTTTCGATATAATTATTGTCATACGATTTAAAAAAAATTGTTATTTCGTGTTTTTGCTTCTCTTTAAAGCCAAGGTCAACTGTCAAGTATTTTTACAAGCTTTTATTTACCTTGCAATGTTTGTCTTGTATGTATGTTCGAATAAAATGTTGCGACTGAAGTTAAAATGTATTTATCCTCAACTGATTGAGATGATGCATGTACACATTTAGTTTGAATGACAAATGTCAATACTTGATTTATGTGACGTCACTCTAAATCAAATATGGTGGATGGTCTAAGATGGAAGATTTGTTAGACAATTCCATAAAATGAAATGGTTTGCTGAATATGAATAAACTGATGTATAAAAGCTTGTGATTACGTTTTTTATTATCTTTTGTATGTTTAAAAGTCCCCATTAAATATACTCACTCGTGCGTTAAAATATCTCTTGTATAATAATTAAACACTGTACTTAATTTTAATTGTTCCTTTGATAGGTACCGATCTAAATACTATTGCTTAGGCGCGTGGGAGTCTTTTAGTGAACCTATATTTTGTGGTATAGACCTTGCTTTCGAATGTAGCTCTAAAGCTGATATAAATAGAGTGAGTATTACACTGGCAGATATTCAGCTAGTATGTACGCTATGGGAAAGGTATTGTATCATGGTATTGTACCATAGTTCTTGCCTGAATTGCGTGTTGAGTTTAACTTGTATGGGAAATATGTTATCTGTTTCGTAACTTAGCAATTAAAATTCGATTCTAACTTGAATAGAATTCTTTTCAGAATAGATACCTATTAACACTTTGAAAATGTAAGTGTTTCTAGTTTTACGAGCTCAGTGCAGTATTTCTTTAGGTTTTTACGTTTTTAAGAGCCATAGAGTCATAGAATACATTTCGATCTGAAGGAAGCGCTCATTCTTTATGCAACGAACCATCCTTGTTGTATAGGTACAAACTAACAATCTTTCATACACATTATTTTAATGCAAATTAATAAGTATACGAAGTTGCAATTTGAAGTGGTTTAAAGTCACTTTTATATATTATGTTATATATGTAAGTACATAAATACATACCAAGCTAATAAAGCCGTATTCCAAAGTTTCTACATTGCATTATTATTATTATCATCTTTTCAACTTGAACGATGATCTCCAATGATGATGATGATGAGACCAATGTCCCATTCGTCAATTCAACTGTCAAATTGAATTATTTTGTAGCGGAATCAAACCGGACTGATAATTGAAAGGTATACACAATAATCGCTTACATCGAACGGTATTTTAATCGAGAAATCAAGAAAAAATAATATAAAGTCACTTGCAGAACGTTAACAAATTGCTTCAGTGGCATTTTGGGTTTATTCACAAGACAAGGGGCGTGTCGGGTCCACTCACAAAGGCTCGATATTTCGTAAATGTCGGCACGAGACGGCAAAATATCGGTTCCGTGGGCCATTTTTAGCGGGAAAAAAAAATTTACTGATTCACATACGCTTGCAGCAAAAAGCAGCAATTACAATCTAGGTTCTACTGGACACACCTTTTGAAATGATAAGAATTCTGCGGTGCTATTCTGCAAAACAGCGACGAGCGTACATCTCTGCATCTATGAATTTGCCAGTTGTAATAGAGTAAAATTTTGCATGCCATATTCGGGCTGGCAGCTGTCTGGCAGCTATTTCATTTTGTAGAATAGCACAGCTGGACTATAAGGCTTAGGTACTAAGCTTCAATCACCATTAGGATCACTATATAAAGTACTCTATGCTTGTTTTCTTACGATGTTCTACTTACTTGACCCACACAGTCAAAAGTGCGTGATGGTATTTGAACTCTAGACATCTTGCTACATGGCAGAGGGTGGAACCATTGGGCCACTATACTCAGTATCACTGCTTCATATTATATTATGCAAAATTTTACTTATTTCAAATGACTTAGGGGGCTAGAAATTTTCTTTGAGAACTAGAGTAATGCAGTTAATTTCGAAACACTGCAGTGCGCCGTATGAGAATTGCAGTGCAAAGTACTCAGACGCGTTGTGAACTGTCATATGGCAGGCGTTCCTTCAGGTGAACGTCTTGCTTGCCATTCTTTACTATGAAAATTAAGTACTATAAAAAAATTGCTATAGTTATAGGTATAGTTTACTATAAAAATATGATGTCCTCTAGTCCGATCCGGCCGGGATTATCCTAAGGCACAGGAAATATTATGGTTCACAAGTGTATGTGCAAACACTGGTGCATTCTCTATTCCCTCTCTGTTATAATCCGACAGTTCTGACACGACCGAAGAGAGCTATCAGGCGTAAGATCGGCGGCCTAACGTGCTCTCTGAGGCACGGGAGTGAGACACCTTGACGTAAACGATTGAAATTTATTGGCCCGACCCGGGAATCGAACCCATGCCCTCGTGATCTGCAGTACAGAATGCTCACCACTAGACCAACGGTACATCTATATAAAAAGTGCTAAAATACGTACGAGTAACTAACTAAGTATAAGTATATAAGACATTGAGGATCTCCAAAATTAAACACAAATTGTTTCCCTGAAATAACAAAGTTTTGTTTTATTACAAGTTTTGTTTTATTTTACAATTATCTAGTTATTATCAAGTTACGACAATTACACTTCTATCTCACCTGAAATAACAAAGAAACGACATTTAAAGTTCACTATATCTCGAGTCCTCAGTCACATTCTTTCTATGAGTTTTTATTACGACAAAAATGCACACAACAATTTCAGCGTCCCTCGCCATTTTAAATCATCGACACAGATCAATATCATAGATACGCGACAGCTGATACGCGAAGCGCGGCAAATTCAAATGAATGAAATGTCACTCATTTCATTACATCTCCCCCCCTAAGAGCGAAAATTCTAAGCAATATATCTGTAAAATGTACTTATAAGTCATCTTCATATTCATTATCATCTCCTTCATCTTCTTCAGCCTCTGTTATGACAGGTTGCAATTTTGTTATATGAAATAATGTTGATTCTGTTTTTCTGTTGCCTGTATCAATCCTATAAATGGAATTCGATATTTTCTCTATTATTTTGAAAGGGCCTATTTTTAATTCGTCTAATTTCTTTCTATTCAGTCTATTTCCATTTTCTACATATACACTGTCTCCTACATTAAATTCTTGCATTTTTCTATTTCTATCAAATATTTTCTTGTTATACTCATGAGATTTTATTGTATTCTCTAATGCCAATCTTCTATCAGCAATCCACTTGTCTTCCTTTTCCATCGTTTTGAATTCATTTGGTAGAATACTGACATTTGTACCATCCAGTAAATATTTTGGTGCAAAACCTGTAACGGAGTGTTCTGTTTCATTATATTTTTGTATACATTCTCTTGCCAGTGTTGTCCATGTTCTCTTATTATTTTTCTCATTCATTTTACACCTTATTTTATTTACTATTGTTTGGTTTAATCTTTCATTCAAGCCGTTCGAGAATGTTGTATTCACGGCTGTAAAAATTAGTTTAATATTATTTTCCTGCAAAAATTGTTTAAATTCTCTTGAATTTATGCCCGGATATTGATCTGTCAGGATAATTCCAATCTCATCTGTCTCTAGTACTTTCTTTGTTAAATTTATAAAGTCACATGCATTCTGGGTTTTCGAAGTCGCAATAAATGCATATCTTGTGTAGTGATCTACTAAAAGGTGTAGATATTTCTTTGTAGACCTAGATCCTCCAAATCCACCAATAGTATCCATTGACATTATTTCAAATGGTTTGGTAGCTGGTCCCAGTTGTGACATTAATCCAATTTTTTTTTGACATCTTGATTTATTTTTTATGCATATTTCACATGTTTTACAAATATTTATGATATTTTTTGTTAGGTTTATAGCCGTATATATTGAACTTATTTTTTTCTGCAGTTGTCTGATCCCAATATGGCATAAATCTTCATGCACCTTTTTTATAAGTTTTTTACTAAATTCTTCTGAGAGGATAATCTTTTCCTGTTTCTTTATTTTTTTATAATAGATATTATTTTTTAGTATTAAATTTTGTTTCTTTTCTCTTATTGTTTCATTTTTCTCTTGGTCTCCAACTATATCTTTTATTTGTATTAAATTAACTATTCTCAATGTTTCCTCTCTGTTATCTTCTGGTTCTAATACAGGGTTTCGGCTCAAATAGTCTGCTTCTACATTTTCTTTACCAGGTATATATTTTACGGTAAAGTCATACTGAGATAGGTAGTATGTGAGATCACCCAATTCTTCATCTGTCCTGCATTTAATGTTCATGTTCTCTAGAGGTTTGTGATCTGAGTAAATGGTGAATTGTTTTCCGATGAGCCAGTGCTGCCAATATTTAACAGCTTCTTTCATAGCAAGACATTCTAAATATATAGCCTTTTTCCGTTTTTGATGTTCATTCAATTTTTTTGAGAAATATGCCACCGGTTTGTCTTTACCATCTAGTTGTGTCTGTTTTAATATTGCTCCAATGCCCTCCAAAGATGCATCGGTAAAGATTTTGATTGGTAAGTCTTTGTCGAATATTTCCAAGACCGGTTGCGAACATAAATATCTTTTTATCAGATTGAATGCTTCTTCACATTTCTCTGACCAT
This sequence comes from Coenonympha glycerion, assembly GCA_963855885.1. Lineage (NCBI taxonomy): Eukaryota > Metazoa > Arthropoda > Insecta > Lepidoptera > Nymphalidae > Coenonympha > Coenonympha glycerion. The sequence goes on from OY979627.1 coordinate 886,429, forward strand.
ACAAATTTCTCGTTTTTTCGTAATAAATTGTGTAATGGATCTAAAATAATTGCACTTCTTGGTATATAGTCATGGTAGAAGTTTATTTTTCCCAAAAATTGTCTGATGTTCTTTTGCGTCTTAGGAGTTGGAAAGTTCCTTATTGAAATCAAATTGTCTTTTAGTGGTCTTACTGAATTGTTCTGAATTATATGGCCGAGGTATTTTACTGAGTCTGAAGCAAAGGTACATTTCTTAAACTTCAGTCTAAAGCCTTCTTTAATTATTGCCTCTAATACATTTCTAATGTGCCTTATATGTTCTTCAAAGGTAGACGAGTATATCAAAATATCATCGATATAGTTAACAGAGTATCCTGTGAGATTGTGTTTTCTTAGAATATTGCTTAAGATTCTCTGGAAAATTGCTGGTGATGTTTTCAAGCCAAAAGGGAGGCAGGTCCACTGGAAGTGGCCATCTTGTGTGACAAATCCTGTTTTACTTCTGTCTTCCACCCGTAATGGTATTGCCCAAAATGCTGAGTTTATATCTAGTGTAGTAAAATACTTGCAATTTCTAGTTTTAATAATTAGATCATCTATCAAAGGAAATGGTTGAGCTTGTGGTATAACTATTTTGTTTAACTCTCTGAAATCTACACATAAACGGGATTTTCTATTTTCACCTTTTTTAAACGCCAATGTCACTGGAGCAGCGAAAGGACTGTATGATTCTTCTATTAAATTGTTCTTTAGTAACATCGATATTTGCTCTTCAATTTCTAATCTATCTTGTATTGTACATCTGTATGGTCTTTTACTACAATATTTATTTACTTGTAAATCTATGCGAGCTTCATAATCTTTAACTGAACCTATATCATACTTGTCCTTAGCAAATATTGTTTTATATTCCTTTATAATTTTCTCTATCTCAATTTTCTTTTGATTATCTAAATGGTCTGTCATACTTATAAATTCCTCTGTTTGTATGTGTTCATTGAAATTTACTGTATATTTTTTTATATTATTATCTTCATTTCTGTTATCTTTAGACATCCTGTCTATTTTATTTGTTATTTTCTTTTGTTCTATCTGCAAGTTCTCATTTTGGGTTAATCTGAATTTCTTTATCATATCTAATCCGATTATGAAATCATCAAAATCTTCATTTTCTACTATGTATACATCCACCTCTTCTTCTAAATCAAATATTTTAATTTTTATTGTTATCAAGCCATCCATCTTCTTCACACCATTAACCGTTCTCATGTATGCTATGTTCACATCATCTTTTTTTTCTTTTACTTTTATTAATCTTGAATTTATTATAGAAATCTGTGAGCCTGAATCATAAATACCACTCACTTCTAGTTTATTTTCTAATAAAAGCTTGATTTTGATTAATGGTGTGCTTACTAGTTTTTTTCTCAGTATTTATGTCTACTTCAATTATGGAGTTATTGTTTACATTTTTAGTTTTAAGATCTTTTTCAGGTTCATTTTTATTTTTCTTGAACCAACATGACTCCTCCGGATGATATCTAATCCCTTTGTCCAAAGACTCACAAGTCTTACATGACTTCTTCTCATAAGTTTTATTTTTATTATAAAATGTACTGCTCTTTATGTTAGTTGAGTTTTTCTTATACATCGTGCCTTCATATTTTCTTATCTCGTTGAACAAGTCAGTAGTGTTGTTGAGTTCATCCCTGTTTAACTTATTTAAGATAAATCCAGGTAAACCAGTTGCAATAAGATCTATCATTGTTTTGGAATCTATAGATTTGTTTATATCTAATAAAAGCCGTTCTTTTTTTATGGCATAATCAATTAACTGTCCTTCTTTATACCTAAATGCGAGAGCATATGTGACTATGTCCCATCCTTGGTTTTTAAAAGTTTCTAAAAACTTGTCTTTCCATTCACTCCATTCAGAATTTATTGTTAGTTTTATGATCATCGAGCTATACCAATCCAAACAAGGTTTATCTAAAAATAACCTCAAAATATCTATTTTTGTCTCATCTTTTGTTATATTAAAGCGCGCACACTCTTTTTCAAAAATTTCTATCCATTGCATCGCATTAGGATTTTTGCTTGTGAATTTTTCAATAATAAATTTTTCTGAGATATGTTTTAAGTTATGTTGACTTTCTTTCTTAGTTGTAGTTTCTATTAATTGTTCCAAGATTTGTTGCAAAGTGTCATTTTTGTCCTTTGCTTGTGTTGTGCTCACTTCATCTAAATATTGATCTAAAAATTGCATATTACCTTCCTCATCTACATATGTCTTCTTTAGATTTTCATCCAACTTTATCCATACTTTTCTACTCTGGTGTCTTTTTTTAATGCTATTTTTTACTTTTGTGAAAGTGTTCGTTTTAACAATATATGTATGATGACTCACCGGCTTCAGTTCCTCGGGTAAAACATAACATTTTCCTTCTTCAGTAGATATTGAGGTTATAGCTAATACATTTGATTTGCCATCATTTGAGGCTATTATTGTAAACTCAAATTGAAGCCGGTCCATCTTCTTTTAGTTCACAAAAATGTCGTTTTATAAGACATTGAGGATCTCCAAAATTAAACACAAATTGTTTCCCTGAAATAACAAAGTTTTGTTTTATTACAAGTTTTGTTTTATTTTACAATTATCTAGTTATTATCAAGTTACGACAATTACACTTCTATCTCACCTGAAATAACAAAGAAACGACATTTAAAGTTCACTATATCTCGAGTCCTCAGTCACATTCTTTCTATGAGTTTTTATTACGACAAAAATGCACACAACAATTTCAGCGTCCCTCGCCATTTTAAATCATCGACACAGATCAATATCATAGATACGCGACAGCTGATACGCGAAGCGCGGCAAATTCAAATGAATGAAATGTCACTCATTTCATTACATGTAGTCAAAACATAGGCAGGAAACAACTAGTTTTAAATCATCAAGGTGAACTGCACTGTGGGACGCATTCCTTACAAGTGCTCTCAATAATCTGTGGCTACCTGTTTAACTATTCCAAATATTCAAGCCTTAACTCAGCCAACTAAACTAGGTAGACATTTAGATAAATCCTACAGTAATGCCTATTTGGTACCTATAGGATAGCCATGATTGATTGATAGTACTTAGTATCGTGTCAAAATTGCGAGCGCAGCAAACCTCAATAAAATTCCTGGGACAATATCAATATCAACTTGGAATTAGTATTTGGCTGTTTCCTTTTTTAACCCCCGACACATAAAGAGGGGTGTTATAAGTCTGACTTCGATGTGTCTGTCTATCTGTGTGTGTGTGTCCGTTTTTGGCATCGTAGCTCTCAAACGAATGGACTGATTTCAATGAGGTTTTCTGCTTCTGAGCTACGAGTATGTTTGGTTAATGTCGGTCCAGCAGTGAAAAAATATTCGCTCTTTACCAAAATTATGCAAGTAATTTTTTTTACAACTCTCTATGGGTCTATACCCAATAGGGATATCAAATAAAAGGACTTGAGTAGCAAAATACTAACTTATATCAGATTTCAAATCCAAGGTGGCTGTCACGGGTCACAACAAAATGACGAAATGTGTTTGTCAGGGGTTTTTTTTAATTGTCATTAAATTTCTAAAACGTTTTTAAAGCTATGCGCTCTTAGACTATATTGTAATTTATTTGATTTAGAAAACAATCGAAAAATACTCGTATTACGATCCCATATATTTGTCAGCTTGACATGGGAAACTTTTGATACCTCCCAATTTCAAGCTTTTTGCCATTTTAACTTCAATCGAAATGCAATCTTCATCTCTCACGAATAAGGTAGCATCTTCTTCCACTGTTGTAAAGTAAATGTAAATGACGGTAGACACATAAATTTGGTAGATTTATTGCAAAAACCAAGTCGCTTTAAAAAATATTACTTAGATATTCGGTTTCTCGTCTCGATTTTTTGTAGCGAACTAAATCGACAAAATATGGAACTGGTCTGGTGCCTTCAGCTGAGCCAACCGACCAAATTCGGATTTTAAGATTTAAATTTTATTTTTCGAAAATTGCAAACCAACAACGTATTTTAGGTAATGTAAGGCAAAAATACTTGAAATGAAAACATAAAGCAGTACTTACTTAATCATTAATATCAATTTTGAAAGATGGCAGCGAAGCGCAATCTTTTATAAACAAATAAAATAAAAACCTTAAACGCAAGTAATTTTATAACTCCGGATCAAAACAAAACTGAAGAATTCCAATGAGTAGAACTACAAACAGATTGAGATTTAAAGCGGAGCCTGAGACGCTCTGTCAGACATCGGGGCGAGATAGCATTGATATGGCTTTGAGCACACTACAGACTTTTTGTTTATAAATGAAATGAAATGCTTCACGCGTGTAAAACGGCTATTATTATAGGAAGATAAAGTTATAAAATGGATTCGAAGCTCAAGTGTTTCTCTACAAACGGTTTTTTGTCTAAGTTACTAAAAACTATTATGTCAATCCTAGCCCTAGGTACATTTATTGGTATGAAAATCTGAGATTTCTAAAGATTTGTTAAAGACGTGGGATTACATCTTTTCAATTTTCCGTGCCTGAAATTTTATTGATGACCTGTGTCATAATGGTAATTTCACTTGTACTCTAAGTGCGTTAATGTTTAAGCGTCTATGAAGCGCGTAAGGTCTTTGCTTTATTATCCCTTTCTTAAGAGATCTTTATAGCGTTTTTTACGAAAAAACTGATCTTCAAGTTGCGTAACTTATAGAAGTGTCGACATTTTTTTAAATAATCAAGAGGTGAAATTCACAGCCTAGTTGCGCGAACATCATTCATCATCATCATCATTTTTGTTACATTTTATCCAGCGACATGTCGAAGTCGTGTTGCGTCGCTAATGTGTCTTCTCAAATCGCTCTGTCAGTCGCAGACGCAACAGCGAGATAGGCCGCGGTTAAATAGTAAATACTCATTGAAGATCCACAAATTGATACTGAACGCATTTGCGTTTTAATCCCTCGACGCTCAATCGGCGGAGTTTTGATTTATTTTTTCAATGTTTGCGCTTACGCTTAGCGCAAATCTTGCTCTATCTAAAGAACCATCTTTATTCCCCGTACAGGGTTGTCAACTCTTCTCAAGTTATTATTCATATGTAATTTCGTTTCTTGATTCCCTTGCCATTTCTTCGTCTATTAAATTCCATCTAGAGTTCCTTATCCGTTTTCCAACTTATATTTAGTCATTGATATCTGTGTAATAATATCTAGTATATGGAATTAGTTCAAGTTTGCTTAATTAATTAACAATATCGTGTTCGTAATTTGAATATAATAGAGGAAATCAATCAGTCATATCTACTGAACCGATTTGGCTAATCTAGAGCTCACTTTTTATCTCTGAAAATTCATGGTTCGCGCTATTGATGAAAACCCAAATTCCTCCGTTGTGAAGCCTCACGTAAAAAGTATAGTTAAACTTACGAAAACTACATACTTTCTTTATTACTTTTTTAATAATTTAAGGTGAAGTGTTTGTTAATTTAAAAAAATAATAAAAATAAAGGAGAAGTTTTATCAATGTATGAGCCCTGGGCCAGGTCTATGTACGGTATACTTGGGTGTAGCCCAGGTCAAAAAAACAGTTTTCACCTACATATTTTCTTTAAAAATGGCTTTTTCGGTTGTACAAAACAAGTGTTTCTGCATATAATTGTAACACTTAACAAAGATTCAACATGGCGGTAATATGTATTTCATTGTGAATTGACAGTTGACTTTGACAGAAATGTCAACTATTGACAGATTGAGTCGTGGTTTACGTCAAATCGTACGACGCCAGCGACGCCATATTGAAAATAGATCATATAAGTAATGAAAAACAGATATTTTTGTACACCTAAAGTATTCGTTTAAGCTAAATAATTTTATTTTTCTCGTGAACAACAGATTTTTTTTTTTGATTTTTTAAGATACCGTACAAGACCTAGCCCAATTTGAAATACATATCTCCTTTAATTGAAGAACCTTATTGCCTACTTGGTATTTTCGTGTGACAACCCTGTTGGCGGAGTGGTACGGCAAATGATGGTAGTCAGAGTTGCGAATATAAATGATGCGGCCATCGATCGTCACAGTGGTCACAGTCGCACAGGAATTCATTAAGCCTCTGTTTTGTTACGAATTTCTTTCTGCTCTCAGTTTTTTATTAATATCTTTAAAGTTTGAGTGGTCTAATTGAAATCAAGACGCTGTTTGGAAAAACAGACAATGAAAAATAACATAAACAGGTAGCAGTAAAAATTAAGTTTCATATAATCCATTTTGTGGTAGAAAAATGTCACATTATTTAAAAGAAAGACTGTCTTAATCTTAGAAATAGCTAATTAATTGTAATTAATAGAAGAATGAAGATGTTTTTTGAGTTCCACCAACCGGCCGCGATATTCGCCCAAATTTTTTTAATAAAATTTCTTGCCAAACCGTTGAAATATTTCCTTACCTTTTCGTACCTATTCTTGAGCATGTTTAGAAAAAGAATGTAGAGTTTTTTTCTATTAAAGATGTGCATATCCACCCAAAACTTAAAAAAATATAATGAAAAAATAAAAGGAAATTAAAAAAAATAAAAATGTATAAAAGATATTGTGAGAAGTTTCCTTATATGTTTCACTAGCTTTTCTACAAAAAGCCATACGAGCAAAATACTGTGGTTAGTAGTTCAAAGACTTTAAACTCTTTTCTCCTGGAAATTTTCGCGGGAATAAGTATAAAATAAGCTGTCAAGATTCAACCAAATCGGTGCAGTAGTGGTCGCATATGACCTACATATTATGACTGAGCGACAAATATTCAAACATACTCGTATAAAGTTAGTTTAACATAAAATTAGTCATGTCTGTGCCCAGCTTTGGCCTGAGGATTTTCTAGCTGAGAAAAGAGAATCAATAAATGTTATTAGAGTGCATGCATAATAAAAAAAAGATTTCGACGAATTGAGCACCTCCTCCTTTTTTTTGAAATCGATAAAAATACATCCCCGCTACCGCTTATGACTTGCGCATACAGCAATGTTTTGTAGATAATCTCTAGCATCGGCCCTCGCTAATTGATGGCCGCACCTGTCCTGGGACTGGCCAATAATAGGTAACCTAACAGGTACACTACATCTGTCAGAGATTCCTTAGCATTGTTTTATATTAAAAAAGCTAACTTGTTTAGCGAGGAATATTTTAAAACATTATCTGTTTTTCTATATTCCACTTGGTGTTGAGGATGCTTCGGTAACAGAAGTCGTGAACGAACTCTCAATCCCCAAATTGAGGTTTGGAGCTCTAACGTTCCATATGACGTTCAAATTCGAGAGATAGAATAGAAATGTAACGAAATCCAAAAAATTTAAAAAAATGTTCGGAAGTTGCATGATCAATTTAGCGATCAACTTCGTAATAGACATATATAATAAATACCCTGGGCTTGGGGCGCGGTCAAATGTCGCCAGTTTATCGGTTCCAAATATGCTTGTTTTATCTATAGAATTATGACAAATGGCGCTACTGTTTGCTTGTACGAAAAAGGTTTGCGTTAATCGTTTGATGTACATATTCCGAGGTTTCTTATCAGTGAACTTCGTTCAGTTTTCATTTCATCTACCGTATCGCAATATGTCATATGGTTAGACTAAAAATCTGTGAGTTAGACATGCTCATGTCTTTAATAACTTGTTTTAGTCTATCACTAGGTTATAAATAAAGAGATAATTACAGGTTTAAATCGGTTTTTTCTCTCATTTCGGCGAACGTCGACTGCGCGGTATGTACCAAGCATTACCACACCGCGCCCAATGCCCATAACGGCGAAAACATCGCTATTATAGCCGAATCGAGAACGTTAATACCGTATAACTGGTATAACTATTCGGTACTCGCTACGGAATCGATTACTGGACATATCTGCTTACGCAATTACTGGCAGTTTTGTTGCGCCTTCTCTTGATTCTTTTTCGGAAACCGATGATTATCTTGTTGCGTAAACTTATGTGAATATTTTGTGCGTGTTGTTACAAAAAACCTCGCATAAACAACCTCCATAATCTAGTGGTAAGCATTCTGAATTGCAGATCGAGGTCTGGAGTTCTATCAAGAAACTCTTATTATTAGTTTTTTTTAATACAATGAATGGTACGTCACAATACAGTTTGTTCACAACTAAAAATTCTTTATTCACTTCAGGAAAGGAATATAAATTTCAAGGAACAAAGGTGTAACGTTATGACGCAAAAATCCCACTAAAATTGCAGCCCGGAGTTCGGAAATAAACAACCCACAGACAACCATTCACCCCTTTACTCCAGAAAGCACGTTTAGCCGTCGGTTACATATGCGCCTAACCTTTCTTTTTTACGTGTCTAGCTGTCGACCAACTGGACTAAGACAGTGAGGGAATAGAGCATGGACCTGTTTACGCGTGGTACTCGCACCCGTGCACTATACCTAATATATCCATATGGCTTTCCTTAATTTTTGATCCATGGTCAATCTCCCAATGAGGTCGAAATCGCTTTGGGGAACACGTTTTGGCTACATTATAATGCAGGAGTTGCGCCTGTGAAACATTAGGGTCACATCGTAGTCAAGAGTGCGTGATTGGGGCTTGAACCCTGCACCTAAACGAAGCTTGCGGAAGTTCTAACAACTAGATCATTGTAGCGTACCTCCCTCGTAGTTGGCTGGAGGCTGCAGGGGAGTTTGGCAGGGAGGCATGCATGCATCTCGTGTGGTCTGGTCTAGTCTAGGAACAATGCCGGCAATCTAGAAGCCACATCGCGCTACCATTGTGCCTAGCCATCAGACTCGCGTCACGAGCGATTCAAACTGGCTCAGATTGAAACTCAGGCGGCAGGCCTCTGTACCCTGTGGTTCGACGTTTAGTAAGTGGATTGAATGTGAAGGTCCATAGGTTCGCGTCTGATGTGGGTTCGATTTCCGGTAAAGGGCAGTTTGGGACATCCGAGCAGTTTCAACCATATCACTTATGTACGATCGTAGTAGAAACTTATCCATATCGCTCATTCCTTTTTTTTTTCTTTTTTTTTTAATTGTTACAATAAAACTTATCATTAGCTTATTCTAATTACTATACAAATTTTGCCCGCGTGGACTGTGCCAAGAATACTGGCTGCATTTCCGCGTTGAACAGCTAGGCTGATACGTTGCGCAAAAAATGTGCCAGCCCTTCTTCTCATTCCTTAACTATACGGAAATAAATTCAAAAAACTTATGAGTCGAACGATCAATTTATCGATCGGATATGTCATTCCCATGCATATTTTGAATTTCGTTGCATTTAGAATTGGAATGAATCGCGATCAAGTGTCTATGAAGATTTCAAGGTCTAGTTTTATCAGGACTTCGGTCTCGCATAGCTCACAAACTTCAAATGCCAGGATTGAACCCGGACCTCCCGGAATAGACTGCAGTCGTAACCACAAGGCAACTAGATCACTGGTTCGTGTATCGACACAAGTTGCTATGATCTGGAGGAGCATAATGCTTGCATAACGCGTTTGAATGGCCCATTACATTAGAAGTGGCGAAAATATTAACAATAGTGCGCGCGCGCCTGCGAGGAACCGGCGTTGAACAATGCGCGAGTGGCGCCGCGGGCGGCCGCGTGTGTACGCATTGTAAGGAATAGAGATCGATGCGATTTCCGGCACAATATAAACAACGATATTTATGAACTTCTATTCTGCAAGTTTTGTAGGTTTCTTTACTATATATATAGCTGCTTGTGCTGATTCATTCACTCATTGATCACCTCTCCTGAACAATTTTGTATGAAAAATTTTTTTTTCATGGATAGGGTCGTACAGAAGAAAAAAATTCATGAGGAGGAAAAATACGGAGAGAGCTGATGATTGAGGATTTTGGAGACGGGTGAAGAGCACGCGGAGGGTATTGAAGATAGGCGGGGGGTGCTCGACCAAATGTCATTCGAAATGTCATGCAATTGGCAGTGAGCTTAAAAAAAATTCAAAATGGCGGATTCAAAATGGCCGCCATTCGAATTTCGCCGATATCTCGGAAAGTATAAAAGATGGAAGACCGGTTTCTTGACGAGAGTTGATCAGGACGAAAAGGTCTATTTGATGGCTAGAAAAAATAATCCAATATGGCGGAATTTTTTTTTACCATAGAAAATGAAGGTATGGAGAATGTTGAAGAGACTAAATATTGGTAACTATGCAAGGTTTTGATGCGGTTTTTCGGAGAATTACTAGAGAAAATATGGAATGAGATGATGATTGAGGGTTCTGAAGACAGTCGAGGAGCATGGGCAAGGTATTATAGTTAGGTGGGGACTGCTGAAACAAAAAATACTCTGAACGTCATGCAATTGGCAGTGAGCTGAAAAAAAATTAAAATGGCGGATTCAAAATGGCCGCCATACAGATTTCGTGTTATTCTATCTCAGAAAGTATAAAAGATAAGAGAGTGGTTTCTTAGCAAAAGGTGATCAGGATTTCAAGTTTAACGAGATGAATAAAAAAACTAAATGGAGGAATTTATGTCTCCATGGAAAATGTACATACTACAATAAGTAGGGAACTATCCAAGGCATTGACGCAGATCTTCAGAGACCTGCCAGAGGAAAGTATGAGAAGTGATGATGATCTAGGATTTGGATGATGGTTGAGGAGCACGGTCATGGTTTTAAAGATAGTTAAGGGCTGTTAGAGCAAAAAATACGCTGAACCTCATATGATGAGGTTCAGCGTATTTTTTTGTTCGAACTGCCCTTAACTATCTTTAAAACCATGACAGTGCTCCTTGGTCATTTTTTAAGCCCACTGCCAATCGGATTCCCATTGGCGATGGAGATGACGGCGATACCTTTATAGGCGGGAAGACTGCACGCGGGCCACATGTGGCCCGCGCACTCACGCGCCCTACTAGTTAATATATATATAGCTACTCGTGCTGATTCACTGACTGATTGACTGACTGACTCACTGATTGATCACCTCTCCTGAACAATTTTGTATGAAAAAATTTTTTTTTACGGATGGGGTCGTATAGAAGAAAAAAATTCATTCGGAGGAAAAATACTGAGAGACCTGATGATTGAGGATTTCGGAGACGGGTGAAGAGCACGGGGAGGGTATTGAAGATAGGTGGGGGGTGCTCGACCAAATGTCATTCGAAATGTCATGCAATTGGCAGTTAGCTGAAAAAAAGTTCAAAATGGCGGATTCAAGATGGCCGCCATACAAAATTCATCGGTGTCTAACTCGGGAAGTATAAAAGATGGAAAAGTGGTTTCTTGACAAGAAGTGATCAGGACCCGAAGGTCTACTCGATGAATGAAAAAAAAGTTCAAAATGGCGGAATTTATTTTTCCATAGAAAATGTATGGGGAATATTTAAGACACCACAAGTTGTGAAACATGCAGTACTTTGATGCGGTTTTTCGGAGAATTACTAGACAAAAATATGAGAAGAGACGATGATTGAGGGTTTGAAGATGGATTATGAGCACGGGCAAGGTATTATACTTAGGTGGGGACTGCTGAAACAAAAAATACTCGGAACTTCAGGCAATTGGCAGTGAGCTGAAAAAAAAAACAAAATGGCGGATACAAGATGGCCGCCATACAAATTTCGTGTTGTTCTATCTCAGAAAGTATAAAAGATAAGAGAGTGGTTTCTTAGCAAGAGGTGATCAGGATCTCAAGTTCTACGGGATGCATGGAAAATAATTCACTGTGGCGGAATTTATCTTTCCATGGAAAATGTACATACTATGAGAAGAGACAATGATCTAGGATTTGGATGATGATTGAGGAGCACTGTCATGGTTTTAAAGATAGTTAAGGGCTGTTCGAACAAAAAATACGCTGAACCTCATCCGATGAGGTTCAGCGTATTTTTTTCTTCGAACTGCCCGTAACTATCTTTAAAACCATGACAGTGTTCCTTGGTGATTTATTCAGCTCACTGCCAATCGGATTCCAATGGACGATGAAGATGACGGCAATACCTTTATGGGCGGGAAGACTGCACGCGGGCCACATGTGGCCCGCGCACACACGCGCCCTACTAGTTAATATATATATAGCTACTCGTGCTGATTCACTGACTGATTGACTGACTGACTCACTGATTGATCACCTCTCCTGAACAATTTTGTATGAAAAATTTTTTTTTCACGGATGAGGTCGTATAGAAGAAAAAAATTCATTCGGAGGAAAAATACGGAGAGAGCTGATGATTGAGGATTTCGGAGTCGGGTGAAGAGCACGGGGAGGGTATTGAAGATAGGTGGGGGGTGCTCGACCAAATGTCATTCTAAATGTCATGCAATTGGCAGTGAGCTGAAAAAAAGTTCAAAATGGCGGATTCAAGGTGGCCGCCATACAAACTTCATTGGTGTCCATCTCGAAGAGTATAATAGATGGAAGAGTGCTTTCTTGACAAGAAGTGATCAGGACCCCATGGTCTATTCCATGGATAGAAAAAAAAATCAAAATGGCGGAATTTATTTTTCCATAGAAAATGTATGAGGAATATTGAAGAGACTACGAGTTGTAAATCGGGAAGTGCTTTGATGCGGTTTTTTGGAAGACTACGAGAGAAAAATATGTAATGAGGTGATGATTGAGGGTTTTGAAGACAGTTTACTTTATTTTTACTATCAACAACAAAGACTGCCAACGAAACGTCACGAGTTCTGTCTGTCCGTCAAAATGTTAGCGGGATGTATAGTAAGCTATGACGAAATACGCTTTCATGTTACATCCATGATAGTAACTAGGTACCTACTTCCTTTTAAAAAATATTTGTAAAAACAAGCTTTCATACGTTTTATTAGTATTCTTCTCAACACCAGGTCCTGGTTACCATTTAGCACCAATGTACTCGTCAAGACGTATCAAACAAGTCTAAACTCGATTTGGTTGTGCCTTATTACTACCGAGTTCCTATGGCCACCTTCTGGATCCGTCATTAGATCAGCTCCACGTTATAATAATATTGCATTGTCATCCAATTACCACATGTATGCAAAATTTGAACTCAATCGGTGATCACGGACAAACAAACAAAGAAACAAACATCAGCACAGATAAAACTAAATAAAAGTTCATAAAAATTGTCGTCAAAGACAATGGGATCCAGTACCAGGCTGTACCGGAAATGAACTTTATTTATTTATTTAGTGAGAAATCTTGATACCACCTTCGTTCTCCTTTGGTGACAATCAAAGAGTATTTTCGGCATTATTTTTGCTCGAAAGCTTTAGGCCCGGTTTCCACCACAGTATTTGAGTAACCATTCAGATTTCGTCATTTTGACATCTCCGAAACTGAGGGGAGAGCTGGAGATGTCTAAATGGTGAAATCTGGTTGGTTATCCATAAACACTCCGCTTCGCTCCGCTTTGGTGGAAACAGGGCCTTATTCTTAAATTATGTATGTATGGTTGGTTTAATGTAGTTGACGTTACATGTGACTAAGCATAGTTACATCAATGGTCACACGTAATAAAATAATTTCTAATGATAGGTCACAGTTGTGCGCACTATTATACGTTCATATTTACCTCTGTACATCTTTAATTAGAAAATATGAATCAACCCTTTAGTAATTTTTAATAACCCCAACTTGCTTAGTCACGATTATTGCCTACCACGTGATATTAAACGTTATTACAACGTAGTAGAGTTCAATTTAATTGAAACAAATAAGTTTTGTTTTATCCAGGATTATTGAAATGTCGATCAAGCGATGACTAATCGATTTTAAGTCTTTTGTTTGTGAAATTACAGTTTATTTTTTAATGAACGCTTTATTTCTAACGCGTATAGAGAATCGATTATGAAATAATGATAGAGCGTGGTGTTTGTTATAAAACTAGTTTTCGCATGTGACTTCCTTCGCAGCAGCAGTACACATTAATTTGAATTTAATAATTTAATCAATTCTGTTTTTTTTTTTAAGAACGAAATCAGAAGCTTCAGGTATCGTTTTAGTTAATGAATGTGTTTTATGACATAATCAATCACTCATTAATTTATGCGTTCAATTCATACTATGTAAAATCGTTATAAAATAAAAAACTTTTAGAACTACTTTTTGGGTAAAAAAGATGGGGAAAACCCTTCTTTCTGCCAAAGCTCCTGACACTGGCGGTTTTATGTTCTACAGTATTAAATTTTATGTAAGAACTTCTTGAAAGTCAATTTTTAAATACTAGTTGATAATATTTTTTTTCTACTCGCAACAAGTTAACAAGTACCTACTTAGCTGTGATTTCAAGTGACGACGCAGCCGAAGATGTTATCGTACTGACTTGGAATCAAGGTAAACAATTCCTAAAGGTTTCTAACACAGCCGGTAAGGTGGTAACTAGCCGCGGCCGAAGCCTAGCACCACAATAGAACTGAGCCACTTTTAGATATTAAAAACTCGAAAAAGTTAAGTACTCGTAATCTCGGTTTTATTACTGTGCCTAGTTATTTGATATCGAAAATTGACGGATGACAAAATTGTACAGACAGCAGGAAGAGCATGGGCGAGGTTGGCAAGGGAAAGAGATCTGTGGAAACTGGAAAGGTTTAGAGGAGGCCTTTGCCAGAGGGCAAGCAGACACGTGCTGATATTTTTCTGTTAGTTGTTCGTACGGACTATAACTTTTTAATTTTAAACTTTTAATGGAAAAATGAATGTTTATCCGTCTTTGAAGTGTGAAATTAGTGTCTGAATAAAGGCTTTATTATAATCTCGGTTTTATTTATTAGCATCTTGAATATTGGTAAAGTATGGGAACACTTGTATCTCAGGCTCTATTATATTAATACATCAAAGCAGGTGTCCCGCTGTCATTGGTCGGCCCACGCTAGCGAAATGCCATTCATTGAGCCGACCTTCCAGTACCAACCAGAAGATATTGCGATTTGTGAATAAAAGGCAACTATACTATGCTTCATTTTAAGGCCGGGAAAAGAAAATGTTCTAAATTGGATGTCTGGTCATAGAACTGCAGCTGTACCGAATATGACTTATAGCTGTTCCATTTCTAAGATTGCTTTTGGTACGTTTATGGAACAAAATTAAAAAAACTTTACGGGAGTGACAGTTGTATCACGTGTATCAAGTTACGTGCACATCAGTGGGACATTAGCAAGAGGTTAAGAGAGAGTTTAGAAAAGTGAGTACGATTGCGCATACGGCATACCACATTTTGCAGACATGCCATGTACATTTTACACACTCTTCATAACCAAAGAGTTAACATGTTAAACTCGACATGGCAGAAGCATCTTCACATATCGATATGTATAAAATCATTGGTTAAAAAGACCGATAAAGAAAATTCGTTCGAGATTCGGTTACCTATTTTGTGTTTCAGTACGCATGTACTGGATACCCGGACAAATTTTTTAGAAGGCACATTTTGCAATAAACCAGTGAAGGATGTAAATTATATGTATATTATGAAAGCAGGAAAGAATAAGTAGGTAGGTATATACCTAACAAATGCTCTAGAACCAGTATTTGTATGCATCTCTAGCATTCTATCGATCACCTATTTCCATGGAAATCTTGCATCTCATGATTTTCTTGTTGATCCAATTGATTAGTATAGCTAATAGTGTATTCCGTTCCTTAGCCGTCACTTGGCTGCTATTTGCTTATCAGGTAGGAGGCGGGCGATATTCGCTTCAATTGGAACGCAATCAGAACGATGCGAGTAGGTGTCGTTAAAACTATGAGTTTAATATGTGGGGCACTTTAAAGCTGATAGTTGCTTAAGTGATGGGGCATTATGGTACCATTAAAACAATGCCTGCAACCTTATGCATAATAATATGACTTATCTCCAATCTCCATAGAAACCTGTCGTTCGCTCATTTCATAACTACTTTATGTTCTATGTGTTTATGTCCTCGAGATTCCAGAGGATTCCCATAACCAGGCTACCCATTTAGGTAAATACCTAAAGGTCGAAGGTTATATAAACATGAATCTACGAATCCTATTACATAAGTACTTATGTATTCCCAACTATTTGGTGGTTTTAATAAACACAACATATTATTATGCACAAAATGCTTTTCTTCATACAATGCATTCGATTATCTGCATTTTCGATTATCCGAATGCCTACCGACAAGAATTAGTCCGGTTAGTGGAGTTTGTACTGTATTGTGAATGTAATTTTAATCAATAAACTAAATAACATAACCCGTGACTTTCCACTTGATAAGCTCCAAACAGACTATTAATCCGTAAAACTAGAGATTGAAGAAATTTTCTCCACAGGTGGTAATCCTAAATCCTATGTCCCTATTGATGTGTCGAAAGATATCTGTATCCAAGTACAAAATATTCGTTATATCTATGTCTGTCAGTAGTAAGGTACTTGCTAGTGATAGTAATGAAGGTGTAATTACAATTATTCGGCCGAAATTACTCTTTTGAGTGCTTCTGATCACGGTGGCATTTGTTAAGGCGAAGCGGTTGTCTTAGTCTTTAGTATAATAATAATATACATGCGTCTATCTGTAATTATTCTAATTATGCTATGTTTTTTTTCATGTAAATTCGAATGTAGATAAGTATTAATAACTTTCGTACCTATATTATCATACAGTTTACTATTTACCTCGACATTAATTACGGTTAAAAAAAAAACAAAATTTGCAATAGCAATCAATATAGTGACGACCTATAGCTAAACTGAAGCGAGATGGAGGCTGGTTATAAACTTGGGAAAATTAACTAGGCATACCCGTGGGATTTGTGAAAACCGAAATTCACGTGGGCGAAGCCAGAAAAACCTTCTGGGTTTATAATATTACAGTCAGAGCTTCTGCTTAACGCAAGGTGCCTACTTTCCCACGCGAAGCAGATCAAAAAGCTCTGGCGGTCGCGCGGTACTTTAGCTACACCACCGACAGCGGCCGACACCTACCCGCGCCGTGAATACAGTGTACAAGTACTAATTCGTGCAGTAAATATATTTGGCTCATCTGGATCTGGTTGCCGTAGTCGTGTAGTCTTACTCCATTCCATTTCTCCAGTCAATATCGCAGAACGTCATAATATCCGCTGAACAACATGAGCACGTGATGAGTAATAACTTATTTATGATAAAATATAATTTCCATACTCTATAGGTATTAGACAAATAATTAAACTAAGTGGCCGAAGAGTAGGTACTCTCTCTAAAGCTGAACTAAGATATTGTGCTGTGATTGTGTCATATTCCACAATAGCCCGTGCGTCGGAAAACGATTTTTGATCGAAAACATATGTTCCTAGGAGGTTGGCTATATCACAGGATAGGTATGAGGACTCAGAAGAAAATACTCATAACTTAACTGTTCACCGCATATTAATAAATTTGCCGCGCACTTAATGACTAGTGGCGGCGAGCAAAAAATATGAGATGTTACCTTCGAAGCTGATGCTTTATTGGCGTGCGCCGATAGCGCAGTGGGCGGAATATACGACGCGGCGCTAAGTGTCGGCGTGTGGCGCTCGTAAACCACCGGCGGGATTGGCGCGGGGGCTGGAGCGAGGCACGGGCTGCGAGCGAGCTGGATATACGGCGCGGCGCTAAGTGTCGGCGTGTGGCGCTCGTAAACCACCGGCGGGATTGGCGCGGGGGCTGGAGCGAGGCACGGGCTGCGAGCGAGCTGGATATACGGCGCGGCGCTAAGTGTCGGCGTGTGGCGCTCGTAAACCACCGGCGGGATTGGCGCGGGGGCTGGAGCGAGGCACGGGCTGCGAGCGAGCTGGATATACGGCGCGGCGCTAAGTGTCGGCGTGTGGCGCTCGTAAACCACCGGCGGGATTGGCGCGGGGGCTGGAGCGAGGCACGGGCTGCGAGCGAGCTGGATATACGGCGCGGCGCTAAGTGTCGGCGTGTGGCGCTCGTAAACCACCGGCGGGATTGGCGCGGGGGCTGGAGCGAGGCACGGGCTGCGAGCGAGCTGGATATACGGCGCGGCGCTAAGTGTCGGCGTGTGGCGCTCGTAAACCACCGGCGGGATTGGCGCGGGGGCTGGAGCGAGGCACGGGCTGCGAGCGAGCTGGATATACGGCGCGGCGCTAAGTGTCGGCGTGTGGCGCTCGTAAACCACCGGCGGGATTGGCGCGGGGGCTGGAGCGAGGCACGGGCTGCGAGCGAGCTGGATATACAGCGCGGCGCTAAGTGTCGGCGTGTGGCGCTCGTAAACCACCGGCGGGATTGGCGCGGGGGCTGGAGCGAGGCACGGGCTGCGAGCGAGCTGGATATACGGCGCGGCGCTAAGTGTCGGCGTGTGGCGCTCGTAAACCACCGGCGGGATTGGCGCGGGGGCTGGAGCGAGGCACGGGCTGCGAGCGAGCTGGATATACGGCGCGGCGCTAAGTGTCGGCGTGTGGCGCTCGTAAACCACCGGCGGGATTGGCGCGGGGGCTGGAGCGAGGCACGGGCTGCGAGCGAGCTGGATATACGGCGCGGCGCTAAGTGTCGGCGTGTGGCGCTCGTAAACCACCGGCGGGATTGGCGCGGGGGCTGGAGCGAGGCACGGGCTGCGAGCGAGCTGGATATACAGCGCGGCGCTAAGTGTCGGCGTGTGGCGCTCGTAAACCACCGGCGGGATTGGCGCGGGGGCTGGAGCGAGGCACGGGCTGCGAGCGAGCTGGATATACGGCGCGGCGCTAAGTGTCGGCGTGTGGCGCTCGTAAACCACCGGCGGGATTGGCGCGGGGGCTGGAGCGAGGCACGGGCTGCGAGCGAGCTGGATATACAGCGCGGCGCTAAGTGTCGGCGTGTGGCGCTCGTAAACCACCGGCGGGATTGGCGCGGGGGCTGGAGCGAGGCACGGGCTGCGAGCGAGCTGGATATACGGCGCGGCGCTAAGTGTCGGCGTGTGGCGCTCGTAAACCACCGGCGGGATTGGCGCGGGGGCTGGAGCGAGGCACGGGCTGCGAGCGAGCTGGATATACAGCGCGGCGCTAAGTGTCGGCGTGTGGCGCTTTTAAACCACCGGCGGGATTGGCGCGGGGGCTGGAGCGAGGCACGGGCTGCGAGCGAGCTGGATATACGGCGCGGCGCTAAGTGTCGGCGTGTGGCGCTCGTAAACCACCGGCGGGATTGGCGCGGGGGCTGGAGCGAGGCACGGGCTGCGAGCGAGCTGGATATACGGCGCGGCGCTAAGTGTCGGCGTGTGGCGCTCGTAAACCACCGGCGGGATTGGCGCGGGGGCTGGAGCGAGGCACGGGCTGCGAGCGAGCTGGATACACGGCGCGGCGCTAAGTGTCGGCGTGTGGCGCTCGTAAACCACCGGCGGGCTTGGCGCGGGGGCTGGAGCGAGGCACGGGCTGCGAGCGAGCTGGATACACGGCGCGGCGCTAAGTGTCGGCGTGTGGCGCTCGTAAACCACCGGCGGGATTGGCGCGGGGGCTGGAGCGAGGTAACTAAAGGTAAACCACGCTCTCGTCTCATATAAACTTTTACTGCTGGTACATGATCTCTAATACTATATCTTCAACCTGTTTTCTGGTTTGGCGGCTGCAACGAATTACTGAAACTGAGCGATTGAAGCGTAACGACGCTGAATTGTTTTAACCAGGTTCAAATAAGTTAAATTTCTCTGTTCATTATTTTACATCATACCTGCTTATGAACCAGATGGGGCTTAGTTACTGCGCGGCACTAGACGTGGCGCTCGCAACCCACAGGCATGGTGGGAGCTAGAAAGCTGGGGCAAGGCAGAGGCGGTGAGCGTGGCGGTGTATAACTGTGGTAGTTTTGGAGGAAAATTTTCGTCCGTTGCTCAGTTTGTGATTTTGTAATAACTTTTAAAATCGCTCATACTGTTGATGCAAGGCTTAGATATATCGTTTAAGTACCCTGCTATATCGAAATCAGTATGTTTATTCTCGCACATAGACCTTGCTTGCAGGCACTAAATTTATAAAGGTATGATTGTGGTTAAGCATCAAATTCCAATTTATATTATTGGCGGTCTTTTTCTGTGTACTTCAATGACGCATTAAGCCGCGGGCACACCTGCGGAGAAAGTCATCGCATAGCTTTAAGGTAGGTGTGACACTTACTTTCGTACATTAATCTTAAGCCGGTGTCGTGTGAATTCGGGTTGCGTCATCGGCTTGCTAAACAATACGCGTTATTTCCTGTTTATGTTTTTCTTACTGTTATTATATCGATTTCATATTTGGTACCACGAAATGGTGAAAAGGATAGAGAAAACTCATACTCGGTAAATTATTAAATGAAAGACTATATTATGTTATACCGTCTTCATATACTGAGAACTATGGGAGCAAGAGGTCGATATCATTTCAGTCATGGTAGGCGGTAGCGTATCTCATCATTGGTCATGATACCAAATTACTGCAAACAATAACAATTTTGCAAATTTATGACACCTGCTTAGGTATTTATTGTACATTTAGGTATTTATTGTACATTGTACATGTAATTATAGTAAAATATTATTGCACATGTTATTAATAATAATAATAATAATAACGAGAACTGGCGCATACCTGTGGTGCTCAGTACCAATGACCGCAGGGTTGTATGGCAAGGTAAGGAGCTTCACGGACGCTTTTATCGGGTCCTCCACGGGCCTGATGTTGACTTTGAAGCGTCCGTGGCCTGGCTGCGCTTTGGTGACCTCTTTGGGGAAACCGAAGGGTTTGTTTGTGCAATTATGGACGAGGTCATGATGACGAACAATTACAGAAAATACATTGTGAAGGATGGAACGGTAGACATATGTCGGGCATGTCGCCGTCCTGGAGAAACTATCCGTCACATTGTTTCTGGTTGTTCTCATCTAGCTAACGGCGAATACTTACACAGACATAACCAAGTGGCCAGGATTATCCACCAGCAACTTGCCTTGAAATACAATCTTGTGGAATCGGAGGTACCGTACTACAAGTATGTGCCCGACCCAGTTCTTGAAAATGGTCATATCACACTATACTGGGATCGGTATATCATTACAGACAGGACTATTGTAGCCAATAAGCCTGACATAGTGGTGATAGATCGATCAGAGCGCCGTGCAATGATTGTTGATGTTGCTGTTCCGCATGACGAGAACCTCGTGAAAGCTGAGAAAGAGAAACTCACCAAGTATCTCGACTTGGCGCACGAGGTTGTCGCTATGTGGAATATAGACTCAGCAATCATTGTACCGATAGTCATTACCGCTAATGGTCTTATAGCCAAGAGCCTCGACCAACATCTTTCGAGGCTCTCGTTGGGTAGCTGGGTCAAGGGCCAGATCCAGAAGGCTGTACTCCTGGACACGGCTCGCATCGTCAGGAGGTTCCTCTCTCTGGGGCCCTGACCGCCGGTTGCTTGGACCCTGTTCCCGAAGCCGGTGGACCGCTATTTTTTATATTTTTAAATGTTTTTTTTTTTTTTTTTTTTTAAGTTTCATAATGAAATATTTAAAAATGTAAAAAATATGATATATTGATAAATGTAAAGAATAATAATAAACTTCTTTATTCATGGCAACAGAGGCCCAAATTGGTTAGTAACAAAATAACTTAAAAACTATGTTAGTAAAATTCACTTGGATTATTATTTGGAAAAATATATATTAATATTTCATTTAACGAGAACCTTCACGGTATGTGCTACGAACGGAGAGTCGAACTTCATCGCCAACATTTTCAGGACACTATTGGAGCTCGAACGCAGTCTTGCCAGGATGGTTGAGGTCTTTTTCCGTATTACTGCATAAAAGTCATCAACTCGCTCTTGCGCGAACATGCCTGACGCTGAGCAAAACCGCGGCAAGCCCAACAGTATCCTGAAACCATTGTTATATTGGACCCTCAACGTGTCCATAGCCTTCTGGGTGTAGTTGGTCCACAGGCCACCCGTGTAGAAGGTCTGACAATATGCCTTAAAAAGCGTTATTTTTGCTTCCTTACTACACCGGGCGAACCTGCGGGCCAACATGTTGCACCTTACTGCTAAGGCTCTACGTTCCCTTTCAATGTCTATCTGATCCTTAAGGTCCTCCGTTACATAGTGCCCTAGATATTTAAACTCTGACACTCGTTTAAGTGCCATCCCGTTTAGTGTTATACTCGGCTCGTATTCTACTTGTTTACGTTATTGATTGTTGTAAAATGACCACACTATTTGGTGTTAAACGAGTATTTTATACGAAAAGTATCGGCGCACGCGCAGCTTCTGATGCAATTGCGCAATGACATTCCACGATGATCTTTCGCTCGGTGTGTCGCAAACTCATTAACATTTAATAAGTGTAAAGCCTTTATGCAATATCATTAAAACAAAAATATGAAATAACAATCCCTTTCATTAAAATCATGATAACTGCGTAAAGATGAAAAACTTGTTACGCAGGAGAAAATCTCATGTACCTATCAACTCCTTTTTATGTTCCTCTGCTGTTCAGATTGAAAGAAGTTAGTGCTATAGCCCACCACACTGGCCAATTGGGGGTTGGAGGGCTTCACACACTATCGCGAAAATTATGGCGAGAATTAAAAGCACGTGGTGTCTCTCTTAAGAGATGAAATGAAATGAAATGAAATGAAATGAAATGAAATGAAATGAAATTCTTTATTTCACATAGGCTTAGATATAAGCTCTCATGAAAATGTCGAGACTCTACCGCCAGGTTCGGAAAGCAGGATTGCACCGAGAAGAACTGGCAAGAAACTCGGTACTTGCTCTTTTTAAAAAAAAAAATGTCTCAATATACAATTTTTAGTACTTAGTATGAAACAATATTTTTAAGATATCTCGTGAGGAGATGGAAGCATATCACTATCGTTCCAAGAATCTTTGTTATTTAAAAATTCTTCAATGGTGTAGTAACCCTGATTTATTAGATGTTTTTTGACAGTATCTTTAAACCGGTGCAAAGGTAAGTCCAAGACAGACTTCGGGATCATATTGTAGAAGCGTACACTCAACCCCACAAAGGACTTTTGTACCTTACGCAAACGGTGTAGAGGTAGATAACTTTGGAGATAAGGGGGGGGTGGGTAGGTATACACAAGTAACGTCCTTTCATAATATGATACCCCACTCAATATTGTTATACAATTTCACCAACCCGGTTTACCCCCCTTTTAAATAAAATTAAAAATGATTTTCAAAAATTTATGATTGCAATGACGTTGGGTCACTATTACCTAAGACTAAAATCTGTGCCTAAAACTATGTATTCCAAATTTCAAGTCGATAGCTTCGATAGTTACTGAAAGTCTCACCACGAGGGTTCCTTTTTTACCATTTTGGTATGGAACCCTAATAAAAAGAAAATAGAATTTTGAGTTTGGTCTATGTTAAATAAAATAAAAACTTTTGATTCACAAATTGCCTATTTGTTGTCGACTGCATACCTACGTATCCACTTTAAATTTTTTCCTGTCCCTGTCGTTCTACGTCAGTTTCTTGCACGAGAGTTGGTATTTAATTATATACCTCTGAGACCTTATCTCTCGAAACATCTATCCTCATCTCCGGCCACAAATGTGCACCGAACCCGCCCAACATAAGCAGATATCGACATCAGCAATAATCTGCACTTAGGGACGTAAAAAGCGGTAATACTTAAAGATAAATTACACCGCGACAGACGTACGAGATAACGCGTTTATTTACATTTAAATGCGCAAAAAAGGCGCGTGTAATGACGGGTATAATGCTGCGTTACTCGCCGAGCGAGCGCCGCGTCCTGCGCCCGCGCAGCGCGGCGAATCGAAACAAATGTCACGCGCACTGCCCGACGCCATTTACGCGCTCCGGGTATACGGTGTGACTAAATAAACAGTTGAGAAATGAACACACAAATTATTATTATTTTTTCTCTTTATTAGGGAAACAGCTTAAAATTACACATATAAACTTATTCCAAACTAGCTGTTGCCCGCGGCTCCGCCCGCGTGCAGTTCGTTTTTTTTACAAAAATGTTTCCCGTGGAATTTCTTAATTTTTCCCAAGATTTCCCGTACAAAATGAGTGGTCCTTGGGTTCGATGGACCCGTAAAGGAGTCTTCTTCCAATCTCTCCTGTCAACGTGCTATCTTCTTTTACACAATTTACCTATATCTTCTTTGGTCTTCCTCTACTTATACACTCTGTCGAAATCGCTTATGTTACTCAATTCGCATGGAGTAAGATATAGGGTTGGCGTGTCATCGTGGATTGTAATATCTATACTAACCAAACTTATCTTATTCTGAGATGATACCAACGCCCAGATACTGTAATTAAGCATTCTGATGCGCTACTGTGTACGTTCCCGCACAGCAACCCGTTCCTGCTACATACGGGTTATCTTTAAGATCTTAAAGTGTTTATTACCGATTACATTCTACCAATAATATTGGTGTATGAATATTAATGTCCTAAAAGTAATAACAAAGTGAATAATATTAATATAAAGTAGTAATATTATAGCAAAACATTATCAATTAATTTATTTTGAATTACTAAGAATTTAAAATGTTATCGTCCATAATATAATCCTTAATGTCATTTTATTCGTCAACAGTTCAAAAATTCTATTTTTAAATAGTCAATGGCTTATCACGTACACTATCAGGTATTTTGTTAAACAGAGTTATTGCGGTGCAATATGCGCTTTTAGAATAAATGTTTAATTTTATTGGCGGTACACATATTTTGTTTCTCCGACATGTTCTAAGACCTTCGTTATTATTATGAATGGGAAAGATGTTATTGTACTTTTTTACAAATAAGAGTATTTGGTATATATATAGACACGGAAGTGGAAGTATTTTTAATTTCTTGAATAGAGGTCTACAAGTATCCAAGAAATGAGCACCGCACATAGATCGAATGCATGCCTTTTGTCTGATAAATACCTTGTATAGTTATACCAAGTTGCACGATCAAAAGGACGATTTAAACTGTCGATATTTCGACCCCGTTTTGATTGTGCTACGGAGATAAGTAGCTATAGGTTTTTTTAAACATCCCACGGGTGCTCTCAAATTTTTCAGGATGAAAAGTATCTTAAATGTTGACCGGGCATATATATAACTAGTAGGTCGCGTGGGGGCGCGGGCCACATGTGGCCCGCGTGCTGTCTTCCCGCCCATAAAGTTATCGCCGTCATCTCCATCGCACATTGGAATCCGATTGGCAGTGAGCTGAAAAAATTACCAAGGAGCACTGTCATGGTTTTAAAGATAGTTAAGGGCAGTTCGAACAAAAAAATACGCTGCAGCGTATTTTTTTGTTCGAACTGCCCTTAACTATCTTTAAAACCATGACAGTGCTCCTCAATCACCATCCAAATCCCAGATCATTGTCTCTTCTCATAGTATGTACATTTTCCATGGAAAGATAAATTCCACCACAGTGAATTATTTTCCATGCATCCCGTAGAACTTGAGATCCTGATCACCTCTTGCTTAGAAATCACTCTCTTATCTTTTATACTTTCCGAGGTAGAACAACACGAAATTTGTATGGCGGCCATCTTGAATCCGCCATTTTGATTTTTTTTCAGCTAACTGGCAATTGGATGACGTTTCGAGTTGCATTTGGTCGAGCACCCACCACCTATCTTCGATACCCTGGCTGTGCTCTTCACCCGTCTCCGAAATCCTCAATCATCAGCTCTCTCCATATTTTTCTCTAGTAACTCTCCGAAAAACCGCCTCACAACCTTGCATAATTAGCAACTGTTAGTCTCTTCAACATTCCCCATACATTTTCTATGGAAAAATAAATTCCGCCATTTTGAACTTTTTTTTCTATCCATCAAATAGACCATCGGGTCCTGATCATTTCTTATCAAGAAACCACTCTTCCATCTTTTATACTTTCCGAGATATCGACGAAATTCGAATGGCGGCCATTTTGAATCCGCCATTTTGAACTTTTTTTCAGCTAACTGCCAATTGGATGACGTTTCAAATGACATTTGGTCGAGCACCCCCCACCTATCTTCGATACCCTACACGTGCTCTTTACCCGTCTTCTAAATCCTCAATCATCAGCTCTCTCCGTATTTTTTCTCAAATTGAATTTTTTTTTTCTATAAGACCCCATCCGTGAAAAAAAAAAATTTCATACAAAATTGTTCAGGAGAGGTGATAATCAGTCAGTCAGTGAATCAGCACAAGCAGCTATATATATATTAACTAGTAGGGCGCGTGGGAGCGCGGGCCACATGTGGCCCGCGGGCTGTCTTCTCACCTTTAAAAGAATGGCCGTCATCTCCATCGCCAATTGGAATCCGATTGGCAGTGGGCTAAAAGAATTACCTCGGAGCACGGTCATGGATTTAAAGATAGTTAAGGGCTGTTTGAATAAAAAATACACTGAACCTCATCCGCCGATGAGGTTCAGTGTATTTTTTATTTAAACAGCCCTTAACTATCTTTAAATCCATGACCGTGCTCCTCAATCATCATCCAAACCGTCTCTTCCACCAATCGTGTCGTCTCATCCACCATCTCTTCTCATACTTTTATAGTTTTTCATAGGCCTTGTTTATTGTAGCATTCACATTTTCAATGGAAAAATAAATTCAACCACTCTGAATTTTTTTTCATTCATCCCGTAGACCTTGAGATTCTAATCACGTCTTGCAAAGAAACCACTCTCTCATCTTTTATACTTTCCGAGATAGAACAACACGAAATTTGTATGGCGGCCATCTTGAATCCGCCATTTTGATTTTTTTTCAACTTACTGCCAATTGCGTGAAGTTCCGAGTATTTTTTGTTTCAGCAGTCCCCACCTAACTATAATACCTTGCCCATGCTGCTTGACTGTCTTTAAAATCCTCAATCATCACCTCATTCCATATTTTTCTCTGGTAGTCTTCCAAAAAACCGCATCAAAGCAGTTAATGTTTTACAACTCGTGGTCTCTTCAATATTCCCCATACATTTTCTATGGAAAAATAAATTCCGCCATTTTGATTTTTTTTTTCTATCCATCGAATAGACCATGGGGTCCTGATCACTTCTTGTCAAGAAACCGTTCTTCCATCTTCTATACTTTTTGAGATGGACACCGATGAAGTTTGTATGGCGGCCATCTTGAATCCGCCATTTTGAACTTTTTTTCAGCTAACTGCCAATTGGATGATGTTTCGAGTGACATTTGGTCGAGCACCCCCCACCTATCTTCAATACCCTGGCTGTGCTCTTCACCCGTCTCCGAAATCCTCAATCATCAGCTCTCTCCGTATTTTTCCTCCGAATGATTTTTTTTCTTTTATACGACCTCATCCATGAAAAAAAAATTTTTCATACAAAATTGTTCAGGAGAGGTGATCAATCAGTGAGTCAGTCAATCAGTCAGTGAATCAGCACGAGTAGCTATATATATATTAATAGTAGGTCGCGTGGGGGCGCGGGCCACATGTGGCCCGCGTGCTGTCTTCCCGCCCATAAAGTTATCGCCGTCATCTCCATCGCACATTGGAATCCGATTGGCAGTGAGCTGAAAAAATTACCAAGGAGCACTGTCATGGTTTTAAAGATAGTTAAGGGCAGTTCGAACAAAAAAATACGCTGCAGCGTATTTTTTTGTTCGAACTGCCCTTAACTATCTTTAAAACCATGACAGTGCTCCTCAATCACCATCCAAATCCCAGATCATTGTCTCTTCTCATAGTATGTACATTTTCCATGGAAAGATAAATTCCACCACAGTGAATTATTTTCCATGCATCCCGTAGAACTTGAGATCCTGATCACCTCTTGCTTAGAAATCACTCTCTTATCTTTTATACTTTCCGAGGTAGAACAACACGAAATTTGTATGGCGGCCATCTTGAATCCGCCATTTTGATTTTTTTTCAGCTAACTGGCAATTGGATGACGTTTCGAGTTGCATTTGGTCGAGCACCCACCACCTATCTTCGATACCCTGGCTGTGCTCTTCACCCGTCTCCGAAATCCTCAATCATCAGCTCTCTCCATATTTTTCTCTAGTAACTCTCCGAAAAACCGCCTCACAACCTTGCATAATTAGCAACTGTTAGTCTCTTCAACATTCCCCATACATTTTCTATGGAAAAATAAATTCCGCCATTTTGAACTTTTTTTTCTATCCATCAAATAGACCATCGGGTCCTGATCATTTCTTATCAAGAAACCACTCTTCCATCTTTTATACTTTCCGAGATATCGACGAAATTCGAATGGCGGCCATTTTGAATCCGCCATTTTGAACTTTTTTTCAGCTAACTGCCAATTGGATGACGTTTCAAATGACATTTGGTCGAGCACCCCCCACCTATCTTCGA
Source organism: Coenonympha glycerion (assembly GCA_963855885.1). Lineage (NCBI taxonomy): Eukaryota > Metazoa > Arthropoda > Insecta > Lepidoptera > Nymphalidae > Coenonympha > Coenonympha glycerion. The sequence goes on from OY979627.1 coordinate 914,718, forward strand.
TACCCTCTGCACCCCCCACCTATCTTCGATACACGTGCTCTTTACCCGTCTTCTAAATCCTCAATCATCAGCTCTCTCCGTATTTTTTCTCAAATTGAATTTTTTTCTTCTATAAGACCCCATCCGTGAAAAAAAAAAATTTCATACAAAATTGTTCAGGAGAGGTGATAATCAGTCAGTCAGTGAATCAGCACAAGCAGCTATATATATATTAACTAGTAGGGCGCGTGAGGGCGCGGGCCACATGTGGCCCGCGGGCTGTCTTCCCGCCTATAAAGGTATCGCAATCCTCAGTCATCTTTTCCCATACATTTTCTATGGAAAAAAAAAATTCCGCCATATTGGTTTTTTTTCTATTCATCGCGTAGACCTTCTGATCCTGATCATCTCTTGTCAAGAAACCACTCTTCCATCTTTTATACTCTTCAAGATATTGGCGATATTCATTTGGCCGCCATTTTGAATCCGCCATTTTGAATTTTTTTTCAGCTCACTGCCAATTGGATGACATTTCAAATGACATTTGGTCGAGCACCCCCCACCTATCTCTACTATCCTTGGCTGTGCTCTTCATCCGTCTTCGAAATCCTCAATCATCAGCTCTCTCCGTATTTTTCCTCGGATTTATTTATTTTCTTTTATAAGACCCCATCCGTGAAAAAAAAATTTTTCATACAAAATTGTTCAGGAGAGGTGATAATCAGTCAGTGAATCAGCACGAGTAGCTATATATATATTAATTAAAGTAGGATCATAAAATTTCATTAAAATCCGTTACTTGAAAGACGCCTGCTAACTGTTTTTGTAATGTTTTCTTTCCCGCGGGAACTCGATTGGATTAATAAGTTTTACTATATATATATTTTGTTAAAAAGGCAACATAAGGTATCAGCATAACCAATTTTACTAAATTAAGTTCATTAGTTGTTGTTTACAAAGCTGTTAAATTAATTGCAGTTTTTTAACTATCCCACGGGAACTCTTTATTTTACCGGGATGAAAAGTATCCTATATGTTGACCAGGGACATAGGCTACCACCACACAAAATTTCATTGGAATCGGTCCAGCCGTTCCAAAGATTAGCCCGTACAAACAGACAGACAAACAGACAAACAACAGATTTATTATATGTATGTATTGATTGATATAGTTTTCACTTGAGCCAGTGAAGTTTCCACTGCATTGCATTGAACATTTACATTTTTGAGGGAGTACTATGAAAAGAGGAAAATTAATTAAAATTAAACTACGACTAAGGTTACATTATTAGCATTTCCGGATGGAAGAAATGAAACCTGCATACTTATGTTGGAAATGGTCTATGTGTTTGTATTTCTTATTGTACATATCGCACGAACGTACTATAAATCTATTACGGCTATAATTAGTCTTAGTAATGGCAATATTATACGTTCTTATTCTACGGAACTATATACTACTTGTTAAGATTCGCTTTCTATGTTTTGCCTTTGCCCAGTCTAAAGCTTTTGTTTGCCTAACACCACTTCAATGACCAACGTCATGTTTCTACGGGATTACTTTACACTGGGTGCAAAATAAACAGTTTTACCAAATGCATTCCTTTTCTACGGAGCTTTATCATTTAAGATGCGATCCAATTTCTTCTAACTTTTTGATCTTTTACCTGTTATTAGGCATCTGTTTGATATTGAGCCCATTGGCTCTCAAGCACTTTCTATCATTTAGTCATTCAAGCGCTCCGAATATTACGTGGTATTTAAAATAATCAGTTCAGAACACAAACGCATTTTTCTTACGCGTACTAAGGACATGTTGCTCAACTTAATGTTTCCCCACTGTATGATTGCTAAGCTACACTTAATCCTCGGTCATTGTGTGAATGCTTACTTAATGTTAAGTTCACAATCTTTTTGTGTTATCTATGAGATGAGTCGTAATGCACTAGATTGTTTTTTTCGTGGGACTTAATTTGTTTACGCGTTCATGTTACAAAGTGTATGCGCGCATCTTGCATGTTACATTTTTTGTTTGTGGACAAAAAGCTTCTTTCTACGACTGCGATAATTATAATAAGGGCTTTTTACGACCACAGAATTTTTTTGTTTTTTGCACACTGCATAGCTTTTTCAGCAGTGCAAATTAGCTATTCCAAACTTGGCGGTAGAGTGTAACATTTCATAAATGTCTGTAAGTTAGGAATAAGTAGAAGAATAAATATTATTGTGATTTTGATTTTATATTTTTCAAAATAAATACAAAGATTTCATATGCACTTCAAATTAAGGATTTTAGATTGGTTCTCACAAATACATGTTTTGTTTAGAAGAAGAATTATTACTTTTTTCAATCATGTTACAGTGCATAGCCAAGCCGATCACGTTAACTTCGTAGAAAAAAACCGTAAGAATACAAATACGAAACGTAAATTTAAAATGTATTTCCAACGACGTAATGTTACGTTATGGCCAGGTAAATGGAAATGCTGCCAAGAATTCAGCTGAAATCTCAGTTCTTTCTCATGAAAGAACTGAATTTAATAATGACGAGCCAAGTAAAACCAAGTCCTATTTTTAATCTGTAGATTAAACGCAGCCCTTGACCCCATAAAAGTATGAAGATATAATTATATGGACTCAGAACAAGCTCTGTTGTTAAAAAAATAAAACACTTTAATTTAGATAGGAATCATTTTCTCATTTTATGTGAAACGCAGAAATACCCGGCCAGTAGAACTATGCGGCGGTTCAACAAGTGACCTTTCAAACTTGACCATAATCTGTTCGTATATTTGTATTTTGTACCGTCCGACGCCCGATTCAAAGTTCTACCGACTTGGCAGTTCGAATTGCGTTTTTCTAAAAGTAACACTGAGTATAAGTGTAGTGCTTTACTAAAAGTAGCACTGAGTAGTGGAGTGTTTTACTAAAAGTAACACTTAGCAGTGTAGTGTTTTACTAAAAGTAACACTGAGTAGTGTAGTGTTTTACTAAAAGTAACACTGAGTAGTGTAGTGTTTTACTAAAAGTAACACTAAGTAGTGTAGTGTTTTACTAAAAGTAACACTGAGTAGTGTAGTGTTTTACTAAAAGTAACACAAGTTACATTTCTAGTAGACTCTACTACTACTACTAGAGTCTACAAACAATAGCGCGAATAGTAATTACTCGTACTCCTTACATTGAAATGTTTTTTTTACTATTTGTATCATTTAGCCCTCATTTCAGGAAGTAATTTGCAATTCGTTTAGTGTATCTCTCTTCTTATTACGTTTAAATATCTTATCAGGATCAGAAGCTCTAGCTATATCTAGACCTCCGTGCCATCTCTGAGGTTCCGGGTTCGATCCCCGGTCGGGGCAATGTTTTCTACATTGTCTCGAGTCTGGGTGTTGTGGTACCTTCGTTGTTTCTGATTTCCTTAACACAAGTGCATAAGCTACTTACTAAGGAATGTATGTGATGTTGTGCACTATTTATTTATTATTATTTATTTATATGACATTCGTCTCAACCCTTTTTATGTCCCACAGCTGGGCACGGGTCTCCTCTTAAATTTAGAGGGGTTTGGCCATAGCCCACAACGCTGGCCAAATGCGGGTTGGTGAGCTTCACACACCTTAGAGAACATTTTTCTGAACTCTCAGGCATGCAGGTTCCCTCACGATGTTTTCCTTCACCGCTAAGCAAGTGACATTTGGTTTCCTAAAAACGCACATAACTCGGAAAAGTCAGAGGTGCGTGCCCAGGATTCGAACCTGCGACCTCCTTATGAGAGGCAGCGGTCAGAACCACCGAACTATCACTGCTCACATCATATCATATCACTGCTCATATTATATGACATTGCCATCCCATAAATAGAAGACATTGAAAAATTTATCGGAATGCGCGGAAGTCATGTGTATAGATATCAATGTAGCGATATTTTTCAATTTTTTTTTGAATATCGTTCATTTATGGTATAGCAATATGTCATAAGGCTAGATGCTGCTGAAATATAGAGACAGCATTGAAATGTTAATCTGGGTGATTTGGGATTCCAATAAAACACTGATCACTGATCTTGGCAACATACACCTGTGAGAGTTTAGTGGAAATGCAAGTCACAACGCGAAAACGCGTGATCCGCCGCAGGAATGCGTGATTCAGCTGCTTCCCAGGAGATCGCGCTGCGATTACGCACGACAACTAATTACACCGCACGACCACGACACGACTGATGCCATATCGTCAAGCTATTAGAACGCAAAGTAGAATAAGCTATTTGTAGATATTGGTAACTTAGTGGTTAAAATCACTGCCTCACAAATCCTGGACTTTAACTTTTTGTTATTGTAGTAATTAAAAATAGCCGTCCACTCAGTTATTAAACGTCAAATTTTCGTGTCCATGTGAAATGCTAATGATGCCTAATATAAAATCTGTGGCCTAATAAACCTCATCAAAAGCGTTTGAAATGTAAAGGAGAAGGTAAACCAATATTAACTGTTATGCCAACCACCTTACAACTTCGCTTTAATTGCAATATCTAGCGATATTGCAATTTTATTACTTTAACAAAAAAACTCTCATTGCACTACCCTTGAAGTACATCCTTTCCCATAAAAAAGAATCATCAAAACCGGTTCACCCAGTCGAAAGTCTGAAGTAACAAACATAAAAAATACATTCGAACCTTCTCCTTTTTGAAGTCAGTTGAAAAGTTGCGCTCTATTTGTCGTTTCGTGTAAATAGACATCCGGTATATGAGTGTCACGTGACACGCTGCGCGCTGCGCCAGATGTGAGCGCGATGTCACAGAGCAATGCAGTGACAATAATTGATCGAGCGCGAAGCAGGCGACCGATACCGTACAGTTACACTGTGGACCGGGAACTGTGGTTCCACCCTAGGGATCACGGACAGTCCTCTGTGCAGAGCCTGCTTGGAAGAAACTGCGACTCTAGAACTCAGCTGCATGCAAAGAAATCCATTTTAATTTTGATCCGCTGGAACAATGATCTGCTAACTTCACAACACCGGCACACGTGTTACTAAGATGCACTCGAGTGTCGGACCAACGCGATATCTACTTTGGCTCCTCAACAACACTCCAACATATCCTGCGCGACTTGGAAGGCCTCCTCTGATTCTGGGATGATCCTGAGGATTCTTATCAGCGATTCCACGCGCAACAGACAAAGTAATTAAGTAAAGAGGAATAAGAAGCACCGAGAACCGCAAACTGTCTCGTAACGATTCGCTTTCTACGATGGCTAACGCTTCGACAGCTATGAAAATGTTTTCAAATGACAGGAGGTGTAGGAAGATGAGAGAATTTGAAGACATCCCTAACCGCAATGGTGTCTGAGCGGAAATTCTCGTATTCGATCTCCGATTGACATTTTATGGATGTTTAGCAGAATGAGCGAGAGATTCTGTCTTCAATTCCCAGCAAGAGTTCGAATGCAGTCTGTACTATTACCTACTGTCTTAATGTCATAACTTGGAAGGGGCAGAAGGACGTTTGCTGGGCCAATTAATGAACAATCTAAACTCATATAAAACCAATGTTCCAGTCAAAAGTCATTAGTTTCGTGTTTCGAAACACTGGACCCGCCGGGCGCAGGCGTCGATCGATTTGTGCACTTGCGCTGGGCCACGGCCTATCAGTGGAGCGGCAGCGTGTAGCGATAAAAATAGCTACTTATAATTATTGCTCTTTGATAGCGGCAGACAGTTACAGCCGTGCTATTCTGCAAAACAGCGACGAGCGTACATCTATGCATCTATGAATTTGTCAGTTGTAATAGAGTACAATTTTGCATGCCATTTTCGGGTTGGCAGCTATCTGGCAGCTGTTTCAGAGATGGACATTTGTAGAATAGCACAGCTGACATCAATCTGTTACGTAGACGATATTGGTAATGTTTTCTATTCCTTTAATCTGTTTATAGATATCTTCTCTAAAAGTACCGCCATCCTATTCACAATATTGTCCGTGGACTATTTTAAGTCATAAACACAATTTAGATACCAAACGCAATATTCTCCATAGTCATATAGTTCTAAAAAATCGTGGATAGACCATGATTGCTGTACGGCAAAGAGAAGAGAAAATCTGAAGGTATTATGGTGCTCATTAGTTTCGCGTCCAACATTAGACGGAACTGACGTAAAAGTGTATCTTATAAAAGTGCGAATGACCTTAGTGATGATTATCCTTTCGTAATATTAGAAAGTTCAGGTAACTAGTGGCTAAGAAATAAGAATGCGTTGCTAGTAAACGTCAAGTAAAAGGTATAAGTATATCGCAAGTCGCGTCGCCAAAAGTCGTGGCCCTTCGCTTAATACGGACGTAGGGTGCGGCTGGCCCTTTCTGATTTGGATTACGAAAGTTAAGTAACTTTTAAGTAGGCAAAGAATTAGGTCTACTGCGGCATGGTATTTCAATTAGGTAGATATTTCACTTGTAGGTGGTCTACGCTCTACATTTATGGCTAAGCATCCGGCTTAGTAAAACTCTTAAATAGACATAAGTAGGACAGTACAATTTTTTGCAAGTACCCATTACTTTGTTCGCCAATTCTAATGGACTCATTGTAACTAATAGCTATTTTACAATTAAAGAAGATACAATTATTATTATTTAAATATTCCAGACAAATACTATACACAGACATATATGACAAATAATATAAGTTAATTTCTCCATATAATTTATTTTGTCCATTTTAGAAAAAAAGTGTAAACTATGTAGTATTCAAATTAAAATAGAAACATTCGCCCGGGTAATAAATAACCTTGGGGATAGACTGGCTTATTTTTTGCGCGAAGAATAACCTGGCTGTTATGTAGCAATATTCTGGACATTGACACTTTTCCACGGTATAGTCGAAGGATTATTATTATTATTAGTTTAAGGTGCAGTGGTGTAAATTATTGCTGCATGTTAAAAAAGGCATGTTAAAAACAATATACAATTTAAATCCAAGAAATTCTTCGTACAAATAGATAAAAATAGTCAAGATAGGCCCATTCGAACATTTTACGTAAACGTTCTTCATACAAGAAAATGTAGCACCATCTGTCGAAACTCCTGCGAAATACATGTTTATTTTTTTACCTATTTTTTTTATTATTAATTAAAAAAAATAGGTCTTTACATATCTACCTTTACTGACTACTGACGGGGGAGTCATTTTTGCTCTCATAAACTGGCGTCATTTTTTCGCGCTGTTCGCCCTGTCTTTAGTATACAAGTCTGTGTTCGTACACCTACAATTAGACCTACATTTAGAGGTCCAAAGCACCCGATGTTAAGATTATTTCCAAATAATTTACAGCTAATTAAATTAATAGCCTCTCCCAAAGTTCTAAACGGACCCCTACGGGGCCATAAGGCCCTGTGCACAGGACAGACTTGAGCCGACGATAATTTGTCGCACTGGAAATCTCTATCGACCGAATTGTTCTAATTAAGATTTTGTTCTCATTATGTTTACTTATTACTCTTGTAAGAGAATTACTACTGGGATCTTTATCAATAACCTAATTTTCTGATCGATTTAAATCAATTCAAAGTTTTTACGTATTGTATAGAAACAGATTATACATTCGTAATTCGGTGTTTACTAATTCAGCGGGTGTGGAGATTATTCTTTCTGGCCCGGCAAACTTTATTTTGCCACATAAAATATTTCTAACGGGGAATGAAAAATAGTTTTGCTTTTTTCAGAACCACCCTTGTTGTCCCTGAGAGAGTTCAGAGACTTTTACAGTACACATAAAATCATAAATATCTCTCAAACTGTTTCGGTGGTGTTTAATCACGAACACTTTAAGAGTTAAGACGCGAATTTATGTTCGATCCTTCTGGATTGACATCGAAGCTTTATTAGAACTTTCGGGCACATAGAATAGAAAAATTCTTTATTTTATATAGGCCTAGCATACAAAGGCTCTTATGACACGTCGTTTTGTGTTACATCGTCACTTTAATGGTGATAACCATTCACGACTTAAAACTATGTTTACGAGGGTTCACAAACGCGCCCTGCCGCTGAGAAGAAGCCCACAACAAACTCAGCCGGGTATTTTTTTTTATGTTATCACCATTTAACAACAAGATGTATAGATAGTAAATACTACTCGTAAATAGGCTCGCAACAACAGAGCATTATCGATCAATTCCAAGGACTTGTGTCCCTAATATTATAGTCCTTAATATTGTAGTGAGCCTTATTAATGAGTTTTTAGCGGTGCAGAGAGCAATAGGGAAATTTCCCTCCAGGCAGGTGTTGTGCCTGGGGACCGCTTGTGATCCAAGCGTGTGACGTCAGAAGTTGTATTTATAGAACGCTCGTCGAATGCTCTGTCAGCGTGTGCTATTGCGCTGGTTACGCCATCTATCGTCAGCTATCGAAGACCGCTACAAGTTCTGTGTGCTGATTCTGTATCGTTCACTTAGGTAGTTAGTAACCCAAACTGGGTTATTAACTAAGAAAACGGAGGCAAAAATCCTATTTTTGTGTTCTTTTTGTACAAGATAGCAACTAGCATGGTATACTGATATGATACCATACCGACCTAGGTTGGTAATTTGTGCAAAAATGGGATTTTCGCCTTCGTTTTCTTAGTTAATAACCCAGTTAGGGTTACTAACTAACTAAGTGAACGATACAGAATAAGGCCCCAGGCTTGACAAACCCTTTCAATCTCGACGAAGCTGTCTGATGCGCAAGTCGGCAGTGTGCGCGTCTCTGCGCGTGGCAAGGACGATTAGATCACGCGCGGGTGCCGGTATCAACTAGCAGCTAGTTATTTTCCCACAATCAACAGGTAGATAAATCGCACTTTATTTATCGCGGGCTTTGCACTGCACCGATATCGTTGCGCGAGACACGTAATAAATGTCCCACTGAATTAGATCGTAAATATATATAAATATATAGAGGACAACATCACATACATTGCTCCGATCCCATAGTAAGTAGCTTATGCACTTGTGTTATGGAAATCAGAAGCAACGAAGGTACCACAACACCCAGAACCGAGACAATGTAGAAAAGTCATTTTTCTACATCGCCCCGACCGGGGATCGAACCCGGAACCCCAGAGATGGCGGCGCCCTGAAAACCGGCACGCTAACCACTCAACCACGGAGGTCGTAAATAATAATAATAACTGCGCTACTGGTGTGGTGGTTGACGGTAGCAAGTCCAGGGTTCGATTCCGAGTACGCCCAAAGATTTTTGTAACCAGAAACCATAGCCGTTAACATGTTTACCGCATTTTGAATCTTTAGGAATAAACTAGATATGGGACTCTATATGGGGCTCTTAGTTAAAATATGGTGATAACATAAAAAAGAAATACCTAGCTGAGTTTGTTGTGGGCTTCTTCCCATCGGCAGGGCGCCTTTTTGGAACCCTCGTAGTTATCACCATTCTTATGTAACAAATATCATGCCTATTGACGTTTTACAAGAGCCTGTATGTTAGGCCTATGTGAAATAAAGATATTTTGAGTTTGAGTTTATATTTTGTGTTCTATCTGAAGCCAATGAATGTAAGATGTAGGTATTCATGCAGTGAGAACCTGAGACCTTTCAGTTAAATCAGTTCTATGGATTAAAAACTGATCAGATAATTATCCTTGTTTATCATATTTTCACATAGTTATCAAACAAAGGGGTGTCTTTCTAGTTGTATAGATGGTAGATACTAGATACGTATGCATAATACATATTAATGCACTGGTCGTTGTGAAGGCTGTATGGTAATATCGATTTTGATTGTTGTTTCAGGTGGGCGTGGATCTGATAAGCTTCGCCGGAACTTTACGGCTTACAGTGAGTATGAAGTACTTCTAAATGGACTTCTATACTTAGTCTACTGGGCGACTTTACCTATCCCGAAACTGTCTTTCTCAATGGATCTTCAAAAATTGTCTTCCATACAAACCATGTCCTACCCCAGGGCTTAGTCTTGGGACCGTTACTTTACATACATTATACAAGTGACTTACATGACAAACTGCAAAATAATGTCACAATAGAAGTATTTGCTGACGATACCAGCCATTCTTGCTCGTAACAAATGCTTTGAAGACGCTTCAAGATGTCTGAAATACAGCCTGAATTAAAATAATAAATGGTTGGTTAAGGTGACACCCAAAATAATTCATCAAAATCGGATATTAGCACAGTCATTTGAATTTTTATTATAGTACAAAAATAAGGCAAGATAACTTGAATTCTTCATTAACTGATTTTTACTAAAACATTTAATTTTAACCTGATAATATTATAAAAGGTTAAAAACTCAAGTGCTTACCTACTCACTTCGTTTTAAATTAAACTTTAAGCGTCGTTTTAAAGGTTTTATTAGGACAAAGCCTTCAATAAAATGAGAACATATAAAATTCACCTTTAAGTACATGGGTACTATAACTATAACCCAGACTCAGCAAATATAAGGTACCAGGGTTTCGAAAACCAGTAAGGCACCAGGGTCCTTAAAAATAAATAGTGTTTTGTACTCACTCAGTGTGAAAAGTAACTTGTGAAATCTCACAGGACGACGATATACCTATGTGTTACCTGGAAAAAATCTTATTTGCTGTTAATGATATTTAAGAAAAATAAGAATTTACACTGAATAAAGCCTTAAGGAATAAAAAAATCAAGCAATATTTTTATATTCATTCCCATATTATTTTAGTAAAAACTCAAAGTAACAAAATGTTTTAAATTAACTTAAATTTAATGATTAATTTATAGGAGCTAAATTATACAAACTGCGTGGCTATTACTTACAGCTAGAAATGTAACATGACACACGGTTTGAAAAAACGTTGAATCAATTTTACAACACAAAAGCTTCAATAGCACGTATCTTTGAGTCCTCTTGTTCGCACAATTAAAAGTTACAATCATATTTTTTTTAATTGTGACAGGAATCGTGAGCTCTTACTAGTGTATTTACAAATGCTCAAGAATTATCTGCAGCGAGCGACCTCGTCCTTGCGTTTTATAAAGTCGTAAAATTTTATTTGCGGGCTCTGCCGAAATACACGTTTATTGCGTTTACATACCATGTGGGTTTACAACCTTAATTTTATCTTGTTAAAAATTAAACTTCTTATATAATTCAAGCTGGCCTCGCAGACTATCTGACTTTCAGGGTGCCTAAGATTTGAATTCTCAACCTATTTAGGAAGCAGACATCTCAACTTTTGCCTATCACTAACAAGTAACTTTCCTTCATTTTCATATACACGTGATCTTTTATAGAAGTAATTAATTAAACTTGCTCCCATATTGAGAAGTAATAGGAAGAGCCGAATAATAAAATCTTGTTGCAGCTACATATTTATCATCTTCACTCGATAGCTAAAGAATCAAAAATTAATTATACAACCACACACTAAACTTCATCAACGATTTGAATTTCATTAGTTATAACATGCGATAGGCTTGCAATTTAACACAACCATGCCTTCTCTCTCAGCTCATTTATGTCCCACCGACCACGAATCTCCTCTCTGCAGACTAAGAGGGGTTTGGTCATAGCGACCCACCTGGCTAACCAGTGCGGGTTACCAGACTTCGCGCACTTTTGAAAACATGGTGAACTCTCAAGCATGCAGGTTTACTCACGCTGTTTCCCATCACATTATCATTTTTTTACAGGATATACTTTGGCGAGTGTGCTCAGGAACTACATAACCTTGTACCTCCTTCACCTTTCTACTATAGGACTGCAAGACGCCGAGAGCGGTGGCATCCTTATGTGGTTGACATCCAACAAACTCGCATGAAACGTTTTTCTTCCGCGTTTCTGATACGAACCGCTAAGGAATGGAACGCCCTTCCAGCCTCCGTGTTTCCAGCCAAGTATAATCTGGGTGCCTACAAGAGAAGAGTGAATAGGCATTTTCTAGGCAAGCGCGCTCCAACCTAGACCTCATCATTGCTTTCCATCAGGCATGATTGTCGTCAAGCGCAAGCATATCTACAATTTAAAAAAAAAGTGATAATATTAAGTTACCTAAAACTAAAATCTGTGCCTAAAACGTACCTAACACCCAAAAGTCAGAGTTCCCTTCCTCAGAAAATCAGTCAAAGAGTCCTTCAGTCAATTTATAGCAATGAAGTTGGAGCGCAAGAATTGTCCAACCTTCATAGCTATACGAGTATAACCATTCGTTCACTCATCGAAAGTTTCGAGCGCGTAGGGTCAGTACACAGAGCAGCGAGTCAACATCAGCAACCTCAGCGAGTAAACAGCAACCGGTCACTGAGTGTGTCACAGGGCCGCGCGCTAATGACACCGGTCCTGCCTGTACTGTAGTGCTGACCTGCGCGTGCGCACTACACACGGAGTTATAGTATTTTATAGGTTTAGGGCTCCATCCGCTGAACTCTTACATAAGATGTTGGATATAGGCTTTAGAATTCCTAAATATTCCACCGATCTTAGGCCGCGCCAACTCCGAGAATATTGCAATTCCTTGGGCCCACTTTCAAATTTGTCTCAACACTATTGTTGTCCCATTACTGGGCACGTGTGGAGTTAAAGTAGTGACAGCCCACTAGTTTATTCCAAATCTTAGGCACATCTGACTTTTCAGAGATATGTGCGTTCATGAAAACTAAATACTATGATTTGCTTAGCGGTAAAGCTCTGTGATATCCGCCAACTTGCACTTATCAGCATGTCATTCTGTAAGCTATTAAGTAGGTATTCTGAGACTATCGTGGCAAATTCTAAAAGGAGACCCGTTTTCAAATTATTGTATTGAATTTTGATAATAATATTATGCATCTCTGACTTTCTAAAAAAGTGCAAAGGGCGATTATGAAAAGGGAAAAACTGCAAGCGAAGCGAGCTACATAGAGTTTGGGGAATGCACCTGTAACTGTGCTTATTATTTTAACTATTCAACCACTAAGTAAAGGATTAGAAAGTAACGAAAAAATCTATCTATCTTTGTAGTTATGGGTTGATCGGCGACTCTATAATATTATGGGAATGCAAGTTGCGTCTTTATCATGTCTTGTCGTAAGTGTGATGGAGCCCTTAAGGGTATATGTGCTAACAGATTTATTTATTTTTCAATCTCTACCAAGCAAAATGACTAGCAAATATTTACCTATATTTCCCGGCCTACTTTAAGTTTTATGTTTATTTCAAGTTTTTAGAAAATTCATTATTTGAATTTCATCATTTGAAAGTTTCTATCTTGTACGAAGATGAGTTTGTATTAGATCAGATAATATTCATGCGTATCCATCTTTGTACCCATAATACAAGATTTTCCATTTTCAATAAATTAAAAGTGATTTGATGAAAACAAGATACGATTACAGACTAATGAGAGCTGCTTTGATTGGGGGTCGTAGCCAAGCATTCCAGTAGTTATTATTATTTCCACCTAGGATGCGTTCATCTCAGAAAAACTCCCATTTTGCACCAATTGCAAATCAATGCGAGTGTCAAAAGTCCTAAATATCGCACGATAATAACAAAAAACTTTATTTTTTTTTTTATTATCGTGCGTAAATTATATTTAGTTTGCCATGTTTGAATTTCGTCATGCTTTTCAACCAAAGGTTAAACATAATATTATCATCCTTCCAGATTACAAAAATAAATAAAAATAGCCTACCCGAGCGGGGAGATGAAAGTTATTTTTGGGGGTTTTTGGGGGGATTGCATGTTGACAAAAGCATTTGAACTCTGTCCATTTTACCTTGACTGGTAAAATGATAATATAATGGTGTATTTTAAAGACAATTGCCTGAGAGGCGGTCAAGACTCAAGACTCACGTGAGCGCCTCACGTCAAGTCTGTCAGAACACGCCATGTCATGGGCCCCGTGGCAGGCGGGCATTCCTTCTAACGAACGTACGTGCTACTAATTTGGTGGTGGCACGAAGACCTATTTTAAAATTCCTCCAGAATTACCTGCTTACAAAAGTATCGTATGAAAATTATTAATATGAAAGTTTGGTTCGTCATTCCTTCACGACACAGCTTCAACGACTATGTAGCCATAATTAGGACTTAGAAATTATATGGAACCAAATTAAAAAAAAATGAGAATATAATCACTAAAATGATCACGTCACATCTGCGCAGACAACTATTTAGCTAAAGTACTTTAGGAGAACTTTGGATTTCCACCATAGACGGAAAAGCTTACTAATTGAAAAATAAACCGGCCAAGTGCGAGTCGAACTCGCGCACCGAGGGTTCCATACCATAAAAGAAGTTAAACATTAAAAGAATCACTTTGGTTCATGAATTTACGAGTATAATTTACATGTAGGTACTTTTGTTGGCAAACCGCAAACATAACTTTGTTTTTGCCGGTTTATTGTTATTATCTAAAAAAGTATAATAGTTAGGGAGTTGATTTTATTTTTCCTGTAAAATATACATCAATGTCTATTAATCATAATTATTTCAGATTTTTCGATTGATAAACTTCGGAGATAAGGGGGGGGGAACGGTATTTTTTTCGACAGTTTGCTCAATAAATCAAAAACTATCAGGCATAAAAATAAATAAAAATTGGTTTTAGAATATACAAGTAACGCCCTTTCATATGATGACTCAATATTGTTATCTCATTTTGAATTTTGAAATTTTGGCGACCCGGTTTTCCCCCCTTTTTAAATAAAAATAAAAACAATTTTCAAATTTTTACGATTGCCATAACGTCGTGTCACTATTATCTATAACTATTCTAAATTTCAGGTCGATAGCTTGAATAGTTACTGAAATAATCGAGTGTGACAGACGGACGGTCGGACGGACGGACGGAGAAAGTCTCACCATAAGGGTTCCATTTTTACCAAATTGGTATGGAACCCTAAAAAAGAATGTATGAGAATATATACTTACTTACCTAATCAGCCTATGGACGTCCACTGCTGGACAATTTTCATGACTTTCTGGACGGTCTTTCCGAGAGTGCGCAACCACACACGGTCCTCCGCCTTTCTCATCCACCCGCTATCAGCGACCTTTTTCAGGTCGTCGGTCAAACTGGCAGGAGATCGAATGAGAATATAATATGTATACGATGGCTTAATTGATCACGACATATCTGCGCAGACAACTGTTAGCTAAAGTATTTGGATTTCCACCATAGACGGAAAAGCTTTCTAATTGAAAATTAACATTGTCTCTCTTTTAAAAGAAAGTTAAATACTTAGATCAATATATTATATGCTAAAGCAGTCTAAATGCAATACGATTCGCTGTTGCTGTCGCAACTCAGCCATACCTACCCTCATCATCATGCATTGAGTGGATAGACATAATTCTATTTCTAATAAAGAAAATAGGATGTGAAAACTTCCACTCTCAATAGGCGCACTTGCCTTTTGCGGAGTCATCGGTTATTTAATAATGAATACTGCGGCATTGTAGGAAACGTTTTTGTGGCTGCAATTACTGCTGGTATGTGGATGCTAAAACTATGCTCTTCCTACTATTTACAACATTTCACAGCTCGCGTAAAGAAAAACCTATGAAATTGTCGCATAGTTCGCGTTCCATCTTAATTCTCAATAGTTGCACAATTTAGAGATTTAATTTTTTTTCGGACGGTTATTTTTTCGTAGTTTCTTTTCGGACGGTCATAGAAAATGATTTTATTCCATCACGAATCCCGATATGATGAAATTATATGAAAATCTCGTAGCCTAAACTCTCACAAATGAGATATTCACACACTATAAAACGTCTCGTTTATTGTGTCTACATACAAAATATATCCGCCGATGCAAGAATGCAATCAGCTATATGATTTGGTATGAGAAGGTGTGCTACACAGCATCACAAGCGTAAAGGAATAATGCCGGAACGTCCTTTTCCCGCAGGTGGCCTCCGAAGTCTGCACTAAACCAGACTTGGACCATAAATGATGTCCCAAAATATCTAGTTCCAGTCCCGATCGAACCGAACAACGAGAGAATATTGCGAGATAGAATATTATAAGTCCTAATGTCTAAATGTATTTTGAAATCATGTTGTTTGTTTGTCTTCAATCTAGCTATCTAAGCGTCAGAGATTCAAACTGTTCTATTGTGCGAGTATTTTGATCTCCATAAATGGTGTAAGAGGATTAGAGAATGAGATTACTTAACGACTTCAAAAAGGGCAGTAGGTCAAGAACCATATTTTATTTTACACACAATATTAAGTATGTTTACTTTGAATCACAATTTGAGCCCACATTTTACTGGAGACTATTATTATCTTGCGGCAGCTTTGCACGATGACATGGTTATTTTTGAATGACAACCTCTTTTGGGTAAGTGCATGTCTGTTTTAAAGCTTTCCAGCCGTGCTATTCTGCAAAACAGTGACGAGCGTACAATTCTGCATCTATGAATTTGTCAGTTGTAATAAAGTACAATGGGGATTGAAACTATCTGGCATAGCGACCTGGCCGCCATTTTGATTTTTTTTCGAAATCGCGGCGCACGATTTAAGTGGTATGTATGGGTAGAGGACGCATAGACGAACAAATAATGTCATGTAAAATAGTACCCTAAAGTGTCACGTTACCGAGATATTTGAAGGTAAAGACAGACATATGAGGACAACGACAATCATTAAAAATAGACTTATTACGTGTCTAAAGGCGTCAGATAGTATCCAAATAATCGTTTCTAAGTTGATTATTATTATAACTGTTTATTAGGTACACTACATGTAGATAAATAATAATTAATGATAGTAGTAGTTTTCTCGTGCTCCTAGTAGGTATTATGTAATGAACCTACTCTCTTCTAATAACCAGTAATAATAATAATCAACCTAGAAACGATTATTTGGATACAATCTGACGCCTTTAGACACGTAATAAGTCTATTTTTAATGATTGTCGTTGTCCTCATATGTCTGTCTTTACCTTCAAAAATCTCGGTAACGTGACACTTTGGGGTACTATGTTACTTGACATTATTTGTTTGTCTATGTGTCCTCTATCCATACATACTACATTCATCGTGCGCCGCGATTTCGAAAAAAAATCAAAATGGCGGCGGGTCGCTATGCCAGCTTCCATACAAAAAAATTCAAACCCCTTTGCATGCCATCTTCGGCTTGGCAGCTGCCAGGCAGCTGTGTCAGAGATGGACATTTTGTAGAAAACACTGCAGTTTTCTCTACGGATTGCTGTTGGACCCGGACGGATTGCTGTAGTACTCAGATGTCCTGCAAATGTCATCTGCCCCTTTTAATTTCCATAGATGATAGTGATTCTGATAGACCACCTGTCATCGTTCATCCGAGCATATGGCTGGTCCATTGTCAGTTATGGTCCATTAACAGTCTAAGAGCGTGCAACAACAAATCGATGATTTTTGTTTCTGCTCACTATCGGAAAATATTTGGTTACCATTTTAGCGACTCACATTACAGCTATATGATTCTGCAATATTACAAGTCCAACAGGGCTAGACATTAGACAATGTAACATAAGCGTTAAGCGTTGACGACTGTACAAAAATCACGTGACCGCCAGTACTAAACATATATGAAAGCGCTGTTCACTGTGCTGCTGCTGTCGCTTGCACGCGCAGTACGCTAAAGTTATCTACAGTCGAAATTCGAGTACGACTATTTGTCGTTCTCGCAGACCTTGTAGATAACTTTATCGTACTGCGCGCGACAAGGGACGCCGGCAGCTGCCGCAGCAACAGCGCTACGCACAGAGTACATTCTGCTTCTAGACAAAGTACAAGCCCTGCAGGTTGTTGTCCCATTAGCAATAAGGGCGAGAGTAAATGATAACTCCGCATGTGCGATGAAGCCTCCTCTTGGGTGCCGAATACACTGATTGGTTAATATTTGCATCGGTTGTGCAGCCAAATCACCATTGGCTGGTGATGTCTAGTCGTTGCTATGTTACTAGTGATGTATGTGCGATGTTCAATTTTATTTACGAGAACCAACCAGCAAATTATTTATTTATTTATTTTATTTATATAACTTTATTGCACACACACAGAGAAACACAAATAGAGAGACAAAATACAACGGAACACAGTGAGCGCAAAGGCGGCCTTATTGCTAGTGCAATCTCTACCAGGCAACCTTTGGTGAGAGGATTAGTGTAACGAAGCGCGGGATAGTGCAATTAAAATAAAATAAGATATATTATACAATAAATAAATATATATAAATATACATATAAGACATTGAAGATCTCCAAAATTAAACACAAATTGTTTCCCTGAAATAACAAAGAAACGACACTTAAAGTTCACTATATCTCGAGTCCTCAATCACATTCTTTCTATGAGTTTTTATTACGACAAAAATGCACACAACAATTTCAGCGTCCCTCGCCATTTTAAATCATCGACACAGATCAATATCATAGATACGCGACAGCTGATACGCGAAGCGCGGCAAATTCAAATGAATGAAATGTCACTCATTTCATTACATCTCCCCCCCTAAGAGCGAAAATTCTAAGCAATATATCTGTAAAATGTACTTATAAGTCATCTTCATATTCATTATCATCTCCTTCATCTTCTTCAGCCTCTGTTATGACAGGTTGCAATTTTGTTATATGAAATAATGTTGATTCTGTTTTTCTGTTGCCTGTATCAATCCTATAAATGGAATTCGATATTTTCTCTATTATTTTGAAAGGGCCTATTTTTAATTCGTCTAATTTCTTTCTATTCAGTCTATTTCCATTTTCTACATATACACTGTCTCCTACATTAAATTCTTGCATTTTTCTATTTCTATCAAATATTTTCTTGTTATACTCATGAGATTTTATTGTATTCTCTAATGCCAATCTTCTATCAGCAATCCACTTGTCTTCCTTTTCCATCGTTTTGAATTCATTTGGTAGAATACTGACATTTGTACCATCCAGTAAATATTTTGGTGCAAAACCTGTAACGGAGTGTTCTGTTTCATTATATTTTTGTATACATTCTCTTGCCAGTGTTGTCCATGTTCTCTTATTATTTTTCTCATTCATTTTACACCTTATTTTATTTACTATTGTTTGGTTTAATCTTTCATTCAAGCCGTTCGAGAATGGTGTATTCACGGCTGTAAAAATTAGTTTAATATTATTTTCCTGCAAAAATTGTTTAAATTCTCTTGAATTTATGCCCGGATATTGATCTGTCAGGATAATTCCAATCTCATCTGTCTCTAGTACTTTCTTTGTTAAATTTATAAAGTCACATGCATTCTGGGTTTTCGAAGTCGCAATAAATGCATATCTTGTGTAGTGATCTACTAAAAGGTGTAGATATTTCTTTGTAGACCTAGATCCTCCAAATCCACCAATAGTATCCATTGACATTATTTCAAATGGTTTGGTAGCTGGTCCCAGTTGTGACATTAATCCAATTTTTTTTTGACATCTTGATTTATTTTTTATGCATATTTCACATGTTTTACAAATATTTATGATATTTTTTGTTAGGTTTATAGCCGTATATATTGAACTTATTTTTTTCTGCAGTTGTCTGATCCCAATATGGCATAAATCTTCATGCACCTTTTTTATAAGTTTTTTACTAAATTCTTCTGAGAGGATAATCTTTTCCTGTTTCTTTATTTTTTTATAATAGATATTATTTTTTAGTATTAAATTTTGTTTCTTTTCTCGTATTGTTTCATTTTTCTCTTGGTCTTCAACTATATCTTTTATTTGTATTAAATTAACTATTCTCAATGTTTCCTCTCTGTTATCTTCTGGTTCTAATACAGGGTTTCGGCTCAAACAGTCTGCTTCTACATTTTCTTTACCAGGTATATATTTTACGGTAAAGTCATACTGAGATAGGTAGTATGTGAGATCACCCAATTCTTCATCTGTCCTGCATTTAATGTTCATGTTCTCTAGAGGTTTGTGATCTGAGTAAATGGTGAATTGTTTTCCGATGAGCCAGTGCTGCCAATATTTAACAGCTTCTTTCATAGCAAGACATTCTAAATATATAGCCTTTTTCCGTTTTTGATGTTCATTCAATTTTTTTGAGAAATATGCCACCGGTTTGTCTTTACCATCTAGTTGTGTCTGTTTTAATATTGCTCCAATGCCCTCCAAAGATGCATCGGTAAAGATTTTGATTGGTAAGTCTTTGTCGAATATTTCCAAGACCGGTTGCGAACATAAATATCTTTTTATCAGATTGAATGCTTCTTCACATTTCTCTGACCATACAAATTTCTCGTTTTTTCGTAATAAATTGTGTAATGGATCTAAAATAATTGCACTTCTTGGTATATAGTCATGGTAGAAGTTTATTTTTCCCAAAAATTGTCTGATGTTCTTTTGCGTCTTAGGAGTTGGAAAGTTCCTTATTGAAATCAAATTGTCTTTTAGTGGTCTTACTGAATTGTTCTGAATTATATGGCCGAGGTATTTTACCGAGTCTGAAGCAAAGGTACATTTCTTAAACTTCAGTCTAAAGCCTTCTTTAATTATTGCCTCTAATACATTTCTAATGTGTCTTATATGTTCTTCAAAGGTAGACGAGTATATCAAAATATCATCAATATAGTTAACAGAGTATCCTGTGAGATTGTGTTTTCTTAGAATATTGCTTAAGATTCTCTGGAAAATTGCTGGTGATGTTTTCAAGCCAAAAGGGAGGCAGGTCCACTGGAAGTGGCCATCTTGTGTGACAAATCCTGTTTTACTTCTGTCTTCCACCCGTAATGGTATTGCCCAAAATGCTGAGTTTATATCTAGTGTAGTAAAATACTTGCAATTTCTAGTTTTAATAATTAGATCATCTATCAAAGGAAATGGTTGAGCTTGTGGTATAACTATTTTGTTTAACTCTCTGAAATCTACACATAAACGGGATTTTCTATTTTCACCTTTTTTAAACGCCAATGTCACTGGAGCAGCGAAAGGACTGTATGATTCTTCTATTAAATTGTTCTTTAGTAACATCGATATTTGCTCTTCAATTTCTAATCTATCTTGTATTGTACATCTGTATGGTCTTTTACTACAATATTTATTTACTTGTAAATCTATGCGAGCTTCATAATCTTTAACTGAACCTATATCATACTTGTCCTTAGCAAATATTGTTTTATATTCCTTTATAATTTTCTCTATCTCAATTTTCTTTTGATTATCTAAATGGTCTGTCATACTTATAAATTCCTCTGTTTGTATGTGTTCATTGAAATTTACTGTATATTTTTTTATATTATTATCTTCATTTCTGTTATCTTTAGACATCCTGTCTATTTTATTTGTTATTTTCTTTTGTTCTATCTGCAAGTTCTCATTTTGGGTTAATCTGAATTTCTTTATCATATCTAATCCGATTATGAAATCATCAAAATCTTCATTTTCTACTATGTATACATCCACCTCTTCTTCTAAATCAAATATTTTAATTTTTATTGTTATCAAGCCATCCATCTTCTTCACACCATTAACCGTTCTCATGTATGCTATGTTCACATCATCTTTTTTTTCTTTTACTTTTATTAATCTTGAATTTATTATAGAAATCTGTGAGCCTGAATCATAAATACCACTCACTTCTAGTTTATTTTCTAATAAAAGCTTGATTTTGATTAATGGTGTGCTTACTAGTTTTTTTCTCAGTATTTATGTCTACTTCAATTATGGAGTTATTGTTTACATTTTTGGTTTTAAGATCTTTTTCAGGTTCATTTTTATTTTTCTTGAACCAACATGACTCCTCCGGATGATATCTAATCCCTTTGTCCAAAGACTCACAAGTCTTACATGACTTCTTCTCATAAGTTTTATTTTTATTATAAAATGTACTGCTCTTTATGTTAGTTGAGTTTTTCTTATACATCGTGCCTTCATATTTTCTTATCTCGTTGAACAAGTCAGTAGTGTTGTTGAGTTCATCCCTGTTTAACTTATTTAAGATAAATCCAGGTAAACCAGTTGCAATAAGATCTATCATTGTTTTGGAATCTATAGATTTGTTTATATCTAATAAAAGCCGTTCTTTTTTTATGGCATAATCAATTAACTGTCCTTCTTTATACCTAAATGCGAGAGCATATGTGACTATGTCCCATCCTTGGTTTTTAAAAGTTTCTAAAAACTTGTCTTTCCATTCACTCCATTCAGAATTTATTGTTAGTTTTATGATCATCGAGCTATACCAATCCAAACAAGGTTTATCTAAAAATAACCTCAAAATATCTATTTTTGTCTCATCTTTTGTTATATTAAAGCGCGCACACTCTTTTTCAAAAATTTCTATCCATTGCATCGCATTAGGATTTTTGCTTGTGAATTTTTCAATAATAAATTTTTCTGAGATATGTTTTAAGTTATGTTGACTTTCTTTCTTAGTTGTAGTTTCTATTAATTGTTCCAAGATTTGTTGCAAAGTGTCATTTTTGTCCTTTGCTTGTGTTGTGCTCACTTCATCTAAATATTGATCTAAAAATTGCATATTACCTTCCTCATCTACATATGTCTTCTTTAGATTTTCATCCAACTTTATCCATACTTTTCTACTCTGGTGTCTTTTTTTAATGCTATTTTTTACTTTTGTGAAAGTGTTCGTTTTAACAATATATGTATGATGACTCACCGGCTTCAGTTCCTCGGGTAAAACATAACATTTTCCTTCTTCAGTAGATATTGAGGTTATAGCTAATACATTTGATTTGCCATCATTTGAGGCTATTATTGTAAACTCAAATTGAAGCCGGTCCATCTTCTTTTAGTTCACAAAAATGTCGTTTTATAAGACATTGAAGATCTCCAAAATTAAACACAAATTGTTTCCCTGAAATAACAAAGAAACGACACTTAAAGTTCACTATATCTCGAGTCCTCAATCACATTCTTTCTATGAGTTTTTATTACGACAAAAATGCACACAACAATTTCAGCGTCCCTCGCCATTTTAAATCATCGACACAGATCAATATCATAGATACGCGACAGCTGATACGCGAAGCGCGGCAAATTCAAATGAATGAAATGTCACTCATTTCATTACATACATATATAAATATACATTAAACACCCATATAATACATATATACATACATCTACTATTACATGAGCATTTTCCGTTACACTATTTGCATATAGATAGATAATACTGGTACAAGCGACTTTTGAAGATTGAGATGGATTTAGAGTGACGGATTTCATGCGGCAGACTATTCCACAGTTTCACGGACTTGCATGTGAATGAATCGCCGTAGTAACGCGAGCTACTAACTTAACAAATTACATGACAAATTAGTCACCCGAATCTGTCAACAATTGAAATAAACCAATGAATTAGAGCCGTAACTGTGGGCGTTTTAGTAAGAATGATTTGGTTTCTTTTGTTTGTGAGTTATCCATAACGTTATAGGACTTATAATAGCCATGGTAGCGAGCCGACAATGGCGCCATTCCCCATTGTTAAAGCACGGCGCGAATTAAGCGGATTTCAAGAGCTCATGCTCTGATTAGCCGACGTAGGCGCTGCGCTGGCCAGGTGACCAGATTTAAATGCTAATGATGCCATGAAACAGTAGAATACTTGATCCACTAATTTATTTTAACTTTTTTTGTTTGCTATTTTTCTACTTTCACTTGTGTTGTTTTATTTTTGTTTCTGTTCATTATAATTTTTACCTAAACACTAAACAGATTTGTGTTATTGGGAATCAAAGACATGTTAAAATTTCAATGATGAATGCTGCTTGACCACTTAAGATGCGCTGTATATTACAAGCTAATACTCACTTTTGTAGTACGCGAGCTATTACACGTTTGTGTGTCAAACGCAGCAATAGAATCGCTTTATTTTCATGGTCTAGGATCCCGCTATACAACGACCTTCACCGAGCTGTTATTAGATGAAAACTATTTTATATCCAATTTAATATGTCAATAAATATATCGCAAGTGGGTTGCCTAAAAAATTTCAGTCCAGGGTATGATTAATTAAGAATTAAAAAAAAAAACATTGTATCATGGACTCCTATAATTTGTTACAGTTTAGTTGACATCGTAGTTCAAATTAGATTGGATGTTATAAATAGTGCTTATTGCCAGAAATACTTTCCTGGCTGAGGAAAGTATTTCTGCTCTACATTTTTTGGCAAAAGAAAGTTAACGGATAATAAAATCGTAGGTAAATAAGCACAATTGCAATTTGCGACCTGAATCGCTCATACAATCTAATTTGAACTAATATGTCAACGGAACTCTAACAAATAGGAGTTCATGTTACAATGGACTTTTTTTTAATTCTTAATTAATCATATCCTGGACTGATTTTTTAGGCAACCCACTTGCGATATATTTATTGACATATTTAATTGGATATAAAATAGTTTTCATCCAATAAACAGCTCGGTGAAGGTCGACCTTACTTGGGATCCCCTACTATCATAAGCTATGAAATAAAATGAAAATCAATCAAGTCGCTATTAGGTGTTGTTTGATGTATGACGCAATCTTGAAACATAGTAGGTACATCTCTGGTGGGCATACTCCCCTAGGTTCACTTGCGCGAAACGACAGCCGACAGGTTAAATATAATATTAAGTCCACATCTATGATTAAGGTAGACACGTTTTAAATTAGAGTCAACGCCACTCATTGGACATTTTTGACAACTAAGTACAACCTAAGTTAGCGTGTTAACTCTGAGTTAACGCATTAACCCGGGTTGGCGCAAGTGGTCTGCAAAGGTGTTACTAAAATGATAAAATCATAAAAACAGTAGAGTAACCGACGTATCAGTACATACGACGCTAGCGATTCGATTTGGCTTTGTTAATAATAATTATATAGGTAAGCAAGTAAAATACCTTTCGGTGGTCACGTATGATGTAACTTAAAGTAACCAGTTATGTTAACCTTAAAGTTAAAGTAGGTACATCGCGGTGAAAGTGGTACTGAGTGTCTTTCAATCATTACGTGATATTCTCCTTATATGACTGGATGTAATTGTAGGTATGTAATATGCTTAAAGTATGTGAACCATGGTAGCTGAATTTGTATTTAATTATATGCATCAACATTATATCAACTGCTCCTCTAGCCATATGATACACCTATTGCGATACTTTATACGATAGATGGTATGGTATGGAAATACAGTGGTATCTCTTTAACTCTAACCTGCTTGGCTTGTTTAGGCCTGGTTTCCACCAAAGGGAAGAGGAGTGGTGTGGAGCTTTGTTTGAGTAACATCGACATATTCTCTCCCCTCAGTTTCGGAGATGTCAAAATGTTGTCAAATGGTTACTCAAACACAGCTCCGTTCCGCTCCGTTTTGGTGGAAACCGGGTCTTAGTCGAAATAAAATACCAATCATTAAATCACTGTATCGACGTCAAAACGTGGGTCAATCAAAACCAATAAAAACCTTATTCTGACATCGATGATTGATCCTTTTTTACGCTATAGGGCAGTGGTTCCCAAACTTATTTTGTCTACTGCCCACTTTGAGAATAAATATTTTTTTAGCGCCCCCATTTTTTCACCTATTTAAAAACCACTATAACTTCAAATTGAATTAATTAATTATTGTGACCTATATATGTATATTAACGGAGAATTCTAAACGAAACTTTTACTATAACCCGCAACTTGAAACCTGAGCGCAGTAGGTAACATACAACGGCGCTTAAGGTCTCAAGTTAACTCTTACGGGCTCCACCTGCCAATAAGAATGATTATTGAAACGCAACTTTATAGTATTAAAACAGAGTATCTTTTATTAAAAATATAACTAAAATAATCAATCCTTATATAAAAACTAATGTGAAGGATGAATCTGATGCTGTTTAATAAGTTTGTTGATATCAGGTTCCAATTTACTCAAGAACAGTCGCAAGTCGCCACGTTCGGTAACAAGCAAACGATTTCGCTTTTTAGTAAGCAATGTTGTCACAGCACTAAATCCACGTTCACACAAATATGACGATGGGAATGCTATCAAGAATCGTTGAACGATTGACCACAATCCAGGGTACAATTGCGGGATCGGTTTTTGTAGCCAAAATTCTTGGTAACCATTTTTGAACTTGATTTTTATTTCCTCGTTTGTTGTCAATTCTATAAGTTCTTCTTCCAGCTGAGGTGACATTGCTGTGTTGACATTTGAAAACGGATCCAACACCCAGTCTGGTATTTCCAAGTTCAAAATGTCCTGGTATCGTTCGGTGAAGTCAATGTGGAGGTTTTCCAAATGTTGGCAGTAGGCAAACAATTCGTCGTTACTGCATGATACTGATAAATTTGGAAAATTGTGAAACTCACGTCTGCCCAGATTCTTTTTGTGTAGAAGCAGTTTGGCTGCGAAAGCAGCAACGACGTTTTTTGTTTTAATTAAATTTAGTTTATCGCCTTGCATTTGGAGATTCATGTCGTTGAATAATTTATACAGGTCTGTCATGTAAGCTATATCATTTTTTGATGTTATGAGCTTGTCGTGCAATTCTGTATCTTTAGTTTCCAAGAACTCTATAACAGAGTCAAACAGGTTGTAAAATCGAGTCAGACAATTGCCTCTTGATAGCCAACGAACTTCAGTATGATACAACAAACGGTTGAAATCCTCGTCATTAGTAACACAAAGCTGATGAAATAATCTATCATTCAAAGAGCTGTTGCGGATTTTATTGACTGCTTTGATGACATATTGCAGTGATTGAAATAGTTTTTCACTTAAGTTTCTAGCAACTAAATCACAGATTAAAGATATTGTATCTTACGATACTAAATGTTGTCTATGAATAACGCAATGTACACCAAGGACATCTGGAATTTTATTTTTTAAGTACGCTATGAAGCCTTTATGGCACCCTGTCATAGCCGGAGCGCCATCCGTAGCAACTGAAATAATATTTTTCAAAGGAATCTCTTTCTCATCGCAAAACTTTTCCAATGTATTGAATATGGTTTCACCTTTTGTATCGGTCTCTAAATTTCTAGCAAATAATAGTTCTTCACATATTTTCTCATCTTTAATAAACCTCACGTAAGACAACAACAATGCTTCATTAGTTGGTAAAGTGGACTCATCGAGCTGAATTGAGAATTGACTTGTCCTCAGGTGATCGCACAATGATTCTTCAATGTTTTCAGCCATTTCATCAATTCGTCTTTGCACAGAATTATTACTCAAAGGAATTTTTCGGATAATATCTGCGGCCGGTTTATGAAGCACAGTAGTTATTACTTCATTTATTGCTGGCAATATTAACTCTTCTCCGATGTTATGTGGTTTGCCTTTTTGAGCAATTAACAAAGAGATATTGTACGAAGCTCGAAGTCCGTCGTCATCTTGCTTAGCAGCCGCCGAAAATAGTTTTGCTACACTTGGCTGTGTATTATGCTTCTTCTCTAGGCCTTGAAAATATGCTACATTCTTGTCTT
This sequence comes from Coenonympha glycerion, assembly GCA_963855885.1. Taxonomy (NCBI): domain Eukaryota; kingdom Metazoa; phylum Arthropoda; class Insecta; order Lepidoptera; family Nymphalidae; genus Coenonympha; species Coenonympha glycerion. The sequence continues at coordinate 942,102 of OY979627.1, forward strand.
TCTTATCTGGATGCATTTTATTCAAATGATCTTGCAGCCTTGAAGGCTTCATTGCTTCATTCGAAAATGTTTTTAGACATAGAAGACACAAAGGCGACGATGGGTTTGTGGGATTTTCAATAAATCCGAATTTAATATATTTCGCACAGTATTGCCGTCTCTTCTTTTTTACTTCCGACATTGTTTTGCAATGAGAAATACGTTCAACTTCGCGAGTAGTGTAGAGGAGGTGTAAGTAGTGCTCATCTATTACGCGCGAGACCACAAATGAAAATAAAATAAATATTACATTGTTTATATAGAAATGCTTAAGCAGCACGCACCGACAGGAATAAAACAAACATGCATAAACTCGTTAATCTCATTCGACGCTCAATCGTACTCAACAAGTCCGAACAAGTATTCAATGAATCATCCGACTGCTACAGGAATGCACAATTCGGGTTATTTAACAAAAACTTGTTAAAACATGATAGATATCTACGAGTACTAATAACTATTAAAATGCGAAAGTGTGTCTGTTGCCTTTTTATTTGTGTCTACTTTCATTACGAAACGGAGCGACCGATTGACATGATGATTCATTTTTTCTATATTCAATAAAATATGACAGATATATGAACTACGCGGCGAGAAATATAGAATCGAGTTTGAGCAATCTTTTAATTCATATTAGTTGATGTTCACAAGTTGTTGTTGAGAGTCGAGAGCTCTTGCAGTTAAGAGGTTGTTTAAGAGGCCTACTAGCTAAATAAAATTACAAATCACCCCCCCGCCTCGACACAACGCCCCCATTTTCTTTCTGGGTCTCTTACCGCCCCCCTTGAGACCTGCAGCGCCCACAAGGGGGCGTTATCGCCCACTTTGGGAAAGACTGCAGTATAGGGGGACCGAAACGCCGTACGTTGTACCTCGATAGATCAGTCATAAAGCCAGTCTGTCAGTCACCTTTTCCGTTTACAATACACTCGTATCTAAGATTATTTATATGCATTTAAGTGCAGGAGTACCTTGTCGTATGATTGGAGGCTCATTCATTACCTTTTCCATTTCCGGCACGGTCCGCGGCGTCGCTCGGGTAGTAGGCACTAGCTACGAGGTAGGTACCTGCCAGTAGGCAGTATTTCAAGAGCCGTCGAAGCCTCACTCTGAATACCCGGATAAATAGTTCAAACTCGGTTACTAGCCTCCACAGAGCAACCAGCCACAGAGCTTGTAAATTATTTCTAAGTACCTAACATAATGAGTTCTCGTGCCAGAATGTATTTTTATAGCTCTTAGTGAGAAATAATTTATATGCCAAAACAGCGTTCGCTGGGTCAGCTAGTTATGTGCTAAATACAAACTGACCGGGCAAACGTTGTTTTGCTATTAGGGATATAAAAATTAGGTAACAACCCGCTCTCAGACCCAGTGATCATACACTGAAAATTTCATAACAATCGGTCGAGACGTTTCCGAGGACTTCGGTAACAAAGAATGCCGAGAGAATCTTATATATCAGATTAACTGACCTGGCAAATGTTGTTTTGCCGTTAAGGGATTTAAAAATAAAGATTACTACACTACAGACCTTCTCTCACACCTACGAAACATACTTACACAGAAAATTTTGTAACAATCGGTCGAGCCGTTTCGGAGAAGTTTGATAACAGTAAAAATTGGCACAAGAATTTTAGAAAATTAGAAAAAATTGAGGAAAATTCTGATTGTTTTATTTTGCCACCGGGCGTTTCTCAAATCATGTGCGTACATTAGTCTGTGGTTCCGATGAACCTGGGCCGCTGTCGCCGCCGCGTCTACCGCAGACTCTCAACCTGTTTCAATGGCATCAGTTTTCCTATTTCCTTAATTATAACCGTTGCTGTTACTCTGTACATACACACCCGGCATTATACACCCGCGAGAGGAGACTGCGCGACGTTTCTCTTGCTAATTATAGTGTTTATATAGGTAGTATCCACGTATGTAGAATAATATAAATATTAGAAAGAAATTAAGATTCTATATTCATCTCACCCGCTCGGAAAATAGATCTTTAATGCCCAAAATGCGGGCGGGAAATGCTACTATATTCCCTAGGCCGCAAAAGCATTTTCTTTTCTCTCTAAGGCGGAACGTAATTTCGACCTTAGGGCAGAAAAGCATTTCCAAATTCAAATAAGACGTAATCTCGTAATGCGTATAATATCTAAAGTGAGATAAGTCTCGTGTCCTTGACACTCGGCCCAAAAAAACATTTTGCGGCCTTGTATAACAAATAACTATTATTTCACATTATGCCACCAGCCACACATTACAAAAAATGCACTCGTACGTATGATGATGCCTGAAGCTTCTCCCGGGCAATAAAGACCGATCATTGCCCAAGCGACGGAAGCACCATATACCTACAACTTGTTGTGTGTGGCACAACCAGCAATGACCCCAACTCAGCATAGTGCTGTGTGCTCCACAAGGCGCCATGGAAGTAGAAAACGATGATTTTCAGCAGGGCTAGACAATGTAACATAAGCGTTAAGCGTCGACGCTTATAGAAAAACCATGTGACCACCAAAACACAACATATGGAAGCAGAATGTACTCTACGCGTAGCACTGTTGCTGCTGCAGCTGCCGGCGTCGCTTGTCGCACGCGCAGTACGATAAAGTTATCTACAAGGTCTGCGAGAACGACAAATAGTCGTACTCGAATTTCGACTCTAGATAACTTTAGCGTACTGCGCATGCGAGCGACAGCAGCAGCAGCAGCACAGTGAACAGCGCTTTCATATGTTGTGTACTGGTGGTCACATGATTTTTATACAAGCGTCAACGCTGAACGCCTAAGTTACATTGTCTAGCCTTGCAGATAGATCAAGAAAATTTAAAATCAGTTCAATGTACTCACCACTTTGCAATATTAATGAAGATAACGCCATAGACTTAAATACGTCTTTGTTCGGACATTACCACTAGATCTGCGAGTTTTGAGAACTTGAACCTACTTGATGATTGTGTAACAGAGGAAACAATCAATCAACAGTGTGTGTGGATACAGTTAGCGCGAGTCCCATGGCGATAGTTGCTCTGATAGCGCGATGATCAGTTAGTGGGCATTGTTGTGGTCTGACGCATCCATAGCCCGCTTTGCCCCATGGGAAACTCCCATCCTCCATCTTGTGCGACGTGTGGAAACTGGGTGAAATATTTACATGAAACCGACATATTCCTCCGTGATAAAGTGTTGGTACTTGAATCAAAAGACTACTAAGGCTAGCAAGGTTACCCATTACCATGGTGGCTTGGAGATGGTATAACAGAAAAGACTGAGAACTGCGTATTTTTTTTATTATGGATAGGCTTGTGCTTGACTACAATCATATCTGATGAACAGAAATGATGAGGTCTAGGATGGACAGCGCTTGCCTAGAAAATGCCTATTCACTCTTCTCTTGAAGGCACTCAGGTTGTACTTGGCTGGGAACACAGAAGCTGGAAGGGTGTTCCACACCTTAGCGATACGTATCAGAAACGTGGAAGAAAATCGTTTCGTTCGAGTACGCTGGACATCAACCACATAAGGATGCCACTTCTCCCGGCGCCTTGCGGTTCTATGGTAGAAAGGTGAAGGAGGTACTAGATTATGGAGTTCTTGAGCACACTCTCCAAATTACGCTATATATTACGCTCGCTAGTGAAGTGGACATTACAGGCTGAAACGATGATGATGAAGTTGTTGTACCACATGTGCAGGTCCAGTAGTTTTCGCCCGCGCCGGTGACTGGGTAACCCAGTCTGGCTAACCGGCTTAACACAGTATAGCTCGTAATTAAAAATTATGACGCATACGATTTCGCTTTCCATAAAATTTCATTGTTTTGAGTTGGAACCGACATTCGTATGTTTAGTTTCCCTATAACTAACTGTACCTCTAGTAACAGATTTTACGGTTTAGAGAACGAAATTCACTTTCGACTCACACGTTCCACGTTTAAATGGAACGACATTTCAAATCGATAAATTGAGCATGTGACTGATGAAAGAAAATTGTCACTCTACGTTTCTTGAAAACAGGGGAGCAATTGCTTAAGAAAACCATATTCGTCAATCATCGCTATGGTAAACGTAAAAATCTGCTCGCGCTTATTGGTAGAATCTGCTGTTTACATTTTTTTAAACCAATCAGGTGGCAGATTTTTTTTACGTTTTCTTCCATAATCGCCTAGCTGGTTTCTATTTCATTCGTTTTCACCATAAATCAGCAATAACGTCTTGCTTAAGCGTTTCAATCCTGTGTAGCAACTAATTAAGGTGAGCGTAATCACTTGTTATTTATGACTGCATCTTCACTTACCACTAGCTGCGATAGCGGTCAAGTGTTCACTTGTACCTAACTGAATTTAAAAAATCTTCGGCGAACCCTTGGACTATGCTGATGTGGTCGACATGGCCCATAACAATAATTATTCTCAAACGGGGAAAAATATGCGTCCCACATTCCATTCCATTATTTTCCACAGCCAATAAAGCGTAACATTGCAAGAAGTGACCAATATGCCAATGCGCGCGGCTGTGTTACTAGCCTCTGGGTTAGGTGTTCCCCTTTACCTCTTTGGGAAAATACTTTTTTTTTATATTAATTTCGAGTTCTTTTCTTAAGCAAAATTAAACAGCAAATACTTCAAACTACGTTATGAAATTCTAAAACGCGTCCAGTGTTGTTCATAAGGTTGTAAGAAGTCTCTAAACATAATTGTTTTTTTTCTTCTTGTCGAAAAATGTCATAACGATATTTTTATTTTACTTGAAGATTATTATGAAAATAGTGTAGCAATAAATTATATTTTAGATTGTCGAAAAGTGTAGATTTGTACACATTAAAAAAACCCATCGCCGATATTGTTGCACTAACAATCTACCGACACGAAACTTTTCCAAAGAATTTCCGCAAATAAATCCCTGAATTAGGGTAATATCACCCCAAGGTTGGGAACACCGGCTCCAAGCGATCAGCGAGCGGTGCGGAAGCGCGGAGAGAATAATTTTCCACATCCGTGCGCCGGCGCAGCACCGTTAACATCTTAATGACGGCCGCCGGCGGCGCGCGGCGCGGGAGCGACTCATTTGCAACTCACTAGCCTTTAATGCGACTCCGCCTAGCTCAGCTACCACGACTACTGAAGCCTGGCGTCGACTACAGCAGAAACGCGTCGAATAGAATCGAGTCGTATTTATTCCTAGTGCGTCCATCTCTGAAGAATCGAATCGAATTGTTCATTCATCGCAACTTTTCAACAAGTTAGGTCGTTTTTGCATCATGGATAGCTCGGGTGAAAAGATGCTTTTATTTCAAATACTTTTTGATGAAGAAAAAGAGAATAGGAAAAGGAAACTCACCAAAATACAAATAAAAAGAAAACGAAACTGACTGATAGAAAATAAAATACGTTGGCGCGGACGCTTCTCCGCGTCGACTGAGGTGCTCCGAGTCGAATCGAGTCGCATCGGCGAAGAAATTCGCCTGCTGAGTAAGTCGCAAGGTCGATTCGATTCGGCGCGCCGCAGCTCGTCGCTAATGGACGCAGTTTCATAGTAAATATATGTATAGAAGGCGACTTTCTGCGATTCGATTCGACTCGGCTCGGCGAGCCTAGTGGACGCGAGCCTTAACACAGCTCCCACCAATAGTTACCATCATGACTAGCTCATCATGCTTGACGACCTTCCTAGCGCAATCGCTGCAAGCAGCGAGGTACCGGGTTTGATTACCGGTACAGGCCATTTCGAAATTTTATATTCTCTTTATTGGCGCGTTGGAATCCTCGTAAACTTAGGTCTAAGTCGACTTGGAGTTATCGCTAGCTATGTGACAAATATCATATTGACGTTTTACAAGAGCATGTTAGACCTAAGTATAAAGATATTTTGAGTTTTTAAGTTTGAGTTTTGAGTTTTGGCCCAGGTGTTTTCTAGTGACTGGCTTCGAAACTACCGACAAAGATGCACAAGTGATTTTTCGATACGATGCTGTGTAGCGCGTAGTTAGGATCACTTTAAATCCCTTTTAAGTTTTTATATGCTTACTGTAACTTCGATCTTAAAATTAAGATCAATCGATTTTCGACAAAATGTTCAATAGATTTTGATTTATTAAAATCAGCGTGTGCACAGACAAACCCTCCTTTATTTATATGTATAGGTAATACATATAAGCGTACTGTTATATTCACGTAATGCACTTAAGATCGTCCACATCACCCCACAGGCAACATGATTGTGATGTGTGAAACACCTTCATCCGCTAATCGTAATAATACACTTTGTAACGTAAGTTTAACTTAAGTGTAACTTATGTGTAAATTATGATATTGTTGCGCACCGTTGACTCTCATCAGAGGGTCGCGAGTTCGAATCCCGGGTTCTACAAAGCTAATGTGCGTTTTTGGAAATTTTATGTGACTTGATTGCTGGAGGATAATATTTTTACAAAGCCTGCAAACCCTGAGAGTTAACGACAGTATACTCAAAGGTATGCGAAACGTGGCCACCCGCAATCATCAATGTGGTGGGCTTTGGCTAAACCTTTCTCTTTCCGACTCTTGCCCAGCTGTGGACATCGAAAGGGGCTGAGAGGTTGGGACTGGGTGGAAGTTGAATAGTAGTCTGTGTCCCCTGTACCTGTCACCTACTACATTTTATTTCTAGTATCATAAACTTTTCCCTTGACGTTATGATGTCCAAACACACGCTACTAAAATTAATTCCCGTTCGTAAATCAGCGCGTCCATCTTCACACCATTGTTGCGCCCACGTTATTATGTTAATTATTGTAAGTAATTGTAAGTAAATGTAAGTAAATGTATGTCGCGCGATCTCGCTACCCCACTTTGAATTATTCCGTAGACGTTCAAACACGCATTAACATAGGATGTGGGACTAAAGGAGGAATAATTACATTTCATTACTGTTTGAAAGTTATTTAAACCTGTCAACGCAATGTTAATTTATTGCTTGGTTATACAGGGAGGATTAATTAACTGAATTTTACGTTTAAAAATCTACCTATACCGATGTTTGTACGTTTGTGAACTACTTAAATATTAATTAAGTATTGTTGATATGATTTGGATACAGTTTTTCCTATACGACTGTATAGTTTTTGGTAATTTTTAGTATGTAATACGTCACATTATTACTCGTATTATACTACCTAAAACGCCCCATCTTCTGCAATCTTTATTTCACATAGGCCTAACTTGTTGGCACTTATGAAAGGTCAGTGGGATTATAGCAGCTGAGAAGAAGCCCACAACAAATTCATCCAAGTTCAAATTAAATCAAATTAAATTAAATCTTTTTTATTTAATTTCAAATTAAATAATTTTTATTTCATGTAGGCCATTACTTGTTAGCTCTTATGAATAGTCAGTAAAAATAATTAAGTAGGTATACTTATTAATAGTGATAACTATTTAACTACTTTGTTTACAAGGGTTCGAACGCGTCCTGAACTGAGAATTCATTAATTCATATAAGTTATCAACATGTTTTCGATCCGGTCTCATGGCGATTTCAAGAAATCCTTTCTTATCCCCTGTCTACTTGACCTGTTTAAGATTTCAGCTTTCAATGACCAAGAGTTTGCGCTTACCGATGATGGGTCATCTGTGATTAATGACTAACTTTTGTGAAATCTTCGGTTTAATTGTACCTCTTTATAATCTTATTATATTATATTATTTTTATTTTATATATGCCTTCCTCTATTTTTTTTCTGAATATATTTTTAATTTTCATGTCATTTTTTTTCTCAATATCTTTTTAATTTTCATGTCACTTTTTTTTTAATTTTCAAGTCAAATTTTTTTTTCTTTTCCTTTTTTTTTAAGAGGTCATCCCAGAAACGGGCAAAACCCTTTATAATCTTAGCAAGTACTAAACATGGATCAGTGTTCCGATATACCGATTGAGTCATCTGTCGGTGGCCGTGGTCCGAATCCGAGTGACGTGTAAGGAAAGTTGTCGTGCGCCGACATTTCTCCGCCGACGGAGAAAATTCTCTATTGCTATGCACTTTTGCCTTCCACGAGTAGGGATGCTGATATTGGACTTCGAAAACAAATAAATAACTTTAGCAGCCGGAGCAACATAATATTTTGACAACCTCCATGGTTGAGTGGTTAGCGTGCCGGTTTTCAAGGCGCCGCCATCTCTGAGGTTCCGGGTTCGATCTCCGGTCGGGGCAATGTAGAAAAATAAGTTTTCTACATTGTCTCGGGTCTGGGTTTTGTGGTACCTTCGTTGTTTTTGATTTCCTTAACACAAGTGCGTGATATAGAATGGAACGAAGTTAAAAAAAATATGAGAATTATCGCTAAATTGATACGTCTCGTCACATGTGCTATCAAAATAATTACAACTCTCGATAGCAATAGGACTCTCTCTCCGAAGATTGAAAAACACGCCTGTGTCCAATGAGTCTGTCTAAACAAATCTAAGGCCGACGCACACAGTAGGATTGCTACGGCTACGCCATTCGGTTGTCTTCCATTGAATCTTTTATTTAAATTTATTACACGACTGCACAAAAAAGGAGTGTAATGTTTTTAAGGTTCATGTAAGTATGTATGTATGTGAGTTTATTAATCCCAGCATAACTTCCGAACGGCTGACTAGATTTGGACATATGGCGTATCGTTAGAATCCTTACATCACTCCGAGTAACATAGGCTATAATTTTTTGGAAAAAGTCGTTTTACCACAAGGCAGTTTAATTTATTAATAAACTAGCTGTTGCCCGCGGCTCCGCCCGCGTGCAGTTCGTTTTTTTTACAAAAATGTTTCCCGTGGAATTTCTTAATTTTTCCCAAGATAAATGAGTGGTCCCTGGGTTCGATGGACCCGTAAAGGAGTCTTCTTCCAATCTCTCCTGTCAACGTGCTATCTTCTTTCACACAATTTACCTATATCTTCTTTGGTCTTCCTCTACTTATACACTCTGTCGAAATCGCTTATGTTACTCAATTCGCATGGAGTAAGACAGAGTGGGGCGTGTCATCGTGGATTGTAATATCTATACTAACCAAACTTATCATATTCTGAGATGATACCAACGCCCAGACATTGTAATTAAGCATTCTGATGCGCTGCTGTGTACGTAGCAACCCGTTCCTGCTACGTACGGGTTATCTTGTATAGTTATACCTAGTTGCACGATCAAAAGGACGATTTAAACTGTCGATATTTCGACCCCGTTTTGATTGTGCTACGTAGATAAGTAGCTTTAGGTTTTTTTTAAACATCCCACGGGTGCTGTCAAATTTTTCAGGATGAAAAGTATCTTAAATGTTGACCGGGCATATATATAAAGTAGGATCATAAAATTTCATTTAAATCCGTTACTTGAAAGACGCCTGCTAACTGTTTTTGTAATGTTTTCTTTCCCGCGGGAACTCGATTGGATTAATAAGTTTTACTATCTATATATTTTGTTAAAGAGGCAACATAAGGTATCAGCATAACAAATTTTACTAAATTAAGTTCATTAGTTGTAGTTTACAAAGCTGTTAAATTAATTGCAGTTTTTTAACTATCCCACGGGAACTCTTTATTTTACCGGGATGAAAAGTATCCTATATGTTGACCAGGGACATAAGCTACCACCACACAAAATTTCATTGGAATCGGTCCAGCCGTTCCAAAGATTAGCCCGTACAAACAGACAAACAGACAAACAGACAAACAGACAAACAGAGAAACAAAAAATTTGAAAAAAATTTAAATTAGTTCTATTTCACTTCTTACATCCCCCTGACTCCGTTTTTAGCATTTTTTTTATTTGTACAGAAATTCGACCTCTACAGATTTATTATATGTATTGAGTGATTATTTACTTGTTTGTAAAATCTGTCTGTTGTCAACCCTAGCGCGAGGTCCGGCTGCACGTGAGCGCTGCATAATTTCACATCCCATTCTGTTGCCCGCTAATAACACTCATCAGTCGTCAGGCCCGCGCCGCAGAGCTTTCTGAGCGGAGTGCGGACCACTCCTTGCGTTCAGTGCCCACTACGACCGTCATGGAAACAGCTGCCGATAGTTTATAGAAAGAAATTTAAAAAAAGTGGTACTACAGCTGGGTCAATGACGAAATACGCTAGAGAAAGATGTGACGTATGTTGAAGCCAAAAATTTCTCAAATATGGCGTCGCGCGTGGTACATTTCGGTACCGCTGACAGCACAAACTGCTGTCGGTCGCTTAAATTAGCGCAATTTTACAGTTTTGACAAATTAAAAATCCGGACATAGGAACTTTATTATCTAAGACTGTGTGGTTTATTCTTCATGTATCTACCTGTGATGTTAAGAACAGCAGGTTAGGCAACTATGATGTTAAGCTCCCTCTACAGAATGGCTTGTGATGGGCCATGCTTTGCAACGCACAACTGTAGGCCACGATCACTTGGTGTTCACACAATGGCGCATGACTCATTGCTGCCTGGTGAGGCACTTGCGATGGACGTAGAAGTATTTACGGCCGCAGCTATTTATTTTCAATATAATTCTTTGTTGAGATTATTTTAAATATTTATACAATGTTAACTATTAATTTCGAATTTATTTTGCAAAATATCGCCAAAAGAGTGCACTATCCGTATCAGCGGTCGGTTACGAACAAGCAATGTGCCATTGTGTGAACACCACCGACCATGCAACGCCACGATTCCTTTGAAGTGTGCGCCAAAAACCGACAGCTTCCCGATCGCGCGCCATCGTTGACCATTGTCCGCCATTGTATACCATTTCCCCCTGTACACAATGGCGATGGCGTGCAGTGGGCCAGCGTACGCCATTGTGTAGAGGCTGCTTTAAATGTTGTTTCCTGTTTGTTCCAGATGAGGCCGTAGCGGCTTCGTAGCATGGGCCAGGCAGGCAGCCAGCCGGGCGCCGAGCAGCGCGCGCGTCGCGCACACACCCTGCCGCACGAGCCGCTGCGACACGCGCCCAAGGTAGCGTACCAGTACCCTACCAGTTACCTTAATGCCGGCTCTACACGCTCGCCGAGGCGAGGCGAGTGGCTGCGAGTGTGACTAAGAGGTAAGTACTAACCTCCCGCTCACACTCGCAGCCGCTCGGCTCGACTCGGCGTTATGCCTGCTCTACACGCTCGCCGAGGCGAGGCGAGTGGCTGCGAGTGCGACTAAGAGGTAAGTACTAACCTCCCGCTCACACTCGCAGCCGCTCGGCTCGACTCGGCGTTATGCCGGCTCTACACGCTCGCCGAGGCGAGGCGAGTGGCTGCGAGTGCGACTAAGAGGTAAGTACTAACCTCCCGCTCACACTCGCAGCCGCTCGGCTCGACTCGGCGTTATGCCGGCACTACACGCTCGCCGAGGCGAGGCGAGTGGCTGCGAGTGCGAGTAAGAGGTAAGTACTAACCTCTCGCTCACACTCGCAGCCGCTCGGCTCAACTCGGTGAGCGTGTGGAGCCGGGGTAGGAGTCTAAGCTTCTACCCCACTGCCTTATAACGCTCACAGACCCTTGGGTCGGCGCACAGGACAGCACACGCTCGGCACTTGTTCTCAGAGGTCTTTCCCCCATTCTGGGGTATATGAACCAGACGTCGAACCATCAAATCTCCCTCGTACATATCGTCACTGTTGAAAATACTAGGACCATAAATCATACAGCTTCTGGAGTTTTCCCAATAAAATCCTAAACAGAAGTTACAAAATTTATTAACTACAATAATGTGCATATTTCTATTAAAAGTAGGTTCAAATTATCGGAGTATAAGTGTAACCTAATGCTGGATGCCTTCTGTAGGCACTTTTTAGACAAGCTCAACCCTATATCATTCTGATGATGATGTAGGGTATATCCACTTTCCATCAAACATTACTAACGACAAATGCAAGCCTATCCACAGAAAAAAAATCTTGTACCAACACCACAAATATTACGTTCCAGGTGCTGCCATCTTTGACGGAGTCTCCGCGCCTGCGCAGCACGGACAATGGCGCCATCCTGCACTCGGGTGGTACCATCAGCGGCAGGAGGCCGGGCTCGGTGCTGCAGGAGAGCTCCAGAGTGCCTCATGGACATGTGGTAAACTCCTCATCATAATACTCGTAAATTACAGGCACTTGAAAGGTCACTCCTAAATTACAGGCACTTGAACGGTCACTCCTAAATTACAGGCACTTGAAAGGTCACTCCTAAATTACAGACACTTGAAAGGTCACTCCTAAATTACAGGCACTTGAATGGTCACTCCTAAATTACAGGCACTTGAAAGGTCACTCCTAAATTACAGGCACTTGAAAGGTCACTCCTAAATTGCAGGCACTTGAAAGGTCACTCCTAAATTACAGGCACTTGAAAGGTCACTCCAAAATTACAGGCACTTGAAAGGTCACTCCTAAATTACAGGCACTTGAAAGGTCACTCCTAAATTACAGGCACTTGGACGGTCACTCCTAAATTACAGGCACTTGAAAGGTCACTCCTAAATTACAGGCACTTAAAAGGTCACTCCTGAATTACGAGCACTTGAAAGGTCACTCCTAAATTACAGGCACTTTAAAGGTCACTACAATATTTTTTGTTATGTACGTGTATAAAGGAATGATAAGACGAACAAGACGTTCACCTGATATTAAGTGATACGCATACCCAGTCAGATGTAGTGCGTCCCATAATTTTTCATTTCCATATCACACGAGACTGAGACAACAGTTCTTAGGTCTCTTTTTGCCCAGTAAGTAATCATGTGAACTCCACAAAAAAAAATTGACCATACTTAACTATAAGTCGACTCAAAACTAAGTTTACGATGGTTTCAATGCGCCCTGCACTGATGAATTATCGAAAGCATTTATGTATTAGGTGTTTGGAACAGGATACGATTCACGTTTTGTTACTTTGTTGAGCCTTGTGGCTAGATATAGTATAGTTTAAGTACCCTAGGGTCTAGGCAAGTGTTCATAAGTCAAGTGTTAGACAATGCCGTCGTAAAGCTTTCACCGCTCATTTAGTCTTTCCGCTGGGAAAATCTTTTAACGATGCTGTGCCTATCCGTGGTGTCAAAATATAAGTCGATCAGCTAACAGTTTCTCATTTAAAGAAGACTTCAACAAACTTAACAGTCAAACAATCTAGAAAACTACTGAATTCATTTGATTGGAATTTCATTGATTCTCGTAGTCAGCAAAACACGGTCTGAATCCGACCTAGAGTTTCGGAGAAATCTGCGGACAAACATACATAGTTACACCTATGAAATTTTGTATGATAACTCCTAATAGATTAATTATTATTATCTATCAAAATGTGAAAATTATGGAATTCCAATAATACGTACTACCATACACACTACACTACAGACGTCGCATTGTCCGCTTTTTAAGTCCGATAAAAATCAAATTGAAAAGATTCTGTTTTAAAGTCCTAAAAGCGCGCCTAAAAATCTACAATTCCTTTAAACAGTACAACTGGAAAGGGATATTGGAGAGCCATTGAAACGTATCATACTAAAACGCCATAAACTTTCGAAAAGGAGAGATACAATTACAAAAAAATGTTGATTTGGTGAATTCCGGTCTAAAAATTATAACCACTTTCAAACGAAGTTTATAAGAATACCGATTTAACTAAGTAATGTTCCATTTGCAGCACTCAAACGTGTTCAGATCCCGGTCGGCGGGAGTGCCTGACAACGAGATGAGGTCCAGGGAGAGGGATCCGCTGCATCGCTCGCATACCAACCTAGACTTTAGGCACGACTGTAAGTTGCAACCTCGTAACTTCCAAAACTTGCATCCACATGGTATTGACTGCAAAGGCACTTATAAGAAAGGATTTGCATCAGAAATCTGCATCCTCCCCTGTAACTACTCGGCTATAAAGGGGGTGGTTTGGATACTTTACTGGTTTTTTCTAAACTGGTTTTGGTTTGGTCTGATAAGATGTCTCTGCGTGGTAACCGCCCTATCAACAAAGACGTACCACCAAGCAATTTGGCGTGCAGTACAATACCGTGTAAAATTTCAACTGTTCAAATACCTCCTATATTTAACCCCTATAAGTCATTATAATAATTATATCTTCGGCTGCATCTTTGATTACTTCATTAGATTTCAGTCAAGTACTTACCTACTCGCATAGAATATTTGAAATTCTTGTGACTGTTTAAGAAACAAGTCGTTTTTGTTTTTTGCAGCTAATGGTTTGAAAAGGTTTGGTTCGGAGCCTGACCTGAGGGTCGAAGAGGAGCAGCCGAAACCAGCGCGATGCACCAATAACAAGAACTTTAGGAAGAAATACCGAGCGCCTCCGCCGCCGACTAGCAATGTGAGTGTGACAAGCATTTTCTAGAACGTACTCACAAACTGACAATTTACAAACATTATCTACCAGTTGCTCGTTTTATCGACTCATGGCAGGTTACTCCTAAACTCTCACATCTGGTACCAGAATTCGTGAAAAACTCAATAATTCTGCAGCACAAAGCCGCTTTGGACCTATAAAGATATCTAGTTCAAGTTTATGTGCTTAGATCTGACTAAATTTATATTCGGCATTTATCCTGAAGATGAATTCAGTTTCAAATCCAATTGTACAATAAACCGGATAAAAAATAAATCGATCTGTGTTTAATTTTCAGCATCGAGAAGGTTCATCGCCAGATTTCACCGAAAGTAACATGAAAGCCGAACCGCAGAGAAAACTTAGATTATTTAGAACCAGAAACGAAACCAAAAAACTAAATGGTCACACGGACTCTAAAATACCCGTTTACAAAAACACGTACACCGATTTCAAGTCATTAGACTTCAACGACAATTTTGAAAGACGATACAAATCCCCGTGCAAGGATAAAGAACAAAACTTTAAGTACAACGACTGCAAAGATATGGTGCAGAGTACAGCATCTTTGAAGAAAGAAGAACGACTGTTGCAAACGAAGCCGGACTACAGAGTGACGAGAACTGACCGGGTCAGCGGCTGCAGAGCTAAGACTTCAAAAACGAACGAACTTAATGAAGCGTGGAAAACACCTTTATTAAATAGAAACTTTAGGCATTCAGAAAGATTCACTAAAGATGAAAACTCACAACGATTATTAAGAAGAGAAAAAACCTTCGATGAAACCCTTATTATAAGTGAGAGAGATAATGATTCACCTAAAGCTTTGCACGAAAAAAGAATAAAAGCAATAGGTGAAGAGTTAAACAAGTTTAGTCCATTAGGTCACAGAAACGAGCCGTTGAGAAAATCTCTTCCTTCGTTACTGAGTAAAGGCAACGAAGAAAAAGACGAGTTTCAGGAAGAACTGAAAAAGGCAACCAGTAGAATAAGAAAAGAGTTAGGAAATAAATTAAATGTAAGCGAAAACAAAACTAGTCAAAACGATAGAACGAGTACACAGAAACAGAACTCAACGAAATCGGCGACAGAGAACAAAGTCAAAGAATCTAGTCTTAAAACAAATAGTAAACAGGATTCCAATAAACCAACGAGTAATATTACGAGGAGGCCATTAAGTCGAATAAATGAAAGTAAGCAGAAAACTACATCGAATAAAATAGCAGCAAATGATGTGAAACATAAATTTGACAGTAAAGAAAATGTAAGGACAATGCCCGATAGAGGACAGGCGTCCGGAAAGGAATCGACGCCTGAACATTCTCCAACAAGAAAGAAGGAGGTTTTAAAGCGTGCTACGCAAGAGAAGTAAGGCCATTTTTATGACACTTTACTATACTACTATATCAAAGGAAATCGTTAATCATAAAGAACAAAAACATAGAAATCTCTTACCAACAATTTTAGATAGCGCGGCTTCCTAGAATTCTAGGAATGTTGTCGATTAAAGTGATGGAAGTCTGCTAACACACCGTTTTCCTATTCGTCATTCCTCCCCCGTTCTTGAATATGTATTAACTAGGAGTTGGCAATTAGCTTACCTCAAATGCCTCCTACAAATTCTTTGATGAAAAAATTTCTAAAAAGGGTTTGTTGTGGTCGACTTTCAGGCAAAGGCCGGCACCATCAAAGCAGTTCTACTTTGGCATGATCGAGCCCAAGAATACGGAGCCGCAAGACCACCTCAAAGACTTTCCAGGCCTGGGCAGCCCCATCATCGAGGAGCTGAGCAACTTTCACCTCATCGAACAGAAGCTGCTGGGGTATCATGACGAGGATGAACTGGACAAATTCAATGAGAAACTGAAGGAGGATTGCAAAAGAAATTGTAAGTGTCTTTCATGTACAAAATTATTCAGTTACTTTTAATGAATCTTCAGCTTTTTAACATATCATTACTTTCTGTATTTGTTTTTTGCCAACAAGTTAACTCCTTTAAAACGGAAATTCTTTTGACCAGATCATGTTTTAGTTGTAAGAGTATTTGTAAATTTTTACTCTGTTACGTAAGGGATATCCAGCTCTTGGCTCTCACTAAATCTGATCATCTGTATATTCCCAGTATCATCCGAGTCTGCGTTATCGTCGGAGGGCTCCGAGGGCGAAGGCTCGGAGGGCTCGCTGGGCATCGCGCTGCGGCTGAGGCCCACTCTACCCAAGAAACTCCCAAACACCCCGCGGTTTTCCCCGGCTGCCGCGTGGAGGCAACTCGCCAGCTTGGATGCACATCTTGCTGGTACCAATTTTATCTTGAATTTCCAGTTGATGCGCCTGTAATGTCTTCGGCCTATTGTCACTATATGCATTCTTGGGTTCATTTGCTTGTGTCAAATTCTTATGAACTTCCGTTACAGAATCACAACCCTTAGCAGTGGAGACCAAAGTGTCAGCGGACATATCCCCCGAGTCATCTCCGCGGTCCGACCAGTCAGCAGACAAGTCCGGCGACTCAGGGATATCGGCCGACCACGGGCACAGCGACCATCGGATTGACTCCCCTAGACATGTAAGGATTCCATTTTTTTTAAAGATTAATTTTCTCTGGACACATTTGGATTTGAGCGAACCATGCATGAAATTGCAATATGTCATTTTCATACATAATATGGTTACAGCTGCTAATGTTGGCACCATTGCAAATCACACAATGGTGACAGCACGTAAAACAATAGTTACAACAGGGGACAAGTTGTATCATCTGTATGAACAGCGCCACCTATTAAAAACAATGATTCAAAGATTCAAAGATTCAAATCATTTATTTCATATAGGCCACTACTTGTTAGCACTTATGAAGGTCAAGTAGGTACATATACTTTGTACCTACTTGACCTGTACTGTGTAGTGTCTACACTGTGTCTATCTACACTGTAATAGTGATAACTATTTAATAGTGATGGATAACTAATATTATGGACATAGGAACAGGGGCCGTACCACCATCTCTTATAGCAGTATTATTGTAATATTGTTTTGACATTTTCATACAATGTTAGTATGAAAAATTAAAAACAATATTACAATAATACTGCTATAAGATATGGTGGTAGGGCCCCTGATCGAGACGACGGATAGAGGCCGCAAATGCCATGTTTTAGCAGTCCATAAGTATGAAAGTAACAGCCTAAAGCACCTGCCTTTATCTACCATAGGTAGCAGACCAAGCACCGACGTGGACGCCACAGCAGGACTTGGGCGACAGCAGCTCGGACGGCGCGGGGGCGGAGCACCTCCACTCCGCCGTGGCCACCTACAGTCCCGGATCGCAGCCCTTTAGCCTCAGCCTGCCGCGAGACCAGGACAAAGTGAGCTTCTCACGTTAAGCTCGTGCGCGGGACGTTAGACCTGATGATACTTGAGATTATTTAGATACTGAAGATAAGCTTTCCATATTATGTCGAACTATTTATATTCTATAAATAATCAAATCATGGGAGTGATAAATAACAAGTCGCCCATCTTGGGCCGTCCTCCATATTAAATTGTGTGGGTATTCAAAATTTCATCCAATTCTTATTGTTTAAAAGTCTGCAGTGCAAATTAAATAAAAGTTTGTAAAAGGTACAAACTGAATTTACATGATTGTGCGGATACTACGTTGCTATTATAGTTCAGCAAATTAGGGCCAGATATTTATCACCAGTTTTATTCGTGACATCTCAGGTATCACAATGGATTGCATTAGTAATTGTTCATTCTGTTTTATTATTAACTAAATAAATGACATCAGTAGTTGTAACTAACCCACTAACCTCCCGTGTACGTTCTCGAGGAGTAAAGATAAAATATCACGCTTTTATCACTCTACTCGGCACTTTTCAGTTTCCACTATCATTCTACTAACTGTAGCAATAAAAGCACTTCTTCACTAGACCACTGTATTCTAATCTACTAACTACTTGCGCACTTTAGTATAAAGGTGTAAAGTTTCTAATTTAAATAACTGCTAAGAAACCGTTTCAACTATAGTAACTTCACATCATGCTTGTACCTAATAAAAATGACGTAATTTCTAACATTTTACTTTATTGTCTGTCCTTAAAAATACTTTCTGATATTCTCTTTATATTTTACTTATACTTGTAAACCTGTAATGTTTCAATTATTGTCGTTGGTTTCACTTTAATCTAGTATTTCTTTCTCATCTTTTTCTTAAACCCATTTATGTCATTCATAAAGTTTTGGACCTGAAATATGATCTTCAAACCCCTGCAAATTCGACTTATTCTTCTTATTTCTTTTGCAGTTCATTTTATATCAATTTATTTTATCCTTATTCCTCATCAATCATCCAGTAAGAACGCTAATCCTCCCCTTAGTTTAAAGGAGTTTCGTGCTTCTACGAATGCTTCCAGGGCAAACAGCTGCAGCAAGGATTCAACAGCCTCCAGAAGCTGCGAAAATCAGTGTCCGGAGCGTTAGGAGCCGCGCTGGGTTCCAGAAGGTTCGATCTGGAACACGAACCTACTTTGGAGGAACCTGAACAGAATTGGTTCCTGACCAAATCAGCGCCTAACTCCCTGAGCAACCCAATGCTGTACCACCAGCAGCTGAGGACGAAGATTGCTGATGAAGTTGGGAAGGAAGACACTGCACTGTCTTCGGATAAGGTAGAATCAATTAAGTTTTTAAAGAATTGCAAATTTGTATTCGTTTCTTTAAAAAATCTAGAGAAACGTAAATCTTAGTACGAGTATTCCTGATGTCGGCCTAACTGGGGGAATTGCGAAGACAATTCCAGGCACAAGACCTTTCTGACTTAGAAAGGTTGACCCTGTTATGTACCCAACTCAATAATTATGACATAGTGAGGAAACACAGGTTTCTGAGGGTCCGCTAAAAGGTTTATGCCCAGCTTATTAGGGGTATTTTGTTTATCGAATAGATAATAAGGATTGGGGCTTGACACCGCCATTTTTCTCTTCCATAAAAGAATTAAGGACAGAAAACAAACATGATTTAGATATATATTCAAACCTCTTTTTGAATACCTCTTAAATAAAAAATATAAATAAGGAATGTTTTAACCAGGCACAAGAGGAAAACAAAAGATGGCGGAATTCTTACGTGAACTGGGGCGGACACGTCATGTACCTGCCTCCCGCGACCGACCAGCCGCACTCCATGATGTCCATGGAGAGACCTACTAGGTAATAAGCTAAGTAATCTATCACCACTGGATAAATAGTACTATTAATTATTCCACTTCGCTGGATAATTAGCGAGCCAGGTTGCCAATACTGAACGCTTCAATTACCAATGACTATATTGCTTGCAACTAATTCTCTAAAATGTTGGAGAAAGTACCTTACTCTTTAACAGACTTTGATCAACCAAACCAATCGTCCATTTGAAAGAAAGAAAGAAAGAAAGAAATAAAAAAACATTTATTTCAAACAATTATGCCAATGGCCACACACAACAAGCACAAAGTACTTACGTACTAAAACTTGCTATGATCCCTGTCGCCAAGCCAAATATCCTATAAATAAATGGTCCCTAAATCTTTATACTGCTTCTAGCCCCTAGGATATTATCCTACAAAAGTCGTCCATCTTATTCGTCGTTCGTTCGACTTCGTGTTGACTTAAAACTATCGTCAAACTGACTGTGGACGACTTTGCCTAATGTAGTTACCTTTTTCTGTCTATTGGTAAATTGGCATTATGTCTGCCTAGCGCTTCAAAGGACAGCGGCATTGATTTTTACGCTATACAAGTTAGTACTTGACTGCGATCTCATCTGATGGTAAGTGATGATGCAGCCGAAGATGTTAGCGTACTAACTTGGAAGGGGTATGTTAAGTCACCCCAACGGTTTCTACACAGCATCGTACCGGAACGCTAAATCGCTTGGCGGTACGTCTTTGCTGGTGGTAAGTAGCCACGGCCAAAGCCAGACCAGACCTGAGCCAATTTAGAAATAGAATAGAATCGAACCCGCGACCTCGAACTCGAATCCGAGCGTGCGTCCTCTGCGCCACGGAGGTCGTCAAACATCTGTTACAAACGTAACTTGTATGCATTTAAATAGCAGTAGTACATACCGACAGCATGTAACCGTGCATGTCCGTGTCAGGAGCAAGTCCAGCGGCTGCCTGGAGGCGGCGGCGCGGGCGGCGCGCGCGGCTGCGCTGGCGGGCGAGATGCGCGAGCGGGAACGGTCCGCCTCGCCGGACGTGGCGCGCGCGGTGCCTGCGCGGGTCGAACCTGCCACCACGGTAAGTCTGCTTGACTCTCTGCAAGTTCTTTCTTCTATTTTCTCGTCTCCATGTACTCATTTTCCTAAGTCTGGGGCTGAACAAATACAATGTCGGAATCGCCACGCCGCCGCCATATCGTTACCACCCACCGGTCTGCAGTCATATTATCTGTCCGCGCCTATGATAATAACAGCAAGATGAGCCCATCCGAACATTTAACGTAAACCTTCTTCATACAACTTACAAGAAAATGTAGCGCCATCTGTCGAAACTCCTGCGAAATACTACGTAGGCTTACAGCTTACTACTGAGTTACTGACGCCGGAGGGGGGCTTTGCTCCCATAAACTGACGACATTTTTTCGCGCGGTCCGCCGGGTCTATAGTATAGTGTATACCTATAGTTGTCTTTGGTCCGCGCTCTTGTGCCACGCGTGCGCGAACTCACGTAGCTTTCAGAGAAAGGAGCTAGTAGGGCGGTGGGAAGACGTCTCGGGAACACGCCAAGAGCAAACCAAACGGGTGTCCTCCTAGAATTACCACGAAATAACCGCAGGGTTGTTGGGACTATATTATATAGTTGGAGGGCTGTCCCTAAAACGGAGACCCACATTCTTGACCCTGCTTCAATTATATATCGAGATGTTAGGTTTAACGTCAGATACCTACACCTTTGTGAGCGATGCCCACGGCTCCAAACGGTGGCTTGATCATTGCGTAGCTACTAAAGCCGCTATAGCGTCCGTGTGCAATGTCTTTGTGTTATATGATGTTGTGTGGTCTGACCATTTCCCTCTGGTTGTGGAATGTAATTTAAATGTGTTACAACAAAAGAAACTCAATAATAACACCTCTCCAAATATAGTCACTTGGGGGGAGAGAAACCAAGAGCAAATTCACACATACCAGAGAGAATGTCACGTAAGACTTAAGCTTATAGACTTTCCGCATGAGCTTCGCGAGTGCTGCGACCGCACTTGTAACGATCCCGAGCATAGGATGGCTGTTACAAAGTTGTACAGTGACGTCGTCCAGGCCCTTCGAGAATCCTCCGTGGCGAGTAGAGAAATCATCAGTAAGCGTAGAATAAAAAAGAAAGTGATCGGCTGGAATAAGCACGTAGCTGAAGCACACGGGGAAGCAAGGCAAAAATTTTTGTTGTGGATATGGTACGGCAAGCCAGCTACTGGACCGATTTACGTGGCGATGGCAGAGGCCAGAAGAGTTTTTAAAGCAAGATTAAAATGGTGTCAAAACCACCAAGAGCAGATCAAAATGGACATTCTGGCCTCGCACCATGCTAAAAATGATTTTAGAGGATTTTGGAAGCAAACCAATAAATTGAATTATAGGCCGTCTGTGCCCGTGAGCGTCAGTGGCGTGAGCGAGCCAGGCGAAATTTCTAATATTTTCAAGGAACATTTTTTCGTGAAATCGCCATTGGGGCCCTCTCATTCGATGCCCAATGTTGAGACCGGCAAGGTTGTGGGTATTCAATTCAAGTGCAAAGAAGTCGCAAATGTAATTAAAAATATGACCAGAGGTAAATCTCCGGGCCATGACGGTCTCAGCATTGAGCACTTACAGTATGCTGGTCCACACTTACCGCGGGTCTTGACGATGCTGTACAACGTTTGTATAAGCCACAGTTTCCTACCTAGCGAGATGATGCGTACAATAGTTGTGCCTATAGCGAAAAATAAGACCGGGGACCTAGCCGATAAAAACAACTATAGGCCCATCTCATTGGCTACTGTCATCTCGAAGGTATTTGACGGCATGCTCAATACTCAACTGAACGCGATCATCAAGCCACATGACAACCAATTTGGATTCCGACCAGGTTTGTCCACTGAGAGTGCTGTGTTGGGGCTAAAGCATGCCGTCACGTACTATGCTAGGAGGAGGACTCCGATTTACGCCTGTTTTCTTGACTTGTCAAAGGCATTTGACCTGGTTTCATATGACATCTTGTGGAGGAAGATGGAGAAAGCTAATATTCCTCCAGAACTAACCAATATATTTAAATATTGGTATGGAAACCAGGTCAACTATGTCCGATGGGCAGGAGTCTTGTCAGATCCGTATGGGTTGGAGTGCGGGGTGAGGCAGGGGGGTTAACCTCACCAACGCTCTTCAACCTGTACGTGAATGAGTTGATTGGCGAGCTCAGCAGCACCAGGGTCGGCTGCTATATAGACGGAGTTTGTGTTAACAACATAAGTTATGCAGACGATATGGTGCTGTTGAGTGCGTCAATCTGTGGTCTCAGGACGCTGCTGGCCATTTGCGAGGCTTATGTGGGAAGGCATGGCCTTACCTACAACGCGAAAAAGAGCGTGTTGATGGTTTTTGAGGCCGAGGGCAGGATACCGAGTGTTGTGCCATCTGTCACCCTCAACGAAGTGATATTACAGAGGGTAAATGAATTTAGATATCTAGGGCATATGCTGACCCCCGACCTCAAAGATGACACTGACATTGAAAGAGAACGGAGAGCGTTGTCAGTGAGAGCAAACATGCTGGCTCGCAGGTTTGCGCGGTGTTCTGATGCAGTTAAGATCACTCTGTTTAGAGCATACTGCACCAGTTTTTATACGTGCAGCCTGTGGGCCAAGTACACTCAAAAAGCTTACAACGCTCTCCGGGTGCAATATAATAATGCCTTCAGGGTGTTGATGGGGCTGCCGCGTTTTTGTAGTGCATCAGGGATGTTCTCGGATGCGCGAGTCGACTGCTTTTATGCCACCATGAGAAAAAGATGTGGCTCCCTGGTGCAGAGGTTGCGCGGCAGTTCCAACAGCATCCTGAACATGATAGCCAATAGGTTAGATTGCAGATATGTGAGTCACTGTTGCACCATTTCACATGGGTTGGTGCAGCGGTGATTCGCATATCTATCTAATATTATTATAATTTTATTTCATTCCTAATTTTAGTTTTACTAACATAGAATTAAGTTTTAAATGTAATTACTAACAATAATGTGAGCCTGTGTTGCTTGTGAATAAAATTGATTATTATTTATTATTATTATACCAAAGAAAGATGAAACATACAAGACCGAAAAAAATACTTGATATTAAGAGATGCATCTTAAAACCTGGGGTCTGATTGCGTAAGGGAAACGTATTCATCGCTATAGTAATCGTTAGTGAATTTTGAAATCAGGAACCCGCGAAATCAGCGGGCAGAATTAGTAAGCGATTGCGATAACGATGAATACGTTTTTCTTAGACAATCTAGGGGCTGGATTGTCATGACATAGACACATCAGCAGTAATTTCTCCGGCTACAGTGCCCTTCACATCGAAACGTCATTATTGCTTCAAAATACTGATTTACGGCAATTGATATTTACTCTAGACAGGGCGAACCGCGCGAAAAAATGTCGCCAATTTATCGGTGTCATTAGTACCAACAGTATAAGGCCATGCGGTAGTTCGCTCAGCGGCCACCTGTAGTCTTTTGACAGTTGGCGCTACTGTTTGCTTGTATGAAAAAGGTTAACGTAAATCGTTCGGATGCCCATATCTTAAGTGTCTGCTGACCCACGGTGTCTCCCATACAAACGTTATACCAAAATCATTTGTAATTCGTGCAATTTTCGATCATGTTGTGGTGTTATTCGGGTTCATATAGTAATAATCTATGCTCCTGGCCATATTTGGTTCCGAAATACTTTTGTTAAACGAAAATTTAAATGAATTTAGTTTTGCTTATTTTTATGTCAAAGTGGACATGTTTTCTACTTATTTGTTTTGTAATAAAAACAACACTATCTCACGTCGCATTTTTTACTGTCTAGCTAAAGAAAAACACCAGTTAATAAAGAAAGTTACAAGTTTTAATTCATAATTTTTGGTATTACGGAACTCGACCCAAGTTTTTTTCCAATTTTGATCAAAATTGATTATTATTTCGTTTTAAAGAAGTATTTCCGAACCAAATATGACCAGGAGCATAGATTATTACTGTATGAATCCGAATAACACCACAACATGATCGAAATATTCACGAATTACAAATGATTTTGTATTTTGCATTAACGGAGACATCGTAGTTCACAGGCCTCTTAAGTTAGGAATCAGTGTTTACGGCACAATATTCTACCACTTGGGTTGTCATTCTTGCCATTCTAGGGAAGATGTGGCCTCACGACTCATTCTCACGGGTGCCAGTCACGGAACCTCCGAATCTAATTAATTCCTTACTGTTCTCCCCAGCTTCAACTTTAACAGATACAACTTTGACGAAAGGCTTTTTTACTTAGAAGTAGAAAATAAAATGAGACAAGAACACGCAGTTTTAAATTAAAACCTCAAACAGGTTTTACCTACAGATACTTGTTTACAAAACAAATTATAAATTAAACCTAATTTATTTTATTTATTTTTCCTTGTAAGTACGTAATCTTTTATAAAGACAGACAGTCTAGCTTACCTTCAATATTATGTATTATACCTAACAACTATTGTTGGTATAACAGCAATTCCATAGTGTTCAATGTCATGTCAATGTCGTAACAAATTGCAACTTAAATAAAAATAGCTATTGAAATGAGTACAATAAAGAGTACCCACTTCAAAACACAAACAAACTCGAAACAGTTTTTCAAACGAGTGTACAAAATATTATTAAATTGATTTTAAAAAATACCCATATTACGTAGCTAACCCTGACCTTCCCTGAAAGTGCCGAGTGCCCAAATGCTCACTGCTCTACGGCAGAATATCTGAATGCGGTATTATACTGCAAAAAATTGGTCAAGTGCGAGTAGGGCTCGCGCTGAGGCTTCCGCACTATCAACACCAATTTTATTATACCAACCAAAACCCCCCTGACCACCAAATTCAAAAACGAACAAAAAGTCATTTTGCTCGTTTTTGAAATTGTATGGGAAATAAATATTTTTTAACTTTAATTAACATATTTGTAATATAAAACTAAATATTCAGTGAATATTTAAGGCGTTTATCTGTTGCCGTTATCAATATCAAAACAAACAAAAAATCACGTTTGTTGTATGGGAATTCTGAGCTAATTATTTAATTCTGTTTTTTAGTATTTTTGATATAACGGCAACAGAAATACATCATCTGTAAAAAAATAAAGATTCCGACGGATTGAGCACCTCCTCCTTTTTTGAAGTCGGTTAAAAATTTAAAATGCCTCGGATTACGGAGTGGAGACATGGACTATAAAGTGGTGCTGGAGGCGCATGTTAAGGATTCTTTGGATAGCCAAGCGCACAAACGCGTCTATCCTGTCGCAGCTAGGGATCAAAACGCGACTTTCCTCCATATGTTACCAACGCCTGCTCTCCTACTTTGGACACATCATGCGACGTGGAAACGATAGTTTGGAAAAGCTCATTGTGACGGGCAACACCGAAGGAAAAAGAGCTAGAGGCCGCTCACCAACCAGATGGTCAGACCAACTGAAAGATTTCAAATGCAAGTTTTACACTATTGCACGGCTGGCCTCCGACAGAACCCGATGGAAAACTTTAATCCGCGCGAGGTTGCAACCCCAGGACCACGATCTTCAGAAATGAAGAAACTACTGGAGAGATAGAGACGATAGCGATGAATACTTTTTTCTTACACAATGGCGTAGCTTATTATATGACACAATAGGTATAATTCATTAAGTAATATTATACAGTGTTACAAAACCCTCTTTTTCTCCCCAAGTCTCACCTCCAACGATGTTCCCACGCGTGAACACAATAATTAACACAACACGCCGACTTCCGGGTGGGTTTGTTTGGAGTTTGAATTACTGACTTATGTCATCTAGGAGTTACCGACTAATTAAGTTGATGCGAGTTACAACTTATCTGGAACATCAAGACAAGAAAAAACAAGAAAACTTATCTTTCTTTCTTGGTATCGTATTAGAAGGATTTGAAGACCTTCCTGGCATCGTTGATGCGGCTCTCGAAATTGAGCGAAAGTCACCGCGTACGAATTTGATAATGTGTAAATTGACTCAGGTATGGCCTGACTGGTTAAGTTAACTGGGTTGCGATTGCAAAGACTTACAACAAAGTAATTTGGGGTTCTTGGGAGAAGCTGTATAGCAACCGTCTTTCAAGTCCCACTCCCAAGCTAATACGAAAGCATATCCTAAGGTTTCTTATCGGTGGTAATCAGTTTATCATCTTCACCAGTTTGCACAAAATGTTTGCTTATGAACGGCTTTAATTGCAAAAAAAACAGCAGACGCATAACCATAACCAAAAAAATAGTTCACAATCAAGTGACCTATAGTCAAGTAACGATTAGTATTCTGCTGAGTTAATCCACGGTAGCCAAACATGGTGGACAAACCACGAGCGAGTCGTCGACTGACGTGTACACTACACTATAATTCACATCTTGACCTCGCTTAGGTACTGGGACAAGAGTACTCTTCAAAAAACTAACGAAATTGACAATCTACTTATCAAAATTTTTAAATACAAATAACTACTTTGCGGCCTTGCATACCAAATGACTATTTCCACTGGGTATCATATATAGGCGTAACCACAGTTTCTATTCAAGAAATAAATAGGTAACTCTACCTTGAGATTATGTCAAGTAGCAACTCATTGTTTCACGAAATTGTTAGGTACTAGCAAACTGTTACAAATTCCTCTGGCTATCCAAAAATTACCGTGAAGTAACTAAACAGACGTAATTACGACTTACCTAACGTTACCTATTAAAAACGTAACATTAAGAGTAGAGGTGTGTAACTCCGGACTAAGTGACTAAAAGGAATAAGATCCGCAGCCGGAGCCGAAATTCTTAACGACTCCGAGCTCACACTAACGATTCCAGCTCCGCTTAATTATTCCCTACTCCTGGACTCGTTTGCGGTTCGAGTTAGTGCGATCTGTTTCGCGGCACGTCGTGTCACGAGTATGACTCCGTTTGTTTTCGGTACCATCGGGCGAACGAGACAGCTACAAGCTGTCTCGTTCGCACTTCTGTATTGCGAGTGGATAATGGATATTAGCCTTTATGAGAACCTAACAAAATTTAAAATCGTTTAACTTTACTCGTACATATTGTGTTATTATAGTTTATTGTTTATTTTTACGAAGAATTTAAAATTACGTACCTAAGTAATTATGCAACTTATATTAAAAGTTAGGTCCATTTTTAGAAAAAATACAAGTTCAAAAACAGACATTATAATTTTAATAACTAATAGGTACTTAAAATAAAGTCCTATCTAAAAACTTTGTCATTTAATTTAAAGATATTATAAGGCAGTTTAACTTAAGTATAAATTTTATAGAAGTATTTTCAGTGTAGGAATTATTCGGAAGCAATAGTTAAGTAGTTCGGTAAGTGTTTTTAAAGTCGTCTCTCGCGATTCGACACAACGTTCCTCCGAGAGTCTAAAAGGTTCGGTGAATAAAGGTATCGTTAGGACTAATTCAGTCTTTGGACTAAAGGAGCCGCACGGGAGTTGGAATCATTAGGAGGATTCGGAATCAATAGGACTAATTCAGTCTTTGGACTAAAGGAGTCGCACGGGAGCTGGAATCATTAAGAGGAGTCGGAATCGATAAGAGGAATCAGATTCGAAAGTGGATTCGGACTAAGTGAGCTGGATCTTTTAGAGGACTACATAGTACCCACGACTAATTAAGAGCCTTTTATATTCCAGGCAGACTCCTGTTATGAGGAATTTCCTCATGCCGCCGCTTCTTAGCATGCGATGCGTATCTCTCGGAAATTCCAAATTTTTGGTACAACTATTTTAATTTGAACCTTTTTTACACAGCTTATGTACTTGACACTTCCCAGCAGGTGTACCTACTTAACTACTGAATATAGAATGCCGAATCTGGCTTAATTAAATTAGTGTCACTCATTTGTCACTACATTCCATTTGCTCACAAGATCCCAATAATGGGCTTCTTTTAAAAGCAACGAGTTTTAACAACCAATGATGCAGCCGAAAATGATACTGTCGATTTCTGATGAACAAAATAAATTGAAAATTCTAAACATCCTTTTTTTGTGCCGTGTTTCATGCCCGTTCTTCTCGGTGCAAAAATATTTTTTGAACGAGGGGATAGAGTTTAATTCTTCAATATCTGGGTGACCGAGCTTCGCTCGGTAGTATAACTACTGGCTAATAGATGGCAGCAGGAGTCATTTTTTTTTTTTGGTGAATTCGACATTTTCTAAAAATGAATCCTAGCTAGATCGATTTATCGCCCCCAAAACCTCCTGTATACTAAAGTTCATGAAAATCGTTCGACCCGTTTCCGAGATCCAGATTATATAGAAATATATATACATATATATGTCACAGCCAAAGCGATTAATCCGGATATTATACATATCATCTGGCTATTATTAATAATATCTACTCAATTTGGATAAAGTGATAATTGACATAGAATTAATCACATTAACCAGCTATTATTTATACCATCTTCGAAGACTTGGATAATGTAATAAAACAAGTATGAATAAAGATTATTTACCTGTTTACTAACTTATTTATGAATGTTTTTATGTAATTCCCTTCAAAATGTCACTAGCTTTCGTAAATAACGCAAATTAACGAGAAGTAATAAGAAAAATTATTATTAAAAATCATAACTTGTTAGGTTATTTCAGACGACATTTAACGTATTTCTTTACCAGTTTGCTAATATTTTAATGAAATAATAGTATTAATACAGGGTCTAGGAGCGAGCGAAGCGAGCTCGGGACTTGAGGGCACCCCGACTCGTTTGGGTTAGGTGACGAAGAGGATGGCGGGGCCTGCAAGGCCCCGCCATCCTTCTGAGTGGTTATTTTCTTTTATGACCACCCAGAAATAGAGCGAACGAGCGAACGAGCCTTGAAAAGTGTAAGGGAAAACTAAATTATTAACCTTAAAATTTTAAAACTTAAAAAAATTATTTTACGAAAACTATTACTTTAATTAGTATTTTAAGAATTTTAATTATTTTAAGAATCAACGTAACAACAATTTAATCAGCTACGGATCACGCCACGCGGCAGCGGGATGAAGAACGGGGGGGGTTTTACAAGCCAAATAGACCGTATTATCACTTTCGCCAACTGTGACCAGCACCTATGAATAATATCCAGATAAAGTGATTAATTTATCAAATTGTCTAGTCAATTTGGCTATTATCCATAGTAACCAGTCATTATTAATAATAGCTGTTTAATCACTATGACTGTAACATATACAAGAATTGCTCGTTTAAAGGTATAGAATAAGTGCCTGAATTTGTGTAAGAACCTATATAGTACACCTATATTTAAGTGAAAAGAATTGACATTTTGGAGTTTTAATCCATAAACCAGTATAACGAAACGTCACTGTTCAGTTTGAAAGACCTTGTAATCATCGTCATAATAGGACTTAATGAGACTAAAGAAATGTCTCAGCTTTCAGGAAGAGCATCACTGCAGTGTGTCCTGCAAATGTATGACATCCACTGCAATGCAATATCATACGATGTCGTACAATTCAATTCACGAAAGATGAACACTGCGCAGAAAGCATTTTTAGGTCCCCTTACAAGCGCGGGGTGAGGCGCGGGCGGCGATCATAGTTGAAAAGAAAAGTGTTTCGTTGTTTTGAATTGTTTTTGTTATTTGTTTTACATTGTTTTGTTACTTGTTACGTTTTCATTGTTTGTTAAATTATTTGTTGTTGTATGTCTACACTAATATTATAAAGAGGAAAGGTTTGATTGTTTTTTTGTTTGTTTTTTTGTTTGTTTGCATTGAATAGGCTCCGAAACTACTTGACCGATTTGAAAAATTCTTTCACTATTGGGAAGCTATATTATCTCCGGTGAACATAGGCTATATCAAATTTTGAAAAAAGTTAGGGATCCGTACTAAATTTCCAATAATGTAACCCAAGGTGTGAAAAAATTACCAAAAAACTTTCTTACATCGCGTGCGCTGCGAAAACTATTGACTATAGAACAAAATAATGTACTACGTATTTGCAGAACACATAATTATCTACAAAAATGTTGCGACAGCATATGTCTAACTATTATAGTTATGTCACAATAAGTGTTTTTTCGTTTAAAAAATTGATATAAATGCTACCGCTACAAAAGCTCTATTATTTATACTTTGGAATTAATCCTTATCAAAATAAATGACTTCATATTTAAGTCTGCTTCAAAACCATTATATAACTTTTTGAATTATTCAATTTGGACATTCCATTCGAAAGATATCACAAGTTTAAAAATGTAAGTTATTTGAAAATCATCGCCGCTTAGTTAGACCACCTATAATATTAGGATGTAGCCGTCACTGGGGTACGGGACGGGGGTCAATGTCGAGAAATAAAGAAAAATAATAATACAAATAAAAAATCGGCCAAGTGCGAGTCGGACTCGCGCACCGAGGGTTACGTACTATATCAGAAAAAGTTAAACCATAAGGCCCAGTTGTCACCAAAGCGGACCGGAGCTGTGTTTGAGTCAATGACGAAATACGCTACGCTAAGAGGACGGGAAAGATGTGACGTATGTTGAAGCCAAAAATGTCTCAAATATGGCCTCGCGCGTCGTACATTTCGGTACCGCTGACAGCACATACGGCTGTCGGGCGCTTACATTAGCGCCATTATACACTTTTGACAAATTAAAAATCCGGCTTCTGGGCGGAGCCTAAAAATACATACATCATGTCACTTAGTGCTGATCCTTTATATTACATCCATGGTTTGAGTAACCAATCAGCTTTCGTCCTCCTCCTCTCAGTTTCGGAGATGTCATAATGGTGAAATCTGATTAGTTACTCTTTGCTTTGATGGAACCCAGGCCTAAGAATCACGTTTTTACTGAACCTCAAACTTAACTTTGTTTTATGAGGTTAATTGCTACTACCAAAAATAGTATAGATACAGAGTTCATATTAATTATCCCGTAAAATATACATTGATCCCTATTAATCATAATTATTTCAGAATTTCCGATTGGTAAACTACGGAGATAAGGGGGAGGGAACGGTATTTTTTTCGACAGTTTGCTCAATATATCAAAAAATATCGGACATAACAATAAATAAAAATCGGCTTTAGAATACGGAAGTAACGTCCTTTCATATGATACTCCACTCAATATTGCTATCTCATTTTGAAATCTCGACGACCTGGTTTACCCCCCTTTGTAAATAAAAATAAAAACGATTTTCAATTTTTTATGATTGCACTGACGGTGGGCCATCATTATCTACACCTATTCCAAATTTCATGTCGATATCTTTAATAGTTACTGAAATAAAGCGTCGTGACACACAGACAGACGGACAGACGGACAACAAAGTGATCTTATAAGGGTTCCGTTTTTATTCTTTGAGGTACGGAACCCTAATAATACCCGCGCGAAGCCGGGGCGGGCTGCTAGTTATAAATATGCCGCGTGGAAAAGGCAGTGGTTTGAATAGACAGTCGAGAAGGATGGTGTACGACGTGTTTGAATATTTTTCACGAGAATGTAACATAACAGAAGCTTACAAAAAAACCGCAGCGGCAACAAAAACGTCTTTATCGACGACGATCTTTGATAGCGATAGCGACTAAATGTGTTGTACTACATAATATTTTCTACTCAAAACATTTTAATAAACATTTTAAATAACTTTCGTTTCATTTATGTCTCGTGTATTTCCAGCAATTACAAAATTATATGTATTATTTTACAAACATTAAAATATTATTTTGTCTTAAGTCTTTTATTCATGAGTGTACATGCGCAGACGGCCGCCATTTGTGTTCAACTCTCGTGAACCAAACTGTACAATGCAGTGAGAAAGGGCTGGGTTTCCTCTCGATAATATTCTCCTTCACCGCTAGTCAAGTCACCGATCCAAAAACGAATGGGTACCATCCGGGCGCGAAAACCAAATTTCATTTACTTTTTCGCTCATAGTGGGATAATTATACATCGAAGGCTAATATGGCAATGAGTTTTGCAGGTACAACATTTATGCATCAACATGTTTTTAATAAAAACTCGGCTTAACAATACTCATTTACTTTATATTGGTTCCCGATAGCTCAAAATCTGGGAAACTGCAAAAAATTATCTTTCGGGAACCAATATGAGATGAGTGGGAACTTTCGAGCAAAGTTTCTATTATAAACATGTACTTAGATGCATAAAAAGCAGGCCCGCAAAATGCATTGCCATAAATCTACAATGTTAGTTAGTCTAATACTTGCGAAAAACTAAATAAAATTTGAATTTCGCGGGCTGGTAGGGCCGCGAAACACCTTAACAACTCTATGTATAGTCAAGAAGTCAAGTTCAAGTCAAGAAGTATAGGAATCGAACTTCTGACTTCCACCGGCTTGGACGCATACATCTAAACCAGTGGTCATCCAAAACAAATGTTTTGTAATGAAATGTTTTGTACCGAATCATCGCGTGCTCGGCGCAAGACCATTACTATGGCCACAGAGTTAAGTATAGTGCGCACTGCGCAGTGTATCTGCTGCGGCTCTGAGCTGCGCGCGCGCACCATGTGCACTGTGTTTACAACTTTGACGGTTTAATACTATACGATTCACGATATAATTACATGTTGGCGATACTTGGCACGCGTTAATCACTTCTGGGATTTTCTGTGAGAATTTTGTTCTATAAGGTATGTTATATAAATTCTTTCAATATTTTTAGATTTATAATAGTTTGGATTACGGAAAATTCGTCATTTTGAAGGTGGGGAAACTTTAAATGCTTTTTGTTGACATTTTTTTTGTCGCAATGTTTTTAACACCTAAGAAAAAATAAACTGATCTTGAATTGAGCGGCATTGCTGAAAATATTAGAAAACTGGCTTAGATGTTCCCTAAAATATTTAGCGATTGTCGGTAAAAACGAGCACAAACCCCTTTTACATTCTACTAGGTATATTATGATGTATTTATTTTAGAAATAAGCAAGGACTTCTTGCTTTTTCTAACCTAATACTCATCAGTATAAAGATGTATTTGATAGGATGGAAGTCTTGTCAATTTGTATTTACTTCTCTACGTATTCATCGTTATCGTAATCGATTACGAATTCCGCCCGCTGATTGGTTCCCTGATTTCCGTCAACCAATCGGGGTTCAGAATTCACTAACGACATTAATGACATTATATTTGAAGGTTAAAATTATATGTATATCAGACACAAATATTACAGTACCTTCAGGATCGTCTGTGCGACTTTTTTTACTTTATAATTTAGAGTCCTTTACGTTACGTACCCGCGTAAGCATCACGTAGGTACTACTACGATATAATATATTCATTTTTACTTGTAGGTCTGGCCGTAACTGAATGCTAAGGAACGAGAAGGGAAAATATGATTATGTCATAAAATTACAATATTATTGTAATTAGTCAGTAACTACCTCAGGTAACTACTGACTATACTTAGTACAGTGTTGTTGAATATAAATTAAGTATTACAAGATGACACCAGTTGTTTATATTTGCATTTGTTATGAGCGGTTGTTAGGTATTTATTCACGATTATTGTGCATGTTTATGGAAACAATATTAAATAAGTACATTATAGGTTTTGGACTCTCGGATAGCATTAAATTACATTTTTTCCTTTCACTAAAATTTGCCTGATTGTTGTGAGTTGTTGCCTGGAATAATAATTTTAGCGATAAAGCCACCCTTTTTACAAGATTCACAGAGGGTGCTTTATTTTTATGTGTGCTTTGTTGTGTATAATAAAGAGTAAGTACTTACCTAAATATAATATGAACGCACCTCCACGTGCTTATACCTACGTTGAAAGATCTATACTTTCATTCCAAGTAAAATGAAAAGGAAAATCTTTATTTTTCACATACTTAGTACTTAAATAAAAGGCTTTTATAAAAATTTAAAACTCTACCGCCAGGTTAATAAGAAGGCAGGTTTACACCGAGAAGAACTGGCAAGAAACTCGGCACTTGCTCCTTTCAAAAAATTTCATTATTTACAAGTTTTTTAAGAAAGTATTATGTATTTAAAGTATTATGTATTTTTAATATATCTCATGAAGATATTATGGAAACATAGTTAGCACTTAGCAGGTACTTGACTGCGATCTCACCTTATGGTAACTGGTAAGTGCCCACATGGATGCGCCCTAATATTATGCATTATGCGGTACTTATATCTTTTAAGTAAGTTAGTGAGTTAGCTAACAATCAGTATCGGGAGGAAACATCAGCTTCCGCGCGCCGTCGAGCGAAGCCGCGTGTGAAGTTACGAGTTTCATTAGTGGATATCGCAAGCTTTTGCATAAAAACTAGGCGTTACAAACAACTTACTGAGATTACGTACACTTGCATTCAGTAATACCTACTTAGGTAACGTCACTCGACAGAGAAAACGGCGAAAAACCGATCACTTTCTTGTCATATCAGTCGTTAGTAAAGGTTTTTGAACAAATTTCGAAAAAACTCGCATCGTAGAAACGAATCGATGTCCTCCATAGTTTTACAGCCAGCGCCATCTGTGGACAGTCACTGACATGCGGCTGTCAATAGATGGCGCTGACTATAAATGTATGGAGGCACTCGTACAAAAACTTGTACTAACCCCACAGTATTGTTTTAATTGAAAATGTTATGTACACCTAAATAGTATGTTAACGATTTCTTTAACATTTTGCCAGACCATCCATATCTATCATCATAATCAATCTATCATGCATAAAAATCAGTATCATTTCTTGAATGTAAGTAGGTATACATAATTCTAACTAATTGCTAAGTACAGTTGTCTTACTTTGAAAGAAATCCACGACTTCCCAAACTAAAAATATTTTTTTATTATTTTCGATTCTATATATTAATGATGTTGCGCCATTACATATGACTTTTTCAAATTTCATACAACGCAGCATATCAATAGCTTTTTGAATATTTTAGAAATAATCGAGTATGAGAGTGACGGAAAGAGTCTCACCAAAAGGGTTCCATTTTACAATTTTGGTACGGAATGCAAACGTTATAATAATAGTAAATTAACGCTGTACTACAATAGCTAATGTAACTAATTAGCTAAGCACGTACTTTCCCGTAGTTTACGGAGGCTGTATATGACTGACGGATCAACGTTTATAGCCCGTGACGCCGTAACAAACCGGAGGTGATTCTAAACTTCTTGTTTGCAGAGAAAGCCATTATTTATGTTTTGTTTTTAACACAAGACCAAGAAACATTAGGTTTAGGTTTACTAATAAACATAATTCTGAGATTATTTGCGACTGGCAAACGCCCACAGATTCGCTCTAGGGAACTCTCCATTTTTCGCAAGAAACAAGTCCTTAGAAACTTTATAAGTAACTAGCAAACCCGGCGAACTTCGTTTCGCCACCAGATGGCTTTCCCGCTAAAAAGATTTTCCCGCTTTTCTGTTGAAAATTTTCCTGAATTTTCTTAGCTATAAACCTCACGGAGCCCGAGATCTTTTCAACGAATGCTAAACCGTGGAAATCGGTTCGTGCGTTCTGGAGTTATAGATAGCGTCAGGAAGGAAAATCCGACTTATTTTTATATAGTAGAAAGACTGGCCAGGGCAAATGTGGTTTGTCCTTATAAATTATTTGTCATTTAAGGGTATGAAAAATAGTGTATTTACCTCACCAGACCTACCGAATATACACAATTTTCATAAAAATCGGTCAAGCCGTTTCTTTGGAGTTTTGTTACGAACAGTGTGTATCGAAAATTTATGTCTATAAACAAAGACTTCAAATTTATAACATCCCTTTTATCTTTGTCGCACAAAAGCCATCTGAACAAAAGACTCGACTCATTTTGATAAGATTCTGCGCCGTGATAAGGTCACGACTGAAGGTCTTCACGACACGTCGGTACGACAGCAGGTTTATCGCAAACAACAAGTGTTGTTAAACAATGAACATGACAATTGACAGCTATTAACTAAACCGGTTTACTATCATTAGTTCTGATTAAAATCGCCATTTAATACGCGATTATTCTAATTAATTATCAAACTATGGGGTCAAATAAAAATATACATAAACTACTTAGTAATAAATAATAGGTGCTTATTAGTGTTTTGGTGACATTTTTTTCGTCAGGACAGTTCTCAAATCATTGGGAAGTTGTTTTTATTATTTTAATCTGCATACAAAAAAGGGGAAGGTGACAACCTTTTATCTGACTAACTTAGGTACTGACTGACAGAATTGTAATTATATTTAGCGACAAAGCAAAGCGTCGTTAGAGAATCCGCCTAGTTTTCCCAAATATTCTAAAAAGTATTTGTTTGGTCGCAAATTCACGCTCGGCTAGAGTATTAAGCTATGATGCCATTTTGGAAATGACGACATTAGAGTACGATGATAAATATTTTTAATTACACATGTACTAACGTCATTATACCATGGTGCTTGTGCTCTGTAAGTTATGATGGCAGCACTCAGAGCTCGAGGTCATTGACGACAATAAATAACCATGATACTACACAGCAAATTACTACATACAACCGTATACAAGGCTGTATGTTCATCCACATCTATGATCTAAACATTAGTTGTGGTGTAGAGCAAACTATTATTTGGTTTCACAAAACATTCGTTCCACAGGCAGGCGATATGTGATTTTTTTTTCTCGCTAGCACCGATTTTCATTAAACATTTATAATTGATTTTTAGTAATACTTCAATTAACCGTTTTCGATAAAAAAGTACTAGATATGAAGAAAACCCCCTTCAGAGACCGCCAGAAAAGACGCACCGCCAAGCTATTGAGCGTTCCGGCGCGATGCTGTGTAGAAACCGTTACGGGTTGCTCTTCCTTTTAAATTACAATAACATACTCGACAGCATCATGACTTACCAGCAGATAAGATCGAAGTCAAGTACTAACGTGTGGAGTGTAAAATAAACCTTATAGTTTTGAATTAAAAATAATTCTTCATTTGTCGAAGTCGGTCAGAAATAAAAGTTTTCGTGTAAACGTGTTTTCGTGTAAACGTGTGTAATACTCAGGTGTGATTTTTTTTTTTTTTTTCCCCCCCGATGGATTCCAATCTTGTCGCGATGGGGGGGCTCAGTAGCCGTGGTTGGGCCCCACGGTGAAGCCAAAAGGAATCCAGGAGGGGACGCTCGGAGTGGGCCTGGAGATGGGCCCGCTCTAGATGCGTCCAAGAGGGGTGCGGGGGACAGAGTTTTCTGTCTCCTGCAGCCAGGAGGGGTCGCGGGAGGAGAGGCGTGTCGGTGTGTCGTTGCCGCTCGCCCTATCTCCCGCGACCAAACGGTGGCGCACCGTTAGATGCGTCGGCGGCGGGGCCGCAGGGGAAGAGGAGTGTCGGTGTGTCGTTGCCGTTCTCCCTGTCCTCTGCGGCCGTTTGGTGGTTTGCGGCGGAGCCAAAGATCAGATCCGCCGCGGGGTATGGGAGGTCGATGCCTGCGAAGTGCAGGAGCAAGCTTCGCAGGTATCGGCTTACCCGTGCCCACGGCCCCTGGGTGGCGGTCCCGGGGGGGTCCGTCGCCTTACGGATGGGCGCCGAGGAGGTAAGGCCCGCTTAGGTGTTTCTGGCGGGCCTTGCTGTTGGAGGGGAGCTCCATGCTCCACCTCGTGGAGGGGCTGCGTAAGCGGCCGGGCACCGGCGGGTTCGCGGAGGTTTGCGCAAGCGTTCCCGTGTTCCCGTCATATGGTGCGAGGAGGAAACACCGTGGGGTTTAGCCGGTAAGAGTCCGGCATAACCCAGCCGCTCCCCCGGGCGACTGGGTATCCATGAGGATTCCCCACGATAAAAAAAAAAAAAAAAAAAAAAAAAGGTGTGATTTTTTGCATAATCACAAATGAGGTATTTAAATAATGTTTATTAATAGATTTCCCATCAAGTATGCTAATTGATGTAAATTATCTGCATCTTAGTTATAACTTAACATTTATCTAAACGCTACTTAGTTTGTTTGTCTGTCTTTATATTCAAGTAAAATTTAAAACCATATTTTTTTGTCTTTTTGTGAATTATAAATAATAGATTTTTATGCTGCATATACAACTGATAAAAATGTAAATTATTAAAAAATATGTTAGTCAGAGTAAGAACGTAAGTAATAGTTTGTATCATCGCGTCTACAGTCTTCGACAAAAACAAAATGCAACTTCAGCCTCCACCATAGACCATAAAACCAACTCGGTGGGCTCCAGACATGCATGCTCCAGAGCGTTTGCCGTTTGGCGCCGAAACCGAAGCCGAACGGACAAGAAACTATGCATCTCAAGAGATGCATAGTTTCTTGTCCGTTCTTCTCTTTGCAATACTTTTTTCCCAACGTGGCGGTCTATGATAATAACATCAAGATGAGCCCATCTGAACATTTTACGTAAATTTTCTTCATACAAGAAAATGTATAGCCATGTGTCGAAACTCCTGCGAAATACTGCGTAGGCTGTTCAGCTTATTACTGTACAGCTTATTATTGAATATACTCTATGCTACTGACGCCGGAGGGGGGGTTTTGCTCCCTTAAACTGGCGACATTTTTTCGCGCGGTCGGCCGGGTCTAAAGTATAGGTGTCATTTGGTGGCGGTAGAGTTTGTCATTACTATTAAGTTAGTACTATTAAAAAAATACGTGCAAAGCCATGGCTTCGCTAGTATACATATAGTCGAGTTAGCAGTTTGCGGTTCACGGGTCACCCCGCTTGACCGGCCTTGTAATATTTATATTTTCTCTGATGTCATACTTTTATATAGATACCTACCGAATCTAGTATCTACTCTATGGTATAATTAATTATTAATTTATTATAATAAAAATACATCTCATGTATTAAAGAAATAAGGAGATCCAAAATAACCAGCGAAATGGATAGATAGGGGTGTGATTTTCTAAAAATTGTACATCGGCCAATATCGCCGGTAACCACAGGAACGCAGCCATCTTAAGCCAATTGGATTCTTAGCTGCATAATAGATACAATCAGCTACATATATGTACGGTCGTCGCTACAACAAGTACTTTTATTATTACTTATTTTTCACTCATTCATTCGCCTTTTCCTTTTACATTACTTAGATTTCAATCGAAGGTACATCACGGTACTCTTCTGTCTGGTGGGAGTCTTCGGTCGTGGCTAGTTACCACTTAGGTACTGTAACAATAAAGTCGCAGCGTTCCGACGCGATGTTGCTTAGCAACCGTTAGGGGTGAGTTCACTTATTATCTCTTACCATCAGGCGAGATCACAGTCAAGTACTAACTTGTGTAAAAAAACTGATTGGTAGAGACACGATCGAAACCTCTCATTTGTGTAAAAACTTCTATTTCATCAAATTAATACAATTTGTAAGCGATCTGTTGCCCAAATAATTTACATTCATCTCAGACGATTTCACTAATATCTGTGCATCAGAATTATTGCATTTTATATTAAGCTTTTATGTTATTTATGTTCTTCTGTATTACTTAAATTACTTAAATATTTATTAGTTCTATTGGTAGGTTGATCAGGACCGTCTTTATTTAAAG
The DNA here is from genome assembly GCA_963855885.1 of Coenonympha glycerion. NCBI lineage: Eukaryota > Metazoa > Arthropoda > Insecta > Lepidoptera > Nymphalidae > Coenonympha > Coenonympha glycerion. The sequence continues at coordinate 982,220 of OY979627.1, forward strand.
TAGGTACGTTAGAGGACATGTGGGGAATTAAAAAAACTATGGAAAAATAATATTTTCCGGAAATTTCTCTCTTTTCAAATTGTTAATTTAACATAGGCCTAACTCACACGCATTTGGTATAACCATTTAACTTTATGATCAAGCTAGAGCAATTCGCTATCACTCCCAAAGGTATCTGTCATCGAAATGTCACAAAAAAAGGGCTCGGGTGCAGGTTCTAAAATCTAAAATTATATACTTTTGGCTACAAAGACTAGTGCTAGAGAAAATGTAATTCATTTTCTCTAGCACTTTTTAGGGTTCCATACCAATTTGGTAAAAATGGAACCCTTATGGTGAGACTTTCTCCGTCCGTCCGTCCGTCCGTCCGTCCGTCCGTCCGTCCGTCTGTCACACTCGATTATTTCAGTAACTATCAAAGCTATCGACTTGAAATTTGGAATAGTTTTAGGTAATAGTGACCCAACGCCATTGCACTCATAAAATATTGAAAAATGTTTTTATTTATATTTAAAAAGGGGGGAAAACCGGGACTTCGAATTTTCAAAATGAGTTAACAATATTGAGTGGGGTATCATATGAAAGGGCGTTGTGTTGTGACTTGTGTATTCTAAAACCGATTTTTATTTATTTTTATGCCTGATAGTTTTGGATTTATTGAGCAAACTGTCGAAAAAAATACCGTCCCCCCCCCCCTTATCTCCGAAGTTTATCAATCGAAAAATCTGAAATATTATGATTAATAGACATTAATGTATATTTTACAGGAAAAATAAAATCAACTCCCTAACTATTATACTTTTTTTGATAATAACAATAAACCACCAAAAACAAAGTTACGTTTGCGGTTCGCCAACAAAAGTACCTACGTGTAAATTATACTCGTAAATTCATGAGTTAAAGTGATTATTTCAATGTTTTACTTCTTTAATGGTATGGAACCCTCGGTGCGCGAGTCCGACTCGCACTTGGCCGGTTTTTTTTAAAGTCATCATAGTCTCTGTTTATCTATCTACCATGCAGCGGTGACACCTAACAAGCCGACGACGCTAACTGTAGAGGTGTTTAAAGTGATAACTACTAATTACTACTTAATTAGTAATTAGTTGTAATGTTATCGCACCTAAGTCTGTGTTGTTGCTAACGGCATCTAAACACTCACTTTGAGTGAAGATTATAGTTATATCCTTATCTTATCTTCCTAGGTTTGTGTCTAACAAGTTCAGCTAAGAACCACAGTCCACAAGTTCCCAAGTTTTAAAAATGTATGCGAGCTATCGCTATTTTGACTTTAACTGAGCATCAAACACAGGGGCATCAAAATATTATAGTTTTGATATCTCACTAGCAAACCCGGCGAACTCCGTTTCGCCACCAGATGGCTTTCCCGCTAAAAAGATTTTTCCGCTTTTCTGTTGAATTTTCTCTGCTATAAACCTCACGGAGCCCGAGACCTTTCCAGCGAATGCAAAACCGTGGAAATCGGTTTGTGCGTTCTGGAGTTATAGCGTCAGGAAGGAAAACCCGACTTATTGTTATATAGTAAGTGAAGAAGAAGATAACAATTATTAATAACAATTAACAAAATAGCGATAGTTCGCATATATTTTTTTGAATTTCGCTCTATATCTATATCACGCGTAATATCGCTATTTGTCACTTGGCTCAGGGATAAAAATATACCTAATAGTTTGTTCATAATATTGAGCCAGTTTGATAGCTATACACATTATAATATTTATTCGGTTTTCCGTGACGTGTACTTATTGAAAATTAAATAAGTCTGTTTTCCTAAGAAATGTGATCGTGTCTATTCCTGCGTAATATGTTTGCAGTGGACACCGCAGCTGAGCAAGCTGTATGTTGCTCCAAATATCACACAACTCACGCGCTAGTGTTTAACTAACGGCGGATAGGTATTTGTATTTGGTGCTCACTTGTACAAACGAGGGGGCGTATAAGTTGAACCCTATACACATAACACAAAACACTTTTGGTTACAAGTTACAACTGATGTGCGGTATGAGGGCGCCGCGAGGGAAAGCGCGTAGAACGTGGCGAGAAGAGACGTAACTACCTACGCAGGCTGCGACGTTTTGGGTCAACTTATATGCCGCTTTATATGTGGTCACAACATCTCGCTGCCCGTAGTGCAATAAAATGTGGAAAAAGGACGACGTCGGCACCTGCTACCCTGCAGGTCATTTTCATGTGTGATTTCACCCATCGCTCGATATAAGGCACTGTCTTCAGTTAGCTCGCGCTTACGAGTTCGTCATACCAAATCTGTATACGTGATTGCATACGTGCTTATGATGTTTACTAGTAAGACAATACTTTCATTGTAGACTTTCGTAGATTTTCTTCGTGACGAGGTTTTAGTCACAAATAAAACATGTTCTTGCGCCTAGCCCCGTCCGAAAAGAAAATGGATTTAAAAAACCCATTCCCATTTTCCAATAAGCGTTGTGTTAATGGAAAATCAATTTATTGATATCTAATATGACTGATTGATAAAATCTTAATTAATTATGTATCTATCATTAAATTCCAATCTATTGTAGAGTTACTAATGTGGAATAACAATAAGTAGACGCTCGTTTGTTTTCCACTTCATTGTTACCAACGATTTGGTAGCGATCCATCTTTTTAATACGACCAACGAAGTTGACGTGACATGGTTTGTTTATTTCAACTCGAATTAATGGAATTCTAATATACCTAATCGAATACCTACTCGAACTAAGTTATAATTAACTATTAGGTAATTTGTGGCAAGGCGACTCCCAAAAAGTATGGATACTAAGAAGGTACACTTACAAAGTACGAAAAAAAAACCCATAGAAGTCCAAGAGGCCGCCCACGACTTCTGTAGTGCGGCAATAAATACTTTGTCTAAGTTGGCATACCCGAGCCGTCGCTAAACAATTTTTCCGCGCACCATACAAATTTTGAATTTACATACTCACACTACAAGAAAAAGTTGCCGCATTCACGGAGCTGTCTAGGAAGGGCTCTATCTAGTCGGAGCGCGAGCGACGACCTATTATAAATCTATAAGAAAACCAATAAAAATTTGAAGCTTTGGAATACATGTGTAATATTTCTTTAAATTTTGAATAACTACCTACGTGTGAAAATTGTCGCACCCGGCAGGATTTGAACCGGCGCGGGCGTCTCCTATCTATCTGCCCATATCGGGGCTGGTGCTCTACCAATTAAGCCACTAGCACCTACTACTTATAGCCGCAGTGTCTGAAAATCCTTAAGTTATTTACGTATGATATTCAGTAATTAGGCAGAACGGCGATATCATCAAAACTAATCTGGTCATCAACCTTAATTTTTCTATACTTCATCGCCATCTCAAGATCTTTCAAAATAAAGTTATCGCCTCATAGATGGTGAATAGTAAGCATAAGTAGGTATGTAACCTGCTAAGTTTAGGTTGTACCACTGACGACACCATTTCAAAAGCAATTCAAATAAACTGTTTAAACGGACTAATACGAGTTTTTGTAATACTAATACGCTTGTGAGGTTACAACTACAGGGAAGAGAATTCTGAAAAATATTAAATAGTACAAAAATACAAGGGAAAGGTGACTGACTGACTCACTGATCTTTCAAAGCACAACTCAAACCACAGAACGGATCGAACCAAAAGGCATCTGACAGCCATCGTGGCCTAAGTTAAGAAAGTATTTTTGAAAATTCAGCTCCAGCCTCCCGATAGTGAACAACTTCTCAACCGGAGATAGAATCATGGATAAAATAATTCCCTCTAATATCCACTCGCCAAGGACGGACACCTCGCCTGATGGGCTTAATTCCCGTGAATAAAAGTCGAAGAAAAGATTCTCCCAACGCTATATTATCAACTCCATAATATTATCTCGTTCAGCTACGTGTTTTTAATCCACGGTGGGAAATAATTCGTACACAGTGGGGAATCGGGATAAATTATTATTATAGCTGTAAGAGTAGTGTATAGTACTTTAGCCAAACTTTAGCCGCTGAAAACGACAATTTTATCCCCTGCCCTTTACTAGAGAGACTGGAAATTAGATATCACGTCAGCGCAGCTGGTGCTCGCTCGTATTTCATCATAATTATTGTTTAAATCTCCTATTGTTTCTTTTATACAATTACTTTCACGTTCTATTTCAGTTCTTTATATTAAATTCCACGTTCTTACATCTACTATACAAAATATTTTCAACATCAAAATGCCTGTCATATTTTTAGTTAATTAAATAGTATTACGTAGTCGGTAACTTCGTGTAACCTTTCGTGTGAGAATTTTTGAATAGCAATGGAAACATGAATCGAGGTTGGGGTTGCCAAATCATTTGTTATCATACACTTTACCGGATATTATGTTTTAGTAGCAATTCGTTTAAATGTACGCACAGACCTTTGTATTCAATGGATCGTGTAAGGTTCTATGTTTAACCTCGGGTATCTATAACTTTAATGCGATTTCCAATTTCCTTATCACGCTAGCACTAAAATTAATGTGATGTAATATTATATTTTTATTGTGAACTAACAGACCTGCGAATTTATCTATTTTCGGCATACGAGTAGCTCATTCAAAATCGAAATAGAAGAAAATTCAAAAATGGATAAGTTCTTCGGCTAAGGCTGCGCCTGATAACTACGCATAACTATATACAATCATTTTCTCGAAATTGACGATATGATTCCGTTATATTATATACAGTCACAGCACCTGTATATTTTTCAAATATTTTTTTAACTCATAAAATCTACGATTCCATTGCGGAATTTTTGCGAATAAAATGAAGTCAAAACAAAATCCTATGAATGTCTCCATTAAATCATGGTCCCCAATGATTTATGGTCTGTAAACTGTCACTATTAACCTCAACAAACAATGAGTAATAGCTTTGGACCCTACAGCTTGACCCAATGAAACCCGCTCACGAATAAGGTGCGAGCAATATTTGTGCGAGCCAACGATATTTGCGCGGCCTTCGTCATTTGTTTGATTTGGCCTGAGCCTGACATGCAATGTTTGTATACAGCTTATATACCTTTGAAGAAATCTTCGTTTTAAGGTTTGTATACTCTGCATGCAAGATTAACAAATTCAAATAGGTAATATCAAAAATCAGCATTACCATCCGGCACCGCAATGGTGCCAACATTTTGGTCACGATCTCCTTTAGGATAGGGATCTCTTTTAGGGTTCCTTACCCAAAGACTAAAAAGCTTGTTACTAAGTTTATGATGATTCCAACGTGATCTAGACTGAGAAGAAGGCCACAAGCTCAGTCGGTTTAAAATCTAGCAGGTGCTCCTATATGATTTTGGTGTACGATTTACGAACCTTGACTGAACCTTGTACATATCTTGTACTTACATACTGAACGCAGTATCTTGATGCACGTGACAATAATCGTCATGCTGTCATGTTCTGATCCCTATCATCTCATTCCGTTTAACTTCTAATAGTACAGTTAGAGGGCCGTAAGTTCGTAAGCAAGTCGCGGTTATGGTATTCCGTCGTCGTGGTATGATGTGATGTAAAGCCGCTGTATACATAATATAAAGTTTCTGCCTTCCATTCAAGGGTGTGATCTCTCACAGACAGAATACATAATACATTATAGACCAGGTAGGTACCCAGACGTGCCTCTAGACTTGACTGAGTTTTAAGGCTAAATATCTTGCCAAAATATCGTGAGGAATCTGAAAATCATATATGACCTTTTAGGGGAGTTCTCTGATCTTTCTAAGGTGGGTAAAGCATCCCTGAAACAGACAAATCCTCACCCTGAGACGCATGTCGTGCATGTCCAGGCAAGAAAGTAAATAAATCATAATACTAACGTGCCGCTTCTGTTGTCAAATTGTCTTCGGAAAACAACTGCATTGAAACGAATCGACCAAGTATAAAAAGTTATAGCACTGAGCGGTAGCAAAGATCCAAATCTGCGCATCCTTTTTGCGTAAATCGACCTCAATCACTCGGAATAATTGTTGCACGCTATTCTTTGTAACCATCATAATTAAGAAGAATAAAAATTACATACATCTATTCTTAACATATCATCAGTAAAATTACGATAGGGTTGATTCATCATATCTGGCAACAATTTAACAATGTGTTTGGGCATCATAATTTGTTTCATATTAGTTTGTTTACCTATTATTGTGGTTTTTTAGGCACTCGTACCAAAATCGTACCATATATTACCTACATAAATTTCATCGCCCCGCAATTTTTTCCACGGTTTCTATCTTTAGTGTTGTTTCCAGAGAAAAACAGTCAAAACTCACGCTTTTGGGATATAAAAACTCCCCAAATTCTACATAAATAAATACAAAATAGTTAAAGGTAGAAATAACTTTTCGTTCATCTCAGTTGATATCCCAGTTCGCACGCTCTACAAACTTCGTTAGCTAAATATGCGGTCACATCGCCCATCGACATTGGGTACTCACTACTCACTCAAACAGCAGTGGAATTAACAGACCTATTTTTCTGTAACAAGTCTCTTCTCAATTATTGCTGGTACTGTTCTGGTGCTCAAATAATGCTGACAGCCTTGTTTGAGCTGACAGCCATCTCTTCATAGATTTTTTTAGTTTGGCAGGCTTTTTTGCATGGAAATAATTGCTCAATTGCTCTCGTTGGCTGTACTTAATGCGAGCACTTAACGCCACCAACCACCACATTCACTGCCAAAAAAAATGGCTTTTACTTTCAAAACCACATCGTTACATAGCGATTTGGGACGCGCCATCAAAAGAATTTAGATCTTAGACGTTTCATGGGATGATGACTTGCTAGGGTTTATGGAGCGTGATATATTTTATGGCGGAGCTAACGAGGCGATACAAAAATGAAGCGACGCAATAATATAAAATGATAGCGTATATTATGCCCCTAAACTTATAAAAGAACAGTTGAATTTAGGCACTCCTTAAATTGAAATGCACACGAAAATGTAAACGAAAACTTATCTAAATTGGCTGCACATATTACTGCCTCAGTTTGAGGCTGCAGTCGATAAACTTTAATACTATTTTTCAGACATGGCCCTAGGAGTAAGAACATGACTCAAGAGTTGATCTTTTAATATTTTAAGGATATTCAACATATCATTTTGTTTCATTTCAGCGCAACCCCGGCAGAGGCAAACGGTTCACGTTCCAGTCCACGGTTCGGCAGCTGGAGCGGCGGAAAATCGCAGAAAAGCTGTCCCGTGAGGCGGACCTGAAGGAGCAGCAGAGAAGAACAGAGCTGGAGGCCATGCGGAGGTGAGCTTCACCTCCTCCTAGTTTACTGCGATGCGGTATTTAGAAAGAAGCAAGAAGAAAGATTTTTTACTATGTCTATCTAGAAAGTCGGGTTGATGTGGCGCTGGTAGCCCAGCCACCAGTAGCAGTATTCCCTCACAGCTGTAACATGAGGTTATTCAAGGGGCGGCTGAACAAACTGCTTAAGAGCCGACAACACATTTGCAGTTCCTCTAGTGCTGCATAAATGCCCATGGACGGTAGTGATATCTTAACTTCACATGACACGCTTGCTCAATTACTCGCGTCTGAGAGAAATCTGAGAATAGAAATAATAGAAAACCCCATAAGTAGTTGCTCGTAAAACTTGATCTTAGAATCTGGTGGTGATTGATATAACAATTGCCATTATTCCTCTTCAGAGTAGAGGAGGAGTTCCAGAGAAAGCGCGCTAGAGAGAAGGCAAACATACGCCAGCAGCTGCGACTGGTCAGCAGCGGAGCCAACAGCATGCCGCCCGCTACCACTCACAACAAGGTACAATACCATCATAACTCCCCAAATGGAGCAGTGGAAAACAACAATAAATTTAGCCTTTTTGTAGATTTTGCCGTGGTGTCTTTAATCCATTTGAACAGGTAACAAGACGTTTATTGATGAGGCAGATAATGCTGACAGTATGAATAAAATGAAATATAAATATTTATTTTTGCAGACAAGAGACGAGCCAGATGGGTCCTGCCGCGCATCCCCGTCGGCAGACAGACCTCGCGACCGACAACGGCACAGCAACACCTCCTCAGAAGCCAGCGGCAGAAGCAAGAGCACTACACCGGTGGGTTCGGTTCTCTAGTATCCTGTACTTTGTCATTTCTGTGGCAATGGGTGTGGATCATTGGGCTTAAGGTCAGGAAAACTTTACAGCTTCTGGTGCTAGTACAGCAATCTTTGCCACCTAAAGACTTGGTGTTTAGCTTAGGAACCGAAGCATGGCCCTGATCAGATAAACGTACAAGATATATCGTCTTATCTTCACAAACTTTTAGCGTGCCGCTTGACCAGATTTTTGCAAGGTAATTAACCTGGCAAAAGGCATCGTCGCACATTTGGTCTGCATTGTGCATCCAGGATCCAGCACCAATACTAATATTAATATTATTCCTTGGGTTGTCTGTGCTTTTATATTTACCAAACTACATGTTTGGCAACGTGACGTCCCCTTTCAGTAAACACATCTGATCTCTGGAATATTTCCACAGATTCGCAGTATAGAGCTGTCAGAATGGCGCACGGAGAGCGGCGCGCGCGTGTACCGCGACTGGGCAGTGCAGGCTGCGCTCGCGCACGCGCACCCGCCCGCCTGCGCGCGCATGCCCATGTCACAGCACAACAACTACAACGGTGAGGACTCCTCTACCTATATACATGATCAACTTACCAGGTGCTAGAACGTTAGTTATGAGAGTCGGCGCAATGGAAAATAGTGAAAAATATTCTGTTGTCTAGGAAGACTATGAAGGAATACTGTATTTCAGTATGCTAGTACTATGTTCCCCGCACGCTGATTGGTCATGGACGAGCGTCAGACGCTCGTGGAGTGCAGCAATCATGCCATTTCATTATTTTACGATAGATTTTCTATACTACCTAAAATTAATGTGTTAAATTCTCTTTCGACGGTCTTTAATCAATCTTCCGGTGACATATACTCGTAGTAGAACCCGCCTATTTCAATTTCTCGCATAATATACCATTTTACGTTGCAACTTGAAACATGTTTTCATACATTTCATAACGCTTTCTCGCTTGAGACGCGTTTTTGGTTGGGTCCCTGAGAAATCGTCTTAAACTGGTTTAATGTATATGCATCATATTTATCACTTATAATATCCAATATCCATCCATGGCTCCTACTATTAGTATTCGCAGTATAGAGTAGTAGCACGTCACATTACAAGTGAACACAAACGACGCTCCTCGCCGGACGTGACGGCGTCCATTACGGGCGCTCCCATGGCTTCCGGCGACCTTGCCTCCCTGACACACTTGCACCGTGACATATGGAGGGAAATCTGAATAGACCCAGTTATGTCAGACCGCGGCACCGGAAACACGGATAGTGCATAGTGGCAGCTACAATGTGCAGGATTTTTAAACACAACTACCACTGTCTAAATGGATAACTATGACGCCTGTCATCCTGAGACATCATCATCATCAACCTGTGCTATCTTAAAAACCGAATTTTGGCGGTCAATTTACAAAGAGCCCCTCTATCTTGCTGCCTCCTTTAAACGTGGGTAACTTACTCCCGTCCATCCCTGATCCCCTTACATCATCCTAACGACCTGAAGATCTTGTTTCGGCATTTTTTCCCCTCTAAGACTAATGTCGTAGAGGAATTAAAACGGTAGTTTCCTCTCTCATGAGTTCTCTCATGTTCACCATTTAACACAGAGGTTTTATTTACGAATTCTAGATCTACTGGGTAAAATTACTATACCAAGTTGATCTTGAGCAACCTTCTGTATGCCAAGTGCCTCATCTCATCGGCTCGTAGTATGTTGATAGCTTTAAAGGCTATATTAGATTAGATGCCCTTCAAAAGAATCAGCAATTATTTCTTCATGGCAGAATATATGTACTGCGCTGTCCCTATCATTGTGGGCCTTCTTAGCCGTATAGCTGAACTGCCGTGCTATTCTGCAAAACAGCGACGAGCGTGCATCTCTGCATCTATGAATTTGTCAGTTGTAATAGAGTACAATTTTGCTTGCCATATTCGGCTTGGCAGCTGTCTGGCAGCTGTTTCATTTTGTAGAATAGCACTCCTGCTTTCAACTTGTTACACCTCCTCAGGGATGGAAGGCTCTGCGTTCAGCGGCAGTCCTCGCTCCGATAACTACCGGCTAGAGTTCGCGCGGGGCCGCTCCCCCCGCACGCCGCGCACCCCGCGAGCGCCCCGCCTGCTGCCCGCCACCAGGTCTCCAGCGTCCTCCACCAGCGGCGAGGACCTGGCGCTGCGGCAGCCCATCAAGATCAGGTGATGCGTGAGAGTCACCACCCTTTATCCCTTTATACAGTAGTGAATGTGCGAATAGCTTACCAAGAGGTCATTGATGCTCTTCATGAGAAGTCATTTATAAGCATGCCTTTGATGCCTTTAGAACATCAGTTTTAGAATCTCTAAAAACGCGTCTGCAACCTCTGGAAAGAGATAGCGCTACTTATCTAGACTATTGTTATCTCTTTCCACTGGTTCCTTTGTCAGAGAGGGTCTCCCTCTTGCTTCTTATAACGCTTACAGTCACCCATGACCTTCCGTTAAATTTGGCCGCGCGACCGATAATATGTCGAAAGATATCATTCAATTCAATTCGAGAGATTCAGATCGCCATACCTATTTAACGGTTAAGTGTCTGTTAAAGTTGGTTGATTCAACTGGCCTTAAAATCAAAGCTTTACATTAGTTATTACTCGTATAATTGTACGCAGTTCCTTATTGCAAACGGATTTGATGAAACTGCTCTTCACATAAATAAGAAGCTTTAGAAATATCAAATAGATAGTTTATTCAAGTTTTGTTAGTATAGAATTTTAGACTAATTGCACGAATTTAGGCTGCTTGCACTAATTTAAATTAAACTTTTACAAAAATCGTATCCTACTATAGTTTTATTACGTAAATAATTCCATAGTAGGTGAGTATCAAATAAAACTGGTGTTTTTATTTCAAAATGAGTGCGAAATAAGTGAAAAGACTACAAGAATGAGGGACCTAAATGTAAACCATATGTAATCTCTCTCAATACTTTGGTAGTCGCGATACGATTTTTGTAAGATTTAGTAGCCGTAACTACTAAGTATAATAATCAGCTAAGTTAAGTTAACATTTGATTATTTTCCCAAGGTGGTGAATCCAGTAGTCGCTACTTAAAACTAACCCAATGACGGTGAGTGCTTACTAAGGCTTGTATTATCAAAATCTGATAAGCATGTTAAGAACAGTGTATAGTAGGGGGTATTTATGTACGTACTTACTTACTACCTAATGCATGTGTAACTTTTGGTCATTCTAGCAATCTTATTATCTAACATTATCGAAATATATAGGTAATTTGATAATGAATGAATATTTTTATATTAAAATGCAAATTGATGAATTTCAATAATTTATATCATTTAAATGCGAAAAGGACTCAGAATCTTTTTTTTTTTTTTGGGGAAAAAATAGAACGTTTTCCAATATCATTTGAATGGTTAAAGTCGTCAATTCATAAAACTACTTGGATGCCTTTAGAGACTAAATACAGGCCGTTCTCTAGTGTGCCTCTTAGTTCGTATGACCAGATAGCATTTATGTCAACAGCGAGCCAACAAAAGTAGAAGATGCCGAGGAGCCGGTCATCGTGCCTACGTTGCGACCATCTGGTCCTGCGCGCTCCGCTGTCGCCATCCGTTAACAGAACCCACAAATCCTACAAGTACTTACCACAAAAATCAAGTAGCAAATAAGTACGTGGCGAGACTCTATCATGTACCTAATCGGAAGTGTGAAGAAGAGAACAAGGTTCATAAAGTTTTTCGCTACTGAATTGCACCATATTGTGTCCAAGCTAAAGTCACTATTTACTTGAATGATTTTGGGGAGTAAATATTCTGTACCTGTAAGGGCCCACTTGCACAAACCCGGGTCAGTCTGTTAACTCAGAGTTAACACGCTAACTCTAGGGTTAAAAAATGTAAATATTTAACCCCCGTTTCGCGCAAGTTGACCTAAAGGTACTCTTTGCTACTACCTGGTTAAAATAACAAAAAGTATGAGACACATACCTATATACGTACTTAGAGATTATTTATAATATTGTAACAGCTATAATAGTTGACCAGTGATCGGAAAAAAGACTTGAAGCCGCCGTTTCTTACAAATTGTCTGTCAAGAATGGTGGCAAAGTAACACGTAACATAAGAGCTTCGCGATTCGTTAGAAGTTTAGTACTATAGTGCAGTTATTATATCGCTGCAGACTTGGTGTGTATAAACGTATTTTTATTTCTATCACGCATAATATATAGACAAAAAAAAACAAAAAAAAATAATTACGATGAGTGATATCGATAGTTGTTTTTTTTTGTATCTTTATAAACGAAAATGGGTGAGAGAAATAAAAACACTTTTATACACGCCGAGTCTGCAGCGAGATAATAACTGCACTATAATAGGTCGCTGCACTGCACTGTAGGCTCGCGCAGTGTGTTGGCCACGCGTACCAGCCAATCAGATTGGATCGCGTATGGGAGAGTTAGGAGTCCACTAACCCACCATGCAAACTTAATACCAAAATCATTTGTAATTCGTGCAAATTTCGATCATGTTGTGGTGTTATTCGGGTTCATATAGTAATAATCTATGCTCCTGGCCATATCTGGTTCCGAAATACTTTTAACGAAATTGTAAACGAATTTAGTTTTGCTTATTTTTATGTCCAAGAGGACATGTTTTCTGCTTATTTGTTTTGTAATAAAAACAACACTATCTCACGTCGCATTAGTTCAGGAGCACAGTTTTTATTGTCCAGATAAAGAAAAACACCAGTTAATAAAGAAAGTTACAAGTTTTCATTCATAATTTTTGGTATTACGGAACTCGACCAAAGTTATAAAAATTTTGATCAAAATTTATTATTATTTCGTTTTAAAGAAGTATTTCCGAACCAAATATGGCCAGGAGCATAGATTATTACTATATAAATCCGAATAACACCACAACATGATCGAATTATGCACGAATTACAAATGATTTGGTATTTTGAATGTATGGAGAAAACGTAGGTCAGTGCATTCTTAAGAGTTTACCCCAGGGTATACGCTAAGCGGCAGTAATACTTCTATGCTTTATCCGTTCCTTGGATTTGATACTTATAATTAGGTCTTAGCGTTAAAATTGTATGTAAATACATAATGCTATAGATATATTTACTTAATTTGTATAATTTACACAAAACAATGCAATAATTGTCGTCTTCCGTATGTAAGTAATGTTGAAGCTTTAATCTAGACGTAACTGTATTCTTACTAACTTGTAGACTTATTAAAGGTGCTAAGAATAAATTATTTACTGAGTTAATACTATCCTACTTGTAATATATTAGGAAGATAATTTTGACAACATGCTATGCGTTTTTTTATTACACTTAGGGCCTGTTTCACAATAACCAGATAAACTTTAACCAGCAAATATATTTGATGCTGTGACAGTTTTTGTATTGGGAATCTGTCAAAATGTCAAGTTTATTTGTTAGATAAAGTTTATCTAGTCATTGTGAAACAGGCCCTAAGAATAAACGTCAATCCTCCGCTTATCTTCCAAAAGATACTAAATAGCAAGTTCCTTGTGAATTATTCATTGATTAACCATATTAAAGGATCAGAACTTAATGACGTCACGCATACATTTTTAGGCTCCGCTTTGAAGCCGGATTTTTAAGTTGTTACCAAATGTATAAAGCACGACGCCATATTTGAGATTTTTTTGGCAAAATTCAACATACATCACATCTTTCCCGTCCTCTTAGCGTAACGTATTTCGTCATTGGAATTATTCCTTACTAATTAACCAAAAAAAAACGATATGAACGCTAAAATTTAATTGGAACAATAATAACAAAGGCTAGCGTTAAGTGCATGCAAGTGGCCGACGTAATTAAAGTGGAATTTTCATGAAATAGGTCACTGGGGCCATCGCTACGACGTTAATTCATGTAGGTGCGCACTGCCGAGCGGGTACAAAACTACAAACGACCGTATGACGCCGTTAAGGAGCACACCACGGATGTGCCCGCGAAATTCAATTTTTTTGTGGTTTTTCGCGATTTTTAACCTGATAAGACGTAATAGGCTTATGGCAGTCAAATTGCGATAATCCCAAGATCATCTTCACGTATTTATATAAAAATCTCTGCTTGAAAGTGTCGAGTTAAAGAAATTAATCCCAGATTTGCGAGTTGCTCACTTAAAACTCGGACTATAATTTCCTAGGATAGACATTTTTATGCAAAAATTTTGATATAAACGTGTAAAGAAGTAACTGCCATTCTCGCAAAATGACTGCCATACGCCTATTATGTGTAATTAGCGTACAAATTGCAAAAAACCACGAAAATTTTGAATTTCGTGGGCAGACATGTTGAGTTCGCCTTAAGGGGTTAAAACTTAGCTTGTCCACTACCTTACGGCATTCATTTCCGGGATTTAACACTTGTACTTCCCCGAAAACAGAAATAGGACTAGTTTTTCGGGTGAAAACCTAACAGTACTCGGAGTATAATGAATATACCAAAATATACCTACCTAGGCATTTGGGCCTACTTTTAGTTAGTTACTTAATGGTGCAAAAATGCTAAAGAATTCGATAACGTTTGAACATTTTCGGTTACTCCGCGTATAAAGATTGAAAGGCGAACCCGAATTGAAATCTATCCAACAACTTTCACTAACCTCACTGGGATTATTATGAGGATTTAATATTAAGGAAATAACTATGACTGTAAAATGAGTAAAAATATGCATAGCATGTTTTTAAAATGTAAGGATTCTTGTATCACTTATTAATTACGAAGTACTTAATATGTTATATTATGGTGTAGATTGTAGAGTAAACAGTTAAGTTTCAGGTGCAATATTCAAAATTACAGGAAATTTTGATTCTATCATAATTACATTAAATATATTGTTAGATGTTATTAGCGTATAAATATTTGCGGTAAATATTAAGTGACATAGGAAAAAAAACGTTTATCTTCGCTGACATACGGTCTAGCAATCGGGAGGCACGGCAGTGCCCCCGCCAAGTCGATAAAATTTGTCCTACCTACATCTAAGTGTGGGGACACACTATCTACGGCTGAACTTTCAGTGGCTGAACACGTCGCATGACGTCTCTAACTAGTTATGCATTGAACGCGCGATATATTATAATTCGCTCGATGGAAGTTTCCCTTGAAAACGTTTTTTTCGGAAGGTCCACCCGGACGGTACCACCGCAGTGTCAGATATTCTGCAGTAAAACAGTAATTGTGGAGTACCTTACTATATTATTTCGGTTTGATGGGCACTAAAGCCGGCGAAATTATAGGGCATAATGAGACTGATGTCTCAGGATGACGTGCATTGCAGTGCATGGCGTCGTTGTATGATATTTTAATGCAAAGTTCGTACTGCACTGACATGGGCTCGGACAGCCGTATAACTTAACATCAGATGAACATCCTACTAGTCTCGTATAAAAACGTTTCGGCGCTACGGCGAATACTTTTTCGCACGTTGGGTATTTCGGCTGTTTTGAATTATGCAATTAGAAAAACAATGGTTCTGAACTTTCGTGGTGTCAGGTGTGTCCCTACGCTAATGTTAAAAAGATGTTAACTTTCGTGTTACTGACATTCTGTTACTTAAATTAAAATAAGTAACTTAAATAAAATGAAATAAAATAAAGTATTTTACAATCTGTGAAGAATATAAAATTAGATTTTCGATACATTCGTTATTCATTCCCTTCTTTATCCAATGTTATGTATATAATATTATAATTGTGCTTATGAAACAATAAACTTAGTATTTACATTAATATATAACTTTGTAATTAGCCAAATTATGAAACGATATAATATTCAGTTTCGTTCATAAGAAACTGCACGTGTATATTTGTAAAGATATTAATTTTAGTTGTATTCAATTATGTGTAATGAATAAACATTTTTTATATTTAAATCTTTGGCTTTCATTTAAGTATATATTAAGAATCCCAATTAGTAAAAAAAAAAAAATCAAATCTACTTATAATAATAGTAAGTATGGTAACAATGAAAAACATGATCTAATATTACAAACAAATAAGTACAAACAAAGTACCTACACAAAATTCTCGTGACCAAAGTATTTGTAAAGTGATGAATAATTTATATGGCTAAACGAAGTTAGCTGGGTCTAAATAAATTACTGTTACAATACCGACGGAAACAAATATTATTTGATCGCTAATGGTAAATAAATGACCCACGCGAGTAGTCACAAGGCACATCATACGAGTATGTAGAGAGTGTGGGAGCAACGTTCTGAAATTACCACCACTCTGAAATTATAAAAAAAACCCTACCCCTACTAGAAAATTACAGGCGATAGAATCAAGATGTTTTACGTACAATGCTGCTTTGTTTGTCTTTTAAAGAACTGTTATTCGACTTTTCTGTTTCTAAGATAGGTTTTGATACGCTTAGGAACGAAGTTCAAAAAATGTTTGAGAATGTCGTGTCGTGTCAGTGTCATTCTCAAACATTTTTTGCGCGTGATAATATATTTTGCAATCGATTCCCATACATTTCTTTTTAATTTATTTATTAGTAAGATTAATTAATTAACAAAGAAACCGACTTCAACTCTCATGAAACTACTTGTGAATACATCCTTTCCAATTAAAAATTTAAGACATATGGTTTTCTGATGGATATCATTATCAGAACTGGACCAAATCCAAATGGGACTACACGAGAAGCGTTAGCTTTCTAATAAAAAATAATCATGAAATTAAGTAGATTCACCCAGTCAAAAGTTATGAGGTAACAAACATTTAAAAAAAAATTCAGTCGAACACTATTTAACGAGTTAAATTATGACAAAACCGTAAAGGATGGAGATCAATCCTACGACGACCTATTACCATCCAATATTTTTTTCTCTAGTGTTTCATTTGTCAACTTGTTGATCCAAAGCAGCAATAAACTTATCCAAACTGGGAGCATGCGCAATGGAGAGGAAGTTTTACACGAAAGCTGAAAGGGTTTCAGTGATTGCTTACTGAAAACTGTTTAGTTTTGCCGTCAACTCAGTTCTGTGAGCAACTAACTTGACGACTACTTACACAGCTTGACAAAGTTTACTTACTTACACACTTAATTTTTTTAAGCAGCTCTACATTAGGTTTTAGTTGTTTTTGAAATTGGTGTAAAAACTGCATACCTACTGCCTATCTATAAATTTTAAGATAGATAAAGTTTTCTTATTTGAACAAAGAAGCAGTAATTTGATTAAAATAAACAAAATAAATACAACGTGGTAAACCTACCTATACACAGTGCATTTAACTATAATATCTTTCCGTTAGTAATATTATATATTCGTTGATAAAAGTCAGCGTGAATACACAAAATAAGTGAAAATCGCATGAAAACCAGATCTGAAAAGTTGAATAAAATCATATTATTACTCTAGCAAAAGAAATTTGGTGACCACTAAAAATGTGAACGTTTAAAAGCGGACACGAATTTTGGCAAATCTGAAAATAAATTAACAAGTGTGTCAAGTCGATACCTAGCTAAAAACTAGCCAAGCTGTTACCCGAAATACCTGAACCGGCGTCCGCGCCGCCGGCTTTTGTCCCGCCGGCGCCTGAGGCGGAGCCCAAGCGGCGGTTGCAGATCTTCTCGGGAAGGCCGGTGGGCATGGCGAAGCCCGACAGTGGGCTGCGGGAGGCCCTGGAGGACAGAGACCCCAACCGGCTCAACCAACACATACAGGTAGGTAACTGGGTTATGTTTAAAGTGAAAACCTCTTTAGGAATGTTGAGCATTTTTTTAGATGAGTGAAAACCTCTTAAGGAATGTTGAGCATTTTTTTAGATGAGTGAAAACCTCTTTAGGATTCTTGAGCATTTTTTTGATGAGTGAAAACCTCTTTCCGGATGTTGAGCATTTTTTTAGATGGGTGAAAACCATTGAAGTCGCGACACTGTTACAAGTCGGTAACATTAGAGACACCTCTGTATTAAATGATGGTATAGATATCTTTATTTATTTATTTCACAGATCTGTGACTGTAGCCATCTGGCATTTTGCGATACCTACTTACGCTAAAAAGGTGTAAGGGATGCAAAAGCAATCTTAAGAAACCGGCCAAGTGCTAGTCGAACTCGCACACCGAGGGTTTCGTACCCTAATAGAAAAATATAACCAAAAGCATCACTTTTCTTACCGAACTTAACTTTGTTTTTGAAGTTAATTGTTAATCCCAAAAAAAGTATAATAACCACCACCACCCAACCCACACTCGACCAGCGACCGGCTTTAGCCTAACCTATGGCTAAGCCTCTTCTCAGAGAAGACTCATCTCCAGCAGCAGGTCAAATATGGAAAATGAAATAACTTGGAAACTTCCCCCGGTGGAACTGCTTAACATTTTATTTCAGATTCCCTGCTCATATCAACATGGCGGAAGGTCAGCGTCGACGTGGGGTAATTATTATAACTACCCTTCCCACAGGGTTGACCGTTGAAGGATACACTTGTTGGGTATTTCTTTTCTATTGTACGGAATAATACTCAAATCACTCATTCGCTCATTCTCTCGTATATAACAGATAATTGTATAAACCGAAATTAAAAATTGTATGAGAGTGACAGTTGCCTTCGATAAAACACGTTCTCGATTTG
The DNA here is from genome assembly GCA_963855885.1 of Coenonympha glycerion. Classification (NCBI taxonomy): domain Eukaryota; kingdom Metazoa; phylum Arthropoda; class Insecta; order Lepidoptera; family Nymphalidae; genus Coenonympha; species Coenonympha glycerion. The sequence goes on from OY979627.1 coordinate 1,000,974, forward strand.
TTGATCGGACATGTCATGTTATTTTATTTATTCATTTATTCCATTTAAATGTGTATGAAGGTATGAGCGATCGACACTCGACAGATTTCTATATAACGACAATCGTTATAGAAGACTATAGAGGCGCAGTAGATACCCAACTTTTACGGAAAAGAGGTGCAAAATGCTAAAATGAATTACGACCTACATTTGAATTCTGTATAACCTACCTAAGTCTGAAAATGCGTCATTCGTGAGTAACGAATTACAAAAGCAGGCAAATAACTAAGGTAAGGTGAAGTAATGAAATTAACAAGCCACGTTATGATTTACACAAGTAAAATGTAATCAGATAAGGGTTTCTTTAAACAATTCGGCCGCACCGTCCACCAGTCTGCAATCTTACAACGGGGAAAATAAGTACACAGTGGAAGTGGAATTAAACTGTTAGGTTTACTTCAGTGATATTAGAGCTAATACATAATTATATTATTTTAAATAATTGCTGAAGCCTGAAGGGCTCACATCGTCGCAGAGCGGTGGAACCAGAGAGAGAGAAAAAGCTATGTGTCAAAACTAAACAATGACTATGGATGGTCTATGGACATACCACAGAATACAAAACATTATACAATTAGAGTTACCAATTTCTTACATGAAATTGAAACCTAATCTACATTCTTAACACTTCCCCTCATGCGTAACATGAGAAAAAAAAACATTTCACAATGTAGAGTGACTCTAAATATTAATTAATTAACATCTCAGGTTAATTAGGACACAAAAAAAAACTCCACATTGTTTATCTCATGTCTAGCATGACCATACCGTGTGCTAACTAATTTATACACCTCAAAACCATCCAAACTTATGATCTAGAAGACTGACTTACTCAAAAGTTTATACAGAAAAAATGCCTACTAGTCAACATTTTTCATACCTAAGTCATTAACAAACCCCAAATACTTAACACTAGATAAGGGCTTTGTAAACAAGTCAGCCAACATATTCTCAGATGGTAAATAGCTAACACTCACATGCTTATTCCTTACAAGATCTTTTACAAAATGATAACGAAGATCAATATGCTTGGTCTTTTTGTGGCAATATTCCCTTGTTTCAAGCAATTTTAATGCGCTTTGATTATCACTAAAGATACTGAGAGAGAGAAGAATCATGATGTTTATTAAAAATTTCATACAAAAAATTCCTAATAAAACATACTTCTTTGCATGCATCACTTAGGGCTAAGTACTCTGCTTCAGTACTTGAAAGCGCAACACATCGCTGTTTGCGCGACTCCTAACACACAGTGGAGCCGCCAACCTTCACAATAAAACCACTGTAAGACCGCCTATCCACGGCATCATTGGCCCAATCAGCATCAGCAAACACTGACAAATCAAGGGTACCGGATTTAACAAACACCAATTTTTTATGAATGGTACCACTCAAATACCTTAATATTCTTTTTGCAGCGATCCAATGATCTCGTGTAAATGCTGTATTAAATTGGCTTAAATAATTTACAGCATAAGTTATGTCAGGCCTAGAACATACTGACAAATACATTAGACATCCAATCAGCTCTCTATATGGATAAACAGTGTCATCTAAAATATTATCACTTGATCCTTTCTCTAGCTTATTAGCAGTCATTGGCGTCGAGACACTTTTACAGTTAGTCATACCAAAACGTTCTAACAACTTTACAATGTAGTCTGATTGGTCAAACATAATAATTCCATTAGCTCTGTCTCTATGTATCTTAATACCTAAACAGTTCTTAACACAACCTAAGCGTTTGCAACTAAATTCAGATTCTAATAAATTATACAATATGTCCTTTTCCTTAGAACTATTAGTAAAGATATAAAAATCATCCACATATAATGCTAAAATTGTTAGTTGCTTGTCATTTCTTTTTATATAAACACATGGTTCACAATTATTTTGTACATAACCATTGTTAGTCAATAAAACATTAACACTATTATTCCACAGCCTACTTGCTTGTTTAAGACCATACAAACTTTTCTTTAACAAACATACTTTGGTCTTGTCAGTTATAAAACCTACAGGCTGTTCCATATAAATACATTCGTCAAGTTTACTATGTAAGAAAGCTGTATTTATGTCCAGATGTTCTATGTCCATATTTAATTCATTTGCAATGCAAAACAAAATTCTAAGACTAGAGTGTCTTACTACTGGTGAGAAGGTATCTGTGTAGTCTACACCAGGCTTTTGACTAAAGCCTCTTGCCACAAGACGAGCTTTATATCTTGTACAGTTACCAGACTCATCAGATTTAAGTTTAAAAACCCATTTACAACTAACTATGTTGCCAGTTTTTGGTCTATCCACTAATTGCCATACATTATTTTTGATCAGAGAATTATACTCTTCTTGCATAGCGGTGAGCCAACAATCCTTGCTAGGACTTGCCATTGCCTCATTATAAGATTGAGGTTCGTCATAGACAAAACCGCTTACTAAAAATGACAAATCTGATGAATCAGATAAATCGGATAACTGATAATCTTGATACCTTACCGGTTTTCGATAGCGAGTAGAACGAACAGGTCGCTCGCAGCTAGCTCTAGGAGCCTCTAGCACTTCATCTTCCCCTCGAACGACTGTTTCGTTACTTACAGTTATGTCTGACTCGTTACTTTCTCCATCACCCGTTTCACTAGTTGCAGTCCCCTCAGCACTTTGGAAGGAGGGCTCGCCTGAAATTGGAGAAGAAAACACGTCATCATCAAGATTTTGACTAGAATTATTAGTTTCCTTATTACTAGTAAGGCCAGTGTCATTGCTGCCATTACTATAATCATTAATATGATGCTCATACTTGCTCTGCATATCTGTATCAATATTCTGTAAACTATTATTATCACATAACTGGTTGCTTTGCATACCCATTTTATTAATATTATCAGAATTATTATAAATTGTAATAGGATCAATGCTTTGCATATCCATATTAATATTATTATCAGAATTATTATTATATTCAATTGAATCAATGCTTTGCATATTCAAATTCATATTATTATTACTGATTCGGTTGCTTTGCATACCAACATCATTATCAATAAAAATACGACTACTCTCTGTACCACCATTTCTATCACAGTGGTTTATAAACTGGTTTTCAAAAAATATAACATTTCTAGAAACAATAATCTGCCTTGGGTTCGAGGGATCTATTAATCTATAGCCTTTTGTATGTTCACAATAACCAACAAAGATACAACTTTTAGATTTTGAATCAAGTTTATCTCTCTTTACTTTTGGAATGAGTGTCATAGCACGGCAACCAAAAACACGTAAATGGCTTATGTTAACTTTTTTACCTGACCATACCTCCTCAGGAGTTTTATTGGGAATAGCTGCAGTAGGACTTCGATTCTTAAGATATATAGCAGTAGAGATAGCTTCTCCCCAGTATTCTTTAGGAAGATTAGCTTCACGAAGCATACAGCGAGCTTTCTCAAAAAGTGTTCGGTTTAACCTTTCAGCTACGGCGTTTTGTGAAGGGCTATACGGAGCTGTAGTCTTATGGATTATGCCCTCTTTCTTTAAAAAATTGGAGAACTCAGCACTGCAATATTCTCCACCCCTATCAGTACGCAGACGTTTAATAAAATAACCAGTTTGTTTCTCAACAGTTGCTTTAAAAATCTTAAATTTGGACAAAACTTCAGATTTAAATCTCATTAAATAGCCATATGTCTTTCTAGAACAATCATCGGTAAACGTTACCAAATAACGAGATCCACCCAGACTACTTACCGGCATTGAACCATATACATCTGAATGTACGAGCTCCAACAACTGCTTGGAACGTTTTGCTAAACCCCTAGGAAACTTTTGCACTGCTTGCTTCCCCTCAACGCACGACACACACTGGTTAGGCATAGTATCGAGCTGAGTCGAGTTAACATCAACACCAACAGCAAGTTTACGGAGTACACTTACCCCACGGAGACTCAGATGTCCAAGCCGCTTATGCCACAGGCATAAATCTGGTGTATCCTTGGCTTTCTCCTCTGTGTCAAGCGAACTTTGTGGCTTTGGCACAGCATTCACAGCATTTACAGTATAAGAGTTATCCTGTAAAACATTGTCCAAAATATAAATACCCCCCCGTCTAGTGGCAGACACAAGAAGAGATTTCCCACTGAAAACATAACATTTATTATTATTAAATTTCACAGATAAAGCCTTCTCACATAATTTGGAAACACTAATTAAATTAGTTGAGAGGCCAGGTACATATAGAACATCTGTTACTAATTGGGACTTGTTATTTTTCATGGGAATCATCACATCACCATAACCTAGACACCTTAGGGTACTACTATTAGCAACTTGTACAGTCTTATCACATTCTGTTATCTTGATAAACCACTGCAAGTCTCTGGATAAATGAGTCGATGCCCCCGAGTCCAAAATCCAATCCTTACTCTAGAAGACTCCATAACATATAGCCGCCAATGCTGTTACTTTATCTTTCTTTTGTTTCTTAAACTTAAAGCAGTCCAGCTTTTTGTGCCCTGGGCGGTGGCAAAAGTGACAAACAAGTAGCTTCTTAGTCTTGTGTTTAGACAGCAGGGCCATGTCTTCCTTGCTTTCTGTGCGTCTTCTGCGTTCTTCTTCTTGTAACAGTCTAGTACGAACTAAATCACTTGAAATTGTACCTGTGCAGGCGACAGCTTCGAGACTGGATACGATGATATCATACTCCTGTGGAAGGCCACTCAAGATGATTTCCGCAACTTCAGCATCTTCTATAGCTCGGCCAATATCACTTAACTGCTGAACAAGAGTCGTTATATATTCAAAGTATGCACTCATACTATCAAAATCTGCATAACTAGCACGGTGCAGCTGTCTCAACAATGCAACACGCCGTCCGAATCCTTTATCTTCGAAGACTGCGCTTAACTGATCCCAAGCTTGTTTAGCTGTATTAGCATTTCGAATATATTGCACACAAATGGGTTTCACAGCTAAACTAATGCGGGCTAGTGCGCGTAAATCTTTAGATGAATCGATTGGCTCTGTACCTTCAATGCATGACCATAAATCATCGATGATCAAAGTATGACGCATGTTAAATTTCCACATGTTGTAATTGCTCATACCTTCTAATTTGTCGAACGGTACGTTGTGATGATGCAGATAATTCGCTGATAACGCTCCTGCCATATTTCACGTTGTAGGTACTCACAAGGGTAGATGGCAGACGCCACAGGCTTTGCGATGGCTCGCCGCTCAACCACGTTGTCGTGACTCGTGACTTGTACTTTTATATTTCTTCCAGTGAGGGCCCCATAACCTCTTACAACGGGGAAAATAAGTACACAGTGGAAGTGGAATTAAACTGTTAGGTTTACTTCAGTGATATTAGAGCTAATACATAATTATATTATTTTAAATAATTGCTGAAGCCTGAAGGGCTCACATCGTCGCAGAGCGGTGGAACCAGAGAGAGAGAAAAAGCTATGTGTCAAAACTAAACAATGACTATGGATGGTCTATGGACATACCACAGAATACAAAACATTATACAATTAGAGTTACCAATTTCTTACATGAAATTGAAACCTAATCTACATTCTTAACATGCAACTCCTCGCAGGCCGCAGCTAGCCATATACCTAGCCCATTGGCCAAGTCACGCAATCGCCATGTTTTGTAGTAGGTAATATTATGTAGATTGTTGGTATAGTTTCATTTTTAGGGTTCCATATAAATTTGGTCCGTCTGTCACACTCGATTATTTCAGTAACTATCAAAGCTATCGACTTGAAATTTGAAATAATTTTAAGTACTTAATAGTGACCCAACGCCATTGCGCTCATAAAATATTGAAAATTGTTTTTAAAAATTTTAAAAATTTAAAAAGGGGGGAAAACCGGGACTTCGAATTTTGAAAATGAGATAACAATATTGAGTGGGGTATCATATTATGAAAGGGCGTTACTTGTGTATTCTAAAACCGATTAGACTAGACTACTTAGGCTCGGTATGGCGGCCTGACTCTTATTTCGAAAGACATAAGAGTCAGACCGCCATATTTAACTATAACGTTTCGGTTAAAGTCAAGTCAAGCAACCGAGCCTTAGACTAGATTTTATTTATTTTTATGCCCGATAGTTTTTGATTTATTGAGCACAAACTGACGGAAAAAATACCGTTCCCCCTCCCTTATCTCCGAAGTTTATCGATCGAAAATGTGAAATAATTATAATCAATAGACATTAATGTATATTTTACAGGAAAAATAAAATCAACTCCCTAACTTTTATACTTTTTTTGATAATAACAATAAACCACCAAAAACAAAGATAGGTTTGCGGTTCGCCAACAAAAGACATGTAAATTCATGAACAAAAGTGATTCTTTTAATGTTTTACTTCTTTTATAATATGGAACCCTCGGTGCGCTAGTCCGACTCGCACTTGGCCGGTTTTTCTTTCTTTGTTAGCGTGCATATTATTTTTGGATTCATTTGTTAAAAGCACTGGCTATTTTATTACTGTTTACGTTAACCACATTGAATTCTTGGTATGTACCTAACCAAAGGCACATAACAAGGAACTGGAATCATCAACAATGACTAAAAAAATATAGTTTTTACATTAGGGAAAATTGGCTTTAAATATGGAACAGTGCTCAAATAATATGGTCTTCTATAACCTACATAGACGTTTTCGGTTTTTGTCTATAACACGAACTTTACCTACAATTTTCCACGGTTCTATTGATCATGAAACCTAAAAAAATTTGGTACACTTTAGAACAGATGTTCGACTACCTAAGTAGGTACTTGTCCAAGCTCATGAATTTCGAATAAGAGCTATCATAGCCTATCTTCGAAATTCTTAACCGAAATAAACTTGAATACAGTGCGACAAGGCTATATTGGCGCGTGGCCAAAGTCTGAACTAACGCCGCTATCTTGTGCTACTGTTTGATAGTTCGCTCTGTCAGTATATCACTATTGTATGTTATGTTGTTTTTGCTTACTATTAACTATTTTAAACTAATTTTGATGTAAAATTGAGAAGATTTTATTTTATGGCTGCCTTTGTTTTGCAACAGCGCCCTCCAAGTGCCAAGAGAGCCTTGTCGGACTGTATATATTTTTACTATACACAGAGTAACATGTGACTTATTTAATTAATTTGTCTTGCCTGCAGATAGTATGGGATGACATAGTGGGCGAGCCCGAAGGCGCCCGCAGCCCGGAGTGCGCGTGGCGGCTCAGCCACCTCTGCTTCAAGCACGCGCGGAACCTCTGCTACACGCTGCTGGCCGTGCTCGCCGCGCCGCCGTGCGCGCTGCTGCTGGGCTGTGGCTTCGCGTGTTTGGCGTTTGAGGTATTTATTGTTACCATTTGTTACCCGCGCTCTACACTACTCGCGAAGTTGACCGAAGTTGAGCGAAGCGAGCAGTGTGGAGGGGCACTTCGTCTAACTTCGCCAACTTTTCTTAGTACTTCGGTAAACTTTCTAAATACATCGCCGAGGAACTTCGCGAGTAGTCTAGAGGCCACCCGGCCTACAATCTTTTACCAGACTACTGTAACCCTACAGAAGTCTGGTAAAAGATTGTAGGCAAGACATACCGACAGGCAGACATAATATTTAGATGGACGTACAACAGCAAATCCACCCAAGTATACTCAATGTCCTTGCTTCACTCGATATGTATTCGCGAGGTGTCTTATATGGTATAGTAATATCTACATTAGGTGTGTGCCATATTAAAAACCAAAAAAAAAATTAAGAACTTTTGCTTTAACATCTACCCCTAGATTGTGTGGGAAAAACGTATTCATTGTTATCGTAATCGTTTATAAATTCTGCCCTCTGGCCGCTGATTGGTTCCCTGATTTCCGTCTGCCAATCAAGGGGCAGGATTTGCAAACGATTATGATAACGATGTATACGGTTTTCTTACGCAATCACGCCTCTGGTATACTAAAGCAACTTCAATATCCTCTTCAAAATAATTTCGTACTAGTAGGGCGATAAAATTTCTTTTTTATTTTATTTTCAGCAAATCTGGTGCACAACACCCTGCCTGCGTTGCCTGAAGATCTACTGGGCGTCGATGAGGACCTTGGTGCAGTCATGCATGGCCGCCACCGTGGCGCCGACCATGGAAGCGGTCGGCCATGTTTGTCGCCACATTCGAGTGAACTTGCGACGTGACGCGCCCGAAGAACGAGATTTATTAATTGTCTAGAACTTACACTGAACGAAATATTTTATTAAAAAATGTGATAATTATTAATACCAGAAAAGCTGAATGAAAGTTATAAAAAGGCTTTGTGTTATAAAGTTATGAAAATGCTGGAGTCCAGAGCCATAAAGTCAATAAAAGTTTTACACAGATACAAAAAGCTCTGCGCCTTGCAAAGACATTTTTTCTCTTTTATAGATTATAAACTGTAACGGACAGAAAATTAGATGACTTACCTATAAGTATTTGTTTATTGTATACGATTGTTTTTAAGGCTTTAACGTGAAATCGACGACTCTGCCCGCGATATTCAAAATTTTCGTGGTTTTTTGCAATTTGTACGCTAATTAGACATGATAGGCTTATGGCAATCAATTTGCGAGAATGGCAGTATCATCTTTACATGATTATATCAAAATATTTGCATAAAAATGTGTATCCTAGGATATTAGTCCGAGTATCGAGTTTTATGTGAGTAACTCACAAATCTCGGACTAATTTCTTTAACTCGACACTTTCGAGCAGAGATTTTTCTATAAACACGTGAAGAAGATATTGGGATTATCGCAATTTGACGGCCATAAGCCTATTATGTCTTATTAGCTTAAAAATCGCAAAAAACCACGAAAAATTTGAATTTCGCGGTTACCTTACTTTTTATTTATTAGCTGTGTAATAAAATCAATATTTATTTTTCAATGAAATATCTAAATAATTTATTGTTATAAATCCTACCGTAAGTGCCTTTGAAATTTTAATTAATTTAATTACAAATAAAAATTAATACTTATTATTAAAATATTGATTCAAACTGTTACTTTAAAAAATGTATTCAAACTTTTTTTGTGTGGCGTCCGTTTGTATGCGTACCACAGACATTATATAAGTTTTACCTATTCCTAAACGAAAATTGGTAATTAAAAAGATATTCAATGGCGGGAATTTGTTTTTTTTTTTTCACTTACATCTGCAGTATAAATCTCTATACCTTACTTAAGTACTCTTGTAATCACTTTTGAAATAGTTAAACACATAATTATTATTTGTGAGAAAATGGATGAAAGCGATGAATCAACATCAGCACAAGCTCGCTCCACGAACGATGGAACATCAAGCCATGTCATTATTGCTCAGTGTACTCGCAATAGGTATGTTCCTACTTCCTATATTTATCTTACTTCCTTTTACCTATTGAGAACTTTTAAATTGTTTGTTGTTTGATCTTTAGGGTTTCGTATTTTAAATGAGAAAACCCTATAGGGTCACCAAAGGATCACTTTGTTCTCCGTCTAACTAAACTAGAACGTAAATATCCAAGTTGTTATTTTATAAAAAATAAAAATTGCACACTTATGACACACTGATTCATAATTTTTATGAAATAAATAAAATTCGTTTCTACGGTAGATATTGCTATTAAATCACGACAGGAGATGAGTTTTATAAACTTTTATTTCTGCTTAAAAACATCCTTTATAAACTTAAATTGAAACCAAACTTCGTGGGATTTTAACAAAATGTCTCTATACAGCAATAATGGCAGAGCTACGTCCGACGAACAAAGTAAAGACAAAGAATCCTCGGAGGAATCTGAAACCGAGGAGGTATGTACCAAACTATAGTTCGTTCGCGTTAAGAATGCAGTAAATTATCATTGTTCGCCGGCCTATTCCCGCCCACTAAACAATGAAATCTTTTTAAATTACAAGATCAAGTTCATAGTGGCCAGTTGAAGGCATAGCTACGAATACATACCTAGCTTTTACCAGCACTGTGAAAACACCTTTAAATATAATAATAATATAAATTGTAATCAACCAAAATTTACTGTATACTTAGATCACTAAAAGAAGTAATCTGAGACCTTATGTTAGCTCAGACCAGGCTTTTGTTACTTGACCGACCATTAGAAAAAAAGGAAATTGAGTTATAGGTAGGTATACCCGTCTCAAATTGAATTCCTGCCAATGAACGGAAAAACATAGAAGTACCTATGTCTTCCACTCAATTACGGCGTATATTATGTACCTACTACCTATACCCATGTAGTACCTTAGACTGCTGTTCCACCAAAGCGGAGCGAGGCAGCGGAGCCGAAATTTCTCCGTTTCTCGTTTCCGCTGCCTCGCTCTGCTCCGGTGGAATAGCAGCCTAAATATCCCTCAATCCGATTGGTTGGTTGCTCAGCTTAGATGAAAAATTACGCGTTGTATAAACATTGTTACCATTTTCGGGAAACAGCTGCTTCTGTGTAATTTCCGATTACTGATTTCTACCGAATCGACCATCATTAAAGCCGAAACTCAACAGAGCAAAATTTCGTGAAGTGAAATGTTTAATAACGTCGCGGCATTCGTGTCTACGCAGGCTACACGTGAACCCAAACCTCCCGCTCACGTCCAATACTCTAACGTTAACTACGAGTAAGTGAAGTCTGTCGTAAAGTGGAGTTATGATGATTATACTCAGTGTCTATACGCAGATCACCTAGCACTCCTAGCAGTACTCATATCACATTATTATACATAGTTCGACTTCGAAGTCGGCTTTAGTTCTGTAAGCTGATCCCGAGTTTTTTTAAATACAAATTCGCGTTTACTCTCTCGCTTTCGAATACGTAAAAAAACTCGGGATAGGCAGTTTCCGAATGGATCGAAGTTGGATTTAAGCCTAGTTCAGACTTGTGAGGCAGGTTATAATCTGTTCCAGCGTCTTCTGACGGTGTACTGCCGCTCGGGGAAGCTGGGCGCCGCATGTTACACTCTGCAGACTCTAGAGGTGAGCTGTAAGGCTATTCTGTAGCCTTTACAGAAAATTTTAAATGAAAATTTCTTTGGGAAACCATTGAAATCGTTCGGCGTAAAGTAACCGACACCCAACGCTGTAACTGTAACCGACAGCTCTGTGTATGTTTTTCTATGGGAAAATTTCTTAAGGCGCGTTGAACGTTTTTGAGATAGGAAGCGTTGGGCATTTATGATATAGGAAACAAAGTATTGTTACCGTAACCGAATCCTATTAGAGATGGGAAAACCCATTGAAATCGCGACAATGTCACTGAAACCAACACCTCTGTTTGAGTTTTCACTTCTATTGGCATATCCGGAGTTCCACGCCTTTACAAAAGCTATTACATCGTTTAAACAGCTCCAAATTCTGGAGGAGATAGTGGACCTACCCCCCGAGCACCAGATATTCGTGTCGCTGTTCCACCAAGTGGACCCGGTGCGCGTGATCCTGGACGGCAAGGCGCCGGGCAGCCTCGTGAGCGTCGTCAAGAGGCTGGTGCTGGCCGGCGACAGCGACGACAGCACCAAGTGCAACCTCACCTTCGTATCGTCTAAGGAGTACAGTGAGTAGACTATACTCGTGTCGCTGTTCCACCAAGTGGACCCGGTGCGCGTGATCCTGGACGGCAAGGCGCCGGGCAGCCTCGTGAGCGTCGTCAAGAGGCTGGTGCTGGCCGGCGACAGCGACGACAGCACCAAGTGCAACCTCACCTTCGTATCGTCTAAGGAGTACAGTGAGTAGACTATACTCGTGTCGCTGTTCCACCAAGTGGACCCGGTGCGCGTGATCCTGGACGGCAAGGCGCCGGGCAGCCTCGTGAGCGTCGTCAAGAGGCTGGTGCTGGCCGGCGACAGCACCAAGTGCAACCTCACCTTCGTATCGTCTAAGGAGTACAGTGAGTAGACTATACTCGTGTCGCTGTTCCACCAAGTGGACCCGGTGCGCGTGATCCTGGACGGCAAGGCGCCGGGCAGCCTCGTGAGCGTCGTCAAGAGGCTGGTGCTGGCCGGCGACAGCACCAAGTGCAACCTCACCTTCGTATCGTCTAAGGAGTACAGTGAGTAGACTATACTCGTGTCGCTGTTCCTCCAAGTGGACCCGGTGCGCGTGATCCTGGACGGCAAGGCGCCGGGCAGCCTCGTGAGCGTCGTCAAGAGGCTGGTGCTGGCCGGCGACAGCACCAAGTGCAACCTCACCTTCGTATCGTCTAAGGAGTACAGTGAGTAGACTATACTCGTGTCGCTGTTCCACCAAGTGGACCCGGTGCGCGTGATCCTGGACGGCAAGGCGCCGGGCAGCCTCGTGAGCGTCGTCAAGAGGCTGGTGCTGGCCGGCGACAGCACCAAGTGCAACCTCACCTTCGTATCGTCTAAGGAGTACAGTGAGTAGACTATACTCGTGTCGCTGTTCCACCAAGTGGACCCGGTGCGCGTGATCCTGGACGGCAAGGCGCCGGGCAGCCTCGTGAGCGTCGTCAAGAGGCTGGTGCTGGCCGGCGACAGCACCAAGTGCAACCTCACCTTCGTATCGTCTAAGGAGTACAGTGAGTAGACTATACTCGTGTCGCTGTTCCACCAAGTGGACCCGGTGCTCGTGATCCTGGACGGCAAGGCGCCGGGCAGCCTCGTGAGCGTCGTCAAGAGGCTGGTGCTGGCCGGCGACAGCGACGACAGCACCAAGTGCAACCTCACCTTCGTATCGTCTAAGGAGTACAGTGAGTAGACTATACTCGTGTCGCTGTTCCACCAAGTGGACCCGGTGCGCGTGATCCTGGACGGCAAGGCGCCGGGCAGCCTCGTGAGCGTCGTCAAGAGGCTGATGCTGGCCGGCGACAGCGACGACAGCACCAAGTGCAACCTCACCTTCGTATCGTCTAAGGAGTACAGTGAGTAGACTATACTCGTGTCGCTGTTCCTCCAAGTGGAACCTTCGCTACATAACAATGTCAATAAGCGTCGCCTTTAACGATTTTGTGAACTTCGTTCTTCTGAATCGTGTCCTCATTACTAAGGGTCGAGACCATCTATGAGACCAGCTTTTGATCAAGGCTCGCCAGATGGTACAGTCTTAAGAATTGTGGAGAGAACCTTGGATGTTCGCGCCGGTGGCCTTGCAGATGCTGTCTATCCATCGGGTTTGTGCAATACCTCTGCTTCGCTTGCCCTCCATGCCATCAGTTTGCCGTCTTTTTGTCTGAGTTCTTTGAAGCATCTAGACCAAAGCATGATTATGATTGCAACAGACTTCGAAGCATGCAAGCGCCGCATCCACTCGCTCGCCCTCCCGCACGAGCCGGCCGACTGCTCGGACGAGGAGCGCGTCATGTTCCTGCGCACCGCGGTGGACTTCGCGCAGACACAGACGGTTCACGCGCTGGGCGCCCTGCTGCGGTACCTGGACCTCAACTGGTCTAACCTCGTCATGGATCTGCACGGGAAACCACAGTTCCTGAGCTTGACCAGGATATCATTGTAAGTCGTTCATATTGGACTCGGTATTCAAAGATGGAAGATGCCTAAGTAGGCAAGGCTAAGAATTCTTAGTGCCTACGGCTTGGTGGCCGTGGGACTCCTATTTTCCAACTAAAAGAAAACAGATCGTAAGATTTCGTTGAACATTTGTCATAAATATCTGTATACCGACGAGGTAGCGATTCACGTAATGTTTTGACACACTAAGTGAAATGACTCGTGAAATGAAGTGAAAACTGAAACGGAACTGAACTAAATTAGCTTTACGTCAATTGATTTAGGGTTTAAAACTGAATGCCCTTTAACAAAGTTATTGTTAATACCACATATAAAGTAATTCCCTGGTCTGTGGTTAATACAATAGACGACTTTATCGATGGCATTTTTATTAATTTCACTGTTCATTTCACAACCGTTGCGTTTTGTGAATCGCTACCCAAAATTTTAATTGAACAGGAAGTTCGTAATTGCAACAGATTATCACATCTATAGTCTAGTTTAGCCGTTCTTCTCTGGACCAAGAAAGCGAGTCTAGTAGGTGTCGAGGGTTCTCCTTAAAAGCATAACATTTCCATTTCATCAGAGTTGACATCGTAGCGATGGACGAAGACACGTACCGAGGTCTGCAGGTGTTCAGTTCCCTGGCGCACCCCAGCGGCTTCAAGAAGGGCGTGCAGGGCAGTAACAAGGAGGGCCTGAGCATCTGCCAGCTCTTCAGCAAATGCTCCTCCAAAGTTGGACACCGGAGAATGAGGTAACCAAAGGGCTGATCTTCTTAGCACTTTACATCGCATACAAGTTATCAATGACATCATGACTTCAAAACTACTTATAATAGATTCACTTCTTCGCCTTTTCCACAGCCTCATCAAAGAACTTAATGGATTAAATTTGATTACCGCGGAAAGAGAATGAGTAATGGTGTGGAATATTTACCACGTGCATAAATTCAGTAACTTCAAGCAAAATCATAGAACAAATAAAGAAGGTTTTGCAACGCCTCTTTATCAGTCATGGAGAGGCAATTGCAACGTCTTAACGAGTTTATCCATTTCAGCTGCATTTTCCAGCCCTTATGATGTCTCTGTAGTCGAGACTTAAGGGAGATGGATCCCATCCCAAATGTAAAAGAAGAAAATTCAAATTTTATTTAGTTTTTGCTAATATTGAGCTATATCCAAAGAAGTCTTTGGCTACATCATCGCATAAGGCAATGTGTTTAGCGAGCATACCATTTATGCAATCGCTAACATAGATGCAGCTCAGTATTTGTCATTTTTAGGATCCTTCTCCGTCACCCCACAAAAGACATGGAGACTCTTAAGCGCCGGCAGGACGTGATGGCATTCTTCATGAGGCCTCAGAGCGACTCCATCCTGAGGAACATCTGCGCGTCACTGCGCTTCATCAAGAATGTTAATGTAAGAAACATGGCTGGAAGAACCAATAAGTTACTCTTTCATCATTTTGACGTGCTCCATCTGATTTGTTCGTTTCAGGGTATTCTAGCAAAAATTAAAGCGTTGTCATCGAAAGCTTACCAGTGGAAATCGCTCTATAATGTTAGTAAAAAAATGGTTTCTAAATATTCGTTTCGACATCAATATCTTACCTAAATATTTTTTTTCAACCGACTAACTGATTAAAGTTTGAGTTTGCTTTTTATGATGATGTTCTTCAACTAAGTGGGTTGTTTTATTTAAAATTTATTTTTCATAATTCTCCATAGACTTTGTACAACGTCGTGCTGATATGCCAGATGTGCGAGGACGTACAGAACGTGGAGTATCTGCGACAGTTAGCCAATTACGATACCAATAAATTATATGAAGTGAGTAATTAATTTTATTATAACTACGTTATTTATTCTGTAATTAAATTATTATTTGACCCCAGCTATAGCCTGACCGCTATAAACTTGGCCCTCCCACGGTCTGCGGGACGCGGGGCGGGTGTGCGATTGGCTATACACGATACGATGTAATGACTCGTATCTTGAGAATTCGCCTATGGTATTTTCTTGAGTATGTATCATTATCCACGTCGCAAGATTAATATCATCATACTTAAGTGTGTAGCGTAATTCACGTCAGTCACTGACAGCTGATTAGTAGAGTGCACTGATCCCTATTCTATGGATCCACAGTGAACCTAGCCTGAATTGTATAGAATGTTTAATCCATAGAATAGAGATCAGTGGTAGAGCGAATCGCTACGCTGATCTCTGAATGACCACTTTTTCTTTAAAAAGTTCGTTTATGACGGTTTCAACAAAATAACAACGGCACGTGATTGTTAAATGTTGCGTTTTCTATAACATTATTCTGTAGCGCCAAGTTTAACAATAGCATGTCTGTTATAGTTTGTTGAAGCGACCGGTCCTTAGTAGCCTATCATTATTTCGCGGAGGTTTGCGCAAGCGTTCCCGTGTTCCCGTCATACGGTGCAAGGAGGAAACACCGTGGGGTTTAGCCGGTAAGAGTCCGGCATAACCCAGCCGCTCCCCCGGGCGACTGGGTATCCATGAGGATTCCCCACGATAAAAAAAAAGCCTATCATTATTCTTGTGAAACAACTGAATTGTTATAGATGGCGCTTTACATGAATAGGATAATAGATTTTGATCTATCTAAATCAGAAGGGAAATTCATAGTGAAGGCTGGAGTCGACCATGATCTTGATTTGAGTGAGTTTTCTTCATCGGATACCTACATATAATTTTTATTTAATTTCGTCCCAAAATAAAAGTTGGTATTACATCATAATATGGATACTCATAATAAATAAATAAGCATTTTATTTTCTCAGTCTTACATTACATTAATTTTCACTAGAATTATTATTATTATATCATAAATTGCATGCAATAATTGTTTTTATTAATTTCATTATAACATTAAAATTAATATTAATAATATATTGTATCTACAGTCAAACAATATCTTGCTGCGTTTTAAATGTGTTAACAAGTATTTGTATGTGAAGATGAGAAACCCTCTCGGGTGAAGGCCTCCAAAACTGACCAGGTTTCCCTTGTGTTAGCTGTCTCTTTCCAATTTTCTCCAGCAATCAACTTGATTTCATCTGCCCATCTTGAGTTTGGTCTGCCACGCCTCCTTTTACCTTGTGGTCCGGCCCACATAGTGATCTTTTTAGTCCATCGGTTGTCCTGAAGTCTTGCTATATGTCCAGCCCATTTCCATATTAATGAAAGAGCGTGTTTTAGGAAATCTATCATATTTGTTTCCGCTCTTATATATGAAGCTTTTATTTTTTGAATTTTCCTGATATTTAAGAGACTCCGTTCCATAGCTCTTTGGCACACTTTTATTTTATTTTTTATATCTTTGGTAAAAATCCATGTTTGTGCACCGTATGTAAAGCATGGAAGTACACAAGAATCCATAGCTATCTTCTTTAGGTTTATTGGTAGTTGACTTTTAAAAACTTCTTTTAATGACCCAGTATCTATTCCAGGCCATAGTCATACGTCTATCAATCTCTTCTGCATTACAATTTGGTTTAAAGGAGATTTGTTTCCCCAGGTATATATATCTCTCTACATATTCCAAGTTGTTGTTATCTACATAAATGGGGTAAGGCTGGGCGTTTGTCATAAGTTTCGTTTTTTCTTCATTCATTTCCAATCCAAACTTGGAGCTTGCTAATTGTAAAGTTGTAGATACTCATAATATCAATATCAAATTAAGTAGTAGGGCTGGGTAAAATATGTACGAATGGGACATATTCTGCTTCTGATAGATACTTATACATATTTATTTATTTATCTTATTAAAAAAAGTTTGCGAAGTCCGCACAAAGGCATTGTGTTCACTTTGGCCAAAGCCGAAAGCTGATTAGGAGTACTTGAGACATCTTTAAATCCGTATTCCAAATGATAGAAAAGCAAACAATGGCAAATCTCTTCGGCCTGATGTCGGACACTGCGAAGATAGAAATGGGGCGCCTGCCGCCGTTCATCACGGAGTGCAAGATGGTGTACATGCCGCACCTCGGGTACCTGCTCGGAGTCAAGGCCTGGGGCGACACCCTCACCATGCAGCAAAAGGAACTACCCGATATGAAGTTTATGGTAAGGTCTTTGCCGTTCACTCAATGAAAGACATGTAACTATTTTAAAAATTAAAAAACAAGACTGCCCTGTGGTAAAACGACTTATTTCAAAAAAATATAGTGTTCCTCGGAATGATGTAAGGATTCTAACGATACCCCATTTGTCCAAATCTATTCAGCCGTTCAGAAATTATGGTGGAATACAGAAACTCACATACATACATGAACCCTAAAAAAATTAAACTCCTTTTTTTGGGCAGTCGTGTAAAAAAGACGTTACAAGTTACAACTTACTTATACAGTCTGATTTTAATTAATTATTTTGATTGATATTTATCTACCTTCCAGTTCCAAAATGAAGACTACATATACTACAAAAGCAAAGGATGTGAAGGTAAAGTAAATATATTTTTGCATACACACTCGTAGTGAACTAACGTTTGAGCGAAAGGTAAAATCTCGCGCCGTTATTTTCAAACCGTTTCTTTATATCTCTAGAGCTAGACATAGAAATAGGCGACACGTATCCCGAAATAGTCGCCCACGAGACCAGGATCATGATGAAACTAACCACCACTATACTGGAGAATCTGCACACCCTCTCCGCTGCGGTCGAAAAATGCGCTGAACTGGACTGGTATGATAAGATAAATTAACATATGCTGCCGTGTGTCGCAATAACTTCGGAAGGGTGAGTTCAGCTGTGCTATTCTTGAAAATGTTCATCCCTGAAACAGCTGTCAGATACCTGCCATACCGAAGATGGCATGCAAAATTGAATTCTATTACACCTGACGAATTCATAGATGTACGCAGAATAGCACGGCAGGTTTTTGTACAACTCTCGAGTCGACTCACTTCGAATAAACGGAACGGATTTCTCCAAACATCTGCAGCCAGCGCTATGTTAAGAAGCACACCACGGGCGTGCCCGCGAAATTCAAAATTCCGTAGTCTTTTGCGATTTTTAAGCCAATAAGACATAATAGGCTTATGGCAGTCAAATTGCGGGATCCCAATATCATCCTCACGTGGTCTTTATAAAAATCTCTGCTTCAAAGTGACGAGTTAAAGAAATTAGTCCGAGATTTGCGAGTTACTCACATAAAACTCGATACTCGGACTAATTTCCTACGATACACATATTTATGCAAAGATTTTGATATTATCATGTAAAGATGATACTGCCACTCCCGCAAATTGACTGCCATAAGCCTCTGACGTGTAATTAGTGTACAAATTGGAAAAAAAACACGAATTTCGCGGGCAGAGTCGTTGATTTCGCCTAAACATTGAGGACTAAGCTTTCGGTGGTCGACGACTCATTTGTACAATAACCTGATACTCCTAACCCTTCGAATCTCATTTGAGTTACAAATCAAACAAAATATTTCATGTTTGAAGTTTTGTAGTTAAGTTAATACATTTCGTAATTTTCTATTTTCATAGCCTAATAGCAATTTCGAAAGTGTGCAAAGAGTACAGCTTCGTGAAGCCAACACTGACCACAGACAAGGTGATAAAGATAGAGCAGGGCAAGCATCCTCTGTATGCCACTACTATCGACAGCTTTGTGCCCAACGACGTCGAGAGCAGCCGGGAGGCGGGCTATGTTAAAATACTGACTGGACCCAACTCTAGTGGGAAGTCTGTTTATATGAAACAGATAGGTTAGTCACAAACCTAATATACCTAAACTATCAAAAGAGCTATTCACTTCTACTGGCTACTTCATCTCCAAATTAGCTGAATCGCAACCACTTTGATTCGCATTCTATTACTTTCCGTAGTATCAAATTTACATTGTTCAAATTCGATTCACGAAACAACGAACTCTCAAGTGAAGTGTATTACTCCCGCCAAAAAGCTAAAGAACGTGAATGTTTATCGTAAATAGGGTAAGATTGCAGTAGGTATCTACCTCAGAAAGATCGATGATCTCATACATTAAGACTAATTTATTATCCTCGTAAGTGAATAAAGATGATTTTTTGCAAAATTTAATTTTGTGTAGGTCTGATAGTATACCTCGCGCATATCGGCAGTTTCGTGCCGGCGGAGTCTGCCACTATCGGCATAGTCGGCCAGATCTACTCCCGCATACAGTCCACAGAGTGCATTGCCGCTCACATGTCCGCCTTCCTCATTGACTTGAGACAGGTAAATTACTCGAACATACAACACAAAAACGTACAGTTGCCGCATCAAAGTTTGCGCTTCGTAGGTACACTTTAAGGTGTTGCGGCCTTAGATACCAGCCCGCGAAATTCAAATTTTAGTTAGTTTTTCGCAAATATTAGACTAACTACGCATTGTAGATTGATGACAATGCATTTTGCGGGCCTACTTTTTATGCATCTACTTACACGTTTTTAATGGAAACTTTACTCGAAAGTTCCCACTCATTTCAAATTGTTTCCCGAAAGATAATTTTTTGCAGTTTCCCAGATTTCGAGCTATCGGGAACCAATATGAAGTAAATGGGTATTGTTGAGCAGAGTTTTTGTTAAAAACATGTAGATACAATAAACGTTGTGCCCGCAAAACAGATTGACATTAGCTTTCGATGTATAATTAGCCCACTAAGAGTGAAAAACTAAATAAAATTTTAATTTTCGCGCCCGGATGGTACCTATCGCCCATAATTATGTGCGAGAGAGACGACAAACACCTAACCAACCAAAAGCACGCTCGGATTCCTAGTTACCTCGTGCGCTGTAACTAAAGAGACCCAAGAAATATATCTGCGCATCTAACGACCCTTGCCGCGTTTGACCTTTATCTGTCGCGGATGTAGGCCTGTGCCTTCTTCAAACCCATAGTTACGAATTTAACTAACCCACCTAGCTCCTGTAGCGATCTGATGACATTACAATGCCAATGGTGTTCAAAGAAGAATGGTGTATCAAGGAGTTGTTTATAGTTGATGTACACCTATAGATTTTTGCCAAGAACAATTCTCGACCTCATATTAATAAGTAAGTCTGGACTAATCCTTAACTTGTTCTACCATCACAATTTCCAATTCTCAAGGAATTCCAAAGTCCTTTACATAATAATTTCATTTTAGGACGTGTTGTATTTGTTGTATTTTCTTATATTATACCTACCCCCTTTTTAACAGACTTCAAAAAAAGGAGGAGGTTCTCAATACGTCGGAATCTTTTTCTTCATTACACTGATATGTATAGAGATACACTCACAGGACAGGACTCATGATTCCATACGTACTTTGACAGTTCATTTTTTGTGCCGATTTGAAGCGCCTCCCCCGAGCGTCCATGGTACTAAATTGACATTTGTTGGAAGTGGACCGTCGTTTTGAACGTCATTTGATTTTATAACCCGGTTACAATATCTGTGGTCCTGGCTCGATGACGTCACGTCGTGTCAGCGCTCTGATATGGTGCGCAAAACAATCAAGCCGGGGCGAGCGCGGGGAGGTGAAAGGAGAACGGGAAGGGGGTACGCATTCCAGCGAGGTCCACAGATATTGAAACCGAGTTGTACTTCCATAGACGCTCACGCCAGGTTACGCAACAATCAGCGCCAAAATGGCGACAATCAAGTGTCTTCATTTTTACGTTGACAGTCAGCTATCCAGAGTATATTCTATATACTCTATGGTGATCATAGTGCTTCATTATCTGTGCATCGTTCCAAGATGGCGCTGGCACTGCGCGAGTCGTCCAGCAACTGTCTGCTGCTCGTGGACGAGTTCGGCAAGGGCACGTCGGAGACGGACGGGCTGTCGCTGCTGGCCGCCGGCCTGCACACGCTGCTGCACCGCGGGGCGCAGTGCCCGCACGTACTGCTGTCCACGCACTTCCTCAACATCCGGGACTACATCGTGGACACGGAGCTCGTGAGGTTCTTGGTGAGATGGTAACAATTTATACGCAGTATTTAATGTTCCAATATCTGGCCTACACTACAAATTGGCGCCCAACGCTACCCGCAACTACCCTGCAGTAGTTATTATTATGCGTTTAGTGTGTAACTAATGTACCATAACCCATATTCTAGAGGTTCGAGCACATGCTGCAAGACGGCGAGCCCGTGTTCCTGTTCCGCGCGGTGGAGGGCGCTGCGGAGTCGAGCTTCGCGCACGAGGTCGCCGCCAGCAGCGGCATCGACGCGCACGTCGTGGACAGAGCCAAGGAGATCCTGCGCGCTATGACGGTAGTACTACAACGAGCACAGTACTGTCAGAGTCGAGCACATGCTGCGAGACGGCGAGCCCGTGTTCCTGTTCCGCGCGGTGGAGGGCGCTGCGGAGTCGAGCTTCGCGCACGAGGTCGCCGCCAGCAGCGGCATCGACGCGCACGTCGTGGACAGAGCCAAGGAGATCCTGCGCGCTATGACGGTAGTACTACAACGAGCACAGTACTGTCAGAGTCGAGCACATGCTGCGAGACGGCGAGCCCGTGTTCCTGTTCCGCGCGGTGGAGGGCGCTGCGGAGTCGAGCTTCGCGCACGAGGTCGCCGCCAGCAGCGGCATCGACGCGCACGTCGTGGACAGAGCCAAGGAGATCCTGCGCGCTATGACGGTAGTACTACAACGAGCACAGTACTGTCAGAGTCGAGCACATGCTGCGAGACGGCGAGCCCGTGTTCCTGTTCCGCGCGGTGGAGGGCGCTGCGGAGTCGAGCTTCGCGCACGAGGTCGCCGCCAGCAGCGGCATCGACGCGCACGTCGTGGACAGAGCCAAGGAGATCCTGCGCGCTATGACGGTAGTACTACAACGAGCACAGTACTGTCAGAGTCGAGCACATGCTGCGAGACGGCGAGCCCGTGTTCCTGTTCCGCGCGGTGGAGGGCGCTGCGGAGTCGAGCTTCGCGCACGAGGTCGCCGCCAGCAGCGGCATCGACGCGCACGTCGTGGACAGAGCCAAGGAGATCCTGCGCGCTATGACGGTAGTACTACAACGAGCACAGTACTGTCAGAGTCGAGCACATGCTGCGAGACGGCGAGCCCGTGTTCCTGTTCCGCGCGGTGGAGGGCGCTGCGGAGTCGAGCTTCGCGCACGAGGTCGCCGCCAGCAGCGGCATCGACGCGCACGTCGTGGACAGAGCCAAGGAGATCCTGCGCGCTATGACGGTAGTACTACAACGAGCACAGTACTGTCAGAGTCGAGCACATGCTGCGAGACGGCGAGCCCGTGTTCCTGTTCCGCGCGGTGGAGGGCGCTGCGGAGTCGAGCTTCGCGCACGAGGTCGCCGCCAGCAGCGGCATCGACGCGCACGTCGTGGACAGAGCCAAGGAGATCCTGCGCGCTATGACGGTAGTACTACAACGAGCACAGTACTGTCAGAGTCGAGCACATGCTGCGAGACGGCGAGCCCGTGTTCCTGTTCCGCGCGGTGGAGGGCGCTGCGGAGTCGAGCTTCGCGCACGAGGTCGCCGCCAGCAGCGGCATCGACGCGCACGTCGTGGACAGAGCCAAGGAGATCCTGCGCGCTATGACGGTAGTACTACAACGAGCACAGTACTGTCAGAGTCGAGCACATGCTGCGAGACGGCGAGCCCGTGTTCCTGTTCCGCGCGGTGGAGGGCGCTGCGGAGTCGAGCTTCGCGCACGAGGTCGCCGCCAGCAGCGGCATCGATGCGCACGTCGTGGACAGAGCCAAGGAGATCCTGCGCGCTATGACGGTAGTACTACAACGAGCACAGTACTGTCAGAGTCGAGCACATGCTGCGAGACGGCGAGCCCGTGTTCCTGTTCCGCGCGGTGGAGGGCGCTGCGGAGTCGAGCTTCGCGCACGAGGTCGCCGCCAGCAGCGGCATCGACGCGCACGTCGTGGACAGAGCCAAGGAGATCCTGCGCGCTATGACGGTAGTACTACAACGAGCACAGTACTGTCAGAGTCGAGCACATGCTGCGAGACGGCGAGCCCGTGTTCCTGTTCCGCGCGGTGGAGGGCGCTGCGGAGTCGAGCTTCGCGCACGAGGTCGCCGCCAGCAGCGGCATCGACGCGCACGTCGTGGACAGAGCCAAGGAGATCCTGCGCGCTATGACGGTAGTACTACAACGAGCACAGTACTGTCAGAGTCGAGCACATGCTGCGAGACGGCGAGCCCGTGTTCCTGTTCCGCGCGGTGGAGGGCGCTGCGGAGTCGAGCTTCGCGCACGAGGTCGCCGCCAGCAGCGGCATCGACGCGCACGTCGTGGACAGAGCCAAGGAGATCCTGCGCGCTATGACGGTAGTACTACAACGAGCACAGTACTGTCAGAGTCGAGCACATGCTGCGAGACGGCGAGCCCGTGTTCCTGTTCCGCGCGGTGGAGGGCGCTGCGGAGTCGAGCTTCGCGCACGAGGTCGCCGCCAGCAGCGGCATCGACGCGCACGTCGTGGACAGAGCCCAAGGAGATCCTGCGCGCTATGACGGTAGTACTACAACGAGCACAGTACTGTCAGAGTCGAGCACATGCTGCGAGACGGCGAGCCCGTGTTCCTGTTCCGCGCGGTGGAGGGCGCTGCGGAGTCGAGCTTCGCGCACGAGGTCGCCGCCAGCAGCGGCATCGACGCGCACGTCGTGGACAGAGCCAAGGAGATCCTGCGCGCTATGACGGTAGTACTACAACGAGCACAGTACTGTCAGAGTCGAGCACATGCTGCGAGACGGCGAGCCCGTGTTCCTGTTCCGCGCGGTGGAGGGCGCTGCGGAGTCGAGCTTCGCGCACGAGGTCGCCGCCAGCAGCGGCATCGACGCGCACGTCGTGGACAGAGCCAAGGAGATCCTGCGCGCTATGACGGTAGTACTACAACGAGCACAGTACTGTCAGAGTCGAGCACATGCTGCGAGACGGCGAGCCCGTGTTCCTGTTCCGCGCGGTGGAGGGCGCTGCGGAGTCGAGCTTCGCGCACGAGGTCGCCGCCAGCAGCGGCATCGACGCGCACGTCGTGGACAGAGCCAAGGAGATCCTGCGCGCTATGACGGTAGTACTACAACGAGCACAGTACTGTCAGAGTCGAGCACATGCTGCGAGACGGCGAGCCCGTGTTCCTGTTCCGCGCGGTGGAGGGCGCTGCGGAGTCGAGCTTCGCGCACGAGGTCGCCGCCAGCAGCGGCATCGACGCGCACGTCGTGGACAGAGCCAAGGAGATCCTGCGCGCTATGACGGTAGTACTACAACGAGCACAGTACTGTCAGAGTCGAGCACATGCTGCGAGACGGCGAGCCCGTGTTCCTGTTCCGCGCGGTGGAGGGCGCTGCGGAGTCGAGCTTCGCGCACGAGGTCGCCGCCAGCAGCGGCATCGACGCGCACGTCGTGGACAGAGCCAAGGAGATCCTGCGCGCTATGACGGTAGTACTACAACGAGCACAGTACTGTCAGAGTCGAGCACATGCTGCGAGACGGCGAGCCCGTGTTCCTGTTCCGCGCGGTGGAGGGCGCTGCGGAGTCGAGCTTCGCGCACGAGGTCGCCGCCAGCAGCGGCATCGACGCGCACGTCGTGGACAGAGCCAAGGAGATCCTGCGCGCTATGACGGTAGTACTACAACGAGCACAGTACTGTCAGAGTCGAGCACATGCTGCGAGACGGCGAGCCCGTGTTCCTGTTCCGCGCGGTGGAGGGCGCTGCGGAGTCGAGCTTCGCGCACGAGGTCGCCGCCAGCAGCGGCATCGACGCGCACGTCGTGGACAGAGCCAAGGAGATCCTGCGCGCTATGACGGTAGTACTACAACGAGCACAGTACTGTCAGAGTCGAGCACATGCTGCGAGACGGCGAGCCCGTGTTCCTGTTCCGCGCGGTGGAGGGCGCTGCGGAGTCGAGCTTCGCGCACGAGGTCGCCGCCAGCAGCGGCATCGACGCGCACGTCGTGGACAGAGCCAAGGAGATCCTGCGCGCTATGACGGTAGTACTACAACGAGCACAGTACTGTCAGAGTCGAGCACATGCTGCGAGACGGCGAGCCCGTGTTCCTGTTCCGCGCGGTGGAGGGCGCTGCGGAGTCGAGCTTCGCGCACGAGGTCGCCGCCAGCAGCGGCATCGACGCGCACGTCGTGGACAGAGCCAAGGAGATCCTGCGCGCTATGACGGTAGTACTACAACGAGCACAGTACTGTCAGAGTCGAGCACATGCTGCGAGACGGCGAGCCCGTGTTCCTGTTCCGCGCGGTGGAGGGCGCTGCGGAGTCGAGCTTCGCGCACGAAGTCGCCGCCAGCAGCGGCATCGACGCGCACGTCGTGGACAGAGCCAAGGAGATCCTGCGCGCTATGACGGTAGTACTACAACGAGCACAGTACTGTCAGAGTCGAGCACATGCTGCGAGACGGCGAGCCCGTGTTCCTGTTCCGCGCGGTGGAGGGCGCTGCGGAGTCGAGCTTCGCGCACGAGGTCGCCGCCAGCAGCGGCATCGACGCGCACGTCGTGGACAGAGCCAAGGAGATCCTGCGCGCTATGACGGTAGTACTACAACGAGCACAGTACTGTCAGAGTCGAGCACATGCTGCGAGACGGCGAGCCCGTGTTCCTGTTCCGCGCGGTGGAGGGCGCTGCGGAGTCGAGCTTCGCGCACGAGGTCGCCGCCAGCAGCGGCATCGACGCGCACGTCGTGGACAGAGCCAAGGAGATCCTGCGCGCTATGACGGTAGTACTACAACGAGCACAGTACTGTCAGAGTCGAGCACATGCTGCGAGACGGCGAGCCCGTGTTCCTGTTCCGCGCGGTGGAGGGCGCTGCGGAGTCGAGCTTCGCGCACGAGGTCGCCGCCAGCAGCGGCATCGACGCGCACGTCGTGGACAGAGCCAAGGAGATCCTGCGCGCTATGACGGTAGTACTACAACGAGCACAGTACTGTCAGAGTCGAGCACATGCTGCGAGACGGCGAGCCCGTGTTCCTGTTCCGCGCGGTGGAGGGCGCTGCGGAGTCGAGCTTCGCGCACGAGGTCGCCGCCAGCAGCGGCATCGACGCGCACGTCGTGGACAGAGCCAAGGAGATCCTGCGCGCTATGACGGTAGTACTACAACGAGCACAGTACTGTCAGAGTCGAGCACATGCTGCGAGACGGCGAGCCCGTGTTCCTGTTCCGCGCGGTGGAGGGCGCTGCGGAGTCGAGCTTCGCGCACGAGGTCGCCGCCAGCAGCGGCATCGACGCGCACGTCGTGGACAGAGCCAAGGAGATCCTGCGCGCTATGACGGTAGTACTACAACGAGCACAGTACTGTCAGAGTCGAGCACATGCTGCGAGACGGCGAGCCCGTGTTCCTGTTCCGCGCGGTGGAGGGCGCTGCGGAGTCGAGCTTCGCGCACGAGGTCGCCGCCAGCAGCGGCATCGACGCGCACGTCGTGGACAGAGCCAAGGAGATCCTGCGCGCTATGACGGTAGTACTACAACGAGCACAGTACTGTCAGAGTCGAGCACATGCTGCGAGACGGCGAGCCCGTGTTCCTGTTCCGCGCGGTGGAGGGCGCTGCGGAGTCGAGCTTCGCGCACGAGGTCGCCGCCAGCAGCGGCATCGACGCGCACGTCGTGGACAGAGCCAAGGAGATCCTGCGCGCTATGACGGTAGTACTACAACGAGCACAGTACTGTCAGAGTCGAGCACATGCTGCGAGACGGCGAGCCCGTGTTCCTGTTCCGCGCGGTGGAGGGCGCTGCGGAGTCGAGCTTCGCGCACGAGGTCGCCGCCAGCAGCGGCATCGACGCGCACGTCGTGGACAGAGCCAAGGAGATCCTGCGCGCTATGACGGTAGTACTACAACGAGCACAGTACTGTCAGAGTCGAGCACATGCTGCGAGACGGCGAGCCCGTGTTCCTGTTCCGCGCGGTGGAGGGCGCTGCGGAGTCGAGCTTCGCGCACGAGGTCGCCGCCAGCAGCGGCATCGACGCGCACGTCGCGGACAGAGCCAAGGAGATCCTGCGCGCTATGACGGTAGTACTACAACGAGCACAGTACTGTCAGAGTCGAGCACATGCTGCGAGACGGCGAGCCCGTGTTCCTGTTCCGCGCGGTGGAGGGCGCTGCGGAGTCGAGCTTCGCGCACGAGGTCGCCGCCAGCAGCGGCATCGACGCGCACGTCGTGGACAGAGCCAAGGAGATCCTGCGCGCTATGACGGTAGTACTACAACGAGCACAGTACTGTCAGAGTCGAGCACATGCTGCGAGACGGCGAGCCCGTGTTCCTGTTCCGCGCGGTGGAGGGCACTTCATATATATAGTGTGTCCGGGATCGAACTAGCTATAATTTAAGGGAGCGTTCTATAGCTCAACCAACCAAAATTGAAATGGCTCTCCCGAAGAGGGGGTGAGGGGGCACCCCCCCTTTATTCAACACACTAACACTCCCACACAATAATTTAATATCGCTAGTTGGATCCCGGACACACTGTATATACATACATACTGTCGAAAAACGTAACCCTCCTTCTGGCGCAGACGGGTAAAAAAAATATTGACAATAATTATATAAAAATACATAAAAAATAGCGAATTTTGTGAATCCCTATTATGTTTTTGTCAGTTATAATTATTATTTTTCAGAATAACACTTTGCCGCCGCCGCACAAGCACATAACCTCTAAACTCAAGAATGTCACAGATATAATAAAAAACATGCTTCTCTCCGAAGATAATAACATTTAATTTATATAAATTTGAATAAAATAAATAGTCATTTATATAAAATTCATTTAGCTTAGCATAAACAACAATACAATAAATACTATTAATATAAAGTTTGTTTAATTTATAAAAAAACTTCACTACACAACATTATACAACTTAAAAGTAACTAGATTTTGATGGCCTTGTTTCTAATGATATAAGTTGGAATGTTGACACTTAGTTATACTTAATAATGCTTAATATGACCTTTACTTTCTGCATAACATAATAAAATAAAGTTACATTTGGAATAAATAAGAGTAATATTTTTTCTGTAGAGGCTTGCTCTATCTAAAAGGCTTTTTCATAGAGTTCTGTAATTTAAGCCACAAATTTTTACTCTGTAAACATGTATGTGGTATGAAGATAGCAGCGTTTTAAAGACCTTAATAAATAATCTTGATAAAAAAGAGATTTCACTCAAACGAAAGCTTCATAAGCCTCTCACAACACTAGAACGATGTTTTAAACACATAATTACCTAAAATGCCGATATAAAAATGCACAAAACTCTGCTTCTGAATCACTTATATTTCCTTTTATAAGTCAGGCACAGTCCGACAAGGCTCTTTTGGAACTTGAATGACACTCAGGAGGGCGTAGTTGTAGAACAAAGGCATCGAGCGAATAAAATTTTCACAATTTTAGTTAACAATAAGCCAAAACACCCCAAAATATTTGCAACCTATACCGACATAATGCCGACAAAGAGGACTATCATAGTGTCACAAGATAGCGGCGTTAGTTCCGATTCTGACCACGCGCCAAGATAGCCTTGTCGCACTGTATACACATCAAGAAAATAAGTCAATAACAATTATGTGTTTTTATCGGCAAAGATTTAAATCGCTAGATGGGCCCTAAACCTCCAAAAAGTCCACGTTTTTGTCTTGTGTGACACGTTGTCACTGTCTTTGACGCAAGTGAAACTATAGCATGTTGAGAGCACTCACTCAACATATTTGTGGACGTTTTTGATGTGCGCAATGTAGGCTTAGGGCCCATCTAGCGATTTAAATCTTTGGTTATCGGCTTATTTTCAGTGGTCGTTGCGGTGAATACACTTATCTTTCACGCTCGGCTGGTGAAGTGAGGTGAGGCGAGCTCACATGGACTTCATCTGCTGCATGAGCTCCTCCAGCGACAGCTCGGAGGCGGCGACAGCTCCGCCCGTGCTCGACTCCGGCGTGCTGTTGTCCACGGGCACGCTGTACGCCACCTGCGGGGACACCGACACTTCTTACAAGCTTTTCTTCTAAATAAAATGTATAAAAAAAGGCGTGTGGCACTCGGAAACTGCAGCGGTAAAGCTATTGCATAGAATTTAAAGTTATTTTTAGTACCAGGCTGCCATGAAAGCAGGGGCGTGATATTTCAAAAAGTCATTAAAAAGTTCTGCTATTTTTTGATAGATGGCAAACTAAAAACTAAAAAGTTGTGGAGTTGCGCTCCCTGCTTTCATGCTAGCCTAGTACCAAAAGCTCTACTTTAGGTGTGCCAGGTTATTTTCGTTACGGAATTTCTGGATTCGGTCTGCACCGTCAAAGCCCGCGATAGAAGCTATGCAATAGCTTAAAAAAAATTGATTGTAGCTGGTGGCGCTAAATAAAAAAGCCTTTTGGTGTTTTCAGGGCTATCAAACGTGAAGCAAAGGATTCAAGCGGCTTTTCTTTTCGAATTCGTAACGGCGGCGTCCTTCCTTGTAAATTTGCGCGCTGTCAATCCACTGTCGTTACCGCGTAGCGCCATCTGCCTCACGTTTTGTTTTGCACCTCGTTCATTGACGCATTCAAATTATAAGTAACATTTGGAGATGCAAATACAGATTAAAATTATCAATTTTTAAATTATTTATAAAACGAAATTTAAAATTTCGAATAAATTACTCGCGTCGTTAACATTGATATTGCACTGGAACGAATTGAAATTAAGGAACGATTGAAATCGATACACTACTCTGATCTAAGAATTAACGTAGTACATTACAAGTAGGGTTTTCTTTATATCTTTTACGCGTTGTACTCGTACAAAAGTGGACCGATCGTCAAAAAGATAGAGTAAAATAGTGGAAAAGTTTGGCATCTGGCAACATTAGCTGTCACTTGTCTGGAATGTGGAAACGGAACCTATTAGTAATCAATTGAATTTCTTAAAATATTTTATTTTTTACTTGTCCTATACAATAACTGGAGATACCTTGGAAAAATTAAATTAATTACTAGAATCGTCTTTTAATAAATTTTACATAAAGACGCTAAACATTATTTGTATAAACTTCTGCCATTGTACTTTCTGTGCTTTACAAAAAATTGAATGTGTAAATGATGGAATTTTTGTGGATTTTCTTCATATCAAGATGCTGTCAAGTGAGATTAGTTGTAGTAAAAACTTACTTGTACGCCATCTACAAGTTTCAGGTTGGGAGTTTCTTCCTCTGGTGAGTTTTCATCCACTAAACTGATACCTGCAAAAAAAAATTAATTTAATGAGAAATCCACCACACCTCATGTTATGGATGTCTAGATATTATGCATCCATAAAATGGATGGAGACAACCATCTGGATTTGACAGCCTGTTTATGCCTGGCGAGACTGCAACAAGCCTGTTAAATGGTCTGTAAAGTTGGCAACCAGCCAGATCATTGCCTGGTGAGATTACAACAAGCCTGATGAAGTTGCAACATGACTGCGTATGAATTTAACTGACATTATTGTTGAAGAAAATCTGGTAGCTATCCAGTCTCAACTCCTATGTATGGCGACTAGGGAGTCCGGGCACTAGGTCTCTTCTCAAATCAAGAAAACCATATTATACCCCACACTTGGTCCTGCAAGTATGGGTTAGCAGGCATTGTACACCTTTGAAAACATGTTCCACTTCCTTCACCATTAGACAATAGTAGTTTATGAAACGGATGCATAATGGGGGGTATTAAAACATGCTCTCTTTTGGCTATGACGACCACAGAGAAAAGAAAGTTATACCCTGGTCTGTGATGACGACACATAAAAATACAGGAACCCAGAGCCGAGTATCGTAATAGAAATTATTCAACTTTCTAGAGATATTTCCATAGTACAGAGATGTTATAATGAATAACTTTTTAATAATTATAGAAGTCTGTGAATAAAGTAGGTCAATATGTGACACATTTTGATTTCATAATTCGAACTTTAAGCAATGAGCGTAGATAAAATATTTTTTCATATTTCATCATTACATTAGTACCTATGTAATTCATATTTAAATATAGTTTCTGCTCCAAATTACAATTTACAAAAAAAAAACCGAGCGAAGCTCGGTCATCCAGGTACTAAATAATCTTATAGCAATTAGAATAGTTGGATTGAGTTTGGCTGCAATTAATAACAATATACCACTGACCCCATTCGTTCTCGGCGTGTATCGGGCTGGAGTCCTCCATGACCTCGGTGGCCAGTTCCACCACGGGCTTCGCCTTGAACTCCGATTGTCTCTGGCGGCAGTACGAGTCGTCGCACTGAGGGTTCGGCTGAAGACAGTAAACATTACATTAAATATGTTTGTGTATCGCTAGGACAGGTTTTACAAAAAGGGAACTTTAAGAAGTTATGCCATTAGTAACAATTCTGCTGTGAAAAATATCTAAATTAAACTAAATTGACGCGTCTTAAAATAGAGCTTTAGAGAGAGAAGAATATCTTTTTCCTTATGGAGTATTTTGAAAGGGATAAGAACACTACGTTTTACGAACATTTAAGATTTTTTTACAACAGATTTGGCACTAATGATGCCAATTCGCTTTTACGAAATCTCTATACAAACATACTTGAGTAAATAAATATATAACTTACCCTTAAAGTCATTGTAGGGAAGAAATCAGTTAGCGCGCTGTATCCCAAATAGTGGGTGACGTTTCCAAAGTTTAGTAAGTACTTTAATGTGTTTTGTACTGCAAAAAAAAAGTATTGATTTTTTTAATATTTTAATAAACATCCTATACAATACAGGATATGTCTATAAATTAAACGAAATTCTAATAGTTTAGTTACCTAAGAATCCAGCCACAATACCCATAGTGGTTGGCAAACTAGCTGCACACACTCCTTCTCGTTTCAACGTCTTCTCATCTATCTTAGAAGCGACTACAAGTGGAGGGGCACACTGTAAATAAAAGATTATACAGATATTCACTAACCCCCTTATTCTAAGTTTTATTATTATAAGATTTATTAGAACTTTTGGAGTCAAGTGTTGCCTCACTGAAAGCGGCAAGTTGTAAATGCTTTATCAATAATATAAAAAAAAGCCCTTATTCATAAACGAAAAATACCGGTGGAATATTTATTCTCTGTTTAGTCTCTATCCTTTAAATGTCAAATGACTATTGACAAACAAAGATCAAACAGATTATAACCTTTCTACTGCTATTGCACGTTTGTGAATAAGGGGGTTAGTCTCTAGTAAGCTCGAGTTTTCATCCAAATATAAATAATAATTTCGTAAAGTATCACGGATGATTTGTTTTTAAAACAAAGTTGCTTTTGGCGCACGGGGCTTTTTGTTGACAAAAATCCCGTCACGCGGAAAATCTACGAAAGTTTTTGTTGAATGCCATTGAATGCTTTTCATACAAATTTCTCTCACTAGTCAACAGAATGGGCGCGCATGCGATCACGTACATACATTTCGTACTGAACTCGTCAGCGTGAGCTAACTGAAGGCAGCGCCATCTATCGAGCGATGGGAGCTTTATTTCTACTTGTCGTCGTCCCACGATAATCACCCTTTTTATAAATTCTGAAAGTCTCTTATTGATAAGATTTTTAACACAAAACAACAAATTAAAATATGTTAGGAAGTATAGATCAAGGTCTCACCGCAAAACAAGCTGTCTCTCCGGGTATAATGAACTGTATGTGGCCCGACACTGCGTTCTCGCTCACGCCGGACTCGAACCAGCGCTGGTTGAGCTCGTTGCAAGCGGTGTTGATGGCCATGCGTGCCTCGAAGTTGTCCACGCAGCTCAGTACCAGCTCCACCGGCCCGCCGGACAAGCTGCCAGTGCTGTAACCAGGATGTTGCTTACATTATAAAAGGAAAAAGACTAAAAATGCCTTATTACCTGGTGAGCTTGCAACAAACTTGTAAATCGCCTGGTGTAGATTTTTTGAAGTAAAAACTCCTTTAGGCATGTTGTGCATTTTTGAGATTTTAAAAAAGTAAAAACCATTGAACTTGATACGTAACATAAACAACCTCACATTGTTACTGTAACCAACACCTAATACTGTTTCCATAACCAAATTCTCAGTTTGAGTTTTCACATCTGTCAGTATTCCTGAATAATACCACTGCACCATTCAGTCGTCAAAAACTAGCAGCTGTGATGATAACTATCCTGGATTAACAACTTAACGGGTAGCAACTGCAAGCACAAAGTTGCTTAGTCACTACCTGATATGGCCGTTACAAGGATAAATTGGTGACATCGTTCATTCCCTGATAAAGTTGCAACAAGCATAACTTGGTGAGATTGTTCATTTGCTGATAAAGTTCCAACAAGCATAATTTGGTGAAATTGTTCATTGCCTGATAAAGTTGCGACAAGCATAACTCAGTGAAATTTGTTGCTGCCTGATGATTGCAACTTTGCAACAAGCATTAACAAACTGACTAACCTGATGGTATCACAGAACTTCTGGAAGTTATCCACAGTGGTAATATTGTAGTTGTAAGCGTCTATAGCTACGTCTGGGTTGATGGCCTGCAGGGTTGCTGCTGCTGCATCCACTTTACTGAGACCTGCCTGGTGTGGCTGGAAGAACAGCCGATTCATGTTCGCCAGTTCCACCTTGTCATAGTCAAATAGGATGAGCTGGAAGAAAAATTGTCTATTATTCATCAGCATTTGCATATTTCTATATCTGCAACAACTGCAGAATTGAGATGAAAGAATGCTAATGAGTTTATTTAGGGTAAAAGCTTATTTGTAATTTTAACCATACTGGTCCACTTAACTTCTTGTTTAAATGAGTGACAACTTTGAATAATTTAGCATTGCGCATGTGACTGGACAATCAATGAATCTTTTCAAGT
This sequence comes from Coenonympha glycerion, assembly GCA_963855885.1. Taxonomy (NCBI): domain Eukaryota; kingdom Metazoa; phylum Arthropoda; class Insecta; order Lepidoptera; family Nymphalidae; genus Coenonympha; species Coenonympha glycerion. The sequence goes on from OY979627.1 coordinate 1,035,251, forward strand.
AGCGGATTATAGCAAAACAAGAGTGCAGAGCCTGCATGGAGGAGGTGGAAACACCGGCACACGTGCTACTAAAATGCACTGGAGTGTCAATGCGAGATCTACCTGGGATCCTAAGCAACACTCCAAGATATCCGGTGAGGACCCACATCGGCGACTCCACGCGCAAGGGGCGAACAATCGCCTACTCGGATACGTCCCGGAGAAGAGAGAGAGAGCAAAACAAATTAATCTGTCCTGTTCAACAGTGTTGCAATTGGTCACTGATTGGCCTACCTTCCCAATGCCGCACCTGGTGAGCATCTCGGCAGTCACACTGCCCACTCCCCCCACTCCCACCACAGCTACTGACAGCTCCCTTATCTTCTCATAGTTCTCCACTATGCCCATGCGCTTGAGTGCCATCAGGCGACTGAAAAATATCAAATTGTTCTTTACACTAAGGTGTAAGGTGTACACTTAACACAAACTTGTACAAATTCTGCTGACATGGAATGATGCCAAAAAAATTGTGCTGTTAATGAATACATTTTTGAAGTTTTTTTATATTCCCTGTATATTTTCTCATGTTGTAAACTGATGCTAAAGTAAATAGGCAAAGTTTGTCAGGAATAAATACAGTAAAATATATACTTTCCCAAAAAAGAGAGGCAAAAAGAAAAGCTAAATATGATGGTAATGAATTTAAATAATATTGGGGAATGAATTTTCAGTAACTGTATTAAAATTTCTGAGACAATGGTAGGTGACTAAAGCCGCAAGCTTTCAGTTTCAGTCCAACCCCTTGTCCCCCTTGCTCTAAAAAGTCCCCTAGCGTGCACTTACATGCTTATCATCACACATTTTATAAATATAATTTCTGAGGTCATACGTTTGGACCACCTTTGTTCCCCAGTGGTGAACATAACATCTACCTGGATGGAAATTTCTTTATTGCTTCAGTACTGGAAAACCCTTACATATTGAACTATTGGGGCTTCGATTGCTATAAGATTCCAAGGTAGAGAATAAACTTGTTCTTCTGTCAAGAATTATAAATGTATGAGTTACACATTAAATGTCTTATCAAAAACAGTCTTAAGTGGTATGAGAACCAATGAAACATTAGGGAAATAAACATTGTTTTAGAGCTTTAATTTTGTACAAATTCACGAAACATATGTTGCGATATCAACGAAATACCTGTATGGGTTGGAGTCCACGACTTCGGGCGACATTACATCGATCTTCTGCCGCACAGGCCCCGCATTCCCTTGCGCCGCTGCTAGTTTAGCTTCTAGTTCCCTCACTTTCTTCTCTAGTTCAGCTACAGTTGTCATTTTTAATACAGTAAATTGTAATTTCAGTGTTGAAAATCTCAATCTCCTTGTAATTTGTAGGTACTATTTCTTCTTTCTGAATCTGAATTCTGCTTTGCTTTTGCTTACGATTTACGAACGTCAAAACCATGGACTATAAAATGTCATCCCACGTCAGTGACAATTTGGTGACAATAGATGACAAGTGACAACTGTCAACTAGCACAGGTTCCGTCGCATCGGCCTATGAATACCTATCGATAAAACACACATCGATAGAAAATAGTCAAGCATCCAGAATGCCACACCGTTATTCCTTTTTTATTTTGAAACCCGCTAGAATGATTGATGAACTCATGGAATTAATAAAGTACTTATTAATTCCATGGATGAACTACAATCATTCTGAAAAAAAACCTATAAATACGCCATTGGTGACTGAATTATGTGTTCGAAACATTCTAATTCGAAACAGAAAATTCTGTAAATCAAAGTCTCTACCAAAGGAAACTCTATTATAATAAATTTATTTCATATAGGTAGGTACTACGGAACCTTCATTAAATCATAAATGAGTAAGACCTCAGTTTTATTTATTTATTTATTTATTTGGATTTACAAACAACGACACAGTCACACATATATAAGTAGTTATTATATTAAGAAATAGTTTTACCATGGCACCAGCACGCAAATTATAATTATTTACACACATATTGAGTAGTATTGATATTATATTTAAAAAAATGTTTAAACATTGTTATATTATGATGTCCTTTTTGAGGTTTCTAATATTCAAAGGAGAATGCCAGAAAATGGGCTATATTTGCGTCACTGTATCTGAAGAGTGAAGTATGTATGCATGAAGAAATCTTCTTTCAAATTTTAATATCGCATATATTTATTGTAGTGAAATATTGTGATCAGGGGTTTAAAAGTATTATTAAAAAAAAGTAATTAAACGTTTCGAAACATGTGGAACCGACAAGCCACTTATAAAACTTAGAAAATTAACCACTTAGAAAATCTGATTATTAGAAATTCCCTGTTAATATCTTACTAATCTTTTTTTTACATAATATTCAGAATATTTCTAATGTTTTTTCGATGATTTGGTTAAGATGCAAGGTATAGCCCAATTTTCATACAAAATCGGCATTATCCTTTTTTATTTTTTTTATTTTTTATAATTAACTATTTTATTAAAATGTTACAATAAATCTTATTATTAGCTTATTCCAATTACTTTAATTATTCTAATTTAGTATTTACTATCTATACTACTACTTGTTGTTAAATGGTGTAACATAAAAAAATAATACCCGGCTGAATTTGTTGTGGGCTTCTTCTCAGCGGCAGGGCGCGTTTGTGAACCCTCGTAAACTTAGTTTTAAGTCGTGAATGGTTATCAACATTAGTGGCCATGTAAAGCAAAACGACGTGTCATAAGAGCCTTTGTATGCTAGGCCTATATGGAATAAATAATTTTTCTATTCTATTCTACTATAAAAAATGGTGCCAAGAATACTGGCTGCATTTCCGCGTTGAACAGCTAGGCTGATAAAAAGTATGTACAGTGTGTCCGGGATCGAACTAGCGATAATTTAAGGGAGTGTTCTATAGCTCAGGCACCTACACGCATCGAAAAGATATCAACATTACGAGTAGTAAAGGTTTCGTTATTTATGATTTTGTCATTCTAAATATAATAATATAATATATTATTTTGAGGCCTTTCTATATTATTCTACCATATTACAGGTGTATGAGTATTTTTATAACATTTTAGGATAAACTGTAGACATACACACTATGTGAAAACTTCTTTAACTTGTTTCTTGTTTAGGTTGATTTACCTAATTAAAATGATATTATATACCTATTAATTTATATTATATTCTAATATCGATATATTTTTCTATACATCCTTATTCCTTCATTATTCTATGATCCTTGCCCGTATGTTTTTATATGACTCTACGGCTCTGGGTTCTAGTTAATTTGAGCAGTCTACTCAGACCTTTCACTGAACTGAGACTGTTGGGCAGATAGAGAATTGTTTTTATTGAGTAATTTAGGAACTTTTCATCTTACAGAAAATTAACTGTAGGTACATTAGATGTACTTAACTACATTTTTTTACACTCTACAAGTTACTACTTGACTGCAATATCACCTGATGGTACAAGTATGTACCTAATCAAAGGTGATGATGTAGTTCGATGCAGCCATTGATTAAAAATAATTGATTAAAATTGACTAAACGTACCTAACGTATTTCGTCATTGGATGCAGTCGATGATGTTATCGTACTAACTTTGAAGGGATAAGTAAACTCGCCCCTAAAATTTTCTACACATCATCGCGCCGGAACGCTAAATCGCTTGGCGGTACGTCTTTTTTGGTAGGGTGGTAACTAAGTAGGCGCGGCCGAAGCTTAATAAATTAGTAAAACTCTAAATCTGCGGCCAATAGCAAATAAAATGTAGATTGAAAATATATCTAACATGGTTAAATACCTATTCAATGTAATGTAACTCAAAACTTAGCGTAGATACAATATTTGATTACACTTGGCCTTACACCTTACAGAATACAAAAGGTACTCTATCTTAACTTACTTAGGTAGGTACTTATATTTTTTATCCTATACCTTTAAACGAGCAATTCTTGTATATATATATATACTAGCAGCCCGCCCCGGCTTCGCACGGGTATTATTAGGGTTCCGTACCTCAAAGAAAAAAAATCGGAACCCTTATAAGATCACTTTGTTGTCCGTCTGTGTGTCACGACGCTTTATTTCAGTAACTATTAAAGATATCGACATGAAATTTGGAATAGGTATAGATAATGATGGCCCGCCGTCAGTGCAATCATAAAAAATTGAAAATAGTTTTTATTTTTATTTACAAAGGGGGGTAAACCAGGTCGTCTAGATTTCAAAATGAGATAGCAATATTGAGTGGAGTATCATATGAAAGGACGTTACTTCCGTATTCTAAAGCCGATTTTTATTTATTGTTATGTCCGATAGTTTTTGATATATTGAGAAAAATGTCGAAAAAAATACCGTTCCCTCCCCCTTAAGGAGCACACCACGAGTGTGCCCGCGAAATTCAAATTTTTCGTGGTTTTTCGCGATTTTTAAGCTAATAAGACATAATAGGCTTATGGCCGTCAAATTGCGATAATCCCAATATCTTCTTCACGTGTTTATATAAAAATCTCTGCTCGAAAGTGTCGAGTTAAAGAAATTAGTCCGAGATTTGCGAGTTACTCACATAAAACTCGATACTCGGACTAATATCCTAGGATACACATTTTTATGCAAATATTTTGATATAATCATGTAAAGATGATACTGCCATTCTCGCAAATTGATTGCCATAAGCCTATCATGTCTAATTAGCGTACAAATTGCAAAAAACCACGAAAATTTTGAATTTCGCGGGCAGACCCGTTGATTTCACGTTAACTCCGTAGTTTACCAATCGGAATTATAATATATAATATAATCGGAATGATTAATAGGCTTCAATGTATATTTTACGGGAAAATTAATATCAACTCTGTATCTATACTATTTTTGGTATTAGCAATTAATCTCATGAAACAAAGTTAAGTTTGCGGTTCGGTAAAAACGTGATTATTTGGCCTGGGTTCCATCAAAGCAGAGCGGAGTGGAGCTGTGTTTGAGTAACTAATCAGATTTCACCATTTTGACATCTCCGAAACTGAGAGGAGGAGGACGAAAGCTGATTGGTTACTCAAACCATGGATGTAACATAAAGGATCAGCACTAAGTGACGTCACGTATGTATTTTTAGGTTCCGCCCAGAAGCCGGATTTTTAATTTGTCAAAAGTGTAAAATGGCGCTAATGTAAGCGCCCGACAGCGGTACCAAAACGTACGACGCGCGAGGCCATATTTAAGACATTTTTGACTTCAACATTCGTCACATCTTTCCCGTCCTCTTAGCGTAGTGTATTTCGTCATTGACTCAAACACAGCTCCGGTCCGCTTTGGTGACAACTGGGCCTTATGGTTTAACTTTTTCTAATATAGTACATAACCCTCGGTGCGCGAGTCCGACTCGCACTTGGCCGATTTTTTATTTGTATTATTATTTTTCTTTATTTCTCGACATTGACCCCCGTCCCGTACCCCATTGACGGCTACATTCTAATATTATGGTGGTAGTCTAACTAAGCGGCGACCATGCGACATTTTTCAAATAACTTACATTTTTAAACTTGTGATATCTTTCGAATGGAATGTCCAAATTGAATAATTCAAAAAGTTATATAATGGTTTTGAAGCAGACTTAAATATGAAGTCATTTATTTTGATAAGGATTAATTCCAAAGTATTAATAAAAGAGCTTTTGTAGCGGTAGCATTTATATCTATTTTTTTAAATGAAAAAACACTTACTGTGACATAACTATAGTAGTTAGACATATGCTGTCACGACATTTTTTGTAGATAATTATGTGTTCTGCAAATACGTAGTACATTATTTTGTTCTATAGTCAATAGTTTTCGCAGCGCACGCGATGTAAGAAAGTTTTTTGGTAATTTTTTCACACCTTGGGTTACATTATTGGAGTTTTAGTACGGATCCCTAACTTTTTTCAAAATTTAATATAGCCTATGTTCACCGGAGATAATATAGCTTCCCAACAGTGGAAGAATTTTTCAAATCGGTCAAGTAGTTTCGGAGCCTATTCAATGCAAACAAACAAAAAAACAATCAAATTAGTTATTAGTGTAGATTAGTGTAGATACCTTAGGGGCTAAATGAGCTTCACAAAAATTATTTATTTTTTAACCACAATTTTAACATTTAAAGCAGTTATTGTGTGTTACCCGTAGGAGATAAGCATATGCTATCGCGGAATTTTTTATAGATTTTGATACGTTCTTTAATATTGTAGAACATTGTTTTGTTCTATCCTCAATAGTTTCCGCAGCGCACGCGATGAAAGCAATTTTTTTTACGACTTGGATTACATTATTCAAGTTTAGGTAAAGATGCGTAATTAATTTTGGAAATTATTATGCCTATGACGCTCCACAATAACGTAGCTTGTGAAAGAATTTTTAAAATCAGTTCAGTAGATCCAGAGATAACCCCTAGCAACGTCAGAAATTCACAAACATCGTTACGCTACCTCTTTATAATATTAGGCACAATAACGTAGCTTGCTATTGGTGAAATAATTTTGAAAATCGGTTCAGTAGATCCAGAGATTACCCCTTACAACGTCACAAACTCACAAACATCGTTACGATACCTCTTTATAATATTAGTATAGATAATTTCTAATTTGGCTGGCGATGCTGCATAGAACCCATTAGGGGTTGCTTGCTCTTGCAGTTATTGTATTCAAGGATGTGTTGAAGAAAATGGCTGGAATCGGGATCACTTCCATCGAACATTGGTTTCAGTGGCTGTGGTGGTGTAAGTAATGGATCCAGTTTGACTTTTCCACTTGCGCAGCACAATCCAGCCGTTTCTCTTTTGAACTTTAACGCATTGCAATATCGGCATATACTTAGTTGTCATTGGTCCAATATCTAAATTTTCATCATCACTGTAGTTCGCAGTGGGATTCGATTGTATGATGCCAATGATCTTCGTGTGCTCACGCGTTGTCTCAATCGGGAATTTTCTCTTATTATATTTTGTCTTTCTTCGCTTAAGGTGTTGCGGCCCTACCAGCCCGCGAAATTCAAATTTTATTTAGTTTTTCGCAAATATTAGACTAACTACACATTGTAGATTTATGGCAATGCATTTTGCGGACCTACTTTTTATGCATCTACACATTTTCAATAGAAACTTTGCTCGAAAGTTCCCACTCATCTCATATTGGTTCCCGAAAGATAATTTTTTGCAGTTTCCCAGATTTCGAGCTATCGGGAACCAATATGAAGTAAATGAGTATTGTTGAGCAGAGTTTTTGTTAAAAACGTGTAGATACATAAACGTTGTGCCCGCAAAACACGTTACCTTTAACCTTCAATGTATAATTAGCCCACTATGAGCGAAAAACTAAATAAAATTTGAATTTTCGCGCCCGGATGGTACCCATCGCCCTTAAGTTCTGTGAATACACTTGTTGCTGGCTTGAATGTCTTGTGCGGCGGCCGATGTTCGCACGTCGTCCGCTAGGCATTTTGGACTATGGACAGAGTGGTGAATTTAACCTCAAATGCACGATCCACATAATTTACACAGTTCAACTTACCACCTTAAAGACAAATGCCTGCTGTTGAAATTGAATAAAATTTGCACTATACACGTGATTGATTTGATGGTTTCTAATTGAAATGTTAGGAAACGAATAACTTATTTTTTTTTACTTTTTTTCACAATTTCACAGTGAACACAATACCGGTTTGTCACATGAAATTAACTGAGCAGAGAACAATGAGTAGCTGTCAAACAATGAATCACGCACCGGCGCCATCTACTTAAAATATTGGTTTGTAGTACATGCTATGTATCAGAGATGGCGCTGTATGTGAAAAAAGATTTTCCCGCTTTTCTGTTGTGTTTTTCCTGAATTTTCTTTGCTATAAACCTCACGGGGCCCGAGACCTTTCCAACGAATGCAAAACCGTGGAAATCGGTTCGTGCGTTCTGGAGTTATAGCGTCAGGAAGGAAAACCCGACTTATTTTTATATAGTAGATATTTCTATATAATCTGGATCTCAGCAACGGCTCCAACGATTTTCATGAAATTTAGTATACATGGGGTTTTGGGGGCGATAAATCGATCTAGCTAGGATTCATTTTTATAAAATGTCGAATTTACCAATAAAAAAATAATAAAAATATGACTTCTGCTGCCATCTATTAGCCAGTAGTTAAACTACCGAGCGAAGCACTTCTGCTGCCATCTATTATCCAGTAGTTAAACTACCGAGCGAAGCTCGGTCAACCAGATATTTATCATTGGTAGGTTGTACCTACGTATTTTTATGACATCATTCATAAAGGTATAATAGTAAAAAGAAAACTTAAAAGGCTCTGAGATGCAGATTTCCTTAATCTTTATCACATAATATAATTTAGAGCTATGTGAAAAATAAAGATTTTCATTGTCATTTTCATGTTATACCTAACCGAGAGCCATACTTTTATTCATTTCCCAACATCATAGAAAGTGGCTAATACTTAGTTGTGTAGAATCTATTTATTTCATTTCCGCCTTTAACTCTGCGCCCAAACTATTAATTTCTTCCAGACCCGGAATTGAACCTAGGTTCTAAAAGAACCTTGAGTTCATCAGACCATTCGACCAACGAGTCAACGACCTACTTTTCGACTAGGATAAGTACGATCGTTTCGCTTGTAAGGCTTCGAAAAACAGGATATTTGAAACCCGTAAATTGTATTGCTCACAGATCAATTAAGTACACACATGGATATACTTTCAAGTAAAGTCAAGTGAAGTTCAGAAATTCAGTAGTTCGAAAGACGCAGCGGTCGACACGCGGCTCGCGGAATCGTTTAAAAAAAAGTGATCGGTGCGTGATAAAAAAAAAGTTTTTATTTTTAATTTTTTTTTATGAGTAACAAAGCTGCTTTAAGGATTATTAAATTTATTGAGTGCATTTAACTCTTACTGTTACGAGGTGAGTTTTTAAAATTTAATTCCATCACAAATTAATGCCGAAATTAAATCAGCAAATACTTAGATTCTTATTTAAATAAAACTTTTTTTATGTCGGTAATTTTGTCAATCGGGTTTCATCTAGGAAAGTACATCAGTTTCGATTATTTTGGCTATACCTACTTGTAGGTACATATTGTTATGTTGGAAATGGTGATAACATAAAAAAAATACCCGGCTGAGTTTGTTTTGGGCTTCTTCTCAGCGGCAGAGCGCGTTTGGAACCCTCGTAAACTTAGTTTTAAGTCGACTTGTAGTTATCACTATTCTTATGCAACAAATATCATAACGACGTTTTGCAAGAGCCTGTATGTTAGGCCTATGTGAAATAAAGATATTTTGAGTTTGAGTTTGGAAAATAATAAGTATAAATTCAACGCCCCTTTGGCTCGGTAGTGGAAGGTCGCGGGTTCGATTCCCGCTACGGGCGTCTTACAATGTTTTATGATTTTTAAATTGTCTTTGCTCTGGTCTGGAGGGAGGCTTCGGCTGTGACTATAGTTAGCACCATACCAGCAAAGGCGCACTGCTAAGCGATTTAGAGTTCCAGCGCGATTCTGTTAAAAACTGTTACTTAACCCACAGAACAGAAACTTAACTCTTCCAACTTCATGTGTTAACTTGTACCTACTTAGTGAAAAATTAAAAATCAAAATCGTATTCTTTCACATCGGCCTAACTTACAGGCACTTGCGAAATATCAGACTCTACCGACACGTTCGGAAAGCAGCATTGCATCGAGAAGAACGGGGAAGAAACTCGGCACGTGCTCCTTTCAAAAAATAATTGTTTATAATCACATTATAATAAGCATCTTGAGAGCAAACGTGATGTAAAAATAAAACTGTGTAGGTACTAATCCTATACCTTTAAACGAGCAATTCTTGTATATATCTATATTTCTATATAATCTGGATCTCGAAAACGGCTCTAACGATTTTCATGAAATTTAGTATACAGGGGGTTTTGGGGGCGATAAATCGATCTAGCTAGGATTCATTTTAAAAATCCAAAAAAAAAATAAAAATATGACTACTGGTGCCATCTATTTGCCACCGAGCGAAGCTCGGTCACCCAGATATTAACTACATAACTCCGAAAAATCTGATGTGTGTAAATTCGGAATTCATGCGTAAAGAAGAATGCCAGAAAATGGGCTAGATTTGCGTCACTCTGCGTCTCAAGCACGTATGCATGAAGAATCTTCTTTCAAATTTTAATATTGCATAATATATTTATGTTAGTGAAATGTGAAAAGGGGTTCAAAAGTATTATAAAAAAAAGTAATTAAACGTTTCGAAACATGTGGAACCGCCATCCCACTTATAAACTTAGAAAATTAACCACTTAGAAAATCAGATTACTTATTACAATTTCCCTGTTAATATCTTAATAATCTTTTTTTTACATAATATTGAGAATATTTCTAATGTTTTACCGCTGATTTGGTTAAAATCGGCATGCTCATTGAAGCGTAGACTAGGCTAGACCTTTGTTAGGGAGGTAAAAGTCCACTTGAAAGAGTGCGCTGTAAGCAAAGGAGACAGTAATGAGTTTGAAAGGTTTCTTCCAATTAAAGCCAACGGATACCTACGGATAGTCCTCAATATCGGTTCCTTGAGCCAATTAATGAGTTCACCGATATTGACCCACTGTCATTATCCACTCATAGCCCAGCGATGAAAACGTCGGCCTAAACAGAAGTCCAAGATTGATTCCTAACGTTTGTAAAACGAAATTAAAAGTATCAAGAGTACCCTTTCTTTACACTATTAAAGTAAACTAAATACCCATTGGTATATCGATGTAAATACCCCTGACCACTAAATCAAAAACCGTGCATAAAAATCAAGTTTATTGTATGCGAGCCCCCCTTAATTTTTTATTTTATTTTAATTTAACTATTTATTTCTACAGTAAGTATATAACTAAATATTCTGTGAAAATTTGAAGCGTCTACCTGTTACCGTTATCAATATCGAGCAAAAACAAGCAAAGAAATCACGTTTGTTGTATGGGAGCCCCCCTTAATTTTTTATTTTTTTTATTTTTTAGTATTTGTTGTTATAGCGGCAACCGAAATACATCATCTGTGAAAATTTCAAGTCTGTAGCTATCACGGTTCCAGAGATATATCATGGTGACAGATGGACGGACGGACAGACAGACGGACAACGAAGTCTCGCTTATAGGGTTCCTTTTTTACCCTAAAGAAAATGAGAAACGAAATTTAAAAAATGTATGGCAATGACACATCACATAATTATCCGATTGACAAATCGATCACGTGACTTGTCGATGACAACTGTCATTAATTTGTTCCATTAGCAAAGAGAAATAGAATCGATAAAGTAATGAGGCTACCGCTAATGCAATGTCGCAATCGGCAACTACAATAACTTACATTGGCGATGAATTCATTCATCGTTAGAATGGAACCCATGCATGCCACAGACTACAGAGGTGTTCTTAGCGTAAGTATATGAAGCCTGCCTACCCGCACTCGAACGCATGCACGCAAAATGAAAATGAAATCTTTTTTAGGGTTCCATACCAAAATGGTAAAAATGGAACCCTTATGGTGAGACTTTCTCCGTCCGTCCGTCTGTCACACTCGATTATTTCAGTAACTACTAAAGCTATCGACCTGAAATTTGAAATAATTGTACGTAATTGCGGCGCGCCGGCATTGCAGTCGTAAAAAATTGAAAATCTTTTTTATTTTTATTTAAAAAGGGGGAAAACCGGGTCATCGAAATTTCAAAATGAGATAACAATATTGAGTGGGGTATCATATGAAAGGGCGTCACTTGTGTATTCTAAAACCGATTTTTATTTATTTTTATGCCTGATAGTTTTTGATTTATTGGGCAAACTGTCGAAAAAAATACCGTACCCCCCCTTATCTCCGAAGTTTACCAATCGAAAAATCTGAAATAATTACGACTACTAGAAATTAACGTATATTTTATAGGAAAAATAAAATCAACTCGCTGACGTATATACTTTTTGTGATATTAACAATAAATCTCTAAAAACAAAGTTAGGTTTGCGGTTCGCCAACAAAAGTACCTACTTGTAAATTATACTCGTAAATTCAAGGGACATAGGTGATTCTTTTAACGTTTTACTTCTTTGATTGTATGGAACCCTCGGTGCGCGAGTCCGACTCGCACTTGGCCGGTTTTTTCTCATAGGCTTAGATATAAGGCACTGGAACAACGTTGTTGAGGAGGAGACTATAAGTTTGTTTTTGTGGTTTTAAAACTGCAGGTCCTAGGTTTGATTCCTGCTTTCAGTTCGAAATTTAATAAGTTTTTTTAATTCACTCTTCATACCATGTGGTTTAGCGCTTAGATGCGATGCTGTGTAGTGAAGGGCTTTTTACCCGTTCTACCACGTATGATCAGGGGGCACGGCAGTGCCCCCGCCAAAGTCAAAGCGCGAAGCAAAACTGCCGTACCATCTTAACAGGAACCAAGACCAAGAACCGCTACTCATTGACGATGAATTCTGGCGACAGATTGGTGCAATGGTGTCATGGAGCACCTGGTTTGAACCCTTGTGTACCCGTCAACGGCCAAGTCACGCAACATTAACTATAATAATAAAGAAATCGCAGTAAGGAACCTTAGACTTGGCACGACTTTGTCTAGATTTCAGTACTTTTTAGAGATAAACAAGCAGCTCCATTTTGACTTTAGCTAGTTTTTTACAGAATGTTTTTGGTGGGATAAACAGTTACGTTTGCCAACATTCAAATCAAACCAATAAAGATAAAGCCTGCACAGTATAAAAATAACAACCGCCCAATCAAGATATAAAAAATTTAAGGTGCTTTTAAAAAAATATTTGTATGCAAAGGAAGTCCAGGCTTCGAAGTCTGGGCTCAGACCAAGTTATATTGCGTTTGAAAAATCGACTCCGTAAGAAAATCACACTTTGTAGAGTCCACAACAAGCTCAGTTATAGGTTTATTGCAACAACTCACAGCTCACTCAGACATTTTGAAAAAAGCAAGTGCCGAGGTTTTTTCAGTTCTTCTCAGTGCGAGTGGTAGAGTTTTTAATTAGAGTTTAGAGCTTAAACTTTTAATTAGAGTTGAGCTCTTGGAAAAAAATTTTTTTTTTCACTGGACTGAAGTCTGAACTACTACAGTTTCGCTATGATGCAGACAATGATGAACCTGTTTTCAAGTGGGCGTTTTATCTAATCACAATGCAGATTTTTTTTTAATGCAACACGGAAATTGCGACGTGTTTTCGAAAATAGCTTCGGAGACAGACCTATTAGTCAAACAGGGTCCAAAACTTTCGAAGGTCACGTTTTATAAGCGAAAAAAGATTTAAAATTGTCTCGTGCTTTGTGATAAGATAGTCAAAATCAAAAATGTACGCGGATCCTCCAAGGTCGAACCGTTTTTTTCCGTTGTTTACCAAAAAGAAGTAGAAGCTCTAACCTACATAAACATAATATTACATAAAATTTTCCATTTCCTATAGATTTATGCTTCGATCAGGGCCGGATAAGTAATCGAAGGACCTATGTCATCTAGTGAACGTCCATCGCTGTAACGATGAACATGACTATTTTGTAGTAAAATTAGATAAATAATTCTTCGCCAGGCTGACCAACATGCAGAGGCCAACGACCAGCACGGAGCGCTCTCCGCTGGTGCAGCCCACCTACGCGTTCGAGTCCAGCATCTCCAGGAGCTACCAGAAGAGGCTGCGACACTTCCAGTGCGCCATCTGCGTCATTCTGCTGTACGTGAGTCCTCCCCAGGCTGACCAACATGCAGAGGCCAACGACCAGCACGGAGCGCCCTCCGCTGGTGCAGCCCACCTACGCGTTCGAGTCCAGCATCTCCAGGAGCTACCAGAAGAGACTGCGACACTTCCAGTGCGCCATCTGCGTCATTGTGCTGTACGTGAGTCCTCCCCAGGCTGACCAACATGCAGAGGCCAACGACCAGCACGGAGCGCTCTCCGCTGGTGCAGCCCACCTACGCGTTCGAGTCCAGCATCTCCAGGAGCTACCAGAAGAGGCTGCGACACTTCCAGTGCGCCATCTGCGTCATTCTGCTGTACGTGAGTCCTCCCCAGGCTGACCAACTTGCAGAGGCCAACGACCAGCACGGAGCGCTCTCCGCTGGTGCAGCCCACCTACGCGTTCGAGTCCAGCATCTCCAGGAGCTACCAGAAGAGGCTGCGACACTTCCAGTGCGCCATCTGCGTCATTCTGCTGTACGTGAGTCCTCCCCAGGCTGACCAACTTGCAGAGGCCAACGACCAGCACGGAGCGCTCTCCGCTGGTGCAGCCCACCTACGCGTTCGAGTCCAGCATCTCCAGGAGCTACCAGAAGAGGCTGCGACACTTCCAGTGCGCCATCTGCGTCATTCTGCTGTACGTGAGTCCTCCCCAGGCTGACCAACATGCAGAGGCCAACGACCAGCACGGAGCGCTCTCCGCTGGTGCAGCCCACCTACGCGTTCGAGTCCAGCATCTCCAGGAGCTACCAGAAGAGGCTGCGACACTTCCAGTGCGCCATCTGCGTCATTCTGCTGTACGTGAGTCCTCCCCAGGCTGACCAACTTGCAGAGGCCAACGACCAGCACGGAGCGCTCTCCGCTGGTGCAGCCCACCTACGCGTTCGAGTCCAGCATCTCCAGGAGCTACCAGAAGAGGCTGCGACACTTCCAGTGCGCCATCTGCGTCATTCTGCTGTACGTGAGTCCTCCCCAGGCTGACCAACATGCAGAGGCCAACGACCAGCACGGAGCGCTCTCCGCTGGTGCAGCCCACCTACGCCTTCGAGTCCAGCATCTCCAGGAGCTACCAGAAGAGGCTGCGACACTTCCAGTGCGCCATCTGCGTCATTCTGCTGTACGTGAGACCTCCCCAGGCTGACCAACATGCAGAGGCCAACGACCAGCACGGAGCGCTCTCCGCTGGTGCAGCCCACCTACGCGTTCGAGTCCAGCATCTTCAGGAGCTACCAGAAGAGGCTGCGTTTTGACGGCAGTTGCAAAAAAGCCGCCAGAGACCAAGTCTGGCCTATGTGAAGTGCAGACTACGACTGGAATCAAGAACATTTTAAGTTCCCAAAAACCTCCACAAAAAAACGTTTACCCTGGTTTAGAAATGTAAATATTTCGCTCCCTGTTAGCAAAAGTACCCCTAGCCAGTGGTCGAATTGAACTTTTTCACGAACCGGAACGCTATACCGTCAGTGCTTCTATTATTTTTTTGGACTTTTTTACGAACCGGAACGCTATCCCTTCACAGTACTCCTATTAATTTTTTTTTTTTAATATTAGGTCTTTTTACTATGAGGAGAAAGTATTTTTTATTTATTGGAAGAGCCACAACTTTGCAATAAAAATGTACGATCTCAATTATTTAAAAACCATTGTTCGGAACGCACTGAGAATAATTTTCACGAAACGGAACGCTGATTTCACGAACCGGAACGGTGATTTCACGAACCGGAACGCCGTTCCGGTGCGTTCCGGTCCAATTCGAGCACTGGCCCTAGCCCCTAGGTAAATAAGGTAACAAACACTCGGTCATTTGCATTCTGGAAGTAATCAATCTAGAAACCACTGCTATTTGCATTCTCGTACATTAGTAAAATGTCTAAAATAGCATCAAAACCAGCGCGTGCCTAACATTAACCTCTATGTAGCCTTCCCTCGTATTTTGGTAGAATAATAATGTTATTCGTATTATCATAGAAAACTAGAAAAGCCTACATGACCTCAAAAGGTTTTAAAATTCTTTAAAAAACAAAGCTATTAAATCCATGATGAACACACGTCGTGTATATTAATGAATTTTTAAGTTAGTACTTGACTGCGATTTTTAAGGCTGCCGACGTAAAGGTGGAGACACTTAAAAATACGAATTAGCATAAGCTAAAGTTGTGGCTAAAGTTGGCAAGCCCAATCTCATCATCAGAGGGTGCCTCATTGATGTTAACGATAATGCAGTCAAAAATTTCGATAAATTGGAAGAATTGTGACTAATGATAATGTATATTACTATGCAAATGCAACCACGCCTGAAAGACTTGGGAAATTTTTAGTTCGGCCAAATTACGCGTTGTACGTGGTTTTTCTGGGATAAAAATTACCCCGGAAAAGACCGCGTAAAAGCTAGTAAGATAATATGGCTTTCATTTCATCAACGGGTCTTGTCATTTTATATGGCGTAAGAAAACTATCCTATAATATGTCACAGTTTAGCAAGTTAAGTGTGAAGGAAAGCATCTTGTGGACAACCGGAATGTTCTCAAAGGTTTGTAGCCCACGAAGTCCATCTTGGTTAGTGTGTTGGATTTTGGCCTAAGACCAAGCCCTCTTCTGAGAGAAGACCCTTGGCCAGCTGCACGGCATAACTACCCGCACATTTAATGGCATTCATACGTTTTATGGGATGGATGATGTGTTAATTTATACTCATCGAATGATTGAGCCCATATATAAATATTCATAGCCAATTTAAATTTTTATGGTAGGCTGTTTTTCTGTTACTCCAAATGCCTATTAAAAGCTTGTGTAAAATCTTTTATAGCAAGGTAAATATCTGTATGTTACGAATTATACATGAATTATACATTATTTGATGTTTCAACTTGAATTTGGTGTATAATTCATGATATCTAATAATTGATTTTAAACCTTTTATTGAGATCTTGTTTTTAAATACATGATACATATTCATAGCTGATAATTTGAATTTTTATAGTTGAGTTGTTTTTGCTGTAAGTGCCTTCAATAAATTAATATTAGTAAGTACTTATCTTTGATGCATGATTCAAATACAAAGACAGACAGACGGATTCAGTTGCACCATAGAGAACTATCTTTAATTCCCGACGCAAAAAGAGGGGTGTTATAAGTTTAAAATCTGTCTGTGTCTGTGTGTGTATGTGTGTGTGTCTGCCTGTGGCATCGTAGCTCTCAAACCGATTCGATGCGGTTTCTTTAATTAGAAAGCCAGATTTCTTGCGGTGGTTGTTATCTATGTTTGGTTAATATCGGTCCAACAGTGTAAGAGCTCTTTTCCAAAATGATGTATACAGTGTGTCCGGGATTTAAGGGAGTGTTCTTTAGCTGATTACAAGCAAAATCCCCTATTAAGGGGGGGCACACCCTAACCCCCTCCCCGGAAGAGCCATTTCAATTTTAGTTGCGTTTTTTGGGTATGTGCACACAAAATCGGTAATAACTTGAAAGTCTGTTGCTTCACATGTTTTCAAACGGTCTCATTCGACTGGGTACAATATTTTCCATCGCTGGATATCAAATAATAATGCAAAACGTTAAAATGACTCAACCAAAAATGCCTCATTAAAAAAAATGCCAAAAAATTTAATCGTGAATTTTTGCTTGAAATGAGCTATAGAACACTGTCTTTAATTTTATCGCTAGTTAGATCCCGGACACACTGTATACATTTTTGGCGTATGCTTACTCGATAATGCTTCACTCCTGCCAGTATAATCGTTAATAATGAAAAGTAGTTTTTTTTTTTTAAAAAACTACTACTACTACTACTTTTCTTGGCTTACTCTGATTGGTTGCTTTCCAAGTTTGTCCATACAAAAATGTTGTTTGTAAAAAATTATTGTGTTTGTGCTTATATTATTGCCATTAAATCTCAAGCTAGTACATTCCTAATATTATGTAGCATATTTCACCTACTATCAGGCTAGAATTTAACTCAAGGTTTAATTATTAAAAGTTGCAGGCAATGTTAATGCAAATAGGACAAGCAAAGGAAGCTTTAAAAGGCAAAAGCTATAATAAATTAATTATCTGATAAATATCGTGAGTCTATACAACTAGTTTCTCAGGCTGCAGCCTCCAACTATGAATAGACTCAGTAGCTTTATTACTCCAAAAAAAACTGCCGGTCGCTTCTACCGCCATAGTGCCCTTAACGACGTCATCCGGAGGTCTCTTGCTACCGCCCACGTGCCAGCTGTATTAGAACCAACTGGTCTGGCGCGTGGTGATGGCAAGAGACCCAATGGGATGACGCTTGTTCCCTGGCGTTTGTGCAACTTGTGCTGACACCCTGGCTGCGTCCCACATTGAGGCGACCTCCTCTATGGCGGGGACTGCGGCTACTAGTGCCGAACGGGCCAAGGGACGCAAATATGAATCTCTTGACAAGATTTTCATGTTTGCGCCTTTTGGTGTGGAGACTCTGGGGCCGTGGGGCCCGGAGGCTCGAGCTCTTTTTGAAGAAATTTCAAAGAGAGTTATCGAGTCTACCGGGCATCCAAGAGCTGGCAGCTACCTTGGCCAACGTATTAGTTTGGCCATCCAAAGAGGCAATGCTGCCAGTATCTTGGGTACCATGCCTCGTTGCGATGGAATCGATGAGGTTTTAAATTTATAACCTAGTTTATAGTCCGTTATTTTTATTTTAAATCTTTTTATGTACATATATTTAAGTATTAGTTTTAATTTTCTTGAATTGATTAAAGTTTACGTTACTTCTTTTATTATAAAATAAAAAAAAAAACTTAAAATTAAACATTTTCATTTCATTCAAGAGACTAAAAAGATCCACAATAGCTGACCTATGCTGTGATCACTGACGCCCATAGTTAAAACTCTTTGAGAAGGACTGCTCAATGGAGTGGCCTCTCCCATGTCAAAATTCACGCATCCAATCTGCTAATAGTTAAAAGATCGCAGAAAGATCAAAAATAACAAAAAAAAAACGTTTTCATTTACCTAAATCTTATAGTTAATTCTTATTCTAAGGTTTATGAGTTATGACAATTTTTTAAGGGTGGGGACTCCCCTTCTAAAAGCGCTGTTTAATTCTTCCAGAGATAGTGCTTCTGAGGCTGAACTAGGGGTTTCCTGTGCTTCAGCTTCAGTGCCTTTTCCCTGCACGCTTTTATATAATATTATTGTCTTTATACAAAAAATTTGGAAATAAACGAATAAGACACATAATTAAGTATACTTAAACCAAACATGTCCTGAGTTAATATCCCTCCTGAGAGTCCTTTTGGGTTATAATGGTAGGTATAGTGCGGCCTACGAAAGAATATGGTCGTGTTATATCGTGCCAGTTTAAAAATATAAATCCATATTTGTACCCTTCTACCTGAAATACTCAGATTTCATTGTTAATAATTTATGTAACGTAACATTAAACGAGCAAAAATCTTACATAATATATTTATTTCAGTCCTAATCTCAAAGCATGGCCAAAAATGTATCCGAAAACCGCACTCTACCGCGATTTCTAAATATATTATTATTTATTAACTAGCTGTTGCCCGCGGCTCCGCCCGCGTGAATTACGATTTTTTTACATAATATACCTTCATTTATCTTTAATTCCTTGATTTTTCGCTTGATTCTGGTGTGATGTTGTACAGAAACCTGTTCTTACTTTGCACGGGTTATCTTGTCGTGATTTTGAAAACTCCTTTTTCTTAATAATAATATAAAGTTTCATTAATACGTAGTTGAAAGATCAAAAGGACGATTTTAACTGTCGATATTTCGACTCAGTGGCACAGGTCGTGTATTGAACGAAATTGTACCAATGTATCGAAATATCGACAGAATTAAAATCGTCCTTTTCATTGTGATTTTTATTCTGAAACCACGAAATGTGTCAAAAATTATTAAACCATGTGAAAAGTTGTACTGGTGGTAGAACTCTTCTTTCAGAGTTCGGCCGGGTATGTACCACTGGGATAAATTACTCTACTAACAATATTCCCCAGCCTAACATAATATAAGAGTCTTTTAAAAATCTTTGCTTCATCTCAATAC
The DNA here is from genome assembly GCA_963855885.1 of Coenonympha glycerion. Classification (NCBI taxonomy): domain Eukaryota; kingdom Metazoa; phylum Arthropoda; class Insecta; order Lepidoptera; family Nymphalidae; genus Coenonympha; species Coenonympha glycerion. The sequence goes on from OY979627.1 coordinate 1,055,049, forward strand.
AATTCAAAACATCAGAATGGGCAATGGCTATATATTTCCTTACGTATAAAAAGACCTTAGATGACAGTCAGTCGGTTAGGATCGATAAGACCTAAGAGTTAAAAATATTTGTGAACCATTATCTTACCCTTTCCATATTGCGGATGATAAAGTTTAAATCTGTTCATGTCTTGTGTCAACAGTGCCATCTTAATATAAAGTCAGGAAACAGTAAATAACATGACAGTTAATTTTTATTTAAAAAAATTCGGTAGTACCTATCTCAGAGTTTTACATTCAAGTTCCACATAAATTGTAGAGATGGCGCTATACGGTATAACGTAGCGATAATGCCAGTTACATGATTTTTGTTCACCCTAAAAGTGAAAATTTTTAAACCATACAAAATCTCCTGCTAAGCCTATTTATTTACGGCTGTAAGGGTACTCCAGTCTTACTTGAGCCCTACGTCCTAGCCCTAGGTTCTTTGTGCATTCCGAGTTTCAAGTCACCTACCTACTTGAACTTAAAGGTTCTGATGTCTGTAATTTCTGAACTACATATTGATGATGATAAGATTTGTATGGAATAATCTTTAAAGAACCTCCTTTCTAACAAAAAAAGAATGAATGGAATCGGACAACGCGTTAATGAATTATAACTAAAAAACGTTTGGACTTTGATGCCGTCTTCCAGGGAAACCATGATGAATTTCGGGACAAAAAGTATCCTATGTCCTACCTCGGGGTATGAACTATAATCATGTCAAGTTTCATTTAAATCCATCCAGCGGATTAGCCGTGATGCCCGGTCGTGAAACAGACAGACAGACAGACAGACAGACAGACAGACAGACAGACAGACAGACAAAAAATAAACAAATTACAGTTTTGGCTTCAGTATTGACTAAATAGTGTCCTCCAACAAAAATTTTCAAAATATCTTCAATGTACAGAATTCGACCCTTTACAGTTTTATTATAAGTACTAGCTGTTGCCCGCGGCTCCGCCCGCGTGAATTACGATTTTTTTTACATATACCGTAGAATTCCTTGATTTTCGCGGGATTCTGGTGTGATGTTGTACAGAAACCTGTTCTTACTTCGCACGGGTTACCTTGTGGTGATATTGAAAACTCCTTTTTTTAATAAAAAATATAAAGTTTCATTAATACGTAGTTGAAAGATCAAAAGGACGATTTTAACTGTCGAAATTTCGACCCAATGGCACAGGTCGTGGTCACTACGTGACCACGACTTGTACCAATGTATCGAAATATCGACAGTTAAAATCGTCCTTTTCATTGTGATTTTTATTCTGAAACCACGAAATATGTCGAAAATTATTAAATCATGTGAAAAGTTGTACCTACTGGTGGTAGAAATTTTCTTTCAGAGTTCGGCCGGGTAGGTACCACTGGGATAAAATACTCTGCTAACAATATTCCCCAGCCCAACATAAGAGTGGTAAAAATCTTTGCTTCATCTCAATACAATCCCAAGTATCAGAATGGGCAATGGCTATATATTTATTTACGTATTAAAAGACCTATGACGGTCAATCGGTTAGGACCAGTTAAGACCTGAGAGTTAAAAATATTTGTGAACCATTATTTTACTCTTTCCATGTTGCGGATGATAAAAAATGACGTGGCACTCTGGGAATGTCCATAAAAGTGAAAACTTTAATCTGTCTCAACAGTGCCATCTTAATATAAAGTCAAGGAACAGTACATTACATGACAATTCATTATTATTAACAAAAATTCGGTAGTACCTATCTCCAAGTTTTACATTCAAGTTCCACATAATTTGTAGAGATGGCGCGATACGGTATAACGTGGTGATAAATTCATGATTTTTGTTCACCCTAAAAGTGAAAAATCTTAAACCATACAAAATCTTCTGCTAAGCACATTTGTTTACGGCTGTAAGGGTACTCCAGTCTGAATTGAGCACTTACGTCCTAGCCCTAGGTGCTTGTCCATTCCGAGTTTCAAGTCACCTACTTGAACTCATCGATAAAGGTTCTGATGTCTATAATTTCTGAACTACAAAAGTGGTGATGATAAAATTTATACGGAATAATCTTTAAAGAACCTCCTTTCTAACAAAAAAAGAATGAATAAAATCGGACTACGGGTTAATGAATTATAACTTAATACACACTTTGACTTTGATGCCGTCTTCCAGGGAAACCATGTTGAATTCCGGGACAAAAAGTATCCTATGTCCTTCCTCGGAGTATGAACTATAATCATGTCAAGTTTCATTTTAATCCATCCAGCGGATTAGCCGTGATGCGCGGTCGTGAAACAGACAGACAGACAGACAGACAGACAGACAGACAGACAGACAGACAGACAAAAATGAAATAAATTACAGTTTTGGCTTCAGTATCGACTAAATAGTGTCCTCCAACAAAAATTTTCAAAATATCTTCAATGTACAGAATTCGACATTTTACAGTTTTATTATAAGTATAGATTGTTAACTCATCAATTTATTGACCATTAATGACAAATAACATTAGCAGCAAAGTGATAATTAAAACGAGATTCTTTCATTGAGGAAGTAATTATGTACCTACTTACGCCATAGATTCATTCATTTTTAGGGTTCCGTAGCCAAAGCGTTAAAACGGGATCCTATTACTATAGGCCTTCGCTGTCCGTCTGTCACCAGGATGGTTGTTTATCACCAGGTTGTATCTCTTAAGCCGTGTGATATCTACGGACTTGAAAGGAGAATGCAGATTTTTGTATGAAAATTGGGCTATACCTTGCGTCTTAACCAAACCATCGGTAAAACATTAGAAATATTCTCAATATTATGTAAAAAAAACCGGCAAAGTGCGGACTCGCGCACCGAGGGTTCCATACCATAAAAGAAGTAAAACATTGAAAGAATCACTTTTGTTCATGAATTTACGAGTATAATTTACATGTAGGTACTTTTGTTGGCAAACCACAAACGTAACTTTGTTTTTGGCGGATTATTGTTATTATCAAAAAAAGTATATTAGTCAGCGAGTTGATTTTATTTTTCCTGTAAAATATACGTTAACTTCTATTGATCATTATTATTTCAGATTTTTTGATTGGTAAACTTCGGAGATAAGGGGGGGGAACGGTATTTTTTTTCGACAGTTTGCCCTATAAATCAAAAAGTATCAGGCATAAAAATAAATAAAAATTATTTTCAGAATACACAAGTAACGCCCTTTCATATGATATCCCGCTCAATATTGTTATCTCATTTTGAAATTTTGTCGACCCGGTTTTCCCCCCTTTTTAAATAAAAATAAAAACAATTTTCAAATTTTTACGATTGTTATGACGTCGGGTCACTATTACCTATAACTATTCTAAATTTCAAGTCGATAGCTTGAATAGTTACTGAAATAATCGAGTGTGACGGACGGACGGACGGACGGACGGACGGAGAAAGTCTCACCATAAGGGTTCCATTTTTACTAAATTGGTATGGAACCCTGAAAAGATTAGTAAGATATTAACAGGGAAATTGTAATAATCTGATTTTGTAAGAGGTTAATTTTCTAAGTTTTATAAGCGGCATGGCGGTTCCACTTGTTTTTTTTTTATAATACTTTTGAACCCCTTTTCACATTTCACTAACATAAATATATGCAATTTTAACATTTGAAAGAAGATTCTTCATGTATAACGTATAAGTACATGAAGAATCTTGAGACGCAGAGTGACGCAAATCTAGCCCATTTTCTGGCATTCTCCTTTTCATAGATGATGTATTTCTGTTGCCGCTATAAGAACAAATATACTAACAAATATAATAAAATAAATCCTCTAGTTACCTGGTGAAGAAATTTCATGAACCCTGTTTTCTTCAGCAGTGTCATTATCTCCATTTCGCTGCTCATCCTGATCTCATACAACATGAGCCTGAACCCTGAGCCGGGCAACGCGACCACCGCGGGGAACCTGACGCTCCTGGGGCTGATGGAAGATGACCTGAGGCCGCTCTTCAACAGGACCTGGCCTTTGGAGGGTGAGGCTTTTCACTTCTCCAAAGTCATACTGATTCGATCACGCAAGCATAACTCTCTCCATCGCTGAGTGACCACGAGCCTTCTTATAAGACCATCATCGATGTTTGCGTGATCGAATCAGAAATGAGGAGATCCGCAAAAGAACACTTAAGTGCAACCGACATAGGTCAACGTGTCGCCAAACTGAATGGGCGGGGCACATAGCTCGGAAGACCGATGGACGTTGAGGACCCAAGGTGGTGGAATGGCCGCCATCCCCAGGTGTAAAGACGACATAAAGAAAGTCGCGGGGAGTCGCTGGCGCCAGGCGGCGCAAGATCGTGGTGTTTGGCGGTCATTTCAGGAGGCCTATGTCCAGTGGACGACCATCGGCTAAAACGACGATGATGACGACGAAAGTCATACTACTTGTAACAGAATAACGACGACCGAATCTTGCCTTCTGCGACCTTCTGAGGTCGTGGGTTCCATTCCCACAAGTCGAAAATGCTCATGTGATGAGTATAAATGTTTTCAACTTTTGCTATTCCCTGGCGTATCGTGATTTATTCGATTTTTCCCTTATCAGAGTACATATAATTCGGGGATAACATTTTTATCCCCTAGAGGTGATGAGTATGAATGTTTTCAACTTTTGCTATTCCCTGGCGTATCGTGATTTATTCGATTTTTTCCCTTATCAGAGTATATAATTCGGGGATAACATTTTTATCCCCTAGAGGGTTATTAGCCTTAATTAGATACAGTTGGTACTTTGTTCGAGATAAGACAGGAATTTAATTTACTTTTTCACGAGGTTACGATGTTATGCTTTTGATAACTGTGTTATTCGTCGCATAAAATAATTATATGGGTTCGTAATAAAATAAAGTCGAGATAAAAAATGTACCTATGCAAAAAACTTCGAAATAAAGAATATTTCACAAGTAAAATACGTAACATTATGAAATAGGCACGACAAAATTCTTATAGATAGCGTGAATATTTTAGTAAATAACATTCTTGTTTCAAAAATGTTGATAAACGAACTTACTACAACGAAGTTTCTTCTTTTATAACCATAGGTCATAAAACACAAAGAATTTCATTCATTCTTAGCTGATAAAGTAGGTTTCTGTACTTCTATGTACCTAGTTATATCCATTTTAATGACATCTGATTGTAATCAAAATCGTGAACAGGTTATAAATAAAATACACAAAAAGTTAAGGACAGGTTTGTCTGTAACTGACAACGGTAGACATCGTCTAGGTAATTTAAAAATGAGCGCCCCACCGCTACATTATTCTTTGAACGTAAAAAATATATACGTAGAGGGTCTAGGGGGTCATTCTTTTCAGGGTTCCATACCAATTTGGTAAAAATGGAACCCTTATGGTGAGACTTTCTCCGTCCGTCCGTCCGTCCGTCTGTCACACGCGATTATTTCAGTAACTATTCAAGCTATCGACTTGAAATTTAGAATAGTTATAGGTAATAGTGACGCGACGTCATAACAATCGTAAAAATTTGAAAATTGTTTTTATTTTTATTTAAAAAGGGGGGAAAACCGGATCGGCAAATTTTCAAAATGAGATAACAATATTGAGTGGGGTATCATATGAAAGGGCGTTACTTGTGTATACTAAAACTAATTTTTATTTATTTTTATGCCTGATAGTTTTTGTTTTATTGGGCAAACTGTCGAAAAAAATACCGTTCCCCCCCCCCCCTTATCTCCGAAGATTACCAATTGAAAAATCTGAAATAATTATGATCAATAGAAGTTAATGTATATTTTACAGGAAAAATAAAATCAACTCACTGACTAATATACTTTTTTTGATAATAACAATAATCCGCCAAAAACAAAGTTACGTTTGCGGTTTGCCAACAAAAGTACCTACATGTAAATTATACTCGTAAGAAGTATAATTTACATGTAGGTGTACTTCATGAAGAAAAGTGATTCTTTCAATGTTTTACTTCTTTTATGGTATGGAACCCTCGGTGCGCGAGTCCGACTCGCACTTGGCCGGTTTTTTTTAGATAAAGTTCCCATCTTATATTAGTTTTAGATTCTTTAATGAGTAAAGAATCTAAAACTAATATTAAACTAATATAAGATGGGATTTTTGTTGAAAATAAGTGTAAGTCATATAAATTTCGCGATGTCCAAATGCAACTGCAATAACGCAGTTAACTAATTACTAGTCTTCCTACTACTAACAACAAAACTAACATGGAGCCGCCAAATGAGTAACGTAGTCCAATCTCGAAAATTCACACTGCACCTTTTCGGTGTAATCGGTATTCGGATTCAATATACTGCAATATACTATTCCTATACCTAGCAAGCTAAGTATATTAGACAGACATTTAAAAAAAATCCGAATGCAGAAACTACAAAATCGTTTTGTAGCTCAATCACCATCAAATATATTGCGTCTGAGGAGTATCTACCAGTCGGATTATAACAAACCTTTTTAAAGCATGTTTCTTTCCAACACTGAAGCATCTTTTGACTCTACCAAGTATGATATAATTTGCAGGCGAGCCTCCACCGTCGTGGAAAGTTCCACATCTGACATCCCAGGCCATCGCAGCGGCGGTAGTCAAAGGGAAGGATGCCCTTAAAAAGAGGAGGCTCATGGAGATGAATCTGACGCCCTTAGCTATGGATTCTCCGGCGTCCAGGGCCCAAAGGGCGGCCGCCACGTCCTCGAACGTCAAACCCTTGGCGGAAGCTGCTTTTGCTGCTGAGGAAGCCACCAGGGCCTTATTAAATGGGTAAGTTGGACATTCAAAGCTCATATTATGGAGAATCCTACGCTCTTTGACACTATTCTCAATCATTTGAGAAATACTGTACTTAGTGCCAAAAAATATTAAAAATGAAGTCTCAGTTTTTTGGACGAGTTTGATTGGCATCCTATCTTTTTGATGATTATCGGATTTTTTATATTTTTATATCAAGGATTTCCTGACTCAAGAACATTACTTTATAGGGTAGGTACTTACTCTACGTAGAATTTTTTTTAACTGAAATAGTTGAACAAACTGTGTCGATATAACATGGAAAAAAGATTAATTTTTTGTTGTCATATTCCTCGCAATAAATCAAGAAAATGATAATATAAAAGTTAGGTCCAGCACTATTTTTAGAATCTCAAAAAGGCACAAGTACAATACACTCTTATGCAGTTCAGTCAACTTTCGTTACATAACTCGTTAAAAGATCTGCGTTGACACCGATTCTTTTGGGCCTAAAACAAGCCCACTCGGTTTATTTTTAGCACGAAAGTTATTTTTGGAGATCCATTGGGGGCACCGTGCTTACTTATTTTACAGCGAGAAAGGCTCGCAAGGTCGTTTTGTTTCATCACAATTGGAAATACTTATACCCTACAGAAGGGTAGATTTAAAAGACTGGATTGCAGAAAAATACCCGATGTCATATTGCAGATTTTTAGTTCTAATTGTCTTTGAGCTAAAGCACAGACGTACAGAGTACAGACGGACGGATAAGGCGAAACTATAAAGGTTCCTTGTTATTGTATAGTACGGAACCCTAAAAAGAAAAGTGATATAGTCTATTGGCTTATGGCGGTTCCCAATATTCAAGCTATCTATGGTTTGCCAGGGTTTGCCTTACTAGAGATAGGAATTTGAAATAACTTGTATGGAGCTTATGTCACAATGCTATCTCTAGTAGGAGTCAAATGGAAGATAGATAGAATATTGGGAACCGGCTTTCGACCTCTATCTCTCATCAGGGTATCGGGGATTCAAATCCTGGCTGCGCTGACTTTTGCGAGTTATGTGCGTTAGGAATCTAAATTCTAAAAATATCACTTGCGGTGAAGGTAAACATTATTAGGAAACTTGCACGCCAGAGTTCATCATAATGTGTAAACTTTGTAAAGGTTTCCAAAGCCTACCAACCCGCACACCCAGCGTGGTAGGCTATGGCTCAACCTTTGTAAAGGACCAGTTATTTTTGGAATCGCACAAAGTTACACCTATGTAGGTGGAGTCTGGCACTTTACTTTTGCAATGTGCAAACTGTACGTTCGGCACCTGTTCACTTAACCCGCAAGAAATACAAGCCAATCGCAAACGGCAAGAATATTTTTAACTTGCAAATCAATGCTTATTGCCCACACACACAAACCACAGATAGTGTGTACTTTAGTTCGCTCACTCCTCAAATTATCTTTGGTGCATAGGATTCTCCTGTCTAGCTCGATGCTAACTTGCTTAGGAGAACGAAAAGCAGTTAGGACCTATGGGCTTCCACAGACATGATATTGTAATATTCCGCTATACAATGTACATATTGTCTATTGAGAAACGAGACGTGGTTGGTCTATGTATGAGTATGACATGCATTTAACCGCGAAATCCGACCCGCCCCAGTTTGGCTTCACCGCGCCGCCATCCGATGATATTCTACACCCGTAATAGCCTTAGCCATTAACACCTAAACAAAAACACACACCACACATACAATATCATTGATCCATTGTTACGCAATGGAAACTTCAAGTTTTTTAATTCAGAAAACTTGATACGACTAAATTCTATCCGTTGACGGCTTCTGCGTAAGATTAGGTCCCAGATTTTTTTTGTGTAATTGATAACTGATAAATTCTCCATTACTTTAATTGACAATTCATCAAGGCTTTATTATTTACTGATACCAATTATTAGTGACTACAAGATGGTAAAACTAGCCGAAAAAAGTTTTAAGTATAAAATTGGGTTTATCTATATTCAAGTTATGGTTCCATTTTAAAGCTTTGTGTTCAGGCCATGTTCAGGCAATGTCATTTCAAGTTTCTAATAGATCCAATAAAATGGGACAAATTTCTCAGTATATTTACAGGGATTATAAGTTATTCTTTCAAGATTCTATGCCGTATGATGACCAAATGTGAGTTTAAAGCCATAGAATTGAGACAAAGTTACATTATATCTCAAGTTTGTTTATGGTAAAAAATCGTCCATGAGCGTCGAATGTACAGACCTAGTTGGTTCGGCTAAAAATGACCTAGTTTGTAATCTACTTTCCGCCCTTACAGAACTGAATTCGGTGGATCCAGCGGCGGAGTAGGTTTTGGTCCATCAACAAACAGTAGCTTCGAGGAGCCCGCGTACTGCCGGCCCCCCACCACCCCCTGCGTGCTGTCCAAGTACAGGAGCCAGGACGGCTCCTGCAACAACCTGGAGCATCCTATCACTTGGGGCGTTGCTAATACGCCCTTCAGGAGAGCGCTACCAGCCGCATACGGGGATGGTAAGGCTTTTTCCTTCCTACCTTTGTTTCCTTCAAGAACAGGGACCATGATTTCTCTTGCAAAAACCTAGAGCATCTCATCACTTGCGGCGGTTCCAATACCCTACTATAGAGCACTTTTTTAGGAGATGGTTAGTTGTAAAGCTTTCCTTAATTCCGTCCTTTAAGTATGTATTTGCAATAACCTGGTTCATCTTGGGAGTTGGGGCGTTTCCAACCCGCCCTTCATAGCCAGAATCGCCCTTAGATACATCAGTGAGGGTAACTATAATATCACAAAATTAGAAACTTTGATATATCCTTGGTTGTGTCGGCTTTTGACGAAATCAAGTCAGTTTTGAAGCCGATGGATCGGTAACACAGGTATCCAAGTGGTCATGGGACACTTCCCTGAAGTCTCGCATTAATATTCCAGGCATCAGCTCCCCCAGGACGGGAGTGGACGGCGCGGCCCTGCCCAGCGCGCGCGACGTGAGCGTCACAGTGCACCGCCCGAGCTACGCCCACGACTCCCAGTTCACCGTTATGCTGGCGGTGTGGGGGCAGTTCATCGATCACGACATCACCGCCACCGCGCTCAGCAAGGGTAAGCAGCAAGGGCAAGCAAGGGTAATCCATCGAGACTTAAACTTATCCCTCAATAAGTTCAAAGTTGCTGTAAAACGAAAGCTTATTAATAAAGCTTACTATAGTATTAAGGATTACTTACATTAATCAAATCCTTGGGGATGAATGAACTGCTGTAATTATACTAGCTCAATTAGTTTTAAGAGCCTTTGTGAAGTGGTGATAACAGAAAACAAAACCCGGCTGAGTTTGTTGTGGGCTTCTTCTCAGTGCAGGGCGCGTTGGAACCCTCGTAAACTTAGTTTTAAGTCGACTTGGAGTTATCGCCATACAAATGTGACAAATATCATGTTGACCTATTACAAGAGCCTGTATATTAGGCCTATGTGAAATAAAGATATTTTTTTTTGAGATATTAGATTTTTTTTCGCATACCTCCGTAAACCGATACACTCCAAAACATAATACCTAATTGGTCGAGTGCAAGTCGGCCTTGCGCACTGAGCGTTTCGTACTATCAAGACCAATAATTCCAACCAGCTGGTAAATCCTGGCTTCAATCTAGTGTACATTTTAACATAGTTAACATCATGATTTTCATCAGCATTATATCCGGCACAATACAAACCAATACAATTTCGTTGATTGCCACCAGGGATGAACAGCAGCTCCATATCCTGCTGCGACGTGAACACCACGCACCCCGAGTGCTTCCCCGTGCGGCTGGACGTCGAGGACCCTTACTACCATGACTACAACCTCACCTGCATGGAGTTTGTGCGCTCCGCCCCAGCACCTACGTGCCATTTCGGTAAGAGCCATTTTCTGCTAACCCTACCCAGTACCCTCTAGTCTTTCCTGCTTCGATTTTTTCCTTTCCTACTATGGACTTGTCGTTGCAGCTCCCTCCAGAGATGGGCCACTCAAGTCATGTCGAACATATTCTTCTGCTATTCCTTCTCAATGTAACACAAAAATGTGTGTGTTTCCGGTGAATTCCTATTTCCCACTCATTGAAGTGACTCATTAAACTAAGTACCTCTTTTTGTTAGTTTACACAGCGTATAGAATGGTTAATTGCTTACTTATTATTTGTGCCGCTTTTAATCGTTACTTTTCTGAAGTAGCCACTGCAACGAAATCTTCATCTTCCACGATAAGTATGTCTTCTGCTCTTCAAACATAAACATAAACAATAGGACGCAGTCTGTGTCCATTACTTATGGGGAATATTTCCACCATAAAATCTTAATAAACATGTTACAAGTGACAAACGTAACTTCCACAGGTCCACGTGAGCAGTTGAACCAAGCAACGGCGTTCCTGGACGCGTCAGCAGTCTACAGCTTCTCGGAGACCAAGTCGTACCAGCTTCGCGAGGGTACGGACGGACGGCTTCGGATGTTGAAACTGGGACCCTGGGAGCTGCTGCCTCCCTCCACCGACCCCAACGACGGATGCAACACTGTCGAGATGAGCGCCAAGGGTCGATACTGCTTTGAATCCGGTAACTTCATTTTTGATAAGTTTCCTGATGCAGTAAAACATACTTTTTTCAGTTATAATATATGAGTTGGAAGTTAATGTGGAAGATGGCATAATTCCAGTTGCCATTTTGAAATATTTCGGCAGGGTATAAATATTACAGGACACCCAAATGATCTTTTTTGTGTTGGCCTCCATCGTCCATGTTAACCCAGTTACATCGACCTAAAAGGATTTAAGACTGCGACACCTTCAAAAAAATCTCAAAATCGCATTTAACTATGCACTAAATTCTGGACGCTTTAGCACATATGAGGTGGCACAATTTAAGTTACATGCTGCACATATTCATTTTTGATGAACTTCTGAAGATTCTGGAGATTCTCCACGGATTCGTCATTCCAGGTGACGACAGGGCCAACGAAAACTTGCACCTCACCACCATGCACTTGATCTGGGCGCGGCAGCACAACAGAGTAGCGGCCATTCTGCAGAAGCTCAACCCCGCCTGGGACGACGAGACCGTGTTCCAGGAGGCGAGGAGGATCGTCGGGGCGCAGATGCAGCACATCACCTACGCCGAGTTCCTGCCTGCCATACTGGGTGAGTCGGCAGCAGACGATCCGAAACTAAACTTCAACCTATACCTCACCTGCATGATGCAGTCTGAAAGCGGCAGTACAATAGAGTGGCAGCTTCCTGAAGAAGCTCCACGGTCCACCACGCTTGGGACGACGAGAACGCGTTCCAAGAGGCGAGGAGGATCGTGGGGGCGCAGATGCAGCACATCACCTACGCCGAGTTCCTGCCTGCCATACTGGGTGAGTCAGCAGCAGACGATCCGAACTTACCTTCAACTTGAACCTCGCCACGATGCAGTCTGAAGGCAGCAGCCAGTACAATAGAGTGGCGGCCATCTGGAACCAGCACAACTGACGATAAGTGTCTTAGATAATATAAGTTTCTTAAATATATCTTACGTGATCATCATTGAGGTAAAAAATAAGCCCCAGCTGATTCCAAGAAGAGAAGCTGATTGTCATTGCTCAAAACCTAATTTCGATACTAAGTATTTTAACCGAAATGGTAAAATGAGACCAAGCTGGTGCGACTTTCTCCCTCCATTTGTCCGTAACGACATGAACAATGATATAACGAGAAATTCCCTACTTATAATTAGTAACCTACTTTTAAGTTTTAATTAGTAACATATTAAGTAACAACATGAAGAAAGTCACGTTATTACTTTTCAAAAATTACGCCCTCAAAAGGGCGCCCCGTGAATCAGCAAACAAGTTCGGGTAAACAGTCAGTCTCTGTACCGAATACCTACTGAGTGGTTATATAATATCATAAGCGTGGGTTATGAGACCACTAGCGACATCTAGTTGACGTTGTGTTACTTTTTGCACGACTGCCCAAAAAAAGGAGTGTAATGATTTTAGGGATCACGTATGTATGTAAGTTTCTTTCACCATAACTTCTGAACGGCTGAAGTGATTTAGACTTAATATGGGATATCGTTAGGTTCTTTACTTCATTCTTAGTAACATATCCTATTCTTGTATAATATATTATATTCCTATATAATCTGAATCTTGGAAACGGCTCGAACGATTTCCATGAAATACTGTATACAGGGGGTTTGTGGGCAATAAATCGATCTAGCTAGGATTCATTTATAGAAAATTTCGTATTTGCCGAAAAAAAAACTCCTTGGCGAATAGAAATACCACCGGTAATAAATACTACTACTGCCCATCTCTTTGTGTCCGGGATCGACTATGGTTCATTACAAGCAAAAAAATTCCTATAAAGGGGGGGCGCCCCCTCACCCCCTCCCCGTGAGAGACATTTCAATTTTGTATGCGTTTTTTTGGGTATGTGCACACAATATCAGTAATAACTTGAAAGTCTGTTGATTCACATGTTCTCAAATGGTTTCATTCGACTGGGTAGAATAATTTCCAGACGTAACTAATAACTATATTCCCCGATTTTAGTTTTATCCATGTATTTCAGATATTGCACCTTGTAACCACTGACTAGTTAAGTTTCGTATTAGATTTAGATAAATACCTAAGTTCAGATTCTTTGATCGGCAGGCCAAGACGTGATGTGGGCCCTGAACCTCACGCTTCTGGACAGCGGGCACGCAGACGTGTACGACCCCACGGTGGACCCCTCCATCGCCAACCACTTCTCCGCCGCCGCCTTCAGGTTCGCGCACACCCTGCTGCCGGTAGGTGTCTCTGTCATCATCATATCACCTGAACCTCACGCTTCTGGACAGCGGGCACGCAGACGTGTACGACCCCACGGTGGACCCCTCCATCGCCAACCACTTCTCCGCCGCCGCCTTCAGGTTCGCGCACACCCTGCTGCCGGTAGGTGTCTCTGTCATCATCATATCACCTGAACCTCACGCTGCTGGACGGCGGGCACGCAGACGTGTACGACCCCACGGTGGACCCCTCCATCGCCAACCACTTCTCCGCCGCCGCCTTCAGGTTCGCGCACACCCTGCTGCCGGTAGGTGTCTCTGTCATCATTATTCAACTCGGTCGAACATCACTGTTAGACATTTTTGAAGTGAAAATTTCTTTAGGCGCATGGGGCATTGTTGAGACGTGAAAAAAGCAATGAACTCTTTACCGTGATGTCACCGGTACAGGTTTTTAAATCTGACTGTATTTGATAATTGAAATTCCAGCAAAAAAGGTGCAGCCAAATGAAAATATGCGACTAATTTGGAAGGGGTAAATAAGAGTCGCACGCATACTCGCAGAACTGAGATCGCTTTTAGTATAGTGGCAACGACACAGCAAACGATTTAGCCTCGAGGCGAAACGCTTTCGAAGCCCTCCATTCCAATAGACCGTCTCTAAATTTGGGAATCTAACCCGGGTTCTCTCACTCGAATTCGAACTGGGGCTAACTGCTTCAAGTACGTCGTCAAAAGATCAAATATAATTCAGTGCAATGAAATTAAAAATACTCGTTAATTTTCCAGGGTCTCATCCACAACGTAGACGCTACCACGGGCACGATAAGCTACACACAGCTCCACGAGATGCTGTTCAACCCTTACGCCCTTTACCAAGATAAGGGCCCAAAGTACGCCGTCAAGTCAGCCCTGAACACGCCGGTGCACAGCGTCGATCCGCACATCACTACGGAGGTGAGGAGTTCAACCCACCCTTACCAAAAAGGACCCCAATTACGTCTTGACAACGTTTTTGGGACCCTTCTCCCTTCAGCCCTGAGAATGAATCCGCACAATCGAAAAACCTTTGGTCGCACAAAGTCAGCGGTCAGCGTCGCGTCGCGTCGTAGGTACCAATTTTCGTATTTTTTTAACCGATTCAATTTATATTTTCTTTAGAGACACGTTTCTTGCACTTATTTATAAATAATTTTTATGTATTGTTAAATAAAACGATACAAAGTGAACGTTAGTAATAAACTATATACACCTAGTACGATTAAAGCGCCTTCCAATAGTAACATCAAGCTTTAGCGCATCATAGTAGTTTGCTATTCACGTCAATTTCACGCCTTCAGCAGAAGTAAGTATTTGTGGTGGACCGGCTTTCTGATATCGAAAAAATACCATTTTAGTGCAGCCTACAGCCTAAAAAGGTGGGTTTTTGGTTCAAGATAGGTATTGCTTGCATGATGAGCAACTAGCAAGCACATTATTAGGTATAACTTCCTTTCTTTTCTTTCCCAGCTGAGCGAACACTTGTTCGAGCGAACCCCCGCCAACACTTCATCTATGATGGCACCACACAAAGTCCCTTGCGGCCTCGACCTGGTCTCCCTCAACATCCAGCGCGGCAGGGACCACGGTCTGCCCGCGTACCCCGCCTGGAGGGAGCACTGCGGCCTGTTCCGGCCCAGGAACTTCACCGACTTGAACAAGATCTTCGACGCGTCGTCGTTTGGCAGGATCGGTAACATCTACAAGTAAGTCACATCATCTGTTACGTTACCACACAAAGTCCCCTGTGGCCTGGTCTCCCTCAGAATCCAGCGGAAAGAGACCACGGTCTGCCCGCGTACCCCGCCTGGAGGGAGCACTGCGGCCTGTTCCGGCCCAGGAACTTCACCGACTTGAACAAGATCTTCGACGCGTCGTCGTTTGGCAGGATCGGTAACATCTACAAGTAAGTCACATCATCTGTTACGTTACCACACAAAGTCCCCTGTGGCCTGGTCTCCCTCAGAATCCAGCGGAAAGAGACCACGGTCTGCCCGCGTACCCCGCCTGGAGGGAGCACTGCGGCCTGTTCCGGCCCAGGAACTTCACCGACTTGAAGAAGATCTTCGACGCGTCGTCGTTTGGCAGGATCGGTAACATCTACAAGTAAGTCACATCATCTGTTACGTTACCACACAAAGTCCCCTGTGGCCTGGTCTCCCTCAGAATCCAGCGGAAAGAGACCACGGTCTGCCCGCGTACCCCGCCTGGAGGGAGCACTGCGGCCTGTTCCGGCCCAGGAACTTCACCGACTTGAACAAGATCTTCGACGCGTCGTCGTTTGGCAGGATCGGTAACATCTACAAGTAAGTCACATCATCTGTTACGTTACCACACAAAGTCCCCTGTGGCCTGGTCTCCCTCAGAATCCAGCGGAAAGAGACCACGGTCTGCCCGCGTACCCCGCCTGGAGGGAGCACTGTGGCCTGTTCCGGCCCAGGAACTTCACCGACTTGAACAAGATCTTCGACGCGTCGTCGTTTGGCAGGATCGGTAACATCTACAAGTAAGTCACATCATCTGTTACGTTACCACACAAAGTCCCCTGTGGCCTGGTCTCCCTCAGAATCCAGCGGAAAGAGACCACGGTCTGCCCGCGTACCCCGCCTGGAGGGAGCACTGCGGCCTGTTCCGGCCCAGGAACTTCACCGACTTGAAGAAGATCTTCGACGCGTCGTCGTTTGGCAGGATCGGTAACATCTACAAGTAAGTCACATCATCTGTGACGTTACCACACAAAGTCCCCTGTGGCCTGGTCTCCCTCAGAATCCAGCGGAAAGAGACCACGGTCTGCCCGCGTACCCCGCCTGGAGGGAGCACTGCGGCCTGTTCCGGCCCAGGAACTTCACCGACTTGAAGAAGATCTTCGACGCGTCGTCGTTTGGCAGGATCGGTAACATCTACAAGTAAGTCACATCATCTGTGACGTTACCACACAAAGTCCCCTGCGGCCTGGTCTCCCTCAGAATCCAGCGGAAAGAGACCACGGTCTGCCCGCGTACCCCCCCTGGAGGGAGCATTGCGGCCTGTTCTGGCCCAGGGAATTCACCGACCTCAAGAAGATCTTCGACCCGTCGTCGTTTGGCAGGATCTGTAAGATCTACAAGTAAGTCACATCATCTGTGACGTTACCACACAAAGTCCCCTGCGGCCTGGTCTCCCTCAGAATCCAGCGGAAAGAGACCATCGACCTGCCGGCGAACCCTTCGGAAGGAGGACTGCAGCCTGTTTCGGCCCAGGAACTTCACTGACCAGAAGAAGATCTTCTCTGAAGGATCTTCTCTTCTCTTCTAAGTAAGTAACAGGAAATTACTATAGACCTCAGGCTAATGAGTGCACGCAGTGCGTCGTAGGTGTGAACTTAATATCACCTGAACGTCTGCCTATTAAATAAAGAGATGGCGCTCCGTGTGTGCCGACAGAAGAGAAAACTCAAAAACGTACGGAAACAACCTATCCAAGGTATGTAATAATGGAGGCACGGGTTCAATGGTTTTTTCCCATCTCCAAAATGGCCCTCAACGAAGTTTTCACTTCAAAATATGCCACAAACGAACTAAGTATGCCAGCCTTTACATTCTTTTTTTGAGTTTTGTCCCAATCTTATACCTTTAAACGAGCAATTAATATATATATAGCTACTTGTGCTGATTCACTGACTGACTGACTCATTGATCACCTCTCCTGAACAATTTTGTATGAAAAAAATTTTTTTTAAGGATCATGTCGTATAGAAGGAAAAAAATCATTCAGAACAAAAATATGGAGAGAGCTGATGATTGAGGATCTCGAAGACGGATGAAGAGCACAGCCAAGGGTATTAGAGATAGGTGGGGGGTGCTCGACCAAATGTCATTTGAAACGTCATCCAATTGCCAGTTAGCTGAAAAAAAGTTCAAAATGGCGGATTCAAGATGGCCGCCATACAAACTTCATCAGTGTCCATCTCGAAAAGTATAAAAGATGAAAGAACGGTTTCTTGACAAGAAGTGATCAGGACCCGAAGGTCTATTTGATGGATAGAAAAAAATTTCAAAATGGCGGAATCTATTTTTCCATAGAAAATGTATGGGGAGTCTTGAAGAGACTAAAAGTTGGTAACTATGCAAAATTTTATGCCGTTTTTTTAGAGAACTGCCAGAGTAATATATGTAATGAGGTTATGATTGAGGATTTTAAAGACAGTCAAGGAGCATGGGCAAGGTATTATAGTTAGGTGGGGACTGCTGAAACAAAAAATACTGGGAACTTCAGGCAATTGGCAGTGAGCTGAAAAAAAAACAAAATGGCGGATTCAAGATGACCGCCACACAAATTTCGTGTTGTTCTATCTCGGAAAGTATAGAAGATAAGAGAGTGGTTTCTTAGCAAGAGGTGATCAAGATCTCAAGTTCTACGGGATGCATGGAAAATAATTCACTGTGGCGGAATTTATCTTTCCATGGAAAATGTACATACTATGAGAAAAGACAATGATCTAGGATTTGGATGATGATTCAGGAGCACTGTCATGGTTTTAAAGATAGTTAAGGGCTGTTCGAACAAAAAATACGCTGAACCTCATCCGATGAGGTTCAGCGTATTTTTTTGTTCGAACTGCCCGTAACTATCTTTAAAACCACGACAGTGCTCCTTGGTAATTTATTCAGCTCACTGCCAATCGGATTCCAATGGGCGATGGAGATGAGGGCGATACCTTTATGGGCGGGAAGACTGCACGCGGGCCACATGTGGCCCGCGCACACACGCGCCCTACTAGTTCTTGTATATATATATTTCTATATAATCTGGATCTCGGAAACGGCTCGAACGATTTTCATGAAATTTAGTATACAGGGGGTTTTGGGGGCGATAAATCGATCTAGCTAGGATTCATTTTTAGAAAATGTCGAATCTACCAAAAAAAATAAAAAGATGACTACTGCTGCCATCTATTGGCCACCGAGCGAAGCTCGGTCACCCAGATATTCAGAATTAATTTCTTACCTAAAATGTTGTTGCGTGCAAGAATTTGGAGTGTTTTCCTCCAAATTGGATGAAACTTTATACGATATTCCTGATGGTTTTCCACTGGATCACTTCCTCTCTTGATCGCTTGTTTCGATTGAAGTTTTTACGCTCGTATCTCAGAACCTAGTGTCGAACTCCATCTATGGCCTACTATGGCCCTCCGAAAAGTACGAGAACATTCCATCCCATCGTTGCTTATCTGCAGAGCGATCGGCTAAAAATGTATCAATCATTAAAGAACTGCATCAATGTCAAAACATGATTTTTGAGTGCTGTGATTGGTCGACACCCATGTTTTGACATTGATACAGTTCTTTAGTGATTGTTACATTTTCAGCCGATCGCCCAGCTGGTTTTCGAGGAGTCGCAAATCGAATTGTTTTGAATGTCAATGGCTGCGCCTTTATTTACGAGTGATACTGCAGATGCGGGGTGACTATGCACCTTATTGTGCTTGTTGTAATATGGTTCGTCAGTTAAGATATAACATCTTCCAGGAATGTGGATGACATCGACCTGTACACGGGCGCACTGGCGGAGGAGCCCCGCGGGCGGCTGCTGGGCCCCACGCTGACCTGCCTCGTCGCAGACCAGTTCCTCCGGCTCAAGGTCGGCGACAGGTTCTGGTACGAGAACTCCGACGAGATCGTTGGGTTCAGCATTGGTGAGTTAGATGTAACTTTATAACATGTCCTTCATCAATGAGAATTATTAATTGTTATTACAGAATCAATTGGTCAAGTCCTTATTTGTCATCAGTTTTTTTACCCGACCCCACGAGATGCACTCCGCAAAATTATTTAAGTAAATTCGCTATTTATTCTAGGTACCAAAAAAAATATCGGATTTGGGTATCGGACTTTCTTGAGGCATTTATTGGCAACAAATCCAAACATTTAAATAAATGTTTCAGAGCAACTAACCGAAATCAGGAAGACGACGCTCGCGGGCGTGATCTGCGCCAACGAAGACCTTCTGGAGCAGGCGCAACCTCGCGTGATGGAGGCCCTGAGCGCCACCAACCCGCTGGTGGACTGCAAGGAGCTGCCGCAGCCCAGCTTCGCGCCCTGGAAGATCCCTGGACCGGCGCAGGATGCCAAGGAGTCCAGAACACCCGCGCCCAAGAAACCCTGGATTAAGACGCCTATGACTGGATACTAAAATAATAAATATACTCTAAGTACTAGCTGTTGACCGCGTCTTCGCCGCATGGATTTCAAATTATACATATCCCGTGGTAACTATTCAACCTTACTAGATAGACATGTGGTATGGTGCCCTTTTTAGGGTACCATACCAAAATGGTAAAAATGGATCCCTTATGGTGAGTGAGACGAAATAATTTTTCAATTCGTTCAGTAGGTATAATTATATCCTGAGATTAGGGCGTACAACTCTTCAGCTTTATAATATTTAGTATACATAGCATAGATGCATTTGTTGTAGGATTTAAACGTTACCCATTGTTTCAGAGAAATAAAAAGTTCTGTTTTTTTAATTATTTTTGTTAATTGGAAAAAAAAACATAATTGTTTCTCACTTAACTGTCTGTTAATAATATACTTAAATAATTACATATTTATCGCAAGTTTTAAACATAAATTTTGTAATTAATTATGTATATAGGTTGTTAGTGCCTATTTATACTCATATAGGTACCTATTGATATTAGATGTTATCGCCAAATCTATTTAATAATAATTATTAATTGTAGTTCATTATTTATTTAGCTAAATGTTAATTAATTTTTCTGTATAAGTATCAATAATAATTAATTGAAGCAATTATTAATTAATATTTAAAATGAGATCCGATACTTAAGATTATGTACTTAGTTGTATTATTGAATAATTTATATTTTGTGTTGAATTGATATTCAATAATTTTATTAGTCTATTTCGGGTTTCACTTTCATGCCGATAGATGGCGCTGATCGATTTTGACTCGCGGTGAAGTTGTTCCGTATTGAGATGGTTAAGCTAAACGATTCAACGTTACCGCACCAGCAACCTATGTAATAACTGTGTCAGAAAGCACATTATACCAATTGAAGTAGTGAACCAGTCTTTTATTTACTGGACCACGATTTGGGACAAGACTTTTGTCCATGGTCCTATCGAGTCGGAGCGGCAGTGACTCCAGCGACGGTTTGTATCGCGTAGAAAGTAGTGGCGGTTTGTCACTAAAACGCGCACCGGTTAAACACCGGTAAAGTTGGTGCATCAAGGCGGCAGTGGCAGCACTAGCGCGAGAGGTCCAGTGGCGGCCCCGAGCGAGTGGCGGCGCTGGCAACCCCTGGTTGGAGTGAGGCGGCGCTGGCAACAACGTCACAGGTGACGTTGAGAGGTGACGACACACAGTGAGTGACGCAAAACAGTGAGTGTTTAAATTCAAATATTTGTTAAGCAAATTTGAGCCTTCAGCCAAAGAAAAGATTAACTTAGTGTTTGAAGATATATAGTTGGACTTTAACAAATTAGAGTAACATTAACTTAGTCTAATTTAGCTTTAATACTAACATAGGCTAAATTTCGCAAAATATGGTTAAGACGGGGAACCTATGCCCGATTTTTTCTAAGTGTCAAGAATTTGAAACACTTGTAAAAATTTTGTGATTTTATAAACACTTGTAAAATTTTTGCGATTTTATAAAGACTTGTAAAATTTTTGCGAATTGATAAGGACTTAGAAAATTTTCAATAGTTGATTAGTGACTTGTAATATTTAAATTAGTATTGCGTTTGAATTGAATAATTTATTTGTGACGTATTTTCAACTTATAAAGTTTTGATTGCGTATATAATATTTGGGTTGATATTTTATTTGTTGGTCTAGTAAGTTTGTATTGTTTTTCAATAAAATGGAGTCATTAATAAAATTGCAAAACAACTCAAAATCATTAATTGAAAAAGCTTATATTAATTTTAAAAAGTCTCCTAAAGAGCGTGTAACAGTAAATTACGTTAACACAAGATTGGAATCCTTGGAGCAGTTGTGGCAAACATTTTATAGTCATCATCAAAAAATAGTACAAATTGACTCAGATTCAGATAATGAATATTTATCAGAGGATATATTTTCTGACACTGAAGAAATTTATATTATGTACAAATGTGACCTAAAGGATGCGTTGTCTAGATTAACAATTTCTACGAACTCGTCAGGTTCTACAAGCTCTTCAGGTTCAGTGAGCCGCATCAGCAGTTGTAATATTAAACTCCCGAAAATAGGAATTAAAAAATTTACTGGTGATTACTCTGAATGGGTTACATTTAAAGATCTTTATACTTCATTAATTCATTCAAACCCTTCGTTAGATTCAGTTCAAAAAATGCAATACTTAAAAAGTTATCTTGATGGTGAGGCGGCTCAACTTCTGAAGCATGTTGTTGTTTCAGCTGATAACTATGAATCAGCATGGGCCACTTTACAAAATAGGTATTCCAATAAAAAACACTTGGCTACTTGTTTGTTAAATCGATTAATTAAACAATCAAATGCAATTGAAACATCTAAGTCCATTAAAGGCTTATTAGATACAACCGTTGACTGTTTAAATGGCTTAAAAAACCTAGGCATAGATATTGAGTCATGGGACGTGATAGTAATACATATAGTAAGTTCCAAGCTCTCCACTGAGAGTCGCCTAAAGTGGGAGTCACAAATTAGTTCAGTGGACGAGCTACCAACACTGGGTCAGTTTAAAGAGTTTTTACATGGGAGATTTAGATCTCTGGAATTTTTAGATTCCAAACAGCCCAGTGTCGCCAAAGGTATTTCAAACAAGCCGCGTGTTTTACATGTTGTAAACAATAAGCCTAACGTTAGTAATGCGAGTTCAAGCAATAATGTTACGCAAATTCCATGTCCATTTTGTGCGAGTAAAAGTGTTGTGTCTGATTCAATGTATCATAAGTTAAGCAATTGTAAATTGTTTTGTAAGGAAGGTTTTGAATCTCGTCACAACTTTGTTAAGTCCAGCTGTCGTTGCTTTCGTTGCCTTGGGTCCCATTTGATCGCTTCTTGTAAAAATAATAATCGTTGCCGCGTTTGTAAGGGAAACCACCATTCTTTGTTGCACCCTCCCAAATCAGTCTCAAACTCTGCGCCAACTAACCATACATCAGTTGAGGCAGAAGTTAGTGAAGCGGTGTCTGCTATTAAGGCATCGCTACCAGAGAAACAATCTACTTCAAATGTTGCTGTTCATTTATCGAAGAAAACTGCTTCAAATCAGATTTTATTGGCCACAGCCCTCGTCAAAGCACAGGCGAGAAACGGTGAAGCTCTAGTAATGAGAGCACTGTTGGACCAAGGGTCCCAGGCGTCATTTTTGACGGAATCAGCAGTGCAGTTACTTGGCTTAAAGAAGGTACCTACTCATAGCACCATTTCCGGATTGGGTGGTGATAACGGTACACTGGCCTCTAAATATCTTGTAAAGTTAAATATCCAATCACGTCAGGATCCAACATTTACTATACAAGTAAATGCCTTTGTGCTCAGCACAATAACGAGTGTTTTGCCCGCAGAAAGGATATCAAACTTTAATTGGCCTGATTTGTCAACCATAGTTTTGGCAGATCCAGATTTTCACACACCAGCCAAAGTTGATATTTTACTCGGAGCAGACGTGTATGGTGAAATCATTCGCGAAGGATTGATTAAGGGTCCTAAAGGCGTACCTGCTGCTCAGAATACAGCCTTAGGATGGATTCTTTCAGGTCCAACACATCCAACTGGGGATGGTGATCAATCCAACAATAGTGTTTGCAATCATAATGTCATTATTAGTATGCATTCTCAAGTAAGTGATAATGAATTACTCAAAAAATTTTGGGAAATTGAGAATGTAGAGTTTAATGACAAAAGAATTTTGTCAAAAGAAGAAGAACTTTGTGAAGAATTTTACAATAAGACAACTACAAGAGATTCCACAGGTCGATATGTAGTTCGGCTACCATTTCGTGAGAGTCAACCTCCTTGTACATCCAGTAACAACTCTAAAGCAATTGCTCTGAAAAGATTTCATCTTCTTGAAAATCGTTTTAAGAAGAATCCAGAGATCAAAGCAAAGTACGCCGAAGTGATTCAAGAATACCTGGATCTTGGTCATATGGAGCTTATAAATGATAAAGCTGATGTAGACAAGATAGGGGCAGTATACTTGCCCCATCATTGCGTCATACGTGACGACAAGGTCACGACCAAGGTCAGAGTGGTGTTCGATGCTTCAAGTGAAGATTCAAGGGGAATTTCTCTCAACAGTACACTGATGGTAGGACCTAAAATTCAGCCAGAACTTCGACACATTGTCCTTAGATGGCGCATACACCCAATATGCCTAAGTGCCGACATTGTCAAGATGTATCGCCAGGTCATCGTGGCACCAGAAGACACTGATTTCCAGCGGCTTGTATGGCGTGATGATCCAGCATCTGAAATCAAAGATTATAGATTACTTAGGGTAACGTTTGGCACAGCATCTGCGCCTTACCTGGCTGTGAAAACTCTACAACGGCTCGCAGATGACGAAGTATCTGAAATATCTGAAAATATAAAAACGGAATTTTACGTAGATGATCTCATGACCGGATGCGAAAATGTCAAAGAAGGCATTAAATTATATAAAAGTTACAAGGAAATACTCAGGAAGGCTGGCTTTGAATTGCAGAAATGGGTAACTAATAGTAAAGAACTTGCACACAACATAAGAAGCAAGGAAGAGACAGCTGATCAACATGAGAAGGTTGAAATAAAAATGGACGAAGTAATTAAGATACTTGGCTTGTCGTGGGATCGCGAAACAGATTCCTTCCACTATGCCGTAAAGCTTAGTACGCAACCAGAACCCATTACTAAAAGAAATGTAATTGCAGAAATTTCTCGGTTATTTGATCCTTTAGGTTGGGTGGCGCCTTGCATAGTACCTGCGAAGGTCATGATCCAAAAATTGTGGTTGGCTGGCATTGATTGGGACGATGAGTTGCCCTCTGAATTACTAGAGGAATGGCAAACTTACCGCGATGAACTGCAAGAAATTCGTAATTTCACTGTTCCTAGATGGATTGAGACGAAAAAGGATGACTTGCTCGTAGAATTGCATGGTTTCTGTGACGCCTCGAATGCTGCGTACGCGGCGGTAATTTACTTACGAACAATTCATGCCGATGGCACGGTCAGTGTCAACTTAATCACTGCGAAAACAAGGGTTGCTCCAACAAAACAAATATCAATCCCACGTCTGGAGCTGATGGGTGCTCATCTACTAGCCAAATTAATGGCAGAAATAAGTGGAATCCTGGCAGTCAGTCGGTCAAACGTCCATGGGTGGACAGATTCAACGGTGGTGCTAGCCTGGCTCAGTGGCCATCCTAGCAAATGGACTACGTTTGTCGGGAACAGAACATCCGAAATCTTATCCAAGATGGAAAATTCTCAGTGGGCTCACGTTCAGTCTGCCCACAATCCCGCAGACATTGCTTCGCGCGGAGCTACACCATCGGAGCTTACACAAAATGTAATGTGGAAGCAGGGACCAGATTGGTTACAGAATATAGAAATTGAGTACACAAGGCCAAAGTCTATATCAACTAATGTTGAGCAACGTGCCGTCAAGGTTCATACAACTTGCGTTCAACCTTCCGAAGAAAAACTTTGGAGCAAATATTCTTCACTCACGAAGCTGGTCAGAGTAGTAGCGTACTGCCGAAGATTCCTGAAAATAAAGGAAAATAAATTAGAAAATAAAAAATTCAGTACTTACCTGACAGCTGAAGAAATCGGAGAAGCCTTGGATACCTGTATAAAAATGAGTCAACACGACGAGTTTGAGCAAGAGATAAGTGATATACAGAAGACAGGACACGTAAACAATAAAAGCAAATTAAAACCATTGTGCCCCTTTTTGGACACAAATGGCATTTTGAGAGTAAGCGGAAGAATAGAACATGCGGAAATAGGAGAAGACCAAAAGCATCCAATAATCTTACCTGCGAAGTGTCATCTGACACACTTGATAGTCGATGAAGCTCACCGGAAAACCTTGCACGGAGGTCCGACGCTAATGCTTAACCATTTGCGTACAAGATATTGGATTTGCTCCGCGAAGAATCTCATTAAAGCTTACGTTCGCAAATGTGTTGTTTGCACCAGATACAAAGCTTCTGCACACAATCAGTTAATGGGACAGTTACCAAGTAGTAGAGTCCAACCTTCGAGAGCTTTTTTGCACAGCGGTGTCGATTTTGCCGGCCCGATCAACATTCGTGTCTCGAAAGGCCGCGGTAACAAGTCATACAAAGGCTATATATGCATATTTGTGTGTATGGTTACCAAAGCCATACACCTCGAAGCAGTTAGTGATTTGACTGCAGACGGTTTTATAGCTGCATTTAAACGAATGGTTGCAAGAAGAGGCCATTGCAGCGATATCTGGAGCGACAATGGAAAGAACTTTGTTGGTGCGTCTAAAGAAATACATAGACTCGTCGCTGCCGAGAAATCTTCAGTTTCAGTGGAAATTCAAGAGTGGCTAGGAAACAATTCGGTAACCTGGCACTTTATACCCCCACACGCACCAAATTTCGGAGGGCTGTGGGAGGCCAGCGTGAAATCTACGAAGTTTCATCTGAAAAGAGTAATCGGAGACTCTACGCTGACTTATGAGGAGATGGCTACCTTTCTAACCCAAGTAGAGGCATGTCTTAATTCCAGACCTTTGTCTTTACTACCAAACGATGCGAATGTCTCGCCTCTTACTCCGGGACATTTCTTAGTGGGAGGACCGTTGGTCATCGTTCCGGAACGAAATTATGAGACTTCAACTTTTAGTAGTCTGAAACGATGGCAGGCCGCGCAAAGAATGGTGCAAACTTTTTGGCGTCGTTGGTCCAATGACTATTTAAACAATTGTATGCAGCGATACAAGTGGGCAAGGGTTACCACTGAGCCCAAAATTGGCGATATAGTATTAGTCAAAGAGGATAATTTGCCTCCAGCGCGATGGCTCATGGGGAAAATTATAGACAAACACCCTGGACTAGACAAAGTTACACGAGTTGTCACACTCAAATGTAATGGCTCTATAATTAAAAGACCAACCTCAAAGTTGTGTGTTTTGCCAATTACTGATTAACATGTTAAATTATAAGTTCATGTTAAGTTTTATGTTCGATTTCTTAAATGGTATGTTTAGTTTATTGCACCCCCTCATGTGTCATGGTGGGCGGTTTATTAGTTAAGAACATTGTGTACAACGTTCTTGGTGGGCGGAATGTTGAATTGATATTCAATAATTTTATTAGTCTATTTCGGGTTTCACTTTCATGCCGATAGATGGCGCTGATCGATTTTGACTCGCGGTGAAGTTGTTCCGTATTGAGATGGTTAAGCTAAACGATTCAACGTTACCGCACCAGCAACCTATGTAATAACTGTGTCAGAAAGCACATTATACCAATTGAAGTAGTGAACCAGTCTTTTATTTACTGGACCACGATTTGGGACAAGACTTTTGTCCATTTTGTGATGGCAAGTGTAAAGAAGGGGAAGATCGGAATAAGTTGACTATAATAACTCATTGCCCAAGTTGTACAATAATAATAATAAATTAGTATTAATATAAGTTATTTAGGATTTACCTATCAAGTCTTAATCATGTTCATGGGTTCATAAGGATACAAAAAAATATAATAATACCCAATAGAATAAGTTTACTTTATAATATAATTGAACGACTGTGAATCGCTCCTGTGCCAAATATCTTGTACAATAATAATTTACACATTTATTGCGTGTGCGGTGTGATATTATTATAATAGAGAAATACGTAAAATATTTGCCATTAAATTGAAAATTCTTTACAAAATTTATTGTTTAATTAGATCAAGTCAAACTTTTTACATGTAGGACTTATGAGTACATTTCATCAATAATTAAGCCAATTGATTTTTAGGGTTGTATACCAATTTGGTAAAAATGGAACCCTTATGGTGAGACTTTCTCCGTCCGTCCGTCCGTCTGTCCATCTGTCACACTCGATTATTTCAGTAACTATCGAAGCTATCGACTTGAAATTTAGAATAGTTTTACGCCATTGCAATCATAAAACATTGAAAATTGTTTTTATTTTTATTTAAAAAGGGGGGAAAACCGCGGCTTCGAATTTTCAAAATGAAATAACAATATTGAGTGGGGTATCATATGAAAGGGCGTTACTTGTGTATTCTAAAACCAATTTTTATTTATTTTTTTATTTTATGCCTGATAGTTTTGGATTTCTTGAGCAAACTGTCGAAAAAAATACCGTTCCCCCCCCTTATGTCCGAAGTTTATCAATCGAAAAATCTGAAATAATTATGATCAATAGACATTACCTAATGTATATTTTGCAGGAAAAATAAAATCAACTCTCTAACTATTATACTTTTTTTGATAATAACAATAAACCACCAAAAACAAAGTTACGTTTGCGGTTCGCCACCAAAAGTACCTAAATGTAAATTATACTCGTAAATTGATGAACAAAAGTGATTCTTTTAATGTTTTACTTCTTTTATGGTATGGAACCCTCGGTGCGCGAGTCCGACTCGCACTTGGCCGGTTTTTTTTTATTGTATCTATAAAGTATCGTTCACCTTAATTGCGGGCGCCACTGTGACGTCACGCACTCGGTGCCAAATCATCATCAATGCCAAAACGTGATTTTCAAGCGTTGTGATTGGTCAACATCCGTGTTTTGACATTGATACAATTATTTAATGATTGATGCATTTTTAGCCGATCGCCCTGCAGGGGGCCTACCACCGTGACTTAAAGTAATATTATTGTAATATTGTTTTGATATTTTCATACAATGTCAGTATGGAAATTTTAAAACAATATTACAATAATATTACTTTAGGTCACGGTGGTAGCCCCTCAGGTCTCAATTTATGGCGCATGAGTTGGATCTACTTTTTACTTAGTTGATTCAGTCCATCAAGACTAACTCTATTATATCCAGATTAGAGCCATAAGTTAATTTTATCACTGTATGAGTATAAAATCGTACCTCCCACAGTTGAATATACTTTATCATAATTTATCACTGTATATTTTAATAAAGGGTTTCTTTTTGATTTTCATACATTTGTTGCATTATTTATTTAAAAAATCATTTTTTACGAACTAGCCTAGGAAAAATGCCCTGGATTTTCTTTTTGAAACATAAAAACAATAAATGAAAAGCTCTGAAGATATAATAGCAAGGAATACACATAATTCGCGAAATGTAATCTGACCTTTTATAAAAATATCTGCCAGTTGCCATGTAATGACGTCATGAGAGCTCCCAAGGTCCATACGGTACCAATCCGCCAACCCATGTTTTAACTTTATACTTATGTAAGTACCATAAAGTTGACAACATTAGATTCAAACAAAAATTACCTCTTATTGCAAAATAATAAAGAAGAATTTTCAGTGTGCTGTGCGTTAAGATCCAAGACCAAAGGAAAAATATAGAAAAGATACAAATAAAATAATTAAGTATATCACATAAAAATTATAACCTACCTGGTACCTGGACAACCATTACTCTAACCTCATTACAACAAATTACTATTAAAACTAATTAGGTAACTTCACGCGAACGAGACAGACTCACAAATAAAACTAAGATGGATAGGTACAGACGAGAGATTTATTTTGAACTTTTGTTAGGCTTTACGTGCCTCTCTGTCTGTCTATTTTCTTAGTCTGTGGAAGCAAGGTCACCCCCTTCCTACGGATAGCCAAATGAAAATGCTAAAGGCTTCTGAATCACGCGCGTTGCTAGGATCCAGGCTCTAAACAAAACTAACTTTTTGCTTGCTTACAAAGAAGGCATGGCTTTCTGTATTAGTCGTGGTTTTATCAACGCCCAAGCATTTTTGTCTTTCAGATGTCAATAGCATAGTTAGCATAATAATTAGGGGGGTATCGTTTGTATCATTTCAGATCCAAATAAGTATTAATTTGTTAGTGAATTAATCATCAGACATGTAGAAAATCTCTATTGTAATCGTATTTGAATAATAAAATTACGGATTCCGATTGTAGACAATTTTTTTGTCATTTTCACGATACAAGCTATTATGCATACTAATCTGCCTTTTATCTTTAAAATAAATAAAACCCTTTCATACTATACCCACAGTAGGTATAGGTACCTAGTTATCTCATTGAATTCAAAACCGCTGATTTTGCCCCTTTTTTAAGCACAAATAAAAATAATCCAATTATGTTTGCAGTTTGGCCATTATTTCAATTTGAATGTCAATAACTTTAATAGTTACCTACTAAAATAATGAAGTTAAGTACTTAATTGAGTGCGACAGTGCGACAGACAGACGGACGGAGAAAGGGTTCCATTTTATCATTTTTAGCCCTCATTCACGACCTTGCAAATAAGTACTTGCCAAGACTGAAGACCATGCCAAGACAAACACAATGGGGCTGTAGATTGTTCATAGGCGGCAGAAAATAGAAATCACTCCGTAATCAATGAGTTCGTTTACTCGCAATTTCGATAAAAAAGTTGCCATATAAAATTAATCTCATTAAAATTAGGTCCGCCTTTTTTTTTTTTTATCGTGGGGAATCCTCATGGATACCCAGTCGCCCGGGGGAGCGGCTGGGTTATGCCGGACTCTTACCGGCTAAACCCCACGGTGTTTCCTCCTCGCACCGTATGACGGGAACACGGGAACGCTTGCGCAAACCTCCGCGAACCCGCCGGTGCCCGGCCGCTTGCGCGGCCCCTCCACGAGGTGGAGCAAGGAGCTCCCCTCCAACAGCAAGGCCCGCCAGAAACACCTAAGCGGGCCTTACCTCCTCGGCGCCCATCCGTAAGGCGACGGACCCCCCCGGGACCGCCACCCAGGGGCCGTGGGCACGGGTAAGCCGATACCTGCGAAGCTTGCTCCTGCACTTCGCAGGCATCGACCTCCCATACCCCGCGGCGGATCTGATCTTTGGCTCCGCCGCAAACCACCAAACGGCCGCAGAGGACAGGGAGAACGGCAACGACACACCGACACTCCTCTTCCCCTGCGGCCCCGCCGCCGACGCATCTAACGGTGCGCCACCGTTTGGTCGCGGGAGATAGGGCGAGCGGCAACGACACACCGACACGCCTCTCCTCCCGCGACCCCTCCTGGCTGCAGGAGACAGAAAACTCTGTCCCCCGCACCCCTCTTGGACGCATCCAGAGCGGGCCCATCTCCAGGCCCACTCCGAGCGTCCCCTCCTGGATTCCTTTTGGCTTCACCGTGGGGCCCAACCACGGCTACTGAGCCCCCCCCATCGCGACAAGATTGGAATCCATCGGGGGGGAAAATTCGGTCCGCCTCTCAAAAATATTAAAGCTACACGGAGAGACATTACATTGCACTTTATAAATATTCGAATTTATAAATATTCGAAAGTGCTTATGCCTACTATAAATAGCGCTGTGTGGGCGTGCGCGTGGCCGTGGGCAATGGGAGTGATATCGAACGAGCGACGAGCTGTGTGGCCCACGCGGCGCGCGCTTCCTCGCATCAAAAGCGTGTAAAGCTAAAAGATATAAAATGCAAATAAATATTTTCTATTAGATTTTATTCAACTCTGTCATTTTATTATTTTTTTCATTAAATAAGTAGATATTTGGCTACATTTTCACTTCTACTAAATTGTAGAGTAGGAAATGGTATCCCTACTAATATAATAAAGGCGAAAAGTAAAGATGTTTACTTTCACGCAAAAACTACCAACTCGATTTAGCTGAAATTTTGAACATAGATTATAACCTATGCTACTTTTTATCACGGAAAAATCTATAATTCCCGCGGGATTAGTGAAAAAGCAAAATAAAAAATAAATTCTTTGCGTCCGCTACCAGTGAATAGACAAAGCCGAATATGTGCCTCACTCAATGTGCCTACTTTAATCATACTTACTTGCAATTACTATAATCTAGGACTATAATAGCTCGTGCCGGTTGTAACTAACTACACAGCTTCACCTCAGATTAAAATCGCCTGGCGCTACAGGTTTTTACTTTTAGGTAGCAATCAGCCGCGACCGTAGCTTCCTACCGCCCTAGTCCACATCTATGCTGGCCCGTGTCGAGAATCAAACCTACAACCTCCCACACGCCAACAGCGACAGCTGGTCTTGAAATATCTAGACCAGAGCGCCTTGGCAATTAGCATTGACATTGGCACTGGCCGTTGCATTAATAAAAGTCAATACCAATTTGGCATTCGCTGCCTGATTGTTTTTTTGGCAGCTACGGCGCCACACGATGAAAAATATCAATTATTTTGTCAGCTTTATTTATCGCTTATATATCTATGTATAAAGTAAATAAACGTGTTTGCATTACTAATTAGACCCTTACTGCCTAACAGTATCAAATAAACATGGAATAGCGGTTTTATACTCGGTTTACTCGGTCGCTGATAATAACTCAATGTTTTCTGTCATCAATAATAATTCCACTTCCACATTCGAAGGAAAAAGAATTCCATAAGTTTGTTATGGTTTTGGTTAGGGTTAGGGTTTTCCGACGACGTTTATAAATCTATGGTTTTCCGTTTGTTACAATTGTGTAATTGTGTAGGCAATAGACCCAAATAGATAAGGCGGAATCAACGACTCTGCCCGCGAAATTTAAAATTTTCATGGTTTTTCGCAATTTGTTCGCTAATTACACATCAGAGGTTAATGGCAGTCAAATTGTGGGAATTTGTATCATCTTTATACATGATTATATCAAAATCTTTGCATAAAAATGTGTATTCTAGGAAATTAGTCCGTGTTTTATGTGAGTAACTCGCAAATCTCGAACCAATTTCTTTAACACGACACTTTCAAGCAGAGATTGTTATATAAACATGTGTAGATGATATTGGGATTCCCGAAATTTGACTGCCATAAGCCTATTATGCCTTATTAGCTTAAAAAACGCGAAAAACCACAAAAAATTGAATTTCGTGGGCACACCCGTGGTGTGCTCCTTAACTAGCTGAAACTATAAATAGCTGAACTCACTTGTAAATTTTGATTTGTGGGTCTGACTTTTTGGTCCTAATTTCGGTCGAAAGTTGTGACTCCTGCAAAAATAAAAAAACCGGCCAAGTGCGAGTTGGACTCGCGCACCGAGGGTTCCATACCATACAAGAAGTAAAACATTGAAAGAATCACTTTTGTTCATGAATTTACGAGTATAATTTACATGTAGGTAGGTACTTTTGTTGGCGAACCGCAAACGTAACTTTGTTTTTGGTGGTTTATTGTTATTATCAAAAAAAGTATAATAGTTAAGGAGTTGATTTTATTTTTCCTGTAAAATATACATTAATGTCTATTTATCATAATTATTTCAGATTTTTCGATTGATAAACTTCGGAGATAAGGGGGGAACGGTATATTTTTCGACAGTTTTCTCAATAAATCCAAAACTATCAGGCATAAAAATAAATAAAAATCGGTTTTAGAATACACAAGTAACGTGCTTTCATATGATACCCCACTCAATATTGTTATTTCATTTTGAAAATTCGAAGACGCGGTTTTCCCCCCTTTTTAAATAAAAATAAAAACAATTTTCAATGTTTTATGATTGCAATGGCGTTGGGTCGCTATTACCTAAAACCATTCTAAATTTCAAGTCGATAGCTTCGATAGTTACTGAAATAATCGAGTGTGACAGACGGACGGACGGACGGACGGACGGACGGACGGACGGACGGACGGAGAAAGTCTCACCATAAGGGTTCCATTTTTACCAAATTATTATGGAGCCCTAAAAAGCAACGCATTTCAAAAGCAAAACTTTCTCTTTTGATTTGAGATATTATTTTGCTCCCTTCATTCCTCCTACACTAAGTATAGACACCAAAGAGTTATCTTCTGACGGTGTGTAGTCTCCGCAATTCAGTTTGTTGGTAGATATAACCACTGCTATAAGTTTATATAACCCTGAAAAAGAAACATCACGTACTTAGTGTCTGAATTCTCTGATTCTTCGAGTAACTAGGTATATAGAGTCATTTGTCTGTCTCTGCCTAAGCCCAAACCCAAAGACATAATATTGTTACGTAAACTTTTAATAAGTTGAGAAAAGAACCTCAGACTACATGAAAAGAACAAGTAAATTGTAGCGCGTGCTGTTCTACTTAACTGTTTTTGCGGTTCTTGTGGCCATATTTGCACATTATTATGTTATTGGTATATTCTCGCAATGTAGCGCCTTATCTACAGCAACAGTGCGAGCACGTGCGCCCGCCGCGTGCGCTGATAAAGAACGTCGGGCTCAGAAGTCACAGCAACAAACAATACTGGCGGGCGCTTCCAGAAGCATCCTTTTACACGTGAGACGGACAGCGACGCGGAAAAATAATATTATCTACAGTTAGGTAGTTATTGAGAACAAATTACAATAATATTTTAAACAAAGTGGTATTGGAGTTGTTTTGCAGAATCTGCCCGGAAGGGTACCATAGCGTGAAGCCGTGGCAGTCGTCGGACAATCTTGATTTGGCCCTACTAGCCCGCGAAATTCTAACTTTATTTAATTTTATTTAGTTTTTCGCAAATATTAGACTAACTACACGTTGTAGGTTTATGGTATAATAAGTTTTGCAAGCATAATAAGTATTTATGTACCTAATAATAGCCCGATATTAGCAAAAAACTAAATCCCCCAAGCAGTCATTTTAGGTACGTACCTAGGTAGTAGATAGAAGGAAAGTAGTAGGAAGAAAGTAGTCATACATACTTGTGATATTTACAGTGTTTGCCGATTTGAAAGTCAACTGTAGTCGGCGAAAGGAGAATGCCTGAAAATGGGCTAGATTTGCGTCACTCTGCGTCTCAAGCACAGATATGGACTCAAGCTAGTCTCAAGCACGTATGCATGAAGAATCTTCTTCAAAATTTTATGAGTGATATGTGAAAAGGGGTTCAAAAGTATTATAAAAAAAAAGTACGTTTCGAAACACGTGGAACCGCCATGCCACTTATGAAACTTAGAAAATTAACCACTTAGAAAATCAGATTATTGCAATTTCCCTGTTAATATCTTACTAATCTTTTTTTTACATAGTATTGAGAATATTTCTTATGGTTTAACGATGATTTGGTTAAGACGCAAGGTATAGCCCAATTTATAGGCATCACAGAGAACTGATATTTCAGATGACGAGTGCAGTTCAATGCAATGTAAAGGCCAGGGATAAGGGACGTACTACATCAGCTGACATAGGCAGGCAGGCAGATAATAGGGTAAACATGTACCTACTTGTCTCATTCTTTGCTTATACCCACTCGTAAAAACTGATACAATACGTACTAACTAATATTTAATCTGTGGTAGATAAAACTAGAATTTTCCGGGAGACTATCCGGAAATTACCTTACGTAGTAGATACAGCAATCTACCTTAGCTATGATAACGTAGTCACGCAGTGAGTAAATAACCTTGAACGTGATATGTGATAATAAACATAATACTTACATGTTCGGTCATTTTTGATTGATTAGTTTACCATCATATAACATACCTATTCTCCAAAAATCCAGAAAGTCACGTCGGACGGTAAGTCGAACTAGGCAGACAGCATGCGACGACCGACATGCGAGCGAAGTACAATGTTGTTTACAGACGTATAAGCATAGGTACCTATATATTCTTTCAAAACCGGAGAAATTAGGTATTGTTCTCCGGGAGGAGTCTCCCGGGCAATCCGGAAGGGGATGGCAACCCTAGGTCAGTCAGACCCTTGTATTACCAGCAACCGAAGTAAGCCAGTCTTCCGAAGTTTCTATGACTTTCTGTTCTAATCGGACGGACGGACACGGCCGACACGAGTAAACGAAAGCAATCAGCGCTCCGTTACGCCATTTCGGCATGGAGCTCTACGCAATACCGATCGGTAAGATAAAACCCGCATCAATTGGGAAGTCGGCGATCTCACAGCAGAAACAACTGAGTGGCGACGATCGCAATCGGGCGGGTTGTGCGCGGCTCACGTTCGGCGATACACGTGACTCGGCGCGCGCACGTGTAGCGGATTTTTTTTATCAATGTCACCCTGGGTTGCTGCGGTGACTGGTGGAACTTTCCCGATTTTATTGGAAAATACGGAGGGGTTTTATAAGTTATACCGAGGCACACAAACATTTCACGTAGATGGTAAATAAGAGCAAGTTTTACGTGAATATAAACTATACCTACAAACATGAATTTACAATTATTGACATTCTGAATTATAATTGACAATATTATGAAAAATGATTATTACAAAAATGATAATATCAAACTACTGACATTATTTACTTATTTTCTTTTTATATTCATACGCCATAAGGCAGAATGTACAATGATATTAATTGTTATTGTGACCACCTAATATACATACATTTTTATGAATGAATAACATTTATTTATTTTACAAATTGATTAATGATCCTTCTGCTTTCTAGTACCTAGTATCATTAAATACCTAGGTAGGTATAGCTGACAGATCTGCAATGGCAAAATCTGCACGTTTTGCTATCCGTTCTACTTCTACAGTTTCCTCCAAAATTAATAAAAATGGATATAGTCTTCCTCACTCATCCACCTCTGTAGAGATTTTCCATCATCATCATCGCGGAAGAAAATATAATTAAAGTAAGTGTGTACAAAGCCACAAACAGAAGTGCATTCTCCATTCCCTCACTCTCATACTCCGCTAGGACGACAGCTGCTGCCCCGACACAACCGGGGAGAGTTCAGACGTAACTAGGTGCCATGGCTTAAAGTGATATTAACTTCTATAAGGCACGGTGGGAAAACACTGCTAATTTTCTCGAATTCGAACTACTACAAGGTCCTTTGTCTTCGTAAGATAAGTATTTAGGTAATGTGTATGATTTTAGGGGTATTTCGAAGTGACACCCTGGCAACAGCGGCCAGCCGTTCACTAATTATTGTGTCGGTCAAATACCGGTTAAATAGCAGGCGTTCGCGATTACAACAAGAACAGAACTTCTCGAAGCAACTCGATGTTAGCCTCGCCTTGTGCCTTGCGAGTTGCGGTCGATCGAGACGCTTCGCGAGTTTCTAGTTCTTGCAGATGTTTTGTTGTTTTTGAAGTGGAAACTGCTTTAGGCTAGTTAATAGTTGAGCATTTTGAGCTTTGATTAGGTAATACCTAATCAAAGATTTTGAGATGAGTAAAACCACGGTAAAACCTTTGGTAGGTAAAACCATATCATTGGGTAAAGCTCATTGAACTCGTTACTGTAACCGGTCGCGTAAACACCACACCACACAATGTTAACATTTTTTTTGTTGGCATTCCTGGAGTCTATATTTTGTTTCTCAATAAATTATTTAAATCCTATCCTACTTCCTACTATCCTACTATCCTACTATCCTATCCTACTATCCTACTTCCTACTCCTACTAATATTATAAACGCGAAAGTTTGTAATAATGTGTGGATGTATGTTTGTTACTCTTTCACGAAAAAACTACTGAATGGATTTTGATGAAACTTTACAACAATATAGCTGACACATCAGAATAACACATAGGCTATTATTTATAAAGATATAGTGTGAATTATCCAAAATATATAACGATAAGTGTCACGTAAATAGGAAAAAATTGCAATCTGCGACCTTTACTGACGTACGCCGCGAAAACCGTTGGAGTTACACGTATATAATGTATGATCGAAATGTTTATCTTAAATAGTTCTACAAAAAAGCCCGCGATAGCATATATCCAACTCTTATGTGTAAGCCATTATCGCCAAAATAGTGCACCCTGTGTGCCCGATAATAGGCGTTCCCGCGCGGCCGGGCGACTGCGGGCGGGCGACTGCGGGCGGGACGGGGAAGAGGCATGAGTGCGCGAAAAAAAATATTTAAGTACTACCATCATTATTACAATTTTCCATCACCATCATCATTTTTGAAACCGCGGCGCGGCAATATAGCCTAAAGATAGATTAGATAGCTCCAATGACAATAACATCCACTAAAAAGGATTTTTAAAATTCTCGAAATTCACGCGGGCGAAGCCGCGGGCAAAAGCTAGTAATTAAATAACTTAATATTTTTTTTTGCAATGGCAATTTCCCAATAAATTATTTGGATTTTTCAAACTCAAGTCTAAATAGACAGTACTTCTTGATCCAATCCACGGCACGATCCAGTCTAAGGACAACAATCTGCGTCAATCGGTGGCAAGAAGTTGCTTACCGCAGTACTTAATAGTATCATAGGTAACAAAAAATATATCTAAATCACCAAACTGACCCGTGGCTGTATCAAACCCAGATCTCCTCCAAGGAAGAGAACTTCTTTATCCAGAGCAAGGAAGCTCGTCAAAGTGTTCAGTCGGCACAATACGTCACTGAATCACTGATCAATTATTATAATTAGGTAGGTATTGTTTGCAAGTGAAAGTGGTCTTGTTTCTGAGGCCACCTACATGTACCTATCTACATACTTACTTAGGTATTCTAGAATGTGAAATGTCAGTGATTCATCGACGTCTGCTTCGGAAGATGAGATTACAATATATTGGTAGGTACCAGGAACACGTTCATACTTTGTTCTTTTATTCTTGACCTTTTGCTAAAATGACAAAGACGGTCTTATTAGGTACAGAGAGCCAACGCTTTTTCATCGAGAGCGGGAAAAATCTTTGCAAGATAAGTAAACTATACCTAGGTAAGATAATCAGGTGGTCAAAAGCCATGCTAAATATTTGTTAGGTTAGATTGGTCATCTATGAATACTTGTGTTCTATTATTATAACAAGTATTCAAGCAGGAAACAGAATTTCTACGGTGATTTTGGTTAGGTGTTCGAAACTGGAAACTAGGTAACCGGAGCGCGGGCGTTGGTCTAAAATCTAAATAATAAAGGTCGACGTACGACCAGTAGAAATTGGTGGAAACGATGGTGATTCAGCCAATC
Source organism: Coenonympha glycerion (assembly GCA_963855885.1). Taxonomy (NCBI): domain Eukaryota; kingdom Metazoa; phylum Arthropoda; class Insecta; order Lepidoptera; family Nymphalidae; genus Coenonympha; species Coenonympha glycerion. Next base: position 1,093,645 of record OY979627.1, read on the forward strand.
ATCATCAACCAATCTTAATAAAATCCTTCGGCGTTATTGGATACTATGAGATATCAAAACTATTATAACCGATTCTATAAATATGAATATTTTTTTAATTTTATATGTATATTTTTTGTTTATTTATTTATTTTATTTATATTTTAGGTACCTAGCTATATCGATTACAAGAGAGAACTAAGTAAACATTCTCATACATTTTTGAACAATCTTAAAAAATAATAGGTAAAGTAATAAGTACTACATAGTACTTACGTAAGTAAGTACTATGTAGTATGTAATAAGTACTACATAGTACTTACGTAAGTAAGTACTATGTAGTATAGTAGTATATTAGAATACTAGCTGTTGCCCGCGGCTCCGCCCGCGTGAATTACGATTTTTTTTACATAATAAACCTTCCTACTGGAATTCCTTGATTTTTCGCGGGATTCTGGTGTGATGTTGTACAGAAACCTGTTCTTACTTTGCACGGGTTATCTTGTGGTGATTTTGAAAACTCCTTTTTTTTTAATAATAATATAAAGGTTCATTAATACGTAGTTGAAAGATCAAAAGGACGATTTTAACTGTCGATATTTCGACCCAGTGCCACAGGTCGTGGTCACTACGTGGCTTGTACCAATGTATCGACTTGTACCAATGTATCGAAATATCGACAGTTAAAATCGTCCTTTTCATTGTGATTTTTATTCTGAAACCACGAAATATGTCAAACATTATTAAACCATGTGAAAAGTTGTACTGGTGGTAGAACCCTTCTTTCAGAGTTCGGCCGGGTAGGTACCACTGGGATAAATTACTCTACTAACAATATTCCCCAGCCCAACATAATATAAGAGTCTTTTAAAAATCTTTGCTTCATCTCAATACAATCCAAAACATCAGAATGGACAATGGCTATATATTTCCTTACGTATAAAAAGACCTTAGATGACAGTCAGTCGGTTAGGATCGATAAGACCTAAGAGTTAAAAATATTTGTGAACCATTATCTTACCCTTTCCATATTGCGGATGATAAAGTTTAAATCTGTTCATGACTTAACAGTGCCATCTTAATATAAAGGCAGGAAACAGTAAATAACATGACAGTTCATTTTATTAAAAAAAAATCGGTAGTACCTATCTCAGAGTTTTACATTCAAGTTCCACATAAATTGTAGAGATGGCGCTATACGGTATAACGTAGCGATAACGCCAGTTACATGATTTTTGTTCACCCTAAAAGTGAAAAATTTTAAACCATACAAAATCTCCTGCTAAGCCTATTTATTTACGGCTGTAAGGGTACTCCCGTCTTACTTGAAACCTACGTCCTAGCCCTAGGTTCTTTGTGCATTCCGAGTTTCAAGTCACCTACCTACTTGAACTTATACGTTCTGATGTCTGTAACTTCTGAACTACAAAAGTGATGATGATAAGATTTGTATGGAATAATCTTTAAAGAACCTCCTTTCTATCAAAAAAAGAATGAATGGAATCGGACAACGCGTTAATGAATTAAAACTAAAAAACATTTGGACTTTGATGCTGTCTTCCAGGGAAACTATGATGAATTTCGGAACAAAAAGTATCCTATGTCCTACCTCGGGGTATGAACTATAATCATGTCAAGTTTCATTTAAATCTATCCAGCGGATTAGCCGTGATGCCCGGTCGTGAAACAGACAGACAGACAGACAGACAGACAGACAGACAGACAGACAGACAAAAATTAAACAAATTACAGTTTTGGCTTCAGTATCGACTAAATAGTGTCCTCCAACAAAAATTTTCAAAATATCTTCAATGTACAGAATTCGACCCTTTACAGTTTTATTATAAGTATAGACTAGCTGTTGCCCGCGGCTCCGCCCGCGTGAATTACGATTTTTTTTACATAATAAACCTTCCTACTGGAATTCCTTGATTTTTCGCGGGATTCTGGTGTGATGTTGTACAGAAACCTGTTCTTACTTTGCACGGGTTATCTTGTGGTGATTTTGAAAACTCCTTTTTTTTTAATAATAATATAAAGGTTCATTAATACGTAGTTGAAAGATCAAAAGGACGATTTTAACTGTCGATATTTCGACCCAGTGCCACAGGTCGTGGTCACTACGTGGCTTGTACCAATGTATCGACTTGTACCAATGTATCGAAATATCGACAGTTAAAATCGTCCTTTTCATTGTGATTTTTATTCTGAAACCACGAAATATGTCAAACATTATTAAACCATGTGAAAAGTTGTACTGGTGGTAGAACCCTTCTTTCAGAGTTCGGCCGGGTAGGTACCACTGGGATAAATTACTCTACTAACAATATTCCCCAGCCCAACATAATATAAGAGTCTTTTAAAAATCTTTGCTTCATCTCAATACAATCCAAAACATCAGAATGGACAATGGCTATATATTTCCTTACGTATAAAAAGACCTTAGATGACAGTCAGTCGGTTAGGATCGATAAGACCTAAGCATCGATATACCATATCGATGGACCTAAGAGTTAAAAATATTTGTGAACCATTATCTTACCCTTTCCATATTGCGGATGATAAAGTTTAAATCTGTTCATGACTTAACAGTGCCATCTTAATATAAAGGCAGGAAACAGTAAATAACATGACAGTTCATTTTATTAAAAAAAAATCGGTAGTACCTATCTCAGAGTTTTACATTCAAGTTCCACATAAATTGTAGAGATGGCGCTATACGGTATAACGTAGCGATAACGCCAGTTACATGATTTTTGTTCACCCTAAAAGTGAAAAATTTTAAACCATACAAAATCTCCTGCTAAGCCTATTTATTTACGGCTGTAAGGGTACTCCCGTCTTACTTGAAACCTACGTCCTAGCCCTAGGTTCTTTGTGCATTCCGAGTTTCAAGTCACCTACCTACTTGAACTTATACGTTCTGATGTCTGTAACTTCTGAACTACAAAAGTGATGATGATAAGATTTGTATGGAATAATCTTTAAAGAACCTCCTTTCTATCAAAAAAAGAATGAATGGAATCGGACAACGCGTTAATGAATTAAAACTAAAAAACATTTGGACTTTGATGCTGTCTTCCAGGGAAACTATGATGAATTTCGGAACAAAAAGTATCCTATGTCCTACCTCGGGGTATGAACTATAATCATGTCAAGTTTCATTTAAATCTATCCAGCGGATTAGCCGTGATGCCCGGTCGTGAAACAGACAGACAGACAGACAGACAGACAGACAGACAGACAGACAGACAAAAATTAAACAAATTACAGTTTTGGCTTCAGTATCGACTAAATAGTGTCCTCCAACAAAAATTTTCAAAATATCTTCAATGTACAGAATTCGACCCTTTACAGTTTTATTATAAGTATAGATTGTAGAATAGCATAGTGGCTATCGGCTACGGCTGGTCTCGAACAAAGACTTCTATGTAAGTACCTACATAGAAGTCTTTGGTCTCGAACAGACATTCAGACAGCTGACAGACTGATGAGGTTGGCACCCAAAGACTTCTATGTAGGATACATAGAAGTCATTGATGACACCCATTGGTCGAAAGGCTTTAGCTATCTGGCCAAGCCTATTGCCGTATGAATTATTATTAAGTAAGTAGGTACCTACTAAACTTTCATTGATATGTTCTTATATGTTTCCTATACCTTTTCTTAAAATAGTTAGGTCGTAGGTACGAAGTTTCTGGAATTCATCACCGCCAATTTTCAGTTAAAACTCAGTAGGTAGGTTTAAAGATTCTGGCTTGATATTGATACGACAATTAGTGACTAAGTAAATACACCGGAGGATATTGCCCCGCTCTAGATTAGATAGGTACCTATTTGCGAACCGTGCCCGCCTGTCGACCTTCCACGCCACGAAGTCAGACCCTGAGCTAAATCCAAATCCAAATATCTTTATTACACATAGGCCTAACATACAGGCTCTTGCGAACGTCGGTATGACATTTCTTGCATAATAATGATGATAACTACAAGTCAACTTAAAACTAAGTTTACGAGGGTTCCAAACGCACCCTGCCGCTGAGAAGAAGCTCACAACATACTCAGCTATGTGATATATTTCGATTTAATGGATAAGAGAATGAAATTCAAAATTTATGAGAATAACAGTTTCCTGTCCAGAAGTCACGTAATCAATTTACCAATCGGATATGAATTTTCTCACTCAAAGTTATTTGAATTTTGTTCCATCCTCATCTATCGAATCGAAATAATAGGTATGTCATGCAACGGCCTACGGTTGCAGACAGCAGACCAGCTGGGCCGATGGTCTAATTAATGATGGTAAACGCTATAATGATCGGGAAATACGTAATTTGAAGTCATTACTGTTTACTTCCTAATCACTAATCAATGATCACAAACGCGGAGGCGCAGGCGGCAGTGCTCGGGCGCCGCAGAAGATATTTTTACTTGTGACGATTTTGCGCGCACTTTAATTTTCAATGTCCCGCGCGTCTGCGTCATCCACGAAAAGGGCGATTTCATTAGCCCGCTATGAATTAGAGAAAGTATAGTGACAAAATAAGATACTAAACCAATTTTGATAAAGTACGATGTATGTAGGTATAGTCGCGGAATGAAAAGGTTCGTCACCTTTGTGTCGATTTTCGCTTGCACTAGTACCTAAGTACCTACTGCAAGATTCTATGTCAACATACCAAAACAATCGACTAGTGCCAACGAAGCTGTTTGAAAATTGACGAATCTTTTCGTATCCCTCCCTTCCCTCGATGCTATGATCAAACCAGAATTACGCAAAATCAATTCAGAAACTGGAGAATCTGTAGGTAGAGTATCTATAGGCATAAGCACGTACTTAGGTACATATTATTATTAGGTATACCTATCTATTTTAAAAAATGTAGGTACACAGAATTTTGAATTATTAGGTATCTTTTCCTCACGTTTTGTTGCTTAATAGTTAATACCTACAAAATGTGCAAGATACCTTTATTATAAGATACTCGTATATAAGTACTTGCAATCCAGGAAGACGCGCTCTCGGCGCCCCTCCTTATCGCATGAAATAAGCAGCGACTGTAAAAGAGCGGGCCCGGGGCCGCATCTTAGATTATTTACGCACGTAGGTACCTAGATCGCTTGTTTAGCGGCTCCAACAGGGTGTGCCAAGGTCCGTTCCCCGTGCCAGCGAGGATGACGCCAGCATTCCGCCACAGCTGTTCGTGTAGCTACTTCTGAACTACTATGTGCTACAATAATATGATAAGGACCATATTAATTACTACACCATGTCTCCCTAGGGCGGATTCAGGATATATTTCTCTAGAAGCTCACAAGGGTCAAACGCTTTTGGCATTTAACTTTTCGATGATACACACTGGGAACACCCCTTCACTACTTTTCTTCATCCTGGGTACGCCCATGTACGAGGAGCCACAGGAAAGACTCAAAGGCACTATAATTACTGACATTTCCTAGCAGCGCGAAACTCAGATCCTCCACATTCAATCATCGCGTGAAGATGAAAAATATTGTGTGCACCTTTTTACCCATACCTACAGGAGCGATTTCACTTCAAGAGAATCGCGTCGTGACAACACTCAACAACAGCTTCCACGGTCCGCCAGAGGGACGAATCGATTCTTGACAGGACCTGTTATACCCATTTTTCTGCAACTTAGGATCCGTGGATCTTACACTTGTGCCTACAGCCTAATTCTCATCTTCAAAGGGAAAAGAAATAAAACCAGCACCAAATGTTATAATTATTGTTTATTTACAGTAATTATAAGTAATAAGTTTTTTTTGTCAAAACATCTGCTGCACGATACAAATTACAGTCAAGATGTAAATCTATTTCACTATTAAACAAATAACTATTTACTACTAATAATATAGGAATTTTATTACAGTAAGGCTTCTACAGACGTGCCGATCAAATCGACTGTCCAATTTAGTCATCTTATTGCAGTCGAATACACAGGAACCAGCCTCAACAAACATACATGAACAGTAGATTTGATATCTGTAGGATACCTTTTACAATGAAAATACAGGTTTTGAAAGTCACTACATATTTTTATTTCTATTAAATTACAATCAGTCAAAATAATATTACAAAACCTAAAACTTACAATCACTGTCCGTTCAATCAAATATTTACATTACAATTACAAAAATATTTACAACTTACAAAATTAAATAATACAAACAGTCAGTAAGTCACAACCTCACTGCTTCCTATACTAAAACGGATAGAAAACACTCACACACACCAACTAAATTAAATCGACCTATAAAGCATCCACAGATATGCCAAATTGCTGAAATATCACATCTAAAGATCATCATAATTGGGTCACATCAAAGCCGATAAAGCCAAAGATGGAATTGCAAGTTGGCATATCTGAAGAAAGCTTTGTCATAGGCTATAAACAAGAAAAGTCAACTTTTAAACATAATATTCATGTGAGATTTTCTCTTGCAATAATCTTCCCCAATAAACATAGCTTGACAAGCATTCATGCGCTTGACAAGATGCTTGAAACTTTGCAAGCATAGTCAAGCAATTTTGACACTTCTAGTAATGCTCAACAATAAAAATTGTTCAAACTTTCAATTAATTGCAAAATAAACAATTAACTGAAAATTTAGAGCCAACTCATTTGTTAAGCAGCTTTGAATCATCAAAATGACTTGATAAACAAGTTGTTCTAAGTGCTTGTCAAGTATATAAATGCTTCTCAAACATGTTCCACCATCTACAAACGCCTTAAATCCTTCCATAACCAACTTTCGCGACAGACGAGTCAAACTCGAAAATTGAATATTGAAAACCTATAGGAATGTCCCATTAACACTTGAGCAGTTAAATACTCCTTGGGGATTCTTCACTACTATGACATTCAAAACATGTGAAATACACTAGATGGTGAGTGACATTTTTGAGAAGAGATATTTCAGTTTAAAGAGCTTTATTTTTTTCAAAAAAAAAAAAAAGAACAATATTGGAAAAAAATATTTTGGAAAATGAAATGAAAAAATATGTAACAAGTAAATGGTATTATATAAAGAAAAAGCAAAGCTTAAAATTAGCTTTGCTTTTCGCATTTTATAAAATAAGAAGTTAGGCTTTCATTTGAAGATATTTAGTGCATTTCACATGATTTGAAGGTCTACTAGACACAGAAACACTTCTTAGTGTAAGATCATCTTAAAAATTGGCATGTTTGTATTGTTAAGCACAGATTTCCTTAGGGCTCCATGCATAGCAAACCAGAGCCCTAGTTCTCCCTTTGGTGTATTCCTTACAGGCTCACAATGAATGGAATTGAATGAATGAGTTATTGTCTTAGGAAACTGTAATTTCTGAAACTAAACTTAACTTGCATTTTCAAAGGATGACTGCAATGAAGCAAAGTCTTGAAAAACATGTCAATTTCTAAGGCACTCCCAAACTTGGCAAAGACTAGCATGTCACCACTGGTCAGCTGCCTCATTTGATCACCGAAGCAGCGTTCGAGTATCCAGCCCGTGTTTAAGCCCCGAGCTGCTAATGAGTTTACCCGATAGTCTCCATTACTACATTAATTAGGCAAGGTGTCCATTAGTATCTCTTTAGCTGCCGTACTCAGTCTGTCGGGGAATTTGATGTCAAACGCGACGAGCAGGTCTCCTTTCCGCGTGGGCTCCTTGGGGAAGGGCAGGCCGTAGCCGGGGAACCTCTTGACTGTGTAGGGCTTAACCACCTCTCCCTGCAGGTTGACTGTGAGCTTCTCACCTGACATCGTTGGCACTTCGATGATGGTTCCACACAGTGCCTGTAACAAAGAGAAAGCGAGTTTAGTTGACAAGTTATTACTAAATTAAAGATTTATTGTGATAATCATAAAACTGAGCAACAGAAATGGTTGTTTTAAACTAAATAGTAAGCTTTAGCAGCTCATTGATTAAAGGACAGAATAAAATCTTGCCCATTGGAATATAAACATTTAAAAAAAAATCAAGATTACAAAATATGTACTTTACATCAAAATTGTTAATACACTAGAAAAGATGTTTCTAGATAGTTGAGCATATTGAATGTTTATTGTTATAATAATAATATCAACATTGACTCATCATATTCAAGGGTTGATAAACTGTGAATCAACTCAACTCAATAGGAAATACCATGGAGATAAAAGGCTTAAATTAATATTGTTCAAATGACAAACCTTGGTTCATTGGTTTATCATAAGTCTTAAAAACCCAAAACAATATCACACACTAGAACCTAGATAGAATAAAAAAAAATTGAAGAATCAAAATGAATTTGAGATAGGTTATCAACCCTGTTAAATAATTTGAGGTCATTGAACTATTTTTCATAAAATTCACAAGGGTTAACAACCCTACATTTGACCTACTCGACCGATTTTGATGCAATTTCAGATAATTAGTGAAAACAGTAAATATTTTAATTTTTTCTCACTAACATTGTTTTTGAGAAGTCTTGATAAATTGTGTTTGAAAGAACAAAGACGAGAAAACAATCACAAACAACAAGCAAATAGTAAACAAATAAACACATACCTGTTTGAGTGAGATCTTGGCAGTGTACCGGATGTCCGAGCCCTCCCTCTTGAACTGCGGGTGAGGTTTATCCCGAATGATGAACACAATGTCAGCAGGGATCTTGTTCCTGCCCTGGTCGCCCTCCTTCTGGAACGTGATCTTCGTGCCCGCCTTCCAGCCAGGTTTCACATGGATCGTCAGCACCTTGTCTTCCTTCTTCGAAGTGCCGTCCGGCTGAATCACCCGGCGGGATATCTTCATCTTCTTCACGCACCCCCGAGCGATGTCTTCGATGGACACGTACAGATCGTGCTCTATGGGCGGGTCCTGGGTCTTCTCCTTCCTGTTTGGTGACCCGTGGAAGTTGAAGCTGTGACTCCTGAAGGCGCCGCCCGGGCCGCCCTGCCGCGCCTGGCCCATGCCCATGTTGGCGAACGGGTCCATGTCCACGTCCATGTCGCGGTCGAAGAACATGGTGGTGCCTCCGGAGCCGCCGTTCAGGTCGAAAAACGCCTGGAAGGGGCTCGCGGAGCCGAAGAACTGCGCGAACGTGGCCCTGGGGTCGCCGTGGTACGTGTACGAGAACGACTGCCCGCCGCCCGGACCGTTCTGACCTCCCATTCCTCCCTTGAGGCCTTCCTCCCCGTGCGTGTCGTAGATCTCTCTCTTCTTCTTGTCTGACAGCACTTCGTACGCCTCCGCCACCTCCTTGAATCTCTCCTCCGCTCCCGCGGCTTTGTTCTTATCCGGATGGTATTTCAAAGCCAATTTCCGATACGCCTTCTTGATCTCGTCGTCTGTCGCGCCTTTCGCGATGCCCAATATTTTGTAATAATCTTTTCCCATTTTGATATATTTACCTGTAACAAAGAGGGATACCCCGTTTAGCTTTCGATGACACCTTTTTTGGAGATGTAGACTTCGATTCACGATCACGCAATCAATCCTACACGTCTTCCGATTCGCCAATGTTCGCGAATTTATGACACGATTATACTGTTTTTTTAAATGAAATTGGCACAAATTAAACACTGAAAATACTTACAATTAACAGTTCCTTATGAAAATCCACTAAACTAGATGAAAAGTTCAAAAATATCCACAATTTCCACACACAACACAACTCACAAGTTCACACAATCTACTTCAAAAATGAATGAAACGCAGCGCTGTTGTTGCGGCAAAATATATACATTAAAACGTCTAGAACATTCTAGGGCCTTCACTCGGCGCGCGAGGGAGATGTAACACAAACTTTACTTCACGAAATAGTGCGGTAGAAAGAGATAAATATAATTCTAGCTATTCATTTACCACCGCGCATTGAGCGTCAACTTGACGTCGATTATGCAAACAGTACGTTTTCAATGTACCGATTTTCTTTGTGTCGCAGGTAGAGCTGTGACGGACCAATCACAAACAAGTCATAATAACAGCAACCAATCGTAACGGCCAGATTAGTAATAAAGTTCCAGAAGCGTATCGATTATAACTTATTTCTCGCAACGAAAACTAACCAATTTACACATACGTTGAGTTTTTTTTATATAGAAGTGATAATATGGTAGGGAGGGCAAGGGAAATGGTAATGATCGGTTCTTTACCGCCGTTCAGGAAAAGTCGTTTCGGTCTTTAATACTTTGCACTACGGTTTAAAATTAAATAAAAAGAGTCGCATACACATGCGTCTATTTTTCAGAGATAACTGGACAAATTAAAATGAGTTCAATGTTCATTATTTTCCATTTATTTTTGCAGTTTAGCTAGTGCAATTAGCTACAGAAGAGTTCAGAACTAGAAGTTTCCCTTCATGATTTTCATGAGTATGAAATCCTTTTGTCTAAACCTCATAATTTGTGCACTGTACTTATCCTAGGCACAATTAGGTCTTTATTTTGAGCCTACGTCTACAACTAGGTAGGTACTTGTACTTTTCGATAAGCGTATTATAATGCGCAAAGTAAATGTTGCTCGTAGGAAGTACTTATGAACAAAATGATAAACGGACGAAGAACGAAACACGTGAGTTCGATAAAACGGGATGTGGGTCAAGAAATATGCCGCGAGCTCACGTGTTACAATGTTGAATGTTTTTGACGAAAATCTATAGAGATTAGAGATACAAACTATGATAATAACATCAAGATGAGCCCATCCGAACATTTTACGTAAACCTTCTTCATACAAGAAAATGTAGCGCCATGTGTCGAAACTCCTGCGAACACCTGCGAAATACGGCGTAGGCTTATAGTCATAGTCATAGTCATAGTCATTTATTCATAAATTTCAATATTACATGTCATCAGAAATTATAATGTTATACATTTATATAGATAATAATAATTGATAATTATGTCATAACAACAATATCATTTATGTCAATATATTATTATAAAAAAAAAATTATAATCAAAAATCTACAAGTCATTAATACTATAAAAGTAACTAGCTTATCATAGAATCTTTCTTGACAGAAACTCTTACAGCTTACTACTGATGCCGGAGGGGGTTTTGCTCCCATAAACTGGCGACATTTTTTCGCGCGGTCCGCCGGGTCTATAGTATAGGTGTCTTTGGATACAAATTATTTTCTCTTCGTCTTTTTATACAATAGGTACCTATTTATGGTTCTATTTTTGAATCTTTGTAATAGTCAATGACGAAATACTTACGCTTTATGTTACATCCATGGTAATGGTAGGTACGTTAGTAATATTATATATTCGGTGGTAATAGTGCTCTACCCTTTACCCTCGTATGATAATAATATCAGTTAAAAATAGGTAGGTACCTACCTAAGTATACTTACTTATTAATTCATAATAATAAAACGGTCAGAGTCTGTTGATATTTAGAAGTTAAAACGGGTTAGTAGTAATGGGAACTTTCTAGAGTTGCTAGACTCTATGTAGGTATGTTCAGGAAGGTCTGAGAGTAACCAATTTTTGTATCTCTAATGGCAAAGCAACGTTTGCCGGGTCCGCTAGGTGGTGAGTAGGTACCTATTTTATTTTTCCAACGACCTCATCGTCACTTTCTATCAGGTGAGATTATAAAGCCTAAATTGAGTAGGAAATAAAAATATGAGTTCGTTTATATAAAGTACCTCATTGCTAAATGCTTTAAAATACGAAGGATGTTAGTGATGTACTAAATTGTAAAATAACACAACGTGCTATTGTCTGATGTCTCGTAATGTTACACAATATGTATTGCCCCTATATAAAAAGTACCTACTCTGTGGCAAGTATTGAACTATTGACGTAGTAGGTAGATACGTACTTCCTAGGTTTGTTCTAGAATCCAGATTCTAGATGCAATGCACCTTTGCTAAGTGGAAGACGCCATCGTCTGGTTCCGCGTTCGAGCATTATCACTTGGTGTCTTGGTAGGTAAATTGTACTTAAGTACAAAATAAAATCAATTATTTATGTTGTTTTGCAATATTTTCTGGAATTTTATTATATTTTACACGTAGTAAGAAGTTCAGCCTCTGATTCAGCCGCAAATTCCGTTTTTGTTTTTAATTTTCTTATTTTTTCCTGACTACCTAATTTAAGTACCTATTCAAAGAAATCATAACCAAAGTCTATAATTATAAAAGACAAGGCTATATTGTGGTGGCCAAAATCGGAACTAACGCCGCTATATCTTGTGATTGATTTGTGTGATCAGTTTGACAGTTCCACAGTTCGCTCTGGTTCGCTCTGTCGAGGTAATTAATTATGTTGTGTTGTTTTTCTATAGAAAAAAAAAAAGATTCCGATTAATTGAGAACCTCCTCCTTTTTTTGAAGTCGGTTAAAAATTGCAGAAAAATTGAGATTTTATTTTCTGGTTCTTTCTATAACAACGCCCTACTGACAATGTCATTCAAGCGCAAAGAGAGCCTTGTCGGACTGTAGACCTATCTTAATTCCTTATTCCTATCTATGAGTTATATTATTTGAATGTGATTTCTCCCATGAGCATGACTCATTAGATTTCTCCTTAGAGAAACGAAATTATTACCCTTTTTGACTATAACACCGTTATCGGCAGTTTAGGCACCACAGATTTTATTAGGCACAATAAGTTTTTGTTCACTCTGTGGTGTACAAGCTTTTGTGCAAGTGGTGTAGAAAACCAATGACGAAACACTTTCTCAAATAAGGCGTCGCGCGTCGTGTATTTCATTACCGCTAAAAACACATACCGCTGTCGGTTGCTTATATTAGCGCCATTTTACAGCTTTAATAATTAATTAAAAATCCGACTTAAAGGTGGAGCCTAAAAAAGCCATGCGTGACGTCACTTACTCGTAGTGCTAATCCTTTTTACGTTTAATCAATTCATTCAAGGGCCAAGAGAATCTTGCTGGATTGTACAAGTGAAATATCAGTGATCCCTCAACGTCTGCTTCGAAAGATGATATTACAACAATAACGAAATTCGCTTCGCTAAGAGGACGGGGAAGATGTGACGTATGTTGATTGTTGAAGCCAAAAATTTCTCAAATATGGCGTCGCGCGTCGTACATTTTTGTAGTCTATGGTGTCAGTGGTAACTGTCACTGTCAAAAATAATCATGAAAAATAAAAATATTGTTGCAAAATGGTACATAGCAGCAAATTCCGCAATTCCAATTCCAAAGGCTACAAATGTTGGATGGAAGGCAAAATTACGTTTGCTATCATTTGAAGTATGGTCGTTCTGCTACGAGCAGGTAAGGTATAACTAAGTAAACATCCAGTTAGAACAAAACATCGTTTATTCATCGTATTAACCGCAGGAACAGGGCGTGCCGGCAGCCTTTGTAGTCCATGTCGTAATATTTCTCGTAAAAGTCCTGTATCAACTCCTCCACCTGCGAAACAGAAATGGCAAGTGACTTACTGCAAGTTAAATGTGATATATGCAGCGACGTAGCCCACGAACCCTATATAGAGTGTTGTGAATGTGAAATAAACTTATGCTGCACGTGTTTTTCAACCGGCAAAGAAAACCATTCGCACAGAAACGACCACAAATACGTGATAAGGAAAAACGATTTCTCGCTATTCGACAACTGTAATTGGTCAGCGAAGGAAGAATGTAAGTTACTGTCGGCACTTTCTACATACGGCTATGGGAACTGGGAGGAAATTTCCAAAAGCGTACACAGTAGAACAAAACTGGAGTGCCAAGAGCATTTTAAGAAGTATTACATAGAAAAAGTTCAATATGACAAACTGAAATTGCTACCAGAAACCGATCAATCACTATTTCCGAAACCTTTAACACCCTATTTGTATAACACGGAAGTAAGCACAAATCCTCCGAGAAACAATCAATCAGATCAGCTTTTGGCTGGTTACAATGCTTACAGATCAGAGTTTGAGCTAAGTTATGACCATAATGCGGAGAACATGTTTAATTTTGAAGACTCCTATTCAGATAATGAGGAAGATGAATGTATGGACGCGTTGAAAGTTAGTTTAGTGCGAGCTTTAAACACTAGATTGAAAGAGAGACAGCGGCGCTACAAAATAATACAGAACCATGGTCTGATAATGCCTAATAAACTATTGGCGTGGCTCAAAAGGTTTAACACAACACTGCTAAGGATTAAATCTGAAAAGTTACTTTCTTTCATGCAATTCATGACGGGTATGCAGTTTGACGCCTTCATGGAATCTTTGAGTTTAGAAGCCGAGTTGTTCAGTAAGATCATAAGGTTGTGCGAGTATCGAAAAAATGGTATCAAAACATTGTATTCTGCAAAGTTATTTATGCAGCTACGACAGCAGAACCAAATCATGTGCAAGGAACAGAAGTATGCAACAACATTGATGATGCACAAGTTTAACAACCAAGCATCTTGTAAATCAAAGTTGTGGTTCGGTAAAATTATAAAGCGGAACCAGAAAACCTCTATTCCATTGGATGTCATGGATTTACCAGGATTCCATCTCTTGTCGGACAGTGAGAAATCTCTATGTTCCACGTTAAGACTGATCCCTCAGAACTATTTAGAAATCAAAAACTTGTTAGTGGCCGAGAATAATAAGATAGGTTCCGTGCGTCTGCTTGATGCGAGACGCATAATTAAGATTGATGTGAACAAAACTAGAAAGATATATGATTATCTTCTGTCAGAGGGTTTCATTTCCAAACCATGAATAAAGATTGTTTTAAATTTTTTAAATAAGTTTTATTTGTCTGACCTTTTAAAGTTTTACTGAATACTGACAAAAGGTTTGCAATAAATGTATCCCACCCACACCCTGTCCTCTCTTTTGCTAGACCTTTCAATGTATTATTGTACGATAAGTGCTTATTTGATTTATAGACTGAAAACTTGGGTTATGAGGAATTTAATGCCCTGTACTAAACGAAAACGTGCCCCACAGACTGTCAAAATCGTTTATGTTTCATTCGATTGGTATGGAGTTAGACAGGGCGGGAGGCGTCATCGTGGATTGAAATATCTATACTTTGTAAGCCTAATTGTGATGGACTTAAACCATACTTAAACTTACTTTGAAGCCAAATTTTTGATACAGGAATATAGCTGGGTTGGTAGGTGAACAGTGCAGGGTCACATCTTTGTCTGAACATGTCTGTAACAAAATATTTGAAGTTAGAAACTGAAATCATATAAAACCTAGTAGCACCAATTAATCCTTGTCCCCATGGTGAAAGGTCAATTACCTATTTTGGATAACATAGAGATTTTACTTAATTTGATTCTAAGGCCTTTAATTGTCCATCACAATTGTTACAGGGATGTCATAGGGGATATTATTTCTGGCTGAGATCTGGTAAATGTATGATAATGTTACTTCGACGACGTCGACGGCTGCGGTTGACAAACATCCTTAGAGTCAAAAGAAGTAAAATCTCTAGAACTTCACATTAAAAGTCAGTAAATGACGTCACAACGCGATGACATTTTGTGGCACGAGGAACGCGCACGCCACCACCACGCGCTCGTAGGTACGTCACCAAGCAGCTGAACTCCGGGTACTCCAGCGCTTCCGTCACTGTCACGCGTGCTACTGACCTGCAGTAAGTGGTACAACATGAAGGTCGCGATGTTGGCGCGCCGCCACTCGGGCCGGGTGAGCACGAAGGAGATGTACGCCTCGCTGTGGCCGCTGTCCGGCACGAGGAACGCGCACGCCACCACCACGCGCTCGTACGTCACCACGCAGCTGAACTCCGGGTACTCCAGCGCTTCCGTCACTGTCACGCGTGCTACTGACCTGCAGTAAGTGGTACAACATGAAGGTCGCGATGTTGGCGCGCCGCCACTCGGGCCGGGTGAGCACGAAGGAGATGTACGCCTCGCTGTGGCCGCTGTCCGGCACGAGGAACGCGCACGCCACCACCACGCGCTCGTACGTCACCACGCAGCTGAACTCCGGGTACTCCAGCGCTTCCGTCACTGTCACACGTGCTACTGACCTGCAGTAAGTGGTACAACATGAAGGTCGCGATGTTGGCGCGCCGCCACTCGGGCCGGGTGAGCACGAAGGAGATGTACGCCTCGCTGTGGCCGCTGTCCGGCACGAGGAACGCGCACGCCACCACCACGCTCTTGTACGTCACCACGCAGCTGAACTCCGGGTACTCCAGCGCTTCCGTCACTGTCACGCGTGCTACTGACCTGCAGTAAGTGGTACAACATGAAGGTCGCGATGTTGGCGCGCCGCCACTCGGGCCGGGTGAGCACGAAGGAGATGTACGCCTCGCTGTGGCCGCTGTCCGGCACGAGGAACGCGCACGCCACCACCACGCTCTTGTACGTCACCACGCAGCTGAACTCCGGGTACTCCAGCGCTTCTGTCACTGTCACGAAATTTTCAGTTCTATAACAACTCGACAAAATACAAGGTTATAGGCACTTTGTGTGTGTATGTCTTACAGTCGATCCCGGGCCAAAAGAACTGCGCGCACAAATTGTTGACGGCCGCGATGTGCTGCGGCCGCACGTACGAGTAGTCGATCGTGGCGCGCGGCGGCGGCGAATAGTCCTTTATGTGCCTATTAAACAGATAAAATCCTATTAAAAATCCTACTTTTCTATTATATTTTATTTGGCAAAAAATTATCGAAAACAGTAAAAATTATTTAGGCCCAAAAATATGCGAAACCCGTGAAACTGTAACCACGTCATAATGTCTTATAAACAACGAAGTAAATCTTAAGGATCTTCACACCGAAAAATGCCATCAGAGTTATTGTTTATCAGGCATAAAAAGTAATGATGTAATCAGTGTAATTAGCAGTTATCAAATTGGGACACTTTTCGGAGGAAACTGAGGACAACTGAGCCTCGTAACCTCGCGCCAGAGAAGGCCGGGTACAGATTACCTGTGCGTCTTCCTCAACAGCTCGTCCATGAGCTTCAGCCAGGTGGGCGTGGTCGTGGAGTCCCTGCGGATGAACGGCTTGAGCGTGGTGCCCGAGTACGCTGTAGACCTCTCGTAAACCTGCAGCGCAAGGTCGGTGAGTGTGAACATTACCTGTGTGTCTTCCTCAACAGCTCGTCCATGAGCTTCAGCCAGGTGGGCGTGGTCGTGGAGTCCCTGCGGATGAACGGCTTGAGCGTGGTGCCCGAGTACGCTGTAGACCTCTCGTAAACCTGCTGCGCAAGGTCGGTGAGTGTGAACATTACCTGTGTGTCTTCCTCAACAGCTCGTCCATGAGCTTCAGCCAGGTGGGCGTGGTCGTGGAGTCCCTGCGGATGAACGGCTTGAGCGTGGTGCCCGAGTACGCTGTAGACCTCTCGTAAACCTGCTGCGCAAGGTCGGTGAGTGTGAACATTACCTGTGTGTCTTCCTCAACAGCTCGTCCATGAGCTTCAGCCAGGTGGGCGTGGTCGTGGAGTCCCTGCGGATGAACGGTTTGAGCGTGGTGCCCGAGTACGCTGTAGACCTCTCGTAAAGCTGCTGCGCAAGGTCGGTGAGTGTGAACATTACCTGTGTGTCTTCCTCAACAGCTCGTCCATGAGCTTCAGCCAGGTGGGCGTGGTCGTGGAGTCCCTGCGGATGAACGGCTTGAGCGTGGTGCCCGAGTACGCTGTAGACCTCTCGTAAAGCTGCTGCGCAAGGTCGGTGAGTGTGAACATTACCTGTGTGTCTTCCTCAACAGCTCGTCCATGAGCTTCAGCCAGGTGGGCGTGGTCGTGGAGTCCCTGCGGATGAACGGCTTGAGCGTGGTGCCAGAGTACGCCGAGCGGAAGGCAGTGGGTTCGATGCGCGACAACAGCGTCATGCCGTAGTTGGTGCTCGCTATCGTGCCGCACAGGTTGTCTATCAGATACTGTAACAAAGTTTGATTTATTGATACTAAATTCAAATTCAAATCATTTATTTCATATTGGCCACTACTTGTTAGCACTTATGAATGTCAAGTAGGTACATATACTTATTAATAGTGATAACTATTTAACGACTTAAAAACTAAGTTTACGAGGGTTCCAACGCGCCCTGAACTGAGAAGAAGCCCACAACAAACTCAGCCGGGTATTATTTTTTTTTGTTATCACTATTTCACAATATAATATAAATTAGAACTAGCTATAAATTTGAATTAGAGCAATTTACTCCCATGGATTGATTTCATTTAAGTAATCTTTTATGCTATAATATGCCTTTTTTATAAGTTTCGGCTTGACAAAACCTTTGAACTTATTGAGCGACATGTCGAATACACTGGATGGCAGTTTATTATAAAATCTAATGCAATTGCATAAAAACGATCTACTTATTTTAGTAAGACGCGTGCTATGGACAACCAGTTTGTTTTTGCTTCTAAGGTTAATGTTATTGAGGTCACATTTCCTACTAAATTTATTTATATTTTTGTGTACATATATTAAGTTCTCATAAATATACTGACTATGTACGGTCATGATATTAAATTCCTTAAATTTAATCCTGAGTGACTCTCTTGGACCTAATTTATAAATTGAACGAACAGCCCTTTTCTGCAGCACGAATACGGTGTTAATGTCAGCAGCATTACCCCACAACAGGATACCGTACGACATTATGCTGTGAAAATAGCTAAAATATACCAGTCTAGCAGTCTGAACGTCAGTCAGCTGCCGTATTTTTTTAACCGCGTATGCAGCAGAGCTAAGCCTGTTCGATAATTTATCGATATGAGGTCCCCATTGGAGTTTAGCGTCTAACGTTATACCTAAGAATACGGTTACATCTACTAGTTCTACTAAAAATTTTCATATATAGATACATCGAATTGTCAAATACAGGAATTTATTAAGATGGTTTTTAGGGTTCCATACCAATTTGGTAAAAATGGAACCCTTATGGTGAGACTTTCTCCGTCCGTCCGTCCGTCCGCCCGTCCGTCCGTCCGTCTGTCACACTCGATTATTTCAGTAACTATCAAAGCTATCGACCTGAAATTTGGAATAGTTGTAACTTTTAGGTAATTGCGGCGCGCCGCCATTGCAATCATAAAAAATTGAAAATCTTTTTTTTTATTTGAAAAGGGGGGAAAACCGGGTTGTCAAAATTTCAAAATGAGGTAACAATTTATTGAGTGGGGTATCATATGAAAGGGCGTTACTTGTTTATTCTAAAACCAATTTTTATTTATTTTTATGCCTGATAGTTTTTGATTTATTGGACAAACTGTCGAAAAAAATACCATTCCCCTCCTTATCTCCGAAGTTTATTGGACAAACTGTCGAAAAAAATACCATTCCCCTCCTTATCTCCGAAGTTTATCAATCGAAAATTCTGAAATAATTATGATTAATAGAAGTTAACGTCTATTTTACAGGAAAAATAAAATCAACTCTCTAACTATTATACTTTTTTTGATAATAACAATAATCCGCCGAAAACAAAGTTAGGTTTGCGGTTTGCCAACAAAATTACCTATATGTAAATTATACTCGTAGAATCATGAACAAAAGTGATTCTTTTAATGTTTTACTTCTTTTATAGTATGGAACCCTCGGTGCGCGAGTCCGACTCGCACTTCGCCGGTTTTTTTTAGAGTACCATGCCCAAAGGGTAAAAACGGGACGCTATTACTGAGATTTCGCCTTCTGTCAGTACGTCCGTCTGTCCGTTTGTCACCAGGCTGTATCTCTTGAACCATACGCACTTGAAATTTTCACAGATGATGTATTTCTGTTGCCGCTGTAACATATAATACTAAAATAGAATGAAATGAAGATTATACAATAAACGTAATTTTTGCTTGTTTTTGTCGTTGACCCAGTAGACCCGATATTACTCTACTTGTATAGTAGTTGGTAAATGGGCCTTCTGGCTTCTGCATCATCATCTCGCTACGTTATGTAGATAATGGTATGGAACCCATCGTGTGCGAGTCCGACTCGCACTTGGCCGCTTATTGTTTATCTGTTTACATACCGATCTCTGGAACCTGTCCAGAACTCTCTCAGCGTTCATGACGACTCTCGGGTCCTCAGTCACATAGCCGCCTAGTATCTTGACAGTTCTAGAAAAACAAAAGTTTACAATATTATATCTTCGTTTAGGTTTTGAGGGTCCCAGGCTGTAATTTTTGATTTAATTTAATTATCATGAAATCTATGAAAATAAAATACAGCGGTATGTGCTATCAGCGGTACCGAAATGTACGACGCGCGACGCTATATTGGAAAATTCTTTCCTCTTAGAGTAGCGTATTTCGTCATTGATCATAATGCACTGAATTTTTTTTTTACGCTATACAAGTTAGTACTTGACTGCGATCTCACCTGATGGTAAGTGATGATGCAGCCGAAGATGTTAGCGTACTAACTTGGAAGGGGTAAGTTAAGTCACCCCAACGGTTTCTACACAGCATCGTACCGGAACGCTAAATCGCTTGGCGATACGTCTTTGCTGGTAGGGTGGTAACTAGCCACGGCCAAAGCCAATTTAGAAATTATAAAATTCCAAAGTGGCCCGTGGCGGGAATCGAACCCGCGACCTCCCACTCGAATCCGTGCGTGCGTCCCCTGCGCCACGGAGGTCGTCAAAACGACGTGAATCGACATAATATGAACAACTGGGAGGAACACCTTAGTAATGAGGCGGCGGAAACGCCGATGCACATGATCTGTTCCTGTCCAGTACTGATACACATATGTATTAACTTTTTAGGAAAGAAGATTCACACTTTAGACCCTGATGATGCCAAACTTCATTCAGCAAAGAAGTTGCTGCTGTGAAGTGTGCTGATGTGGTGGCAATAAGCATTGAACTGAAGATGGCGGCGTCACAGTAGATAGGGATCCTGATCAGGGAGAAGAGGAATAGTATGCTACCACTGATCTCCATTCTATGGATCGCTGACTGTTATCGTAAAAACTAACTGGATTTTGGCCATTTTGGCGTTGATGTATGCGTAACCTGGCGTGAGCGTCCATAGAACTAAAATAAAATGACATTCAAAACGACGGTCACTAGCAAGTAGCAACAAATGACAATTTAGTAAAGTGGATGTTCGAGGGTGGCGCTTCAAATCGGCACAAAAAAGGAACCGTCAGATGTATAGAACGATTACTCCATAGAATGGAGATCAGTGTATGCTACAAACTCACTTGTCCAAGTCGAACACGGGAAGATGGCGTTGTCGCTTCAGTTTGTTCAGCGCAAGCTTCGCCCTCAGTCGGTGCAGCTCGGCCTTCTTGTTGGGATCCTTCACTTTGGGCAGCAGACTCTCAACCTTCTTCAATAACTGGTTCTCTTCGTACGGAGTCAGCTCTACACCAAGAACAAACAAGATATAAAGGCTCGCGTCCACTAGGCTCGCCGAGCCGAGTCGAATCGAATCGCAGAAAGTCGCCTTCTATATATTTCTATATATTTACTATGAAACTGCGTCCAGTAGCGACGAGCCGCGGCGCGCCGAATCGAATCGACCTCGCAACTTGCTTGACAGGCGAATTTCTTCGCCGATGCGATTCGGTTCGGCTCGGCGCGCCTCAGTCGACGCGGTGAAGCGAATCCGCGCCAACGTATTTTATTTTCTATCAGTCAGTTCCGTTTTCGTTTTATTTGTATTTTGGTGCACACCGTTTCCCTTTCCTATTCTCCTCTTCTTCATCAAAAATATTTGAAGTAATAACATCTCTTCATCCGAACTATCCATGATGCAAAAACGACCTAACTTGTTGAAAAGTTGCGATGAATGAACAATTCGATTCGATTCTTTAGAGATGGACGCACTAGAAATAAATACGACTCGATTCGATTCGACGCGTTTCTGCTGTAGGTAGTCGACGCTAGGCTTAAAGTATAAGTTTGTTCGTTCGTTTCAGCCGACGGTCGTCCACTGCTGGACAAAGGCCTCCTGCAATCATTTCCAGCCCACATGGTCCTGCGCTACCTGTAACCAGCGCCTTCCCGCGACTCTTTTAATGTCGTCCGTCTATCTGGTCGGAGGCCTGCCAACACTGCGCTTTCCCGTGCGGGGTCGCCATTCCAGCAATTTGGGTCCCCAACGGCCATCGGTTCTACGAGATATGTGCCACGTCCATTGCCACTTCAGCCTCGCGATACGTTGAGCTATGTCGGTGACTCTGGTTCGTCTACGGATCTCCTCATTTCTATTTTGATCCCGCAGAGAAACTCCGAGCATAGCTCTCTCCATCTCCCGCTGAGTGACTCTGTGCCTTCTTATGAGGCCCATAGTAAACGACTGTCGACCGTTTTCACTAGCACTTTAAGAAATGCCTAAGTCCTTAGGTGACAGTTGTATGTGAAAATTTTTTTCAAATATGGCGTAGCGAGTCGTACATTTCAGTACCGCTGACAGCACATACCGCTGTCGGTCTCTTACATTAGCGCCATTTTACAGTTTTGTTACATTTTACAAACAAATGAATTTTTACAAAAAACAAATTAAAAATCCGGCTTCAGGGCGGAGCCTAAAATACATGCGTGACGTCACTAAGTGCTGTTCCTTTGAATGAATGAATGAATGAATGAATGAATATACTTTTATTGCACACCACAAAGTCAAACAAAGGACAACACAAAAATTACAAAGAATAGGTACACAATTTGGCGGCCTTATCGCTACCTAGCGATCTCTTCCAGGCAACCAATGCTGTAAAGGATTTTTGTTGCAGATACTAGAGGTAGGTGGTGCAAATACATAAAAAAATAACTAAAACATAAATAAGTATATATGTACACAAAATAATACAAACATAAAATACATAATACTATATGTTATATTATACAAAATACAAATAAATATAAAATACTTACACATACTAAAAATATAAAACACATACAAATACATATTATATAATATCCTCCCAATACCATGGACCCTATAATCAAAACTAAGTTGCCAGTGACGACGACAAATAGTGAACCTTAACCAGTCTCTTGAAGATGTTAATAGACTGGGCCTCCCTGATTACCAGGGGTAAGGCGTTCCACAATTTTATAGCCTGAACCGTAAAAGAATGGTGGTAAAAAGAAGTAGTATGCTTAGGTATCCTTAAAATAAGTTTTCTTGTAGTACGGATATCTTCTCCCGGACCACCAATAAATACAAATTTCTCCTTTAAATAAGGAGGAGTGGAAGGGTGAAATAACACACAGTACAGAATGGAAAGGATATGCAAGTTCCGGCGAAGTCGGATGGGTAACCACTTGAGACGAGAACGAAATTCAGAGACATGGTCATATTTGCGCAAACCAAATATGAACCGAATACTAACATTTTGAAGTCTCTCAAGCTTATTTAACTGATCTACAGTAAGGTTAATAAAGCTTGCGTCCGCATAATCAAGGATAGGAAGAAGTAGTGTCTGTGCTAACATAATTTTGGTAGGAATCGGAAGAAAAGATCGAAAGCGACGCAATGAGCTCAAAGATGCAAAGGTCTTCCTGCTAACCTGTTTGATATGATTATTCCACCCCAAAGTGCGATCCATATGAATTCCGAGGTTTTTAACAGATTCACAGAAAGGGATAACCATACCATTGTACTCCACAAGTGGCAATGTGGACCAGTCGACCCTATCGATCAAGTTCCGACTACCAATAACTATAGTTTGAGACTTCTTTGGATTCACATTAAGGCCGTAGAATCTACTCCACTCCAGGATAGACTCAAGGTCTTTATTTATTTGAGCAATGGCAGACGGAAGATTCGCAAGTGTCGACTGGGTGTAAATTTGGACATCATCTGCATACATGTGATAGAGAGACGATAGTTTATGAGTAATAGAATTGATGAAAATAGAAAAGAGTAACGGTGACAGCACGCCACCCTGAGGTACACCAGCCACGATATCGCACCAAGAAGAGTTGCCTTTCTCTGTACGAATGCGCTGCCGACGTCCACTCAGGTAACTAAGAAACCAGTCAGTAGCTGATGGAGATATGTTAAGAGAACGCAGCATACCCACAAGTATATCATGATCTACAGTGTTAAATGCATTGCTGAAATCCAGCAGGGTTAATACTGTGAGTTGCTGGTTATCCATACCCCAACGTATATATATATGTTCCTTTATATGTTTAATCAATGGTTATACCGCCCTACACACATTCTCCATACAACGAGACAGGTCTGACGATCGTCTTGTAAATATTTCCCTAAACTTTAAAGGGGCATTCTTAAATCGCATATATCTCCTAAGACTTCTTTTGGCAGCTACATTTGGCTGCTGATTCTTACCCACTAGATTGGCCTGATCGTCCTCGTCTTCGTCGTCCATCCACGGCAAGCGCGTGATTCTTACCCACTAGATTGGCCTGATCGTCTTCGTCTTCGTCGTCCAGCCACGGCAAACGCGTGATTCTTACCCACTAGATTGGCCTGATCGTCTTCGTCTTCGTCGTCCAGCCACGGCAAACGCGTGACTCTTACCCACTAGATTGGCCTGATCGTCTTCGTCTTCGTCGTCCAGCCACGGCAAACGCGTGATTCTTACCCACTAGATTGGCCTGATCGTCTTCGTCTTCGTCGTCCAGCCACGGCAAACGCGTGATTCTTACCCACTAGATTGGCCTGATCGTCTTCGTCTTCGTCGTCCAGCCACGGCAAACGCGTGATTCTTACCCACTAGATTGGCCTGATCGTCCTCGTCTTCGTCGTCCAGCCACGGCAAGCGCGTGATTCTTACCCACTAGATTGGCCTGATCGTCTTCGTCTTCGTCGTCCAGCCACGGCAAGCGCGTGATTCTTACCCACTAGATTGGCCTGATCGTCCTCGTCTTCGTCGTCCAGCCACGGCAAGCGCGTGATTCTTACCCACTAGATTGGCCTGACCGTCTTCGTCTTCGTCGTCCAGCCACGGCAAACGCGTGATTCTTACCCACTAGATTGGCCTGATCGTCCTCGTCTTCGTCGTCCAGCCACGACAAGCGCGTGATTCTTACCCACTAGATTGGCCTGGGCCCGTATTCTGTATCTCGGTGCCTATCAAAAAATGATAGCCCCTGCCATAGGTTTTTCGTCCATTGAAGGTTAATTGCTTCAAAAACGTTATTCTTATTTCACAGCGAACCTTCAATGGATAAAAAACAAATGCAAGTGGCTATCATTTTTTGATAGGCACCGAGATACAGAATACGGGTGCAGATCGTCCTCGTCTTCGTCGTCCAGCCACGGCAAGCGCGTGATTCTTACCCACTAGATTGGCCTGATCGTCCTCGTCTTCGTCGTCCAGCCACGGCAAGCGCGTGATTCTTACCCACTAGATTGGCCTGATCGTCTTCGTCTTCGTCGTCCAGCCACGGCAAGCGCGTGATTCTTACCCACTAGATTGGCCTGATCGTCTTCGTCTTCGTCGTCCAGCCACGGCAAGCGCGTGATTTTTACCCACTAGATTGGCCTGATCGTCCTCGTCTTCGTCGTCCAGCCACGGCAAGCGCGTGATTCTTACCCACTAGATTGGCCTGATCGTCCTCGTCTTCGTCGTCCAGCCACGGCAAGCGCGTGATTCTTACCCACTAGATTGGCCTGATCGTCTTCGTCTTCGTCGTCCAGCCACGGCAAACGCGTGATTCTTACCCACTAGATTGGCCTGATCGTCCTCGTCTTCGTCGTCCAGCCACGGCAAGCGCGTGGTGTTGCGCGCGGAGGAGAAGAGCGAGCGCGTGGGGAAGGCCGGCCGCTCGCCGCTCCGCTTGGCTCTGTCGACGCGCCGCGGCTCCGGCGGCCGCTCGTCCTCGGACTGCGGATCCGCGGGCGTGTGGGAGCCGAACGACTCGCAGTTCGACAACGTGCTCGAAGTGTCGCTCTATAGAGAAGGAGTAACGCTCTGAGTGATCTCTATTATATTAGTACCCTGGATCCAATGACGAAATACGCTATGCTAAGAGGACGGGAAAGATGTGACGTATGTTGAGGCCAAAATTTTCTCAAATATCGCGTCGCGCGTCGTACATTTCGGTACCACTGACAGCACATACCGCTGTCGGTCGCATACATTAGCGCAATTTCACAGTTTTGACAAGGGAGAGGCTCCCATACTCACAGTGAACGTGAATCCTCTGAAAATGTCGTCGTTGTAGTTGTCTCTAGCGGTGACGCATGTGAGCGAGCTTTCCCCCTCCTCCGGGAGCTCCCAGTCCTTAACGCGCAGCTGCGTGCGGGACGCGTTCCTGGAGAAAGCAACACAAGCTACTCATATTTATAAATTAATTGGGAAACTAAAAGCTAACAAAGTTAATTTGTTTTAGGATAGTGCCCATGCCTTTGTAGCTAGCATCTGTGGTGATAGCTAGAAACATGAAAGTAATCATGAAGATGAAATCAGTACAGATAATTATGTTCTCTTTGTACACTGTATGTTAACTTATTAGTCTCAAGTTCTTTTCTTACAGTTTGTCCGGGTCGAATAATTCGGACGCACTGGTGGACGGCGCGCTGCGTTCATCCGCGTCGGGGTGACGCCTCTTCTTGGCGCCACCATCTATGGTGGTCGGCTTAAGCGGGACCTCCACCACGTCATTTATGTAATCTTTGTAGCCTAAAAGAAAGAATTTATTTTAGTAATAACCTAGCTGTCTGACGAAGATTGTCAAAGTGTTGTTATTTATTTCAATCACAGAGCAATAGAAATACTGAAGTATGGAAGCACTGTATTTGCAAGTTATA
Source organism: Coenonympha glycerion (assembly GCA_963855885.1). Taxonomy (NCBI): domain Eukaryota; kingdom Metazoa; phylum Arthropoda; class Insecta; order Lepidoptera; family Nymphalidae; genus Coenonympha; species Coenonympha glycerion. Next base: position 1,120,248 of record OY979627.1, read on the forward strand.
AAGTTGCGACCAATATCACACGTAAATTAAATCACCAAGTTAGCAGGACAGATTAATTTGTTTTTTTATAATCCGCTACTTGTAAAGATTCTGTATCATACAATATGCAGGAAAACTACCCACATGAAACACAACACACAATTTTCTAACACTTTCTTCGACGCACGTTTCGTCCCGACAACCCGACCAAAGATGTTGACTTCATAATGCGAAATCGTAGTCGTTTAATATTTAAATCACCAAGTCTCATGATTGTTTTGTGCGGTGTTATGCTAGCCACGAATGATCGACTGATGCAGTCTGTGAGCCGCGCGGATCAACCAACTAACCGGATTACAGTAATATTACCATAAGGTGGAATTTTAATGGTCCGTAAAAATTGAAAAAAAAAAAATATCATGATGGGGAACAAATTGTTCTTGTAAAAGTATTAAAATGTATGAACTTAACAAAATAAACGTTTTAATACTTTTACATGTTAAAATATATAGACTAAAATCATATTTTATTGCTGATATGGGTTCAAAAACTTTCTCACCTTTTTGTATATAATTTAAATAAAAAAGACAATATTATATTTACACGAAATTTTTCAGTATGTGATATAATAAAGGACATTGGCAGAAATGTACACAAATAAAGTTTAGCGTCTAGATGTAACATTTATTACAAGACGATTCTAGTAAATAACTGAATTTTTCCAAGGTGTTACCAGTTATTGTAAGGGACGGGTAAAAAAATAAAATATTTAAAGAAATTCAATTGATTACTGATAGGTTCCGTTTCCACATGCCTGACAGCTAGTGTTGCCGGATGCCAAACTTTTCCACTTTTATACTCCATCTTTTTGACGATCGGTCCACTTTTGTGCGAGAACAATATGTAACAGGTACTAAAGAAAAACCTATTTCAGGTACTACGTTAATTCTTAGATTAGAATGTAGAATACACGACAATAACTATCGATTTCAATTGTTCCTTTTTTGCATTTTATTTTACGCGAATAATATAAAAAGATTAAATTACTTAAGAGTTTACCACTGCGTTGGAGTAAAACTGAATATTGTTTTTCCATGTTAAGCCAGGCTCACTTAAATAAACTGTTTGAATATTTATGATTATTTGACAGAAAACTACACCTATTGAATATTATTATTACTTAAATCTATTACAACCGATTATTTTGAGCATAGAGCATTTTGTCTTTGTAGTTTAGCGTTTCCGAAATACCCTTGTAATTCAATATTCATTTATTAACTCAATTAGATTTTTCTTTCAGTCGATTGGAGTTTTTTAATTCCGGCCCCTCGCAACACTGTCCAACAGCTACATGGCTTCAACTGTCAACAGTGACAAATTTTGGAAAAAGTGACAAGTATTTATCAAAGAGTATATAGTGTTTTGTCTATGCCCTCTGATGCTTCATGGCGGAGGTCGCTGTTGTTATAATACTCGGATACAATATTTTGAAAGTAAATAATAATTTTTCTCCACTTTTTAGTGAGAAAAATCTTTTAGCATTGAGTTCAGGCTTGCAGGCCCAATCAAAAAAAATTATAGTAGCATTTATAGTTGCATTCATGTTGCATTAGCGTAACCGATGTATGGGCCCGCACCATTGTTCTTTATAAAGGAGATCAAAGCTGTAATTTCTCCAAAGTAAACTCACTAGGTTAGTTCTATAGCAGTATAACTCGCCTAGTAAGTTAACTTTAGAGACAAACAGCGACTTATCCAGCGACAACTGGTTCCGCGGGCGACCTTTCGGCCGGTCTCGAGCCATCTCCTGGTCTGAAACAATGTCATTACAATACATTAATGGCGTAATTTTGTGTGCCTAACACTCATTTACGCCTAAACTAATATAACATATTATTTGAAATGCAAGCAAAATAAAATAAAATAAATTATTTTATTTATTTGAAATGCAGTTAGAGTGCATCTGAATTAACACAAGCCACTTTTTATCCTGGGAAAATCCATAGCAAAAGCTAGGTGTTAAATAAATATATCATATGATTAAATTTTTGTCAGGGCTAAGTTTAGCAAGAACACATCTCCTCATACAGACAGATCACAGAGTGCCACCTAAGATGGCACTGTTGTGGTAAGAAGACTCTGTAAGGCCTGTCTAGCTCTTACTGATATGAGCCGCCACAGCCGGTGAGAAGGAGTGCATCAGCTTCCACCAGCCAGACTCCCCGAGTGTGGTGGAGCCAGAGCGGAAGAACAGGTTACTGTACACCGACAGGGCACCTGCTATGGTGCCTATCCAGTTCTTTTTCTGTTTGCTGGAACAAAACATTTTTAAAATAGGCTTTCACTGATCGCATATATCGATTGTACTCATTCACTGTAGCTTGCTCAGGTGTTTGCATTAATAGCCACCCTAACTCTAACACAGTTGGACCTAGTAGAGTAATAATGGGTATCCTGGACCACTCCTTTTTCACCCCGTCCAACCCACAGAAGCCATATTCCACTCTAAACTTTTCACACCTAGATAAAGCTTTGTGCTTAGGTGCAGAAGCTGTGTGTTGAAATGCACCCCCAAAAGGTGTTTTTACCCCAAAATAAAACTGATATCAGTGTTTGTGAAATGGCTATTTGATTCCTGTCACAAGCCACTTAATTTGTATTTTTTTATAATTTCAAAATATCCTCAGGTGAGTTTAGGGGGCCTACTACCGTGACTTAAAGCAATAGTATTGTAATATTGTTTTGACATTCTCATTCGTATGGAAATTTTAAAACAATATTACAATAATATTACTTTAGGCCGCGGTGGTAGGCCCCCTGTTCAGAGTTGGTACTATCAGCAAAGTAGCACTTGAAAGTGATTTGTTGTATATCAACCTTGGTTGCTTACCCTTTATAAGTTTAAAATAACATTGACTGTATTGCCACAGAAACTATAATTACTTATTATAGTGAAGTAACTTATCTTGTATAATAAAAATATATTGTTTTTAGACTAAAACTTTGCATTTTGTATGCTATATGTAATGACAAGTAGATTACCAGGTGGGTCCAAAAAGCAGTGTCCAATATCTGTCAATGAAGAAGCAGATGTGCGTCTTGTAGTGGAAGAAGCCGTTGTTGCTGATGCCCTGCATGTGGATGCTGAGGTGGTTGAGCGTCAACAGCAGGACGTTCACCCTGAAAAATATTTCAGGGCAATTTAGTTGTATACTCAAATATCCCATCATCATGACATCTACCCCCATGTAAATTGCAAATGCATGGCAATGCATTGGCAAATTTTTAATTCTATTTAAAATTTATCCCCACTTATAGGTAAACTGCTATAAATTTGACCTTCCTGATGGTCTATGGCAGTGTTTCTCAAAGTGGGCGATAATGCTCCCTTGTGGGCGTTGAAATACCTAGAAGGGGGCATTAAGGGGCCCAGAAAATAATGGGGGGCATTGGAGTGGTTTAGGGGGGCGATGGTAGATTTGTAATTTATTTTAGATACCTATTTGTATACTATACTAAAGTAAGTACACTTACTTTATATTTTAAAATTTACAAAAAATAAAACCTACCTAGGTACTACTACTCAATATTGAATAATTAGTTTAGGTATGATGGTATAAGCTCTAAATATATTTAAATATAGCTTTTGTGGAATAGCCTGTACCTACGCAGAAGGTACGCAATCTAAATAGTTGTAACAAGCTTTTGTCAAATAACACATTAGGTGCAATTCAGTACCAATTGGCTGGTTGGTTGACCTAAATTAATCAAACCACCACAACTAAATTAAAGTAGTGTTTTTTAAGTTTTTTAGGAGTGTAAAAAAAATTGGGGGCGCTGGAAAAAAAATGATTTTCAAAGGGGCGGTAAAGATATAAGATTGAGAATCTCTGCAGGGCGATCGACTAAAAATGTATCAATCATTAAAAAACCGTATTAATGTTCAAAACGCGATATTCAAGCGTTGTGATTGGTAAATACCTGTGTTTTGACATTAATACAGTTATTTAATGATTGATACATTTTTATCCGATCGCCCTGCAGGTCTATGGGATGCAGGGTGGGTGTTGCAATTGACTATAACAATACAGTAATGTAATGCTGTTAGAGGCTGTCCTCCAGGCTAGCTAATTGGTTGAGTGGCTACTTTCCTGTGCCTCGCAGACCATCAGGAGGGTCAAGTTTATAATGGTTTACCTAAAATGCATCGGCACTGGGTGGATATAATATCCTCTGAGGACAATATAAAGATTTTTCCCAAATGTTAATACACAATATCTTGTTATGTTTCTGTTTTAATTGAGGAGGGGATAAAATATTTGTGTCAAACAGAGATAAACTATTTCTCCTTTTGGCCAAACTTGATAAAGAAGAAAATTTTATCCCCTGTGTGACATGTGGCAGAATTTCTATCCCTTGCCTTTATAATCTGGGGGTTGGGGTTTCATAACTACCCTCCCTCTGTGATATGTGCATTTGTGGCTAATGAGTAAAATATCACTTGCTATACCTAATAGTGAAAGAATTCATCAACATTTTTATTATTGTGCCCACATATTTTAAGATTTGAAGAAAGGAATCATGAATGTGTGCTAAAAATTTCTTAGTGATGACACATGGCATTCAGCACTTAGCCAGTGAGGCAGGATTTTTATCCTGAACGATTTTTCAGAGCTTTTCAAAGCCAGCAATGAGTTGGTGTTGTTACAGTCGACAAGATCGAAAAAGCCGGCTGGCTAGCTTGTACTTAGACGTTGTCAAAGATTTATATAAAAGATAACCCTTACCACGGGAATTTGTTACGTTTGAACACTTCCTCCTTTGTGGGAGAGCAGTCCTCGCACAGGAAATCGAAGAATACATCACAGGCGAAGTCCCCAGGGGTGCCCGGGCGCCGCAAGCACTCCAAATGCACGAAACAAATACAAGTCTCGCAGATCAAACCCGGTCGGTCTTGCTTGTTCTCGGGCTCGTTGCAGTATTTGCAAGTGGTACTCATGTTTTGATTTTAATTATACAATCGTATAGATACACAGGGAAACCTATTTTATTTTCTAGTAATTCAAGCCTCAAGCTTTCGTTTGGTGAATTTTTTTGAAAACAAAGAGTATATAATCACTACGTTTTTTGAAAATATGACAGGCGACAGCCATCAACCACAGACATTTTACAACACAACACAGCAAAGAGTATATACTATAATAATCACTTGCAACACAGAACCAATAACCAACAGATTTTTACACAGAAGATAACAAAACTATGGAGATGCCATACTAATTCATTCCATAATAACATTCCAGCCTCTTCTGGCCAATGAAAAAAAAAAACACTACATTCTAGCCTAGACTTGCTCGATATGCGGCGCCATGATAAGCGCTAAGAATGTCAAATTCTCTCAATTTTGTCAATTCTCAAAGTTTGAGTCTCCCATGGATGTAATGTCTCGTCATTTGAGTCCCCACATGTTTTGACGTCTCAAGTCCATGTTCATTCATAGCATAGGAGTCGAAAAGACAAAACGCGGGTAGCAGAAAATAAAGTAGTTTGTTTTACTTTTTTTTTATTAGCAGTATCAAAAATGCGATTCCAAATATGCAACTCCAGCCGTGAGTGGATCGGGTCATGCGTGTTTTTCCTTCACGTTGTCTGCGGACTGTAGACGTGGAAGACGCGCTGCAGCGCTGCCATTCTGATTGATGGTTGTGCTTGTGGTCCATGTGTGGGTGGTAAATGTCAAGCGCCCTTTTGACTGCGGGCTAGCGGCCATCTGATCGAGGTGGTGCGCCGCTGATGATAAGATGGATGCGGCAGTGATCAGCGGTTGATCCGCCGCCGCCACCACACTTCAGTGTCTCTTGGTCTGCTCGTCGCGGAAGGCGCGCAGCCACTGGTCGATGTTCCGGCGGTGGATGTCACGCGCCATCTTGACGGACTGCGGATCTTCGGCGTTGGCGGCCATCAGGTCGAGGTGGTGCGCCGCGTCGATGATCACCACCGCTACCACGCTGCTGCTGATGCTGTTGAGGATCCCACCTGGTGGAAAAAAGATTTAATTTACACTCACCGACTCGGTACATGATGAAGGTACCCACGGTCCTACTGGTCGCGGGTCCGCCCGCGTGAAGTTAGGCTTTTTTACAAATCCCGTGGAATCCCTTGATTTTCTGTGGGATGAATGAGTGAAAGTTCTCGGGTTGAAGGGGTCAGTAAGAGGGGTAAAAAAAAACCTTTTAGCCTGCATAACTAAAAGGGAGTTTCCCGAAGAGCCCAAGTTGCCCGCGAAATTTTTAGCATACATCGTAGGCTTATTGGAAATGACTTTTGCGAGCATAACGTTTATGCATCTACAAAGACTTTGCTCATAAATTCCCATTCACCCCATATTGACCCCCAAAAGATTATTTGCCGCATTTTATATTCCGAATAATAAAATCCAATAACCAAAGGTATAACATCAAAATTACCTCCAGCCCAAGGGTCCAACAGTCCATTACTGAAGACGATGTTGGAAGCTGCCCTTATCCTGTCTCCGCCGTATTCTATCCTCGCGGCATCAGGTCGCGGATACACGTTGTACTTCTTGTGGCACTCGTCCGCATACTTGGTGAAGTTCCACGGCGACGGTTCGAACATGTCGTCCTTGCCGGTCGTGCACATCGGCATTACCATTTCTGTGCATGCCTGGAAAATAGAGGTTGTGATCTGACCTGATTTTTTTTCAAGTTTTAATACCCTCATTTTAGTAATAGAGTACCTAATACTTAGTGCCTACTTGACTAAAATATCACCAGATTATACGTAAGGACGATGCAGCCCAAGATGTTATCGCTGTAACTACTATTCATTAGGGGTTGCTACGTAGATTTGTACTGGAACGCTAGATGGGTGGTAAGTCTTTGCCAGAATGACGGTAATCAGCCACGGCCGCAATCTCCCACCAAACCTAAATTGCAGACTGCAATCGTAGTCATGATATATTTGCTACCGTCACAGAAAGCTGGAGATCGGATATATTATTCCCATTTCTTATCAATTTTTTTGACCAATTTTAATTGAATTTCGTACCTACCATTGCATTTGAGCGATCGACTTAGTTGCGATGAGCGCAAATATGTCATACAACTATGCGTACACGAATGTGGTACATAGTATCTCACCTGGTAGTCCCATCCACTCGCGTCGAGGTTGCCATAATCAGTGTTCCTATAGTCCACGCACGGTGCTTTGTTAGAGTAGTTAGCGTACACCTGTATTACTTTCCCTATGGCCTGGAAACCAATAAATTGATTACAATTTGTAAGTTTATTGGCACCCACAATGGACGTAAGTAAGTAATAGGCCCTAAAAAGTGGCTTGTGGCGAACGAGCTAATAATACCTACTTCAAAAAGACGTGTTCCATTCAGATTTTCGCTCAGGTACTGGCAGGCAACCCTGACAGGGTTCGCCGGCAGGGGCATAAGGAAGTCCGACTCGAAGGGGTAGTTGACCATCGCCAAGGTCTCGTACATGGTCTGCAAGTAGTCCACCAGGGACTGCACGTCTGTGGAGTTCTTGACCGGCTCGCAGAGCTTCCAGGTCGTCTTCAACCAGTCGCTGTTGTTTTGGGATGCGACGAACGTTCTGAAGCAATAAAGTATTTTTAAGATACAGTAAGTAAGGCTCCGTTTCGTTCGTCATAAGTCATTGGTTTCGACCAAGAAGCGTATATGTATAGAAACCTGGAGATTTCAATGCGTTCGGTTCAAGGCCTTGCAGTGCAGCACGAAAATGTTGACTTCACTTTACTTCTTAATTAACTTTACTTTTTAATTCAAGCAACTTTACTTTTTAATTCAAGCAACGCCACATTTAACCACACACACCACATTTACTTTTTAATTAACTTTACTTCTTAATTAACTTTACTTTTTAATTCAAGCAACTTTACTTTTTAATTCAAGCAACGCCACATTTAAACAAGCTAATTCAACGGTGCCTTCACATTCCGGCAGATGATTTTGTAAATTGATACCATGATGACGTTTAGCAGGTCAGGGAGGTCATGTTCCTTCTTATTAGGGACGCAGCTGTCCTATACTCCAAGCCAAATAGCAGAGGAGTCCCGCACAGATTGTCAGTCTCGTCGTTGTTTAAATATCCCGTCTAAGTCGGGTTGCTGCAAGGAATAACGAGAATCTCCTTGGCTAGGGTATACTTGACTCCTGAGGGCAAAGAATATGCTTTTCTAACAGTCGTACCCAAGTACTGCTCTTACCTTAACTCGGTCCACGAGCTCCGTATGTTGTCCACGCACTTCTGGTTCGCGATCTTGAAGCTGGAGGTGACGATCCTGTGGAACACCTCGCACGGCACCATGCCGGGGTACATGTGCACCGGCGCCGACGCCGCGATGGCGCCAGTCACCAGGTGAGGGTACTTCATGCGCAGGTACGCAGAGAGCATTCCACCATATGAACCTGGAAAAATATTGAAGCAGATGTCTTGAGCTGGAATTTTGCTGTATTTCGCAATAACAATGATAGTTGTGCGAAGCTCGCCAATTGACCGTTACTGGCCATCAGTATGGTTGGCTTTGGCTGTAACCCTTCAACCCATACCTGTTTGTGGCTGATAAAAATTGCTTGAGAGTTGAGAGATGAATCTGTTCTACACAGTAGGACCGCACAAAGCTTCCAAACCATTTTTCTCTACGTCTTGACACCGAGCATGTCAAAATAATCGTCTCTTGAACAACCGATACGGAATGCTTAGATCCACCCGCATTAGTTAGGTAGTATAAATGTGTCATGAGTCATGACTCAATGTTATGTTTACCTCCAAAAGCGATGACAGGATACTTGGGCCTCAGCCTGTCGCCCTGCAGGAAGTTGATGAGGTCGGCGTAGTCTGCCAGCGCCTGCGCCGCAGTCAGGTACCCGATGTGCTCGTTGTCCAGGGATTTGTTGCCGAAGGGCATAGAATGCCCGTAGTACCTGTCGAAAAAGTTATTGCAGTTGAACCTATAACGGGGGCTAAAATTACTAACCTAACCTATAATTCTGATGGTTCCAAAGATGACAATTCAAATGCATCTCAAGCAAGTTGGTATGGTTACTAGTTGGTTGGATGCTAAATTGACAATCCTATTATCGTTTGTTTATTCAACCGACGGACGTATACTGCTGGGCAAAGGCCTACTGCAATGATTTCCAGCCCACACGATCCTGCGACACCTGTATCCAGCGCCTTCCTGCGACTTTTTTAATGACGTCAATCCATCTGGTGGGAGGCCTGCCATCACGGCGCTTTCCCGTGCGGGGTCGCCATTCCATTGGGTCCCCAACGTCCATCGGTTCTACAAGCTTTGTGCCCCGTCCATTGCCACTTAAGCATCGCGTACCTACGGATCTCCTCATTACTTATCCCGCAGAGAAATTCCGAGCATAGCTTTTTCCATCGTCCGCTGAGTGACTCTAAGCCTTCTTATGAGGCCCATATTATCAGTTGTCACTAACCTGTGTTCCGCGAACACCAGCTTCGCTCGGTAGTCGTACGCGATGTCCCACATGAAGCCAGTATGCTGGGCGAATGTCTCGATTTGGCCCTGGTAACGACAATCAACGTTTTACATTCAAAACAGTCAACAATTCCAAGTCAAAAATCAAAAGTTCTTTAACCTCCACATATCCGTTGAAAAATTGATTAACTGATTTATTGAAGACAACATTCTCATACATTTTTGATTTTTTCCTGGTTATGGAATGAGCAATCGACAGGTTTCTACGACGATCGTAGAAAAGTCATATGGCTAAGGCTGGTTGTTTGGTCTGTTTTGACGAGTCGAATAGGTATCATAACTCCTAAAGAAATTCGATGAGAAATAAGAACTTTATTGACTGACCTGACGATAATGTGAGATTCCTGAACGTCCTATATAAAACAATAATAAATTTTAACGTTGTGTACAGCTATGATGTAATTAAATCGATACGATAGTCGCCCAGAGGCCAATTATGATTGTTTATGTAAAATATAAAACCGGCCAAGTGCGAGCGAGATACAGCTTGATGACAGACGGGCAAACAGACGGCGGAGTCTTATAAAAAGGGTCGCGTTTTTTAGAGATTTTTAGGTATCCTAAAAATTAACCAAACAGTTAACATACTAAAACAGAATAGTAGAATAACAAATACCTACTTAGTTACAGAATATGATAACAATATCTTACGTGGGGTATCAAAATGAAAAGAAGAAAAATATAGAACAGTTCCATCATTCAACAGGTCGCATATTTTAGTAAGGAATAATATACTGAGGAATAATGCATTCAAATGGTTGTAAAAATTGCATCGGCATGAGTGATTTACGCAGTTTTACCCGTTACTTAGTTTTGTCCGGACGGTGATAGTAAAAATTTATCGATAAGACCGAATGAACGAATGACTCAGGAGATAGGACTTCTCTAATCTCTTTCATTTGATATCGATGATACACTTACCTCATTGCCGGTATAAAAGAATATAGGTCCGACACTCTGGTCCCAGTGCTCCTCGTTCACAAGGTACCGTATGTTGAAAGTCTCGTTCCGCTGGTACCCGAAGTGATCCAGCGGTACCTTGAACAGCTTCGTCTCATACTTATACTCGCACGCAACATTCACTGTTAACGTTAACACTGCCAGTGTTAAGCATCGCGTTAAGTTGTTAAATTTTAACATGTTAACGTGTAGCGAGCCGTCTGCCCCGCGCGGTGGCTTGGCAATAATAAACATTAACATTGTATACTCACTACTCAGTACTCTGGATTTGATCGCCCGTAATAAGTGGTTACATACACGAGTACCTATATATATATTAGGTACATACGTATACGTAGGGTTGGGCCTGGTTGATCGTTCACCCGACTGCACAAGGAGGGTAATTTTGTACGAATGTATGTACGAGTATATGCGCATAGTATGATTATGCGAACTATATGTATATGACTGTGTGTGCATTGTAATTATGGTTGGAGGCTGCTAGAGACTAGAGGCTAAACAACATTTTTTAAACGATTCCAAAAAAAAAGAGACAGAAATTAGTATGTAAATTATTACGCTAAATATGTCAGTATTTAGAGCTCGCAATAGAGATTTTAAAATATACCTAATAATGAAATCTGAGGTATAAATTTTAATTTTCTGAAAGAATTTGCCGATTTTCTTGCCGGAACTTCTCGGACTTCGAAATAGCATTAAAATCGTAGCAAAAGTGCGTGTAATTCTACACTATGTGAAAGAATATTCAATTTAAGTGATTTTATCGAAACAAGTGGCAACCCTAGATGGTCACTTTACCTACCTAGTAGGTGGGTGGTACATACAGTACGTGACGTGGGTAATGTGACGTAGGTACAGTGGTCAGCTAAAGTGGCATCCGATAACATTGACCGATCCAATTTACGATAGCCAGGTTACGAGCATTCTGCAACCGAAAATAATTAGGTATAATTTCAGAAAATTGCAGAATAACTAATTTTCTTTACGTTAATAAAACAAAATGTACTGAGTAGGTACTAGTTTTTCATGGCGGTTATATCTTGGCGAACGTGGATTTTCACAAATCCCCCGGGAACCGTGTGTTTTCCGGGATAAAATGCAACTATAAATTGTTTTATAGTGTAGCTATAAATTACAATATTGGTATAGGTACCACTGTGCCAGGAATAAACATAGAAATATATGTTATATACTATAGAATAAGAAAAGGAAAAACTGTGCAATAAGTAATTTTATACCTACCTAAGTAGATATTATTTACTTCCTCTTTTGCGGTAGATATTGGCATCAGACCTTCAAGTTCACAAATAATGCCTAAGGGGCCAAGCTTGTGGTTAGGTATCTACTGGTGAGATTAAATTATAATACCTACCTACCCATTTGAATACCTATCACTAGAACACAGGTTGCATTCATAGAAATGAGATATCTACTGCTCCTACCTTCTTAGTACTACGTTAGTAATATTATATATTCGTTGGTACTATTATGTATTCCGTGCCGACGCATCAATCTTATCTATCTAGATTCGACAATATTGTGTAGGTACCTATGCAGGTAATCTGGCACGCTTGAGCCGAATAGAATAAAATGAAGGGAAAAAACTTGTACAACACACCCTTGCCGTAAATTTTTCTTTTGTACCTACATCAAGCAGAGGATATACCTATTACAGCGGATATGCCGAGTTTCTTGCCAGTTCTTCTCGGTGCAACCCTGCATTCCGAACCTGGCGGTAGAGTCTTTGACTTTTCATGGGTGCTTATTATTTAGGCCTATGTGAAAAATAAAGAATTTCATTTTCACTTCATTTCATTTCTATGATAACGATTGAAACGATTGATCACGATTGAAAAGAAACCCCATAGGCTAACCCGCCATTCAATAAATCAGTCATGGCCATTGGTCACCCATCAAAGGGCCATTGACCTTGTCTCCAGTTTTCTCTCACTCAGCTGTCTAGATGTCACTGACCCCACAGTGCTACTAGCTAAACAAGTGAAATTCTCGAAAGAAACCGGCATGTGCTAGACGGCAGTAAGTAAGTAGTTGACGAATGTACTGGGACGAGTTTGGGGTTATCAACGCGTTTGACCTTTGTCAGCGACCGGCGTATTCTGTGTATCTATGGAGTATGGAACTTGGATTGGAAGTATGGACCTTTCATAGCTCGAAAACATGATCATAATGTCGAGTGTAGACATGATCGTGATAATATTACATGATCATGATAATATTATGACATTCAAATTAGATTCTGTCGATCTCTAAAATCTGATTATTGATAAGGTTAAATATCGAACGCAAATGCGAATTCGGAAACAACTTTTTAGGTAGGTATTGCACGTCGAAGGTAGGAAGGTATACTAATACAGTGTGTAGGACATACTAGGTAGTATGTACTATGTACCTATAATACCTACATCGAAGAAATTCTATATTGTGTAGTAAGGTATCCCACTACGCTACTGCTTATTAATTTGTGGATCATTAAGTAAATCGGTAACAGGATACCTACACTACGATCACCGAATGAAATAATTTATTAAGTCTATTTTATTTTCTTAAACTTACTACTTAGGTAGGTAGGTACTTATTCACATTTTTATAAAACAAATATTTTGCATACTTCGGAAAATGTCTATTCATATTTTTTTTTATAAAACGTAATACCGTACCTACACACGAATATCTCATACATTGGGCTAATGATCTTATGTTAGTTACTTATGAGAGGCTTTTTGGTTCTGGTTGACCTAACAAGCTTCTATAACTGTGCCAATCCCGGAAAAAAATCTTGAAGAGTTTTTCCTTTTTCAAAACCATAGAAATTAATAAATTATTCAATCCCAATAACGAACGATAGGATAAATTCATTGTTTGTGCAGGAGGCTGTGATTTTTGTCTCCATAGATGATTTTTGTCTCCATAGAACATTCTGGTATTGCTTTAGGTACCTGTCCTACGACAAGCTTTATATAGATATCACATAATTATTGGTAACGTCCGGTAGTATGTCTGTAGAGCTGCAGCGTTGTTGGTGCATCAGATTCCGAACCACCAGTCCAGTCATCTCCAGATCCTGCAAGTGTTGTCCTTGGAGGCGGTGATGATCGCGTCTCCGGCGTACGAGTATGCGCACGAGAAGATCTCGCCCTGGTGCCCGGATAACACCTGGGGGAAGATAAATCTTATCTTATCTTATCTTTCTTATACCTTTAAACGAGCAATTCTTGTATATATATTTCTATATAATCTGGATCTCGGAAACGGCTCGAACTATTTTCATATATATATATATAGGGGGTTTTGGGGGCGATAAATCGATCTAGCTAGGATTCATTTTTAGAAAATGTCGAATTTACCAAAAAAAATAAAAATATGACTACTGCTGCCATAATATTGGCCACCGAGCGAATCTCGGTCACCTAGATAATAAGGGATTTAACTCTCACTTTGGTACTTACTGCTGCGGACCGTCGCGCGGCGTGAGATGCGTCTGCTGTGTTATCCAGAACCAGAATGGGGTGAATGAACAAGACGCGAGAGGAAACAACTTCTTGACTCCCTAGCAGGACTAGGGAGTCAAGAAGGCGCCCTAAGAACATACCAAGAGCAAGTACCGAAAAGCCCCCATAACTAATTGCCATGTTAATCACCACTGAGGAGGACGAAGCAAGGAGGATTGTTTAAATATATTTTTGCATTATAATTTGTAGGTAAATCAATGAGCACTGTAAAAATGGTTAGAATGGATACCGAACGGGCCATCGTTTAAGAGCTCTATATATGGCCATAGATTAATTGTTTTTCTGCTTCGGGAAGGTGACTAGGGTATTTATTACCTGGTCTTACGGGACGAGACCTCCGATATATATGCAGCATCGTTAGCCATAATAAATATCGATTCTTTCTGCTGCACGCTAACGTGCGCCCATGATGAGTACGCTGACAAAATGACGTCATAATTTGAAGTAATATAGTACGCCCGTGAAACAATATTTAATCAAAGAAATCCTGGCGGCGCTCAAGGTCCGCGGGGTAACTTTTATTGTAATCTGTGGCTGCTAATGCTGTTTGTTTATCACCTGAATGCAGTTCCCGGTGGTGGTGTTCCAGACCCTGGCGCTGCGGTCTGCTGAAGCGGTGAGCAGGCAGCCGCCCGCCGGACTGAAGCACACCTGTTACCCAGAAGTCGAATTGAACTTTTTCACGAACCGGAACGCTATACTTACTATAAAAAATATATATAAAAACTTTTTTATCTATTATGAAGAGCAAAACTTTTCAAAAAATTTATCTGAGGGCACAGTAGTGCTCCCGCCAAGTCGATCGTCATTTTATAAAAACGCCGGACGGAACGCTATGTGAAAAAAAATCACCAAACGGAACGGTGATTTTACGAACCGGAACGCCGTTCCGGTGCGTTCCGGTCCAATTCAGCACTGCTGAGTGTTACCAACATGCTAACTTGAAATTCACTTAATAACATCACATCACATATGACGCTCACGCATTATAGAAAAAGAAGCAAAAGTCACTTCTCTTACATCCTTTAATCTTTTCACACACGCTCTCATATCCTTTTCACTTTTGACCCAGCTTTTTTCAGGACTTCGCCTTCAGATTCCTTCACGAGTTTACATCTGATTATTCCTAAGACCAGAAATAATTCGTAATTCTCCATTCAACGAAATGATTCGTTGACAGTCGATTATCCACTCAATAGCCTCATCGCCACTTTCAGTAATTTTCAACAGGGTTAGATGATAAATTGAATAGTCAAAATGCGAGTAACAATAGGTTTAACCCGTTTAGTGGTCTTCGGAGAAGCAAGGTTTGTAAAGTCCAGGAAGATTTTGGGTATTATGGACTTCGTAATAAGTACTTAATTAAACAAATAAGACCTTGGAAACCTCCTCCCTATGTCCCTTCATGACAGCTAGTTCTCTAAAGTCAGCGCGCACGTCGTAAATTCGCGCCGAGTTGTCGCTCGAAGACGTCGCCACGCGCTGCCCGGCCCAGTCGAAGCAAATGTCCAGCACCTGTGAACATCATGAGCCATGATCATCACAATCAGTTGCGGTCACGTACTTGATGCATGGTACAGGAGGTGGGGAGGATATCATGTCACTCCTAACCGTTCCGCCATCTTATGTATCACGCGTGTGCAAGTTCCTGTAGGTTTCCAAAGGCTCCGATCCTACGACATCATGGCAATAAACTGGGCCAGAGACTTAGCGAACGTTCCGATCCAGCAGTACAGCTCTTTTTTCTTCGTACAAAGCGAGCACTTCCACAAAACGAGGTTAAGATCCTTCTCCACTTGCCCGTATCCGGAGCACTCGCCATTTGATATCACCCAGACACTTATTCAATGCCATGCAGATCTTTTATAACAAAGAAGAATAATATAAGATTAAGACTATAGCATGACGTTGACCTGACGTTCACTTAATGTTACAGTGCGTGAAATAAGTAACTATGCATTGCAATATTATATTATGAATTGAGCACTGAGCTCATCATCCAGGACTTCAGTCTTGTGTCTCATTGTGCCCAGTAATCACATCGGCGTACAGTGTCTTTCACACAGAAGTACATTACAGCTTCACGGTAGAATAACTGACACTGTGGTGGTAACTTCCCGGACGAACTTCGCGAACTTAACACTTTAAGAAACGACTAAGCCAATAGGTGACAGTTTTCACTTACAACAACTGTTACCCTTACCTAAGGGCTTAGGTGTCTCTTAAAATGTTGGTGAAAACGATCATTATTCCACATATCTAGCGTTATGACTCTCATGCTCGATTTCACCAACACTTTAAGAAACGCCTGAGACGATAGGTGACAGTTTTCACTTACAACAACTGTCACCTAAGGGCTTAGGTGTCTCTTAAAATGTTGGTGAAAACGAGCATCATACATTGTTTCCTGATTTCCGGAAGCAATGTGTGTGAGAGCAGTGTGCTGTGTGAAGATGTAGTATAGTATTAAGGATTATTTACATGAATCAAATCCTTGGGGATGAATGAACTGCTGTAATTATACTAGCTCAATTAGTTTTAAGAGCTTTTGTGAAGTGGTGATAACAGAAAACAAAACCCGGCTGAGTTTGTTGTGGGCTTCTTCTCAGTGCAGGGCGCGTTGGAATCCTCGTAAACTTAGTTTTAAGTCGACTTGGAGTTATCGCCATACAAATGTGACAAATATCATAAGGACCTTTTACAAGTGCCTGTATATTAGGCCTATGTGAAATAAAGATATTTAGATTTTTTTTTTTGATGTAGTATTAGCCCACCTCATCAGTGTGCGAGGCGACGGTAGCAAGGCAGGAGGTGCTGCGGGCGTCCCACAGCTTCGCGCTGCCGTCAAGCGATGCCGAACCCACGAGCGAGCTGTCCCAGTTGAACTGCACGTTTGAGATCTCGCCCTCGTGTCCGCGCAGAACTGACACACGTCTGAAAATATAGTTTTGATGTACAACTATTCTGCACGCTAGTTGGCAGAATCGAGATTTTCGTCAGGCAATAACTATGCGGTAGAATTTGTTATTTGTTTACGATTATGCGATTTTTTCTTGCGAAAATCGCCTAGCATGTCCAAATTTGTTTCAACAATATTGGCTAGGGCATGGAGGTCCAAAAGGCCGCCTATCCGCGCACCTTAAAAATTGCAAATTGACACATACACACACATACACACACACACACACACACACACACACACACACACACACACACACACACACACACACACACACACACACACACACACACACACACACACTACAATAAAAAGTTGCCACTTGCCGCACTCACAAAGCTGTTGTTGTAAGGAAGGGTTATATTATCTAGTCTGAGCGCGAGCGACGACCTATTATAAATCTATGTGCTAGTGCTTGACTGCGATCACACCTGATGGAAAGTGATAGATAATAATCATAGTCTAAGGTGGAAATGCTTAATCACTTTATTTAGTTACGTTTTTGACACATTGGCCTATGTCCAAATAATACACTACATATAAGTTTAATTTCAGAAAGAAAGTAAGGATTTACTCTTTGACCCTGGTGTCCCACAAGGAAATGGTCCCGTCAAAGGAGCCAGTGATGAGTCTTTGACCTTCGTTGGGGTCAAACTGCAAAGCGATCACCTCTGCCGTGTGTCCCGCGTACGTTTGAATCTCAGTGCCTGTCGACAAATTAATAGCAATAACTTTTTATAATACAAAAAAGGCAAGATAATAAGCTTGCTAGTTTAAATACGCAAGGCGCATTCACAAGTTTTGGCGTAGGCACCGATAAACCTGAGGATAAGCCCATCGAAACATTTTACGTCAACCTTCTTCATACAAATAAAAAGTAGCGCATTTATCAAAACTTCCGGTAATTTCTCCGCACCATAGCAGAAATCGGCCCTGTGGAAACTCGCGTACTAATAACAAGTATAGTGATCTGTGTCGTGGACCGTCGTCCATAGTCAATACTGCGGTCGGCTTACAAGCTTACAACTGATGCTGTTGGTGTCAAAACAAACATTTTTGACACCCGTAAGCTGGCGACATTTTTCTCGCAATGCAACGGATCCTGTGTATGTCTATTGGCGTACACCAAGACGTCTATATAACGTGTTCGTCCAGCGTTGGGCCAACATGTGGTTGCGGACCTACCAGTCTGAGCATCGAAGAGCTTAGCGAGATGGTCCATAGAGCCGGTGGCCGCATGGTCTCCTTTGCTGCTGAACTGTGCTGCGACCACTTCCCCAGTGTGGCCGTACAGTGTCGCCAGACAAGATCCCGTCTCCGGGTCCCAGATCTTTGCCGTCTTGTCAAACGAACCCGTTATAATTCTTGTGCTGTGGACAGTAATATTAAGCATAATATTAACAGGGGTCTGAAGCTCATAAGAGTTCAGAGCCCTTTTCATATTTCGGGAGAGATACCTTTGGATTTTAAGTGCCACGAGATGACCTGGTCTTTTTGCTAAGGTGATCCCATTAAGATTTGGGAAAATCTTTCCTTATGCTTGGAATTTATTATTAGGGGAAACTCTGTGCAAAATTTCAGCTTCCTGGGTCCAAGGGTTTGAGCTGGGAGAGGAAAGTCAATGAGGCCCCTTTATTCTATTTTTAGTATTTGTTGTTATAGCGGCAATGAAAGACAAATCTGTGAAATTTCCAAGATTCCAACTGTCACATTTCAAAAGATAAAGCCAGGTGACGAACGGACGGACGGACGGACGGCGAAGTTTAAGTAATAGGCTCTCGTTTTTACCCTTTGGCTACGGAATCCTAAAAAGGAGTTCGTATTATGAAACGAACCATGCTGGGAAGTTGAAGCCAACGGAATACACAACATTTTGGTGTCCACTGAGGGTCTTCAGCTCCTTGCCAGTTTCCACGTCCCATATCTTGCACGTCCTGTCGTAGCTGCCTGAGAGACACCTGGAAAGTTAATCAGTTCACTTGGATGGTCTCTAAAAAGTCCTGAAAACTATACAGGATGGATTTTTGAGATAGGGCAGTGAGGTTGAAGTTAATAAAAGACGAAAAATAACTTTTTGAAAAAAATGAACACCATGCATTCACAGTTTTTGAAAAGGAATACAGACTATTTAGTTGTACAAAAGGTTTTGTTTTCATACATACTTGCAGTAAGTAGGAACTTGTCTGCGATGTGACGACCGAAGATAGTGATCGTACTTAGAAGGAATTATAGTATAAAAACTCAAAAAAAACTCAAAAGCATCACGCTGGAACGCTTAATCACTTGGCAGTTCGTCTTTGCTGTTAGGATGGTACTCGTAACTAGGCACAGCTGAAGCCTTCCACTAGACCAGACCTGAGTCTTATTAGAAAGAATAACATTATAAAGTGGCCCATGGCATCGATCCTGCGACTAATCCAAGCGCGCGTCACTTTGTTACCCGGTCGTCAAAAGTTTCCGGAAACCTTTTTGACGACCTCCGCGGCGCAGGGGACGCACGCTCGGATTCGAGTGGGAGGTCGCGGGTTCGATTCCCGCCACGGGCCACTTTGGAATTTTATAATTTCTAAATTGGCTCAGGTCTGGTCTGGTGGGAGGCTTTGGCCGTGGCTAGTTACCACCCTACCAGCAAAGACGTACCGCCAAGCGATTTAGCGTTCCGCTACGATGCTGTGTAGAAACCGTTGGGGTGACTTAATAACTTACCCCTTCCAAGTTAGTACGCTAACATCTTCGGCTGCATCATCACTTACCATCAGGTGAGATCGCAGTCAAGTACTAACTTGTGTAGCATAAAAAAAAAAAACATTTTTTATTTTCCATTCATGCTCTGTAATGAAGACTGAGGAGTTCTTCCTTTTGATGATGATGAAGAAGATTATGATAGAGAGTCCACAGTTACTTGTTCCCGTTCTTGTTGAAGCACACGTTGGTGAGCGGCAGCGCGTGCGTCTGTAACGTCTTGTAGATGTAGAAGCGCTTGCCCGCCGGCCCCTCGTGCTCGATCCTCTTCTTCAGCGTGTCCAGGCACTGCTCCAGCTGCTCCCGGACCTCCTCAGTGAGGAGCGGTTACTACTGATAATGAGGAAGATGAAGAGAGTCAGCAGTTACTTGTTCCCGCTCTTGTTGAAGCACACGTTGGTGAGCGGCAGCACGTGCGTCTGTAACGTCTTGTAGATGTAGAAGCGCTTGCCCGCCGGCCCCTCGTGCTCGATCCTCTTCTTCAGCGTGTCCAGGCACTGCTCCAGCTGCTCCCGGACCTCCTCAGTGAGGAGCGGTTACTACTGATAATGAGGAAGATGAAGAGAGTCAGCAGTTACTTGTTCCCGCTCTTGTTGAAGCACACGTTGGTGAGCG
The DNA here is from genome assembly GCA_963855885.1 of Coenonympha glycerion. Classification (NCBI taxonomy): domain Eukaryota; kingdom Metazoa; phylum Arthropoda; class Insecta; order Lepidoptera; family Nymphalidae; genus Coenonympha; species Coenonympha glycerion. The sequence goes on from OY979627.1 coordinate 1,140,594, forward strand.
GCAGCAAGTGCGTCTGTAACGTCTTGTAGATGTAGAAGCGCTTGCCCGCCGGCCCCTCGTGCTCGATCCTCTTCTTCAGCGTGTCCAGGCACTGCTCCAGCTGCTCCCGGACCTCCTCAGTGAGGAGAGCTTCTTTTTGTAACAGGCGGTTGGCTATCTCCTTTATATCTGAACTGTAAAGAGGGATAGAGGAAAGTCGACACTTTACCAATCCTGTTAATATTACAAGCTAGCTGACCTGACAGACGTCAGCCTGTCGTACCTATCTAACTTGTCATTACTGAATCCACAAAAACATTTAAAAAAACTTCAAAATCTGTGCAGCTGTTTTCAATTAGATTCAAGACTGATCACTATAAAAGGTATTTAAAGAAGAGTGAATAGGCATTTTTTAGGCAAACCTTTCCTGGCATGATTAACGTCAAGAGCAAACCAATCCACAATAAAAAATGTCACTGTCATTATGTGGATATTTGACCATAATTATCTCGAACTTGGAATTGAACATTGGACATGAGGGTAAACATTGCCTCGACTGGGCAAGAGTGAACTACATCTGAAAATACTCTGCGTGCAGTTCACGTTCAAGGCTCTTGATTAAACCTGCCTTTTTATAGCAGCCAAAAGAGGCTGGTTATATTATTAGTTTTGGACCTCTTGTGAGCTACAATACGATAATATTAGGCCTTTTTCTTTTGTAAGTTTGTAATTTTGCTCTTACTTGCTGTTCAAATCGAGGAGATCAATATCTTTATTTTTCACAACACCTTTTTGTAAATATTCCAGAGTTATTCCAGGCGGGTGATACCTCAAATGGAACTTTAATAACTTCATTATTTATTTATAATTGAACTATTAAAGCACTGAACTTTACATTTACATTATTAAATAACCCGATTTTGTTTTTTTTTAATTTTCCAATTAAACTTTTCAGTTCTGTAAATAATTTCAAAATTGTGCCACATTTCATCAATAAACCAGTTGCCATGGTGACGTTGAAGGCTCTATGGGAGCTTTTCACGAAGGTTTTACGCGTGACGTCACAAACTACTGTTTAAAGCTCCACGGAAAGGTGGGAACCTGTGGAGATAGTACGAATACTACGAGTACGAATTGTTGGATTTTCGATACAAATCTAAGTATTTATATAAGGTGAGTAATCGAAGACGTATAGCTCTATCGAATTCGTAATATTGCATCTAGTACTAACCCTGCTAGATATCGAAAAGCTTTTAAGATTATCTACACTAAAACATTTCAATGTGAATTGAGTGTCGTATTTAGTGTTACAGAAGATCTAATGCCAAGCTAGAGGGATGAAATAACTACAGTAACCTCAAAAAAAGGTGAAGTACCTGCTCTCAACTACTCAAACCATCCTCAAACAAAGGTCGACATAAAAGAGGCCAGGCATTGGCTGCAAGGCGTTATTGCTGGGTGTCCTATCATTTGACAAAAAAACGTATCGCAAACTATTCATGACCAACAAAGTTTGTCAAATAATTTACATTATAGTTTGCATGGATTTATAAGTCACTTACGTATTCATTCAATTTTTTTTTACTTTATTAATAGTGTGATAAATCAATTAAAATGTGAAAATATTATTAGACACATTACAAACAATTTATTCAAACCATCGCATCGCATTATTAATTGGCAAAAACTTTATGTACTTATTCTTCTATTAAAATGGATTTTGTGGACTTAGGTTAGGTTGAGTTCAGATTGTTCAAAGCACGCACTATACTTTAGAAAAACCATTATTTGGCTAATTATTTTTTGTTCTTGTTATTATAGTAGGCAAGGATTGGTAATGGAAAAAAAATTTTTTGGGAAACCCACGAAAAAAGACATTTCCCGTGACGAATTCGCAGGCAATAGCAGCTAGTCTACCTATAATATAAAAAAATTTGCAGAATAACGTGTTTGTCAAATGGACAGTTTGTCAAACGTCGTTTGTCTAACGATAGAACCATATTGCGGCCTATATGCGGTGATAAAAACTAAAAGTGGGCCGCCCCTTTGTCCTGAGAGACTTGCAAGTTGCAACCACTGGCATAGAAACAGTAGCCCGGGGCGTTGCGTCAACACTGCTTATCTAGGTACACACATCACTTGCATCTTAATAAAAAACTGGAAATACTCTCGGTTTTGGGTGTTTTAGTTATATGTGTGCAGTACTTTAAACATAATTAAGATAAAATGAATAATAATTAATTAGACAACTGTGGGTCTATGTAACTTTATTTAATGTACTGGCAAGTAAAGGAAAATATATTTTTAAAGGAACCAAAAATTTAGTTTTTTCACACAGAACAAGGACTGTCATCTGACGATGCAGCCGAAAATGTTATAGCAGGTGTTAACTTGGAACTATTAAGAGGTTAGAAACTCTTCATCATTTGCTACACAGCATCGTGCATCGTACAGAAACACCAAATCGTGCAGTGTGACTTAAGTCTGCTTGAAGCAAAGACATCTATGTAGATAGATGTCTTTGGCTCTAAGGGTATGTATTTAAGTAAATACACTGACAGTCATATTAAATTTCATTAGGCTTAAACATAGGTCTTCATTTGAGGCCTTATTCCCCAAGTGCTATTAATTGCTAAGGCTTTATAGCCTTCTTACAGTGTGTTCTTATATTATGTATAGCAAGGAATAACGTAGCAAGCTATTCATCTAATGTTATTTTAACCTACCCGTGTCAGGTCAGTGCGTCCCAGGACTATGTAAAGTCATACACGCTCGTCATTTCGAGACGTCAGTAGTCAAGTCTCAGTATGTTTTCGTCAGAAGATTTTTTTTTTACGCTATACAAGTTAGTACTTGACTGCGATCTCACCTGATGGTAAGTGATGATGCAGCCAAAGATGTTAGCGTACTAACTTGGAAGGGGAACACCCCAACGGTTTCTACACAGCATCGTACCGGAACGCTAAATCGCTTTGCGGTACGTCTTTGCTGGTAGGGTGGTAACTAGCCACGGCCAAAGCCTCCCACCAGACCAGACCTGAGCCAATTTAGAAATTATAAAATTCCAAAGTGGCCCGTGGCGGGAATCGAACCCGCGACCTCCCACTCGAATCCGAGCGTGCGTCCCCTGCGCCACGGAGGTCGTCAAAATATAATAGAGGTCGTCAAATGAAAGATTCCGTTTTCCGTCTGTCTACGGAACTCTGTAAGTAAGTCAAACATGTCCTTAAGTAATAATAACCTACTCTCATTAAAGTGCATAAAAAATAAAAACAAATACCGCACGCATGGCAATAAGGTAAACAAGAACTGGCAATAAAGACGTAGACGAACCAAGGAGGCAGCGGAGCGTATAAAAATCCATAATTTTCCCGCACGTTGAGCCACCCTACACATCCGGTCAAACAGGTTGCACGCTCCTTGACCAGTGAAGGGTTTGTATACTTATCGATATTGAATATTGATCCTGGAAAAATTCGATAAGCAGTTTTTGACGATCTCCTTAACCCAGTTAACATGTTGTCATACGACAACACGGGCCTATGTAGAGTTTTATAATATATCTCTGGCTTCTATGGCTTATATTATTGGCATACTTTAGTCTGCTCCTAGATTGTGTTACAAGAAAAACGTATTCATCAATCAATTTCCAAATTCTGCCCGTTGATTGATTAATCCCTGATTTACGTCAGCCAATCGGGACACAGAATTTGAAGTTTACGGTAACGATGAATAAGTTTTTCTTACGCAATCAGACCCCATGTTTGCTGGGACGCTTCGACCACTCGGGGCTACTCTACCGGAATAGTTGAGTAGAGTGCCGGACCAAACGCTTGAGCATTTTTGTGCGATAGGCGTAATATAGTTTCCGAGTAAATACAAAATCGGCTGCATCGTACTTTTACATCAGATGAAAATGCAGTAAAACCAACTTGTAAACGAAGAAAAAAGTAACAAGTAGAGCCATCGTAATCTCGTATCGATATAACCAGTTACAACTTACGTCACAGTCGCATCACTAGCGGCGCCCGCGCTCGACAGTTCACCGCGCGACAGGTGAAACGTCGCACGTTCCCAGACGTCAGTGCGAACTTCAAACGTTCCAAATTCAAAATTCGAACCACGATCGACGCGCGCGCACCTACTTTTACTTTTATTACATAAGTGTGCCGCAATATAATCTGTGCCTGTGTTATACAAGTGCTTTTTGTGAGAATTCTATTTGTTTTTGTGCTCGTTTCTATATATTCCGGATTGTTGTACGATGAAATAAGTCATTATCATTATACAAACGTAAGTATTTATTTTTATTATAGGTACTCGTAGGTACTTACTTTTGCCCAAGGCTTTACAAGGGTTTTACACGAATTCCAAAGGAAAAGAATGGGTTTTCCGGGAATGAAAAGTGGCAAAGATGCAGATTTTCAATCTGTGCGTTAGTAAAAACGTTTGAACTCTCTATTCCCTCACTCTCATAACGCAATAGTATGACAGCTTAGACTCTACTGGAGAGAGACCAGGAGATCGACGCTTTAACGTGATTTCCTAGGTACGGGGATGAAACACATCCACTCACTTACTAAAATGGCAAAAGTGCGAACCCAGGACATTGTGATCCGCAGGCAAACATTGGTACTACTACTAATGGCATGGTGCTCGTAGTAAGGTAGATTATTATTGATACTACATCAAGAATGTAACTGTATAAACAGAAAATTTTAAACAGTATGTTACATAAGTAAGTAGGTATTTAAAATTTTAATCCTAAAGTGTAACAATAGTCCTCCGAAATGGTTTGTCCGATTTTTATTAAAATTTTCGTTGTGGTAATTATTTTATTCTTAATAATTTTTTTATGTAGACGTAACTATTTTCACACATCGCTATGTGAGAAATAATTTATGTGGCAAAACAGCGTGTGTTGGGTCAGTTAGTCTTTTTATGATAAAGTCAGATAGTCTTTAAATGTTATGTTACCGTTTTACTAATTACGAGAAAAATAATTAAGGTCGTCGGAGATTAGGGAACCTTTTACGTGTGACGATCGATTGGTTCCGTGCATAATCGATTTCAACGCGCACGCAGTTGCGACTTGCGAGCCACTGTTACATATAATATGATATAGTTGTAAATAGTTTTAGGTGCTGGTTTTAGGGTTCTGTACCTACTTCAAAAGGAAAAAAACCTTACCAACCTTTAAATTATTTCGTATTGTTTACACTGTAAACACTTTAAGTTATGTTAAGGTGGTTTGACCAAAGTAGCCCGGAAATAAAATCTGTACCCCTTGAAATTCAAATTTTATTTAGTTTTTCACAAATATATAAGTACATGTACAACAACATAATATTTTTAATAAGAGAAACATACTCGTAGCATACGTATTGGTCCCCACTATAGCTCCAAATCGGGGAAACTGCAGAAATTGATCCCCTATACTTGGATTTAATAAACTTTGAATTTTCGCGGCCACCCTCCATGGCATAAGTAATCAAGAAATGGCCCCCGCGCCGTAGATATAGGCTGGGTATGCGTTTTGCCAACTTGCACGATTAGTCATAAGTCATAACGTGAAAACCGGACATATTTTACAGTTAGCGGATTCCTGCGAAAGTTTATCTCAGGCCTCATGAATTATTAAACAGCATATTTCGTTTAAATACAGTTTTCTTTGTGTTAACATAACGGTTAGACGTATTTGAGGTGAGTATGTAAACGTCACAAGTCACATATTATCACATTTGTATCGAGCATACAATATTGGTGCACGCTGTTTTTAATCTAGATTCTAGATAAGTAGTTAAATAGATTTTTTAATTTTTCTCTCTAATAGTTACCTACTTGTCTGCAATCTAGCTTGATGAAAGGGGTAAATAATCCCTACTGATGTCTACACAGCATCGCACTGGAACGCTTTATTGGCTTGGCGTTTTGGTAACTATAGGCTCTCTCTAGAACAGACTCTAATTTAGGATTTAGGCTGGCTTTTGCTTAAATAGAAACCTCGAGTTTAGAATCAAATAATTTAACATTAAGAGGATCGTTTAGCTGTAAGTTTCATTCAAAATTGATAACGTTTTCCTACCCGTAAATGTCCGATTTTCCGATTTTCGTAATTTTAAAAAATTTGCAGATACGATTAAGAACTATGCTCGTACGTTTTAATTTGTAGAAAAATATCCATATTTGTTACCTAAATAACTGCATCGAGTATTTTTTAGGGTTCCGTAGCCAAATGGCAAAAAACGGAACCCTTATAGATTCGTCATGTCTGTCTGTCTATCTGTCTGTCTGTCTGTCCGTCCGTATGTCACAGCCCCTTTTTTCCGAAACTATAAGGACTATACTGTTGAAACTTGGTAAGTAGATGATTTTCACAAAAAAACTAGAAAAAAACAATAAATTTTTGGGGTTCCCCATACTTAGAACTGAAACTCAAATTTTTTTTTTCATCAAACCTATAAGTATGGGGTATCTATGGATAGGTTTTCAAAAATGATATTGAGGTTTCTAGTATCATTTTTTTCTAAACTGAATAGTTTGCGCGAGAGACACTTCCAAAGTGGTAAAATGTGTGACCCCCCCTCTAATTTCTAAGGTAAGAGAATGATAAAACTGAAAAAAATACATGATGTACAATTACCATGCAAACTTCCACCGAAAATTGGTTTGAACGATATCTAGTAAATAGTTTTTTCTTTAGGAGTCATTTAAGCTATTTTCCCATACAAAAGTGAATTTTCCCAATAACTACAAGAACTTTTATATTATTATGTTACTTGCTGCTACGGAACCCTTCATGGGTGAGTCCGACTCGCACTTGGTTGCTTTTTTTTAATTTAACCAAACTAAAATAAAGTCATAATTTGGCTACTGAGCTGCTGATAATGCTCGGTGAATACTAATTCTATGGCAACTTTTCTCATACATTTAAATTCTTTTTTTTGCAAGCATAAAGGTAGCTATTACTAGAGGGAAGTAAAATTAAAATTACAGTGTAATGTATGCATAGAGGTTGAATGACATGAATTTATTCATGGTCCGCGGCGGAATGTGAGCCAAAATGCCTTTGAACCTACCTGCTCTGTACACAGTGTATTAAACTACAGTAACACCTGGATACCACCTGTGAATGAATCAATGTTTACATAATATTATTACGTCATAAATTCATTTAACGATAAGTTTTGTTTTTATAATACGATAGCTCAAAAGGCGATCGGAAGTTTTAATAAACTCTATCTGCATTTTTATTTACTTCACATGCACATTTAACTGCTCCGACACTGGATCATCCTCGAGAGATGGTGACTCCGCATAACGTATTACAAGTATACCCTACACACAACAGTTAATTTTTTTGCGCCTCCATGTTTATTCTTCTCTTTTTTGCCTAACTTTAACCATTTTAACTACTTATAAAAATAAGTTATCACATCAAATTATAATTTTGAAACATTTTCTACTTCAAATCAATAGGCAGAATATTATAGTCAATATAATAGTATCCACTCGAGATTGTATGAACGTGACGTCATCAATACTGATCAATTAGAAAGGCACACGCAGTGGATACGTATAGATCATTAAGGCCTGGTTACACGATGCGAGCCAGCACGTGAGCTTGTCTGTTATAATATCATCGCAGCTATTTGTTAGTGGGTAGAAGGTACCCTACTGTGTAACCATGTGACCGCCCCCTGAGCCAAGTGACAAATAGCGCTACATCGCGACGTATAGAAATGCGATCAGTGACGCTCATATGCACAGCTGAGCATCACTAAGTATCAAAATAGCGATAGCTCGCATACATTTTTTTAATTTTGTTACATTTATTGGTATACGTCGCACGAAACGCTATTTGTCACTTGGCTAAGGCAGCCGATCAGCAATCGCTAAAGCGTCTGTAACCAACTTCTATATTACTAATTACTAGGTGACCTATGAGTTACTACGTAGGTATATACTGCCTCTATGTTCGCGTCCCATAAACTATTTTGTTTCAAGGCCACACTCGCTTTTCTCGAGCATCGTTTTTGCTCACATCACACTTCTCTGAATTATAATAGTTCTATAAAACTCATAATAAACGAGGTCAAAACGGAACTAAAGCATAACCTACATTCTCTCTTATCACTGGACTTTAAATATTCTCTGTCTAACTTATACAGAAATGCCCTCCTGCGAACGTTAGTCAGAATCATCGTGATGATTATTATCGTAGGGCGTAATATACTCGTATGTATCGTTAGTTCTTATATGAGTATAACTGGTTTCCTTGTGACGGGGTGTGGCGAGTACATCTATTATGACTCTGTAAGAGGACACACTAGTCACCTTGTAACAATACTATCGTATCAGCAGCTCGTACTATGTAGGTAGGCCTTTAGTATGGCTACTGCAAGTTGCGGCTCCCCTGAGGCTATGAATATAATGTGGCCGGTAGAGTATTACGTGTGTGAAAGTGTAGAAACATATCTACTTCCGGTGACTTTGCTCGCTTGGTTTTGTTTGTTAAGGTGTTTTTCTTTCACTCTACAAGCTAGTACTTCAGTGATTCACCTGATGGTAAGTGATGTTGCAGCTGAAGAGGTTATCGTACTAACTAGGAAGGGCTAAGTAAACACACCCCATAACGTGTCGCGTACTCTTTCCCTGGTGGTAGCTAACCACAGCCGAAGCCTCCTACCGGACCAAACCTCGGCCAATTTGGAGGATATTAAATGTAAATTATCTCAGTTGACCTGTAACCCGCGACCTTCCACTCAGATCGTAGTTATCACCATTATTATGCAAGAATGACATTTCTGACCGACGTTCGCAAGAGCCTGTATGTTAGGCCTATGTGAAATAAAGATATTTTGATATGATTTGATTTGATTTGGATCCGAGTGCGTGCCACTGAGCCAGGGAGGTTTCCGGGTTTTTGGAGAATAAGGCCTAAAAATATGGTTTGTCCGAGCCTTGTTTGGTTTCCACCCTGGTTCCACCCATGCAAAATACTAATTACTAACTGTACTTAGGTAATCGAACTTGGGACAGCCTTTATCACTTACCTACTTAGCCAGGTGGTCAGCTTAGGTGGTCTATAAATCTAATCAAATCTTGGTTATTTTCAGAGTACAATGGTGGGCGAGGATGCTGGGGGTGTTGTCAACAAAGCCTTCGAAGGGCCGGACGACGGCTTCCAGACCATCGACCTTCGCGCCAGGAGGGAGGACGGCACCCTTAGATCGGTATTAGCCCTTATAATAATCAAAAGAAAATTAGACCTACCTTTTAATTTGATCCTAGAAACACATTAATGGAGATGAGAAGACCCAATTATTTTGTTTTATTTTCAATACAAAACTTATTATTTAATTTAGAAAAATTGTTTTTAGCAACCCTTACTGTGATGTCAACAAAGCGTATAATACTTTTCATTATTTCCAGTTCATTCATATTGGATAAATCGTTTTTAGGGATGTTACTTAAAATTTAAAATTTATGCTACATTTTTGAATTACCCTAGAGCAACTTTTGGGCAAAAAAAATTGTGATAACATTTTTATCCAATTAAGGTTTTGCTTCGGAGCGGATTTAGATTAAAGACCCAAAATATCTACATACATGAGAAAGTAATATAATAAATTCTTAGGAAATAAATTTCTTTCTTTTCTTTATAGTTTTCAACCTGCAGGTCACCAAAATTGCTTAGATATGCCGTTAATGTCTTCTGTCCATCTGGTTGGGGTCTGAAACTTTCTAGTGTTAAAGTAAAGTAAAGTAAAGTAATTCTTTATTTGCTCAAAAACATGGTCAACATAGGTGGAAGAGTACACAATTGGAAACCGAATGTTTTTTACCCACATACGGGTATGCAAATGTTACAATTTTTTTCTTTTTTGGCATGCAATATAATTTACTCACAAACCAGACAATCAACATAAAATAATCCTCATGCAATGACATTTTATTGGTCATATCAAAATTTCCAATGACGCCTTTTCGTCATAAAAATAATCGAATAATAATACAAATATTTTTTTTTTAATCAATATAGGCTTACGCTTGACCACAATCTCACCTGATGGAAAGTGACGATGTGGTCGAAGATGGAGCGCGCTTACCTAGAAGATGCCTATTCACTCTTTTCTTAAAGGTACCCGGGTTGTAAGATACCGGAAACACAGATTTCGGGAGACCATTCCAAACCTTTGCCATGCGTATGAGAAAAGACGAAGCAAACCGCTTTGTACGCACTGGTGGTATATCGACGACATAGGGATGAAAACCCACCCGGTGTCTTGCGGTGCGGTGGTAAAATGGAGAGGGAAGAACCAGATCGAACAGCTCTTGAGCACACTCTCCGAAGTATATCCTATAAAATACCGACAGGCTTGCCACCTTGCGACGAATCACCACTACAACACCTTAGATTTAGTCTTCATCTTTGCCTTAGGTCCATTAATTACCATAATAATTAATACCTAATCCTCTGCAATAAGTATATTTACATTTCGTAAAATGCCACACTTCCTGTGGGATTTAAAACAGGTAGTTAGTTATAATTATTGAGAAAAGCAGTTTCTCAATTTCCCTCCAAAACCCATAAATATGTCGGAGGTTTTAATTCCGTTCGGAAAACAAATTAAACTCGCACCAAGTTCGCGGCGCGTGCTCACAGCGCGCGATCGGCAATGTGAGAAAAACAGATAAACCAACAATTAATAAAATTGGAAGTGTCTGTGCGTTTCGCAGTAAACTACTTATCGAAGTAGCTGCTTATTTGATTGAATCATAATGGCGAGTATATTCCCTCTCGATTATAAAATTGAGTTACTTACTTTAATTTTTTTCAAAAATAATATTTTTTTTTACATTTCCACAACAATCGTTTCGGTTGAGATTTATAGACTAACGAGAAGTTTACATCTTCTTGTCATCTGTGAAAATACTGACGTTTTTTTTTTATAAGCGAAAAGAGGTGAGCAGGAAGTTCAGCAGTAATGCCAAGTGAAACGCCTGCCAGATGCACACCGTCCCAGGACTTATCATTGCACAAATTCAGCGTCACAATCTGACGTTGCGTTGGACGCAACAAAAAAGTCCTACCACCTGATAAAACCGTTCTTCGTGAATGTGCTTCCATCTCCTCACGAGATATCTGAAAAATATGTAATCATTTTTCATACTTTAAAAGAAAACTTTGTAATGACATTTTTGAAAAGAGCAAGTGCCGAGTTTCTTGCCAGATCTTCTCGGTGCAAACCTGCCTTCCGGATCTGAAGGTAGAGTTTTGACTTTTTATTAGAATGCTCTAAAATTGTAAAATTTTCATTCTCATTTTCTTTTTCATTTTCAATAGCTATCTCTGCATCTGAGATTCTCCCATGTTCTGTCCTCCAGTTGTTTATATACAGTAGCGGGTCATCGGAACCCTCAGTTTCCCGCGTAGGGTGGACCGGGAGGGTCGTTCATCGTCACTCCGCTCTCGGGAGCGCGCGGCAAACTTTTCACGATCGAAAACACGTTGAATTTTATTTTTGGTGATTAATCGAGTATGTTCTAAATTTGAAATATTTTTTGGGTTGGACGAGAATATTGTTCAGCGAAAATGGTAGGTATTAATATAATAGCAGATAAACTTTTTCAAAAATTATAAAAATATTGCCATTTTTCAATGGACTTATATAATTTTTTATATCATGAGGTAAAATTTATTTGTTTCTATGAAGCAATTTTTTATTTAGGGAACAGATTTTTAAAAAGGTGATTTTGCAACGAATGCATGAAATAAGTTTTGCTCTTTGCCGCGGGCAAAACCAGATTTGGCAAGAATTATCATATTCACTGAAGAATTATCTAATTTGTACAAGTACTTACATCTGTATCCATGCTAGTTGGAAAAACTGGAAAAACACTACAATTTTGCATGTATTCGCATAAATCAAAAATGCTGTTCTATCATGCATGGTTTCCGCCACTTTACAAATACTTTAACTATAATAATTACCCACTTTTTGCGAGGTCACGGAAGTGAGGTTTTCTGTGCAAGAAGTGACAATTTGTGAAATGAACCAAAGAACTACCTATTTTGTATTTGTAAGTACTCTGTAGGTAATGGCGCCTTATAGTAGATACTTACTTATCTAGCTCTTTAAATTAAGACTTGTTCTCTGTATCCGTTTTGCTCTGACACCGGAGCATCATTGACATTGACGTCTGGTAGCCGCAAGATAGCCGCGATAACGTCGTGAATTTAATTTATTGACTTATAATTAGGTATTTAATTATTGATATATTATTAAATAATAAATTAATTGGGTATTTAATTACTATTAACTCTGAGCGACTTAAAATACTCAGAAAATTATTACGTTCATTGTCTAGGTAAAAATAGCATAGCATAATCCATCGAGCGACGAGTGTAACCAGCTAATGTGAGAAAAATAACAAAACAAAAACATCCGACGTCATCATCGTCGTTTCAGCCGATGGGCGTCCACTGCTGGACATAGGCCTCCTGGAATGACCGCCAAGCACCACGATCTTGCACCGCCTACAGCCAACGACTCCCCGCGACTTTCTTTATTTCGTCTTCCCGGTGCCTGGCCGCTATTCCAGCACCTTGGGTCTCCAACATCCATCGGTCCTACGAGCTATGTGCCCCGCCCATTGCCACTTCAGTTTTGCGAAACTTTAACGTGAAATCAACGAGTGTGCCCGCGAAATTCAAAATTTTTGTGGTTGTTTGCAATTTGTATGCTTACTAGACATAATAGGCTTATGGCAGTCAATTTGCGGAAATGGGAGTAACATCTTCACATGTTTATGTCAAAATCCTTGCATAAAAATGTCTTTTCTAGGTAATTAGTCCGAGTATCGAGTTTGAAGTGAGTAACTCGCAAATCTCGGACTAATTTCTTTAACTCGACACTTTTAAGTAGAGATTTTTATATAAACACGTGGAGACGATACTGGAATTCCCGCAATTTGACTGCCATAAGCCTATTATGTGTTATAAGCTTAAAAATCGCGAATAACAAAGAATTTCGCGGGCACACCCGTGGCATGCCTCGCTACATTTAGTTCTTGTACGGGTCTCCTCATTTTTGATTAGATCGCGCAAAGATACCTATACTCAAATCTCTCTCTCTCTCCATCGCTCGCTTAATGACCCTGAGCCTTCTTATGATGCCCATAGAATGCGTAAGTCATCACTGCGTAGTCATAGATGCGTTTGAGAATCGAACGCGTAAAATCCTAGAGTGGTCACATCATACCATGATACAGTCAAGATAAAGCACAGGATGCCTTTTGAAGCTCCATAGGCCATAGCCCTTAAGCACCATTGACCCAAGAGTGAGGGATATAACACCTTATATGTTCAATCTTACGGTTTAATTTGCCTTATTCACAGTGCCCTACAATCTAGCCATTGCTGAGGTTATTGTAAGCCTATTGTCGAGCAGATTCCATTGAGTCTGTTCAAACATACGTGACACAGATCCAAGAGATTAGATTATTATTATAGCCCCAATCGTCTACTCGCACCTAGTGGTTAAAACCTCGATTTCTTTCCAGGGTGTCCGAATTCAAATACCACGCACATTGACGGGATCCTGGTGAACTTTTTGAGTTCACCAGGATCCCCTGGATCATCGAGAGGATCCTGGTGGACCACCCTGAATTTTCGTAGTTGTAATAGGTACTACCTGACCGGGCAAATGTTGTTTTCCCATGTAGGGGTATGAAGAAATGGCTTAAGACCTATTGTCAGACCTACCGAATGTAGAAAAAAAATTTCATTATAATCGGTCAAGCCGTTTCGATCATGGCCGTATCGGTAACAAACGCTCTGGATAGGTACGAGAATTATTATTTTATATGTTAGAGATAGAGAAGAAGATGCCTTTGTGAGGTTTTAATAAACCTTCACCTTTTTGTTTTTCGATTAATCGGAAACCCCGCGGGAACCAAAAGTTTCAAAATAAAAAAAAGTATCCTATAATCTATGTGTACCTAATCCACAGCCTAATCGGTTTTACTAATAGATTTTGATGGGGAAATTGACACAAATTGACTCAGCTTACCACTCTCTTGTTTAGAGATAAGGGATAGTGTAGTGTGTATCTCTGTTAGTAAAGTAATTTTGTACCCTTTCCCTCCGAACGAATCAAATCTGCCAGACTAGTAGGCATAGCATATATCAGACCGCCAATAAACGAATGACCTACTGAGGCTTTTTAATTTGCATCAATTATGCCCGCTTACTCAACCGTAGACGGTCTTTATTGCAATGTTGAATGAACATGCAACTTAACGAGTGAATGATTTTCATAGCCGGTGGATATTTTGCTCTTTAGTTCCTCCAGACCGATCGGGTTAGTTTACCAGGATCCAGAGGCCACGGTTGTCAATCTCTCCAGAGATTTTCCACAGGTGCAGGACATAACATTACACAACGTGTAGATTAATAACCCTAATTAGCCGAATTAGAAGACCACGAGTTTCTTACCAGGGGTCTAATTGTGTAAGAAAAACAAACGTATTCATAGTTATTGTATTCGCAAGTGAATTCTGCCCCGCGATTGGCTGACGCAAATCAGGAACCCAATCAGCGGACAGAATTAGTAAACGATTACGATAATGTAATGAATACGTTTTTCTTTGAAAATCTAGAGCAGTTCTTCTCGATGCAAACATCAACTGATTTCCGACTTTGGCGGCAGTCTGACAATTAATATTATGTGCCTGTACGGTTAGGCCTATGCCAAATAAAAATTTCTGATTTTGAAACATAATTTACAATCCTGTATTTAGGTGGGATGAGTCAATGCAAGTGTATCCCAGCATCCAACAATCTGCTCCGCCCACAGCATCCCGATAAGATACGACGTTTACTTGTGACGCAGTTTTTTTATTGTTTAACTAGCTGGCCAGGAAAACGTTTTTGCCATTTAGAGGTGTGTAAAATAGCTTTAGACATAATCTTGGACCTATCTAATGGAGACAAAAAAATCATAAAAATCGGTCAAGCAATTTCGGAAATATATTAATTAGTGTTTCGGCCCTACCAGCCCGCGAAATTCAAATTCTATCTTGTTTTTCGCAAATATTAGACTAACTAAACATTGTAGGTTTAGTTAGTCTATTTAGTTTAGGTTTTGTTTATGGCAATGAACTTATGCATGTACATTTTTTAATAGAAACTTTGCTCGAAAATTCCCACTCACCTCATATTGGTTCCCGAAAGATAATTTTGTGCTGATTCCTAATTTTAAGCTATCGGGAACCAATATGAAGTAAATGAGTATCGTTGACCAGAGATTTTAATAAAAACATGCAGATGCATAAATGTTAAGCCCGCAAAACTCATTGGCAATAATTATTGCCATAAGCCTATACGATGTGTAATTAGCCCACTATAAGCAAAAAACTAAATAAATTTTCAACCCCAGGAGTAGGTAACAAATATACGAACTTTACATAATATAATAATGTTTGTGGCTTTATTCGGCGTGGGTAGTCGTTGTGGAGAGCTATTATACGCCGCATTAAATCATGATCTAAAGACGGAATGTCACAAAATTATTAGTTCCGGTGTTTTGTTGGTTAATACACTCCCAGTGGGCGATCTGATTGACTCAGAGATATATTTTTCTTTTTCGGAACGGAGTTTTTTTTCCGACGGTACGGCACTACGACGGTATTATATGGCGAAAATCCCGACAGGAGGAAAATTCTCGAAAATCCCATAATTTTTTATTGGCTACTTCTGTGTAACCAATTTAAAATACTACTCAAAGATATTACATTTAATTGGGAGCACAACACGGGTGTGCCCGCGAAATTCAAAATTTTCGTGGTTTTTCGCGATTTTTTAGCTTTAATAAGACATAATAGGCTTATGGCCGTCAAATTGCGATAACCCCAATATCTTCTTCACGTGTTTATATAAAAATCTCTGCTCGAAAGTGTCGAGTTAAAGAAATTAGTTCAAGATTTGCGAGTTACTCACATAAAACTCGATACTCGGACTAATTTCCTAGGATACACATTTTTATGCAAAGATTTTGATATTATAATCATGTAAAGATGATACTGCCATTCTCGCAAATTGATTGCCATAAGCCTATCATGTCTAATTAGCGTACAAATAGCAAAAAACCACGAACATTTTGAATTTCGCGGGTAGACCCGTTGATTTCACGTTAATCTTATGAAATTAAAATGTAGAAACATAGATATTTTGTGTCGCGGTGAGGATTGAAGTACTTGTATGCTTTTTCTGTGCTAGTTATATTGGAATAGTGATGATGATAGTGACAGGTGGTTTGTTGTGGCCAGGTGGAGGGGAGGGAGTGGGGCGAGGAGCGCGAGCGCCGCTGCGGCTGGGGGGCGCTGCGGCCGGCATGGCTGCAGCGGTTCCGCACCGCCAAGTGGGCGCTGTTCTGGCTCTGCTGGGCCGGAGCCATCCAGGGTGAGTTATTTTGACCCAAGATAAGATGAGGGCGACCAACACTTACCTGATGTTGCTCTGGGGAGTTATTCACGTAACGTTTTCACACACTGAGTATGTGAATCAAGAAAATTATTAACTACTAGCATTGCCCGCGGACTTCGTTCCGCGTTAGAAATATTTTTGTCGCGGCCCGTCTGTCCCGCGTAAGGTCCGGTTTCGGAGATACCAAAATGACGAAATCTGATTTGTTACTCAAATACAGCTCCGCTCCGCTTCGCTGTGGTGGAAAACGGGCCTTATACCCACAGCTCACAGCGCTGGACGCGAGGCATTAGGATAGATAAATGCCTATACTTATAAAACCTATCGCCATTCCCTAGCAACGGCCGAAGCGGAGGCGGCGCGCAACCGTTTACCGCACGTTTTTGTTTTGCTAATAATAATTGTTCAAACTGTATAGAGTAAGGAGCACAAATATTCTACATTAAATTTCCGTTCTAAAAAACATATTTACAAAGATATAAATTAATACCATATGGGCTAAATAAGCTTCACAAAAATTATTTATTTTTAATCCACAATTTTAAAAGTAAAAGCAGTTATTGCGAGTTACCCGTAGGAGATAAGCATATGCTATCGCGGTTTTTTTTGCAGATTTTGATACGTTCTTTAATATTGTAGAACATTGTTTTGTTCTATCCTCAATAGTTTCCGCAGCGTACGCGATGAAAGAATTTTTTTTGCGACTTGGATTACATTATTCAAGTTTTAGTAAAGATGCTTAGTTAATTTTGGAAATTATTATAGCCTATGACACTCCACGATAATGTAGCTTTCTATTGGTGAAAGAATTTTGAAAATCGGTTCAGTAGATCCAGAGATTACCCCTTACAACGTCACAAACTCACAAACTCACAAACATCGTTACGCTACCTCTTTATAATATTAGTATAGATTCGGCTATTACTTTAGTATGTTATTAAAGTTAAATGTATTTCAACATAGGAAATACAATCTCTCAACCTTATCGCGGAAAGTAAATTCAATTTCACGATTGTCGACCATGTTGTGTTTTGAACTTCATTCAATTTTACGCTCTGTGTCAATAAGAATAAAATTAATTTTTCAGTGTGCGCAAAAAATGTTTTGATTTCAATATCGTCTAGTATAAATAATTTATTGTAAGTAGTTTATTGTATGTATTTATTTATTCCGGCACCACCAACCGCGTATCCAGTTTCAAATATTCCTTCACATTATTGGTTGCCTGGTAATAATCGCTACATAGCGATAAGGCCGCCAAATTGTACTCCTAAGTTTGTTTGTATTTAATTTATTTCTTTCTTTTTTATATTTTTATTCTGTGGTGTAAAGAGTTTATCTATCTATCTATCTATCGTCTGCTTATATACGAGTGCCGAGTACGTAAATGCCATGAACTTTGAGAAAGACACCCTTATAGCGCTAACTTTTCTAGCCGGTGAGGTCTGAGGATGTCACTGTTGACGATTGTGGTGATGTTTCGCGAATCACTTTGTTGTTACTTATTGCTTTCGGCTTTATTGATAGTAAAAAAAACGAAAATAGTAACAAAGCTCACTGTAAACAAAATCACAGTAACTAACCTAGGCAGCAAGCTGAACAAATCAACCGCAACGCTAGTCCTAGTTTTGAACTACTAGAAATATTCGTACACACACATTGATTAATTACGTTCATGTAGATTGTAGATAGTTGCGAGGTTGCAGGCTTAGAAATTAAATTCCTGACTCTTTCATTACAAGATTATTGCGAGTTTTTAGGGTTCCATACCAAAATGGTAAAAATGGAACTCTTATGGTGAGACTTTCTCCGTCCGTCCGTCCGTCCGTCCGTCCGTCCGTCTGTCACACTCGATTATTTCAGTAACTATTCAAGCTATCGACCTGAAATTTAGAATAGTTATAGGAAATAGTGACGCGACGTCATAGCAATCGTAAAAATTTAAAAATTGTTTTTATTTTTATTTAAAAAGGGGGGAAAACGGGGGTATTGAAATTTCAAAATGAGATAACAATATTGAGTGGGGTATCATTAGAAAGGGCGTTACTTGTGTAGTCTAAAACAGATTTTTATTTATTTTTATGTTCGATAGTGTTTGATTTATTGGGCAAACTGTCAAAAAAAATACCGTTCCCCCCCCTTATCTCCAAAGTTTATCGGCCGAAAAATCTGAAATAATTACGATCAATAGGCATTAACGTATATTTTACAGCAAAAATAAAATCAACTCTCTAACTATTATACTTTTTTAGATAATAACAATAAACCGGCAAAAACAAAGTTATGTTTGCGGTTTGCCAACAAAAGTACCTACATGTAAATTATACTCGTAAATTCATGAACCAAAGTGATTCTTTTAATGTTTAACTTCTTTTATGGTATGGAACCCTCGGTGCGCGAGTCCGACTCGCACTTGGCCGGTTTTTTTTATTTTCATCTCGCCGTTTTCAAACATTGCAGTTTAAAAAACGGATATTATTCGCTTCACGCGTATTGAATACTCTGAGAGCTGAAGTAAAGTTTACTGGAAAAATAAACCAGTGAGCCAGAGTTAGCCTCCAATCGGACTGGATCGGAACTGTGGGATACTCGATAGTACGCTAAAGTTTTCCGTAACGCCATAATTGAGTGAATGATGTAATACTTCTAATTTTAAGCTACTTTCGTTCACTAACTTTTATAGGGTGGTCAGAGAATGTAAAAAAAATAGCGACTTTAATATGATATTGAATGTGAAATGTCAGATACATTACAGATATTGGAACCACAGATCTAGGAAACAATAATATGGGTGGGCCCCTTCAACAAAATAAGCGTGACTATTTTTAATCTGTAACACATTTGACAGCAAATCTTGGCGCTCAACATGGCGCAGCATGTCACGCAAAGCTACCTACGCTAGAATGAATGAATGGAGCGCCTCCTTAGTTCTCTTATCTCTATGATTGGGACCGGCTGTCACTGGCTCTTACACTACAATATTGTTCACGCGAAAATAGTTTAATCAGATTCACGGAGCGGCGTGTATTAATTAATTGTTTTCACCACAGAAAGTCAGAAAAGGCCGCGATATCATAAGTACTTTGCATATCACATAGTTATCACTACAGCTGTTGCCCGCGACTCCATTTACGCGGATTTCTTTGCACAAATCCTATAGAAACCACTTTTTGGTAATCGCGTCTTGCGTAGACCTCTATCTGCCTTTGAAATTCTCGTTAAGCCGTTCCTAAGATTTATCTCTATAACCAGACAATCAAAATTAAAAAAAACCGGCGTCGTGCAAGTCGGACTCGCGCACCGAGGGTTCCTATATCCCATTTACTCGTAATATAGTTATCTCATTTTGAAATTAGTGATATGAATGAATGACAAATAGACACTTCAATTATCTTTAAAATGCACTCCAAATTACTTAATTTGGTTTGACACGTCTTGTGTGTCAAATGAGTTGGCATGCGTTTGACATAAAGTTAAACTATAAACAAAAGTTCAGTGGATACCTTTACGACAAAATTTAAAAAATATGACAGAATAAAATGAAACCATTTCCTTATTATTTTTTCATTCGGTTTTCGGTTCGTCTACGTATTTACTAATTAGTTATTTGAAATCTCATTTTTCAATAACAAGGATTTTTGGGATGTTATTATAGGGATATGCTTCTCTTCACGAGATATCTTAAAAATTATGCAAGAAATTAATATATATATAGTAGCTGCTTGTGCTGATTGGCCACTGACTGATTGATCACCTCTCCTAAACTATTTTGTATGAAACTTTTTTTTCAAGGATTTCAGAGACGGGTAGAGAGCACAGCCAGGGTATTGATGATAGGTGGTGGGGGTGCTCGACCAAATGTGATTTGAAATGTCATCCAATTGGCAGTTAGCTGAAAAAAAACTAAAATGGCGGATTCAAAATGGCGGCCAAACGAATATCGTCGATATCTCGGAAAGTATAATGAATGGAAGAATGGTTTCTTGACAAGAAGTGATCAGGACCTGAAGGTCTACGCAATGAATAGAAAAAAATCCAAAATTTCGGTTTTTTCTTACCATAGAAAATGTATGGGAAAAATGACTGCGGGTTGCGATACCTTTATAGGCGGGAAGACAGCCCCCACATGTGGCGCCAGGCGCCCTAGTAGTTTTTTATAATAATACTAGCTGATGCCCGCGACTTCGTCCACGTGGGATAAAAACTATTCTATCTTTTAAGTTGGACCAAATGACAGATATTCACGAAGTTTGAACTAAATCGGTTCAGTAGTTTAGGAGTCCATTGAGGACAAACATTGTGACACGAGATTTATATATATTAAGATAATGACATTTTTGAAAAGAGCTATTGTTGAGTTTCTTGCCAGTTATTGGTGCAAACCTGCTTTCCGAACGTGGCGGTAGAGTTTTGACTTTTCATAAGAGCCTATTATTTACAACGAGGTATTAGGCCTATGAGAAAAATAAAGATTGACGTATAATACGTAACAAATTATGAAAGGCTTTTGTTTGAACCTGCATTTTGTTTAAAAAAAAAAAAAACGAAAAGTGCTGAATGTGTGAGTCGCCACTCGGAACTCATTACCTATTTATAGTAGTTACGTGTGAAACCATTGTGAATACGATCCCGGGATGTAAAACTCTGGAAGATCTCGCTTTATGCAATTCGATATTCCAAATGGTAGTAGGTAGATGTATCAAAATTAATCGAAAACATTTTTAACTGCAGAACCGCTCGGATTTTTTTTTGTAATATGCGTGGAATGCCATTTTATCCGCCTTCGAATAAGTTATTTACATGCTCTTTTTGACACTGAAGGCACCAAGAAACTACTTTGCCTCCTTGCTTGACAAGTAATTATTATTTTTAAAGGGCGAATATCGCAAGAACTACTGAACTAAATGTAGTAATCGGTACTAAGTAGGTACCGTACAAATTAAATGGTATGTTTGACATTTTAATAAAATGAAAGAAAAAGTATAAAGAAATCTTGGGTAGTTTCAACCTCCATAGCTCATTTATTCACTCATGATAATTGTACACATAGGTATTTCCCATATACTGGTAGGACATATTATATTGCTAAGTAGGTACCTATTTGCTACAAATTTTCCGCAACAAATTAACGTTTGTTGAGTATAGTAATATCTGGTTTATTATCTTATCTATGAACGAGGTATTTAAATTTTATTAGCATAGTGATGTCTCGGCTCTACCATATTTTGTTCTTACTCACTCCTCGTTTATTTGTATTGCGCATAAAAATTAACGTATAGGCCTAAGTACAAGTTTTAGTTCCTTCGCATTCTTTAATTTACTTCACTTACTTAATTAAAAAATTCCATTCATCTCATATTGGTTCCCGAAAGATTATTTTCTGCACTTGATCCAGATCCAGATTTGGAGCGATCGGAAATCAACACGGTCATTTTTGACCAAAGTTTTTGTGAAAAATATGTAGATGCATTATCATTATGCTCGCAAAACTCATTTCCATATGTCTTCAATGGATAATTACTAATTAGTTCACTATTTGCAAAAAAAATAACAGTGCAGAAGGTCGTTAGACCATTTCTTTTTGCAATGAATGTTCTGGCACTCTTGAGTCGCATCCAGGCTCTGCAGTTCCGCGTAATAAAGTCCAGGCCATAAATCTGTCTTAAGTTGTTCGGAGACAGGAGTTATGGCCGCCACGAGCCACCCAACAGGTGTAAGCGACTTGTTCCCGTCGCAGCGTGCCCATTGCCCACTGCCCAGTGCCCGCTGGCTATTTGTTGACATTACACTATTGAAACTACGTCGTGTATATCACACTATAGTAAACAGTTGCTGCCCGCGGGGAAATAATATGAGGAACAGAACCGTTACCCGGCAGGCTAGCCGCAAATTTCAATTTTAATAAAAAAAGGAGCGACAGAGATAGCAACAGACTTAGTGGAACTGATTCATTTTATTACCCTGCTGGGAGCGACTTTTTAACAATATTGACGATTTGATTGATATAACGAGGTTTATGTGTTCAACCACGGTGTACTCACCTACTCTTATTTATTTTCAAATTACAACCGTATGACTTTGGTAGATAGGTGCGGCCGTAAAGGAGTAAAAACAAATCGACAAAATATCATTTTTTTACCTGCCTACTTACGTATAAAAATTTACAAAATATTGTTCACATAATTTTTAAACGAGCTATGAAGTTCGAGTAATATCTTCCACCCACTTTCGCTAGGAGTAGGGACGGCGGAGGGAGGAAGGCTATAAAAATGTCCAAAGTTTAATGGACTGAGAATCGCACCTGTTGTTCTGTTAGATAGAGACTGGGCTCAACTGGCTTATTACCGCCGAACTTACGAAGGGGCACATGAATAGCTGCACTCTTTTCATCATAAATCCCTATAAAATTTCATAACGTACAGCTATTCCTCCGAAATAAGTCTCATGAAACATTATTAGTATCCTTTTTAGGGTTCCGTACCTAAATGGTTAAAATGGAACACTTGTGGTGAGACTTTCTTCGTCCGTCCGTCTGTCACACTCGGTTATTTCAGTAACTATTAAAGCTATCTACCTGGAATTTGGAATACTTATAGGTAATAGTGATCCAACGTCATTGCACCTACTACAAAGGTACCTACTTGTAAATTATACTGGTAAATTTAATGATCAAAAGTGATCCTTTCTATAGTATGGAACCCTCGGTGCGCGAGACCGACTCGCACTTGGCTGGTTTTTTTCTAAAAGTCGTACATAAATGTCATCTTCCAAAAAGTAAATAAATTACTATAACTTTTAAGCGAACCCTACTTTTCAGTACAACAAAACCTAATAAGTAATAATTTAATCAATCAACATTATTATACTTATCCGAAATCAACTAAAATATTCGTAACTTAAACTTTAATTATAACTAAGCATTAAATTAACCAAGTTAATTAAGTTAAATCTCACCGAACATCACGTGTTATACAGGAACTTAATTCGAGTGAAGCCGCAGCTTAAATATTTCGCAGCTAATCAAAACTTGTATGAACAGAGTACGTGTCAATTTACACATGTTAATTTGTGTTAATTAATTTTTCACCTCGGATGGGTTGATTAAAAAACTTCCCCCTGACAAGGGGGCTCCGGGGGCAGTGGCAGCTTTTAATTAAAGAAATATGAGACATCAAGATCGAAAACTTTGGATGATTAATTTATTATTCCATTCTTAACTTCAAGCGCTTATAGCATTGTGGTTAAAATGGTGGTATCTAGGGTTCGAATCGAAGACTCGACTATATTACTATTTGATGTTTTTCTCGTTAGTGTCGATTTGAATTTAAATGGCATTTCATTAATTAATCTAGGCAGTAGGTATTTGGAGTGATTGTCAATGAGAAATGTTCCTTTGTGAGCTTCCGTTGCGTGATTTTTTTTGCCGAGTGATACAGGCTATACTTTTTAAACCAAAAAACAATGCTTTCCACGGGATTTCCGCGGGCGGGCCACGGGCACTGCTAGTATCTAAATCTATAAGGAACAATATGGTTAATAGCACAGACACATCCTTTTTGACCGTTAATTATTTCTAACCCCAAAACTGTCTCTAGGATTTATTAGGAATACCTATACCTAAACCACCATACCCATTAAATACATCTTAGAACTATTGAATCAATAATACGAGTATATTAATTAATCCTCAGTCCCCTAACATCCAAGTATAATAGGTCGCAGAACTCTCTCTGACAGCAGCCAATGATCCTCCCTTGTTTTTTGCTTATTCCATTTTGTCCTTATTTTATTCAAACAGCTGTCATAGTGCCACTTGTCATTTCTATCCAATAAGGTGCGATCTCACATTGTGCAATCGCTGCCTGCAAGGCAATAAAATTGGGAAACAGGACGCACGTATGACGTATCTAGGTCACAGTCAAATCTCTACTTCGTTAATGTTGCCAGCCAGTTAACGTGAAATCAACGGGTCTGCCCGCGAAATTCAAAATTTTCGTGGTTTTTTGCAATTTGTATGCTAATTAGACATGATAGGCTTATGGCAATCAATTTGCGAGAATGGCAGTATCATCTTTACATGATTACATCAAAATCTTTGCATTAAAATGTGTATCCTAGGAAATTAGTCCGAGTATCGAGTTTTATGTGAGTAACTCGCAAATCTCGGACTAATTTCTTTAACTCGACACTTTCGAGCAGAGATTTTTATATAAACACGTGAAGAAGATATTGGGATTATCGCAATTTGGCGGCCATAAGCCTATTATGTCTTATTAGCTTAAAAATCGCGAAAAACCACGAAAATTTTGAATTTCGCGGGCACACCCGTGGTGTGCTCCTTAATTGCAATCAAAGGGCGGTCGCCGGCGACAACTCAATTAACGGATAAGCAATGAATGCGCCGGAAGTACCCACTGCCAAGTACGAGTACCTACCGAGCACAGACCAATATGGCGGCGCTTCCGGCTCACAATAACTGCGATTAATAGCTGAGAGCCCTTTTTAACACTTGGCTCGTATTTCTAATGCTTAGGGTTCTTAGGGTTCAGTACCACAAACCCGCCAAGTGCGAGACGATGATAGGTACTTAATATCAAAAAAGTCAACATAGGCCTTACAAACACAATTGAAAAGTAATAATTACAAAATTTGTTCGATATTTAAAAAAAAAACACCCGACAATCACGATTCGCTTCAACCGGCTGATCACGTAATGGTTACCTAACTATATACATACTTTCAATATCATTGAAGTAACATCGAATCAATCGGACATAAGGAAGTTAGTCAAATCCCCTCATCAACTAGAAAAAACCTGAAGATCTTCGAACGGCCGAACAGATTTTCATGAAACACAGCTAAGTATGCTCGGGATAAAATTATCATAAATGACACAAAATAGAACCACATGAAAATTGGTTCATCCATTCGGGAGCTACGATAGCAAAGACTCTATACAAATCAGCACCTATAGTACATTTTTGTTACTCTATAATATTTTTTTCCTGAGAGACAGATGATGATGATGATGCAATTTCTAAGTCATTAGACTACAAAAGCCTGGATATTAAATTTGGTGAAGCGATAAAAATTCGTCACATAATACACTACCTCATTACAAGCGCGGAAATGAATGCAAATTCGCCAACCCCACGTAATAAACAACCGTGAGGCCTGGCGTCCAGTGCGATGCGAAAAATATGGTCAACCAACCAAATAAAATAATTAAATTATAATAACACTGGTCAAAACTAACGGTTTTATTATAATACGTTTTATAACTTTTAAACAAATTTCTGTGTTCAGTGTATGACTGTAATACGGTACGATAGGGTATCTATGATAGTGCAGTGCTTAACACCAAAAAAGTTAACAATAACAATTAATTTAAGATTTAAGGTAATAAAATAGGTAACAGATTAAAGATAAAGTAATTTTGTTTATTGAGAGTCACGTCAAATCATGTCTACGTCAATGTATTGTGGGAGTAGTTATTTTATACAAAAGAATAAGAGTTGAGCAAAATATTCACCATGCCATTATTATTATGATGGTATTTTTCTATCATACGGTGAGCGCCAATCACTACCCTCATCATCCTGACAAACGTTCTCAAGTCTCATTTTGCCCAGTAATCTCGTTGGCATATCCTATCCTTCAAATTGGAACACAGTAAAACTTTACTCTTTCTTGTAGAACTCTGCAAGAAGAGCCCTAGAATAAGAGCTCTACTACCAGCAGAATTTAATTCAGAGACGTAGATTTCTTTATTAACTTACTTCAATTTAGAGAAATCAGTTTCCTTACAGCTTTACCACATTTTACCCTACTATCCATTTTACTTTTTCTTCGCAGGCTTAGCTTGAGTATATCTTCGAGGACGGTGGACCGCGCCCTCTCTCAGGGCTGTCACCCGCGTGCAGCGGTGGCGCGTTTAATTTTATAAGCTCATGATTTGTGCGCGCGCCGGAATTGCTTCATTTTTGCGCCATTACAGAACCGTTATACCACAATATACAGGGGTGTACTGTCATTTTTGCACCGTTATAGAACCGTTATACGTATAATATACAGGGGCTGTAATATCGTTTTTTTCCCTTATATTGTGCCTAATTTTCCCTATTGGTTAGGCTACTATGGCTTTGTAAGTTCGACTGAGGATCACAAGTTTGTACTTCGATTCCCAGCTTTAAATTCAAATATAGGAATACCGTTGCTCCTGTGCGTAATTTTCTCTGGTTAGTCGAAAACAAGTGTTTTTTTGTTGCTAGCCTAATCAACCTAGAGTATACCAATACGATATTAAATTGAAGTCAGGTGAAAATGTAAATCGTCTTTATTAACTGTAGTATCTTTCACTATACTTAGATATAGTTGGAAAACAGCTGATTTTAAGAAAGTTCTAAGATTATAAGGGCATAAAAGTACATCTACTATACTATAAAATTTAATCAGAATGGTTATTTGACTTAATTCACGCAAAAACTCAATTTGCAAAGAGTACTTCATCGGAAACTTTGTAATAGGCCGAAGCAAAATTATAAGCTCGGCCTAAAAAGCTTTTTTTTTCAAAGTAATGCTCGCTGAATATAAGTTTGAACATATTACTGCAGTTTGGTTCGGAATGGAGTTTTCGATTGCTTTTAGAATTAACCTAAATTCAGGTGTTGACTTTTCAGACGCTAATATGAAGTAAGCTATGTAATTACATTGCTCCTGGGTGAATTAAAGGAAAACCACTAAGTTGTTGAATTTTGTCGATCTCTTTTCTCTATTTTTAAGATTTATCGATTTTTTAATCTGATTTTTTTTAATATTTTCTCGTGGCGCACATATAAACGATCTCCACCGCCGCTTTTGGAAATTTGAAGCACCGGAGGAACTGCTAATGCTTTGCCGGATCGCTTGAATAACTTTATTCTATTAATGTATTCTCTAATGTTTAATAAAAATTACGAAACATACAGCCCATTCAAGAAAAGAAATATATTACGCGAAGTTTCAAGTTAGGTAATACGAACAGTTAATTAAGTACGATTTGCACAAATCCTCAATTTCCATGTTCATATTTAACATACCGCCCGCCCTCCGCCCGCCCTCGCGCCGCCCGCCTTAGCGTGGCGCAGCTAACAAGCATCCACGCCGTGCAAGCGCGGAGTGAGCAGAAATTAGCAGCATTAATGAAGTTAGCGATACTCGAGACTCACGTGAAGACTCCTCAGCCGTGAACGTATCGAAACTTACGAAATAGAGAATTGTAAAAGTGTTATAACTTTTGCATCTTTTTACACGACTGCCCAAAAAGGCAGTGTTATGTTTTTAGGGTTCATGTATGTATGAGAGTTTCTTTATTCCAACATAACTTCCGAACGACTGAATAGATTTGGACATAATATAGGTTATCGTTAGAATCCTTACATCATTCCGAGTAACATAGGCTATATTTTCTTGGAAAAAGTCGTTTTACCATAGAGCAGTCGTGTTTCTTTATTTTTAAATCATTTACGAGTACTTACTACAAGTTTACGATTATGCTATACTCATAAATATCGGACTAATAGGTATGTTTAACAGCTTTTTTGAAAAACTTTTTATCTACGTACTTTTTCCTCTTACACAGGTTATCGCAGCATCATTTGAGGATTTTGACATGCATTAATGTGTATTTAAATGACTAACTATACTCGTAGTAGGCTTGGTTTCCGGGTCCGAAACTCCCGGCTCCGAAACTGATGGGAGAGATTCGAAATGTCGAAATCTGATACTTTGTGGATCATTTCGAAGCCCATAAAAGAAAATTAGTTTTCATCCATTAAATGAGGGCCAGGGCCTCAACCATTGAGTTACCATATGGCCTCAACGAAACTCAACGAAATCTCAAAAAAAGTGTTGTTCACCAAACCGAGACTGAATTCAAACCCAGGATCTCAGGATTCACATTTACACATCAACCACTAAGTCAAGGAGCAGTTCAGTATGTTTTTGTTAACAACCTCAAGTGTTTGTAAAAGTCTCCCTCGCCAGGGTCTCCGTATAATTTCTAATATCGAATTAACTTTATAATACGAGGGTACTTGTAAAATGCAATATGCCGGCCGTGTTCGGAGATGTAGGTGGATGGAGAGCCGCCGCTTCGTTGGGCTCACTAAACTGAGTTATTGGATTTGATACCGACTTGTTGCCTAGACGTGGGGTGTAGAGTTACTGCGCGGGAAGTTATTTAGTAGACACATAGGCTTATTAATCTATGGACGACGAGTGTAATACAAAATTCACGAAAAAAGTGTCCCGAGAAAACCTTTATAAACGACGGTATACATGAGTATTTTTATAAACAAACTAAAACGTTGTAATTTATGTCTTAAACCATTACTATACAGTTTAATTTTCAAACACGAGACTGAAGTGCGATTGTATCTCTTTTCGCGTTTTGTATGTCATTCGGCTCGGACACTTTTTAGCGCTGACCCACGATCCTAAGTTTATAAATCAATGAGTGGACATGAGGATCTTATTCTTGTTGGAATATTATCTAAATAATTTTTACAGCCTTATGAGCCTTATGAACATTTCTAAGGTTGATTTAGGTAAGCTTATGGGACGAAATTTGATTCCAAAACTAATAACACAGGTATTTTCTGACGCCCTATGTAATTACATGATAGGAACGGTTACCAGATGCAAAAATGAAAAGTCGAGGGAAAATGCCTGATTTCCATTCAAAAATGCTGAGATTCTTAGTCTTAATCGAAGAATTTTCTTTCCTGAAAAAGACATTTTTACGCACTGCGGATCTCGCTCGCGCATTGCACTTTGGAAATAATAATATCTACCTACTGACTAATAAAAATAGATAGATAAGTATTGTGTTATAATGTAACTAACCAATGGAAGTTTTTAGTTTAACTTATGTTTTTATTAGAGATCTTTTAAATTGTAAGCTGTATTTTATTGAATATTCTACAAATCTGAGAAGAGTACAAAAATCCTGAAATCCACGATAAATTCTGAGATATGGTAACCCTACCTGCAGGTCTAATCGCCTAGTCACAGTTTTAGAGAGCGATATCTATGTACGAGTAATTGCTTTAAACGTCCGTATTTTATGTACTTACCTGTACATTGTCTTCTTCTTAAAATTCCGGAAAATACGCCGATTAATTTCTTGACCTAATTAATTTTTGAAATATCTGTTTTGGATTCTTTGTTTATTTTAAAATGTAAAAGAGAAACAGATTTTTAAATTTTGAATAGCTGGTCACCGTACTCGTGGGTAAGGCGGCAGTAAACGCTAAAGTCTTTGGTTAAGCCGTGCGTGAACTCGAGTGTGTATACGGTTGTTTGCCATACTACGTCGCTATTCGCCGAGTACTCGCTTAAAATTTACCAATCTGCAAGCTTATTTATTTTTTGTTCCATACATCAACTAAAAAGAGCTTATGGAGGGAAAGGATATATTATTATGGTGCATATTTATGGCAAATTTTCAATTTTAAAAATAAACCTTTTAAAGTGAAAACTTTTATGGGTGCATTGGCCATTTTTGAGATGTGAAAAACACATTGAATTCGCGACAGCGGCAGCTTTACCACATACAATATTATGTTATGTATCCTTGAATTTAAACTTATTTATGAGACATAGATTATTTTTCAAATGAGTATAAAAACTATTTTACTTGTTACCGTTACGTAACCGACACCTCTCACTGTTACCGTAACCGACACCATTTTTTAAGTTTCTTTATGAGTTTTCACTTGTGTCGGCACTTCTGGAGTGCCAAGTCTTTTTTGTACAGTCTTTACTTACAGGCATTTATGAAACGTTAAAAATCTACAAACACGTAGATGAAAAAATAAATAACAATAAACACATTTTTGCGGCGCTTGCATTTGAGACTCTAGGTCCATGGTCGTCAGACACAAAAAATTTTGTCAATTTAATGTCCAAAAAGTTGGTTCACGCGTCAGGTGACCAAAGAGCTGGCGCTTACTTCGCCCAACGGCTAAGCAGCGAGGCAATACCGCCAGCGTTTTGGGCACCATGCCATTAAGCGAGCATTTGGACGGTGTATACTTTTTGTAAATATTTTTCACTTTATTATTTTTTTTTAGTTTAGTTGTACTTTTAGATTTAATTATTATTACTTGTACAGATCCAAATATAATTTTCAATTTATTATTGAAAAAAAAACTCTGATGAAAAAAAAAATCAGTAGATATAGGCCTTACAACGCTACATACAACGCGACATATCAATTATCTGTTTCCAAAATATAAACACGATATTGGAATTCCCGCAATTTGACTGCCATAAGCCTATTATGTCTTATTAGCTTAAAAATCGCAAACACGTTCGCAAGGCAGTTATGTAATGAAAATAATTAACAAGAAGCTCTGCCTTACCTAAAAAAAAAAACAAAGGTATGCCCAAGATTGACTTTGGACATTTTCCATTCTATGTACTCGTAAACTATGTATGAGCTGTGAGGCTTAAACGGTAGGTAACTTATGCGAGTTCCGCCATATTTTCACTTAAGTGAGTATATTTTTCTCTCTCAGCGAAAAAATCCCACAATTATTATCATCGATGGAACCATTAATTAGAGTTAGGGAACAAAGTCCACTCCCGGACGGAATTAATGTACGGCGTTAGTTCCGGATATACGGATGTCCTGGGAAACTATCGGAGGTTTTTCCGGAAGGGCGGATTTCCGGATTTACGGCCGTACGTTTTAATAATGGTTCGTTGCGATTGTGGACGGGTGTTGGGTAATTTGTATTGTCTTAAGTAAAAAAGAATTTATTACCCTGTTTCGGTATCGGAAGAAAGATGGGGTTTTACTTCAATTGTACCTATCGGAAACTATCATTGGTCATACATGTCTGAGCATAGATTTCTCTACATATAGAAAAATATTTTTTTTATACTAGCACACGAACGTCTATGGAAAATACTGTTAACTCAATTAATATTACTTGTTTTGGTTGTGCACGAAAACTTGACATATACCTACCCAATTCCTTACGCGCTTCCAGGAACGATATTTAAATAATTGTAAGTATGAGTTTTATTTATCGCTAAATTGAAAACGTAACGTATCAATTTCGTTAGAATTAATTTTTTCATTAGAAAAGGGTTTGTGAAGCGGATTTATTTGTTAGTCATTTCTCTTACACGTCTGTACTCTACACCGATATTATGTAATTAAACATAGCTAAGAACAGCCGCAAGGAAACTGGCTTTCAAATGAAAAAATCCGCATCCAAATCGGTCCATCAGTTTGAGAGCTACGATGCCACAGACAGACAAACAGAAATCGACGTTTAACTTAATATATAACAACCCTCTTTTTGCTACGGGGGTTAAATAGAAACTCCAGTTGTTGTGCAGTCCGGGGTAATGGAATATTAATAATAATTTAATAGGATGAATGTAGAGGTACGGTTTATGAAAACCTTTTCAACAATATTGGATTTCAGAGTTATACCACTAATGCCGGACAGGCGGCTTAAATTCGACATGGATTCAAAAGCAAAATGTGCAATGTTGATCCAATTGTGTTGTTGTTTAGCCGCTGTAAGCCGATAGTACCATGTCAGTACACTCATTGATGATGGTATTGTACTCGTATTTAATTTTCTATAATATCATAAACCGAAATATTTACGTTTAGGATATTTACAATAAAGAAAAATAGTGGTACTCAGAAAATACCGGCGGAAATGAAAACAATTAGCTATTACAAAGATGTCGACATGAAAATGCGTCATGAAAAATAAAATATTAAAAACACAACTGGCCTGTTAAAAAGGAAAACCCTGATTTAGGTTGATATGCATATTTTCAAAGTAAAAAGTGTTCAAATTTCTAATTGATTAAAACAGCTGGATCACCTTCCCAGAACCAGCCGTGCTATTCTACAAAATGTCCATCTCTGAAACAGCTGTCAGACAGCTGCCAAGCCGAAAATGGCATGCAAAATTGTACTCTATTACAACTGACAAATTCATAGATGCAGAGAGGCACGCTCGCCGCTGTTTTGCAGAATAGCACGGCAGGTTCGTTTGGTGAGACCTCTTAGGTCCAGGTGGGTACCTGGACCTAAGAGGTCTCACCAAACGAGGCGGCTTAGGTTTTCAGTGTATTTGGAGACCTTGTAGTTGAGTGTGTAAAACCGGTACCTACCTATCCGAGAATAATATGCCAGCATAGAAAAAATTCTAAATTCTTCTGGCTCGCCGTAAAATCAAGACGTAGAACGCAAAATCAAGATTCTATGACGCGCAGTTATAAGCTAACCACAGGATTTGCAAACAAACGATGCATTTATATACGTATCTACTTGCCTACATAGGAACACAGGTGCAACGGCAAAGCAATTCCGGGATATGCCGGCTAGTATACATATCAAATTTC
Source organism: Coenonympha glycerion (assembly GCA_963855885.1). NCBI lineage: Eukaryota > Metazoa > Arthropoda > Insecta > Lepidoptera > Nymphalidae > Coenonympha > Coenonympha glycerion. The sequence goes on from OY979627.1 coordinate 1,173,484, forward strand.
AGCTGAATTGTCAAATCAGCTCCGGTATTCGGTATCCACGTGTACTCGCGGTACGGCTAGGTTTGATCTAAAATTCATGGAAAATTCATCATTCTGTTCAACAATTCGATTCGGTTTTGTTAGTTTTTGTTACGAACGTGATCCTATCAGTACCACGCGGTCTGTGGAGTTTTTTGCAAGCCTCAGAATGAATCTTCTCTTAGCTCTTAGAATGAGACGCGGTTTGGTCCTGTGATTAGGTATAGAGTAGGTTTGGTCGCTGCTGCCCATATCATGTTGGTCGCACTCTTAAGTGTGGATAAGCAGGCTTCACATAATATAATATCATGATCTTTATGATTTGCATGATATGTGGTATCTTTGCATAATATCATGATCTTTATGATTTGCATGATATGTGGTTGATATATGTGGCTGATGCTTAGCGAACTCGAACGAAACGTTTTTCTTCCACGTTTCTGATACGTACCTTAGCTGTCATGGAACACCCTTCCAGCTTCTGTTTACTCAGCCAAGTAGGTACAATCTGGGTGCCTTCAAGGGAAGGCTGAATAGGAATTTTCTAGGCAAGCGCGCTCTATCCTAGACCTTTATTATTTGTGTGCATTATACATAATATTATAGTCAAGCGCAAGCCTATCTTAAGTAAACAAAAGGTATCTGCTGTGTAGGTTTTTTCACGATGTTGTCCTTTATTTAAAGCAGGGAAAAACCCGGATGTGGACTTGGAAGACCATCTTCTAACTTATAATATGTTACTTGTCATATGTTGATATGTCATACTGAGACATCAGTTTAGCGATTCACTACGTCGGCTGAAGTGAAAAGTTAAAGAAAACATTGCGTTATTCCTTAGCCGAATACACGTGAATCCATCTGTGAAATAATATTTTACCTTGCTTTAAAATTCACGAAAACTGACGTGATTTATTAGCTGGGAGCAATTTTCTCCGTCATTAGCTGAATCAGCATAACACCGCCGTCACGATGATCAGCAGGACAATGCTGCGCCTGTTGTGTTGTGTTGCTGTATTATAACAGGGCGATTTATCAACCCGCGTTCGCGCGCTCAGCGAAAAGCTCGGCCATTTTGCAAATCTTTTGAAAGTGATCTGGAATATGGCGGTACAGCGGGAGATGGGTGTGAAAAAATGCTGTTTTTATTTTGCAGACTAATACAGCAGCCGTAGCCTTCACAGTAATATTATAAAAGCAAAAATTTGTAAGTGTGTATGTTTGTTACTCCTTCACGAATCACGCCGCAACTACTGAACCGATTTGGCTGAAATACTTACCCTGACTTAAGACATAGGCTACTTTTTATCCCGAAAAATCCACGGTTCCTTTGGGATTTGTGAAAAAAAAATACCGCTAGTATAACATTTTGATTCTATGCGTGGTTTAAGTATGGAACGAAATTTAAAAAATGTATGAGAATATAGAGGTTCAAGAGGTCGCCTTCGACTTCAAAAGTGCGGCAAAAAATATTCTGCCTAAGTAACAAACCTGAGCCGTCGCTAACTCGCTACAGAATTTTTCACACACACTAGCATCCGCGCACCATACAAATTTCAAATTGACACACTCACACTACAAAAAAAGTTGCCGCACTCACGGAACTGTCGTTGTTAGGTAGGGCTTTTTTTTTATAGACAGAAAATGCCTAACGCATACCCCTCCGTCAGGGGAAACGGAAGGGTTATGTGGGGCTTGCACCCACTAAAAACTGTTTGTTTCCACGGCGGACCTGCTGGCGGGAGTACGGGATTCACTGTCGTATTCACTGAGTAAGTATCATCTTAAGTAAAGTTGTCAATTCACCAAGGTGAGAGCTGTCGAAGATGGCAGGTGACTTACACAGGGACAGCCCTAATCCGGCGAATCGTTAAATTTAGAAGGTTACTAAATTTTTTGGAAAATTACGACAAAGATGACAAATCAACAAATTATAAAAATTGCAAGTCAAACCGGACTTGTTTTGCTGAAACGAAGCTTCTGTCAGCTAATAAACCTCGTAAAGAATAAATATTCGCAGCCCTCGGTGTGCCTCGCACGTAAATAATTTGGGCGGTACGTGACTGAGCATAAGTTGACGGCCAAGCGATGCGATGGCGGGATCCAGAGGGAGCCATCCACCATTGTGTGAACTTTACGAAAGCTCGCGAAAATGCAACGTGGTGTACCTATTCACGGGGACTAAATAAATATTGTTTTATTTATTAACATTTGCGGGCTTTTTGGGTCATATAATATTTCAGCTAAATAAGAAGATTACATATTATACTTATCTAAGTAAAAAGACAAAATTTAGTAAAGTAAGTTAGAACTACGATCTACGATTGGCTCTCTAGGTAGGTTTGTTGGCCTTTAGGTAAATCGATCAGGCTTTTATATTTTAACTTCTTTTGTAAATTTTCCAACTGAGTTTTGAACGTACCTCACTAAACCGATATAGTTGTTTCACGTATGTAATCAATTCCGATGGCAAACCACTTGATGACAAACAATTAGCTGTAATTGGTACCTACCGGTATAATAGTCTCTACGTTAGTCTTATAGGTTATCTATTCTATTTCTATCATTGCTTTTGGCACATATTTTGTGGAATCAGATTCTAAATTGTATATTAATCCTATACCTTTAAACGATCAATTCTTGTATATATATATTTCTACTAGCTGTTGCCCGCGGCTCCGCCCGCGTGAATTACGATTTTTTTACATAATATACCTTCCTACTGGAATTCCTTGATTTTTCGCGGGATTCTGGTGTGACGTTGTACAGAAACCTGTTCTTACTTTGCACGGGTTATCTTGTGGTGATTTTGAAAACTCCTTTTTCTTAATAATAATATAAAGTTTCATTAATACGTAGTTGAAAGATCAAAACGACGATTTTAACTGTCGATATTTCGATACATTGGTACAAGTCGTGGTCACGTAGTGACCACGACCTGTGCCACTGGGTCCGTCCTTTTCATTGTGATTTTTATTCTGAAACCACGAAATATGTCAAAAATTATTAAACCATGTGAAAAGTTGTACTGGTGGTAGAACTCTTCTTGCAGAGTTCGGCCGAGTAGGTACCACTGGGATAAATTACTCTACTAACAATATTCCCCAGCCCAACATATAATATTATAAGAGTCTTTTAAAAATCTTTGCTTCATCTCAATACAATCCAAAACATCAGAATGGGCAATGGCTATATATTTCCTTACGTATAAAAAGACCTTAGATGACAGTCAGTCGGTTAGGATTAGGTTCTGATGTCTTTAATTTCTGAACTACAAAAGTGATGATGATAAGATTTGTATGGAATAATCTTTAAAGAACCTCCTTTCTAACAAAAAAGAATGAATGGAATCGGACAACGCGTTAATGAATTATAACTAAAAAACGTTTGGACTTTGATGCCGTCTTCCAGGGAAACCATGATGAATTTCGGGACAAAAAGTATCCTATGTCCTACCTCGGGGTATGAACTATAATCATATCAAGTTTCATTTAAATCCATCCAGCGGATTAGCCGTGATGCCCGGTCGTGAAACAGACAGACAGACAGACAGACAAAAATTAAACAAATTACAGTTTTGGCTTCAGTATCGACTAAATAGTGTCCTCCAACAAAAATTTTCAAAATATCTTCAATGTACAGAATTCGACCCTTTACAGTTTTATTATAAGTATATATATATATGACTCCTGCTGCCATCTATTAGCCAGTAGTCAAACTCAGATATTGACATATTATAGGATCAAAATTGATCACGTGATGACTTTCATACATTTTCTGTATTTCGTTTCACGAATAGATAAGGCTCCTTTTTCAGTTCCATACCTATGATAGGAAACTGATAAGAAACCTTCATGACTTGCCAACAACTTATCTGTTGCCTGGAAGAGATCGCTTGCAGCGATAAGGCTGCCTTTGCATACCTATCAATATCATTTTTTTTTGGGAACTATATATTTTCTATCACCAAAATTTATATTTGTCATCAAGTTGTATCACCTAATAAATAGATCTATCGTCACGAAATATTTTCGTTCTCAGATAAACAAAAATTGTTCCCAGGTATGAATTATCAAATTAATGTTAATATATGTGTAAAATAAGAGATCGATAACCAATAAAATTATATTGCATTACATGAATATAAACTTCGTTCTTATAATAACAGTTTTGTTACTTAAATAATAGCTCTGTGCTCAGAATGGTAGATCTGTCACCAAATAAATCGATTATCGATCCCTGACTGCGACTCCTTTTTATTTGATATTTTGTCACCAATACAGTAGTAACATTTTATTTCGTTCAGATATTAAATTAATATAATAAAAAAAAAAAAAAAAATTAATACATCAATTTATAATTTTAATGAAAAAATGATCAAAGGGGCGGAGACAAATTGGCGCGCTTTAAAAATTGACAATTGATTGAATTGAATTTTATCTACTATTCTGCTAGCCATAAGCCAGCTATTTTAAACCAGCGCTGATTTTTCAGTGGTAATTATTTTAAACAATAAATATTGATTATTTTGACTTTAATTGTTTTATTTACTACTCTGCTAAAAATTTTATTTAAATATAATTTATACTACCAGTGGAAATTTAGAACCTTGGGAGTCTAGTTAAGTAGCTGAATCTTTTGGTTGAAACGATGATGACAACCCTAATTTTTTATTTGAACTTAATGCAATTTTCTAGTAACATAATATGATTTATTGGTGATCTCTTTAAATTATTAGGACACACCTATTATAATACATACAAAAACATTTATTTGGTACTAGACCTTATATCTCAGGATTTTAGGTGATTTATTGTGGAACTGATTTTGCATTGTTTGGTGACTACATTTTGGTGACAGATCTACTATTTTGAGGACAAACCCTATTATTTAAGAAACACAAAACTAATTAAATTGGTGATAGCTTAAATGATACCCTTTTTTTTTTATAAATATATAAATATATAGTGGACAACATCACATACATTGCTCCGATCCCTTAGTAAGTAGCTTATGCACTTGTGTTAAGGAAATCAGAAACAACGAAGGTACCACAACACCCAGACCCGAGACAATGTAGAAAACTTATTTTTCTACATTGCCCCGACCGGGGATCGAACCCGGAACCTCAGCGATGGCGGCGCCTTGAAAACCGGCACGCTAACCACTCAACCACGGAGGTCGTCAACAACAATTTTATATTTGTTTATGTTTCTGTGTATATTACTTGTACCGTTTCAACGCATTCGGATAAATGTTAGTTGTAATACATAGATACGTATATTACAAACAAACTTTTTTACACAATACAGCAAAAACTGTCTCTGATAGACACGAAAATAAATGGTTCCTGCAGCGATTGACATATTTCCCATGAAAAATTCTCCGATTGTTGGAGGATGTTAAACAAATCAATTCGGATGACGGGTCGGAGGCTTCGACGGCGAACTAAAATATCCGGAGCTATTAATATTTCACATATCACGAGCATGGACAGGCGGACAGACTGCTCTGAATTCTGGAATAGCCTGGCAACACGACCGATTTTTATAAGCCTTTTAGTTCATTTACAATGTTTGTACTCGAATGTGTAACGTCCTACAATGTTCCTACGTATAATCCTACAACTTGGGCACCTTAATATCAAGAGTGAAAAGGCATTTCCTAGGCAAGCGCTTTTCATCTTAAGCTGTATCATCACTTTCCATGAGGTGTGATCACAGTTGAGCGCTAGCCTATATTGTTAAAAAATATACTCGTAATACTTGCATCAGTAATTAATTATGACTGGGGTAAAACAGGCTATTAATATGACATGGAATGATGCGATAAAATAATGCCAGAATAAATACTTATTAGTTTTTAGTTGATACATTATTTATTATATTATAATACTTTATCATAGAGAGGCGAACAAAGACATTTAATTCTTCTTTATGACGAGCTAATCCTGATGATAATATTATATCGTTGCCGTCGTAAATGAACTATAAAACATAAATGCTTAATATTGTATATCTCAGATTATTTATAAGTATACAGTTTGCTGCAGATACGTGTTACTAGCCGAGGTACAAAGCCTGAAAAATAAAATAAACCCTATGATAAGTGGTACCACAGTGGTATCTATTAACTAATCTAAATTATCCATTGTTATAAATAATAATTAATAAAAACTTTTTCAATTAATTTTATAAAATTACAGAAATATGCTCAATTGATTTTACCTATAATCGAACTCTTTCTTGCATTATAGCGGTAATCAAAATCGCCTGAAATTATTACATGTAGGTATTATTTAATAATAATAATTTTTGTTTGAAAGTTTTACCATTCCGGTCACCACTACACGCAATAATGTAATTTCAATGAGGTTATAGAGTTCAAGGATATTTTATGACTTGTACATTTCAGTTTACAAGCACTAAATTAGGTACTATTACAATATATTATGTACACTTTACAAATCACTTAACGATCATGTGATTCTGTTAATTACAATCATTGACATCGGTTGAGCATCGTCCGCTGTCTCTTATTGTTAGGAGCTGATGCCCGTAAAGTTTCGTGGGAGGAAAATTGTAATGGAGGATTCCTCTCGCAGGAGACACCGTGCGCCGGAGGTCATATTTTGATGGTGTGTAGGTGACGGATGGGTGCTGCTCGCAGTACAATAAAATAGGAAAATAGGAAGCCTATTACGCTCTTTGTCGCACTTACAGGTTTTACGGCAGTACGGGCCAAAAAATCCATCCATGTTCCCCATTTTATTCCATAATGGGCAGTGATTTCCACCAGTATAAGGTTGCCTTATGAATCATAAAGGCAGCACTAAGGCTGCGTCTCTCATGATCGTTTTCACCAACATTTTAAGAGACGCCTAAAGGTGAGCATCAGTGCCGCAGTGGCTAGTCTGATGATGGCGGCAACGATGAGACCCGCTATAGTTGTGACCTGGCGGGAGCGCGGGTGAATGCGCTAGTAAATCCCGTACTCCTACCAAAACTTCTATGAAGATTTTTGTTGGTGCAAGCCGTACCACCCCCGTTTCCCGGAGAGGTATATACGTATTATCTTTTCTACGCATACGTATCAAAACGGCCTTCTTTCGAAGGAAACATGGTATTATTTGATGTTGCTCTGCTTTGCGATGTTCAACCAACGTAAATAAATTGAGAATAATCCACCAAGTTACCTAGTACATTTATTATAGTTTTAAGTTCATATTTTTTAATACCTAAAAACCAACGGATAAAACCCTAATTCACAGAGTATGATGAATAATGATTATTTATGTAGATTGTAGGTACATTTTAACTACATCATCACGATCTATTTATGAATCGTGATACATATCTACTATCATTAATTGTAAGTAATTTTACGCTTCCTGAATTAAAAATGAAATTGCCTCATAATTTGGAATACATTATGGTATATTCAAATGTCGTCTACCTAATTCCCCGAATTCCGATCACTAATTGGCCACATGGCAGACTTAGAAAATATTATAATATAATATCTTGTATGTGGAAACGGAAGAGCATCAATAAGTAGAGAAAGGATGAAATGTTGTAACAAGTATCAAAATTAATGCAAGCACATACAATCTGTATCTCATAGCATCTTAACCCGAATAAGGTTTGTCTTTGTTTATACATAACGGCACGTATTTTTATTTGAATTATGCGGCGGCACGTCGGGGCCGCCTCGGAAGATATAGTATTGCCGGATTGTCTCTCGTACGAGTGTATGTTTACGACGAATTTATGAACTTATCTGAATACTGGTATAGACTGTTGGTATTCATAGGTTCGGGGTTCAAAACTCAAACAAACATTTCAGGAGCTCTATCCAAATGGCATAATGCGATACGCTAAAAAGATGCAAATGGAACGGATAAATGGATGAATGGATAAATTAAAAAAAATGTATTTTTGTGAAATTTGTGACTTATACGTTTTTGCGAAATAATTGACGTCATCAGTTTAGCGATTTTTTTTTTACATCTTTGTAGCGTATTGCTAAATGTCATATGGCTAGAGATACTTCTCATAGAGACGTTAGTTTATGACTTGGTTAAATACTGGAGAAAAATGTCGTAGGGACGCCTGATGCATCCAGTCCCCTTGTATCCAGTGTAATGTAATGTAGCCTCTTGGTTTTAATAAGTTATGGCCAGATATTAGAAGAACAGTAGGATGGCCGTATATAAGTCGCGCTGGGGACTTCATAATGGGCCAGGTACGTCCAGTCTCTCAGAGGTGCGAGTATGAAGTTAATGGTTTTCTCTTTTGTCCTCAGGCATGGTGGTAAATGGGTTCGTCAATGTGGTCATCACAACCATCGAGAAGAGGTTCGGCCTCCGCTCCATGCAGACGGGAGTCATAGCTGGAGGGTAAGACACATTTAGTTTTACTAATGTAAAGTAACTCGACGGGCACGCCGCTACATCTTGACATTCCTCACTCTGACGTTTTAAAAAATTCAGAGTCTCTCCTGGCAATGTAAGAAATGCGTAACCATAATCGTCTGTAAATTCTGTCACCTGATTGGCTTTATTCGTTGTTTCATTTTCTCAGCCAATCAGGTTCCAGAATTGGATGGTAAGTAGGTATACAAAGCATTTTTTTTAGAGTCTGTACAGAACTAAGTATGAGTTTTACCAGTGACGATATTAGGATTTAAAACGTTGCCAAAGAAAATGCGCAAAAGACAAGCTTAACACGGAGTATATCTACGAGATTGAATGAGCATGATTACCCGATGTCAGTTTTCCACCAGTCAGCTTACCAGCTCATCGCGTTGACAAGGCTGAACTGGAAAACGGTCACGTTGCTCGAAGAACCTATGGACGTTTAGGACTTAGGGTGCTGAATGATAGCCTCACAATAGAAAATTCAGCTTCATGCACCATGGAGCTGTGTGATATGGGACCCATTTTTGTGTTGCCACACATGAAAAGTGGCCTTTATTGCCGAGATGGTCGAATTTTCGTGTACCTTGTTTGGTAATGTGTGGCATACTTAAAAAGGTCTCAATCTCATGAAATATACTTGTTGAAACCAGGTACGACATGGCGTCTTTTATATGCCTGGCGCCGGTGACATACCTGGGTGGTCGGAGCGCCGCCTCCAAGCCCCGCTGGCTGGGCTGGGGCGTGCTGGTGATGGGCGCGGGGTCGCTGCTCTTCGCGCTGCCGCACTTCCTGGTGCCACCCTACAAAGTGGCGGGCGAGGAACCCGACGATCTTTGCGTTGGGAATAGCACAGTGGTATGTACCTGATATCCTATGTTCGTTTTCAAAAATATAACTTTTAAATGTACAGCAAAGACAGACTTGAAACAGACTTGAAGGTATTTATTTAGGTTATGCGATTGAACTATATTTTACACAATATATGGCTGTAGGCTGTAGCCTTTATAGGTGTCTTCTGTAAGTCTTAATTTGGAGTTAGGAAATTAGCGGTAAAGGATTAAGGAACAACAATAAAGTCGAATTTGAGTATGAGTAAGCTATACAGTACGGTGTACGAAATTAAAAAAAAAGTGTTTTCTTTGAAATGCTATGCGGACCTAAAATTTTCTGAATTAAAAGAGTAAAAAATTGCTAAATTCCCAGACGATCTGTCCTCTTTGTGCAAACACAAAGCGCTTGTCGATCGACGCAGGCGCATTGAAACGATTTAATTCGCTCACAAAGGCCCGAGCCTTGAATGACATCATTGCTTTGACTGCTTTGAGGATGACAATGGGCCGCGAACCGGGCACGGCGGGCCCTGTTCTGGACTGGTCAACCTGAACGAGCTGATAAAACGAATACCATGATGTGGCTAATTCACAAATACAGTTAACAATACCTAGGTACTAACTAGTAACACTGCACACCCTCACTAACAGCTGAATTGAAATAAATTGAGTCATCAGTAAGATATCACGAGACACGAAGGCATAATGACGGTCCCAGAGTTTCTACGAAAAATATTGTAACTGTCTTATAGGAGACGCATACTTCAGCAGTTTGAGCTATTAGCCCCCGACCTTCATGCCGTCTCCCTCTGATATGAGTCGAGGTCAGTGTTTTAAAGCATGTTCCACACCTCATCAGATTTCATCCCCATAGGTATCTAGCTAACGAGCGTCAATTTCTTCAGCCTATTGCCAATTGCCATCACGACTTATTCCTGCTGGCTCAGTGATGGCAGTACCTCTTCTTCTTCGGTTTCTGGACGTTTCCGTGATTGGGCGATTGAACATTTAGTGGATATTGTACCTACTGTTATCTTGCCTATTACTATTCTTAGCAAATCTTTGCTTTCTTCCTTCTGTCGGTCCCTCGTGACTGAGGATCGTGACTATCAATCACGGTGAATAATCTTCCGGTGTAATAATAATATAGTAATCTCCATCCACCGCGAACTTTCCGAAGCCATGTGTGGACTGGTTCGAACAGCGCCAGTTTCCTTTTGTTGGCCTGCCCACTGGGTTGGAGTTCTGCCTCGTGACCTTTTGCTCTCCAAGTTGCCAACCATCTTAATGCTTTTATCGCCACGTCATGCGATATTGCCGAATGCGCTGAATACACTGTGGAAAGACGCGTGCTTATTTTCAGCATTCGCCTCCAGCACCACCTTTCCAAAGCATCGATGTAGCGGTCTCCGATAGTTGACGATAGAGGGCGTAACCAGCGCAATAGCACACGCTGACAGAGCATTCGACGAGCGTTCTTTAAATACAACTTCTGACGTCACACGCTCGAATCACAAGCGGTCCCCAGGCATAACACCTTCCTGGAGGGACATTTCCCTGTTGTCCTCTGCAGTCGTAGGAGATTTGCTGTTCGGGCAAGAGCCCTTATTGATTGGCATGGTTTCTGTCCTAGTCCAGCTCGCTCGGCGCCGCGTCGGAGGGCGGCGCGTGGGCAGTGGGCGTGTTCGTGGTCGCGCAGCTGCTGCACGGCGCCGGCGCCACGCCGCTCTTCACCCTCGGCGTCACCTACATCGACGAGAACGTCTCCAAGAAGATGTCGTCTGTTTACTTGGGTGAGTGACGGCGCTGTTTCTCCTGTCCTAGTCCAGCTCGCTCGGCGCCGCGTCGGAGGGCGGCGCGTGGGCAGTGGGCGTGTTCGTGGTCGCGCAGCTGCTGCACGGCGCCGGCGCCACGCCGCTCTTCACCCTCGGCGTCACCTACATCGACGAGAACGTCTCCAAGAAGATGTCGTCTGTTTACTTGGGTGAGTGACGGCGCTGTTTCTCCTGTCCTAGTCCAGCTCGCTCGGCGCCGCGTCGGAGGGCGGCGCGTGGGCAGTGGGCGTGTTCGTGGTCGCGCAGCTGCTGCACGGCGCCGGCGCCACGCCGCTCTTCACCCTCGGCGTCACCTACATCGACGAGAACGTCTCCAAGAAGATGTCGTCTGTTTACTTGGGTGAGTGACGGCGCTGTTTCTCCTGTCCTAGTCCAGCTCGCTCGGCGCCGCGTCGGAGGGCGGCGCGTGGGCAGTGGGCGTGTTCGTGGTCGCGCAGCTGCTGCACGGCGCCGGCGCCACGCCGCTCTTCACCCTCGGCGTCACCTACATCGACGAGAACGTCTCCAAGAAGATGTCGTCTGTTTACTTGGGTGAGTGACGGCGCTGTTTCTCCTGTCCTAGTCCAGCTCGCTCGGCGCCGCGTCGGAGGGCGGCGCGTGGGCAGTGGGCGTGTTCGTGGTCGCGCAGCTGCTGCACGGCGCCGGCGCCACGCCGCTCTTCACCCTCGGCGTCACCTACATCGACGAGAACGTCTCCAAGAAGATGTCGTCTGTTTACTTGGGTGAGTGACGGCGCTGTTTCTCCTGTCCTAGTCCAGCTCGCTCGGCGCCGCGTCGGAGGGCGGCGCGTGGGCAGTGGGCGTGTTCGTGGTCGCGCAGCTGCTGCACGGCGCCGGCGCCACGCCGCTCTTCACCCTCGGCGTCACCTACATCGACGAGAACGTCTCCAAGAAGATGTCGTCTGTTTACTTGGGTGAGTGACGGCGCTGTTTCTCCTGTCCTAGTCCAGCTCGCTCGGCGCCGCGTCGGAGGGCGGCGCGTGGGCAGTGGGCGTGTTCGTGGTCGCGCAGCTGCTGCACGGCGCCGGCGCCACGCCGCTCTTCACCCTCGGCGTCACCTACATCGACGAGAACGTCTCCAAGAAGATGTCGTCTGTTTACTTGGGTGAGTGACGGCGCTGTTTCTCCTGTCCTAGTCCAGCTCGCTCGGCGCCGCGTCGGAGGGCGGCGCGTGGGCAGTGGGCGTGTTCGTGGTCGCGCAGCTGCTGCACGGCGCCGGCGCCACGCCGCTCTTCACCCTCGGCGTCACCTACATCGACGAGAACGTCTCCAAGAAGATGTCGTCTGTTTACTTGGGTGAGTGACGGCGCTGTTTCTCCTGTCCTAGTCCAGCTCGCTCGGCGCCGCGTCGGAGGGCGGCGCGTGGGCAGTGGGCGTGTTCGTGGTCGCGCAGCTGCTGCACGGCGCCGGCGCCACGCCGCTCTTCACCCTCGGCGTCACCTACATCGACGAGAACGTCTCCAAGAAGATGTCGTCTGTTTACTTGGGTGAGTGACGGCGCTGTTTCTCCTGTCCTAGTCCAGCTCGCTCGGCGCCGCGTCGGAGGGCGGCGCGTGGGCAGTGGGCGTGTTCGTGGTCGCGCAGCTGCTGCACGGCGCCGGCGCCACGCCGCTCTTCACCCTCGGCGTCACCTACATCGACGAGAACGTCTCCAAGAAGATGTCGTCTGTTTACTTGGGTGAGTGACGGCGCTGTTTCTCCTGTCCTAGTCCAGCTCGCTCGGCGCCGCGTCGGAGGGCGGCGCGTGGGCAGTGGGCGTGTTCGTGGTCGCGCAGCTGCTGCACGGCGCCGGCGCCACGCCGCTCTTCACCCTCGGCGTCACCTACATCGACGAGAACGTCTCCAAGAAGATGTCGTCTGTTTACTTGGGTGAGTGACGGCGCTGTTTCTCCTGTCCTAGTCCAGCTCGCTCGGCGCCGCGTCGGAGGGCGGCGCGTGGGCAGTGGGCGTGTTCGTGGTCGCGCAGCTGCTGCACGGCGCCGGCGCCACGCCGCTCTTCACCCTCGGCGTCACCTACATCGACGAGAACGTCTCCAAGAAGATGTCGTCTGTTTACTTGGGTGAGTGACGGCGCTGTTTCTCCTGTCCTAGTCCAGCTCGCTCGGCGCCGCGTCGGAGGGCGGCGCGTGGGCAGTGGGCGTGTTCGTGGTCGCGCAGCTGCTGCACGGCGCCGGCGCCACGCCGCTCTTCACCCTCGGCGTCACCTACATCGACGAGAACGTCTCCAAGAAGATGTCGTCTGTTTACTTGGGTGAGTGACGGCGCTGTTTCTCCTGTCCTAGTCCAGCTCGCTCGGCGCCGCGTCGGAGGGCGGCGCGTGGGCAGTGGGCGTGTTCGTGGTCGCGCAGCTGCTGCACGGCGCCGGCGCCACGCCGCTCTTCACCCTCGGCGTCACCTACATCGACGAGAACGTCTCCAAGAAGATGTCGTCTGTTTACTTGGGTGAGTGACGGCGCTGTTTCTCCTGTCCTAGTCCAGCTCGCTCGGCGCCGCGTCGGAGGGCGGCGCGTGGGCAGTGGGCGTGTTCGTGGTCGCGCAGCTGCTGCACGGCGCCGGCGCCACGCCGCTCTTCACCCTCGGCGTCACCTACATCGACGAGAACGTCTCCAAGAAGATGTCGTCTGTTTACTTGGGTGAGTGACGGCGCTGTTTCTCCTGTCCTAGTCCAGCTCGCTCGGCGCCGCGTCGGAGGGCGGCGCGTGGGCAGTGGGCGTGTTCGTGGTCGCGCAGCTGCTGCACGGCGCCGGCGCCACGCCGCTCTTCACCCTCGGCGTCACCTACATCGACGAGAACGTCTCCAAGAAGATGTCGTCTGTTTACTTGGGTGAGTGACGGCGCTGTTTCTCCTGTCCTAGTCCAGCTCGCTCGGCGCCGCGTCGGAGGGCGGCGCGTGGGCAGTGGGCGTGTTCGTGGTCGCGCAGCTGCTGCACGGCGCCGGCGCCACGCCGCTCTTCACCCTCGGCGTCACCTACATCGACGAGAACGTCTCCAAGAAGATGTCGTCTGTTTACTTGGGTGAGTGACGGCGCTGTTTCTCCTGTCCTAGTCCAGCTCGCTCGGCGCCGCGTCGGAGGGCGGCGCGTGGGCAGTGGGCGTGTTCGTGGTCGCGCAGCTGCTGCACGGCGCCGGCGCCACGCCGCTCTTCACCCTCGGCGTCACCTACATCGACGAGAACGTCTCCAAGAAGATGTCGTCTGTTTACTTGGGTGAGTGACGGCGCTGTTTCTCCTGTCCTAGTCCAGCTCGCTCGGCGCCGCGTCGGAGGGCGGCGCGTGGGCAGTGGGCGTGTTCGTGGTCGCGCAGCTGCTGCACGGCGCCGGCGCCACGCCGCTCTTCACCCTCGGCGTCACCTACATGGACGAGAACGTCTCCAAGAAGATGTCGTCTGTTTACTTGGGTGAGTGACGGCGCTGTTTCTCCTGTCCTAGTCCAGCTCGCTCGGCGCCGCGTCGGAGGGCGGCGCGTGGGCAGTGGGCGTGTTCGTGGTCGCGCAGCTGCTGCACGGCGCCGGCGCCACGCCGCTCTTCACCCTCGGCGTCACCTACATCGACGAGAACGTCTCCAAGAAGATGTCGTCTGTTTACTTGGGTGAGTGACGGCGCTGTTTCTCCTGTCCTAGTCCAGCTCGCTCGGCGCCGCGTCGGAGGGCGGCGCGTGGGCAGTGGGCGTGTTCGTGGTCGCGCAGCTGCTGCACGGCGCCGGCGCCACGCCGCTCTTCACCCTCGGCGTCACCTACATCGACGAGAACGTCTCCAAGAAGATGTCGTCTGTTTACTTGGGTGAGTGACGGCGCTGTTTCTCCTGTCCTAGTCCAGCTCGCTCGGCGCCGCGTCGGAGGGCGGCGCGTGGGCAGTGGGCGTGTTCGTGGTCGCGCAGCTGCTGCACGGCGCCGGCGCCACGCCGCTCTTCACCCTCGGCGTCACCTACATCGACGAGAACGTCTCCAAGAAGATGTCGTCTGTTTACTTGGGTGAGTGACGGCGCTGTTTCTCCTGTCCTAGTCCAGCTCGCTCGGCGCCGCGTCGGAGGGCGGCGCGTGGGCAGTGGGCGTGTTCGTGGTCGCGCAGCTGCTGCACGGCGCCGGCGCCACGCCGCTCTTCACCCTCGGCGTCACCTACATCGACGAGAACGTCTCCAAGAAGATGTCGTCTGTTTACTTGGGTGAGTGACGGCGCTGTTTCTCCTGTCCTAGTCCAGCTCGCTCGGCGCCGCGTCGGAGGGCGGCGCGTGGGCAGTGGGCGTGTTCGTGGTCGCGCAGCTGCTGCACGGCGCCGGCGCCACGCCGCTCTTCACCCTCGGCGTCACCTACATCGACGAGAACGTCTCCAAGAAGATGTCGTCTGTTTACTTGGGTGAGTGACGGCGCTGTTTCTCCTGTCCTAGTCCAGCTCGCTCGGCGCCGCGTCGGAGGGCGGCGCGTGGGCAGTGGGCGTGTTCGTGGTCGCGCAGCTGCTGCACGGCGCCGGCGCCACGCCGCTCTTCACCCTCGGCGTCACCTACATCGACGAGAACGTCTCCAAGAAGATGTCGTCTGTTTACTTGGGTGAGTGATGAGGATGACTGTTATCTAGACGCCTTTAAATTCATCCGTTTTTTACTTCCTTTTTTATCACCCCAACGACGTAAAAGCCAGAATGTTTCCAAGAAGATGTCATCTGTTCACTTGGGTGAGTGATGAGGATGAGTGACGGTGCTATTTTTTTGTTGCCGTTAAATTCATCCGTTTTCTACTTCCTTCTTTTTATCTTCCCAACACTATGATAGCCAAAACGTCTCAAAGTAGATGTCGTCTGTTTACTTGGGTGAGTGATGAGGATGAGTGACGGTGCTGAGTTCTAGTCGCCGTTAAACTCATCCGTTTTCTTCTTCCTTCTTTTTATCTCCCCAACACTGTGATGTGATAGCCAAAACGTCTCAAAGAAGATGTCGTCTGTTTATTTGGGTGAGTGATGAGGATGAGTGACGGTGCTGTTTTATAGTCGTCGTTGAATTCATCCGTTTTTTTACTTCCTTTTTTTATCTCCCCAACGCCGTAAAAGCCAGAATGTTTAGAAGAAGATGTCATCTGTTCACTTGGGTGAGTGGATGAGGACGAGTGACGGTGCTGATTTCTAGTTGCCTTTTAATTTATCAGTTTTCTACGTCTTATTTTTTATCTCCTTAACACCGGAAAAGCCAAACCAGTCGTGTTATTTAAGTAAATAAAAATTGCAATTAATGAAAATCTTTATTTTTCACATAGGCCTAAACTACGAACTCTTGTGAAAAGTCAAAACTCTACCGCCAAGTTAGAAAGCAGGTTTGCACCGAGTAGAACTAGCAAAAAATTCGAAACTGACTCTTTTCAAAATATCATTACTTTGTTATCTTATCTTTTAAAATACCAGACTGATATTTAGTTGTTGTTTTTACAACAAAATATTTAATGTGTTTGCAGGCCACAAAATAAGTATATTGTTTGTCATAAATGTATAGTGGAATACCTTTTACGAGTAGATACTCTTAGGCCATCAATAGATGTAGTTGAACTTACTAAAAATACCTATTTACTTAATTCCCATACTTGGATCCCAGGCGATATTCACATACGAGTAGACCCCTGATTACTACGACCAATTATTATTATGGCGCTGATTCAAATATATGCGCCTGATAAAAATACACTGGCGGATGCCGATTGTATCTTCGTTAATTGGATAGTTAAATGAAGCCTTGTTTATTCACCTACTTGTATTATTTCAGCTAGGCTATAGATATAAAGTTATTTTAATTTTAATCCAAATTTACGTCAAGTTTGTTTGAATCCTCTCTCACTGGTTTATGTAAGTGGTGCTGGTGATGCAGTCAAGAACGGAAATACGTTTTATCTTCCATTTTTTGGGTTCCGTACCTCGAAAGAATAAAAACGGGATCATTATAAGATCACTTATGTTATCCATTTGCCCGTCTGTCTGTCTGTCTGTCTGTGTGTCACGACCCTTTGTTTCAATAACTATTAAAGACATCGACATGAAATTTTGAATATTTGTTAGGTGATAAAGGTAGGTAAATATGCTATGTAAAAAAAAACGGCCAAGTGCTAGTCACACTCGCGCACCGAGGGTTCCATACTATAAAAGAAGTAAACATTTAAAGAATCACTTGTTCATGAATTTACGAGTGTAATTTGCATGTAGGTATCTACCTACTTTTCTTGGCGAACCGCAAACTTTGTTTTTGGTGGTTTATTGTTATTATCAAAAAAAGTACTTATAGATAATAGTTAGAGAGTTTAAATTTAATTTAAACGACAAGTTTCCTGAGGATATATAATGTAAATTTTATAAGTTGTGATTACATATCTAGACCAATAAAAAAATTAAAAAAAAAGTTGATTTTATTTTTCCTGTAAAATATACGTTTATTCCTCTTGATTATAATTATTTCACATTTTTCGAAGGATGAACTTCGCAGATAAGAGGGGGAACGGTATTTTTTTCACAGTTTGCCCAAAAACAATCGGGCACAAATATAAATAAAAATCGGGTTTAGAATACACAAGTGACGCCTTTTCAGTTTTCATATGATACCCCACTCAATATTGTTATCTCATTTTGAAATTTCAACAACCCGGTTTACCCCCCTTTTAAATATAAAATAAAAATTTATGACTGCAATGACGTCGTTCGTTCCACTTTTACCATTTTGGTATGGAACCCTAAAAAATCGCTACCATTCCATGCCGCCGCTCCACGGTGTAAATTAATCCTTCAGGTACTATTGGTATTCTGTACCTGCACTTATCGTGGCAAGAAACACATAATAAAGAGGGCGTAAAGACACCTAAAAGCTAATGTTTTAATGTAGCGTACTATAATATGAGGCGGTTATGGAAGCACATTACTTTTAATAACG
Organism: Coenonympha glycerion; assembly: GCA_963855885.1. NCBI lineage: Eukaryota > Metazoa > Arthropoda > Insecta > Lepidoptera > Nymphalidae > Coenonympha > Coenonympha glycerion. The sequence continues at coordinate 1,191,476 of OY979627.1, forward strand.
CTCACACGGGTTGAGTGTGCGCTAACATGGGAAACCACTCGCCAACATGGTATTTTTACACTCGGCATTGCCATAACTAAGTACATAGGTACCTACTAAGGTTATATTATGTAATACCTAACAATCTATAGGTATAACAGTCACGAATGAAAAGGTTCATCGATTTTCAAATTGATTCATTCAACGTATCGCGAGCATGTATTATAACTTTTTGAAACTATATTATCCTATACCTTCGAGTAATCGAGCAATTCTTGTATACTTATATATTTCTATATAATCTGGATCTCGGAAACGGCTCGAACGATTTTCATGAAATTTAGTATACAGGGGGTTTTGGGTGCGATAAATCGATCTAGCTAGGATTCATTTTTAGAAAATGTCGAATTTACCAAAAAAAATAAAAATATGACTACTGCTGCCATCTATTGGCCACCGAGCGAAGCTCGGTCACCCAGATATTGTACATATTATTTGGCTTAATTGACTCTTGCAGTACTAGTGCAAGTGAAAACCGTCACTATAAGGTGACGAACCTTGTCATTCCGTGACTGTACACAGTTTTGTCAGACTTGTTATTTAAGGGCGCCTTAGCCCGTTGTTTAGCTGTCTAAAATAATCACCATAAGTAGAATTTAAACATTCGATAAGATAAGTAAGTAATAAGGCCCGGTTTCCACCAAAGGGGAGCGGACCGGAGCTGTGTTTGAGTAACCAATTTCGTCATTTTGACATTTTCGATAATGAAGGGAGAGGAGATGTCGAAATTACAAAATCTGATTGGTTACTCAAACACAGTTCCGTTCCGCTTTGGTGGACACCGGGCCTTAGTAGGTAATAGATATACAGAGGCTTGATGACATTATTGCAATTCTATGCGTGGTATAAAATGATTAAAAAATTTTATGAGAATTAACACTAAATTGATACGTCACGTGTTATAGCGTTAATTCTCAAACCTTTTTTTGAATTTCGTTTCATTTTATACCACGATTAGAAACTCAATATTTCTACGGCTAGGTGTAAATAAGGTGGTAATATTATCGTAGGAAGCTAAAGGCAGAGCTTTCTCACGGAAGACGGCATGTATGGCGGGTTAAAATGTAAAGACATACAAGCTACGAGAATGTTTGTGTTCCGCCTGCATTACCATCGGAATCATGTTATTACTGCATCATTATGGAGAATTTACATATTATACGAGCTGAGGAAACAGGAATTACGCCTTTAGTTTTTATCTTCGAATGTTCACATATTGCAATTAAAAGTGATACCTAAAATCAGTGATTAGCAGCCCTGAATAATTAGTAACTCAATCACACGGGGAATTATTGTAAATTAAAAGTGTATCAAAATTAACGCTGCTAACGGGACTTGAACCCGTATCCTTTGAGCCTTTGAAATAGGATTGAGAAAACCGTAGTTTCCCAATAGATGGCTCCGCAGTCTGCCTATGACTGAAAACAATATGTAGGTATCGAAGTTACGAGTATCATGTCAGCGGTAGTTGTTCCCATAGCTCAATTGCTAGAGCGCCCAGTCGCAATAGCATACGGGTTGAAGTCCCGTTGGCAGCGATAATTTTGATACACTTAATATATAATTGGAAAAATTGTTCCTTTCCGAGAGCTTTCATTTCGTGCGCAGCGTAAATGGTTAAAGTTACGCAAAAATGGCGGAATAGTAATAAATTTTACAAGTAATTATATAACAACCGTTAATAGCCTTGATACGAGTAACTCTAGGTGCTCTAGGTATTCTCAAGATCCCACGGCATTGAATTTGCAAGCTTGAATTATTAGCTACAATGGTAAACTAGTAGGTCGCGTGAGGGCGCGGGCCACATGTGGCCCGCGTGCCGTCTTCCCCCTACTTGCCTTCCAACTTTTAGTCCCTTATCAACATTCCCCATACATTTTCTATGGATTTTTTTTTCCGCCATTTTGGATTTTTTTTCTAGCCATCAAATAGAGCTTTTTTTCCTGATCAACTCTTGTCAAGAAACCGTTCTTCCATCTTTTATACTTTCCGAGATATCGACGAAATTCGAATGGCGGCCATTTTGAATCCGCCATTTTGAATTTTTTTTCAGCTCACTGCCAATTGGATGACATTTCAAATGACATTTGGTCGAGCACCCCCCACCTATCTCCAATACCCTTGGCTGTGCTCTTCATCTGTCTTCGATATCCTCAATCATCAGCTCTCTCCGTATTTTTCCTCCGAATGAATTTTTTTCTTCTATACGACCCCATCCATGAAAAAAAAATTTTTCATACAAAATTGTTCAGGAGAGGTGATCAATGAGTGAATGAATGAATCAGCACAAGCAGCTATATATATAGTAACTAGTAGGGCGCGTGGAGGCGCGGGCCACACGTGGCCCGCGTGCTGTCTTCCCGCCTATAAAGGTATCCCAACCCTCAGTCATCTTATCCCATACATTTTCTATGGTAAAAAAAATTTCACCATTTTGGATTTTTTTTTCTATTCATCGCGTAGACCTTCGGGTCCTGATCAACTCTTGTCAAGAAACCGGTCTTCCATCTTTTATACTTTCCGAGATATCGACGAAATTCGAATGGCGGCCATTTTGAATCCGCCATTTTGAATTTTTTTTCAGCTCACTGCCAATTGCATGACGTTTCAAATGACATTTGGTCGAGCACCCCCCACCTATCTTCAATACATTCGCTGTGCTCTTTACCCGTCTTCGAAATCCTCAATCATCAGCTCTCTCCGTATTTTTCCTCCGAATGAATTTTTTTCTTCTATACGACTCCATCCATGAAAAAAAAATTTTTCATACAAAATTGTTCAGGAGAGGTGATCAATCAGTCAGTCAGTGAATCAGCACAAGCAGCTATATATATATTAACTAGTAGGGCGCGTGAGGGCGCGGGCCACATGTGGCCCGCGTGTTGTCTTCTCACCTATAAAAGAATCGCCGTCACTCCATCGCCAATTGGAATCCGATTGGCAATGGGCTAAAAGAATTAGGTACCTCGGAGCACGGTCATGGATTTAAAGATAGTTAAGGGCAGTTTGAATAAAAAATACACTGAACCTCATCGGATGAGGTTCAGTGTAATTTTTATTCAACCTGCCCTTAACTATCTTTAAATCCATGACCGTGCTCCTCAATCATCATCCAAATCGTAGACCATCATCTCTTCTCATACTTTTCATAGTTTTTCATATGCCTTGTTTATTGTAGCATTCACATTTTCCATGGAAAAATAAATTCAACCACTTTGATTTTTTTTCATTCATCCCGTAGACCTTGAGATTCTAATTACGTCTTGCAAAGAAATCACTCTCTTATCTTTTATACTTTCCGAGATAGAACAACACGAAATTTGTATGGCGGCCATCTTGAATCCGCCATTTTGATTTTTTTTTCAGCTAACTGCCAATTGGATGATTTTTCGAGTTACATTTGGTCGAGCACCCCCCACCTATCTTCGATACCCTGGCTGTGCTCTTCACCCGTCTCCGAAATCCTCAATCATCAGCTCTCTCCATATTTTTCTCTAGTAACTCTCTGAAAAACCGCATCATAACCTTGCATAATTACCAACTGTTAGTCTCTTCAACATTTCCCATACATTATTTATGGAAAAATAAATTCCGCCATTTTGATTTTTTTTTCTATCCATCAAATAGACCTTCGGGTCCTGATTACTTCTTGTCAAGAAACCGTTCTTCCATCTTTTATACTTTCCGAGAAATCGACGAAATTCGTATGGCGGCCATTTTGAATCCGCCATTTTGAATTTTTTTTCAGCTAACTGCCAATTGGATGACATTTTAAATGACATTTGGTCGAGCACCCCCCACCTATCTCCAATACCCTTGGCTGTGCTCTTCATCCGTCTTCGATATCCTCAATCATCAGCTCTCTCCATATTTTTGTTCTTAATGAATTTTTTCCTTCTGTACGACATGATCCTTAAAAAAATTTTTTTTCATACAAAATTGTTCAGGAGAGGTGATCAATCAGTGGCCAATCAGCACAAGCAGCTATATATATAGTAATAATAAACTAACTCAAAACTGTAAGTTGCAACAGCGTATTAGGTATCTAGCGTTGGGATCGGTGCAATTCGCCAACTGTCGTACACAAACTGCGATACGAGGGTGAACTAGCTAAGTAATCGGCTGCGTCTGATCTTAACTGCAGTTTATCCGATTTATACGGTATTCCCATGAGTTTATTGCAGTATGAAATTGTGTTATGAAATATGTCAAAATTATAATCGTAGTAGCTTTTGCCCGCGGCTCCGCCTGCTTGAAATTCAGTTTTTCACGAATCCCGATAAAAGTGTGAATTTTCAGCTTCGATTCCCGCTCTCTATTCCGACATTATACTAACTTTTAGGTGCCTAAGCAATCTAGCTTATACTTAGTTGTAGCTATAAATTATTACTAACAAACTTACATTTACATACACATTACTAAAATTCATTCGTTCATTTATTTATTCCACATAGGCCTTACTTACTCGTACAGACACTTATGACCAGTCATTTAATTTTTCGATAAATATATAATGATGAAAAATGATTCACGTTATACAATCTTTATTATTAAGATTGCAAAGAAAAAGTCTGGGGCTTTTTCACAATCAACATACAAACTTTATCTAGCGAATATATTTGATGTTGTGACTATTTTTGCATTGTGAATCTGTCGAGATGTCAGGTTTATTCGTTAGATAAAGTTTATCTGGATATTGTGAAACAAGTTGAAACAAGGCCTAAAATGATGTAAACGTTAAAAAGCCACTTATTCTTAAAATGGACAAACTGTTGGCGATACTGTTTCCAACAGTTCGGTTGGCAACCCCATTTCCGGTCGTGAGAGGCTGAGAGTGTCGGAGCCCCGCCTGGCCCTCCGAGCGGGGCTCAGCGGAGCGCTGCGGCCACGGTGGAGCCCTCTTCAGTCTTCACATATCGAGATGCGGTCTTCAAATATCGGGCTTCATCCACTGAACAGCGAAGCGATAGAGCAGTTTCTAAAGGCTGAAGACTTGTTGTTGATGCCAGTTCATAGCAGCGTTTAAAATCTTCTTGCAGTTACTAAGTGCTTGAAGAATTTACCGCCAGCAACTATAAGACTTCAATCCACTGGGGCATTTAAGTACAAAGTTAAAGACTAGTATTGCAACTAAAGCTGATAACATAGAGAATTGTGCCAATCTTGCTGTGTGAAATCTCTAAACTTAACTCCCTAACTAACTCCCTCTCAAAATGCTCCACCATTTAGAAATTTTGCACAACGCAACTAGCACCAATTTAAATTCATATTTGATGTTCATGAATCTAAAACTTCATTCCAGCACCATAATTTTTTTTTATATCTTGTGTAGGTACATATTAGTATTGTCAAATTAAAATCGATTCACCCAATAAAAAGTTATGAGGTAAGTAATACAAACATAAAAAATTACAGTCGAATTGAATACCTCCTCCTTTTTTGGAGTCGGTTGAAAATCTCGCGCTTGCTTCGCTCTCCACTGTGCGTCAGGGTTTAAAGCCATTCTGCGTCGGCTTTTAGCTGTGAAAACACGGGAACTTGTGGAGGGCTCACAAGAAATGGGATACGCCTCCCCCACACTCCGCCCGCATTGTGCGCGCGTAGTGACACTTGAATATTTAGCGCACTTCGGGGCCCGCTTAAAACACTGGGGGCGTGAAAGACTCTCCTTAACCTTTTTTTGAGGTTTTTTAGGATAGGCTATTTTACTCAACTTAAGTAAGTGTGCAAGAAAAATCTATGGTAGGTACCACCAAGGTAACATCTGGGCATATTTAGTTTTTCGCATTTTGTATTTTAATATTACATCGTATTATCGTAGGCTTATTTTATGGCAATGAGTGTTGCGAAATAAACATCATTGTCATCATCATCATCATCTAAATGTTTTAAACAGAAACTTTGCTCAAAAATATTCATTTAAACTAACTGCAGAAAATTGTTATTTCGGGAACTAATGTGCGGTTATTTTTTTGTTTTTATGAAAAAAATGTCCCTACACCTACCCTCACCTAACCTAACTCTTATTTCAAAAGTTATTTGTGCAAAATTCATTGTCATAAGTCATAAGTCTACAATGTGTAGTTAGTTTTAATATTACCAATAGTTAATATTAGAATTTCGCTAGTTAGTTTGGCCGAACCACCGAACATTTCAGGTTTCCATATCCAAAGGGTAAAACCCTATTGTGGCACCACGAGTCTCAAATTTTCGTCTAGCCACCGTTTAGCGACTATCTTTGTCTTACCAAAACCTTTTAGCGGTGCAGAGGGCAATAGGGAAATTTCTCTCCAGGCAGATGTGCCTGGGGCCGCTTGTGATCCGAGCGTGTGACGTCAGAAGTTGTATTTATAGAACGCTCGTCGAATGCTCTGTCAGCGTGTGTTATTGCGCAGGTTACGCCATCTATCTTCAGCTATCGAAGACCGCTACAACCTTATTAACTTGTACGTAATAGGGTATTTGACTCCAATTTTTTTATTACTTTATTATAAAGTAGAATTAAAATAATGACGTGCACTGAAAGAACTAATTAAATCGATCAAATAACAAAAAAGTTATAAGCATTTAAAGATTTGTGATTAGACAGAGATAGCAACATGACATTGTGACGTCACACCGTACCAATGCCATAGTAGCTTCGTGCGGCTTCATACAAATTTTCGTTTTGCGAGAAAGGGATAGAAGATCCCCCCACTCCAAAGTTTAAACGCCTGTAACTTTGTAAATCTTCGTTGGATTTTAATATTTCTTTCACTGCACGTTATTATTTTTATCCTAGTTTATAATAAAGTAATATTTTTTATCAAATTCAAAAGTAGTGTAAGACCCCATTTCGCTTGCTAGTTTGGCCGAATCACCGAACATTTTTAGGTGTCCGTATCCAAAGGGTAAAACCCTAATTGTGGCACCACGAGCCTTAAATTTTTGTCTAGCCACCGATTAGCGATTATCTTACCAATACCTTTTAGCGGTGTAAAGGGCAATAGAGTAATTTCCCTCCAGGCAGGTGTTGTGCCTGGGGACCGCTTGTGATCCGAGCGTGTGACGTCTGAAGTTGTATTTAAAGAACGCTCGTCGAATGCTCTGTCAGCGTGTGTTATTGCGCTGGTTACGCCATCTATCGTCAGCTATCGAAGACCGCTACAACCTTATTAACTTGTACGTAATAGGGTATTTGACTCCAATTTTTTTATTACTTTATTATAAAGTAGAATTAAAATAATGACGTGCACTGAAAGAACTAATTAAATCGATCAAATAACAAAAAAGTTATAAGCATTTAAAGATTTGTGATTAGACAGAGATAGCAACATGACATTGTGACGTCACACCGTACCAATGCCATAGTAGCTTCGTGCGGCTTCATACAAATTTTCGTTTTGCGAGAAAGGGATAGAAGATCCCCCCACTCCAAAGTTTAAACGCCTGTAACTTTGTAAATCTTCGTTGGATTTTAATATTTCTTTCACTGCACGTTATTATTTTTATCCTAGTTTATAATAAAGTAATATTTTTTATCTAATTCAAAAGTAGTGTAAGACCCAATTTAATTACAGGCGTGTACTACACGATGGCGGTGGTGGGCCCAGCGCTGGGCTACGTGGTGGGCGGGCAAATGCTCAAGATCTACACCGACTTCATCAGCGTCAGTCCGGACACGTGAGTGACGTCATTAGCACCTACAGCCTGATTCAAATGACGTGTACAGTGCGACAAGGCTATTTTGGCGCGTGGCCAAAGTCTGAACTAACGCCGCTATCTTGTGCTACTGTTTGATAGATCGCTCTGTCAGTATGTCACTATTGTATGTTATGTTGTTTTTGCTTACTATTAACTATTTGAAACTAAAATTGAAGTAAAATTGAGGAGATTTTATTTTATGGCTGCCTTTGTTTTGCAACAGCGCCCTCCTTCAAGTGCCAAGAGAGCCTTGTCGGACTGTACACGTGTCGTGGGGCACTTGGTAGTAACAAAATATCGAAAAACACAAAACCTCTTTTTAATATTTTCATCTGTGATTTCACCTATCGCTCGATAGATGGCGCTGTCTTCAGGTAGCTCGCGTTAACGAGTTCAGTAACACATCTCTATATTCGTGATTGCATGCGCGCCCATTCGTTGACTAATAAGAGAAACTTTTATTTTATTTAGATTTTCGAAGATTTTCATCACGCAAAAACCCATTTTCTTTCCCTATACCTACCGAAAAGAAACTTTATATCAAAAACAGCAACCATAAAATGCATGAGAATGACATGACATCCGTTTGCTTTGTCATTCTTATAGGAACATTTTTTTTAGTTTTATTCGATTTAAACAGTAAACCTATATGGAATGAGCAATCGAAAGGTTTCCTTGATTGTTGTAGATGTAATCACGTGGCTAAACGTGTTGATAGCATGTAAATTCAGACAAAATCCGATGAATCCCAAAAATGGCGCTCAAAATTGTCAATCAAACCTACGTGGTTTGATTGACAATTTTGAGCGCCATTTTATTTTTTATTAAACGCCATTATTCACTCGCAGTTAATTTAAAAGTGAAACCGTATCAGGGCCGTTCAAAAACTCGTTTCGCGGAAAATGATATTTCGTTGTGGACTCAGATCCACGCACTGACAGACTTTAATTAAATTTTGAGGCCGTTTCGCATTATTGTATAGAAATAAAAGGTTTTTTTTGCACGAAAAGTTACTTCATTACTTGGTAAGAGATGGCTCTAGTTTACTCTGGAAGCGCCACAGCTAAGGAGGCCATGGTTTAACATGATATATAGACATAAACTTCTTATTACAGGCATTGTCAACTGAACCTATTCCTCTTATCTCCTCTACGAATATTAGGATTACTAGAATCAAGATCTTTTGTCAGGTTAAATGAATCCTTGAATTGGGCTAAGTTTCTTCCTTGTTTTTGTTCTAATCTGGCCTGATCGGGCAAGATTTTGGTATTAGAGTCAATCTAAGCTGTCACAAGTAAATTTAACTGTTAACATAAACATAACAAGCTTCAGAAAGGATTTTAGAATCTTAAATATTGATGGTTTGATATGGAAAATAGGTTAGTAAGCAAAACCGTGGACTACTACTTTAATAATAAAATTAAATGTCAGTCTCAATACTGTAAGTCTGGCTGTACCGCGATCTCCGCGCATTCCGGAAGCCGTGGAAGTATAAACGGCGGAAACTGGAATTAATTTGGCTGAAAAGTTGCTTGAAGTGGGCACAATGAGATGAAAGCGAGCGCGTGGAGGCTGGAGAAGGCAACGGCAATCACTGAATGAAGCCTTGTCGCTGCCGACTGAGATATTAAAAACGCAACCAAAACGTACACATATAAGTACTTACTTTTAATATTATAAAAAATACCAAATCGCGCTCGGCCTGTTTTTGTTTACATTAAAACTTTTAATTTACAACTTCTTTTTTACTCGATATTTTGAGAAATATCAAATCCCACCAAAAACATTCTGTAAAAAACTAGCCAAAGTCAAAATGGAGCTGCTTGTTTATCTCTAAAAAGTACTGAAATCTAGACAAAGTCGTGCCAAGTCTAAGGTTCCTTACTGCGATTTCTTTATTATTATAGTTAATGTTGCGTGACTTGGCCGTTGAAGGGTACACAAGGGTTCAAACCAGGTGCTCCATGACACCATTGCACCAATCTGTCGCCAGAATTCATCGTCAATGAGTAGCGGTTCTTGGTCTTCAACGGCCAAGTCACACAACATTAACTATAATAATAAAGAAATCGCAGTAAGGAACCTTAGACTTGGCACGACTTTGTCTAGATTTCAGTACTTTTTAGAGATAAACAAGCAGCTCCATTTTGACTTTGGCTAGTTTTTTACAGAATGTTTTTGGTGGGATTTCACTTCTTTTTGTAGAAACTTCAAAATATTACAAAATATTTCTGTCCGTTTTTCTAGATACATTAACTGCATAAATAACTTTGTAATCTCATATAATTTATATGGAATTACAAAGTTATTAATGCAGTGATCACCAGGTACTCCAGATCTTCGATTATCCTAGTTTTTATAGTTTTCCCTTTATGTGGCCATTAAACCCTAACTCTGTACCAAATTTCAGCTCTCTGAGTTCATGGGAAGTACTAGTTCTATTTTGATGATCATGAGTGAGTCAGTCAGTCAGTGTCGAAAATGCGAAACTTTGCTTTCGCATAACTTCGGAACTATATGACCTACAGACTTGAAATTTTGGGTTTTAAGTATGTGATTATAGCTTACTGGATAGCGAAAATTTCAGCGTTCAGTGCCCTATTCATCAAACATTACAAGTCTACAAGTTCACAAGTTACAAGTTTAAATAAAAATTCACAAGTTCTTGTAGATTACGTTCATCAAATAATTTCACGTTACTTGTAGATTTTAGAAACTTGTAGTTTTTAATTTACAAGTGTGGCACGTAGTCCGTCAAAAAAGTCTTGAAATTAATTCACGGACACAATCATAATTTTTCCGTGACTTATATTATGACTAAGTAATTGAAAAATCTGTTCAAACAGAATACTGAAAAGAATTATCTATATTTTTTAATTATATAAGTATCCTCTAAATGTACTTTATTTCGACTTTTATAATTATTTTAAAACTTTTTTGTTTAATGGCTTTTTTGGCAGACTATACTAGATTTTTTTTAATATTGTTTTTAATTTAAAAAAAAATTGTCTTTGGGCAATGTCTATGGTACAAATATGGTCCCGCAAGTACATCTTTTTTTAAACGTTGTTTTTAATTAAAAAATGTCTGCGCAATGAATATAATACCGAAAGTACAAGGCTATCTTGGCGGGTGGCCAAAATCGGAACTAACGTCGCTATCTTGTGACAATGTTTGATAGATCCCTGTGTCGGCATATCTGTCTGTATGTTGCAAGTATTTACGTTATTTTGGCTTATTATTAACAAAACCTCCCCAATTTTCAATCTGTCCACACAGTATCACAAGATAGCGGCGTTAGTTCCGATTTTGGCCACGTGCCAAGATTAGCTTTGTCGTACTGTACTGTTAACTAGAATGCCGCGATAGTACATAATTTATATACGATATTTTACAAGTTCTTTTTTTTTGTTTTACATAAATATAAGACTTTTTTGTTTCCCGCCATTTATTTGACTAAGCTTGTGGAATTCCTAAAGTCTAAACCACGAAAATGTTAATAATATAATAATTATCAAATGTATTAAGTAGGTAGGTACGTATGTCTACATGTGTAAGTTACAAGTAAAGAGTCCGCGGAGATTCTCCAACTTTTAGCTACATGTTACAAGCTACAAGCAACGGTGGCATTTTTGATAAACAAAACTACTAATACACGTGTGAAAAAGCACTTGTATTACAAGTGATATAACTTGTAGCTTGTAATTTACACGTGTAGTTTTGATGAACGCACATTTGTAAAAATGCAGAAATTTACAAGAGAATCGCTTGTAATACAAGGCTTGTAACGTTTGATGAATAGGGCACTGGTCTTATCCAGAGGTTCTCAAATAGGAGCCCGAAAATGCGGCGAAATGGTTCCTGTAAAGATGGTACGGCAGTTTTGCTTCGCGCTTTGACTTTGGCGGGGGCACTGCCGTGCCCCCTGATATTCAATATTTTACAGAGATACTCTACTTGTTTCTACTCTGTATCTACCTAATGTAACATCGGCCAGTGTCTAAAGAACATTTTTTTTGTATAAAATTAGTTTATACTGAATTTTGAAAAGTCGTATAACAAAAATAGTACAGGCCGAGAGTTGAGAGGTATTTTTAGGGTTCCGTACCTCAAAAAAAAACGAAAGTGACAAAGAACCATCCATCCCTACTTATAACTTTCGCGTTTATATAATAGTAAAATTATAGGATAGGATAGTATAAACTAAAAACATCAATAGTTGAATTGAAACACTCAAAAGTTCGTTATCCGAGTAGATTTTTAAACATGGCGTCTTCAAAGGCATTACTTAGCAGTTTTAATAACTCTTTTTCATATTTGCCACTCTCTGGCCACTGTTTACCCCCTACCCGGCAAAAAATGACGCAAACTTGTGCCTACGCAGTAATAATTTTATTTCATTTTTATTCCTTCCGGCCGCATTTCTGCAGAAATGTTTCAGTCAAAGCAAAGCTAGCGTCTATTTTTCTTGGAGTTTCGTTCCAGTCTGCGAATATTTTTTAACATTCTTTTGTTGCCTTTCGCAGTGTTTATGAATCAGTGTCAAAATATTACGTCTTTTGTGAGGATCATCGAAAGGTAAAATTCTGGAACGAAACGAGACTTTGATACCGAACCTACCACTAACAATACGAACTACGACCTAAATATCCTACTATCTACAAATAGCTCATAGCGTGAATTTCTCAAAAAATTAAGCTAGGTATGCCAAATTAATTGTTTAAATGAAAAAATACATGGTCATGGCAGCTCTAGCCCTGTTACATTGCGATCCGATAGATAGAATGGAAATGGACCGAAATTTAAAAAATGCGTAGACCATTTGTCATTGATAAGCCATGTGTCCTATAAATTTAAATATGCATCAAAATTTCACTCGCGGTGGGACTCGAACCCACGTCCCCCAGCTATCGTGGCTGGGAGCTCATCCAACTGAGCTACTCGAGACTGTCTCACCACGACGATATTCGGATGCATATTGTTTTTCGTTCTTAGGCAGAACTAACGCCTATGCGCATCCGAATTTCGTCGTGGTGAGACAGTCTCGCGTAGCTCAGTTGGATGAGCTCCCAGCCGCGATAGCTGGGGGACGTGGGTTCGAGTCCCACCGCGAGTGAAATTTTGATGCATATTTAAATTTATAGGAATAAATTCCTAAGTGTGTAAAAACACTATAATATAAAATATAAGTAGTAAGCCATGTGTCATTGATTACATTCTAGACTGGGCATAACCCCCGCCAGCTCTGCGTGGATCGGCGCGTGGTGGGTGGGCTTCATCCTCTCCGCTGCGCTGTGTCTGCTCGTCGCCACGCCGCTGCTGGCCTTTCCCTTCGAGCTGCCAGGTCAGTTCTACAAAAGATACCTAGGTACTAGGTATCTATAGTTTCGTGCCCGTTATAGCTTCTCGACTGACTGCGGCGACCTTTAGCTTAGGGGTTCTTTAACCTTTCCAAGTTAGTACCTATACGATAGTGCAAACACTGCAAAGTCCTGGGACGCAGTCTATCACGTATGCCCATTGGGCAGGAGGCGACGTATCCTTTAACATTAGGTTCACCTAATGATCACAGATGCCTTCTTGTAATTTTTATCTATATTACTACGCTTTACTTTGACTCAAAGAATGCAAGAATAGGTACTAAAGAACTGAAACAATCTCTTCGCAGGTGCAGCAGAAATTCGAGCATCCAAAGTGTCTGAGGCGCACGAGAGCGCGGCCACCAAGTCCACCGCCTTCAGCGCCCTGCACGAGCTGCCCCGCGCCGCCGCCGCGCTGTTCCGCAACCCCACCTTCATGTTCCTCAACCTGGCGGGCGCCACCGAGGGCATGCTCATATCTGGCTTCGCGGCGTTCCTGCCCAAGCTCATCGAGAACCAGTTCGCCGTGAACGCGTCGCAGGCGGCCATGCTGCTAGGTGAGACATGACGTAAAGTGTAATCACACATTACACTTTAATTGCACACGGGCTCCTCCATTAATCTCTTTGACAGCCAACTCATCTTGAATCATCAACTTGATTGGCATTACCGTAAATCTGGGATTTCAGAGGTTAAACATAATACTAACATCTGTGCCCAACGGCAAGACATAAAAAGTGGCCGTTAGAAGTAAACATTCAAATTGAGGTCGATTACGGTGTAACGGTCTTTGATAGATGGCGTAGCCAGCGGGATAGCACACGCTGACGGAACTTTCAACGAGCGTTCTATAAATAAAAGTTCGCCATACGCTCGGATCACAAACGATCACCAGTCACAACCCCTGCCTGGAGGGAAAATTACAATCGGCAAAACGGTAACGCGAGTTCAATGTATTTTAGTATTAGTTACGTTATACGTAACAGTGTTCAGGTGTCGGTTACGTTACACCAACAAGTTAAATGTTTTTTTTCCATCTCAAAAATGTCCAACGCGCTTAACTTTTTCACTTCAAAAGTTGTTACAAAATAAATTATTAGTCCCAAAAGTCCCATCCATAGAAAGTGCTCCTGTGTTTGCGCCATAAGATAATCTCTCGCGTATCGTTGCTAAAATCGGTCTGGACGACATTAGGTATATTGTTATGGATGCCCTCAAGCTGAATTTCTATTTTCCAGGTGTAATAACAGTGCCAGCAGGTGGAGGAGGCACCTTCCTAGGCGGCTGGCTTGTCAAGCGCTGGAGATTGACCTGCGCCGGCATCATCAAGCTGTGTGTCGCTGCCACGTTGGTGGCGGCGCTGTTTAGCATCTCGTTCGTGCTGAGTTGCGACGACTACCCCTTCGCTGGCATCACCATCCCTTTCAACAGCCCGTCTGTGCCAAAGTAAGCACTCTTTATGTAGAGATATTCCATACTATTTCGAAACTGCAGCAGCGTCGAAAACAACCCAGTGCTTTGTTGATCCTATGTTTGAAAAAAGTAGTTATTTATGATTAACGGCGTAGAAGCCGTATTTAAGCGATCTTTAGTGAAGTTTAGTTTAAAAACTATAAAGACAATTACTTTTAAATTTATACGTCATGTATTTTGGGTCTTTAATCTAAAATCGTTGAGAAGCACGATTAGATAAAATTTTCTCGATAGAAAGTTCTCCCAAAAGTTGCTCCAAGATCTCAGTTTTTCTTCTTTTTTCCGAAACTACAATGGATGTAATTGTGATTTTTGTTTAATAATATCTAAAAACTTTGAGAAACAGATTTTTAATAGCTAGCTTAGTTTTAGAGAAATTAGGTAAAAGGTCGTTTTTCTGTTATATTCTTCCGCGACGCTGCATGTCGCACCCATCAACGTATCCGGGAGAGTGACAAAGACAAAAATAAATTCAATAAATCCCCTTAAGGTACAACCATAGAGTATATTGAATATAGGGGTAACAACAACGTAACAACGTAAGGTTTTCACACTCACACGCAGGGTATAGTGGAGTTCTCTAATTCCTGTAAATCTACTATGTTTGTGAATGTTGTACCTACCTTTCATCATCAGGACAGACAGGCTGACTGCGGAGTGTAATGTGAGCTGCGGCTGCAGCGCGTCTCGCCTGGCGGCGGTGTGCGGGGCAGACGCGCGCGTGTATCCGTCGCCCTGCCACGCGGGATGTACGCGCGCGCTGCGCCTCGGCCCCAGCACGCTATACCAGCAATGCGCGTGTATCAGCAGCGATACCCTGCCTGTCTATTACGATGAAGGTACGTCGAACCTGTGTACCTCTCATGGAAATCGATAATTCTGATGGTTGTATAAACGTACCTACTCTTAAAGCGCCAGTAGGTAAGATCGTAAGGGAGATTGTATTATAACCCACTTAATATTTTTTTTCTAGAGAACAACATATCGATATCGTACGAGGCAATCAACAGCGCGTGCAACTCAGAGTGCCCTTACCTCTGGCTGTTCGTGTTCCTCTCTTTCTGTGTTATGCTGTTCACATTCCTCGCCACCATGCCCGCACTCTCCGCCACGTTAAGGTACAGTAGTCTCATTTAAACACCTGCTAATGCTTTAATGTAGGCTTTGATTTAAACACTTTCCTAGGTGAAACTTAGCAGCAGCATCAAGAACTACCCGTAGCTTTGTACATTTGGTACATTTAGGTATACCTCAACCAGAATTCTGAAGAAGTCAGAGGTTCACCATTATTACTTATAACAATTTTTTTTGTAACAGATGCGTGCGTGAAGACCAGCGTTCGTTCGCGCTGGGTATCCAGTGGATTCTGGTGCGGCTGCTGGGCACAATTCCCGCGCCGCTGATCTTCGGCTTCCTCATCGATCTCTCGTGTCGCCTGTGGGCCAACGGTGCCTGCCACCTTTACGATAATTTACATATGAGCAGGTACTACTGTGTAATTCTGCTGTTGACATTGTCTAAATGTCCAACGATTGACGTTAACTTAGGTTTAAAAATTTAAATATTTTACCCGTTGTTCGGCGCAAGTGGGCCTTAAAGGCATACTTTCGCCCGATTAGGCCCAATGTATTTCAACCTTTCTGCCAACTGCAATTTTATTTAATCTTTCTGTGTAAAACGAGGTTGGTAATAAAATTGCTTTGTATATTATGGTATTCATAATTTCTTGTCTCCTTCCAGGTACATGCTCGCTCTAGCACTAGTGGGTAAATTCTGCTCAGTATTATTCTTCTTCCTCGCGTGGTGGTTCTACCGGCCGCCGGGCGGGGTCAACAACAACGCGGTTGCGCCGGCCGCCGACTCGATGCACGAGAAGACCAACGGAGCGCCCAACGCCCTCATCAACGGACCCAGCACCATCACCAATGGGGCGTTGGAGAGAGCCAACGGAGTGGAGAGAAGCAACGGATATTGTAACCAAGCGCTCGAGTGTAGTGAACATTTGTGAATGACTGTTTTCTATATTATGTAAACTTGATTTATTACATTCTTAACTAGTTGGCAAGGCAGTTGGTTCTGCCCTGTCGGACAGGCGGTTGATAACTAAATCGTAGTTTATGGGACGCAACGAACAAGACCAACTGACGGCCAACGTCCTCACCAATATGGGCCCAGCACTATCATTAATTAGGCGTTGGACAGAGCCAGCGTAGTGAAGAGATGCAACGGATATTGTGACCAAGCGCTAGAGTGTAGTAAACTCTAATGACTGTACCGACGGGTCATTGGAGAGAGCAAAAGAGCAAACGGTGTGGAGGTGTACATAACTCATAAGCCTATGATGATAAAGCATGGAGTGTAGCAAAAACTAATTTTATGAACGCGAATTCAGTTTTGAAAAAGTTTATGTTTTAAATTACTACATTGTGATACAAGAAGCGAAATAACGTTATTACTCATTATTATTACACATGCCATGCAATAATAATAACATTATATCTTACGCTAACCATTTCCATGCTTTCTTCTATTCCCAACTGTACTAAGAAATTGTGGCAAGTATAACATAATATACTGTGGTTGTATTTTACAAGTATAATAAGTACACTGAGGAACCAATTTTTTTTTGTTGAGTTTTTACACTAATTGTATGTAAAATGTTAAACGTATTTTATTTGAAGACTGATTGTTCATCTTAGTCATAATATTATAATAACTAGGGTAATGTGTTTTGTTATGGTTTTTATAATAATAACATAATCAAGGAGCTGTGTGATGTAGTATATTATCTGTCACCGGGAGATTGAAAATTTAAAATATCGTTAGATTATAATCTATCTCGCGAGATTGTAAGGACAGACCCGACCAATCAGCGCGCTATGATCATGCCATTTCATAATTTTTCGGTTGTCTACGATTGATCTTCCAAGGTAATTTGTAAGTAGGTAAATAGGTAGGTACGGTACCTATTCATTGTACGCAATCTTTCGACAGTTCACATTCTCACGAGATAGGTCATAATCTGACGATATTTAGGTATTTAGGTGGTATATTATGATCTTGATTGGTGTGATTAGTTAAATGCATACCGATAATAATATAAATAGGTAAGTAGGTTTATTGTTTGAAATATTGGGGTCATCTATTGATATGAGATGTCTGAAAACTTTTAACTCATAATAATAAGTATTATAATTAAATGTATAAGTACCTAATGTAAGTTTAGTATATATTATATTTTTAATATTTTTCATAGCATTTGAACTGAATGATGTTGTTGTTCTATTATATGTATAATATTATAGGTACCTACATACAAATAAATAGAACAGGGGTATGTTTGCATATTTTATAAATAATAAAATGAAGCAAACACATTTTTGAGTCAAATGATGTAGTTTTTATCTACTTTTAAGCACACTTTCAGATTGACTTTCGATACAGAGTGGATACTTATAATAAATTCATATTAATGACATTCTGAACACATTGATGAATAAAATCATTCAAAAATACTTTCAGAGAACTCAGTTGCAGTTAATTTTGAAATAATAGACTGAATGCATTTAATGCCCGTTTTCACTAACCCTTTAGGAAACGCCTAAGTCGATAGGTGACAGTTTTCACGTACAACAACTGTCACCTAAGGGCTTAGGTGTCGCTTAAAATGTTAGTGAAAATGAGCATAAGACTTTTACTTTTTAGACTCTATTAAAATCACAAGAATTTTTACAAAATATAATATACGGTAATATTATATGATAAGGTGTGTAGATACGATTTTTATAATTGTAAGACGGTTTTGAAATTGTACAATTTTACACATATTGAATTTAACTCTATAAATAAAAATATCAAAAAATTATAAGATTTGTTTTCTTTAAAACACAGTTAAATCAAGAAAGTTAAAATGCAAAAATATAATATATATTATATTATACACTTAAATGAAGTGTCCCCTTATTATGTGATTATAACTCATTTAGTTAAAAAATATGGTCACTCAAAATATACATGTTTTACCTACCTACTGGAATAAATAATTGATTAATTGTAATGTTGGTAACTTAATATTGATTAAAACAAAGTGATAATTCTTAAAATATAAAGCAATATATTCCAACATTCACAAATATTATCACAACTTAACAAAAATGCATCAACATTTCAATAGAAAATGTCTTTACTATAGACTTAACATTCGTACAGACGGCTCAGAAGAACTTCACGCCTTGGTTATCATCAAACTCCATAAGTTCACATTTGCCTCTCACTTCTAACGTTTTTAATGCCTTGATTAATATGTTCATGTCCAAACCATGGAATTCTGTAAAAGGGGAAAAAGTTTGATAAATATTGTACGTTTAGCAAAAGTCAATAAAAGATGCCTTCAAGAAGAGTAAATTCATCCTTTTATAATTTTGAAATATTGTCTGATCAGTAAAATATTTATCTGATTACACCTCTGTGTGCGATGACAGGGTTAAGCAAGTTTGATTTAGGCTTTTGTTCAGTAAAAATATATTTACAATTAAATTTTGAGGCAATAAATTCTATAGCTCAACCTCATTTGCTTTACCACTTTGACATAATTTCTGTGTTCAATGTAAAAAGGGGTCAAGCCATAAGGTAATTTTATGTACCGAGTTTAAACAGCAACGTTATACACACCTTCTCCAACAGAATTGTCCCCTTCCCGCAACTCAAAAAGTGTGCAAACAGTATTATTCATACCATTTAGGCTAGCCCAGTTATATATCATATTGCCCCATTCGTCGAGAGAGTGCCAGTATACTTCCCATATATTTTTACTCTTATCTACTGGTGCAGCTTTACCACCTTTGGCCATGTCCTCTAATATAGTTAATACAGCTTCCTGGGACAGTTTTCTGTTTATGGATGGATTATTGAACAATGGACTATTCTGGGCTTCTCTTATGTCTATGGTAGATTGTTTGTTTGTTTTTAAATACTGTTGTATTAATTGTTGCCATGCTTCTAACTGTTTTGCTCTGGTCTCTGCGTGTGGTTGGATTCTGAAAAAGGGAAAAGTTTTTTGATCAGTTTTTTTTCACTACAACGTCATGTGATTATACAAATGGTAAGTAACAATACATGCACACAAGCTATCCTACTCAGTTGAAGGGAGTAACCCTTACAGCTGCTACAAACAAGAATGTTCGGTGGTACATCTTAGCTGGTAGAAGTAACCAGCTGTGGCTAAAGCTTGCCTCCAGACCCAGATATGAGCCAATTCACAAAAATTTATAGATCCTCAATACTGGCTTATGGAAAGAATTTAGCCTGGGACCTCCAAATTAAATGTCACAGAGTGCCAAATGTGACACAGAGGTCATCAATGTATTCTTACATTTTTGTAGTTTTACCAAGTAGATAAATGAAGAATCTTAACATATTTGTTACTGAAAATACAATAACTAGCTGATCACTTTGCGGTATAAATAATAATTTCTATGAAAAATAGTTAACACCTATTAATATTCTCAGACTCATCAAATATACACAAAAAAGTATAAAAAAAACAGTCCAATTGTTTCAGAACTGGTTTGTTCCAAACACTGTGACAGAATTTTATGTGTTAGAATATTCAAATATTGTTGTACACACACAAAGTATTCTGTTTATAAAGCTTAGCAAGATCTATTTAAACAAAATATTGAACACTATCCGTTGCTTTGTACTCTTAGTACAATTTAATTATCTTTAAATTTTTCTTGTCATCCGAAGCTAAAGTGACTAATTTCTTGTCTGAAATACTTACACAATTTAATCAATTAAGGGTTCAGTGATTTTTCATATATTTCCAGCAACATCTTTTCAGTTTTCTCACGTTTAACTAAAGTTTTAGCAGCTTTTGGCTCTAAATCAGTAACTGATATTCTATAAAATATCTTTTTATCCCCAACTTGGATATATGGTGTGTTATCACAGTGTGCATGTGAAAAAGATATCATTATGGAGCAATCTTTAGCGACTGCTGATATTAATGCGAGAAACTCTGGTTGTACTGTATCAAAGAATTTCTTTCTATCAGTTTCATTTGTCAAATCTAGATTCTGGTCTTGTAGCTGACTAAGAAGTATTGATACATATTCTAATCCTTCATCAGTTTCTAGGCTTGTTGTATCAATGGTAAAACTCTGTGACATTTTTTGTACATCAAGCAGTTTGTGAAGAAAACTCTTAGTATCTAGATTTTTGCTTTCAATGCACACTTCAGGTTTTTCATCAGTTGGTTCTGAAGTTTCTTTCAATACTTGATTCGAGTCTCCATCGCTGAGTAGTATATTGATGATGAAATCCAAAAATATATTAACAGAATCGAAAGAAATATCTGCAATGATATTTCTAAAGTAGTCCAGGTTCGAGAGTTCATTAAATATTATATTTTCATTTTTAAACAGCTTTATATTATTTTGTGGGTTTTTTAGCAAGTGTAGTAGAGATCTTTTCATTCTGATTATATCACCAGAGAATAAATCCAGAGGGCAGTAGTCACTTTTACTTTTAATTTGTTTTTCCTGTAACTTGAGGAATTGTTTCAAGCAGTAATAGCATTTTGTGCTTCGCCTGAAGCTTTCTGATAAAAACCCTTCTTTCGGTTTCAACTCTATGCAGTAGTTAACATTGTTCGGAGTGATCATAGCTAAATTAGGTGCTTTTATAGCAAACTTACTGAAAACTGACTTCACTTGCCTATATGTCGGCCGGATCTGCTTCAACTTTACGGATAACTCATTGATTTCCTCAGCAGACATCTCAATAATATCGTGGTAGTACTTAAAATAACCGAAAATCAACGGTACCATAATAAGATTTACGAAACTCACAGAGCTCGATACTGTATCAAAAGTTGTCTTAAGTCCATTCTCTTTTATAATTCGGATAACATATCCACTGTTTTCTACATGTAAAACGATGTGAGCGTTTCCTTCGTTGATATATTTATAGTTATTCTTGTGAGCACTCATATTTATAGAGACTTCGTCGAGTTAGTGATTTAAAACAACAATAAATAAATCTACTTACGTAAAGAAAGGTGGAAAGTTATATTGCCAGGGCCACTCTACATCAGCCATCACTCTGAATAAATAATTTAATAAATATTTAGCCGGCAGAAAAATCAAAATACTTTGATTCTTGGAGTTTTCCAAATTAGAATTCCTTGTAGAATCCAAAAATCAAAATTGAATAAATTAATCGCAAAGTTCAAACAAGACGAAGTCGAAATGAGCGAAATCAAAAATCAAAATTTGAGTCATCGACCATCGTCATTCGTCGATCACAGCACAGACTACCAAATGTCAATTTTCCACTGTCACCTTGACAGTTCTCAATGACAGTTCTCAATGTGACCAAAATATTATTCCAACCACAGAGAACCAAACAGCGAATGGACTATTCGTCAGAGCGCTTGTGCACTGTGCATAGCGCAAAATCCGCTTGCTTGATATTTGTTTCTTTTTATTAACCGACTTCAAAAAAAGGAAGAGGTTCTCAATTCGTCGGAATCTTTTTTTTTTTATGTATGTCACCGATTACTCGAAGACGCGTAAACCGATTTGGAAAATTCTTTTTTTGTTTGAAAGGGTATACTTTCCAGATAGTCCCATTTTTTCAGGTCAGGATCTGATGATGGGATCCTGGAGATGTCGAGGAAACTCTTCAAATTTTATATGAATACTTGAAACAATTTGGGTACTGTTTGAAAGAATAATATTTTCCAGGTTTACTTATGGTCATCAGGTCAGGATCTGATCATGGGATCTTGGTGAAATTGAGGGAACTCTTCAAATTTTGCTAATATACTTGAAGCGATTTGGGTATTTTTTATAGTTACTAGTGCATTTGCTTGCAGATGCTGACTTAATGACTGGTCATCAAGTCAGGTTCTGAAGATAGGAACTCGGAAAAACTGAGGAAACTCTTCAGATTTTATAAGCACACTTCAAGCGATTTGGGCATTTTTTTCAATGCCTTGTGGATTTGATGTTTTCCACTAAAAAGTAAAAAATAAAATGAAAACTTAAAAAAAACCGACTTCAATTGCCACTACAAAGAGTGAAATAATTTTTCAATGTAGGTACACCAAATCGAAGTCGGGCAATTATTCCACTCGTACAATCCTTCGTATTATGTTCGTATTGTATTAATCGCCCGACTTCGAATTGGTGCACCTACATTGAAAAATTATTTCAGTCTTTGTACAGTCCATCTATAAAGAGTAGAAAATAATTGAGGGCGCATTTGAAGTCGGTTTTTTTTTATTAATTTTAATTTTAATAACAAATACTTAGATAAATTTTACAGTAAAAGATTAAAAAATGAATGAATAAAATTGATATAAAAATTTAAGCTAAAGCTTCATCGAAGCCAAGGCAGCGAGGCGTTGAACCCTGCTGGCAGCATTGCCCCTTCGGATAGCCAAACTTATTTTTTGGCCAAGGTAGCTGACAGCTCCCCGGTAGACTCAATCACCCTTTTTGAAATGTCATCAAAAAGGGAACGAGCACCGGGGCCCCACGGCCCCAGGGTCTCAACTCCAAAAGGCACAAATATGAAGCTTCCATCGAGAGCTTCATATTTGCCCCTCTTGGACCGTTCAGCGCTGGCCGCCGCCGCACCTGCCTTGGAGCAGGTCGCCTGAATATGGGATGCAGCCAATGTATCTACACAAGTCGCATCCCAAACAAGCGACCTACCCAATTTCCATTTACCATCGCTTCGGGATAAACCATTCGGTTCCAAAATTGCTGGTATTTTGGCGGAAGCAAGAGACCTCCGGATGACGTCGTTAAGGACCACAAGCTAGGAGGGGCTCTCATACATTTTTTACTTGAATTAATCTTGAAAAATATACATTTGTTGTTAGATGTATTGATATTTACGATTTACTTAGGACTTTTTATACCCGCAATTTCAATATCAGGCAAATATTTACTTTAGATAATAAATAATACGGCATTTAAAAAACGCCAAATTTACAGATGTGTGCGGACGTAAGTAGCTGATAAGTAGGTACCTGTCGCCTTTGTTACCAGTGACATCTATTAAAACGACCTAAAACAACTATGTATTTTTGAAGTTTGAACAACGCCAGTCGCCATCTATCATTTCGTGATAAAAATGCGAAGTGAATGTAAGCGCTGTTCGAAATTCGAAAGGTTCATATCTTAGTTTGTGATGAGTGATGAATTATATTTTAGAGTAATAATAATGGAGTAATTATTGCCAATTGCCATAAATTACTCATAATCACGGTACCGTGAATGCTGCCGTTTTGATTAGTTTTAGGGCATCTTAAAATAAAAACTTTACTTAGAAACCGAAATTGGTAGATATTTACCACCTTATTCACGTCCACGCGGCCCAGTGTGACCGTTTGTGGCAGATTTCTGCCATTTAGGTAGATTTGG
The DNA here is from genome assembly GCA_963855885.1 of Coenonympha glycerion. NCBI lineage: Eukaryota > Metazoa > Arthropoda > Insecta > Lepidoptera > Nymphalidae > Coenonympha > Coenonympha glycerion. The sequence continues at coordinate 1,215,468 of OY979627.1, forward strand.
ATCATAAAAAGTCTGGTAGAATAAGCTGACGATTTAAAAAAGTGGCAGAATGTGGCAAATTACAAGGAAGTCCTTATATATCTTTGATATAAAATGAAAAAATCTCATGATTTTATGTCTATTTACTTATTCTTGTATGATTTAATTAGATAGTCCTACTAAAAATGTTACATAGTCAATAATCTTTGCTTTAAATATATATCATTATTTAAATGTGAATGCCTTTATTTCATATGTGAATGTATAATTTATATTGTATATCATATTAATATACAAATATATAATATGTACTACTTACATATAATATAATAATATGTAATACTTATACAGTTCAGGAATCAAGTTGGCAGATCTTTTCTCAGTGTTTGGCAGATTCGCACATTTTGTAACGGTCACACTGCGTCACGCGCGATTCATAAGACCATAGAGTAGGTATATTGAATATAGGGGTATAAGACGGAAGCTTGCCGTGCGAATTGGCAACGTCGCACTCCGCGCCGCGCGAATATGTAAATCGAGCATCTATCGCTCCAGCGGACCGATCGCGGTAGTACATTAGTACTTTAGTACAGTGCGACAAGGCTATCTTGGCGCACGGCCAAAATTGGTACTAACGCTGCTATCTTGTGATACTGTTTGATAGTTCGCTCGGTCGGTATATCGCTATTGTATGTTGAGTTGTTTTTTCTTACTATTAACTATTTCAAACTAAAATTGAAGTGAAATTGAGGAGATTTTAATTTCTGGATGCCTTTATTCTGTGAGCGCCCTCCTGTCAGTGTCATTCAAGTGCCAAAAGACCCTTGTCGGACTATACCTAGGCATTTCAGGATGGTCGGCGGATGCCGTCGCTGAAATACGTACTACCATATTGTAATAAAAGTGATTCTTTCAATGTTTTACTTCTTTTATGGCATGGAACCCTCGGTGCGCGAGTCCGACTCGCACTTGGCCGGTTTTCTTTTTTTTTTAAAAAAGGATTACATTTACGTAAATAAGCAGACGAAATTGAAATCAAAACATTTTTTTGGGAACACTGAAAACTAATTTTACGCATATTGACATAAAGTGTAAAATTGAATGTCGTTGAAAACGCAATATGGTCGATACTCGTGTATCGTGTGTGATATTTACTTTGCACAATAAGATTGATACATCGTATTTCCTATATTGAAGTACATTCAGTAGTACTGGCATAGAGTAATAAAAATATGTATCTTTGGTTCTGGTAAGTGTACAATATATATAATAGTAGGTACTTGTATTTCTACTGTAAGATTATTTTATGACAATTGACAGCAAGTTGATAGCTCAGTGGTTCTGACCTCTGCCTCTCATAAGGAGGTCGCGGGTTCGAAGCCTGGGCACGCACCTCTGACTTTTCCAAGTTATGTGCGTTTTTAGGAAACTAAATATCACTTGCTTAGCGGTGAAGGAAAACATCGTGAGGGGAAACCTGTATGCCTGAGAGTTCGCAAATGTTCTCGAAGGTGTGTGAAGCCCGCCAACCCGCACTTGGCCAGCGTGGTGGGCTATGGCCATACCCCTCTCAGTCTGAGAGGAGACCCGTGCCCAGCAGTGGGACATAAAAAGGGGTTGAGATGAATTGACAGCAAGTAGGGTGTAACAATATTATATTTTCCTATAAATCATTTTTTATTGGAAATTGTGGCAACTTCGAGCGAGCGGAAATTTAGGTACCTTTATACCTATATCAGCATATCACACACATCGCAACATAGCCCCAAGGTAAGCGATAGTATTTATTATTATTTATATATATACATAAACTAGCTGATCCGGCAAACGTTGTCTTGCCATAAGGGTATATAAAGTAGATAACCTCCTGCTCTCAGACTTACGATCATACACTGAAGATTTCATAACAATCGGTCGAGCCGAGTTTATATATTATAGAATAATATATAATATACTGAAAAACACCCAGACACTGGAAAACATTACTGCTTATCACACAAATTTTTACCCGTAGTGGGAACCGAATCCACGACCGACCGACGACGCAACGGCAGGTTCACTACCACTACGCGATTCGGTCGTCAAAATAATAGATATCAATATTAGGTATAGTATAAGTAGATAGGTATAAACATTTCAATCCACGACGATGCACCCCATTCTGACAAAGTTCATACGAATCGAATGAAACATTAGCGATTTTCACAGAATGGGGCGAGTCTCCGTGGATGGAAAATAGGTAATTACTTGTTAGATACCTACAAGTAAAAGAAGTAGGTGGATGTAATCATGACCTCTTGGGTTCGATACCTGGGTCGGGCAATAACTAGTTTTTTTTTGTTTTTATTTATCAAGAAAATTTTAGTACCAGCTCGGAGTTTTGAATTTAGTGTCTTGCCCTGGATTTCTCTCCGAAAATTTAATCTCGGAGTATTTTAATTTTAACGCCATCTATGTTGCATCTATGTCTTTTTTACGCTAATAATTGATAGTACACGTAAGAACCACAGAACCTTGGATTGGAACCATAGCATCAATGTATGCGTGCGCGTTGTGTCTTTACGCTCACCGAGATGGCAGATATTATTACTTGAACTAAATAACAAAATGGCTACGTTTTAGTTTGAAGTAATGATGTGATAAAATAAAAGACAATGTTTAACTTTCGCAAAACAAATATTATAAAAAAAAGTTCATTACGATTGGCGTAAATGATTAAAAACTGTAACTATCGTAACAGCGCCATCTAGCGGCAATCTCTCTGAGGATGAGCCGTATAATTCACGGGAACTGTGGCGTGAAAAGCGATAGCACTATTCGAACAGGAGAGACCGTGGTGACCGTAGTAGCTGCCTACACCATCGCCGCAATGGCAACGGTGAGGCTGATTTATCTTAGCGCCAAGCCGATTATAATCGTCAGGGTAGTGTGGTCTAAAAGGGTGCCCAGGTTCGCAGAAGGCCAAAGCCTGAAGCCAGTAACCGGACTCCTTCACAGAGACAGCGAGGAGACGAGCTCGATCTTTTTGCGTCTTTGCATTCACCAACAGTTCATCAAATAGTTGCTTGCAGATTATATTATCATCCCACTGTCTCTGGAAGGATAATGAAGCCGGCAAGCAACTGGGACTTAGCAAGTACCACGCATTTCTTGCATCCGCTAAGTACGACACCCCAATGGACCCCAAGATAGGGGATATGATTTTACCATAAAGGGCGTGCGTACTATAAGCAATTCATGGTATTATCCAATTGAGTCGGTTTTTTTGATAATAATTTTTCATTTTATTTTTAATCTGTAATGTTTATAATAATGTTCTGTGGTGTACCGTGTAATGTCATTGAGCAATTTGACATAGGACTCTGTCAATTTGATTTTGCTAATTTTTTATTTTTTCGATTCGATGCAGCATTTGATACAATTTTATATGCAGTTCGCAAGAGAAAACCCTAGATTGTTGTGGAAACGGTCATTAATGTTACAATAAAGCGGGGATCTCACTAATTATAAGATAATTTAGGAAATAAACAATGATAACGCTCAACAGGAAGTTAAAAAAGGAGCATACGGAGCCTCCTAATGGAATAATAGTAGAGACTGGCAAACGAATATCCGTTAGGGACAAGTTGTTGGTGAAGGAAGTTCAGGAGATGAACGAGAACCTGCCAGCGACGTGTTCGGTGAACTTCGAGGATCCCAACACGCTGAGCGAGTTCGTACTGACGGTCGCTCCGGACGAGGGTTACTGGTCGGGAGGGAAATTCAAATTTAGTGTATTCGTGACTGAGGATTATAATATGGCGGTAAGAGGTCACTGCGGTAGTGGTTTCTACGACCCGACCCATTTAAATATCACTGCATGAAGTTGTCATCTGAGAATAAGGGTTGTAGTCCACTGGCACTGTACAGGAGACTGTACTTTTTCAGGGGTGCAGGTTTCTTCAAGGTGTTCTTCTTCACCTTTACTGGTGTTGATATGGTCTGTTCTGATCAGAATGTCTCCACCACTTTGTTCTGTTCTACTGCTATGGGTTTCTTAGAATGAGTGGAGTTTGGCCATATGTTGGCTGGGTAAATAACAAATTTAATTAAGGTTTAAACAACTTGGAAAACAAGTATCTCTATATATATAAAAATGAATTGCTGTTTTGCATTAGTCTCGCTAAAACTCGAGAATGGCTGAATGGATTTATCTTATCTTGGTTTTAAATCTCACTGGAGGTCTAAGGAAGGTCTAAAAGTTCTAATTCGAAAAAAAAAAGCCGGGAACAAAAGGTTAGGTCTTTTATTTATCATTGAGGCAGTACGAAGTCTGCGGGGTCAGCTAGTTGGGTATACAGATTTCCTCACAATGTTGTCTTTAAATATCAAGCAAGTGATAATACTTGTTTACACAAATGCAAATAAGTAGTGCAATGCGCAAGTCTGGAGTTTGATTCCTCAAGCTCCTGTAGAGAGACTGGGATAAAACAATGCCCTGGAAAGCAGGGATTGTTGAATTCCTGTATTTCTAAAGCAAACAGTAACTTGCATGAATACTGGTAATAATGAGACCAGCAAATTGATGTCTTGGCATGAGAAGAGTGATGTTACAATTCTTATGCCGAAAACATTGCAGTGTTTGGGGATGTGGTGCGTCTGACATGGGCGAAGCATATCACTTAACATAAGAAGGACATACTGCTTAGCAATCATTGGTATTAATACAGTTATGCTGTAACTGACTATTTGAAGAAATCTACATACCAAACAAAACTCGCGATTAGTAGTGACTGACTTCTTATTAACCACCAGCTATCACATCATGTTATAATTTTACATTATGCATTTATTTGTAATGTCATATCTTTCTCTTTCAGCCACCAAAAGTAAAATGTCTGACAAGGCTATGGCATCCTAACATCAATGTGGATGGAGACATCTGCCTTTCGCTGCTGCGTCAGACATCCATAGATGAGCACGGCTGGGCGCCCACGCGGAGACTAAAGGATGTGGTGTGGGGACTCAACTCCTTATTCACGGTATGTGTTAATTTTATTAAAGAATTAATCTTATGATGATCTCATAAGAAAGCTCAGAGTCACTCAGCGGGCGATGGAAAGAGCTATGCTCGGAGTTTCTCTACGTGATCAAATCAGAAATGAGGAGATTCGTAGACGAACCAGAGTCACCAACATAGCTCAACGTATCGCGAAGCTGAAGTGGCAATGGGCGGGACACATAGCTCGTAGGACCGATGGACGTTGGGGACCCAAAGTGCTGGAATGACGACCCCACACGGGAAAGCGCAGTGTTGGCAGACCTCCGACCAGATGGACTGACGACATTAAAAGAGTCGCGGGAAGGTGCTGGATACAAGTGGCGCAGGACCGTGCGGGCTGGAAATCATTGCAGGAGGCCTATGTCTGGCCTGAAACGAATGTACGATGATGATCTCAGCTGAATGGGACAATTATGTAATATTAACAGATCTATTTCCAAAGGAGGCGGGTATTAACCATTATTACCATGGAGAAGTTTTCTCTCTTTTGTTAGCCATTATTACCATAGTGGTGTTCGTTGTGTTTTTCTTTTTTAATATTGTACAAGTCAGTATTTGAGTGGGATCTCAACTGATGGTCATAGTGATCATGTAGCCAAAGCTGTTATTGTACTAACATTTAAGGCCACAAATTTAAGGTTATGTGTTAGAAACATTTATATTGAGCTGCACAGTTGTCATAGGCAGAGGATAGAAATTATAGTATATCCTTGATTTCATCCTCTGATAATAAATAAAATTATTTTCTCCTAGTGGTAAGGAAAGTCTTTCCTTCGTTTTAGCCAAGTGAGTCTCCATCCTTGCACATTTTTTTTTCTCTGTTTATATCTATGATCAACTTTAAGGAGATGTGTTTTGGGTTGCTTCACTTGGCGAGTGTGTCCTCCATTGAGGGCATCTACTTTTATATGTCCTAAAATACGTTTTTCCTTTGAGTCTTTTTGCATAATTGTGTGCATATGAATTGATCTACGTTAATGTTATCTTTCAGGATCTACTGAACTTCGACGACCCACTAAACATAGAAGCAGCAGAGATGTACAAAGAGGACAAGCTAGAGTTCCAGTCAAAGGTGCAGGAGTACATCGCAGCCTCCAAGAAGAAGAGATGAGGCAGGCTCCTGCGCAAGTGCTTTAACAACAATGTGTAGTACTAGAGGACACTTATAAAACACACAGTGGCCTTTGTGCAAATCAAAACTAAACCATAGACATTCATCTCAGCCCATCACAGACATCATGGCCAGTGCAAATTGATAGACAGGACAATTCAATAGTCATAAATCTCAGCCTATCACAGACATCATGGCCAGTGCAAATTGATGGACAGGACAATTCAATAATCACTAAGCTTAGCCCATCACAGACATCATGGCCAGTGCAAATTGATAGACAAGACAATTCAATAGTCATAAATCTCAGCCTATCACAGACATCATGGCCAGTGCAAATTGATGGACAGGACAATTCAATAATCACTAAGCTTAGCCCATCACAGACATCATGGCCAGTGCAAATTGATGGACAGGACAATTCAATAGTCATAAATCTCAGCATATCACAGACATCATGGTCAGTGCAAATTGATGGACAGGACAATTCAATAAGCACTAAGCTTAGCCTGTCACAGACATCATGGCCAGTGCAAATTGATGGACAGGACAATTTAATAGTCACTAAGCTTAGCCTGTCACAGACATCATGGCCAGTGCAAATTGATGGACAGGACAATTCAATAGTCACTAAGCTTAGCCTGTCACAGACATCATGGCCAGTGCAAATTGATGGACAGGACAATTCAATAGTCATAAATCTCAGCCTATCACAGACATGATGGTCAGTGCAAATTGATGGACAGGACAATTCAATAGTCATTAAGCTTAGCCCATCACAGACATCATGGCCAGTGCAAATTGATGGACAGGACAATTCAATAGTCACTAAGCTTAGCCTGTCACAGACATCATGGCCAGTGCAAATTGATGGACAGGACAATTCAATAGTCATAAATCTCAGCCTATCACAGACATCATGGCCAGTGCAAATTGATGGTCAGGACAATTCAATAATCACTATACACATATCACAATAGTTATTCACACATCTTTAAATTTTATTAATCTTTGGTTTAGTTTTGGTTTGGCAAAAAGTCTCCACACTATAGGAATAGTGTAATGAATACTCCAATACAGTGATAAAAATAATGTTAAGAAGATTTCAATAATAATCAAACGTGTTGAGGGTGTTTGTCCACTAGAGATGTGCTATTTTGCTGTTTTGTGTGAAACAGTACCGATAAAATTGCTCGATTTTTCTAAGTATTGAAATCAAATGAAGATCAAGTATTGGTTCTGTTTTATACAAAACATGGAATGGCAACATATCACATCTTTGGTAGACACATCTAGAATATCATACAGAACTTGGTTAATGGTGTACTTCCACTATGTATAGCACTAATAGAACAACAATCACTTGATGCTTTTGGGGTGTCGGTACATATTATAGACCCTTAGGCCTTAAGGACTCCACAGTTTTTCGTAACACAATGTATAAGAAAAGAAGAGAAACCTTGACTAATAGATTCATCATCCCACAGCTAAAATTTAGACGCAGAAAGTTGGAATTTTTCACAGCTGTTATAATTTAGGCAAGGGAAATTCGACTGGATCAAACAAATCATAATTTCTCATACCGTATTATTGTGAATAAAGAATTGCATCTAGTATTTGGATTAATTTGTATGCATGCTCTTAGGTGGCCGAACACCCTTAATGCAAGAAACCTGCATTCATTTGTCTCACAGCGGCTCTCAGAGGTGTCACTTTAATTTTTTCTGAACGTTAAACATACATGGAATTTTTTTGAGCGAATACATAATAGGTATATTGAAAAAAATCATTTAAACACTTTGTAAACACTGGTCTACCTAACGAGAGGGGTCGAATGTTCTAACTTCTAGCATAACATAAACTCGCCAATGGACTGACTTGGCAGTTTTATTTTCATTGCGGTTGTGTCTCTGAGGACCCTTACTTATTTTATTGTGAAATATGACCATTTCATTACTGTATGTATTTCATGTACTTATTGTTATTTCGATATAAAAAAACTGGTGTGTGAAAAATATTTTTTAAATATGATATTTACTTTTTTTAAATGTTACAATGAACTTATCTACCTAAACTTATGTATATGCTACCTTATTCTAATATTAAATAAATGATGTAGGTATGAAATTTTCTAAACCACACAAAGTGTAATTTCTTATTAGGTATAAAATATGTATTAGTAAATTATTTATTAATATTCTAAAATTAATATTACTACTAGATAGTGGTGCTATAATGGGGTATTCTCTAAAAAAATCTAAGAACTTTTTAAAGTGGTTGGAGTATTTTTGTGATGAAATGACATACAATTTAAAGTTGCCGGCAGCCATTTTGAATTCTTTTACTACATAAATTTATCCTCACGCCATTGATATGAAGATTGTAAAAGGAATCATGGTTGTTTCACAAAAAATAATTATATCAACGTGTAATGGCAACCACGTGACATCCTGAGATAAAGGAGGATAACCAAAGTTGGTATCAAGTTTTCTCATGAACCAAATCCAAAATAGTCTAGAAAAATACAAGTTACAACAGTGTTTTTTATGAACCATTGGCACTAAAAAGTAAAAACTACTTATGAAATATGAAACTAATATTACGAGTATTTGAAAAGTGTAAATAGTTTACCGCTTAGTAACGTTAGTCTTTAATCCATTGACGTATACTCTAGACGGGGCTGACCGCGCGAAAAAATGTCGCCAGTTTATGGGAGCAAAGCCCCCTCCGGCGTCAGTAGTAAGCTGTAACTTGTAAGCCCAGGCAGTATTTCGCAGGAGACACATGGCGCTATATTTTCTTGTATGAAGAAGGTTTACGTAAAATGTTCGGATGGGCCTATCTTGACTATTATTATCAATGCTTTAATCAGAAATTGAAAACACCTCGTTCATAAAATAACAAGATGGCGCCGGTTGCCATAGACTCCTTGGACCTTAGCCATAATAAATATTCTAATCCCTGTTTACTTTAGAGAAATGTGTACTTACATGAAATTAATTAGCACCAAAATGTAGTGTATGTACTGTAAATAAATTTTTAATCCATTAGGTTTTTAATTACTACCTTTTGTGTAATAAAATAAATCTTATGATGAAATTGACTCAAAGCACTTACTGTACCTATTGTAATATCCAATAGATAAAATATAAAACGTGAGATAAAATTATAACTGTATAAAAAAATTAAATATTATAATATCAATGAATAACGCTGTTTTGGTTATCTTGTGTCCTTTAGCTAACTTGCCAAAAAATTAAATGTCACATCTGGTCCCATCCCAAACCTGACATTGATGCCGGACAGACATTCAGAGGGACGGTAAAGTCGCACTAATGTATGAGAATTCGATCGCTACTTTAAAATCAAACAAGGAAATACAAGTTATAGGCATTTTTATAGACTTTTGTAGAGGTCTTCCATGTATAGAGCTCATAATATGGCGTTCCTGAGAAGTGACGTCACCAATCATTTTAGCCATCTCTCTCTAATCAGAATGATTAAAATGCCTATAACTTTCTTATTATATGGATGGATTAAATCTGTTTTGATATCAGTGATCTACCCAATTCTCATACATTTTTTGATTATTATCATTTCATTTGGAGTACCTAATCGACATTATTCTGTGACGATCGCATAATGATAATATCATAATGTGGCTTTGAATAGGTGATAAATAAAATAACTAACTCAGCACATCGCTCTTTATTTTTAACTTCAATACTGAAGAATCATTCGTAGAAATAAATAAATAGTATAAATAAAATTATGCCATAAAAGTTCGTAACAAAATTTTATTTGACTAGATTCTAGAATAACAATAAAAATTAGTGTAATGGTGTAAGTACAAAAAGGTAAAAACTTCAAAAATGATTCTCTTGACAAAGTGTATAAAATTGATAATAAATAAATTAGTCTTAAAAACAATTTCGAGTAAGTATAGGTACTACGAATACATTCTAAATGATATACATTATGTAACGATTTTCATTTATATTAAAATTGACAAGTTGAAATAATGTAATAGTGATTGAGTAGGTATATTTAATTTTAATTATAATAATAAATAAGAATCGATTTCTAATACCTAATTTTTAAGTCTTGTTAATCCTATATTACGACTTATAATTTTGTTCCTATTTATATGTACATGTGATAACATGGTACCTACTTATGTATCAATAATTTTGAATTCTCAATAATTTAAAATCTCTTGGGGGTTCTGTTATAACATACGAATTTGGTAACAGGTAGTTTAATTTACTTAAAATAAAAAAATCTTTATGTCGATATTTACGAGTTAACAATGAGTCAATATTTGCATGAGTTTTCTTAATTCAATATCAAATTATTTATTGGTCCTACGCATGTGGATGGTCATTAACGAGCAATCATCAATCATCACGGACGTAGCTCAATGTAAACTTATTTTCTAATCTGTGGTAGCTACTGAGATTTTACACCTATGGACATTTCCCTTTACATAATATTACTTGTATATTTTTAACAACCTAGTATGTTTCCCACATTACCATACAAACAAAAAAGAACATAGAATAGACAATCGGCGCAACAAAAATTTGGGAAAGTGTTTGGCTTTGGTACCTATAGACTCTCGACAATCAAGTACTGCGAAGTTTGTTACATCAGATATGGAATACCATAATGGTACCTTACAGAACTAAGTCGGTAAAAAGATGAGAATTTGATAGTTAATGATGTTATAATATAAAAAAGTGTGGGGTTACCAATTTTGACTGCATAAAATATTGAAGTCTAAAAAAAAATGATAAAATGAAAAAGCTGAATCGTCCTAATAACCCGGTTGGCCTCTACGTCCATGATGATGACAGAGATGATGATGGATCAGCGGCTGGAGAAGTTGGTGAGCAGTTCGTCGGTGATGCTGTTGGAGCGCGCCAGGACCCTGGGCGAGGGGCCGAAGGTGGCGAGGATGTCGGTCTGCGAGGCCTCGCGCGCCTTCCTCTCGTGGTATTCGTCAGCGAATTCCTGCAAATACAAGTTAATTACCGAGTTTAGCTCATCCTGCAACGGTTGTAGATAATACCAGCGTTAATATTTTGTGTGCGTACATTGTGGCGATAAAGTAAAAAAAGCTGGATTTAGGTTAAACGCTCCGTCGAAGAATTGTTATGAGTAACATATTCGTTATTATCGGTAGCTATGTAACTAAAGTGGTTTAACTTTTATTAATGACATGCATTGTCTGGCTATCCTAAAAAGAGTTTTTGAAACTCGCCATTGTATTTATTTTTTTATTCGTGTTGTATGAGGAGAGTGGAATTCGTCCTTGGTTTTTCGCTATAAAGTGTCATTTCAGCGCTTTGAATCTCTTTTTTGTGGAAAGTCAATGGTCTTCTGAAGAATCATTACCTTTAGCCTATTGCCCAGGAAAACAGCTCGCTCCCTCTTCCTTTGAATGAAATCGGAGTGCGCGAGCCAGCGGTGCTCGTGGCATTCCTCGGCCGTGGGCCTTTTCAGGGGCACCTTCTTGAACACCCACATCAGGAAACGCGTTGCTTCCTGTTCAACAAAATTGATATTAAATTATTATAACACCATTGCCTAGTAAATGAATCAAAACCGGTATTGCGCTATGTACATCATCGATGTATACTAGGAAGAAAATTGACCCAATAAAACACCTTGCGCAACACCAATATTTTCGTCTCCAGAGTTCTTTTTAGTGGATTTTAACATGAATTTAGTCTTATTTTTTAAGAAACCGGTTTAATAAATTGGTGCCCGGTATCAAAAGCTTTTTGCTGTTAGAGACATTTCCTCTAATAGATGTCGAACCATACCTGAGTGATCTCTTTGTATAGATGCTCGAAGCGGTATCTAACGAAGGAGATGTTTTGTTTGGTCTCCGCGTCGTCGGCACCTCTGAACGGTGAAACGCCGGACAACAGGATGTACGCAAGAACACCGACAGACCAGATATCTGTCTGAGGGTATGCCGCTTCGTCGTTTATTATTTCTGGCGCTGATAAAAAAAATAAAATCAATGGGTTTTGGCTGTTAGTTGGTACATTTCTTTGCTTAAATATTTTAAAATATGTTTCCTGTGTTATGTGTGATAAGATTCGAAGGTTTTAATTGAGGGGCAAGTAACAACTATACCTAGATATTGATAAAGGTTTCACCCAAAACTATTCTAAATATTAATATGGGGAAGAACCATTATTTTAGAATTGTTAGTTTAGTTACTCATATTTCATCGCTTACTAAAAATTATAATAAGGACACTTACATTTGTATTCCAAGTCGCCGACTTGCGGTACACTAGTTCCTAACTTAGTGACTCTATGCGCTGACCCAAAGTCGATCAGCTTCACTTGAATCGTCCGCACTGTCGACATGACCACATTGTCAGGCTGCAGGTCCAGGTGACAGTATCCTCTCCAGTGCAAGTACTGAAGGCCGTCCAGTACCTGCGTTATGATGGTCGCTACCATTTGTTCCGTGTAATCGTGACAGCTCGAAAGATAAGTCAAAACATCCGCTCCCTGCAATTTCTCCAGAATCAATGCAGCAACAGGAGCCCCTGGAAGTTGATACGCTGCGAGCAAGTTCGATATCCTTTCGTGCCTCAATTTTCTTATACAATTGAACTCTCTCTGCACCTGAACCTCAGTTTCCAGACGTATTTCCAGAAGCTTCGCTACGACTATATTATCGGTTGTTTTGTCAACACCTTTAACGACGGTTGAAAACTTTCCTCGCCAAAGTTCCGATATGAAAGTATAACGGTCTGTCAGAGTTGAAGTCGTATCCCATTCAATAGGGTTTTCTTCTATCGCATAGTCCAGTTTAGGCCTGTCTTCTTCTAAAACAATTTCTTGACCGGATTCTGTTAATTGTTGCAAATGTTGCATCGCTTTGGAAACTTGTATTTTTGGTGCACCGGATTCTTTCGTCTTGATTAATTCCGTCGGGATTCCCTTTTCGCTCCATCCGATTCGGTTTCTTGAAGATAATCTGAAGTGATAACTTGTATCCGGTCGAAGGTTTCTGACTACAAAGAATTCGTGATCAATGTTTTCTGCTACAGTTTTCCATTCCACGTTATCGCCTTCTCTGTATTGTAGGCTGTAACAGACTACAGGCGAGTTTCCATCATATTTGGGTTGTTTCCATCTTAATAGAACTTCTGTGTCCGATATTTCAGCGGCTGTAGGACTGTCGGGTGCGTCAGGTGTTGTTGCTTCAACGATCCGCGTTCTTGCGACCGTTTGACCAACCTTGTTTCTCGCTACAACTTTGTAGAAGCCTATGTCATGGTGCATCGCCGGATCAAATTTAAGGGTCGATCTTCCTTCCTCGTCTTCTATAATTTTTATGCGTTGTCCTTCAGCAATGACCATGTCGTTTTTGAACCATTGGATGGATGGTTTAGGATCGCCGACAGCAAAGCAGGAGAGTTGTGCCTGGTCTCCTTCTTGTACTGGTAGAATTTGGGGCTTTTCTCTAAAGAATGGCAGCTGTCCATCTTTTTTGGACTCCATGAAAGCTTGGGCTTCTGCGTAGCTATCGAGCCTAGTTCCCAGTTCGTGTCGTAGTCGTCTGATAGTGTAGCTCTCTGTACCGTAATTGTTGATCCTTTCGCGTCTCTCGTCATCGATTTCTTCGTCCATAATGTCGGTAAAGCGACGACGCTCTCGAATAATTGGTGTCTGTTAAAACAAAATAAAAGTGAACAAAATAAGTTTCTTATTCTTCCTGATTCGGATCGCATTACAGGGAAGGTTTTATCTTACCCTCGGGTCATAAGTATCCTGGATGCTAAGACTGTATCCGGGCGAGCGGATGCAGGCCACCTTCATATATTCGCGCAGGCGCACCGGGAACTGAGTGTCTCGCAATTGTAGCAGATATGTATCTGGACCATTCTGGTAGCTGGGAAATGATCAACGTATTATTATTACGACTGCACATTTTTTGAGCGAGAACGTCCAAGAAACGTACTTACTCGTAAAAATGCTTTCATATCAAGGCAAAGGCTGAAGCAGTCTAAGGACTAAGAGAAAATATCGTTGAATTAGGAGTATTACTTACTGGCTTTCTGATGTAGCTGAAACCTCCCAATCGGGGTGATCCCACTGCTTGAACTTGAGGTCCCATTCGTTCGGCTGGCGCTCATGCGACGGCCTGTCGCGTTCCGGTGTCCCTTTACATACAAGTTATTTATTTTATATAAACACCTCAAAGAAAGATTAACTTTTAAAATCAGGGTTTTCTATTGTTAAACATTTTTCAAAAAGGACAAAACATTAAAACGTTATCGGAATCTACTATAATGAGGCAAAGAACATTTTTTTTTCTTTTTTTGTGGCGTGGATACGAATAGTTTTGCAGTTAGTGCCTTTTAAAATGTTTTACTGAATACCATTAGAGGTATCTATAATTACCTTCAGGAGTGTAAATAGTTCCAGGCGGGTACACCATTTTAGACGGGTGGTCAAAAGCACCGCTCAGTGGTCGCCGTCTGAACCAGTTGCGGCACTGCGCATTGCTCATCCATTCCCTGATAACCGATGATTGTAAGTTTAATATGTTTGTAGATAACATAAAGTTAGTTAGTTAAGTGAGATTTCAAATGATATAATATGTTGGGGATATGCGGGATAGGAAAAACGGACCTGTACAAATTGTAGTAATTCCTCAGCCTGTCCGTGGTAATGGTGTATTCGTCCTTATAAATTTTATCTGCGAAGCTCAGCCACGGGTGGGACAATGCGGTGTCCACGTCCATTCTATCGTGCCAGTTCAGGACCAGCAGTTTTGATATGAAATCCCTGGACTCCTTGCTAAATCTGGACCACCATTCCTCGTCGTGCCACTCCCATTTCCCTTCCCTGATTTTCGTGAGGGTTTCTCTGTCATTGGCGCCGCGGAATGGTGAGTAACCGCTGAGCAAGATGTAGGTTATGATGCCGACGCTCCACATATCAGCTCCGAAGGCAACTCCTTCCCCGTTGGCAACTTCTGGGGCGACGTATTCAGGCATGCCGTAGTCGAGCGCCGCGTGCTTGTTCAGTTGTATTTTCCTGGAGAGGCCAAAGTCGCAAATCTTCAGATCGTCGCTGCCGGCGTGGGAGAGGAGAAGTTCGCCGATCTGCGGGGCAATTTTAGGACAGTTTAAATTGATGTTTAAATTGATGTTTACATTGTAATGTAAATAATTTATGCTTCATGATCTCGTGGAGACCATGTGCAAACGGGAAAGGACCTATTTTCACCTTTTAAAAAAAATATCCTGACCTTGAACGGTCATGCATAAGAATCGTGCCAGTACCTGTACTTTCACATGATGATTAGTTGATAGTTAGTTTAAGTTAATATTAACTTACCTACCTATAATAAAAGTACCTTCAAGCTATGTAGATTTCCTACTTTATTCGTCGCCAATTTTACTTACGGTGAGTCCCAAATGCGCGACGCTGTTGTCATGCATATGTTTAAGGCCGCGCAGCAGCTGACGTATGTAGCCCGCAACCTCGCGCTCCGTGTAACCCTGGCTCCTCAGCAGACGGTCCCTGAATACGCACAAAACCAAAAGTTGCACTTCAGTGATCTAATGTCGAGATGAGCAAGACCTGCTGTTGGCCTGTCCATTTCAGATGCAATGCGTCTAAGGAATTTGCATTGCAATATCGTAGCGTCGTATTATACTCGTATACGACGCTCTACACGGCATATTAAGATGCCTGAGGTATACACATTTAACATTGTTTTTAAGTCTCGTTATTCAGTTATTTTTTGCGGCTAAAGTGATATTAAACAAACTTCCACACTCCCTTCTAATTATAAAACATAATATACATTTATTTTTAAGACAATGTAAGAGGCACTTCCTGGACATACTTAAGTAGGTGTCTCTTCTTATGAAAGCATTGTCTAGGAAGTGACTTTTGCATTGATTATGTATAATTTAGACTTCTAGTTCTACATAATTTATGCAAAAGTCACTTCCTTTATATTTATATTCATGTACCTACCTATGTGAACTCGAGATCCTCACATAAACTCCTGGAGTTTAAGAGGATGGCAAGATGTATACATATTGACGTGACAACGTCTTTATAAATTGGTTTGCCGGGTGACACTTCAAGAAACTGCGTTACGCTCCGCTCACGTTATGCGCTCACAATGAGAGCGAGTGAGAGGCACGCGTCCCTTCCACTCGGGCATGGTTAGCCCGCCTAAGAGCGAGAGAGACAGACATACGTCGTCACGTAAAACTTTCGCCCGTATACCGACTTTACAGGCAACCAATTTTTATTGATTGTTGTTTGGTTTTGTGCAATAAATAAAAAATAAAGTTTGAAATGCTGCGTAACGCAGAACCCAATACATTGCGGTGGTATACCTACCCCTTTGGATGGACTCCTAACTTATATATTCCGAAAATACTTTCATCACTGGGTAAACAAGTGCGTGAATTTCCGAGAAGCCATGAGTATGTGATACCTGACGAGTTCTCCTCCTGCGGCCAGCTCGGTGACCAGTGCGAGGGTGTGGTCGTGCTCGTACGCGTCGTACAGGCGGATGAGGTGCCTGTCGTTCAGCTGGTTCATGATGTCCAGCTCGTTCTTCATGAACGGCTTCAGTTCTGAGTGGCCGTGCATGATCTTGGCAGCGTAGTTGCGACCTGATAGAAACGGAGTTTATTTTGATCAAATTAGCAGAAGCATATTCTTCAAGAATGCCTTAATCCTTGATTGAAGAGATGCTGTCTACCTATTCCAGGAAATTTTCATTTCATATTTGCTGATACTGCGACGACCGTGATGTACCTAGTACCACTTCAGCGTGTTGGCCTTGGGAGCTAGATAAGTATATCGAGTAATTATTTTCTTTGGAGAATTCCAAGCATATTAAATTCTAAAGGAAACTTACCACTTTGCCTCTCAGCGGCGTGGTAGACGACGCCTTGCACTCCTCTGCCGAGCTCGTCGCCCAAATCGTAGTAATCCCCGAATGGTTTCGTACTGGGCTTGATGCGCGGTGGATATTCGCGGATCCTGAATAAATGTGTAAAAAAATAATTGTGTATAAAAATGTAAAAGACGAAGAAGCCCTTGCAATATTCGAAAGGAAAGTGTTGCGGACTATATTTGGTGCAGTAGAAGTGGACGGTCTGTGGCGTATCAGATACAACCACGAACTTTACGAAATCTTTGGTGAGCCAAACATTGTCCAGCACATAAAGATCGCAAGATTGCAGTTTGCTGGGCATGTACAGCGCATGAGTGACGAGAGGCCACCAAAAAAACTATGGACCTCACACCCAGATGGCCGTAGAAATGTTGGTCGGCCAAAGCTCCGTTGGCTGGATGGAGTGAAGCAGGATGCAAAAGTGATTGGAATTAATAATTGGGAAGCGAAAGCAATGGACAGAGACCGATGGAGGAATCTTTTGGAGCAGGCCCGGGCCCACAAAGGGCTGTAGAGCCGTTGATGAATAAATGTGTGTGACGTTATAGCAATATAGCACCTTCACGCTCCAATGTGAGTTTTGACTGTTGACTCATAACTTCACTATTGCCCACTGTGGACTTTATAGGGGTGTTGAAAGGTTGTACCTGGCAGAGTACTCGTGCTCGCTCTCTTCCACATATAGCATGGCGGAGGAGCTGACGGAGCCGGCCACGTTACGCGCTGACACCGAGTACAGACCCTCGTCCTTCAAGATCGCGTCATTGATCACCAGGATCACAGTGTCCGGTTCTATGAACTGCATCTGGTGGAAATAGAATAATGGTTGGAATATGACGCCAGGTTAGGTTCCATTCTACGCTGGCTCATTGACTCAGAGAAAACCAAAATTCAGGGGTCTGTCGTCTAACTGTTCGACTTTGCCAAATGATCTCTCCAAATGATCGATCCTAATTCCTAGTCTGAAATATCCTGCTGTTAAAGAACATGAATATAGATAGATTTTTGTACCTTCTGCAATATTATGATGAAATTATGGTAAAGTAAGGGATCCTTTAATTCCTCGTAATAATAATAATCACTCATGGATGGAAATCTATAGATTCAAAATGCATAGGTACCTTTATCCTGGAACTAGCGGCGATCGGTTGCCAGTCCTTGTACCACTTGATATCAGGGTAGGGTACCCCGGTGACGCGCGCCTCTATCCTAGCGGTGCGGCGCTGCAGTACGAAAGTCTCTTCAGGCCGCCTGATGAAGGTGGGGTACTCAGCTAACTCGAGCCTCACTCTCTGGCGAGCTTGACCGTGCTCGTTGGTCGCGACCGCTTCGTACCAGCCCACGTCGCGTTCCAGCATTCTGTTGGAAGCATCAATATACCACAGTTGGTCACAAATCGGCACCAGCCACGGCTATAGTATAGACAGGTATAGTATAGTTCGTGTGAGGCCGATCTTGAACTGCTCGATTCTATCTTACCCTAGTCCTAACTATTGCCATAACTAATCTGTCGAAGGGGAAATTTCTGAAGTCATACTCACTTGTTAATGAACAACGTAGCCTGCCCGTTCCTAGTGTAACTCCAGTCGTATCGGCCGCCGATCTCGATGGGTTCATCGTTGAAGTAGTACGCCATCTTGGGCTTGGGGTAGCCGTACACGAACCAGAACAAATTGACGTTGTGGCCTTTCACACCGTACTGAGAGTCGTATTCTTGGCGGAGGAATTTGGGGGCTTGCGCGTAGCCATCGTGCGGGGGACGCTCGATGTCAAAGTCCTGCACAACGAGATTTCAGTACTTGATATTGGTATTAGGAATTGCAATAATTACCTGCTTTATCGTAAGTCTTCGTAAAGTGACATTAACATGCACAAAGTGTTGGCATCAAAAACACAATGTTTTGGTTGTAACGTTACCAATTACCATCTTCTTCAGAATTTTAAAAAGTCAGAATTTTTGTCTTCTGGTACGATTAAATGTTTTTTTTTTTTTATAAAATAAGAGATTGGCTAAAAAATACTCAATTTCACGCAAATATATCACGCGTATCTAAAAAAAGTGAATACTACCACAATGATTATTTCACGAAAAAAAATATGGGTGCTGCGGTTCTTCATGTCTTGTCGTCACATTATCAAGATCGTAAGGTATCTAACTAAATGCAGGATCTAAGCGGTGTGAAATGCCTGTGATATTCTTTAAGATCCACTGAAAATTTAAGGTTCTATGAATGCCATTGGCATATTTTCCTTTAATTTAGAGAATCGATTCTAAAGTAATAGTCAAAGTAAGTAATTTCATACCTTCGGGAAGTACGGCGAAGTTTCGGGTCTGAAATCAATACCAGGCTCCAGATAGGGAATGAATTTGGGCGGATCCGGCTCCAGTTTAGCGCGGTGAGTGACGGCGAAGGGCGAGGGGTCGCTGACGCCGTATTTGTTCTCCACTCGGACCCGGAACTTGTAGTCGCGGAACGGCTCTAGGTTGCGGATGTCGCACACGCAGGACCTGAGCCCGGTCCGCGCTGTGAACCAGTCGCCGTCCGGCACTTCGCACATTTCCACCTGAAAACGAAATACAATTCAGCAATAATAACATTGTCTTGCTGCCCTTTTTCCACATTATGCGGGGTCGGCACAAAACTTCTTCCATTCGCTTTTATAAACTGTCAACGTGTAATCCACTCCTTTCGCACGCATGTCCTCTTTCACACAATGCATCCATCACTTCTTTGGTCTTTCTCTACTTTTTCGTTCCAGCACTATCCATAAAATCTAAATATTTTAAAACACTTTGAAACTATGTACTTCACTTGTTGGACTTTTGCGCTGGACAGTTTTAAAGGCTAGAAATTCAATAAAAGTAAAACTTTCCAGTTTCCAGTTTTGTACGTATCACAGTGATTTGACATCGAAACCGAGACAGATAAGAGAAAAAGCATTTACTGACTAACAACTTTTGAATATTAGGTATTCCACATGAAGTCCAAAGCTACAATTCTGTTCTAGATGTATTAAAACATACCTGATAAGTGACCGGGAACCTGGGCTGGTGAGGTATGGACGGGCGCCACGACAGCGTGAGGTGGCGGTCGGCCATGCGCGATATGATCGGCTTGTCAGTCAGCGGCATGGGGACTCCAGTGCGCTTCATCTTATCGAAGTCTGAGTACTGCTCCGAGATTGGTTTTTTGTCCTTCTGAGGCTCCAGGGCTAAGCAATAAATACAACTTTAAAACTTCTACCGCTTCGAAATCATTGTCAAAAAAGACTTTTCTAAACAATCGTGCAAAGACGACTCTGACAGTTTTGCAGTGTGCGGCAGGCGGCAATATATGAGTAATACGATGGATTTTATACAAAAGAGCTTTTGCAGCATTGTAAAATATTGAAACTTGACTAAGCCATTCAGGCTGCTGAGTGGAGACGTATTACCGTAGTATTACCGAAGTATTACCGTAGTATTATTATTATTGAAGAATCACCACTTTATATTGCAATGCAGACTCTTGAGGCATCAAAGAATTATATTTTACTACACGACATCGGCATTACAGATATGTAGCTGCTATTAATTAATTATATTTATTTAGTGAAAGAAGTTAATTTATTAATTTTGAAGATAGGATTTCGTGATTTTGTTCCTCTCTTATATAGAGTCGTCTATAACACCCTGTGAAAGTCAGCTGACAGCTGAGGAAGTTAGTGAGGCATAAGGGATAAGATGTGTGAGAGGCAAAGTACGATCTTTTCAAGAGTAGAATCTTAAATGGGTACTTACTATCATAGGTGAGTTTCGCCGTGCAAGATTCCTCCCCATGCGGGTTGAAGATCCTGCAGCGATAGGTGCCGACGTCCTCTGGGGATACGCCGCCGATGGTCAGGCGGAGCAGGCCGGTGGTTTCCTGCTCGATGCGGATGCGTTCACTCGGGAACAGCTTCTCGTCGTTGCGGAACCTGATTTATGTTCATAAATAACAGCATTAAACACAAATCACTTCACCTCAGCAGTACTCAGCACGTCCGCGCGTCTCGTAAGCCAATAATGTCTTACAAGTTTAAAGGGTAGAGGACTTAGGGTGATATTGAGTATTGTTTCTTCCTACATACTAGGTACAAGCACGAGCTTAAGCCGGCATTACATAATATGAATATTTGTGTTCGCGTTTATTCGGTGAAATATTAGCGAGAATAAGCAAAAACTATACGACGCCAAATAAACGATTATTTGTATCACTTTTTATGGGCTTAAAATTTCAAAACCATGATCATATTACAGCCATTTGAATTTGTTGGAAATAGATAGCGTTTCAAAGAAACGATTCCCAGCAATTCATACAACCTAGAAGGTTTTACCGTTTTAGATGTAAGGGTAATAAAACCAACCATTCAACATCTGGCTCAGGCGTGCCGGTGGCGCAGGCGGTGAACTTCGCACTGAGGCCTCGGAACACCTCCACGTCTCCGATCTTCTTCAGGAACGAAGGAGGTTCCACCTTCTGCTTGCGACCGCTGCATCCAAGAGTTTTTATTTCAATAAAAGAAACAATATTATTGGATTCTTGAATTCTAACGACAGTCATGAAAGAGAAAGAAAGTTCAAATTGAAATGATCTGTCTGCCTGAATAATACCCGGGTGTTCAAATCTTCAGGAGAGGTCCAAACTTGAATTGGCCAAGATTTGGCTAGTATGGTGGCAATTTGGGTGCACCCAAGATGTTAAGCACCATAAGTCTAGGCAATACCTCAGCTGTGCAATACTTACATTTTATCAACGACTTCCAAGGCAGCTTCACAGCTGTCTTCGCCCTCCTTATTCTTGGCGACGCACTTGTACTGTCCCGCGTCTTCCTCCTTCAAATCCCTCACGTACAGACAACAGGCGTCTCCGTCTCTCTTGATGGAGTATTTGTCGGAGGGTTTGAGCGGCACGTTGTTCTTGTACCAGGTGATGTCGGGCGCAGGGATGCCAGTGACGCGTGCGGGGAATTTCGCGTCGAATGTTGGTAACTATGGAAATTGAATAGGTAAGTAATTGAGGTGAAGGATAGAGTTTGTATAACTTAATTTCAAAAAGATCCTATCCTATGGTGATATTAGGTATTAATGCTAATGCTGCTAATCAAAAATTGGTACTTAATTAAAATTGAAGAATGAAGATGAGCAAAATAGTTTCATTGTATTAGACAAGAGTTACGGTAAAAATAACTAAAATTTCATCACTACTTGAAGTTGCAAGCAATGATGGCGGCAGAAGTTTTATCGTGTAGTATTTGGTATTTACCTGTTGTAAATCGGTGAACTTCTGCGTGAAGCGTGGTGGCTGGAACACTTTGCGCACGTTGAGCTTGCCTTCCGTGGAGTCCTCTCCCAGTGGATTCACCAGCTTGACACCGTACACGCCAGCATCCGACAGCTCCAGAGGGGTGATTTCCAGACCCACCTGGAAACGTTACATGTGTTGATAACACAAAAGTTACCAAGTTTTCTCCGATACTGGTAACCGGTCCACGAAAATGAGCATAAATTTATCGATGGACTTAAATCCCTGGAGATGAGTTCAAAATCGTTACCAATTGTCATCGATATGATCATTGATAACACAAAAGTCGCCAAGTTTTTCCTGGTACCTGGTGACTAGGTTTAATGTCGTCCAATAACATGAGCATAAATATATATATATTCACCGAATAACTTAAATCTCTATAGATAAAATCGTCGCCATTTGCCATCGATATTATCATCATAACTCCTTGCGGGCAAATGATGTTGTGGCAATCAAAAGATTGATTATTATTATAATTAAAAATTTTCGCTCACAACTGGGCAAAGATGTCTGTATAATTTTGCCCTAACGGGTCGTTCTTACCCTCTTTCCGTCGCAAGTGAGCAGCACCCTCTCGTTAGGGGTGAGGGATTGTCCGTCTTTGGTCCACGTCACTTGAGGCACGGGGTTGGCGGTGAACGGCGCGGTCACAGTCAACGGCTGCCCCTCCTCGCCTGTCACCTCGCGCAGTCCGTGGATGAATTGAGGACGCTCCTGAGGGGACGACGAGTCTTCCCGGCCTGACGGAATATTACAGTGATAGAAACACGGACGTGAGACTTGCCTTCAGGCTGCAACGCATATACAATGTGAAATACTCACTTGCAACAGTGAGATCAGCTTTGCAGGCAGTTTCGCCCTTGTCGTTGACTGCAATGACTCCATAGCTACCGGCGTCAGCGGGGGTCGCTTCGCTGATCAGAAGTGCGTGAGTGCCATCGGGTTGAGACACAACGCGGATGCGTTTGCCGTCTGGGACAATCTCTTTGCCGTTGTGGGTCCTGAGTTATTTGACCAAGAAAGGAATTTGTAATGATACGAGTAAAATCTTTAAAGCAAAGACCCATATTCTGGTTAAGACGAGGTACTGAACATAATGAAGACAGTGAAGAAGTATTATTGTTATTAACTGAATGGATTACATTAGGGTAATTTCAATAATATAACTTCTCTGGCTTCATAATAATTTAGGTCATGGTCACCCGTTATCTCAATACTGATTACTAACCACTTGATAGTCGGCTGTGGATGTCCGAGTACTTTGACTTCCAGTTTGACCGGGAATCCTTCAATGACCTTGGTGGGTTGTAACTCTGATATAAACGCCGGCTTGCGTTCTTTTTGTCCAACCTGTGGAAAAAAATACGAGATGAGCAATCAAAAGAGCTTTGACTTGTAAAATGTGCCATCTTCCAAAAGCAATTCAATAATGATCATAAAGATCTATCGGGAGTCATTATTGAATTGTTTTTGAGGTACATTCCATAAAAGTCGGGTACCCCAAAACGTAACAGCGTGGTTTTCTCCTCTCTTGGGAAAAATCAAGATACGTCTGTGTAGAAAGTAATTCCTACCTCTACAATAGCTTTAGAGGCGACTTCTCCCAGTTTGTTGGTGACGGTGAGAGAGTATGCGCCGGCGTCTTCGGGGCGGCAGCTGTCGATGCTCAGCCCCACGATGCCGCCGGGCTGGTTGATGAAGTTCACTGCTTGACTTGGACGGATGGGCACACCTAAAGGGACAAAATGTAATAATTAGTACGGATCTGCGATGAAACTGTTTTACATGAAATCAACGAAAATTCTCTGATTTAGTGGCAGTTTCAGAGGTAGCTAGCTAGCTAACCAGTAGTTTAAAATCGGCCTCAAGGTGCGATTCTGCCGCACCTTTGAGGCCGTTTTGTCGTGATCTAGTTGCCGACACTGTCTTAATTTGTAACAGTGCTGGGATTTTAACAGTTTAACTCATGACTTGTATTCTTTAAAAATATGGCGCAGAGGTCTGAGAGAATATATGTCACTCACCGTCCTTAAACCATTTGACCTCGGGTGCGGGGAATGCCATCACCCTCGCTTGCAGCTTGACGGGCTGGCCAACCACCACTTTGACGTTCTCCAACTCTTCGCTGAACGAAGGCTTCCGAGGAGTCGCTAAAATTTTACACAAAATAAGACTATACCTACATCTTTGTCTTTGAAATAGTCGCTGAAAATATTATTTCACAGAGCTCCTATATTGCCAGAAGCTTTTTGGCATTGTTTGTCTGATGACCATAAGATATAAATGCTGCTTCACTCTAAAAATATTTTTGTTGACATAAATGTAAAAGATACTGAGTCACAGAATAAGAGCTCTAAATCTCAAATAAAACGCCAATACCACATAAAATGAAGAAACTTAGAATGATTTTCCACCTTTATCCCATAGATCGCACAGAGGTTATCTCTTAGTCATTAAGCGGTTTCACGATTAAGGGGTGATTACTAAAATGGTAACCAACATCATTGTAAAGAAATAACAGCATTTTATGAAAATAACTTACGGTTCACAGCAACAGCACAGAGTGCCTGATGTTCTCCATTGGGGTTGTTGATGAGCAGTTTGTAGGCACCGCAGTCCGACGGTGTGACATGGTCGATGTTCAACTTGACGGTACCATCGGGCAGGCAGGTCTGTTTGACGTGCTCATCGTTGGGCGACAGCTCTACGCCGTCCTTAAACCTGGTGAAAGATGCAGGATTAAAAAGAGAATTGGTAGATGACACATCAAAATTGAATGGAAGCGGGCGTTATTTTGCGGAAATCCGTAATTAACAGGACACATAAATTTCTTTGCCATAATTACACACAATTATTTTAACACTTTCATCTTGAAAAAGTTGGAAAAAGTGTTGGGAGAATTGTGTGTGGTATTTCATGTGGGAAATGTTCCTGCATTTTGGACCATACATATTATTCTTTTCCATTATATTTGAAAAGCATTATTATAGCAAAACAAATTAATCTGCCCCACACCAAAATAACTAGTAACATTTGATGGTTTGCATGTAAAAGTCGTGTTACTGGAGTCACTTGATAATGATAACTTTAGGTACAGTGAAAGAAAGCATCTTTCTTCCAAAAACTATTCTTATATTATTTGGGGAGAATAGTTGAGAGAGCATTATTTAAATTTTATCATTAAACGTCATAATATATCAATATCAATATGTACCACTTAGCGGTGGGTATGGGGCTTCCGTCAACCTTGGCGCGCAGTTCCAATGGTTCTCCCTCGTCGACTTCCTTCTGTCGGTCGAGCTTGTGACCGAAGCCGGGCGGGATCTGCGCTAGGGTAATATCAGCCTGGCACTCTGCTTCACCGGATACGCTGAAGGCCACCACTTTGTACTGGGAATAAAAAGGTTTTCAAAGTTAAACACTGATAAGAGATCCTAAGTTATCTGAATATTTGGACATTCTGAATTATCAGCCCATGTCTTTCTCTTGCATCGGTTAATTGACATTAATTGAATAAAAAGACAAAAGGGAGTACTATGAGTAAGTATTCCACGTTTAGTTGTAAGGATTCTACGTAATTTGAGCAATAAAGATGATGACATGAAATTAGCTGGTTATTCTTCAGATCCGTTTCCAGATAGATTTACCTTTCCAGAGTCACTGGCATTGAAGTGCTTGATCTCAAGCTCGCTGTCCACTTGCCCGCCGACCTCCGTGGTGATGATGTGGCGGTCATCATTAGTGATCTCCTTGCCGTTGAGGAACCACTTTACGTTGGGTTTGGGCACGCCGTCGCAGCGCACGCGCAGCGTACAGTCCTCGTAGTCTTTGACGATTTGCTTTTGCAATGGTTTTATGAACGAAGGCTTGTCGGCTGTGGAACAAGAATAATATTTCATCTGTAGTTGGAATAGTTTTTTTTTCATTAAAGTCGTTTTGTAAAGCAAGGGCGCATCTTATCTCCGCTTTAATTCAATTTATGCACGGAAGTTAACATCTCAGAAACACTAGCAGTCGAGTTTAGTTAAATCCTATTTACTCACTTTGGTATAACTGTAACACCATTCTCCTAAGAGTGATGAAGGCCTCCTCGCTTATAGGAGAAAGGCAATTGTAGCTCAGTAGAGGGGTCATAATGGTACTCACTATGCACATTAAGTCTGGCTTGCTGGACGGTTTCTCCGTGCTCGTTCTTTGCGCTAACGGTGTATAATCCAGCGTCCTCAATGCCTACGTTCTTGATCACCAGTTTGAACTTCTCCGTTTCCCGATCTTCAATAATCTCGTGTCTCGGTGATGGTTGGATTACATAGCCATCTTTGCTCCTAAGAAAGAATCATGGAACATGTAAGAGGAATTTTCATTACTGGGGCGATCAATAAAAGCCTCTATTGGAGTTTAATATTAGAAGTTTAACATTTTAATAAAAAAAAAAAACATTGAAGTTTAACTAGGTAGGTTATATAACAAATATTTAGTTTTTAAGAAATACCACATATATGTCTTGGGTTGACCTATATGATATTTTTGTGATACTTCTTAAGGTATATCAGAATCAAATACCACAGGAATGGACTCACCATTTGACCTCGGCGACAGGGTTGGCCCTGATATTGGTATAAAACGAGGTCTCCTCGAAAGGAACGGTGGTTACGTCTTTCAGAGGCTCCACTTCAGGCCGCAGCAAGATGTCCAGACGAGCAGAGCACTCGCCAACGCCGTATTTATTCTTCGCTACGATGGTATACTCTCCGGTGTCCGTGTGACGACCTTGGAATGAAAAAATTAGATGAGAGTACCTAGAAGCGTTTTCTGATTCTCCATAATATGCAATTCTCTATTTGTTATGCTGATATCACTGGCATTATTTTCGCAAACTCTTCGGTCAAAACATGAGAGGAGTTCTGTTCGTGTTGTTTTCTCGATCTGATCTTATGGATCTTGGCAATCTTTGCTACATCTATTTACTCTAATTCTTATGTAGCTACTAGGAAGTGACGAAGTAGTGTGAAAATCACATGATCTGTCGAAATAATACAATAACCAACTGCTATATATCCTAATATTATTTTCCAATGGATAACCTCCTCCTTACCAGAAGGAATATGCAAAGTGAAGATGCACTCTTTGAGCCCATGCTCAAGAGGCTTCTCCTCCGCGTTGGTGATGAGGGTGGCGTCAGGGGTGAGCTCCTTGCCATTGAGGAGCCAAGCCACGTGGGGCAGAGGGTCTGCCGTGCACACAGCCTTCAAGGTCACAGGCTCGCGCTGCATCACGCTCGTTGCTTCCAGAGGAACCGTGAACTTCGGCTTGCGAAGCTCGGACTCAGCTGTAAAGAAAACCCGATTATTTATGCATGAGAATATACGTCTAGCGCATATTAATGTGCCTGTTGGACCTAGACTTTGACAACAAAAGTCAGAATGAGGCAAGCTTTTGAAATGTAATACGATAATTACTCAGATAAGTGGAACGGAGAAAATCGAAAAGTTTTTAAAAATAGAAGGCAAACGGATAAGTTATTAGAATTATTTATAGAAAACAATGACGACATTAACATTTACTAATTTATAAGCAACATATTAGAGGAAGACAATAATAATTATCAGACAAACTAAGAGAAAACTTGAGACCAACGTTCATCGTTACATACTGAAGAAACCACCGGTAAAGGACCATGAATTAATAGTAAGATGACAATGAAGGAATAGAATACGCACGTGAAACGGAAAGTTCCGCTTGTAGCGACTCCTTTCCCAAATCATTGATGATCTCGCACTGCCATTTGCCAGCGTCCTTCATTTCAACAGCTACGATCTCCAGCTTGTACAGATCCCCGTCGTTGGTGATGTGGACCCTCCCGTCAGGCTTCACTTCCTGGCCCTCGTGCAGCCAACGGACTGTGGGCTTAGGAGTTCCAGACGCTTCAACTGTGTAAACCAAGGGGAGGGATTCGTAGGTGTGTCCGTCCTTCAGCGTGCTTTCTTTGAGTTTTGGAGGTGCTGTAAATTAAATTTGTTCAGATTAGTTCACTGGATTGTTATTGGCAAGCTCGTAGCTTGTCACATTAGAATAATCAGTAAGTGGGCTGTAGTAAAATAGAGCACTCAAATGTAATCTATTTAGCAATATGAATAGAATAAACTGTAAACCATATAAAAATTGTATCTTTATGAATTTCATTATTTGTAGGATGTAACCCATGAAAAGAATATTAAAAAAATTCAATTATTCAGAATTATAGAATTTTATTTAGTCGTGAATAATGGAAAGGGGATAGTGATGATAAAATCGGGTTTCATTTAGAACTTGTATTATAAATTCTCCTCTGTAAATAAGGGCCCGATAAATAGGGATATTATTAATTTAGTACAAAAGAAAAATATTTACAATAATATTGAAGACCACCTAAAACAGTTTGAAGTAAAAACACATAGAAAAAGCAGAAAATTCAATACGCGACGTTCTGCGATATTTACAGCAGTTATTTTAGCTGAAAAAAAAAGATAACTTACCCAGTAATTTACGGGTGAAGGTAGTATGTATTGTGTAGTGTTGTACTCGTATGATACGTACCATTTATCCGCCAGGGAATTTTATACTCTACGGCGAGTAGAAACAAGCTTATTTGGCATGCACGCAAGACCTCTTATGAGATAGACTTTACCTTAGTTTATGAAGTCGTCGTCACTATCATCTTCAATTGAGTGGAATCCGATTATTAGTATGCCAGAAGGAAATGTTATTACGCATGCGTGCTAAAACAAACATACGACATATTAGTTGTAATAATAATGGCGATTTTATAAGGCGACAATTATAACGAGTATCTCTTTGATATATTTTTTTCTAAATAGCTTAGAAGTGATATTTTTTTGTAAAATATAGGAAGAAAATAATAGATTAAGTTTATGTATATGTAGATCAGCAATTCAGCAACAATAAAGAAAAGCACGAAAAAGATGTTATTTCGTTGATGCACACAGAATAGCGTTACTATGAGAATCATCATCAGCCGCGCGCGCCATATCCCGTCTCATAATAGATTTGATTACTTGATTATTACCTTTTTTCTCTTCTTCGTTAAGTATATCATGTAACATGCTTCTTTGTCTGTGGCTTCTTCTCAGTAGCTCTTCAACATCATCATCTGCTTCCTCGTTTACGCTAAACAGCTCTGTGCTTGTTTTTTTCTTACGCTCTAGTGTAGTCTCTGCTATATCTTTTGTTATACAATCGAAATTTTTTATCGGACTTAAGACTAGTTCTTCTATAATACGATTCTTAATATCATCTATCTTAATCGTTACGTTTTTATTATATTCGTTTTCGTCAAATTCCTTCGATATATGTATGAGTTTTTCAGTTACATCGTTTTCGTACACTTTTTGACTCTTTTCTTTTAAAATAACTGATTCTTCCTCGCCTTCGTCCGTGAAGTAGTCTTCCTTGAAAGAGGAACGCCGCACGTAGGAATCTTTGCTGAAAACCTTTTTAGTGTCGTCTATATCGAAAAGGGATTTGGAAAGATCTTCAATAGAAATTTCACGTGATAGAGATTCGTTGTGCCAACTCATCTCATCCTCAGAAACTGATTTAATCGATATTGTTCTGCTGCCAACTTGTCTCCCTTGTCTTGAAGTTGTTTCTGCATCAGAATCAGTTTGTGGCTCTTCTATTATGCCATAAGTTCCTCTTCTAACATGATCCGGTATGGTGTAGTACCCCAGTTCAGACAAATAGTAACTATGACTAGCTATTTCTTCAACTTCTAGTGAAGTTGTGTGAGGTTTGTTAGGTTTAACAATTTTTTTCTCATATTCGTCATTCTCATCAAAATACACCGCGCTCGATGTCATTTTGTGTAAAGTGCGCGTTTCGGCTGGACCTACCAGTTAAAATATTATTATATCGGAGTTGTAAAGTAGATGTACAAATCAAGATGAATTAATTCATGCGATGGAAATTGCGTTAACATTTATAAATAATTTTTCCAGTCGAAATAGCAATTACGAGTACATGACGTGAAAGTTAAATTTTTTCTGAAAATGAATTTAGAAACTGGGAAGGGAAGGTGCTAAGCTTCATACTGACCTGTGATAATAGCGCCGTGCGAGAGACTGCTGCTTACTTTGGACACAATTATTGAGCCATCATCGCCCGACTTGAACGTTGTTACAGTTTCGAAAACTCGGCCTAAACATAACAAATCACACTTGGATTGTTAAAAAACCACAAGAACATGCGACATTATGAAATGTGAGTATGCGGCCTAAAAGCTGTTTGCTGATTATGAAGCTTTAAGCGCGTTTTTTACCTTCAGTTTCAGTACTCATAGGTTCTTCGCTAACGGACTGTTTTTTAACGGATTTGCGTTTTGTCGATTTCAAAGATTCATCTATGGGTACTTCTTTTATCGCTTCATGTTTGGAAATTTCTTTTTCGCCTTTTTGTTTTCCTGTGTTTATTTCTTCCACAATTGGTTTTTTGTTTTGTTCATTATTATTATCGTCCCAAAATGATTTTTCTTGTGCGACTTCAGGCTCAGTCACAGACTTTTGAGATTTAAGTGAAGCTGGTTTTTCTGTTTTATCTACTTTAGCAGATTTAGGCTTTTCTTCTTCCTTCACATCATCCCAAAAAGATATTTCCTCTGCTCTTTCAGGCTCAGTGACAGATTTTTGAGATTTAAGTGAAACTGGTTTTTCTGTTTTTTCGACTTTAGCAGATTTTGGTTTTTCTTCTTCCTTCACATCATCCCAAAACGATTTTTCCTCTGCCGTTTCTGGCTCAGTGATAGATTTTTGAGATTTTAAGGAAGCTGGTTTTTCTGACTTATCAACTTTAACAGATTTAGGTTTCTCTTCTTCCTTCACATCATCCCAAAATGATTTTTCTTCTGCTACTTCAGGTTCAGTAACAGATTTCTGAGATTTAAGTGGTGCTGGTTTGTCTATTTTATCTGCTTTAGCAGATTTAGGCTTTTCGGCTTCACTTACACTATCCCAAAATGATTTTTCTGCTGCTGTTTCAGGTTCAGTGACAGATTTTTGAGATTTTAGTGGAGTTGATGTTTCTGTTTTATCCATTTTAGCAGATTTTGGTTTTTCTTCTTCCTTTACATCATCCCAAAACGATTTTTCCTCTGCCGTTTCTGGCTCAGTGATAGATTTTTGAGATTTTAAGGAAGCTGGTTTTTCTGACTCATACACTTTAACAGATTTAGGTTTCTCTTCTTCCTTCACATCATCCCAAAATGATTTTTCTTCTGTTACTTCAGGTTCAGTAACAGATTTCTGAGATTTAAGTGGTGCTGGTTTTTCTGTTTTATCTACTTTAGCAGATTTAGGCTTTTCTTCTTCGTTCACATCATCCCAAAAAGATTTTTCCTCTGCCTTTTCAGGCTCCGTAACAGATTTTTGAGATTTTAATGAAGCCGGTTTTTCTGTTTTACCTACTTTAGCAGATTTTTGCTTTTCTTCTTCATTTACATCATCCCAAAATGACTTTTCTTCTGCAACTTCAGGCTCAGTGACAGATTTTTGAGATTTGTAAGGAGCTGGTTTATCTATTTCTTCAAATGATACAGACCGATTAACAATTTCTTCAACTATAGATTTTTGTTTAACCAATGCTGGTTCTATATTTTCCTGAGATATTTCTTCGATTTCTTCTGCTGTTAAGATGTTTGCAGTTTTTTTAGCGCCTTCGTCTCTTAAATCAAGAATTTGTTGGTTCTTAGCTTTGTTTTCATCTTCAAGCTCACTTTCAACAACACTTTCTTGTCTGAATCTTGAATGAACTTCTTTAGCTATTAAACACAATGAAAATATGGTAACGATAAGTATGGTAACAATGTAACAAAAAATATTATTGACACAAAGTCAGGAGTAGGTGAAGTGCGGGAATGTTTGGTGCAAAATATTTAGATGGTCACACAAGAGCATTCATGTCTAGTGAATGCTTTGATGGATTAAACTACTGCTACTAAATATCTATCCAAAAGACATCATAGTAGGTAAATAGTCAAATCGTGCAAATCTACTTAAAACATGTCTATTACAAAATATACTATATTGCAACTACTACTGTACCTCTGTGGTCAAATTTCGGCGGTTTGAGCCCACAGTCGGATCGCGTATGTCTAAAGAACTTTGTGATACTTTACCATTGCTTGGCGTGTAATGTGCATTGTATTAGCTTGCTGTAATCGTGATGTAAATTTAAACTACGGACTTAAGTTATCGTTAACTTATTTGCTACTTTAAGCGAATATAGGACTCACGTAGGTTCGCTTTTTGTTGGATTTTACAATTTCTCCTAATTAAACTTTCTCGTTGAATCTCTTACGCTAAAGTCAATTTGCTTTTATTTCTTTAAAAAATGTTGTCTAAGATTTTATGATTTTTGTAAGCGTTTATAATGATCATATATAATGATACATTAGATTACAATGATGTTATACTTGGTGACCTATGATCTTGCACATAAAAGACTTGCTGCAAGCAAACTCTATGGTTCTTATACACCCGTTTTTGGCTAATCGACGATTGTTTCAGGAGTATGTATGTATGGTTTCAAGTAAAGCACTTACTATGTACAGTGACGATACTTCTGGAGGAGACGCTACCCATCTTGTTTTCAGCACGGACCTCATACTCGCCGCCATCTTCCTCCTTTATCAACGTTACCTCTAGGTAGTAGTTCTCTAGCCTATAAAATACCCGTTTTATAAGATTAACTTGTATTTATGCGCTCTATTAGTTAATGACTTTGTTAAATTTTCGGATTTCTTTTATTTAATTCATGGAGTTGCTCTTAAAAACTGATGACTGACCATTTTTTTATGATGTAGGCAACAGTTAT
This sequence comes from Coenonympha glycerion, assembly GCA_963855885.1. Taxonomy (NCBI): domain Eukaryota; kingdom Metazoa; phylum Arthropoda; class Insecta; order Lepidoptera; family Nymphalidae; genus Coenonympha; species Coenonympha glycerion. The sequence goes on from OY979627.1 coordinate 1,248,757, forward strand.
GATATGTTTGTTCAAAATTCTTACATGGTTCACCATGACTTATTTGTAAGTACATGATTTTCCCTCTAAGTTTAAAATCATCGTCTAACCTCTTAGTATCCCTTTCAATCTTTATTCTGGCATCGGTGGTAACTTCTTTGCCATCCTTGTACCACTTGATCCTGGGTTCCGGGCAGCCTTCGACTTCTACCTCCAGCTTGAGTGTCGTTCCGACGTCCACTGACATGTCTACCAGACTCTTCGTGATGCGGGGTTTTCCTAGCGAACAAAGAAATTCAAAGTAGCAATATCAAGGTTTTTAAGTTAATGACGCAGATATTTTTGATCTGTCATGGTTATCGCAAAAGGTGATCAGGCTGTTGAACATTGTGTTTCTGAATACCAGTTATGAAACTGCATAATAACCATCGTAAGGAGATGGAAGAATGAAGCGTTCATTGTCCTATTACAGGAATTTGACGTATAGGATTTGTTTATGACTCACGAATTACGGGTTACTCAAAAGAAATAGAGATCCCCAGAAGGAAATGAGAGGACTTACTGTTAACAGTGAAGGTGGCCTGGCAAGAGTCCTGCCCCATTTCGTTGGACACCTTGACCGTGTACTGCCCTGACAGCTCCGACGTGACTTCCTTCAGAATCAGCTTATGACTGCTGCCGTTGTCCACTCGAGTGTAAACCGACTTCTTCTCGCTTATCTCCACGTCACCAAGGTACCTGGGAAGATGTTTTTATATGATGTGATTCAAAGAAGCCTGATTCGAAGAAGATTGATTTCATCCAGTATGGTTAATCTCCACAGATACTTATCAAGTACGTGGGAGATATATTTTAGCGCACAAGTGTGTGCACAGCGCAAGAATTTAGTGTTCTCTCCACGCCGTTAGTTTGTAACCGAAAAGATATCAGAAGCAGGCGTAAATACCGACGGATCAATGAGCTCTCCAAGGCACGAGAGAGATTTACTGCCAATTTCCAAACTCCAGGTTGGTACTAATAAATTCTTGATAGAGAAATTCTTGAATGGGAAATTTTTACTTCCGGGGATTGAAAGCAGCCGTGCTATTCTGCAAAACAGCGACGAGCATACATCTCTGCATCTATGAATTTGTCAGTTGTAATAGAGTACAATTTTGCATGCCATATTCGGGTTGGTAGCTGTCTGGCAGCTATTTCATTTTGTAGAATAGCACAGCAGGGCCGGACGTGTGATCTGCAGTTGAGCATTCTCATCAATTTGTCACCAAACGAGAAAGTTGATTTTCGTAGAGTCCCTATATTTGATACCTGAGTAGCGCCTACATTTGATTTTGATTCCGTCAAGAGCCTACCATTTGACGTCCGGCGCGGGGAAGGCGTCGACGTCGACGGTGAACTCGACGTTGACGTCGCCCTCGGCAGCCGTGGTGTCCTGCAGGCGCCTGGTGAATTGAGGCGCGCATCGCACGTTAAGCAGGCACGAGTCGCTGGACGAGCCGTGCACGTTGCGGACCTATATGAAATATGAATAAGATATCATCAATCATTCAAGAAATAATTAACAAACCGATGGATAAAAGTTCTATTTATTATTAATCTCGCCTGATTACGTGACTGCTGAAGATGTTTCCTATAGCACAGTAAAAGTTACTACCTTAATGTACTAACTTGGAAGGGAGTAGTTAACCCCCTTCCGGTTGCTACACAGTATCGCAACAGAACGCTTAATCTCTTGGCGAAACGTCTGTAGAGGTAGGATGGTAAATAACCGCGGCAGAAGCCTCTCTCTGGATCAGACCTATATAATTTCTTCTCAACCCCACAATAGTGGCGTGGGATTCCTATCAGAATAAGAGGGGTTTGATTATCAAGTAGATTAAGACCAAAGAGATGGATGGATTTTGTGAAATAAGATTGCACGTTGCCAGCTTATACGAGGGAATGGAAGGAGACTCAATTACTGGCCCATGGAACCTGGAAACTTACACTCTTTTATCCCGCGAAAAATAAAGGAATTCCACGGAATTTATAAAAAACCAAACTAAACGCGGGCAAAGGTTAGTATTATATTAGAGGCTCCATATATTACACCCACCTCGCACGAGTATTCCCCGGCATCAGCGCGAGCGGCCGACGTGATGACGAGAGAGTGCGCTGAGCCCGACGAGACGATCTTCACCGCCGAAGACTCCTTCAACTCCGTCTTGTTCTTGTACCTAAAACCATGCGACCAATAAACAGCTAGTCCGCCATCTTGGTTTGTCCGCCATATTGATTTATATATATTTATTTAATGATAACTCTTTTATAATCATGCATTGTCATCTAAACCGTTACTGTTTGTTATTGTCGTCTATACCGTACACATATTCAGTGTCCAAACTAAAATTTTCATTTCGATGTTTGGGAAAATAATTTGACATAGCAACACAATCTTCCCCTACAAGTTGGTTACACCACCATCGCTGTTGGTCGATACACGACCCAAACTGTTAAATTTGTCTAACTTTATGTCTTCCATTTATATTATACGTATATACGACGGAATGGAAGGAGGAAGAGGAAGGACGGAATGGGGGGTAAGGGGAGAACGGTGAACAACATCTAAACCGACCCAACTGTCAACCTCACCTGCACGCGTCAGTGGTTCGTGAGAACTGCTGACGGCGGTACTCAGTATCGTGGTGCCCCCTGCTGGAGAACTAACGAGGCTCTGGCGACCGAGCAATGGCGGTATAACCATACACCCGATTAGATCTCTAGTCGGAAGAGGCTACAGCGGCCTTGGGGTTTCAAATGACCTCTAAAATGTCTGGTGCAGAAGGCAAGGGGAAACCACTGCACTATTTTCCCATGAAAGTCATCATGAACAGTCATAATAAGATATCGAAGTGCCCATGCGATCCGTTCAGTCGGCGCCATACTGTGTCCGGGACAGATGGTGTGAAATCTGCTACCGGCCATGCGGACGTAGGAAACCAGGCGCCCCACGGAAACTCTGTTACTGGAATACCCATGAAAATGCGTCAGATCCAGAAGATAGGTACATGGAATGTTCGCGGTCTCCTTCAACCAGGGAAGCTCAAGATTCTGGAAGATGAACTATCCAGACACAACATAAACATCTGTGGTATTAGTGAGACGCATTGGAAAGATAATGGTCACTTTCACACCGAGACAAACGTCGTATACTTCTCTGGAAATGCAGACAGTAGTAGAAATGGAGTTGCTTTTATTATTCCAAAAAGTTCCAGGAATTGTGTGCTGGGGTATGAACCTGTCAGCGATAGACTAATAAGTATCAAGCTAATGGAAGCCAGTAAATTTTAATATCATTCAGGTATATGCCCCGACAAGCACCGCATGTAATGAGGACATTGAGTCCTTCTACTCAGACCTGGAGGCTGCCATCTCTAAGGTTCCACGAAGGGAGATTCTTGTTATTATGGGAGACTTCAACTCTAAGATAGGTTCAGATTCTCATTTGTTAAGTCCTTGTCTTGGAAAGTACGGACTAGGACAGCGCAACGAAAGAGGTGAACGTCTAGTACAGTTTGCAGCCGACAACAACTTGGTGATATCTAATAGTTTCTTTCAAAATCATCCACGAAGACTGTACACTTGGACATCACCTGATGGCAACCATCGCAATCAGATCGATTATATTTTGGTCAGGGCACGGTGGAAAACATCTATTAGGAACACTCACACACTACCAGGAGCCGATTGTGGATCCGATCATCAATTTTTGATGGCTAAAGTTCAGCTTAAACTAAGAGCAGCCCGTAAACTTATTCAACATCGAAGGCTCGAAGTCAGAGACAAATCAAAGTTTACAGCAGCACTGGAAAAAGAGTGGGATCAATGGATGTCATTGGATCATGATGCCGAATGTCCAGACAAAACATGGGATCGTGCGAAGTGTTTAATTAGTTGTGCTGTCAAAAATACAACGCCGTCTGCAGCCGCTCGCAAACGGCAACACTGGATGAGCGAAAAAACTCTAGCTCTTGTTGAAGACAGACGACAGATGAAGGCAACGGGGGCTGATGTGAGGGCTTTGAATGAAAAATCTGCAAAAATACAAGCTGCTTGCAGGCGAGATCTAAACGCTCATTTCCAGAACATCTGCAAAGAAATTGAAGCACACGCTGACAAGCACGAGGCAAGAGACCTCCATCAGAAAATTCGTGCACTCACACGGTCATTGTCATCAAAAACATGGGCTATCGAGAACTCCCAAGGTGAAACGGTGACAGAGCTACAAGAAATATCGGAAACGTGGAGAAAATACTGTCAGTCACTGTTTGAAGATCCGCAATCACAGTGTTTTGATTCAACAGAGCCAATGGATGAAGAAAAAGAGCCAGACATTTTAAAAGATGAAATAAGAGCGGCAATAAAACATCTGAAGAATGGGAAAGCCACGGGAAAGGATTCCATTCCCATTGAGACTATCAAAGCCTCGGGAGAGTATGGTGTCCAGATCTTCCATTTACTGTGTAACAAGGTGTGGCAAACAGGTAAATGGCCGCAAGAATGGGCTCATAGTGTCTTCATACCATTACACAAAAAGGGCTCTACAAGAATTTGCAATAATTATCGCCTCATTGCACTAATTCCGCATGCGAGCAAAATTCTCCTGCACATTATAAACGAGCGTCTAAAGTCTTACCTATCCAAAGAGATTGCACCTGAACAAGCAGGCTTCGTCAAGGGCAAAGGTACCAGGGAGCAAATACTCATTGTGCGCCAAATTATTGAGAAATCCCGGGAGTTCAACAAAGCGGTATATATCTGTTTCGTGGACTTCTCGAAGGCGTTTGACTCTGTCAAATGGCCTGTACTTTGGAGGACTCTACTGGACATGGGCACACCAAAGCACCTTGTTCATTTGTTGCGGCGGTTATATGAGGATGGTACTGCATCTGTAAAGACAGACGACAAGCTTTCGGCTAATTTTCATCCTAGTGCCGGTGTTCGACAAGGGTGCATTATTTCCCCAATTCTGTTTAACATCTACACAGAAATGATAATGAGGCGAACTCTTGAGAACTGGACAGACGGAGCAGCAATTGGAGGTTTGAAAATCTCCAACTTACGTTATGCGGATGATACCACCTTATTCGCTACTAGTATCTGCCATATGGAAGAACTTCTACAAAAGATGGAAGCCATAAGTCTTGAATTCGGCCTCAAGATCAACCGCAGTAAGACTAAAGTCATGATTGTCGACCGCATTAACAACAACTCGCCAGAAGTGACACAAATAGCGAACTGTGAAGTGGTGCAATCTTATGTCTATTTAGGAGCGCTGATCTCGAACAACGGAGGCTGTATAGACGAAATCAAACGGCGCATGGCGATATCCAGATCAGCAATGGATAAGCTGCAAAAAATATGGAGGAATCGTAAAATCACCAAGGCCACTAAGATCCGGCTAGTCAGAGCACTGGTATTCTCCATATTCCTCTACGCTTCGGAGACGTGGACCCTGCGAGAAAGTGAGAAAAAGAAAATAGACGCTCTCGAGATGTGGTGCTGGAGAAGAATGTTAAGAGTGTCCTGGAACCAATTCCGGACCAACAAGTCCATTCTGGAAGAACTCGGCATCAAGCAGCGTCTGTCTTCCATCGTTCAGGCTCGAATTCTCACTTTCTTTGGTCACGTGACTAGACGTGACAATATCTCCATCGAACGTCTAGTCGTCCAAGGAAAGGTAGATGGAACCAGACCTCGCGGCAGATCGCCCATGAGATGGACGGACCAAGTAAAGGCTGCAGTGGACGTCCCCTTACATGTGTGTACCAGGAAAGCAGCTGTCCGGGAGGAATGGAGACGAATTGTCAAGCGTGTCACTGAAAAGTGATGACCACGACCGCTCTGACAAGAGCGTTACGAAAGAGATGATGATGATATACGACGACCTCAATTAATATTATACGTAAAATTGATTCTGTTGAAGTGGTTAGTTGGGGCGCTAAGGTGAAAGTTTATCCCTTACTTTCTGTCAAAGGTAGCTTGATTAAAGGTAGGTTGAATAATGAAGTGTACTGACCATGTGACAGTGGGCGCGGGGTCTGCCTCGGTCTGTACTTCGAAGGTGACCGTCTCTTTCTCGTTGCACACCTTGTCTCCGCCAAGCTTCTTGGTGATCTTCGGTGGTGACGTCACGTGCCACTGCCAGAAGTCCGAGCACTGGTTCACTTCGTTCCTGGAGAAACAAAGATTAAAATGGAGTTTGTTGCAGAAAATGTTAACCGAAGCCCGATAGCCCATAGCTGAAACTATGGGCTATCCTTTATTAAAGGTGGTCTGATTAATTACTTTGCTTCTATGATTATAACAAAGTAAGGCACTTGAATAAAATAGTACATAGAAGATGATTACTAACTTGGCGACAACAGAGTAAGAGCCGGTGTCAGTCAACTTGGCGTCCTTGATGATGATTTTGTACACCTCCTCGCTTTCCTTCACTATCTTGATGCGCTCGGATGACTTGATCTCCACGCCGTCCTTGTAAAATGTTACATCTGGCGACGGCGTGCCCTCGATCTCGATTGTTACTTCGTGGGTGGATTCCGCCTGAGAAATGAAATGAAATGAAATGAATCAAATGAAATACTTTATTTCACATGGCTTAGATATAAGCTCTCATGAAATGTCAAGACTCTACCTCCAGGTTCGGAAAGCAGGCAGAAAATTAAAAGTAACATTAATTTTGCTCATATGCGCAGTGAAGTAAGCACTCTTATAGAAGTAGTAGAAGTACAAAAGTGACCAATGTTCTCTAGGTGGTCTGTTTGAAAGAAAGAAATGATGCGGCCAAGGAAAATTAGCTGGTCACCCTATTCAGAGAATTTTGTTAATACAATTACTAAAAGTTCTGTACTCACCATGCAAGTCTGGTTCTCGATCTTCTTTTTTATCTTGGGCGCTTGTTTCACTACCAGGTTCATGATAGTGGTGTCTTCTCCGAGATCGTTGGATGCGATCACGTGGTACTCGCCCGCGTCCGCTGAAGTAACGTTCTTTATCACCAGCGACATATTCTCATCATCTTCGTACAAGAACCTGAGGATTGGAAGAAAATCGTACATAACTGAACATTCTATAAAGTGTTATGACAATGAGAATGTTTTCGTTGTCTTAAAATTTTACAGCACCTTCACGGACGTTTATGATCATGCTCTCTTGATGATGAGGCATGGCGAATGTCACGATCTCTTTCATCACAACCATTCACTCAACAAAGTGGGTCCAGGATCAAGAAAAATAAAACTTACTTGTGCCTGGTGTCGGCTTCTATCACCTTCCCATCGTGTTTGAACACCACGTTGGGCTTGGGGTAGCCCTTGCAGACCAGTTCCAACATCGCGGAGCCACCGCACGATACGATCGCCTCCTTATGCTCGATCACGAGTTCCGGCTTCTGAGGCTCGCGGTGCAAGTAGTTCACAGCTCCTATTGAACAATCACCCTTTCAATTATTAGAGTATAACGCCTAGTGATATTTTGGTAAAATCAGATCATTCGATTACCAAACCACCTCCTCGATTTTACCAAATCACCTTATCGATTTTACCAAAATATCGATATACGAGTAGAAGCTCGATATTCGAGTGGAATACACTAAAGTAGAGCTAAATTTCTCATTTCTAACCCGTCCCGACATATTTTTCCTATAAAGTGAATCGTCCTCAAGAGTGATGCGACTGCATGATACATACCCTGGACAGTCAGCTCTGCTGAGCAAGAGATGTTCCCGGTGCTGGTCTTAGCGACGCAGGTGTAGAGCCCGGCATCCTCTGGTTTCACATGCTGGAACACCAGCGCCAGCGAGTCCTCGTCATCACCCAGCAGCACCTGGACACATGGTCGTATTTACGTGGCGTCACAAACAAAACGTTTTGGCCAACAAGCAAACTTGCACTGCGTGTATGTGTTCCAGCTCGACCAGCGCTAGACAGGCAAAAAGTCATCCAAGTCAATGGATACCCTGTTGAGCATAATCTTCTCGGAGTAAATCAGGCAGTCAGGTACTCCACGTAACTGGAATTATTTTGGATTTGGATTTTTGAATTGGATTCCTATTGGTGCGTAAGGCAATAGGAATCAAATTCAAAAATATAAATAAAAAAGGTAAATAATATAGACGAACCTTGAACCTCTCCTCAGGATCGAAGTCGGTGCCATCCTTCTTCCAAGTGAAGGCAGGTTTTTCCCCCTTCGCCAACAGCCCTTCGCCGCCCGGCAGCAACTCGCCGAATATATTCTTATCATCTACATCAGTTGTCATGCTTTAGTATCTCTCTACACCAATTTTTGCAAAATTCTCGAGAAACACGAACTTGCAGGCAATGTGAAACTTATTTGGCGAGGTCTATTTTAACAGGGTGATGATGTAACGGTACAGACATTTATAACACACACAATACTTGTTACACTATGAGTTGAATATTTCGTGACTTAAAACAACGTTTTGTTGTTTGTTAACTATTTTAAAAGGATCACAAAGCACAATCACATCACGAATTTTCATTAGCTACTAGGTTGCATATAGTTTCAGATAGCCCTTGGCACGCACGGTAAGGTCATTGAATCTCTGCGATTCTATTATTAATTGTTGACTGCTCTACGGGCCGTATTGTCTTCACTGAGTTTATTATTTAAACGATGGATCGGTGCTGACTCCTTTCCTAACTTAATTTTAACGAGCGCTAGAAAGGGCTTCTATTCCTATTGATTTTAATGATGTTTTTAATGATTTACTTCTGATTAGATAATTTTTTTTTCTTTAAAGAGATACGCTTATATTATTGTATTCCATCCAAACAAATCATGTAGCTCACATTTCTGTTCGGTGTTGATTGTTGACCCTATCTTTCTATTTGCTTTTGTTTTATTTTTATATATCCCACTGTGTCTCATTATATTGATTTAGAAATAAGTCCACTAATCTAGAATGTACTCTGGAGTGATTTGACATGAAAAATTATTAATTCGAAGTAATTTCGATTACCGTGTTAAACAATTTGGCATTCGAATGAGAGTAATTTTAGCAGCAATTAGAAGCAGTTTGCACATAGGTTCGGTATCATAAACAAACTTTGGATCACGTCCAACTATCCTTGCAATGAATGTGTTACAAGACATGTATGTCGGCAGTAAAGCTTGCGAGCCTGGGAATATAGGTTAGGAAAAGTTCCAGATTTTATGAATAATTCATCAATATCATTTTTCGGGCCTTGAGCTAGTTACGTAGATTTCTGATGAGGTTTATTTTAGGTACAGCTCTCTTTGTTGTAAGATACAAACGATTTTTTTTTATTTTTTTTATTAGTATATTTTTACGTGAGACTCCGGGTCTGTGCCCTTTTTGGTATAATTATTATTTTGTTATTTAATTCTAGTTGTTTAACCTACTTGTGCTTCGTACTCCCACATTCACAACAGTTCTACTATAATTATAGTAGTAATCTTATGTACTTATATTTAGTTATAAAGTACTTTTGGGACATGTTTGAATTAGTGTGTTCAAAGTTGTTTCGTCCCTACCCCGTATCGCCATCTTGATATTATACTCCCTAATGTCGCTCTGTGTGGCCTTCACCGCTTTTGAAATAAATTGTGCTGTCGCGTCGCTGCTGTCGTCAGTGTAGTAAGTGCAGCTTCTCGTGTGACGCGACACGGCGACCACAGCATGGGAGACGCTGTCATGCAGCTGGATTTTCTTAGCGCTTGTTCTTATTACTATCACTGTCTCGAATGTCGCTCCCTGTGCTTCATGAATAGTATTTACCCGTGATCCCTTTCCCGTACCAAACCCTTGAGCTTTCAGATGTTCCTTCTCATTTTGTGTATGTGTTAAGTATAGGGTGTTCTCTACTGTCTTAGGAATCTGCGCTCCTGTATACTCGATCAGCTCCAGAGACCGGATTCGAGGCCGTGATGAGTAAATGCCGTCATAAATTTCGCTAAGTGCGAACGCAACATCCATTGGGTTTCTGTGCGTGCACAGTAGCTCTTGATTTATTTTGGCTACTTGGTTGGGACGGCAGTATTGAAGTTTGAAGAGGTTATTCCTATCAATGAAAGGCAGCTGATTTTTGTCACCGATCAAAAGGGTTTCACTGGCTCCCGCGAGTCTTGTAGCCATAATTATGGCTCCAAAGTGATTCATGAGAGCTTCATCGATTATAAGGCGGTTACATCTTACTCCATGAGGCTCTCTGAAGCCATTCACCAAAACTGAAGCCATTGTTCGCACTTTGTTCTTAGTGTCTGGCCCTATCTTGGGATCCAGTTTGACCCTCAAATCCCTTGCTGCCTCTGTTGTGGTGGTTATAACAATGTCATTCAAGCAGTCAAAGTTTTTAACAATCCAAGTGGTTTTCCCGCATCCTGGAACTCCGTTCACCCATGTAATTTTCGGAATGTTCCAGAGTTCCAGCATCTCGTTTTCACTGCCAGCAATAGTTTTTGCCCTTCCCAGTATCTTATCATTGAGCATAACTCTGGTACATCGGGCTATTACCACTACTGGGTCATTTGGAAGTGTTTTGAACCTTGGTGGACTATTTTCTCCGGTTCGTTCCTCGTCCAGATCGACAAAGCCACTTGTCGCACTGTAAGCGGACATATGGGGACCTTTTTCTTCTCCTATAATTATTTGGGAGGTTTCAATATCGTAGATCGACGCCTCAGCCTCCTCCAGTCTTAGTTTCAGCAGGCCAGAGCTTCCATGGTGGTAAGCTTGCAAGATATCGTGGCAGGTCTTGCGGCTTATCTCTTGTTCCGCCTTAGTTAGCGCAAGGAACTCGAGGAATGCGTTTACGACATGATCTTGGGGTCCATTCGCCTTTCTGAGTACGGGAGGGCTTATCTGTCCCATGTCAGCTCTTGTTCTGGTTTCTTGATCTGCCTCTTCTTTCCTAATTGATGTCAGTTGTTTGTGTGTGTTAAAAAATTCGGCAGCATTTTCAGCTCTCATTGTTGCTTTTACAGATTTGATCCGTTCTTTAATAATTTAATACAAACGATTTGCATTGCCGAAGCATAAACATGAAAACATGTCAAAAACTCTTAATTCTGTTTTTTTTGCGGAAGTCCAGAATGTATATTATTTCTAACTAAATAAATTTTCTGTTTGTTTTTGTTCGTCTAGTACATCAGTAAAGTCCATCAACGGACTAACCCCAGCCCGTACGATATGACACAATTTTATGTTTACAAGTACTTGTCTAGTATTATTTTATCATTGAACTAATTCTACAGAGCAGTTTTTTTGTTTGTACGACTCACCAACAACAGTGACCTTGGCCTCGGTGACGCAGTCGCCATATATGTTGATGGCGTGGCAGGAGTACGTGCCGGCGTCGTCTGCGCACACGTCAGCGATCACCAGCTCGTAGCAGCCGCGGTCAGCAAGTGTGCGGACAATGGACACCCGCTCGCCGTCTTCTGCTATGATCTCCTTGCCGTCACGGTAGCTGGACACATAAAAGCCGTCTTTAATGTCGTCATCTTAGTCGACACCCTTTATATTTGCCACAGATATCCCCTCACGCTGCCACGAGTCTCTGCTCTGAATAAGAGGGGTTTGATCAATGATCGTAGCCCACCGGGCTGGATAGTGTTGGTTACTGAGTTTGGCGCACCTTTGTGAACAGGCTCAGTCACATAGTTTTCCTACACAGAAAAGAATTTGATAATTAGTTCCCACAAACGAATATGCCTCCGTAAAACATGGTGTGTCTCCGGGATTCGAACCCCCAACACAGGCAGAGACAGAGGTTTGGACCAATTGGCTATCACTGCATTTCATCTTTTTTTGTCACCTTGAATTAATGTCCGCCATCATGGTGAATGAAACTTAAAGCAAGAAGGACAAAATATAACCATGTTTGTGGGATGCATTGTGCACAAGTGTTTTAAAACACAATATTTGCTTTATGCACTCTCTATTGTCAGTTCGAGCTCTATATTTTTACAGGTGCTCTTGGGACCTATAAAATTATTTATGATTGAAAAGTTTTCAAAGGCTAAGCAAAATACTCACAATTTGACTTCAGGGTTGGGGTTGCCCTTAACCTTGACCATGAAGCGAAGGTAGGTGTTCAGAAGAATCTCAGTATCCTTCAGAGCGACCAAAAAGTATGGCGCGTTGAGGGCGTTCCTACGCTTTCTCTCTTCTGGAGTCACTATAATTGCATCAATAAACCACATTATTTTTTCAACTACAGTCTTTCAATAGTACAGTCGTCCGTTTTTTAAGAGAATATTACGTGAACTTGTATCTATCTTAGCCAAATGTGATGGGATCGTTGCAGTAATCAAAAGTTAATTAGTAATTACTTCATCACTTGTGGTGGAATATAGTAGAATAGATCTCACGAAAAACACCATCTTTGTTAAATCAATTTTTATTCATCTTAAAAAACAGACAACCGATTTATTAATAACTTAGTATTTTCAAAAGGTACGTCACAATATAACATGCATAACGATTTGTCTAAACATACGAGACAATTACAGAAAGATTATACGAAAAATAGAAGAGAAAAACAGAAGGGAAGAGATAGATAGAGTCCTATTAGTTATACGCGTTACAATGACTTAATCATGATATAGCCGGTGCCATGCGGGTTTGTGATACAATAATATCATTAAAGTAACATTTTAATTATTTTTTTGATAATAATGGCAAATTGATTTCAATTAATACTTCAAACTGAAATTTTGACAGACTGATAAATAATTTATATTTCTAAAACGTTTTATAAAGACTGTTACCAATTCTATTATGCAAAATCTCTAATCTAATTTGAGGCGTCTTAAAATAGAGTTATCTATTTTAAAATACTTCCTATTGAAAATGAAAGCACTTTTTTTGGACGCGTCGAATTAGTTAAGTTTAGAGATTTTCACAACAGAATTGGTACCAGTGAAAGATAATATCAAATTAGTTTTAAGACGACAAATAATGAGTACTACAATTTAAGAAATAAAACTGCCTAAGTTATTAATAGACCTATGATTTTTTTACCGAAATAAATTTGCCAAGTAAACGCAGGAAACAAGAAGAAAAAACTCACACTCATGGACAGCTAACTGTGCGGTGCAGTGTGCATTTCCTTTTACGTTCTCAGCAATGGCCGTATACGTCCCGGAGTCGTCCTCTCTGCAGTGCATCACTTGCAGCCGGTAAGTTCCATTTTTCACGATCATGTTGACTCGGTCCATGAGACGGTCGTTGAACGGCTTGTTATCCTTCAACCACGTCACTTGGATCTCATCAGGACAGTCCTCAACTGCCACTTCGAAGACTGCGTTCTCACCCGCTGGGAATCCAAAGTTATGTTACGCGAAGAATTCGTACGGAACTTACAACCAAGAAACTAATATTTTGTTATATCAAAGTGTAAAAATTCTAATTTCATTTAGTTTTTACGGTTTAATCCGTACGATTTCCTTGAACACATAGAAGCGTTTTGTTAGCACAATGTGTTGTGTATGTTAGTGTATCTAGAAGCGTATGTACAAGCACTAAGTGATCTACTTCTATTGTGAAGTGTTACTTGAATTCTACTCGTTATCTAAATCTTGTTTTCAACTTACGCTCTATATTCTGGCCTTCTAGCGTCTTCGTGAAAATTGGTTTACCATCTGATTCCAATCTAGAAATAGTTTTCTTCGATTCATATTTCTCTGTGACTGAGCCATTGGTGAGGGCTGATTTTTTTGTGTATTTGCTTTCCGATACCTCCTGATTCTTAGACTGAATTAGTGACTCTCCGTTGATGTTAATATCAAAACTAGTTTCCTTATCCGCTTTACGAGAGCGGCTTTCTATTTTGGCACTGTCAGTAATCGACTTGCGTCCGTATTTAGATGCGATGCTATCGATTTTGCTCGTTGTGTCAATTGCGTTACCTTCATAGCTTGTTTCGATATATTTAGAGGAACGTCCTTCGATTTCCGCCTCATTGGATCCAAGACCGTATTTGGACGCAATTCTATCCAGTTTACTAGTAGCATCCAAATTATTGCCATCGTAACTAGCTTCAATGCTATACTTAGATGAACGACCTTCAACTTGAACTTCAGAGTTCGATCCTATTCCATATTTAGAGGAGATGCTTCCACGTTTGCTAGTAATATCTGAATTACCATCATAGCTACCTTCAACGCTGTATTTCGATGATCGTCCCGAAATCTGAGTTTCAGAACTCAAACCATATTTGGACGCAATACTCTCCAATTTGCTGTCACCATCAAAAGAAGATTCAATGCCATATTTGGACCCTTCCTTTGTTTCATAGCTAGATTCTATTCCGTATTTTGAACCTCCTTCGATTCTGCTTGACGCAGAATACTTAGACTCATACTTGGAAGCGGCGGCTCCTTCTAATGTGCCTCCGGATTCGTACCGAGAGCTTTCTATACGAGAGCCACTTTCCCGGCGACCGATGGATGAAATGCCGGTACTGTCGTATGTAGATGACGACTCATACCGACCACCGGATGAAAGTTTGCGACTACTACTGGAGTACTCTCCAGAAAGCCGCGAACTGCGGCTGTATCTCGACATCTCTTCCTCTGCGTTCTCTTCGGTGGTTACAGCTTGATTTTCTTTTAAAACCCTCTCTGCTGATTCTGCAGTGGTTACAGTTTGATCACTACTTGAAAGGGTCTGTGAGGTTTCCACCGCAGGTTGAGGGTTGGTTTTAGTCTCCTTACTTAATTTTTCTGTAGCAACTGCTGCTTTTTCAACGTTTTTTGTTTTAACGCTCTTACGAGTTGAGGCTGTGGTTTCACTTGTTTCCTTTACTGATTCTTTTTGGCTTATTTCAATTGTATTCTCTACTTTTTTGACTTCACCTGATACTCCGTTAGATGTTACAGTAGTATTTTCAGAAATGGGGTTAGAGTTTTCTTTATCTTCCTTAGATGTTTCGTGTGCTGTTTTCTCTGGAGGTGAGACGTTGCTTTTTGACTTTTTCACTGACTGTTTGCGAGCTACAGAAGTGCTTTCTGTTGATGTTGCACTCTGTTCAGAACTGTCTAAGTTAGTTTTTTGAATCGAAGCTTCGGATTGAGTTTCTACTTTCTCTAAGCTGATTTGTTGTTGAATAAGTCCGTTTTCAAGTGCTACTCCAGTTTGAACTTTAGATTTTTTAACAGCTTCCGATTGTTCAACGGATGTTTTAGATGTTTGTCGACTAAAAGAAACAGATTCCTGTAATTGTGATGTTTCTGCAGCTTTTGCTTCCTGTTCTGACTTTTGAACGAGTACACTAGCTTGTTGCGAGGTAGATATGTTCGTTTGTTCTTCAGATCTTTCTTCTGTTTTTGATACCTCCTCTTTTTTAACAGTTTTAGTATTGGACTGTTGAAGTGATGTGCTTTGAGCTGACAGTGACGATTTTACTTCTTCTTGCACTTCAACTGCACTTTCAGAAGCCTGAAAAACTGTTTGTTGACTGATTTGTGATTGAGAAGTGGCTGACTCTGACACTTGGGTTACACTAACTTCACTGACTTGTGTCACAAATGATTTAGATTCTAAATCAGTTGTGAACTCAGATTCAGCGGCAACAAAACTTTCTTTAACCTCGCTGGTTGATACTTCTTTTACTTCAGATTTAGAGATTTTGCTCGAAACTTCGTCTTCAACGGATATTTTTCGTTTAGTTGTAGACACAAGCCCCTCCGCTGCTGAAACCTCAGCTACTTTCTCAACTTCTTCGACTCGAGATTTCTTCTCTTGTCTATCTTCAATCTGGTTTTCTTCTGATGGTTCTCTTTTTCTTTTTTCTTCTGTTGGTTGTGGTAGTTCTTCTGGAGGTGGTGGTGGTAACACTTGAAGATCGTCTGCAGCGTGCTCTGCTAGGGCAACTGAAATATAAATGAATTATGTTACTTACAGAACAATTACATTTCTATACATTTATAAGTTAAAACAATCCGCCCCTACAGCCATGGTGCAAATACTATAGGCCCTGTTTTAACAATAACTAACGCTTCGAAAACTTAAAAAAATGTATTATTTATTTATTTTATTTCATTATTAGAACGACAGTGCCACTTACAGTAACATGATGAAATGGATGATGGAATTATTATATTTACAACGAAACAATTATATATACAAAAATATGAAAAAACTATTGAAAAGGAATAAAAAATAGCATAAAATGACGAACATACAAAACAGGTTTAACATTGAATAACACTGTTATTCAATTTTTTTAGCATACCTCAGAAATTCCATGACAAGGGATGTCCACTTGTCATGGAATAGATCACATTGTGGTTTATCATTATGAGATTAACATAATATTTTCAACCTATCGAACGGATGTGAAGATCTAATATTTTTTTTTCGAGGAGTTAACGATAGTAGGAAGAAATTCAATAAGTCACAAGGGAAGTCATGCCGTCTACTTTTCTTGAGATTCTTTGCAGAAAATTCTTCAGTATTTCCGAACAGTGCGTTTTCCCAGTATCGTATATATTATGGAACAAAACATGAATGCGAGAGACTGAGAATCTTTAACGTATTTTTTACGATGAAGTCACTTCCAGAAATACTTCATATTTGCTGCTGACAACATACCTAGATCACTCGCGTAATGTCTGATCTCTCTCAGCCAAGCAGTTTTCACAGACTCCTTTGTCGCTTTTAGCGTGATGACCAGAGAGGAATCTTTCTTGTGAAGTTCGAATTTGGTTGTTTCTGGGATATCCTTAATCTCTACCTCCGGGAGCTGAAAAGTAAAGCAGTATTTGAATTAATTTGTGTGTTATGAAAAAACTATGTATACGCGTAAGCTATGTAGGTCTAGACTCTTGAACCAACCAACCTTGACGATGTATCCAAGAACAAAGACTGAACGATCTTCGGCAACTTTCTCAACTGCGCAAATTAAGATTCTTGCTTTGAAGAGGAAGAGGTATTTGTTCTCAGGTTTATCACCGAAGTCTACCGTGAACCAATCGTGATTTAGCAATCTGTAAAATTTCGAAGACTTTAGAGTAATATCTATAACACATTCAGTCTTCTATAAATAAAACGAAGAGTCCTTAATATAATATTTATTTGGTTCATAATATTATGTGTAAGAGTAGTTCTATTTTAGATTTGTTAATTCAGGCACGAGAGTTCTGGGGCCTTATTCTGTATCGTTCACTTAGTTAGTTAGTAACCCTAACTGGGTTATTAACTAAGAAAACGAAGGCAAAAATCCTATTTTTGCACAAATTTCCAACCTAGGTCGATATGGTATCATATCAGTATACCATGCTAGTTGCTATCTTGTACAAAAAGAATACAAAAATAGGATTTTTGCCTCCGTTTTCTTAGTTAATAACCCAGTTTGGGTTACTAACTAACTAAGTGAACGATACAGAATCAGCACACAGTAAAGGAATTGGAATAATTTCTACAATACTAGCTGATGCTAGTGATTTTACATCCGTGAAAGACGTAGTAATTTTGAAAGGAAAAATTTAATGATGAACCGGGACAAGTAAGAAATGCGTGTCAGGCGATCAAAAACCGCTTGCTTTTTGGTGCGAAAACATTGCGAAGAGAACAGGTGTGATAGCTCTGTATAATATTCTCAATGCTGTTTTGTTTCTCAATCAGTAGATTGAGCATGGATCTTCTGAGAAGCGACGAATAGTCGGTAGGGAGATGGAAATAGGTCAATAAAATTAAGATAATGATTGTTATCATACCAAGCCTATATAATGATTGTTATCATTGGTACCTTCCAAGCTTGTAGATGTTGCCGCGGTATCCCTCGATGCTGTCGATGAAGAGGTTGTTGGTGGCTCGGTTGGGTACGCCCAGAAAGAGCTCTAGCGCCTTCTGGAGGTCGGTGCAGTCGTCGCCGAGCTTTCTCGAGTATTTCACCAACTCCTAGAAGATACGGTCATATGAGATAATGGTTTCTTCTCATCTACCTACTATCTAGATAACCTATTATTACATTCTATGTTCAAGTTACAGGTTTTAGGAACAGAT
The DNA here is from genome assembly GCA_963855885.1 of Coenonympha glycerion. Taxonomy (NCBI): domain Eukaryota; kingdom Metazoa; phylum Arthropoda; class Insecta; order Lepidoptera; family Nymphalidae; genus Coenonympha; species Coenonympha glycerion. Next base: position 1,266,770 of record OY979627.1, read on the forward strand.
TCAACTGAAACAAAATTTAATGCAAGTCCTCATGAATCACCTTTTGATACCGTGATTCCCGCGCAGACAACTCTCATGATTTTTTTGCCATTAGATTAGGCAATCTAATCGAAATATGTAATTGTAGTACACTGTATGTTCTACGATTCATTGATCGGCATAAAACTCCATGAATGAAAACTGCCATGACCATCAAAAAGCTATAATTTCATTGCCGTCAATGAATCGGAAAGCAATTACTTCTTGGATTGTTAGTAAATCGTGGATTGTAACAGGTGCACTACCGAAATAACTTTGTCACCAACAATTAGTCAAGTCAAAAGCTCTTCACTTCACTCTTGAAACGGTACTTACAGGCACATAATATGAAAAGCAATACGATATTTGAATAACAACACAAATTTTACCAATGTTGTAAAATTAGTTAAACTTGCAACATTACCTATAATTAGTTGCCAATTTACACCATCAGCATAATAATATCCCCTCAGTGGTCCGGCGCGGTTAATAGGCTGAGATTTTAGAGTTGTTCTATCTACTTGTTATAGTTTTTCGCGCTTAGAATGACATTCCTATAAAATATTAATTGACTGGCAGACGCGGGTTCATAGTTTCCTTTAGCAGCTTTACAATATATAATATTACTAGCTGATATCCCGCGACTTCGTCCACGTGGGATAAAAACTATTCTATCTTTTAAGTTGGACCAAATGACAGATATTCACGAAGTTTGAACTAAATCGGTTCAGTAGTTTAGGAGTCCATTGAGGACAAACATTGTGACACGAGATTTATATATATTAAGAAGAAAGATGTACATTATGTACATTATTACATACTAGTGTAACTCAAGGAAGGACGTACTTGTAAGTCGTAATACGCAGCGGGAATTATTTCGGGAACGTGTTTCGGTAACTCGTAAACAACTCGGCTGATGGGGCATTTTGTTCGGGGCGATTTAGCATCGGTAATCGATTCGTTTTATTTGAATCCATTTGAGTTTCATGGAAACTAAATCAGCACCTCTAACCATAATGATTGCGATACGATAAATGGAATGGAAATGAATCGAAATTCAAAAATTTACAAAATTGATCGCTGAATTCTTTATCATTAAAACAAATAGGAACTAAACAACATGCAATGAAACAAAGTAAAAAGGTTACCTTCAGTAGAAGTTGGTAGTCGTTGATCCTCTGGATCGGAAGTTTCAGGTGCTCAGTAAGGCCTTTGTCGTCGCCGAGCTTTTCAGCCAAAGCCTGAGAAGCAAAACAATCACTATTCATATCGGACCAATCACTTTCCTTCCTCCTTCCTTTTATAGGACTCCTTTTGTAGGACTTTTGTAGGAATCCTTTTATAGGACTGTGTGCATAAAATATTCATCATCAAAAAGTCTTTACCCTTAGCAAAGAGATTTTCATTATCTTTGCCGTTAGGCTTGTTATTATTTAGTACTTGACTGCAATCTTAGCAGATCTCAAGCAATGATGCAGCCAAAAATGTTATCTTACTAACAACTTGGAAGAGGTTAAGGTAAAGGGACATCACACCGGAAGACTAATTCACTTAATGGTACGTCTTGCTACTGCACTAGGGCAGTCCTCAAATATTTTACGTCATAAAATCAGTATAATTCAATCAGTTGATCTAACTGCCACCTAGTAACGATTAATGACGATGGCAATAATTATTATGACAGTAAAAGTTATTGTTCGACATAACTTGGCCGTTGTCCAGGTGATAACTATGAGTATGATATGTACCTTCTCGTATGATGCGATTAGATGTCTTACTTTATTTCAACAATAGTCGAATATCAACAATAGTATTGACTCCTTTGTCACGCAAGGAATAAATGATAAAACCAGGGTATTTCTTCATCTAACACCCTTTTCTCGCCTCCCTCTCAGAATTAAGGGATTGACCACAGCACACTACGCTGGCAAGCTTAAAAAAAAATTACAAAATTATGGAGAATTCTCAGGTATGCAGTAACCGTAGTCATATTGCGTTTCGATTTCATTCGCAAAATGGAAATGAGCAAAATTCAAAAAAATTATGAGAATGAAAGTTGTTAGGCGGAAGGGACGAGATCAATTCAGAGATCGGATATATGCCAGTATCACACATTTTTACAAGTTTTTATTTAATTCACCTGTCCCGATGTTTGTCTAGAATCAAATCTAGCAAGTCAAATGATTTGATCCACTTTCCCGTTGCCGATTAAGCAGAAATGCATGCATGTGTAAACTGGATGAAAATGCAAAATTATAATGACATGGATCCGATCCTGCAACCGGATGGTGGCCATAAGAAATAGGTAGTCTGACGCACCCCCGTCGAGTTTCGCGAGTACTTTAGTGCTAAATGATAACCAGGGTCTGGTGCTTAGAAGAATACGGATAACACGTACAAAAGCTTGGTTTAAAAAAAAAATAACTTGTTTAAATTTCACTCCAGGTAGTTTCCGTCCAGCGAATCAACATACACGGCTTAAGCTTTCCTTGTTTCCTTATCCACCTCATACAAACATTATTTTCCTCCAGCGCAAGCAGTAGAAATCTAAGTCAATTGAATATCCATTAGCTTAGACCTCTACTTCATATCGGGAGTTCGAATCTGCACGCATCCCTGACTTTTCGGGGTTATGTATGACTTAGAAACACCAAATACCGGTTGTTGGACGGAGAAGGAAACATTGTGAAGAGACCTGTACGTCTGACATTTCACCACATAATCCTCAAAGGTGTGTGAAGCCCACTGATCAAAATTTGGCGAGCGTGGTGAATAAGGATAGCCAACCCTCCACTCATTCTAAGAGAAGACCCGTGAAGACATTAAGAGAAATCATTTTTGCAGTTTCCTAGATTTAGAGGTATCGGGAACCAATATAAAGTGACCAAAGTTTTTATGGACAACATGTATTATGTGCATAACTATGTAAAACTCATTGCTATAAGCCTATATTTGCGAGAAACTATATACCTAAAATTTGAATTTTGCGGGTTACTATGGCCAATCTCTCTTAAAAAGGGTCGAGACAACAAAATGTAATAAGTAAAAATTAAAGGGCAAGAATTTTCGATTTACAGTGTAAGTAAAATTACTGTTATAATAAATCGGCACAAGATGTTATGGAGAACGTAACATGGAATCGGCGGAGTAGGTCCAGTTATTTCTAGAGCACCTTGACATATTACGTTGTATTAGTTTTGGGCCGTTGACTGCCGCCAAATGCTTTGAGAAAACATAAATCCACGGAAAGCTCACAGAGAGATTTAAGTTTTAAATTATAATATTACCGACTTCATAAGTAATCAGTAAAACGCTTTCTATTGGTTCTGCTGCTTTGCAAAAAGTTTACATATACTTGGATTGCTGTTTGAATGAAGTTTACGTTCCAAAATGGGCATCCCTATTACCAATATAATATCCATTCTGAAATTCAGGATTTATCGCATAAAATTTGAAACAATGTTATAGATAATCATTTTGGATCCTCAGATTTTACGAGTACCTAAGCTTTTTGATATTTCCTTCTTCTTTCTTCATTTTATTTTCTAATCTGTTTTGGGTTCGTAACAGATGTATGAACAATATTCGCATATCTACCACTGTAAGTTTTCGAGACAGTGAATCATCATAACTGATTTAAATATCGCTACAAGGCTTTCCATTGGTTCATTTTTCTGTTAAATTATTTGGGTTTTTAAATAATAATGTTTCTTTGTTACTTGCAAATAGATACTTGGTTGGTGGTTGAATTTTATTAATTCCGGATTTGAACAGTGGTGTATTATCAGTTTAATGTGTATATACTTACTTGTGTTTATGTGAATAAATTGTGGCGTCGTAACTCTACAACGATTAAACTAATTCTGATTTAGCTTTGATTGAACTTTGATAGCAAAAACCTCAGAATTTTTCTAATAGTAGCGAATCATTTTACCGGGAAAGTTTCATATAGATTTATTCCATATTTTTACCCGACTGCCATGGGAGGGTTAACATGTTTTTGCGCATTTCTGTGTTTGTCTTTTTTTGTCAATTTCTTTTTTACCGCTTCTTTCAAACGGCTGGATGGATTTTGACGGTTGAGGTATCCTTAGATTCGTCTCAAAATTCCGAGTCCTCCTTGCTAAATTGTAAGTCATTAATAAAAACCAACATTAAAAAATGAAAAAAAGTTACCTAAACAACTTTTGTTTTGTTAGAAAAATCAAAATCGAGATTTCTAACACCGATTTAGTCATACGATTGTCGTTCTCTTCCTATAATTAAAAATAGGTCAAGGTCATCCAATACATCTTCGAGAGTGGGTCCTCTGACGACAACGAATCCGCGACTAGAGAGATTTTAGACAGCAATACCGATGCTCCCACGCACAGACTCAAAATAAACCAGACGTGGTGCCTGAAACACTACACCCGGAGCGTGAATGTTGGGGAAAAAAACACAATTTCGCAACAGCCCGTCTAAATATATCGCACTGGAGTACACTCGTGTCGGTGGAGGCCTACCTGAGAGGGAGACACTTGGAGGAGGACGCAGGAGTCAGGAGTACGAACACAATACACACACTTCACTCAAGTCGAGTGGTCGAAGGTCGAACGCTGGAGCAAGCGAGGTGTTCGCGGCCACGGCTTCCAAGCGACTGGTCATCAAGATCTTGTGTTCCGACCGTTTCTAAACATAGAACGATGTTTTTAGAGGATAACGCCGAAAAACCATTTCTCCCGTGACGCGGTCCAGTTGTTATCATACCCACGGTCACTTGGCAAGGTCGCCAAACAAACCTTGGTAGTCCTTGTCGTCGCAGCTGTTTGATTTCTTAAATTAAAATGCATTCTTTGTGAGACGACGACCTCTCTGGCGCAGTTTATACGCTGCAGAGATGCAGATTTTAGGTATAATCTGGTGGACTTTAACTGTAGTTCAGAACACTAACGGCAATAAGTTACCCGCCAAGTGTTTTGGTGCGGTTCTGGTGCCGTACTTTCTTGCAATCGGGGTTAAATCGAATGACGGATAATTGCATTTTTCAAAAGTACAATATCATTATGAACCTTGCATTAGGCGTCGTCCGCGATTGATAATAATTATTATTTTTGTAATGAACAAGTGTTATACTTACTTTCCTCATAGAATTCCGAGACGATCAAGACGTTAAAAAGTCAAACTCATTTATGACCATGTTAGAGTCAAACTCATTTATGGTAGGTAGTAAGTAGATAGGTATTAGGACTTTGTATTGCAATGTTAGGTACTTATCATGGAAAATCAGCAGGCGTAGCCATGTCATATTTGCGATCGATTTTATGAGCGATTTGATACGGGTGCAGTTGCTTAATTTAATTTTTTCCGGTTTCAGCGCCTTTCGAACCAAAAAAATAATATGATGCCTCGCAATAACAGCTTCACGGCCACTGCGGAAAAACTAATGCCACCTGGTGATAAAAGAGTAGGAAAATGGTGCCACTGGATCAGACCTAAACGTTATAAACCATACAATAATCAATTATTTCGAGCTACGTCTATCTTACCACAACTGTCCTTAGTCCTTACCACAAAACCCAAAATATGTGAGTTAAAATGCTCCTTAAATCCTTGCAGCTACTTCGTTTATCATTCCGCTGTCATCCCACTCATTTCGCAATCATAATCTACATTTAAATCACCACAAATATCCGAAACATCTTCAGAATGATCTTGAACGTCATTCTCAATGAGTGTGTCGTCGGTTATTCGAACATCACAAAAATAATACAGAGTCCTACGCAATCCTCCCCCGGTCTCTGGTCCACCTGAGTCAATCCTAATAATAAACAAGTAACAGACTTAGCCATTAGCCATGTTAACTTATCGATTCTGCGTCTATTGTAGAAATAGAACGATATCGCTTTGACATTTAAAAATTGTATTGGTCAGTCGATACTTCGGCACGTAAAGGTGCGTAGCGTAGACCTTACGCTACGAGCCCGTACGCTACCTTACGAATCGAGCACGAGCCGAACACAATTCGTGTAGTATGGACCAACTTACAAGCCTCGAACGAGCGCGCTGCGAGCATTTCGTTCGTGCTCGGCTGCGTTCCGCCTGTTGTCGGTTTTTGAGGAACACATAGGGATTGGAGGACAGTGATTGTTATAAGTTCATTGTACGTCCACAGTTGACGCCGCGAACGATGAAACGAAACGGCTCCGCTCGTGCTCGATTCGCCTAGCGTAGATTCACGTTTACATATTTTGATGATTTCCCGAAAAGTGAAGGAAAGTTTTTAGCGAGTGTCGGGGCCACATAACCCTTTCGCTTCCACTAACGAAGGGGTGTATCTTATGCCTCAAAAAATTGGGCAAACTATACGGAGTAGGCAGTGAGTAAAGAGAGCGAACTTATACTTGTAATTTTCTTTAAGCTAAAGCAAAATAACATTAAAAAATGTAGGAAAATTATCGCTTAATTGGTCACGTGGCCTCCGCGCATTTTCATACATTCGAATTATTCCGTTCAAAAGCAATGCAATAGCGATTCGAAAAACGCATGGATGGAACGCAATTAGAGTTGCTGTGGTTCGTAATGGTAGGAAACCCAGCCACACGATGATAATGCAAAGTAGTGACTCGTAAAAGCTAATTAGACAGAAACAAATGCGTTGTTGAGTTTTTGTAGACCTTTCTTTGGCATAACTCCACATCTCTGGTGGAAGACTCACAAGTCACAACTGCTCTTTATCGACTTGTCGTGTGCATCTTTAGACAGTTTAGCTTAAATAAAATGGAGGCATAACGCTTCTTTCGACACTTTGTGCTATTTTAAGGGTGCCGTACTTCAAAACAAAAAAAAGATGGAACCCATAAAAGATCAATTTGTTTTTCGTCTGTCTGTTATGATCCCTTATTTCAGTAATTATTGAAGATATCGACATGAATTATGACCATGCATGTATAGAATCCTGTACCGAACTGATTCAAATCTATATCTTTTTTATAGACTACGGTCTCCAAATTAGCTTGAGTTAGCTGAGCTAACATAATTTTGGTAGGAATAGGAAGAAAAGATCGAAAGCGACGCAAAGAGCTCAAAGATGCAAAGGTCTTCCTAGATTTCGATCTTATTTAATGTAACTACATTATTCCTTAAAATTCTGTATCAAATTACAAGTGAATTATTCAGTAAAATAAGAAAACATAACAAGATGAGTGATAGATTTGGCATTGTGTATGAAAAGGAAGGAGTGTGGAAAGTTAGTGCCTAGATACCTATAGGTATGCGAAAAACCAATCTGTAAGACCACTTATATACCTACCTACCGTTGACATATATTTAAGTTATACCTGTTAAAAAGATAACAGATTGAGTTTAAGCCGCACATATTTTATTTATAAATAGAAGATCTGCTTCTGACGATCTCAACCTATTAATAAACTCATTGAAAAGGGTGAAAACCCTATCGGTATAGGCGTCTTTGAGTAATCGGGGAAAACTGAACATACACAATAAAAATATTCCGACGGATTGAAAACTCTCCTTTTTTGAAGTCGGTTAAAAATTCGTGAAAAGTTTTTGAGGCAGTAGCGCTATCTCTGGATCCTCAGAGTAAATCAATAAATATGCACAATGCCACCTATAGTCAAGATTTATTACTACAAGGGACTCCTGAAATAAACCACTGAAAGACCAAGCCGTACCTACTGAAATTTTCAGGAATCACTCTCGCTTCGTATTAGTATATCATACCACCGGTAGATGGCGCTATTATAATTGCACGAAAAAATATTCTATCCAGATTTTCATCTTTTGTGAATTACATACGGTGTGTAAAATGGCACACCATAGAAAAATAAACTACATAGAAGGTACCTTGAACTATTTTTGACAGTGAGATCGTTTTCAAGCTACGTAATGGGCTCTTCACAGCAGGAAGAGGTGCTTCGAAGTAATACAGCGAAGTAACACAGTCTCAGCTCGTATGAGTCTTCCAGGAATTGCTAGATACCTTCTAGAAAGCTCCTGTAGTAGTTAGTTACCTTAAAGTATTTGGAGACCACGGGGTCGTTTTTGAGCAAGTGCTGCGCTCTAGGCTCGTCGCGGCAGTAAGCCACGTGCTTGTCGAATTCCCTCTCCATACGAAGAAGCGCCCTTCCCAACATACGTGGCTCCTCGGCGTAGTATTTGATGCCTTCTAGAAGAGCCCTATGAATAAAAAGGAGAGATATATAAATGAATTTTTAACTTATTTTGCGTTTCACGGCTTGCTATCTAAGTAGATTAGGGAACTTACTTCTCCGATTTGTGATTTGGAGTATAACTGATATTCCAAATTCCTATGTATAGTACTTCCTCCAATACAGTATAGACATAAAAGACTCGTTTACTTCTCTTGAAGGCATTTGATCTGGAAGTGCCGGGGTCAGAATTTTGTCATTGAAATGGCGAGCATTACATCTATATCAGACAGGCCAATGCAAAGACATTATCCGTTCTCGATATAAAACCTACAGAAGAAGCGGTGCAAGACACTAGACAGTGAATGTATACGACTACTAAGGTAGGTAAGTCGAGTCGTAGTCTTTGTTTCTTTGAGTTAGCGAGGTTCATAGGCAGGTAGAAATGAAACACTCACGTGGTGTGGAACTCGCAGATCTGCTTGAAGTTGGAGAACAGCAGCTCCCTGTTGTCGAACACGGGCTTGGGCGTGCTGGCCTTGTCCATGGGCCGTATGTACTGCGACACCACCTGCTGCATGTCGCGCCCGAACTCCTCCTCCGTCTCTATCAGCTCACGCGGGTCTGTATGGGACAGCAACTCACGTGGTGTGGAACTCGCAGATCTGCTTGAAGTTGGAGAACAGCAGCTCCCTGTTGTCGAACACGGGCTTGGGCGTGCTGGCCTTGTCCATGGGCCGCATGTACTGCGACACCACCTGCTGCATGTCGCGCCCGAACTCCTCCTCCGTCTCTATCAGCTCACGCGGGTCTGTATGGGACAGCAACTCACGTGGTGTGGAACTCGCAGATCTGCTTGAAGTTGGAGAACAGCAGCTCCCTGTTGTCGAACACGGGCTTGGGCGTGCTGGCCTTGTCCATGGGCCGCATGTACTGCGACACCACCTGCTGCATGTCGCGCCCGAACTCCTCCTCCGTCTCTATCAGCTCACGCGGGTCTGTATGGGACAGCAACTCACGTGGTGTGGAACTCGCAGATCTGCTTGAAGTTGGAGAACAGCAGCTCCCTGTTATCGAACACGGGCTTGGGCGTGCTGGCCTTGTCCATGGGCCGCATGTACTGCGACACCACCTGCTGCATGTCGCGCCCGAACTCCTCCTCCGTCTCTATCAGCTCACGCGGGTCTGTATGGGACAGCAACTCACGTGGTGTGGAACTCGCAGATCTGCTTGAAGTTGGACAACAGCAGCTCCCTGTTGTCGAACATGGGCTTGGGCGTGCTGGCCTTGTCCATGGGCCGCATGTACTGCGACACGACCTGCTGCATGTCGCGCCCGAACTCCTCCTCCGTCTCTATCAGCTCACGCGGGTCTGTATGGGACAGCAACTCACGTGGTGTGGAACTCGCAGATCTGCTTGAAGTTGGAGAACAGCAGCTCCCTGTTGTCGAACACGGGCTTGGGCGTGCTGGCCTTGTCCATGGGCCGCATGTACTGCGACACCACCTGCTGCATGTCGCGCCCGAACTCCTCCTCCGTCTCTATCAGCTCACGCGGGTCTGTATGGGACAGCAACTCACGTGGTGTGGAACTCGCAGATCTGCTTGAAGTTGGAGAACAGCAGCTCCCTGTTGTCGAACACGGGCTTGGGCGTGCTGGCCTTGTCCATGGGCCGTATGTACTGCGACACCACCTGCTGCATGTCGCGCCCGAACTCCTCCTCCGTCTCTATCAGCTCACGCGGGTCTGTATGGGACAGCAACTCACGTGGTGTGGAACTCGCAGATCTGCTTGAAGTTGGAGAACAGCAGCTCCCTGTTGTCGAACACGGGCTTGGGCGTGCTGGCCTTGTCCATGGGCCGCATGTACTGCGACACCACCTGCTGCATGTCGCGCCCGAACTCCTCCTCCGTCTCTATCAGCTCACGCGGGTCTGTATGGGACAGCAACTCACGTGGTGTGGAACTCGCAGATCTGCTTGAAGTTGGAGAACAGCAGCTCCCTGTTGTCGAACACGGGCTTGGGCGTGCTGGCCTTGTCCATGGGCCGCATGTACTGCGACACCACCTGCTGCATGTCGCGCCCGAACTCCTCCTCCGTCTCTATCAGCTCACGCGGGTCTGTATGGGACAGCAACTCACGTGGTGTGGAACTCGCAGATCTGCTTGAAGTTGGAGAACAGCAGCTCCCTGTTGTCGAACACGGGCTTGGGCGTGCTGGCCTTGTCCATGGGCCGCATGTACTGCGACACCACCTGCTGCATGTCGCGCCCGAACTCCTCCTCCGTCTCTATCAGCTCACGCGGGTCTGTATGGGACAGCAACTCACGTGGTGTGGAACTCGCAGATCTGCTTGAAGTTGGAGAACAGCAGCTCCCTGTTGTCGAACACGGGCTTGGGCGTGCTGGCCTTGTCCATGGGCCGCATGTACTGCGACACCACCTGCTGCATGTCGCGCCCGAACTCCTCCTCCGTCTCTATCAGCTCACGCGGGTCTGTATGGGACAGCAACTCACGTGGTGTGGAACTCGCAGATCTGCTTGAAGTTGGAGAACAGCAGCTCCCTGTTGTCGAACACGGGCTTGGGCGTGCTGGCCTTGTCCATGGGCCGCATGTACTGCGACACCACCTGCTGCATGTCGCGCCCGAACTCCTCCTCCGTCTCTATCAGCTCACGCGGGTCTGTATGGGACAGCAACTCACGTGGTGTGGAACTCGCAGATCTGCTTGAAGTTGGAGAACAGCAGCTCCCTGTTGTCGAACACGGGCTTGGGCGTGCTGGCCTTGTCCATGGGCCGCATGTACTGCGACACCACCTGCTGCATGTCGCGCCCGAACTCCTCCTCCGTCTCTATCAGCTCACGCACCACCGCCCTGCACGATACAACAGATTTCATGAATGTCAACAGAATCACCCCCATCTCCTCGACCCCTTAACCCACATACCCCTAACCCGCATCCCCCTAACCCGCTATCTATTCACTACCTCATCCCACACCACACCCTTACGCTAGTTTTCCCCTTACTAAGCCTCTCTTAACCACCCACCCAACCCCCTGGGTCAAAAAACCCCTCAATTGGCTGTAGGTTTTCTTTGACATTGTCGTCGATGGACTTTTCTATGGTGAAGTCCGAAAGAACACTTTCGTTTCCCTCGACGCGGGGGGTATATGCGTTACACGTGTTTTTTGTCTTTACATAGGGCAGCTTCTAAAATGATCGACAACCACTACGATTTTGTGCCGCCTGAAGTCAGCGCCTCGTAGCGTTTTAGTTGCTTCGGTTGTTTTGCGAATCGTTTCTAAACTAAGACTTCTTACAAAGCTTATAGCAGACATGTTTCATAATTAGCAGGACAGATTAATTTGTTTTGCTATAATCCACTACTTGAAAGATTCTTTATTGACTTCACAATGCGAAATAGTACATCTCCTGAGGATGTCCCGGTGTCGGGACGAAACGTGCGTCGAAGAAAGTGTTAGAAAATTGTGTGTGGTGTTTCATGTGGGTAGTGTTCCTGCATATTGTAAATTATCTAATATATCACATATTCCAAAAAGAACACTTTTTTATCTATATATTTCATGTATTACTTAATTTTAACCATGATTGCTAAAATGAACTAATACGCAAAATATACGATTATGTTCACCATATACCCCAATTTCTTCATACAGCTTACTTGAGCCAAAATAATTTCCTCAGTCTGTAATAACTCTTCAGAAACTGGCTGTTTTACACGATAAATCAATTTCGTACCCAATTATTCACCGCCCGTCTCATTACGAACGCCAACCCTTGCCAAATTAGCTGATATATGATGAAGTACGACAAATACCAAGATCTGTTAAGCCTATTTTGATTTGGCTTCACATCGATAAAGGCGAGTTTATTTTCCCCGTCCTCAGCCTATCAAAGTCTCAAATGCTGGGTATAGGCTTTGTCATATTCTAATAATGTGTTCAGAGCATCCCACCATCAATCACCGATACAATTGAATCAGTCACAATCATCGATTAAACATATTAAAGGAAAGCACTTACTGACGTCACGCATACATTTTTCGACTCCGCCCTGAAGCCGGATTTTTAAGTTGTCAATACTGTAAAATGGCGCTTATGTATGCGACCGACAGCAGCATGTGCCGTCAGCAGCGGTACCGAAATGTATGCAACGCCATATTTGAGAATTTTGTGGCTTTAACATAGGTCATATTTTTCCCGTCCTCTTAGCGTAGCGTATTTCGTCATTGATCTCAATGCATGAAGGGTTATGGATGAGGTACATAGATGTAAGTGAAAAAAAAAACAAAAAAAAAATGTTTATTCTTTCATTTAGGCCTAACTTACACGAACTTATGAAATTAACCGACATCATCTCCATTCATTACTGGACAAACTATAGCATGCACTGTGGAAGTCATTGGATGCAGCAAAATTCTAATGTGCGGATATCCTTAAAGTTTAGGGGAGCCCTAAGTCTTTTTCCTAAAATCTACCAGGGTGAATCGAAAACTAGCCATGGTTGAATTCGGAAAAACTAAGCGCCAGATCACATACCATGGTGTCAAGGGATTATTATTAGTTCCGCTAAATTCATCCACATGCCAAACCAATGAGCTGTAGACTGCATAAATAGAAGATTATTTGACACGTGAACAGTTATATGCACTTGCAGACATTGGCTTGTCTCACGTCCGAGAGAATTGTAATTTATCGTCTCTAAATGTTTATAGATGGCACTTCTAAGGTGTGCATCAAGGTATAAACTTCCATCAAATTCGAAAATGATGCCAGTGGCGACGGATCCATATCATATGGACGATTCTTGCCGGCTTACCTCTCAACATCTATACTATACCATGTCCAGCTTTTATCCAATAGTCTAATTAATTCAAAGGTTTGGCGTCCAAAACACAAAAGAAGAAATAGGTATCTAATAATGAATAGATTTTATAAAACTGGTTGGATGGTCATGAAAACCTTTATTTAGGGCTTGAAAATTTTGAGTTAAAGTATTTTGCTAATTATGTAGACACCAGACTCAGGCAAATACTTACAAGCATCTGTAGACAGTAGAGATATAATTAAGGTGTGTAAAATAAATATTATAGTGCTATGATATACTTAATAATATGTGATTCTATTCAGGTTATTATTTTCAATAGAATGACATTCCAATGGCACCGGAAATATTAATGAAGTGTCGTCACTATTGAAATATTGTTTGGCCGGAGCTGGCGATACTTTCTGGTGCTATTTGACATTGAGGTGGTGAACTTGACTAATTGGCGGGTGCTAGATCTTGAGAAATGGATGTACATGACTCATGACAATTGTGGGTGGTAGTGGCTCATGCGCAGGTACTAGCACAATAAGGGTTTTCGTAAGAATAATTGAATTATCGCATGTCATTGGGATGCACAAATGAGCAGTGAGTAAAATTCATGATGTTCAAGAAGACAATAGGTAATATTCGGTATCCTGACCTAAATAGAAATCTATATAAGCAAGAATGGTTTTGCAAAACATGGTCACGGTATTGTTGGATAGGTACGTTTTGTGCATTTTAATTGGTAACAGTTTAATTGCACTAATGCAATCAATTCTATTACCATTTATCTGAAATATGCTTTTGGCCATAGGTGGCTATGTCAAAGTCCTTACCATTCTAAGAGTAAACATGTACATGAATATAAAACAGATAAGCATAATTGTAAACGTAACATAATCAAACAATATGTTCATCCCTCAAATCAATGAAGACCCACAATATTATTGTCCAGTTTTCACCATCCACACGGCTGCCTTAACTTCACTGATGTCAATGATCCAGTGAGGACTAAAATTGATCTTGCGCTAAATAAAGTATTCTTTGAATTCGATCGTGACAAACCAAAACAATTGCGGAAGAATGCTTCAGTTGTCGTCACTTGCTGTGTAATCAGTGCAATATTCAGGCAACCTTTCGTCGCCAAAAATCACTTTGACCTAATAAGCTCAAGCGTAAATTGGGAATATTTTGTATTTACGTTGATTTCCTGTAAAGGTTCTGAGAAATCTCTACATAAAATTGTTTTTGCTTCAGCTGAATTATTTGTGCAATTTAGGTTTGTTCGATGTGTTTGCTTGCGAAAGGGATTAATTGGAAAAGACGTATTCACTGTAGCTATTTAGTATTTACCGACTTGTTTCTTGAAATTGATAACGGCGGACGGAGGATAGAATTTGAAATCCTACGTTGCAGATTCTACAGAGAGAGATGCTTATATCTATTGCATTGTCTCTTTATGTTTATTTTGATCAGCAAATCCTTATTATTACTGAAGAATCCTAAAGTATAGAAGTAAAAGAAGACGTTTTGATTGCAGTGAGTGATAAAATTGCAGCATAAAAAATAAGAGTCGAAATTCTTTTCGAACTAGGCCACGTGCGATGCTGCATTATAACAAAAATACTTCCTTTAATTAACGACTTTTATGCCCATCGCATTATGCAGGCAATATAAATTAAAGGTGACAAGACCACGGAAGCAATTCATCCTTCGTTTGTCATGTCGACATATTTGCGCGTAAATTGCAATTTCATTTACCCGCGTGTTCGTTTTGTCGCGTTGATGACATTGTGAACCTTTGCAACATTGTTTTATGCTCTTTTCACTTGTAGGAATATGATTTTATGAATCAGTGTCCTGTAAGCATTTTGTTAGGTTAGAGAAAGGGAAAATTGGTTGCCTCCATACTTATTTCAGAAACTCGTTTAAAAGAGAATGATAGTACCATAAATGGAGGCAATTTGGTATTGTCCAAGTATATTCCATATCTATATAAAAGATTTTCTTGAGCATAGCTAATGCTCGAAGCCTATATGCAGTGAGATTTTCAAATATCAAAATAACGCAGATAAAGTTATCTGCTCAAACTATATTCTGTAGATAGTATTTTTTATTGTTCCAGAAAGTGCACTCAGGGCAATGTGCTACTTAAATGAAGTTTGAAAATTGCCTCGTTTATTGTGGCGATAAAGTCCCAGTTTGAAGTTTTCTCAAAACGCTGGCGTTACAAAAATAGTCTGTAAAATTTTGAGGACTCATTTTGTAATTTCTGCATTGAATTCAAACATAACATTATAGTGAATTATGCTACAAGTGTGCAAAGTTAATCATAACACTTGAGTCAGTATTATAAAAATGTTTTGTGTCTAACGCATCAACCGCTTGATTTCCAGTTGAATTAAAAGCTTTTGAAGAACATGCGATTATAGTGGTTGACGAATGGGTGTGTCGTTGCTCAGCAATGCAGCACATTTTTAGTGGACCAACACCCTTATATGGTGTTTCGGTCCTACTAGCCCGGGAAATTCAATTTTTATTTAGTTTTTCGCAAATATTAGACTAACTACACTTTGTTGGTTTATGGCAATAAGTTTTGCGAGCATAATATTAACGCATCTACATTTTTTTAAATAAAAACTTTGCTGGGATACTCCCTCATATTGGTTCCCGAAAGATTATTTTTTGTAGTTTTTCCGATTTAAAGCTATTGGGAACCATATGAACTGAATGAACGATAAATGTTATGCCCGCAAAACTCATTTCTATAAACTTACGATGTATAATTAACCCTCTATTAACGAAAAACTATGTAAAATTTGATATTTAGCGCCCATGTGGTACTCATCTAGTGGAGGGATATATAATTTCCATCGCCTCATGAGATATCCTAAAAGCTTTGTAATAACTTTTCATAATATATAAGAATAATTGTATATCTAGTCATTTTTCAAAAGAGCAAGTGCCGAGTTTCTTGCCAGTTCTTCTCGGTGCAAACCTGCATCCCGAACTTGGCGGTAGAGTTTTTGACATTTCATTTCATCCCCCTTAAAAGAGTGGAACTGGTTTGTTGTTAGTTGACTTACTGTCGTCTGGCAGCCAAAGCAGTTTGGTCCCGTTCCGGTAACTTCTCCCTCAGGACGTGAGCTGGAACGAAGCCCTGCCGCGTGCACAGCTCGCCTGCCTGGACGTCCTCCACCACCCGCACCAGCCATCTGGAGTTGAGAACGTGGAGGGTCAATAACTGTCATCAGCACAGATTTATTTCTTTATTTATTTGAAAAGTAATCAACAGCGTTACAGTTAAATTGTTCACAATTATAAATTAGTTAAATAATAAGGCCAAAATGATTACACAAACATAATTATAAGAATAACATAATGAAAAAGGTTGGTTAGTAACGAAGTACTAAATTACTACATGAATTACAAAAAGATTTTACAACATAACAACGTAAAAAAAGATGTTTGTGTGCGTGTGTGTATGTGTGTGTGTGTGTGTGTGTGTGTGTGTGTGTGTGTGTGTGTGTGTGTGTGTGTTTTCAAGACTGGGGTTTATACTACTTTACTACTTTTGTAACTTTTGAATATCTCTTTTTAGTTGCGTTTTGGTGAGGTGAAATAGATCTAGGTTGTAATACAGATCACGTAACATTGTTAGGAAAATTCGATATTGTTCTCTCTTCACCACCTAACTGAGGTAACTGGGGTGTTTCAACCCCTTATTCCCCCCTGAGTAAAAGAGGCCCTACGCTTGCAAAGGGGTTGCTGGCGGGCTTCACACAACTTGATTCATCTGCCATTGTGTGTGTGTGTTTGTGTGTGTGTGTGCGTGTATGTATGCGCTTGTGCACGTATGCATGTGTACTTACGTGTGTGTGTTTGTTATTCCTTTACGCCGCTTCTACTAAATTAACTTGGCTAGTACATATCGCCCTAATTTTATCCTTGATTGGATGAAATTATTGATGAGATTGTTATAAAACCGAATTTGACGCGGGCGGAGCTGCCAGCAAATAAGTAATAGATAGATAGATAGATAGTGGACAACATCACATACATTGCTCCGATCCCTTAGTAAGTAGCTACTAGCTAATGCACTTGTGTTAAGGAAATCAGAAACAACGAAGGTACCACAACACGCAGACCCGAAACAATGTAGAAAACTTTTTTTTCCCCGACCGGGGATCGAACCCGGAACCTCAGAGATGGCGGCGCCTTGAAAACCGGCACGCTAACCACTCAACCACGGAGGTCGTCAAAGTACTATTCGTAGTACCTAAATAAGACCCTTATTACGAATTCATCCGATTACCCTATAATTTGTTGACGAATATACAGATTAAGCAAGTCAATACTCAAACCTAACGAACCAATAAATGCTACTCGTATAATAATTTGTAGGCGAATTTACTCGAACTTCAAGGATTTTCTCTATTTGCCTGCGTAAACGCAGATACAATGTTGTCCGAGGTCCATTGTATAAAATAAAGCTTCAGAAGTTTCCGTAAATAATAAGCGTCTTCTCTACGTAAACTCAATTGTGATAATGGATTTAGAGCCCAGGTGCAGAGCTTCAGGCAGACCTTGATCGTTCTATAAAAAGCTGAAAAAAAACTAAAGTCTAGCGTTTAAAGCATTCAGTTCGATTCGTCGACTAAATATCCGCTTGGCACCTTGGACACTAATATGTTTTCAACCGACTTCAAAAAAGGAGAAAGTTATCAATTCGATTGTATGTTTTTTTATGGTTGTTACCTTATAATTTTTGACTGGGGGAATCGAGTTTGATGATCCTTTTTTTGTTAGAATTCCGTATGGTACCATTTAAATTTAGTCGAGTTCTGATCCTTGATATCCATGAGAAAACTATATAAGTCTTAATTGGAAAAAATGTATTTAACAGTAGTTTGATGAGAGTTAAAGTCGGTTTTTTTGTTAATTAATTAACGTTTATACTTATTGCTTCATCTATACCATAACATTCAAAGCTGAAGAGTTTGTTTCTTTGTTTGATTGGATTTTTTGAGATTTTAAATAAAATGTTTAAGGCGAACTCAACAGGTCTGCCCGCGAAATTCAAAATGTTTTCGTGGTTTTTTGCAATTTGTACGCTAATTACACATAATAGGCTTATGACAGTCATTTTGCGAGAATGGCAACTACTTCTTTACATGTTTATATCGAATTTTTTGCATAAAAATGTCTATCCTAGGAAATTAGTCAGAGTAAAGAGTTTTAAGTGAGCAACTCGCAAATCTCGGATTAATTTCTTTAACTCGACACTTTCAAGCAGAGATTTTTATATAAATACGTGAAGATGATCTTGGGATTATCACAATTTGACTGCCATAAGCCTATAACGTCTTATCAGCTTAAAAATCGCTAATAATCACCAAAAATTTGAATTTCGCGGGCACACCCGTGGTGTGCTCCTTAATTACTACGAGTAGGTATATTATTTGACCCACACACCAGGCAAGCTATTTCTTAAAAAATTGGTTGCCTGTAAAGTCGGTATACGGGCGAAAGTTTTACGTGACAACGTATGTCTGTCTCTCTCGCTCTTAGGCGGGCTAGCCATGCCCGAGTGGAAGGGACGCGTGCCTCTCACTCGCTCTCATTGTGAGCGCATAACGTGAGCGGAGCGTAACGCAGTTTCTTGAAGTGTCACCCGGCAAACCAATTTATAAGACGTTGTCACATCAAAAAGTTAAATAAAAAAACTTATTACTCAATACTTATCTACGTTATAATATGAATTAGGTAATAATCCTTGCTCTAAATTCTATGAACGACAATGCATGTTTATTTTATATGATCCAAGATAAATGCGTAGAGTTGCGCGTGCGCAATTCAGTCGAAACACATTACGCAACTCTTGTGAAGTCGGACTATTTCTAGTGTTGATACAGGCTCTAGGCGTTAATCGTGATGAAAGACGGTCACATGTGGCTATATTAATTTTATGACAGTTATTGCACGGTATGGTCTAAAAAAAAAGACTCCGACGAATTGAGAACCTCCTCCTTTTTTTGAAGTCGGTTAAATAGATCAGCTTTTGATATACTTTGACCGAAATTCAAGCAAGCATTAATCTTTTGACCGGCGACCTCCTTAAGAGAGGCAGAGGTCGGAACCACTGAGCTATCACTACTTCATGCTAGTTCTTATTATAGGTACTTTCTTCTGTTTATTTTGGTGGCACCGACATTATATTGTACCTATGATAGGTACAATATATGTCGGTGTTTGGTGGCCTGCGCGCCAAATGTTGACTACAATTACTGACGTCTATTGTACAGACATTCCGCTCCAAAACACACAGTGGCAGTGACACGGGGACAGTCAGCCGCAGAAACTCAAAATAATACAGATTTTGACGACACTAGGTACAAAATCGATTAAGATCTCGACGACTTTTTAAGGGTCAATCCCTTTGAAGGGAAAGTTGGACCTTAACGAATCCGAGGGAGGAGTGGGTCTGCTTTAAGAGTCGAAGGGAAAAAATAAGGGACTGTCTCACTATCGTCTGATAAGTGTCACAACTTACTCGCATGTTTCGCCTTTATCACATGACATAAATAATGTAAGTGACAAAACACATGTTTAGGTTATCCGACACAAATAAGAAGGCGGTAAAACAGACTCTAAGTCAAACAATTCTATATAAGAAGTACTTATCTTAAATATTTTTTAGATAGGAAAATAGTAAAACCATCGCCCACTGTACAATTTAATAGAGCGCGAAAGTCCGAAGAGACAACCCTGTCGGAAGATGGTCAGACCGGTGAGTTCATAAATCCATGCGAGCCGTCATTCTGACGCGTGTCAACAAACTGAAAGTTGTTGACATTCGGGACACTTCCTGGAGAGGCGTTGATACCGGCCCATGTGGCACAGGAAAATACTTTATGACGCTAATTATTTGGGAAAGTCATAATTAATGTCCGTCTTTATTATTTCTGCATGTCATGTTTTTGAGGTTCCGAACGTAGGCGAAATTACAGGGCATATAGATACTTAATTCCCTGCCCTGTCGAGCTGCACTCTGGGTAATTCCGTCCTGTTCAACAGAACAGGTATTGTCATTTGTCCTTTCGTCATCCTGCTACTGCTCTAGGATGGCTCTAGGCCAATGACGAAATACGCTTCTAAGTTCTACGCGCGGTTTGCCCAGAGACCCAACAACGGGGTTAGAATAAGTTGTTGGCAATTTATTTTAAAATTTTTTTTTATTTGGCCATACAATTTGTATGTAGGGAGTAATCGAAAACGTATAACTCTATCGACCGTGTTCCTCAGGTATGGAATACAATAATATTACCTAAACCGAGGTAAGTAATTGTAACAAGTATGTAACAACAACTGGTAAGGTCTATACTCCCTTACCTATCGGTGTAAAAATTCAACAAACGCAAAAGAATTGTATTAATTTGTGTCAGATATTCTAGAGTTTTCCCATTTGACTTAAAAGTCATTTACAAGCAAGGTATATCCGACATTTTACTGTTACTGATGAAACGCAAAGTGCGTCAGAAAAGTCGTGAAAAGCTTATAAAAAACTTCCTGTGGCCCCAAACGAATCACTCCACTCGGAGTTCATGGCACAGGGTTAACCAAATTACGTGCGGTTCCTCTGACTGACATTAAACTTACTTATAGAACGGAAAGTAGGTAATACATTTTTAGAATCGCCCGCCTCGGCAGGAACTGCGCTCCGCGGGGAAATTGGGGCCGGCTTTCGATTTTTTCTCGTCACGATGACAGGTTTACGCGATGCTAATTACGGGTCAACTACTGCATCTGTTAGCTGCGAAAAGTTCTATAGGTATTTTCAGTTCAAGCTGTATTGACCTCCTATTATTATCATTATGAGCCCAGTTCTAAAGGCTAATCACAATAACTTCTCCCATGTTTGGGCAAAGGCCTCCTCTAGACTGCCAGGTCATAAATTTAGACGTTGTAGGGTTTTCTGTGCCACAAAAGGCCTACAAACTCTACGAGTATAATGTCTTCACTGCATCTGCGAGCCTAGACTAAGTGACTTGTCGTTAAACGTTGATGACAGTAGAAAAACTACAATATTATGCTGAATGGAAGCAGGCGTTATTTTGTGGAAATCCATAATTAGCAGGACTGATTAATTTGTTTTGCTATTATCCGCTACTTGAAAGGATTCTGTATGGTGCAATATGCAGGAACACCATCCACATGAAACACCACACACAATTTTCTATCACTTTCTCCGACGCACGTTTCGTCCCGACACCGGGACATTCTCAGGAGATGTTGACTTCACAATGCGAAATCGTAGAGTTCTCTAACAAATTAATCAGTCCTACAATATTATGATCACCAGTACAAAACAAATGAAAGCAGAATGTAGGTACTCTTTGAGTAGCGTTGTTCACTGGCTGCTGCTTCCGGTGTCGCTTGTCACGCGAAGAACACTAAAGATATCTACAACGTCTGCGAGAACGCCAGGGAGCGTTCAAATTGTCGTACTCGTTTTTCAAAAACAGCGTGTTTTCCTCTATTCGGTCACGTGGTTTTTCTACAATCACGTGGTTTGTACATACATTTTTATACACTGTCGTGAACGCTAATCGACTGTTACTTTGTCTAGCTCCGCTGGTCTGGTCTTCTGCTCTTCCTGATTTTATAGTTCGGGCATCAAATCGTTATTTCTGTAGTCCAACTGTTGACTTCTCAACCTCATATTTGTAAAATATTAACTATCAAGGACCCTAGTTTTGTTAGCAAATTGTTCTTTGGAATACTGCATAATATATGCCTCTAGCATTAGCTCTATATAAATGTGTTTTATCGGTTATTCAATGGCAAGTACTTTGAGGAGCTATTTGAGGTGACTCTACTGCACTTTCTCTGTGAAGGAGTAACAAACATACATTCATATACACGTAAACTTTTGCCTTTATAAAATATTTGTGTGTGGTGTGATGTCATTGGACTTAACCACAGCTATGTATACTCAAGACAGGGCGAAAGGCGCGAAAAATGTCGCCAGTTTATCGGTGTCATTAGTACCAACAGTATAAGGCCACGCGGCAGTTCACTCAGCGGCCACCTTTAGTATTTTGACAGTTGGTGCAACTGTTTGCTTGTATGAAAAAAGTTTACGTAAATCGTTTGGATGCCCATATCTTGAGGTTAGTAATCAGTGGACTTAACAATCACGCGGTATTGGTAGGTAACTAAAGAATACCTAATACCTAGTTTTTTTTTACGCATTACAAGTTAGTACTTGACTGCGATCTCACCTGATGGTAAGTGATGATGCAGCCGAAGATGTTAGCGTACTAACTTAGAAGGGGTAAGTTATGTCACCCCAACGGTTTCTACACAGCATCGTACCTACCGGAACGCTCAATCGTTTGGCGGTACGTCTTTGCTGGTAGGGTGGTAACTAGCCACGGCCAAAGCCTCCCACCAGACCAGACCTAAGCCAATTTAGAAATTATAAAATTCCAAAGTGGCCCGTGGCGGGAATCGAACCCGCGACCTCCCACTCGAATCCGAGCGTGCGTCCCCTGCGCCACGGAAGTCGTCAACATGAGTTCCTGGTATAACACCATTCATTGAAAACTCGTTAAACTTTATAGATGTTTAGTGGCGTCTGGTGAGCCTGGTGCTCCAGCTAGTGATAAAAATACGATGTTGAGAGCAGCAACAGTCAGTTATGTGGGCAGACCGTTAACTTCTAGAATTATTTCACCAGTATTTCAGTTTGGTATCGGGCCTGTTAACCTACATCCATATATTACTATCAAATGACGAGGGAAACTTTTTTATTAAACTACAAATTAACATTTTACTGCATTCTCACCAGATAAAGATGATGGTGCATTTGAAAATACTCCAGTATCATACCAACTTAATATAGAGTGTGTGCGGAAACACAGGTGCACTCTCTATTCCCTCTCTCATAATCCGATGAGACTACAGCTCCGACACAACCGACTTAAATCCCAACAGGCCCCAAACGGAATTTGAAACGGGATTACTTGAATACTATGCTACGAAAAACGTGAAATTCTAGCACATTTCTATTTTTTTTAGATAAATTAATGGTGTTATTTAGACGTTAGTACATGGTAACTCAATGTATTTGGACTAAAATGTAGGTAAGTATATAATATTTACGAGTATATTTGAGAAGGCACTGCGCGAAGATAGCAGTGTGGTTGGTAAAAGCACAGTGTAAAAATGTAAATCCTAACTTTCACCATAGTTTTAGGACTAGGATATCTTTAAGCTATGGTAAGAGGTAGGATTTTCAATTCGAATTTCTATACAGTTTTGCCATGCAATCTATATAAATGCGGATAGAAACCGAATACGTAATAAGTTAGAACTGTAATTGATTCTTAGCAATAATATTGTATTTTGTTGTCTTGTCAAGCCTGCTGGTTCCAATTTGCAGATATGTGGCTTATATTGTGTGGATGCAATTGTAATTCTTTCGAGAAATAAACATCTTAAACCTGAATATCTCACAAATTGTACTTATATAATATTGTAGTTACAGTAGGTATGATTGTGAAATACAAAATCTTCATAATAATTTGTATAAATGATTAGACCATTGTATTGTTTGTAAATGATTACATCTTCCAAAAGTTTGTAATAACACAATGGAAATTTATTGCGAGTGAATTTCGGAATCAAACGTAAAAAGGGTAAATACCAAATATTATCTAAGCGATTGCCTCAACAGTTAAAGCAAACAGACTTTCATCGATGTATTTAAAATATGAACGCGGAAAACTTTGTAAAACCGCCCACGATTATTATCATTGCTTTTAGATCCGGGACAATTATAGACATGCGTTAAACTTTAGAGTTATTATGGGAGTCTGACTTTAAAGTTTCTGTTTTCCCGGAAAATAATCATCCAACATTCGCCTTAACCTTGCTCATTAAATACCTTATAGTCTCTATCTTCAGTGTGTAATTCCAAAATTGGTTCAGTTAGTTGTGGTGTGCAAAAAGAAACAGTTTTTTGATGTGTGCCTCAGCTTCTTCTCAGTTCAGAGAGCGTCAGAACTCTCGTGAACTTAGTTTTTAAGTGGTAAAATAGTTATCACAAATAATAAGTATAGTCATATTTTACTGACTCTTTACAAGACCTTGTAAATACCTATAAGCCCTATACGAAATAAATCGAAATAAATCATTTGAGTTTGAATACAATAATAAACACACAAAAACACATAGGTAGGTACAAACTGTCGGCTTTTCCTATAAGCCTTTTTTCGGCTTGTCTTGTGTGAGTAATTCTTTGCTAATCAGATAATTGATTAGCAAATTCCGTCTAAACATTCTACCAGCCAATTCTATTATTTAAATATGAAGCTTTATTAAATAAAGCTTGTAAAAATTAATCTCTAGTTTTTTTAAATCATGTAGGTAAATAATTTACGTATTGTACGTGCTCGTTCTTTTAACAATTTGACATTATTAAGAGGACATTTATGAGGCCATTAGTAATGTTTCTACAGACGCTATTTCGTTGATTTATCAAACGATTGTGCACCATTATAGCTTTACATCATAAACACAATTGAAAATGTTCCCAGAATAAATATTCTCTTGTTTCAATAAATAAAGTTATAACAATAATAGTTGAAAAATTTCTAGATCTGTAATCTCGATGTGTAAAAGTTATCGTGGGATAAAATATCAAAATTTCTCTGAAGATGTTGACATCAAGAGATGATGTTTCTGACATCCGAAATTAGCGTTATATCCGAATTGGGAACAGTCATAATACGAAAGCAAAGCCGGCGAGAGTAAAAGTCTAGGTAGGTAGGTACATTTGTAAGACAGCAGAGATGTGGGAGGCAGCATAAAATGTAGGTGAGACAAGTAGGTCTCATTTTTAATGTCTTTTAGCCAATTTAAAAGCTGCCCGCACATTGGCATCGGACGCTTGGCATAACCGCACCTGCAGCCCGGAAGAAGAAAGACGGAATAATTGTTACATGGCTTGTGACAATGACCAATATATTTTTGAGCTTTAATATAGCTGAAAATGTACTGGTCCTTAAATAAACTAAATAATAATCTACTATATAAAAATAAGTCGGGTTTTCCTTCCTGACGCTATAACTCCAGAACGCACGAACCGATTTCCACGGTTTTGCATTCGTTGGAAAGGTCTCGGGCTCCGTGAGGTTTATAGCAAAGAAAATTCAGGAAAAATGTCAACAGATACATAGCATGTACGACAAACCAATATTTTAATCGCGTCGCGTTCAGGCGCTGTGAGGGAAGGGACTGTGGGTAACACGGGACAAACGGGCCGGGACAAAAATATTTCTAACGCGGAACGGAGTCCGCGGGCACTGCTAGTGCTTAATAAATCTCATAAGTACGGCAAAATTTTAGAAAACTTTGCGCGATGAAGTAAGTGCAATACGGGAGACATTTATAATATTTAACAAACTTAAGTTTTTATGGCTAGAGCTGTTCCTGATTAACAGAAATCGTTCTTAACGGAATCTCTTGAAAGATTCTAAACATTCTTAAATAAACATTTAACTTTTGTGAGTAAATAAATAACTTAAAAAACATCACGAGTGTCGTGGCACCCGCGGTAGAAACAAAGTTTTTGATAACATGTACAACAAAACTCCATTTAATATTTTCGTGTGTTTTTCCACCCATCAATCGATAGATGGCGTTGTTTTCAGTTAGCTCACGCTAACGAACTTAATGTCAAATCTATGTAGGTACGTGGTTGCAAGCGTACCCATTCTATTGACTACTTATTATAAATTTAGATTTTCGTAGATTTTCTTCGTGACGGGATTTTCGTCACACAAAACATCCATTTTATTTCGCCTAGCACCCTGCTTGGTATCCTCTGAAAAGAAAATTTGTTTCAACATATTATAATGTGTGGTCTATACATATAGTTACTTAATGACTTTTATATTATGACTTTAAAAATTTAAATGTATGGCAAAAATATTTAAATCTCTTATTGTATTTTGAGCACCAAAAAGTAGACTTCCAAATAGTCGCTGATGGGCGAGCAGCTTTAGTACACCAGTGTACGTTGATCCCGCTTGGCCCATTTGCTTCGAAATATTGTTTGGATTAATTGCAAACGTGTGAACTGTTGAAGCTCTTAATTAATTGTCCATGTGTTGAGTTACGCATTCCGTATTTTGTAAAGAAAAGGAAAGCTAATCAGTTCTGAATTTAATGAGACACAGATAAGAATAAAAGCATTTTTTGTTTAAATAAAGATTAATTTTGCACCATTTTTTCAAGATTATTTCTTGGTTTACGCTAAAGACTAACGAAAAAAGTAAGATGTTTACACACTGAACGATATTAGATGTGCACTGCAAATTGCAATGAATACGACGAACTGCAATGCCTTTCAAACCGAAACACAAAAGTAAATAAAATGAAAATAGCGAACGGAGAGTTTAGTAACCCTTGCAATGCCTTTGAATAACAAAAACTTTTCAAGCTATACAAACTAACATGAAGACAAATTATAATTTTCATTTCTTGAAATAAACATCAAAGGAGGTTATTTATAAAGATATCAGTACAAAAGACTCTATTATCTCGATCTGTAAATAGAATAAACAGAAGTTATATAGGAACGTCTGTTTATCTGTTGGTTTTTTAAATATATGATGCAGTAGAGTGAAACTCTCGGCTTAAATCCTTTCTATGTCCCACAACTGGGTGCACCAACACAGTATGTGCAAAGGAGTTTCCTCCGCCTCACTCAATGATCAGAAATCTGAGGATATGGTCATCAGAACATTTTACGCTAACCTTCTTCATACAAAAAAATTATAGAGCCGTATGTCATAATTTTCCACGAATACGCCGTAACATGGTAGTAACCATCTCCATGGAAATGTGCGACTATTGACAAGGAAGTGGCGGAGACCGCGGATAACTAACTATACTGCTGTCGGCTTACTACTGACGTTTTCGGTGTCAAAACAAATATCTTTGGCACCAGTAAACTGGCGTCATTTTTTCTCGCAGTCTGCTGCGTTCAGGTTATCGGCCTCGCTAAAGAATATGCACCTGCCTATGTTTGGGGTTGAACATTATATATTTTGTACAACCAATGGGTTATCACTACTACTAGGGCAACAGAAAGAAGCACAGTGGTCTTTACCGAAAATTGGAATTGGCACGACAATAAAATAGCGGAAAACAGAGTTCTGTTCGAGTTTACAGCGAAACTATTAATTATATTGGCGCGTGTTTAACAGTGAGACAATTCTTGGACAGGAGATTAGACCACTTTTTGCGAATTAAATGGATAGCTTGTTTCGCGCGTGGGAAACTTTTGAGAAATCAGCGCGTTTATCATTTGTTACCTGAATTTTTTGTTTGGATTCTAGCGCTCAAAAATGTGTCAACCACATTTTTTCGGCTGCGATTCATATCATCTTCTTCGCCGAGTTAGGGGGTTCAATTTGTCAGACGTGTGCCATCGAGTTTTGACTGTTGGAATTTATGTGCATTTGTGGAAACCGCTTTCATTGTGTTGAAGAAACGTCACGTCACAAATAAAGCTTGTGAATGTGTGTGAAGCTTGCCTAGTCATTATTTTCTTAAAAGCAAGGCGTGATCTAGATCTAAATACTCTTAATTTGTTTAAAAAAATTTAGCTTACCCTATAGAAGTTTTTAAACCTCTCTATATTGTTGCTTATAAATTTTTCATATCCATGTAGGTGACCCGTTATTTTTTTCCTTTGTTTTCTAGTATTTTAATGTTCAGCTGTCTTAAATGAGTTTCGTAAGTTAATCCATCCTTTTGAAATGGGAGTATGTTAACCCACTTTTCAAAAAAATCTTAGGTGATTTTATAATTTAGTAGGTAACCCAAAAAACAGACAACAAAAAATTACGCAAAGTAATTCAGACGTTGAAACATGAAGTAATTTTTGAAGATGGGTCGAAGTTAGGGTTCCACAGTGAAATGCCATAGTTAAATTTTTGATCTGTCTACTTTATTTTTGTTAGGTTATCCTTCACGAAAACTTAACGAGCACTACTGAACGAGTTGGCTAAAGTTTTAGCATGTTTAGAATAAAGATATAAGAGAAGATACAGAGGCTAGGTAACTAAACTACCCTTGATTAAAACACCGACAACTTACTACCCCACTAAAAACTTAAATTTAATGGTTACTACGGTATTTTTGAAAAAAAAACCGAAATTTTCACGAGTGAAGTCGCAGCTAGTTCATTGATAAAGACGAAAGGAAACGTTAACTTACTGAACTAGTATAGTTTGCCTTCGCCTTGTAGTTACGAGTATCACCATACTTATGCAACAAATATCATATCCACGTTTTACAAGAGACTGTATGTTAGGCCTATGTGAAATAAAGATATTTTGAGTTTTGAGTTTGAGTTTGAATAAATTGTGTAGTCTTAAAACAATTAAGTTTCATCGCGATAAAACCTACTGTATTTTTGTCGAATTATGGAGTTATCTTCGAGTGGATACGACTCGTGCTTGGCTGATTTTGTATATCAACCTAATTTTGAAAATAGAAGCCTGGTTCAAGCGCAAACCAGTAATTAATAAAACAGATAATAATATGTAATACTTCGCAAACAGGGTCACTCAATAACATTGCGTGGAGTAACATGACTTGGATTAATGCTTGGCATGAATCATAATCACATTGGACTATGTCTAGCCTAATAACTTTACTATATAAATTGATACTGAATTTTGAAGAGTAGAACAAAAGTTGTTAGTGTTAATGAAAACAACTACAGGCCGGGAGCGATTTGGTATTAGGGTTCCATACCAAAATGGTAAAAATGGAACCCTTATGGTGAGACTTTCTCCGTCCGTCCGTCCGTCCGTCCGTCTGTCACACTCGATTATTTCAGTAACTGTTCAAGCTATCGACCTGAAATTTAGAATAGTTATAGGAAATAGTGACGCGACGTCATAGCAATCGTAAAAATTTGAAAATTGTTTTTATTTTTATTTAAAAAGGGGGGAAAACGGGGGTATTGAAATTTCATAATGAGATAACAATATTGAGTGGGGTATCATTAGAAAGGGCGTTACTTGTGTAGTCTAAAACAGATTTTTATTTAATTTTATGCTTGATAGTTTTTGATTTATTGGGCAAACTTTCAAAAAAAATACCGTTCCCCCCCCCTTATCTCCGAAGTTTATCGGCCGAAAAATCTGAAATAATTATGATCAATAGGTACTAATGTATATTTTACAGGAAAAATAAAATCAACTCTCTAACTATTATACTTTTTTAGATAATAACAATAAACCAGAAAAAACAAAGTTATGTTTGCGGTTTGCCAATAAAAGTACCTACATGTAAATTATATGTAAATTATACTCGTAAATTCATGAACCAAAGTGATTCTTTTAATGTTTAACTTCTTTTATGTTATGGAACCCTCGGTGCGCGAGTCCGACTCGCACTTGGCCGGTTTTTTTTTATATCACCCTGTATAATATTAGTCTGTGGTCTCCTTTGATTAGGTATATACCTAATCAAAGGTGGTCATGTGGTGGTCAACCTCATGAAGTTTTCTATGTAGCTCGAGGCAAGTTTACTAGGTAAGTATAAGGAAAAATACTTTTGCATCGATAGAGCGGCTTCATATTTTTTTTTCCAGTAAACTGAAGACATAAAACGAGTAGAAAGAGTAAGCGGAAATCTTTCCATGGGTTAAATACCACCTTTTCATAAGTGTTAGAAAGCTTATTCACTTATTGTTATGTATTCAAGAAAGTGACAATACTTACGTTTAAGCTATACGATACTATAAAGGTGTTATTTTGCGGAAATTCATACTTAATAATTAATTTGTTTTCCTATAAACCGCTAGTTGAAAATAATCTTTATGGTTCAATATGCAGGAACGCCTCATTCAACACGACACACGATTCTTCCAAAAAGTTCTTCGACGCACGATTCGTCCCGACATCGGGACACCCTCAGGAAATGTTGACTTCACAATGTGAAATCGTAGAGTTGATGAATTGTTCGACAAGTCGTCGACATGTAACACGGCTAGCCATGCTGGTTAGGCAAAGACTTAAATCGCAAGATGGGCCCTAAGCCTACATTGTGCACATCAAAAACGTCCACAAACATTGAGTGAGTGTTGTGAGCATGTTGCAGTTGACAGAGAGAGTGACAACGTGTCGCACACAAGACAAAAACGTGGACGTTTTTGGAGGTTTAGGGCTCATCTAGCGATTAAAATCTTTGAGGTTAGGTTTTTTATGTGAAGGAGTTAGTGGGATCCGAACTCCTAAGCCTACCTTTCTTTGCTAGTGATGCACCTCTTAACCTGCTTGCTTGCGTGCTTCTTCTTCGGCCGAACAGCGATCTTGTGCTTCGCGGCTGAAGCGTCGAGGAGTTCCGCCTTCAAGTCAAGGTCGCTGTTGACTTGCGATGTCCTGGGGGAGGGGGACTTTGTTAAAACACAATGAGGGGGTCTCTGTATGCTACTGAGTAGGATTTTACTACACGTAGGTATTAAATACTACTGAGAAGGATGTACGGTGCTGCGATTTTTACTAAGGGAGTTCTTTGCTGAGTTTGGGTTGCTATAATCTTTGAATACCATCCGGGCGCGAAAATTCAAATTTTATTTAGTTTTTCGCTAATAGTGGGCTAATTAAACATCATTAGGCTTATGGCAATGAGTTTTGCGGGCATAACATTTATGCATCTGCATGTTTTTAATAAAAACTCTGCTCAACAATGCTCATTTACTTCATATTGGTTGCCGATAGCTCGAAATCTGGGACACGCAAACATCATGACGAACAAAGTTTCTATTTTCTTAAAAACATGTAGATGCATAAATATTATACCCGAAAAATTCATTGCCATAAACCTAGACCATGTGCAGTTAGTCTAATATTTGTGAAAAACTAAATGAGAATTGCTGGCTGGAAGGGCCTTAAAATACCGTAGATTTTTGAAAAAAAAACCGAAATTTTCACGAGTGAAGTCGCAGCTAGTTCATTGATAAAGACGAAAGGAAACGTTCACTTACTGAACTACGAGTAGTATAGTTTGCCTTCGCCTTGTAGTTACGAGTATCACCATACTTATGCAACAAATATCATATCCACGTTTTACAAGAGACTGTATGTTAGGCCTATGTGAAATAAAGATATTTTGAGGTTTGAGTTGGAATAAATTGTGTAGTCTTAAAACAATTAAGTTTCATCGCGATAAAACCTACTGTATTTTTGTCGAATTATGGAGTTATCTTCGAGTGGATACGACTCGTGCTTGGCTGATTTTGTATATCAACCTAATTTTGAAAATAGAAGCCTGGTTCAAGCGCAAACCAGTAATTAATAAAACAGATAATAATATGTAATACTTCGCAAACAGGGTCACTCAATAACATTGCGTGGAGTAACATGACTTAGATTAATGCTTGGCATGAATCATAATCACATTGGACTATGTCTAGCCTAATAACTTTACTATATAAATTGATACTGAATTTTGAAGAGTAGAACAAAAGTTGTTAGTGTTAATGAAAACAACTACAGGCCGGGAGCGATTTGGTATTAGGGTTCCATACCAAAATGGTAAAAATGGAACCCTTATGGTGAGACTTTCTCCGTCCGTCCGTCCGTCCGTCCGTCTGTCACACTCGATTATTTCAGTAACTGTTCAAGCTATCGACCTGAAATTTAGAATAGTTATAGGAAATAGTGACGCGACGTCATAGCAATCGTAAAAATTTGAAAATTGTTTTTATTTTTATTTAAAAAGGGGGGAAAACGGGGGTATTGAAATTTCATAATGAGATAACAATATTGAGTGGGGTATCATTAGAAAGGGCGTTACTTGTGTAGTCTAAAACAGATTTTTATTTAATTTTATGCTTGATAGTTTTTGATTTATTGGGCAAACTTTCAAAAAAAATACCGTTCCCCCCCCTTATCTCCGAAGTTTATCGGCCGAAAAATCTGAAATAATTATGATCAATAGGTACTAATGTATATTTTACAGGAAAAATAAAATCAACTCTCTAACTATTATACTTTTTTAGATAATAACAATAAACCAGAAAAAACAAAGTTATGTTTGCGGTTTGCCAATAAAAGTACCTACATGTAAATTATATGTAAATTATACTCGTAAATTCATGAACCAAAGTGATTCTTTTAATGTTTAACTTCTTTTATGTTATGGAACCCTCGGTGCGCGAGTCCGACTCGCACTTGGCCGGTTTTTTTTTATATCACCCTGTATAATATTAGTCTGTGGTCTCCTTTGATTAGGTATATACCTAATCAAAGGTGGTCATGTGGTGGTCAACCTCATGAAGTTTTCTATGTAGCTCGAGGCAAGTTTACTAGGTAAGTATAAGGAAAAATACTTTTGCATCGATAGAGCGGCTTCATATTTTTTTTTCCAGTAAACTGAAGACATAAAACGAGTAGAAAGAGTAAGCGGAAATCTTTCCATGGGTTAAATACCACCTTTTCATAAGTGTTAGAAAGCTTATTCACTTATTGTTATGTATTCAAGAAAGTGACAATACTTACGTTTAAGCTATACGATACTATAAAGGTGTTATTTTGCGGAAATTCATACTTAATAATTAATTTGTTTTCCTATAAACCGCTAGTTGAAAATAATCTTTATGGTTCAATATGCAGGAACGCCTCATTCAACACGACACACGATTCTTCCAAAAAGTTCTTCGACGCACGATTCGTCCCGACATCGGGACACCCTCAGGAAATGTTGACTTCACAATGTGAAATCGTAGAGTTGATGAATTGTTCGACAAGTCGTCGACATGTAACACGGCTAGCCATGCTGGTTAGGCAAAGACTTAAATCGCAAGATGGGCCCTAAGCCTACATTGTGCACATCAAAAACGTCCACAAACATTGAGTGAGTGTTGTGAGCATGTTGCAGTTGACAGAGAGAGTGACAACGTGTCGCACACAAGACAAAAACGTGGACGTTTTTGGAGGTTTAGGGCTCATCTAGCGATTAAAATCTTTGAGGTTAGGTTTTTTATGTGAAGGAGTTAGTGGGATCCGAACTCCTAAGCCTACCTTTCTTTGCTAGTGATGCACCTCTTAACCTGCTTGCTTGCGTGCTTCTTCTTCGGCCGAACAGCGATCTTGTGCTTCGCGGCTGAAGCGTCGAGGAGTTCCGCCTTCAAGTCAAGGTCGCTGTTGACTTGCGATGTCCTGGGGGAGGGGGACTTTGTTAAAACACAATGAGGGGGTCTCTGTATGCTACTGAGTAGGATTTTACTACACGTAGGTATTAAATACTACTGAGAAGGATGTACGGTGCTGCGATTTTTACTAAGGGAGTTCTTTGCTGAGTTTGGGTTGCTATAATCTTTGAATACCATCCGGGCGCGAAAATTCAAATTTTATTTAGTTTTTCGCTAATAGTGGGCTAATTAAACATCATTAGGCTTATGGCAATGAGTTTTGCGGGCATAACATTTATGCATCTGCATGTTTTTAATAAAAACTCTGCTCAACAATGCTCATTTACTTCATATTGGTTGCCGATAGCTCGAAATCTGGGACACGCAAACATCATGACGAACAAAGTTTCTATTTTCTTAAAAACATGTAGATGCATAAATATTATACCCGAAAAATTCATTGCCATAAACCTAGACCATGTGCAGTTAGTCTAATATTTGTGAAAAACTAAATGAGAATTGCTGGCTGGAAGGGCCTTAATAGAAATTGGATATCCCTAACCTTTCGTTGAACTTATGAACCTGTCTAAGTTATCATGTTTACAAGAAATGCTTACTTAGGTACTCTACGTCTACAGTCTACACATTACGATAAGGGGTCAGGTGACGTAACTCGGTTGTAAATAATTCTATTAACATTTCTAACATAGTACCTACACATTTTTAGGAGTCGAAAAAAAAAAACAAAATGGGATATCGAGCAAAAAGCGTGTGAGCGTAAACACGTGGAGGGGCGTTCATTTTTAGATTAGACGATCATACCAGCCGTGATTGGATCGACTCAAGCAATGTGTAAGTCACGTGGATCTGACTGACTGACTGATTATCACCTCTCCTGAACAATTTTGTATGAAAAATTTTTTTTTCACGGATGGGGTCTTATAGAAGAAAAAAATCAATCCGAAGAAAAATACGGAGAGAGCTGATGAGTGAGGATTTCAGAGACGGTTGAAGAGCACAGCCAAGGGTATTACAGATAGGTGGGGGATGCTCGACCAAATGTCATTTGAAATGTCATACAATTGACAGTGAGCTGAAAAAAGTTCAAAATGGCGGATTCAAAATGGCCGCCATTCGAATTTCGTCGATATCTCTGAAAGTAAAAAAGATGAAAGAATGGTTTCAAGAATTGATCAGTACTCGAAGGTCTATGCGATGACGAGAAAAAAATCAAATATGGCAAAAAAAAAATTTCCATAGAAAATTTATGGGGAATTTTGAAGGGAGTTTTTAAAGACGGGAAGACGCGCCCTACTAGTCGACTATAAAATAGGACAAATCATATTATGTGGGAAAGTTTATGGTATTAGTATTTAGTACCTAATATCTGGGTGTATTTATTTTTTGGTCAATACATTTTCTAAAAATGAATCCTAGCTATTCAGGGTTCAACCCTAGAATCCTTCGTCGCTCAGCATTCCAATTTGACACTCGGCCCAAAAATCCACTTTGCGCCCTTGCATAACAAATAAATATTTTTCTTGTTACCTATTTAGTTAGCATCAGGGTTCGTTTGAGATCATTCGATGTGCTATAGAGATAAAAGTGTTCGGTTCGACATACGGTTGTTGAATACAAGCAAAAGGTCAGTCAGACCCCACTTATCGCATAAGACGGTACGCGATGCGTATTAAAATATTATTGTTATTATTTTTTGTCAGTGCTACATTCGCTGGCTTAGATTTTCGTTCAAGATCAAGCAATTTTAGTGTCGAGCTACTGCATAACATCGTTCGCGGTACTCACGACAATGTAGTCATATCGCCTTACGGGGTTTGGTCTTTGCTAATAAGCCTGGCGTACGAAACTACGGGAGTTACCAGGGAGCAATTTTCGAAAGTGCTTTCGTTACCAGAGGACAGAACGCAAGCCGTGCAAGGTTTCACAGACCTACAAACGTCGTTACTAGAGAAACGAGGTGTGAACATAACTATCTACAATATCCTAATTTACGATAAAGACGATTTTCCTGTACTTTCGGATAGTTTATTGAGACTGAAAACTGATTTCCATTTTTATGTTCATCCTGTCAATTTTCGGATGCCCAAGGAGGCATCGGATGATGTGTGGTGGTATTTCATGAGATTTAATTTGAAATCCATCTCGGGAATTGTGAGAGCCCAAGATTTTGTTAATTCGTCCATGATTATGTGCAACTATATGACATTTGACGCGAAATGGGCTTACCCGTTTAACCAGGTAAAAAGAAAAGATTTATATTTTGATGAAAATAATATTATGACTTATCATGAAATGTCTACGACGATGCGTGCTCAGTTCGCCCTTGTTGATCTCGGGTCGATGGCAGTTTCCGCCACTGAGGTGCCGTTCGAAGGCGAAGACAGGTTCTCCATGCTTCTTATGCTACCTGAATATGGAATAAGCATAAATAGCGCGGATGATGCGTACAAGAATCTCAGAAAAGTAACATTGAAGGATGTTTTCGCGAAAATAAGAAGCGGCGTCGACGACCTTGATGGTTTACCAGAGAAGCCGATAATGTTACCGAGGTGTCGATTCGATTCGCTGGTGCTCCTGAACGAGCCACTTGCAAGTATGGGTCTATTTAGTGCGCTCGACGATACAGCGAATTTCAGCAGCATTGCTAAAGAAGAAATATACATTTCTGAAATCGCACACAGAGTAAAAATCGAATTTACAGAGTCTCACTTGAGAGTGTACACGACGACACCGGCTTATACAATGACGCCAAAAAGACCGACAAACAAACAACAAATGCGACCGTTTGTTATCCTGATAATTGAAAAGCTCACAGAAACCGTACTCTTTGGTGGATCCTTTTCCTTAAAAGAATGCATTCCAATTGACATGCTTTAATTGAACTTTGGATTTTAATAGCTATAGGTAATTAAACTACAGCATCGAATGTAGTAGATATCACGCAATCATCAGTTTTCTTAATTGTCTCTCATTATGAAAGTTATTCAGTGTTCAAGACGTGTTCACTTAAACATTAAGACTGGATGCGCTAAGAAGGTAAAAATGGAAAGAAATTCGAAAATGTATAAACTAGCAATAAAAACCGAAGATTATACAAATTGTGCAGGTTATATATGCACTTAAGCAATAAGGCAAAGGTACCCAAAACCAAGTCAATTAAAAATTGACGATGTAGGTATATTTATGATTAAAGCACTTTACATTGGCAAGAAAGGTATAACGTGAATTATGATGTGATGGTACTAAAGTGAGGCATGAGCAGATATTCTTCAAAAGCGATCAAACTTCCAACTCTCAAGTCCATCGTAAATAATGTTTGAGCCCAAGATTTGTGAAGAGCTGAAACCTAATTTATTTTCAAACGTAGATAGATATTCTTAAACATATAAATAGATTAGTTTCTTTTTTGAGAGTGCCTCTACACTTATTCGTGCAATATTCAGATAATCTGAGTTATAAGAAATCGCAACGCACAACAAGTCACAAGAAAACATAACAGTTTGCATGACATTTTACAGTATCTATACAAAAATATACAAAAAAACCCCATCACCTTAAAATTAACTGTTGGTGTCAAACTAGTATGTTTCATTACAAGTGCGGAAAGGCTGTTATTGCAAAGAGTTGCCGACAAATGTCTACCCGAGCCGAGGCGCAGCCGAAAGCGAGGGTTGACAGTCGGAACAAGTTGCAATGACGGTTCCGCACGTGTACTGAACGATTATTTTTAATACAGTTGCGAAAAAATGAAGCAATTTAATAAAATAATAAAAACACAATAAACTCAACTAACTTAACATTTTCTGAAAAATTATTTGCTTTTTTCTCTTCTCTCCACGCAATAAATTCGTCGTATGTACTCGTAGATATGTAGCAACTTTTTGACTTTTCCGGTAAATTTTCTCCGAAGCATTTTGTGCAACAAACAACTAAACTCGCAAAGAAAATTTCTGAAAAATGGCGCCAACCGTAGAATATAAGCAGTTTTTTTTTCTTCACCCATTCTGGTGATTTAAAAAAAAATTTGGTCATAGACTAAATAATATTCTGGTACGCAAAGGGAACTATGCCCATACAGCCAAGTCTTCAGTAGAATTTTTTTTATTGATATGAAATGAAAATGAAATTTAATGAGATGAAATGAAACCTAACCAAACTCATTCAATCAAATCTGATATTGAAACAAATTAGTAGCTTCTTTTTAGAAATATACGTATTTGCATGAATCATAAAAACTTGTATGATTTTTTTTAGTAAAAACTTCATGGTTGGTTTTTCTTTTTAATAG
This sequence comes from Coenonympha glycerion, assembly GCA_963855885.1. Classification (NCBI taxonomy): domain Eukaryota; kingdom Metazoa; phylum Arthropoda; class Insecta; order Lepidoptera; family Nymphalidae; genus Coenonympha; species Coenonympha glycerion. The sequence goes on from OY979627.1 coordinate 1,304,300, forward strand.
ACATTATTTTGACAGTTGGGAAAGATAACGCACGAGTTCGGGAAAGGTAAAAAAAAAGCACGAGTATGTAATAGCCCACAATCCCGAACGCTATACGTCCCTGCAATACGCCACTTTTTGAGCAACTGTATTAAAAAATCATTTTTGACATTAGTAAACTAGCGATATTTTGTACGCTATTGTGTATTTGTCAATTCCAACAGCAACTTTCACTAGTGGTAGGAAAAAGAAATCATCTTTCATAATATCGCACGCGCAGTGTTGCGCATCGGGAAAGCGCAGTGTTGGCAGACCTCCGACCAGATGGACTGACGACATTAAAAGAGTCGCGGGAAGGCGCTGGATACAAGTGGCGCAGGACCGTGCGGGCTGGAAATCATTGCAGGAGGCCTATGTCCAGCAGTGGACGTCCGTCGGCTGAAACGAACGAACGAACGAACGAATAATATCGCACCGGCACTGTAAGATAATTTCTATAGTAAATTTGTGATTGCAATGTATTCAGAGGGGGGATTTTGCAATGTATAACCCCAGGGGGGACATACAACGAACGGGCCCAATTTGAGTTATGAACTCAAGTTTAAGTATGACGAGCGCAATGCAGTGTATCTGACATTGTAATGTATAATCTCGAAATGCATTTGACATAGGCAGGCGTATCTCTACATCAGGTTCTTGCTCGTCTCCTATTTATTTTTCGGTGTAAAAAAAATAAGGAAAATTACAAAAATAACGGACTAGTGTGAAGAGACCCTGAGTGGTTGTGATATTCCGCAATCAATCATGCGACACTTCACTCGGAGTGACTGACGCTTCAATGTCAGGGTCTGCGGGAGATCGCGTTACAAAGATCACGGGTGTTTATAAATGTTATTCATGAATGTTATTATAATAACAGTATTTTTATCTTTCCTGAAAACGGGTATACATATTATTAGGAAATAGATGCTTCAAATAAGCTACCATAGTCTTGGAGTAAACTCGCGTTTGAGATGAGTAAAGTCAAAACATGCTATGGGTATTGATTATATTATAAGTATTGACATTTGTTTTATAATTATTCGGGACATAATTCAGTGATAATGATTATTTGTATTATTATTCTATTATTTTTCTATTATTTTTATGACGAGAAGGCGTCATTGGAAATTTTGATATGACCAATAAAATGTCATTGCATGAGGATTATTTTATGTTGATTGTCTGGTTTGTGAGTAA